>CM014729.1:33560984-35960984 GCA_004329165.1 Spatholobus suberectus | reverse complement strand
CTTCTAACTTTATGAATGATATTTGCTTAGCGAATTGAGGATTCACTAAGCAAGTTCTTGGCATAATCTCTCCTCTAGATGCACTACATTTGCTTGGCAAGACATCTTTTCACTGAGCAAATCTTGGATTTTCAGCTTTTCTTCCTGAATCTTGGGCTACTTCCTTCTTTCCAAAATCACTTGTTCAATTTCTCCAAAAACTAAACACAAATTAAGATGTAACATTTCGAAAAATGATTAGCAAATTAAAAAGCTTATTTATCTACAACTTTATACCTAAAATGGTCAAGCAAAGGTCTAACAAAAGGGAAATATGAACAAATTACCCGATATGTGCTCCACAAATGGTTATTTAAGACAATTATCAAGCATAAACTTCAACTATCATTTGATGGAAATTGCAAACCTCCATTAAAATTGACATTTAATTAAACAGTTTATGAGTAATCCACTAAGATTGAAGAGAACTAATTGAAAAGATGAAATTAAATTGTTATTAAACAGAGCAAATCAAAAATTGAAGAATAATTATGAAAGTTATCTAATCAGTGTCAAATCAAGTCATTGAAGAATAACATACAAATTGAGCGATGGAGCAATAAAGACGATCCATATGGACACAAAGGGATTAGATCTGAGTGATGTCATTGTTGATGGTGAATGAAAGGTCATAGGAGGAGTATTCTAACCACTCAAGGCATTTAAGGCTTTTGCGTGTCATGGAATTTGGTCATCCATAAAGGAAAACCAATTTGCATTGTGATGGAACTCAAACAAATTAAATTGATAAAAATAATAAGTACCTTAAAATTAAGACAAAAAAATATAACAGGGGTACAATATGGGAGAGTCATAAAGTAACTAGGCTGTGAAATAAAATAAAATAATATACATTTCAGTAATAAATTTTTTTTGTGACACATTCGGTAACATTTATTTTGATAAATGTTAGGAAAAATTTTACATAATAAGCAATAGCAACATTTTTACCATATTACCAATTAAATGTTACAAAAGGTCCTATATGTAGTAGTGACTTAGTTTAGGTGTTATAAGGTGTTGTTGTCTTATAACAATAGAGGAAATTGAGCTTAGAATACATAGACACAATTTCAAGTTACAAGAGAATAACTTTCAGGCATAGGATTGATCAACAATTGATTTAGAATTTAATTGAATGAGAATTGTAGAATAAATCTTGAATTCAAAAACCAATGGGATTGAACAATAATCCCTCAACTGCTATTTTAATATTTTTAGATTACGCAAAGCAATATATTCATCCTCTAGATTTGACAACTTTGGCTCTAAGCAAGCTTCAAAGTATTTGGTCCTTTTCACGGTTAATTGGTGATCTATTATACTAATTGTAGCTATAAGCTAATCTATATAGGCTACATGGATGTGCATGTATATTAATTAAAAGTTTATAACAAACTTTAATTTTTAAATAACTTAGTTAGTGATAAAACACTTGTTTATGGGGAGCATTAAGAAATCCTTATAGTAACATTAATTTAATGTAAAGAAACTTTAAATAGTAATAAAATACTTGTACAAATAAGTTTTATTTCAAGAAAACTTCTTATTAAGCTTTAAAACTTAACAAGTTGCTATAATAGCCAATAAATTTAAAACAACATATTTCTAATTAGTAAAGCACTTGTAATATAACTATTCCACCATAGAAACTTGATTTAAATTAAATAAAGCTGATAGAAAATAAGCTTGTAGTTCATTCTTTTTATGTTATAGAAGATATGGTATAATATCAAGTAATTAGAACTTATAGCAATTCAAGAAAACTGATATAATATATCTTCTTAAATCATGGAAACTATTGTTAAAGACAATAACTTTAATTTAAAGAGGCATATCAGGTTTTAATAAAAACAACTTTTAGAAATAAACATAACATTTAGAGTTAAACACGTTACTTGGAATAAATAAAATACTTTGAAATAGTTTACTTTATAATTCTTGGAGATACTTAAACATATTTGTTTGTGTGTTCTTAGACATATATGAGTATGAATGCACCTACATGAGCTCGTAAGTATACAAGTCCAAGCTACAAGCAAGACTTATCCCTCAATGAGGGTGTAAGGCACTTAACTAAAGCTTGCTCTCTTAGAGCCTAAAATTGGGACGTTACAATATTGTCCTAAGACCATGTGTGAATTTCGTCTTATAAGAGTTTTATCCTAGGACTATTCTTAAAAAACTTTGTTTTAAGATTGTCATCATCGGCCAAAACAGGCAAAAAGACACATAAGTCAAGCTTTAAAAAGAGAAGTTGTCTTGAGCGTCTCGCTTGACACACACACACACAAAATGGGACAAGATGAACTTCCAGGAATGTCAACATGTCATTTACAGGAAAGGATAGTACTACATAATTTGCATTCTTGCCTTAAAGCATTAAAAAGCATCTTTTACAGTCAGAAATCACGACACAATGAATTAAACATTTATTTTGTATTTAATGTAGCAACATTCAAGTTAAATCAAAGTGCTTTGGACTAAAGTTTTTCTCCAACCTCTCTCTCAAAGGTTATAAACAGTGAGGAGTTTGCATTTATGAAATGTTAACAAGTTAGAAATTGCAATTCTTCTTCTCCAATAATCTTGTTTCTTCTTTGCACATTAATTGCATGTTCTTAGTTTAGAGATCATAACAATTATCAGTCTATTCATTTATTTCTATCATACAATGATATCTACTTAGTTTCTTTTAAACATTTGGCGAGAGATAAGTAAAGCTTAAAGAGACTTGTAACAAAGAGTACTTAGGAAAGTATCTAGAAAGACAAGTGTAAAAATGCTTAGGTTGTGATGAATATTGCTCGTTGTAAATAGTTATTGGTTATAGTGAAAATCTTGATGGATAATCAAGGACAAGACGTGTGACCCACAGTTGTTGGGTAAACCAAGATAGAAATCTAGTATTGTTTTTATTTCTTTTTTTTTTTTTTTGACTAACTAAAGGAGGTTGTTGTGCAAAACATATTTAAGTAAAAACAAAGTTGTTATTGTATCATTTTATCCCTACAGGACAATACATTGTCATAACTTGCAAAAGCCTTCTTTGTTATTACACTATTTGTAAAAGTCTTCAAAAAGGGTTTTGATTTACATTGAAAAAGTTTTGAAAGATTTCAACATACAATTCAATCCCTATTTCTTATGTTTTGTGTTTATCATTATACTTACTATCTCTCAAGCAAAATACCATGTCCTACCAAAAGTATGTTGAATCCAAACTTTGTTTTAATAATGACAAATCATCGAAAGACAAATTATAAGTCTATAAGGTTTGTAGAGATTCGATAGATTTATTTGTTTCAAAAAGGTTATTGGACCATGAAGCTGGCCAAGGCAGTTGAAATCTATATGATATATTCATGGTTTTTGTCCTATCATTTTTCTGTTAAAAAACACCAAATTAGAGCAATAAGCTCTTAAAAGAAATAAAGAAAGATAACATCTTTTAAGTTGTATATCAAAACACTGCAACATCAAAATGGCACTCTCAAAAAGGTGCTTCAAAAAGGTGATTCAGAATGTCACTTCAAAAAGGTGCAACCCTTTATAGTTAGCAATGATAGAGAAGTTGTACAATCTTGTACTATAAGGTCCGAAACCTATAGAAGTGTGGGACCTTGTCCACAACAACTATTTTTCTATCTATTTACAAAAGATTTGTTCCCCTTTAAGTAAGAAGCCTTATGAAAAAGAAACATCAAGAGAAATAACTATTGTAAAACCTCAATTCGGGCAAGGCACTTTGGTAAAATTAGTAAGATTTTGAGCAAAGAATAAGGCTTCCTAGTACATGAAGTTCTCTACGTGAGAAAACCTACTTTTATATAATACACCTAGAGCCTAAAAGAGAGAAATAGAAGTGTGAACAAGGTGTCTTTGCTAAAAAAAACCCATTCTTGTGAAAGTTAGTCAGGAATTGTGTTATATGCAATATAACATAGAAAACCCCTGTCGTTTATATATTTTGTAACCTTCCAAGATCAGACTTGGTGTTGTGGTTGAGGTGTTAATTTTCGTGGTGTTTGATTTGTTGTACTAGTTCTGGTATTGTTATTTTTAGGTTGTTTGCTTGCTACCTCCCAAGAACTAATGTAGTTTTATGGTTGAGAAGAACATGTAGAGGTTCAAAATACTAGTCTTGTTGTAAATCCTACATGTGAGTGGGGATTGGATGTAGCCCAAGTTAAAGGTGAATTAGGATAAATTATTGGTATTTTCTTTTTTACTTTTAAATCTTTCTTTTGAAACATTGATTACACTAGAAACAAGGTTTGATAACTTACTTCATAGATCTAAAAGATTATTAAAAACATCTTATTAATTTCTAAGAAAAATCAGTTTACAACAAAAGTAAGGAAAAATCTTAAATTAGTTATTTTAAACATTTAAAACACTGCTTTTTGAACTTAATAACCAAGTCCTTTTAGAAACACAAATCCTATGATAACTTATTTTGGTCCAAAGACTTTCTTCCTAACTAGAATAATTTTGAAGCCTAAAAAAGAATAGAAGAATAAATTTGAAAACTACATCTATTATACAAAATTTTCAAAGGAAAGTATAAAAGTGTATTTTGAGCATCAGAATATACTAAAAAAGGTTTGAAATATAAAAGAATTTTGAAACCACAATTCAACCCCTTTCTTATGGTATTCTGACACACTTTAATTGGTATTATAGCTTAATTCTAAGGTTAAGTGCACCTAATAGTGTAGGAGAAAGATCTAGGAAGAAGTTATGGCTGTTTAAAATCCTAGTATCTTCATACCAAAAGGATCCTTAACAAATAGACCACCAGGCTTTAATGGAAATGATTATTACTATTGGAATGACAAAATGAAGCTATTCAAGGAATTATAGGATGTAGATCTATGGGACATCATTAAGACTAGTCTTTACAAACCAACTAAGAAAGATGAGAAGGGTGAGGAAGTGGAAAAGCTAAAGGTTGAATGAACTTAAAAAAAAAAAAAAGCTAAGATATATTCTAAACTCCAAGGCAGAATTCTTTCTCACTTGTACCCTTATTAGATTCAAGTATAATAAAGTAACAAAATGTCAGACAACTCAAGAGATATGGAACACTCTCATAACATCACATGAAGGGATAATTCAGGTAAAGTAATAAAAAAATAAATATCCTAACTCACCAATTTGAAATGTTTAAAATGTAGGAACATGAATCCATTGAAAAGAAGTTCAACAGGCTTGCCACTATCATAAATGAGTTAAACATGTTAAGGAATAAATATATTACTCATGAAAAGATCAAGAAAATCTTGAGAAGTTTACTTGATTTGGAGACCTAAAGTCACAGCCATCCAAGAAGCCAAGAATTTGAAGACTCTTGGAATGGATGAACTTATGGGGTACTATTAAGATCACAACAAGTGTATCAAGTAATACAATGTTAAATAAAGTATCGTCTCCAGAGGGATTGTGGTTTAATCTCAATTTAACCAAACAATTACTTGTATGTTTAAGAATTAAAGAAAGATTGGGAATTTTTGTGGTTTTTGGAATTAAAGAGCAAAAAGAAAATAAGATTGTGATTAAGAAATATTTAAAATATCAATGAGCAAAATTGATTAGGTTTCAAAATCCCTAGTGATTTTCTCCCAATATAATTTCTTTCCCTTCTAAACTCGTTCCTATTAGGCAATTTACCTTCAATTTCTCTAAATTAATTCAACTCTTATTCCTTAAGTGGTAAACCTTTTATTCTAATTTCACACCCTAATATCTTAGACAAGCAAACTTAATCATAAGTATTAAGAGCAAGAAATTAATGTGAAGGCATACAACCTCTCTTCTTATCCCTAGGTTCAAGAATTATATGGTTGCTAAAATGGAACGGTTCAAACCCAATTTCCAATTGCAAGGTTTGAATTACAAATCAATTTCTAATGGGTGTCACGCATAGAAAAAGCATTAAGCATAATTAATAACTGAATTGCATTAATAATCAAAAGGTTAAGGAAACATAAATTACAAAGGATTCCATTCACGGTTCATCCTAACCTAACCCTAAGGGAGTTTAGAAACTCATATAGAAACTAAACACACGAAGAAAATAAAAAAGTAGATAGAAAGGAAGCCATTAATCTTAAGAATCAAACCCCAATTCTTCAAGATCCAAAGTTAAAGATGAATCTTCAAGTTCTTCTTCACTCTTGGTCCTTAAATGAGTCAAAGAATGCTTCCGAACGTGTAGTTCTAATCTTTTTATAATGAGTTTGGGCTTTTCAAACCACAAAAACATGTCATGCTCAATAATAAATAGAAACTTGAAAAGCTAAAAATAAACTGGCACTAGGCGCCCCGTTCGCTGAGTGCTCGTTTTCTTCGAATTTGCAACAGTGTGTTGACACTAGGCGCCACCGTTGGACCCCACTCTTCAAATTTCTATCACCATGTTGGCATTGGGCTCTAAGCTGACTTGCCTTTTTCTTGCACTCAAAAGCTAAAAATTGATTCTCTAAACACACTAACTTTGTTCATTTTCTTTACTCAAGTTCCCTACATTGATAAACCCAAATAACCAAGTAAAATCATGCCATTTTAAATAAAAATCTCAATAACATATATTACATGGCATTTCATATAATTAGGTTATTTTTTCATAAATTTTCTTTGAACTAGAATAAAAAATCATGTGAATTAGCTCTATAAATCTACTTAATTTGTAGATTTATCAATAAACACACTGACTTTGTTCATTTTCTTTGCTCAAGTTCCTACATTGATAAACCCAAATAACCAAGTAAAATCATGCCATTTTAAATAAAAATCTCAATAACATATATTACATGGCATTTCATATAATTGGGTTATTTTTTCATAAATTTTCTTTGAACTAGAATCAAAAATCATGTGAATTAGCTCTATAAATCTACTTAATTAGTAGATTTATTACGCACTAAAGGTGCATAAGCAAGAGTTGATGGATGAAATATTAACAAAAAGAAGGAAAGCAATTGCTCTTAAAGTTTCTCAAAAAAGTAAGCACAATCAAACCTCTAAGGCCTTAAGCTTAGTAGCTACATTTGAGGAAGATGAAAAAAGTGATGATGAACTTTTTGATGGTGGAGATGAGTTGGTTTTTGTCTCAAGAAAGATTTAGAAAATGCTTAGAAGAAGGAAAGAAAGAAGGAGATTTATTCCAAGAAAAAGATCAGGAAGGAGAAGAATCAGATTATATGTTATGAATGCAACAAACCTAGATATATCAAACTGAAATGTGCTCTTCTAAAGAAATATGCAAAAAGAGGAGACAAAAAGAATAAGGCAATGATGACAACCTAGGATGATTCAGAAGACATGTCTTATAAAGAAAAAGTTGAAGAAACAACCCATATTTGTCTAATGGTAGATTTTGAGAAAGAACAAGTATCAAATACTACAATTCTTGAATTTAAAAATTTCAAAGAATAAAAATGTGCTTTTGATAACTTGTTAAATGATTCCCATACTTTAGCACAAAACCATGCCTATTTAAAAAGTCAATTGTCTGAAGTTTGAAAAGAAAATGAAAAGCTTATAAAAAGCAATGAGTTTCTGTATAAGACAAACCATTATCTTCAATAATCTCATTTTAAGCTTTTTGAGCAGCTAAAACAAAAAAAGGGAGATCGAACCATTAATTGTATCTTTTGATCAAGCAAAATTGGAAAATGAAGACAAAGGTTTACAAGAATAGGTTGATAACTTGACAAAAGACTTAGCAAACTTTATACATGGTACTAAGAATCTGGACAATCTTATTGAAACTCAGAAGATTTTTTTTTATAGGACTAGCTTACGTTTTAACATAAATTAAAAGCCTATTTTTCATGAAAAATCATCTGGTTTCCAAAAGGCCAAAGGAAGATATTTTAATTATAACAAAAAGGGGAACAAAGCCTCAAAATGTTATAGTAAAAACAAAAACCCCCTTCAAAAAGGTAACTAATAGAAAAGAACCCAACAAAATGTGCGTACCTAAGTCCTTGCTGGTTTGTGATGCAGGAATGTCTTTTGACCTACAATCGAAAAGAGTTATGGTTCTTGGACATTGGTGTTGGAACCAAAGACGTTGAAGCGTCTAGTCCCTTAAAGTTTTGAAGATAACAAACTTATTAAACTTTAAGTCTTTATTAGATAATAACGAATTTACAGTAAGGCGTCCAACGCGCCAGTCTCAACGAGCGTCCAACATTCACATATGATGACCATCCAAGAGTAAGTCTCTTTCCATGGACTGTGTCTTAAGCTTAGACACTAGTATTAGACTCGTCTAGACGTAAGTTATTTAAACGACTAAGTTCTTAAATACTCGTCTAGTCTATACGCCTTTTATGTATGCAAACTTTGAGACTAATGCCTTACGATTTTGAGATCTAATGTTCAAATATTTCAAGCATTAAATGGTAGACAGAGACATTTTAGTGCAAAGGCGTAGCTATACAGAAAAAGAAAGTCAACTTATCAAACTACCAAGCCAAATGAAGAATGTTCAGAAAAGCAGACCATCATCTTAGTCCTGCACTTTACATTTTGGTGCAAAATCAAAAGTCTTTTTTCAGACCTCTCTAAAAGCTCGATACGTGTGTCTCTTTCTTGAAGATTGAAGCTAAGTTATCTTCAACGACTTTTTTTCGCTAAAGACTATATATTCATCAAGAAAGAAGAAGAGACAAGACAAACAAAAAAAAACCAAGTGACACAACAAGAAAAACTAAAAAACAATCATATTGCTTTCTTGTGTCCATTGGACGATCTTTGTATTCTCTGAAACAATTTTGTAATTATGCTTAATCTTCTATATCCTCACTTTGTGAGTTGAATCTCGTTGTAAAACAACTGTATCTGTTGTGAAAGCCTGGAGAGGCTTAGTGAGAAAGAATACTTAGGTTGTTAAGCAATCTGGGATGATTGTGTTGTAAAGCTTGAAGAGGCTGCGAAAAATACTTGTGTAACCTAAGGTTGGTAGTGAATACCTTCTGGGTGAAGGGCTGGATGTAGCTTAAGGTTGAGTGAACCAGTATAAATTCTCTGTGTTCTTGTTCTTCTCTATCCTTTGCTTAAAAACTGTTTATAAACTTGCTTTAAGATTGAAAAGTTTTTTTAATGCACAATTCAACCCCCCCCCCCCCCTCTCTCTTGTGTGATTCTTGCTCTTTCAATTGGCTGCTCCAAGCATATGACTAGAGACAAACCAAAGTTCCTTATACTTGAAAAGAAGAAAAATGGAGGGTTTGTCACGCTTGGTGACAACAGAAGGGCCTTTATGAAAGGAGTAGGTAAAATTGGTAAGCATAACTTTACACATATTGCTAATGTATACTATGTAAAAGGTTTGAAACATAATCTTCTTAGCATCAGTCAACTATGTGACAATGGCTATGAAGTATAGTTTGAACCAACAACATGTCTGATCAAAGAAGAATCAACTAGTAAAGTCCTATTTTTTAGGATTAGGGAGAAAAATCTATATAGTGTCAGTCTAAAGTCACTACCTTTTCAATCATGTCTAGCAGCTTTTGATAATAATAAATGGCTATGGCATCAAAGAGTAAGACATAATAATGCTATTCTAATAAAATATAAAATATAATGGTACATTTTGTTGTATGACTAAAGATATGTCTCCATTGACATTTGGAAATTAATTCTTTTTAAGGTACAAAATAGAATTTATTTCTTCCAATATTTTTTTCATATACTAATCACATAATTTTTTTAATTATCATCATTATTTGGTTTGTTTAAACTTAAGCCAATAAAATAAATTTAAACACCATTTACATGATACACATATTCCATTGAAATCCTAAATTCATGGTTGGGTAGTTAAGTTACCTTGCTCAACTTGCATTTCATCTCCTTGTGTCATTGTTTTACATACCATCAATTGTAATTTATAAATATAGAGTAGGAACAGAAGAATGAAGATTTTATTTAGGGCATTTCCAACAAAAAAACTTACATGAGTTTTTATACTACATTTTTAATAACATTTCACACTTGTCCATAATGCCATATCATCTTTCCTACTTTAAGCAACTCAATCAATTTTTTTTCTCCAATCAAGAAACTCACTAAAGTTTCTTAATGAATCCCACAATATATCTCATCCCTTTATATTTTATTATTCATCTTAATTTCAATTTAATATATTTGAATGTCAATTGTTAAATAATAAATAAATATATACTACATTTTAATTAAATAATTTTTTGAATTTAAAATACATAAAAAATAATATAGATTAAAATTAATAATAACTTTTAAAATATATAAAGAAACATAAAATAATATATCACTAAAGTAGAGTTCAATTTTGGTTATTTTCGAGTCCAAAACATTCCCAAATATACTCAACTAAATCTACTTGAAGATGACAATATATTTCCTTTTGGCGAAATGTGCTTTCCTTTCTAATTGTCTTCTAAAATTGAGATGAGGACCATTAAAAACTTCAAGTGTTGAGACATCATTGTTTAGACGATCATATGAAAAATCAATATTTGTCACCATATGTTTCTCATTCATCTTCAACAATCATCTTATGCAATATTATGCATGCATATAATATTTGTTTCAATGCATCCATGCTTTAAGATCATGCCTATGACACCTTTTACCCCAAATACATTTATTAAGCATTATGGAAAATAAATAGAATTTTCTTTGCGAAAGAAAACGATGTTTTAAAACCTCTTTGCGCGGTAAAGAATATCACATGCACAGCTTATATCAACATCTTAGATACCATAAAATACTTTACTAATTAAACAAAGGAAGTGGTTCACAAATGGCCACACAAAAACCCATATTAGAACCCAATAATGGATAAAAAATTATCAACTATAATTTAAAACCAAAAACCCATAGAACAATAAATAACCAAGTCCCAATGGCACAGTCCTATCAAAGCTTTACAAGTCAGTCCCAAAAGTAATATATAAATAATTGTAAGTGAGGCCACTGCCTCTATTCTAAGATCCTTTCTTAAGTTCTTGTTGGACGTCACTTATATACCACAACTATAGATAGAAAACACAAGAAACACAGAGAGTGAGATACATCTCACATCATGCTAAAAGTATGATAATGGAAACAGGTAGAAAACACAAACACATACAAAATTAGGATAATGTTAGTTTTGCAAGAATTAAAACACACGAACAATGTAATGCAATGCCTCTTAACTTTTACTTCTCATGCACATGTGGTACCCATCTAAGTTTATCTTAAAAGTAGACTACGAGTAAATGCATAGCCACATGAAGTGTAATCAATACTGATACCTTCGACTTTCGCACCCTTAACTAGTATAATATTTCTCAGTAACTAGTTAGGGTTACCCAGCTTTGCTTGTACGCTCCGGCTCCATGGGATCAATATAGGCCATTGGAGTTTTCACACCTAGTATCATCACCCCCAAGGCTATGGTCAACAATCCATCCCGGTCTTCACTGACCAAATTCCTATATACTTTTTTTGGCTATAAACTCAATGTTATGATGCATGATGACACACAATGCTCATGATTCCATTAGGCGTTTCACAAGCCTTTCTTAGGCTAGGCCCCTATCTCAATATTAATCAAATCTTGTCATACATCTCATGGCATAACATCACATGTTAAAAACATTATACATCTTATAGCATAATATCACATTTAAACATATCACAAACATAATTCAATATAATTCATTCACACACTCTTATAGCCTCCATAGAGTATAAACATAATATCTAGAGTTATACTAATCCTATCAAGTTGATCTTTATCTCATTTGAAAGCTAAGAAGATTATCTACAACTTTTATGTTGACCTCAAAATCTAGTTTGGTCATCTATTATGCCTAAACTTATGAAGAACATAGAATCATTACCTAATTCCTGACAGCTCAATCTTCACTCACTAATTTAATCATATGTTAAGTTACGAACATTATTTTTAGGTGATTTTAAAGCCATTAGTTAGCTAACATCCAAGGTTACAATTCATATGAAGACCACTAAGCTAATTCAATTCACAAATCTCTCTACTAGAAGAGTTCACAATCTATCCAATTCTTTGACAAAATGAATCACACTTGTGACCTGTGGGTCATGCCCTTGACTCATGATAGACGTGCACTTCAAATTTCAAAACAGAAACTGATCACGCCTTATGACTGGTGAGTCACATCCGTGATTGGTGGGTCACGCCCATGACTGGTGACAAACATGCATTCCAAGTTAAAAAAAAAATAGTGTCGGTCAAGCTCATGACTGGTGATAGATATGTACTCTAAGTTTCAAAATAGAGTTGGTTATGCCCGTGACTCGCAATAGAAGCAAAATTTCGATCTTTCACCCTTAAGGAAAAACTTATGGATTCTCAAACTCTAAAATCATAAAAATACATCAACAAGGGGTCTCGTAAGTAACAAAACCTTAAACTAATCAATCATACATTAAAACATCTCTTCTCCCATACACAACAATCCCTATTAATCTATCTCTACGCAATTCACACTTTTAATAACACAAAAGGGGAAAACTCAAGAACTATATAATTATGTAGTCCAATTACTAAATCAAGCTTAAACATATAGTAATTAAGGGAAAATCACTTTCCCTTCACAATAATTATACAATTGCAAGCAATTGGGGTCTAGGGCCAATTGCTTAACCCAAAACTAAAGTTATACCCATGAACGAGATAGTCTCACTCCTTTTTTCACTCAAAAAACACGATCTTCGATAAGAAGATGCAAGCAATGTGACGATGTTCCCTTAGTTCTTGCTTCACAACTACAATGACTCTGGTGGCACAGTTTCCAAAAGAGGCACGAAGAAAAGAAAGGAAAAAAGGTTAGATTTTAAGAAACCTAAGGGAATTCTAAAGATAACTTAGGCTCATAGAGACAAGCCCAACATAAGGGTCTATGAGATTTTAAAAACATCTTAATTACAAAACCATATTATAAGCCCAATATCTTTTTCCCCAAAATACCATTTTATAAAAACAAAGCAAAATACAATATGATAGTAATAAAAATAATAATACATAAATAGAAGGAAAACATTGGGTTGTTACAATGCCGAGCCACATACAATTATGAATTGTGATTAGAGCACTTTGAAAACTCTCTTTACATATTTTCTTGCTACTTAACGTAGGGCAAACTATTTTCTTTTCTTTCCTTTGTGGCATTGAGATGGTTTTTACAAATACAACTCATTCTGGATAAATGTCATTTGCTAAATAGTACCCCATGTTGTATGTGGCTCTATTCAATGTAAATTGTACCTTTAGAGCTTGCCCTTGCAAAACATCATTAAATACATTAGGTTAGTTGAGAATGTTGATGTTGTTATTTGAACCAACAACACCAAAGAATGCATGTCAAATCCATAAGTCCTGGACGCCACTACTTCTAGGATAATAGTGGGTTTACTGTGATCTCCTCGACAAAAATGACATTTTATGCTGTAGGATAATTTTTCCATTCCTAAGGCACACAATCAATGCTACCTAATATATTGGGAAAGCCACATGTATCCCCTATTTTTAGTAGATGTTCAATGTCATTATTGTTGGGCCTTTCAAGTACTCGGTCCCAAATACTTCATTCACTCATTTGACAAACTTGTCTAAGCATTCTACTACAATGCTTTTACTAATGTGCAATACTCATCCACACTATCAATCATTGATCCATAAGCCAACATGCGAATTGCGACAATGCCTTTCTACAACTATGGAAGACCCATTCTTCCAATTCCATCATTCCTCAATTGGAAATACTCGTCATTGTTGTCATGTTCTTCCACAATACATAGGAACACATACCTTTGCATTTGAAACCTTTGTCGAAATTAATTTTTTTGTGTATACTAGACTTACTAAGAAGTAATCATTAAATAAAAGGAGGTGTACGTCCTTCATGATTCCTTTGTATAAGAGTTCATTTATGAGCACCTTTCTTAAAGCTGCTACCTTGTTCTTGCATACATTTGTCAATTAATTTCTGAATGCACTTATGTTGGGCTCGAATGTCATTCAGCTCATCTTCTATAAATTTCCACTCGAGCTCACTGTCAGATAATGAAGAATCATAAGGATCCATTTGAAAGATGAAGAAATGAGTTAAAAATTTCATACACATAAAAAACAATAAGAGGAACTAGCAAAACAAAGTAATGTGATACAAATGGAAAATTTAATCCATGACGGGAGTAGTTATTGATAATGAAAAATTTAATCCATTTTGGCTTGGCATTACAAATGGATTACCCATATATGACACATTTGGTGGAAAGAAATTAAGGAATGGAAATTGGGTAAAATTTTCCATCTTCAAGTTATTTGGAGAATTTGAAGATATCGAAAAATTTTCAACATTTTGAGCATTTGGATGTTGAAAATTTTGCATCCAATTAAAGGGAAAAAAAAACTAGGATTATATTGATTAAGATCCATTTGTGTGTAAAAAGGAAGGAAATACATAGAAGAAAATTGAAGAGAATGCAAAATGATGAAATAAAGATAAGAAAAATTGCAAGGATTGTTGTGTGAAAAAATGTCATAAAAATGCATTATCTATACACTACAAGTTATACTATATAACGTTAAATTTTATATTGTATAACATTACACTATATGCACATGCTTTTAAGATTTAACGTTAAAAAAAGGCCTAAAAATTTAATGTTGAAAGCCTATGGTTTTAACGTTAAGAAAAATGGACATCTTTTACACAAAGAGAAACAGTCATATAAAAAAGGAAACAGTTGCGAGTAGTAAAAACTGAATGCTCAATTAGGACCCACAAAAATACTCTTTAATGATCTAAAATTTCACTCTTTGTTTCTTACTGTAGAAGTTAGATGAGCACTCCCATTTGAGATGCTTTTATGAAGGTTGAATGTCTTTGGAATTTGTGTCAAAATCAATTCTAAGTCTTTTTATTTTACCTGAGACTATGTGCTATGATGGCTAAAACATTAAACAAATCCTTTATATATAAAAGTTATAATAGTTATCTTAAATGAGGATGTTTTTAGGACCTATTTTTCAACGAGAGTATATTTAGAAAAAAATTTTAACCTCTTATCTCTTCAATCTATCCTTTTCATATTTATCTCTAAATTGAATTTTAATATTTTTTAAAAGAAATTATCAATAGTTAAAAATAACCTTATATCACAATATAAATTATTTATCACAATTCTAAAATATAATTTATATGCTTAAACATATTTATTTATTACCAATAGATAAAAATAACCTTATATCAAGATGTGCAATGCACAAGATACATTTATTTTATATAACTAAAATTTATAATAAATAAATAGTTTTCTGTGCATTGCGCATCCTAATATATGATTATTTTTATCTATTCATAATAAATAAATATTTTTAAATATAAAAATTATATTTTAGATTTATATTACATAATTTATATGATGATACAAGATTTTTTTTATTTATTAATTCAACTAAATTGACTCAAAACTAATAAAAATTTAACCCTAGACCCAAGTCATCATCCCTCTGTATATATAAACGTGTAAAACTATATACTTTCTCAAGCTTTCACTCTTTCTCATATTCACTTTCATTTGAATACTCTCCTTTCATGAAGAGGTAGACTTCATTCTCCTAACATGCATTTGGAATATTCTCTCATGCTTTTAATATCAACTGAACTGTTTAACAAGCTATAACTGAATATTAGAAACTAATTTCAAATATATATTTTATCTTCAAAATTCAAATATGCTCCTAATATACATCCCCTCTTAAGCTTTTAATATCAACTGAACTGTTTAATATATATATATATATATATATATATATATATATATATATATAGGTATCTGATAAGCCAACCAATATTGGTTTGACATCCAAAAATGGTGAATATGGTAAGCCCAGTTTATTTATAGGTAAAATATTTAATTTTATAATTTTCATGAAAATTTTGGTAATTAAAATGGATTTATTATGAATTTTTTAGCTTAAAAATACAAAATAAATAGATAAAAATTGAAATAAATTAATAAAAATAAAAATTAATTATTAGAAACTTATTTTTGATGGAAAATATTGTAATTGTCTAGTTTCACATTAAATTGAGTTATTTTGATATTAAAAGCTATTTTTTCAAAGTTTATGCGATTTTATTGATACTAACTAATCAATTGCAGTTAAAATTTATACTGGGGAGCTTTAAGACAGCTCACCCAGCACGTTTTCAACCTACAAGAGGGTGATTCACCACCCTAAATGGTGTATATGTCCCTAAATTGGATTAAAAACAAATAAAAATTAGATTTATGACATAATGCTTACATAATGGATGATGTAATTTTGTAGACACCTAAGCTTGTTCCTCCTCTATAAATACCCATGCTTCTTGGACATTTTTTACACATCCTCCAATCTCTAAAGTTGGCCAAAATCCACACTGAAAGTTTCTATCTCTAGAAAATTTTTCTTAGTTTTTATGTTAAAATTTTGCTAGTTTTCAACTAGTATAATTTCTCTTCCTAGAAGTTTTGCACCAACAATTCCATCCTCTTCACCAACCACCTTAGAGGTAATGAGGGGAGTGGATTTGATTCTAAATTGTTTTCACTTTTGCATGTTGATAGGAAGGGTTTTTCCTTAAATCCGTTTAGGCATAATTTTAATTACTATTACCATTACATTATTATGTTTGATGTTAAACTTTAATTTTTATTAAGTTGTTATTCTGCTCAAATTTAGATTATTAAATTATAATTGCCAAATTATTACTCTGCTCAAATTTAGATTATTAAATTATAATTGCCAAATTATTACTCTGCTCAAATTTAAAATATTAAATCATAATTATTAAGTTGTTACTCTGCTCAAATTTAAATTATTAAATTATATTTGCTAAGTTTTTATTCTGCTCAAATTTAGAAAATTAAAATATATTTACTTAGTTGTTATTCTGGCAAAATTTTAGTAATTAAATTATAATTACTATGTTGTTATTCTGCTAAAATTTTACATAATTACTAAATTGTTACTCTGTTAAAATTTTGGTATTGTGCAATTTCTGTAATATAAGGTAGAAATATTGATTGTACTAGTGTTCAAACTAAATGAGACCAGGAAAACCTCTGCTTGTAAAGTTAGGAATTGATAGGTTAGTGAGTAATGTAAAACAAGTGACATGTAGTGGCATGGCACCCTGTTAGGGAAGCTACAGTTTGGTATGTTGAGGAATGAAAGGTAGAGATCCACTAAGGGAAGTCTTTGGGATAGGTATCGAGTGGTGAAGGTCCTACTGGCCAGGGTAATGCCTTCAAGTCGGGATATTTGCCTGGCCAAGCTCGATAATCCTGACAACTGCTTAACATTTCAAGATTAGTTTAAGAGTATATCTCTATAAATGGATATCTTGACTGTTATTTTCCTCAATGATAATGAGAACTGTATCATATGATGATGTTAAGAGAGGTATATGTACTCTCAATTACTTCCGAGGTTCTGTTTAGAACTATTACTTACTAATGGAAAGTATGGATCTATATCAAGTCAAGGGTAGTCTAGTTTAACTTAAAATAAACTCTAGGTTTTCCTCTATTGTCAACTATGTTTTATTTGTATTTTATGGTAGAATTCTTATCATATATGTGAAAGTGATTCTAGAACAAATCACCTCACTCCATTATTTTTCTTCCATGTATGTCTGATTGCGATTATTGAAGAAGATGGAAATGCCCAGTGATGCTAAGGATGAGTTAGAGGACACCTTATGGATGAGGATCTGTAGACTTAGTTCACAGTATTTTTTTTGTATAAGGGATATGGTAGATAAACACTGCTTTGTATAGGATCTTTTTGATGTATATATTGACTTAGGTAGTGTCTATTTTTTAATGTATTTTTAGTCTTTCTATATTTTATGTTTGTCATATATTGTCAAACCATGATATATAGTTTGATATATATATAAGCAATTTTATTATTTCACTTCTATTTTTAAATTCTGTTAAATTTAGAATTTTTCTATTATAAAATCCAAAAAAATTTACTTACATTTTCATCAACTTGACTTAATAATTAAATTAATATAAATTATATTTAAAATTAAAAGAGTATTACATATTGGATTAGTTTATGAACACTCCTGTGTGCCTCTATTAAGTTAAGACTATTGAAAGTACAATTTATTCAAAATAAACTTAACAAAAAAGAAAATACATAAAACAAAATGTAAGACTTGTTAATTTATGTTTTCGTTTTTTATTTTTATTTTTTGTTTTCACTCTTTAATTACAAAATTGCTATCTTATTTTCAATTTGTTTCTTACTTTCAAAGATTAAATAGTAAAACATTTTTTTTATTTTTTCTATTTCTTGACAAATATTTAAAAACAAAAAATATATTAAATACAAAATGACAATTTTGTAATTAAAAAATAAAAACAAAAAATAAAACCAGAAAATAAAAGCAAAAGTAAACAAGGCCTAAACTTTTTAATTTTTATTGTTTTCATTTTTTTGATGCTTAATTTTTATTCTTTTCTTCGGGTTTATAGAAAGTAAAAGCATTTATTTAGGGTAAAAATCAAGAAGTGCACGATCCATCGAAAATTCAAATTCCATTCGCCGAGATCATTTATATGCACAGACACTGGTTCGAAACTTCAAATTAATTAATTATTAATAACATAAAAATAATTTCACTAATTATTTTTATTTATTTATTTACATAATAAAGATCAGGCTTGTTTTGACTTGTGGGTGTGGAAGACGAAAAGAGTGTAGAGAGAGAGAGAGCAGCGAGTAAGGGAGCAGAGAGTGCAGCGGGTGTGAAGATGGAGACTCCTCCGCAGCAAGGCGTGGTGAAGAAAAAGGAGACACGGGGCCGAAAGCCGAAGCCGAAGGAGGAGAAGAAGGAGGAACAGCAACAACACGCGAAGACGATGAAGGAAGGGAGAAAAACGCAGCAACAGAGCCAACAACAACAACCTTCGGTGGACGAGAAATACACGCAATGGAAGTCCCTCGTTCCTGTCCTCTACGACTGGCTCGCCAACCACAACCTCGTCTGGCCCTCTCTCTCTTGCCGGTCTCTCTTACTCTCTCTCTCTAGGGTTTTCTCTTTTCCTTTCCCAATCTTAAAATCTTTTTCTTTAATAATAATGTTTATTTTCGTGTTAATAGGTGGGGCCCTCAGCTCGAACAAGCCACTTACAAGAATCGCCAGCGACTCTACCTTTCCGAGCAGGCAACCTAACACTTTTTTTTTTTTTTTTAATTTAAAAGAAATAAACTATTTTAATTTGTTAAGAGATGAAAATTAATCTTGTTGTGTCCATTTTCGGTGTTAGCGTAATGTGTGTTTTTGTGTGGTTAGTATTATTTTGAAAAAAAAAATTGATTTGTTTTTTTCTTGATAGACTGATGGTAGCGTGCCGAATACTCTGGTGATTGCGAATTGCGAGGTTGTGAAGCCTAGGGTTGCGGCTGCAGAGCACATTTCTCAGGTGAATTATGGTTGTGTAAATGTAATTGATGTCTCTTGTCCAAGGTTTTAAAAACCAGTCTGCAACTGCAATTTTGGCTCAATGTTAAGGCTTTTATGGTGTCCGCAACTGCCGTTGTGGCTGCATTTGTCCGTAATTTCTTGCAATATCAAGGATCATGATGTCTCTTGTCTCTTTGAATGATTTTACTTTAGTGTTTGAAATTTGATTAAGCAGACTTTATCCCTTTCAGTTTAATGAAGAGGCGCGGTCCCCATTTGTGAAGAAGTACAAGACCATCATACATCCTGGCGAGGTATATAAATATGTATATTCGCAGTTTACATTTCTGGATGCGTTACAATTTGAAGCATGTGTAAATTATGAAGACGAATGAATAATAATTGTGTTCCTTAATCCGCCTTGGTTTTGATTTTATGTTTATTTATGGCTATCCATCAGTGATTTATATTTTGGCTTGAATTTTGTTGTGTTGATGATCAGGGTGTGATTTGATAAGGCTTTGTTTTGTAGGTGAACAGAATTAGGGAGTTGCCACAAAATTCCAAGATAGTGGCGACACATACAGACAGCCCTGATGTAACAGTTTGCTTTGTTTTTGTTTTTATTCTTTGGAGATAGTTTGATTTCCTGGTTTTGTGGTTCCTTATTTGTAACTCATCAAATTGTCAGGTCCTTGTTTGGGATGTTGAAAATCAACCTAACCGTCATGCTGTCCTTGGAGCTACAAACTCTCGTCCAGATTTGGTATGAATGGGCATTAATATTCCATAACATACTAAATTACTAACATCTCAAAAAGTTCAATCTTGTTTGGAACATAAGAAAAAATGAAGCATATGAATGCTCCTATTTATTTATTTCTTGAGAAATATCAGCTTTGTTATTTATATGTAGGATCTTCTGATGTGAGTCAGATTAAGCTGTTGTTTCATTTGACTACTTTATTGAATGAAATTTTTATTTATATGAGGGTTAGCTTTATTGACAGAAAAGTGGGATAACATTATTGGGGCTAGAACAGGTCTTGGGTGCAAAAAACCTATGATGCACTAATATGATCCAATATGTATCAGATGCTGCTATTCTTGAAAAGATATGGGGTATGATACTTCTGTGGCTTTATTGAACAGAAGAGTGGGGGTAGCATTATTGGGACTAGATTGGGCCTTGGGTGCAGAAACCTATGTCCTATGATGCATATATATATTCTTATATGTATCTGAAGCAGCTTTTCTTGAAAACTTATGGGATACAATATTTTTATGATGTGCATATAGATACGCTTAAAAAATTTATTGCACATAATAGATTTATAATTGCAATTTCTAAAATCCAAACTAAAGTTATAAGTATATAATAGTCTGCTTTTGTGAAAATGCAAACAATAACAAAAGTCAATCCAGTAGGTTATACTCTGCGTCCTGTGAAAGAAGAGTTGTGCTTGTGCTTATGTGTCTAAGTGGTGGGGACTTTTACTGGTTTGTTGCATTTAATTGGCTGGGAAGAGAGTCATGCCACTGTCTTGTGGAGTAAACCGGAGAGTTGAACCAAGGAAAAAACTAAAGAGTCTGTTTGGAGATAAATGGTTTAATAAGCTGTATTTGAACCTCCCTAGCCATATCGCAGTGTCTCCCATCTGTATTGGATCAACACAATTTTCCTCTAATAAAAATGGCTTGGATACTTCTTCAATGTTTATTGGTGACATATCCCCATGTATTGGTATTAGATATGTATCCAATACCAATATGTGAAGACTAAAGATAATGCAGCACGTATCCATGCTTAGGAAAAACTTGGAAATTCATATGAACAGTATCATATTGGCTCCTCCACTTTGAAATAAGTAGCCTCCATCGTTAGTTCCCTTTAATTATCCATTATTAAAGAAACTGCTAATGCAACATTATTGTTGTTTCTATTTTTGTTACTTGGCATGGTTACTGTTTCTCGATATATTCAGATATAACTCCTCTTGTAGATATTGACTGGACACCAAGATAATGCAGAATTTGCTCTTGCGATGTGCCCAACTGAGCCCTATGTTCTTTCAGGAGGTTGGCATACTTACTAACTTTAAAGAATTATGTTATTAAATTCCTGCTGAATTCTTGATGTGGTTATTCTATGTCTGAAAGAAGTAAATTACATTGCAGGAAAGGACAAAACGGTGGTGTTGTGGAGTATTGAAGACCATATAACATCAGCTGCCACAGACTCCAAATCTGGTGGGTCAATTATCAAACCAAACCCCAAATCTGGAGAAGGCAATGATAAAACTGCTGATGGCCCTTCTGTTGGACCACGAGGTATCTACTGTGGGCATGAGGATACTGTTGAAGATGTGACTTTCTGCCCTTCTAGGTAGTTTTCATACTATATACTGAGTAGTTTCTTTCTTCTGTGCTTTTCCTCAGTAAAATGGCTATTCTTATTTTATTATTTTACTGTTAACCTTATGATATTTTAGACATTGTTTGGCTTTGAGAGAAAATGGAAGGGGATGAGTGGGACAGAGAATGAAAGGATTATACCATTTTATTTTTATCCCGTTTGGTTGCAGAGAGAAAAATGGTGGGACCCACAAATATTTCTCTCCTCTCGTGAGAAGAAATTAGTAATCAGACAAATTTGTTTTAAATGACAAATTTACTTATCTGCCTAGTTACGCACACATTACATTAAAAGGATATAGAAGTTATTTAACATAAATACACTTTTTTCCCCTTTTGCATTTCCATCTTACCTAACAAGGGGAAGAGATATTTGCATTTTTTCTCTCCTTTTTCTCCTCTTCCACACATTAGAAGAGAACAATGTTTTTTATTTCTTTATTTTCTTTCCTTCCTTTTTCTTTTTGCACATTTGCTTACTGCATCCAAACAAAGCATTTGGGTGAAGTGTAGGGTGTCCTCTGCGCTTCCTACTTCGTCAACTCCATATTATTCTTTATTAATGTATTGCTATACCATTTTCAAATATATTTTGAAAGGGAAGAGGGGGTAGGAGGAAATATTGTTCTATATTTTCATCTTTTTATTTCTGATTGAGGGATCTAGTGTATTTGTACTATAGTAGTAGCATGAACTAAATACTAAATTGTATAAATAACCATATCTTCCTGACATCATTATGATCATGCTGAAGTGCACAGGAGTTCTGTAGCGTTGGAGATGATTCTCGTCTCATCTTATGGGATGCACGTGTTGGCTCTAGCCCTGTGGTTAAGGTATATGCTTGATATTCCAATCATGTATTTAAATTTGATTTCCTTTATTATTATTATTATTATTATTATTATTATTTTTATTTAAGTACGAATTTTAAGGCGTACCTTTTTTTTTTGAACAGAACACTTAAAAATATAATTAGTTTACTCACAAACTTGTTGGATTAGGAGTATGCAATGATATTGAGGTTTTATCAGCTTGGAAAACTTTTACACACTACTTTAAAATATTCATATGCATAAACCTTATACACACTATCTCTGTAATGTATCTTTGTATTTTTTTTTTTAAATTGTCTTCCCTCTGCCATGAATTTGGTAACAGGTTGAAAAAGCTCATAATGCTGATCTTCACTGTGTTGACTGGAATCCCCATGATGATAATCTGATTCTTACTGGGTATGTTCTGCTGTTGCATAGTTCTCATTGTCACTAAGTCATCATTTAATTTATTTTGGACATGGGCACTACTTTTATCATATCATTATGCATAAGTTGAAGCATCACATCCCTATTTGAGTTGTCACTATATCTCTGCAGGTCAGCAGATAATTCTGTTCGCATGTTTGATCGCCGCAATCTCACCACTAATGGAGTTGGGTCACCCATCCATAAATTTGAGGGTCACAAAGCTGCTGTTCTTTGTGTTCAGGTAATCTTGGACATGTTTTTTGTTTTTGAATAATCCTTCATGCCTCTAGGCATTATATTATTACTAACTGTAACATATGATAATCACTCTGTTTAATTCAGTGGTCTCCAGACAAATCATCTGTATTTGGAAGTTCAGCTGAAGATGGTCTTTTAAACATTTGGGATTATGAGAAGGTGCAATTTCAGTCAGTAGTTTCTTCTGTTTTCTTGCCCCAAAAATAATATCTGGTGTCAACGGCTCAATGCCTCTTGCCTTTGTTCTGTAATGCAGGTAGGTAAAAAGATAGAGCGATCTGGAAAATCAATAAGTTCTCCTCCAGGGTTGTTTTTCCAACATGCAGGTCATAGGTATGAAACTATTGTTTTTCTGGTACCCTTAACTATAGTTAGTTATTCTAACCATCTAGATCTGTAGCTTGGGGAGTGTGTTGTACTTTGATTATTCAAACTTTTAACCCTCCCCAAAAGCAATATTTTTCATATCTGAACCTCGTCTTATTTGTTCCTTTTCTGATGTAGCTCCTCAAGTTTCTTTTCTTAACACCTTCTGAGTTTTTCTGTCGCTTGTTTCCTGCTTCTCTATTTTCAATGTTTTCATCTGTCATTCTCCATGACATCTTTTGATATCAACTTTGTGACAAAACTCTGAATGTTAAATATAAATGCTGTAAAACATTATTTTGCCCCTTTTGAATTTGTACTAGTGATTTTGCTTTGCCTTTGATCATAGCCTTGTCAGATGCTGTCCATTCAAGGTGTATTGGTTGCAAGCTTGCAATATCAATTCTTCATGAATTCTATAGAATTGATATGCTTAAGAAAGCGCCAAATTAGTTGTCTTGCATAGCCTTTTGCATCATCCTCAGGCTGCTTTCTTCTGACTGTTTCTCCCTTGTGAATAGTTTGTCCCATATTTTAAATGGGCGGTCAAATAATACTAGACTTGTTCTTAAGAATGCTAGTTTTTATTTTTTTAAAAGATATTTACTCGATGCCCCCCTCTCCAATCTGCTTATTTTGTTTTTAACTTATGAACTTTGTATTTTATGCCAGAGATAAAGTAGTTGACTTCCATTGGAATGCATATGATCCATGGACGATTGTTAGTGTATCTGATGACTGCGAAAGTACTGGTGGAGGGGGAACATTGCAGGTATGAATTTTATTATTTCTTTTTTTTGATTTTGAAATATAGATTATAGAAAATAACTATTTATGTCATTTTCATATAGTTGAAGATTCTACTTTTGGAAACAACTTTAAGTGGCATGACTAATTTTGTTACTACAGTTGAGGTTAAACCTAATGTGGCACGTATCCCTGAAATGTGACCCATTATTAATTATTAATTATTAATATTCGCAAAAACAAACCCCCAAGAGCAACTCATCTATTTCCTTTTCCAAGAATTGCGAATGTGCGCACATTTTCCAGGATCATCCTGGTATTTTTGCTCGTTTGTGGCTTTTCTGGTTGTTTTCTTATTGGATGGAGGATGTGCTCACAGTAGAGCAGATACAGGGCTGTCATGGGTGGGACAGTGGCTAGATTGTTTCCTTCTCCTTTCTTGGGCGCAGTGGGGCTCTGGTGATGGAGTATGCACTTGCAGATCATGTTTTCTTTGTCAGTCTTTTATTTTTTTTCTTAATTTGAATGACCAAGTCATGTAAATCTGCTGAGTGAAATTGGTGTACACCAGGTAGAGTGCATGACTTTTCTGAATGGTTATTAGTTACTCAGGCCCATTAACTGGTTCAATGGTTGGTTGAGCTGCCCACTTTGGTAGTTCAAGTTTAATAACTTGTTACTACTATGGTTGAAATATTGTGTATTGGCTTGTTTTAACGCAAATGCCTTTGCCTGACGCATTCAAACTCATTCGTGCAGATATGGCGCATGAGTGACTTGATCTACAGACCAGAGGATGAGGTTTTGGCAGAGCTGGAGAAATTCAAATCTCATGTGGTGGCGTGTGCTTCAAAGTCTGAGAAATGATATACTTAGTAGGCAAAATGAGTTACATTCTTCTTGCTGTTGTATTTATTTAATCTACATTTGCGGTGGATGATTCTTAGCTTTTTAAAACCACCCACGTTTGGGGCTGGAGTAG
Source organism: Spatholobus suberectus (assembly GCA_004329165.1). Lineage (NCBI taxonomy): Eukaryota > Viridiplantae > Streptophyta > Magnoliopsida > Fabales > Fabaceae > Spatholobus > Spatholobus suberectus. The sequence continues at coordinate 35,935,428 of CM014729.1, read as the reverse complement.
GAAACTTAGATTTAACATAGAACTGACGAGGGTTTGTGGTTAGTGTTCCTTAAATTGATACAATTTCTATTTACTGTCCGAAGATCATGATCCTTAGTTCATGTGGCTCTTCACATGTTTCTGCGGCTGGCAAATTTGTATGTGCACACCACTCAATCCACCGACCACTGAACGGAACATACGTTATTAATTCATGATCCTTGGCACTTGTATCTCGAGACATACTTTCTAAGGTTGGCAAATGAGATGCTTATGTTCTGCTCTTATGTTTTGGTCCCTTCAAAAAAAAATTCATATTTGTTGGTATCAAATATAAGTAAATTTTAACTAATTTCACCTTATTTAATGACATCATTATCAAAATATAATTCTTTAATTGATATTGTATTTTTAATGACTTTATTTTTGATATCAAGTTTTATTGAAAGGTAATTTGAGAAAATAGTTTATTTTTAAAATGGAATTAGTAAAATTAAATGATGTTAATTATCTTTTTTAATTAGTGTAAATTAGTGTTTTTTATGTATATTTGAGATTGGAGGGAGTAATGGTACTGTGAATTGATGGTGCTATAATTTGCAGCTGTGGCTGATGCCTATCAGTGAGGTATGCAAAATTAAATCGTAAAACAGCAAGTTAGGTTTAGTGGAAGGATATCTGAAATGCTTAATAAATCGTAAATAACTTGAAAATAAGTTTTAAACGGCAGCATATTAAAGATGTTTGAGAAATGAAACTTATAAGTTGTACAACTAAGATTGGGAGAGAAAGGAGAAAGAAGTTTGAAATATAATAATAAATAATGTGATGAAGAGAGATAAACAGAAAAAATATATGTAATAAATGATGTGACGAAGATTTATCACATCTCAAAATGTTTTAAGGATCACTTGATTTTTGAAAAGGATGTGATACACATTTTTGAAAAGTATATGTACGTTGATGATTGAAAAAGGATGTAAGAAACAAGAATCAAGTTTTCTCTTTATAATAATCAACACATGAATTATACCAATAACAAAATATAATAAAAACTGAATATTTCAATTAAAATTATAAAGGAGGAGTTTCTAAGCTGAACACTAGTACTCATTGTTATTTATTGTTTTTAGTTTAATCAATGGGAGAAGAAATAACAACAACAATAATAATAATAATAATAAATTGTTAATCCTAATCCACCTTTACCTAGGTCCATTACAACTAATAAAAGATTTCTTGAAGAAAATTGATCTGATGATTGAGAATCCTAGAACTTTGACAAACATATATGGTAGGGAATGATTTTTCTTTAGATTGGAGTGAGAAAGAGAGCTTGATAATTCTTGGTGAGTGATTTTGTTTGTTCTTAGTGGTTTTGTACAGTTAGAAAATTCTTGCTTTCTCACGTGAATAGATTCATGGAAAACCAAAAGAAAAAGAAAAGAAAATTTTGAGAAAATAAATGAATCAATTGAATCATGCACTTGTGCTTTTAGTCTTGCAATCTCTTTGTGATTAATTGTTTGCTTGAGGACAAGCAAAGTTCTAAGTTTAGAGTTGTGATGAATCCTTATTTGATGATGTTTTAGCGCATGATTCACTTGTAAAAAGATAAGAGAAAGCTTTATAAAAAGGAGAAAATAATTAGAAAAAGACAAAAATATTTTACTTTCATCAATTGTAAATAAATGAGTTTATAAGGCATCTTTCCACACTTTTGTATTGCATTTGGCAGTGCAACGTAGGATATGCTGAATGGCATTCCACGTCAACCAAAGCCTAGCAAAAGTTCTCCACAGCAAGCTCAGCATTGGATGTTGGGATTGCGCTCAAAACAGTATGTTAGACGTTGGAAGTACTAAATACTTCGAGTAGTCCAACGTCTAAGATGCTAAAATGCTTGAAGACATCAGATGGGACGCTGAAACACCATTTCCATGTGGGTAGATTAGCGTCCCCCACGCCTTGCAACGTGCAATTGCTTGAAAGCCTGTTCATTATAATTTTTGCTCAACATCCTAAATGCCTGGCCAGTGTGGGATGCTGACAGTATTTTCCTGATAGCACCAAATAGTTTTGTTGACGTGTAGGGCCCATTCTAACTGATATAAAAACCAAATGAAAGGCTGTTAAGACAAATGACGAATTTGTAGTTCTCAAATATTTTGATAATAACAAACAGTTAAAATTATATGTCCTCACATTATCGTCTGATCTCTCGCTCACGTTATTGTCTGATCTCTAGTTCGCATTATATCGTCTGACTTTTTTCAAATTGAATATCGTCTTATCTTTATTTGTATAAACTTTGTAACTAATAAAGCTTACAGACGATGACAACGTTCTAAAATGATCTGCATATCAATCAGAGTGTAAGCTACCTCAAAATGTATAAAGCCTATACACCTATTCTCGAGAAAAGTTAGCGAAAAAGAAGAAATATGTGTGCGAATGTCAGAACGGGAAAGCGAACATGACAACTGCCAAAAGATTGAGTATAAGAATAGAAAAGATAAGTAGACTGCTTTATCTGATCATATGACCAGTTGGTGAAAAGCATTAAATGATGCATTTAATGCTCCAACGACTCTCTTCATCAGACGAAGGCCATCTCCTACAAAATACTCAATGGATACCTTTGGAGAAGCCTATAAATAGAAGAAGAGACCTCCTTCAAGCCGTTGTCGAATTTACAATTGTTGTTGATATATTTGCTGTTGAATCTAAATATTCATAACTGCTTTGAGAAAAGAATAAGTCTTTGTAAAATCAGTTTGAAAATCTGTTTTGAACTTCATTGTATATTCGTCTGATAAGATGTTAAACCCAGTGAGGTAAACTCACACAAATCTATTTCTTTATGAGATTGGTTGAAGTATGAAGAAGCTTTGTTTCAAAGAATACTTGAGTGTTTGCTTGGAGAGGTAAGTGAAAGACTACTTGGGACTGAGCTTGAAGAGGCTTGTGGAAAGAATACTTGTAACTTGTAAAGTTAGTGGAACTTGATTGTTGCCAAGAACTGGATGTAGTCTCCGGGGTGAGACGAACCAGTATAAAATTTGTGTGCCTTTCTATTTGTTCTTTGTTCTTTCATCTGCCTTTTAAAACGTTTTGAAAATCTTTTTGATCTTGTTTAAATAATTAAGTTGCTTTTAAAAAGGAAGAAAGGATTGCAAAAATTGGCCTTAACACAATTCAACCCCCTTTCTTGTGTTTAGTTTGTGCTTTACAAAGGCTCATTGGAAAAAGAAGGGACATTGGAAGATGCTTCTCACTAGCAATTGCCCTAATTTTTAGGTTTATCTCCCATTTCTACTATTGGAGCTTCATCTCTTGGAAGAAAAGCGTGAAGATCTAATATATTCACCATCTCCTATTACCATTTTTGTCTTATATCACTTTTCCTTTTCTAATGTTTTGTTACTTTTGGTGTAATTAGGATTTATGGAGTTTTGTGGGATTCATTTGTATGGATATTTTGATTTAATACAATTCCTTGCATTTACAATTAATTGACTCTGTTCTTAATGCTTTTTCACAGTAACTCACTAATGAGAATAATGCAAATGTATACGTGATGAGGAATCATATGCATGTGTTCTGAATTGATGCTTAATTACCATGTCATACGTTGAGTTTATGAATAGCCCTTTATAAAGCGTGTTCTTGTGGATCTTGAACTTAATGCTTGATTTGGGTTATCGATAAATCTACAAAAACATGGTATTGAACTCATTTCATAGAGATCCTCACCAAGAAATTGGGTTGATCTGATTTTGAGTGATTCGAACGTCAAAACCCTATTTGTTTTGTGTTGAATTTGGGAAAAGTGCAAGGGATGAACATAAGATAAATTAAATTCCTAATTATACTTTCTGCCAGTATAAAATCCTTTTGAAAAACCCCATAAAATTTCTACATCTTATTCTTTGGCATTTTGTGGTGTGACAACACAATATTGCCTACCTCTGATAGTTGAATAGTTGAATTGAGCATATTACTCCAATCCTTAAGAAGAACAATACCTTACTTATTAGGATTTTTACTACTTGTTCGACCAATACACTTGTTATAAAAGAGGTTTTAAAATCAAACAAATATACATTTTACACATACTAAATCTGAAACCTCAATAGGTGGCAGCGACAATGGTAGTGATAAATTGGTGGTCTCATAAAAGGTGTTTATAATTAAGTTTTAATCCAATGGTCTATCATTTTTAATCTTGATCTAAGGGTTATTGTTATTTGTTTCCATGTTCGCATAATAACCAAGTGTTCTCACATAAGTCACTTATATGTGTGTGTGTGTGTGTGAAATATTATTTGTACAACAAATTTTACAATTAAGAGAGAGGAAATATATAATAATAATTCAATATTCATTTTAATATTTTTCACAATATTAGTAATGAAAATAAGGTATTTTTATTTTAAATGCTTAGGCTATTCACTTAAGTTAGGAAAATAGCAAAATGATAAAAGTGTAAGACTGGTACATAATTTTGTTATAATTTTGTTTCATTTATGTTTGTGCTTCCCTCTTACAATCAAGATATCTTCTATATATTAGCACAATCGTCTTTGTTGTTTTGAACATATAAGTTTACCTTGATTAATGTGTGTGTGTGTGTGTCTTTTTAATTTTTTGGTTAAATTATTTACATTATTCTTAAGAAGAAGCTAGATATGCAAAAACCTATTCTAAGACCTTTCATCTTTCACAAATAATCTTCTTTTTAGTTGGGTTTATTTGTAAATGTATTTTATTCAAATGGAGTTTACTACACAAAAAAAAGCTTCAAGCTAACATGTGATTCAATTTATGCAAAGCTTCAAGCCTTACTATAAAGACTAGACAAATTAAACAAGTTTTAAATATCTTGATTCATTTTAATTTATTTATTCATTCTCTTAATGGTGTATTTAAAATTTTATTTTTAGTAGGTGTTTACATTAGTGAAGAATCAAAAAGTAATAGATAGGTTTCTAAATTGTAGATATTGAAATAAATAATTTTACGTAAGACTTGAGAATATAGTTTACTCTTATGTAAGAACATATTGTTCATTTGTGTGTTAAAAATTCTAATAAGAAAAACATGCTTAAGTAAAACTTTGACAAAAGATATAAAATCTCTATAAGGAGCTATTCTGTTGGGTTATGATAAAGATATTAAATGTTAGATTATTAATGTAATTATAGTTTCAATATCATATATAAGAAATTTTTGGTGATAAACTTACATTGCATAATTCAAAAAATCATAAAACTAACAAATCGAATGAGAAAATAATATGTTATAACATACTTTTTGATCAAATAAAATTAAAATATTTCTCTTATTTATCCTCTCATCATGCATATTTATATCTAGTATACCTTAAGCCTAGAGTACTTTTATAGACTTAGCTAGCTAATAGTTGAGTGACATCTTTTATAACAATGTATTTTAATATCTTAACCAAACAAGATAACTTATTTTACTTTTAAGCTCTTAAATTAATTGTACATATGGAGTAACCAATAATACATCCACATAGCCAACCAAAGCTTACACTCATCACTCTAAATCCCTCTTATCTCTCTCAATCTATTTATTTTATCTTTATTCCTACATTGAATTTCAATATTTTTTAAAAGAATTTATCAATAATTAAATTAACCTTGTATCGTAATATATATTGTTTACCATAAACCTAAAATATATTTTATATGTTTGAAAATATTTATTTATTACAAATTTTAATTCTCTCTCTATATAAATTATAATAACTATATTGAATAAGAGTATTTTTTTTGGAGCTATTTTTCAACGAGAGCATTTTTGTAAGTTTTTCTCTAATGAGAACATTTTTAAGAATTTTTTTAACCTCTTATCTCTTTCAATTTACCATTTTCATATTTATTTCTATATTGAATTTCAATATTTTAAAAAAGAAATTAACAATATTTATACCATTGGAAGCTAATGTATGGATAAAACTTTTATTCTTAGTTGTTCCTTTTCCATACATGTGTAAATCACTCTAATTGTAAATTAATCTTGGGCTTATATCTCACCATTAATTTTATTTTTCAATTTATACAATTACTAGCAAGTTGATTATCCAATTATAATCATGTCATGAACTAAATATTTTCTTCAATATACAATTCACTTTTATATAATAAAATTCAAACGCTATAATTTATGAACCAATATCAACACTTAATTGTATAATCAATTTTTATAAATTAATCATACAAGTATTATTTAATATTTATTGTGAAGACATTGTGACAACTAACTTTAGAGAAAGCATTTAGATAACACATCCTCTAAGTTGTTGGTTGTAGTGGTTAACATTTCTATAATTCATTTGCCTTGTACTCTAAATATAGTGGACATTAATGGTAGATAAAATTTGAGACGCTTTATCTTATCAATAGATAGGTATAACAATCAATAATCAAACCACTAGTTCTTATCTAAAGTTCTTATGACAATGCATTAATAAAAAAACCTAAAGAAGCAAAAGCCTATATTTAGAATATTACTTGTACAACATATCCTAAAAACTCCAAAGAAGCAATCTATAATTAGAATATTACTTAAACGACATATCCTAAAAATTAACTAAATGCACAATAATTTTGTAAGATATTTTTTATTACCACATCCTTTGATTTTTTTTAAATCTTGTCACCAAGAATGCAAACTTATATATAAGGTCTTAATTATTTGAGATCTAAATATATAATGAAAGCATTGAGAAGGAGAAAATACATACACCTGTTGATATAAAAAAGAAGTTTGAAAGATGGCAGGTGGTGCTTTTTTTACTTCTGGAAATGGAAGACATTACAAGGGTAAGGTCACAGTATTTGTGTTGGTCACATGTCTTGTGGCGGCCATGGGAGGACTCCTCTTTGGTTATGATCTTGGTATTACAAGAGGAATGACTTCTATGGAACCATTCTTGATCAAATTCTTCCCAATTGTTTATCAACAAATGAAAGATGAGACAAGACATGAGAGCGAGTATTATAAATTTGACACCAAATTCTTACATTGTTCACCTCTTCTCTATGTATTGCAGCATTGGTAGCTTCATTCTTTGCTTCCACAACCACAAGAATGTTGGGTCATAAGTGCTCAATGTTTATGGGTAGCTTATTTTTCCTTATTGGTGCATTGTTGAATGGTTTTGCCATCAACGTTGAAATGCTTATTGTTGGTTATTGCTTGGTTTTGGGGTGGGATATTGTAATTAGTCAAAAATTACCATGTTTGTTATGCTTCAAGTTTTAATAACTTTTAATGTTTAAACTTAAAAAATGTTTTCAAAATTAAATGACTTTAATTCTTTTTATAATATCACCTTTAATAGGTTGTTCCAGTATATTTATCTAAAATGGCTCCAACAAAGATTAGAGGAGCACTCAACATGGGCTTTCAAATGATGACTACAATTGGCATCCTACTTGCAAATCTTATAAACTATGGGATTGCAAAGCTTGATAATGGATGGAGAATCTTTTTGGACGTTGGAGATATTCCTGCAATCTTATTGTGTTTAGGATCTCTTTTCCTAGGTGACACACCTAACTTGCTGATTGAAAGAGGTCAACATGAAAAGGCTAAGGCAATCTTGCAAAAGATTCGGGGCATTGATAACGTTGATGAAGAGTACCAAGATCTCATTGATGCTAGTGAGGTAGCCAAAAAAGTGAAACACCCATGGAAGAATATTACACAACCTAAATACCGGCCTCAATTCACCTTTTGCTCTCTTATTCCATTTTCCAATAACTCACTGGCATCAATGTTGTTATGTTTTATGCACTAGTCCTTTTCAAGACTGTAGGCTTTGGTGATGATGCTTCCCTCATGTCTGCAGTTATAACTGGAGGTGTCAATGTAGTTGCCATATTTCTTTCCATATTCACAGTAGATAAAGTTGGAAGAAAGATTTTATTCCTTGAAGGTGGCACTCAAATGTTTATTTGTCAAGTGAAAACAATAACTCAAATGCTTTACCTTTTCAATGATCACAAATATATACCTATCCTTTGTATGAGCATCACTAACTTGTAAGACAATCCTTATTTTTAGATTGTTATTGGAGTCATGATTGCTTTAAAGTTCGGAGTAAGTGGTGATGGTTCATTTAGTAAAGGAGAAGCCAACCTCCTTTTGTTCTTTATTTGTGCATATGTTGCAGCATTTGCTTGGTCATGGGGTCCACTAGGTTGGTTGGTGCCTAGTGAAATTTGCCCCCTTGAGGGTTGATCTACAGGACAAGCTACCAATGTAGCTGTGAACATGTTATTCACCCTGGCCATTGCTCAAGCCTTCCTTAGCATGCTTTGCCACTTAAAGTTTGGTCTATTTCTCTTCTTTGCTGGCTTTGTGATTATAATGACCATCTTTATTGCCTTACTCTTTCATGAGACAAAGAATGTTCCAATAGAAGAAATGAACAAAGTGTGGAAGTCACATTGGTTTTGGACCAAATTTGTTCCTCATGATGTTGTTGTCGGTGACTATGATCAAAACACCACTCTTTAAAGTTGATCAAAATCTTTAATTTTAGTTTTGTATTTTCATTGATATCATATTGTAATTCTTTAATTTAGCATTCCTTCATCTTTCCTAACATTTGTGTATAATATGGATTAAGATTGTGCGTTCTTTTGAAATTTAAATTTTTAGTTTATGATATGTTTATAATGTATTAGAATTTATTTGCATTAAATAATTTTTGTAATTGATTTTATTTTTTTCTGATTTCGTTTCTCTTGAAGGGATTTTATAACCTTTTTACTCCTAATGAATATCAAGGACTTTTTTGTTTTATTTTATCTTTATGAATCTTTTAAAATTAATTATTTGTAACTCATGACTCTTTAGTTTCTAAATAGGTATACTTAACTAAATATAGAAAACAAGTTATTGAGATATTTATTCAAAAAATTATCAAAAAAGTAAATTTATTTAACTATATAAAAAATATTTTTCATGTAGAAAACCCTTACAGCATACATGATCTAGTGTATTTAAATTTTGTCAACTGCATTACCTTATTTGTGTCCATTTTTAAGTTGAAATTTCTTCATTATAGTGACTATATATATATATATCTTAAACTCAATACATTTCTTGTTAGTTTTTTTTTTTTTTGGGGACAGAAATACATTTCTTTTTAGTTAAAACTTCAAACTTAAAAGGCAACATGCTAGAAAGGTGTAATATGTACAAATTCATATGTCAATAGATTAGGGTATATTCTTATCATTATTATCTCATATGCTTTTTGTAATTCTTTATATATCTATTTATCTATAATCATTTTAGAAATTTGAGACACGTGTGCAATGCTCAGGTATATATCTAGCTAGTTGGGAATAATATCAGTCTCCATTGAATTCTTATCACAAAACCAGTGTTCGATCACGTGGCTTTCATCATAGAGGGGATTTTTATCACGCGGTACAAATAAAAGTTGGAGTGTCTTCCTTGTATGGGATTCAACAAAATTCTAATACTTTCACGGCTTCACCATTTTTATGTTTTGGTTCTTAAATATCATGTTTTAATAAATTTTTGACAATGAAAATAATTTTTCAAAAAATAATTAGGATTTCACATAACTAATATTAATATTGACAGAAAATTTGAAAATTTCACTTTAGTCTAAAGTAGAATAGAAGTGACAAAAAAAAAAAAAGAGTTAAGAAGAAGCTGAAAAAGTATGAAATTAGAGTGATGTGCAAAAACTATATATAATTTACCCTTATAAGTATAAAAAAATTTCCCCAACATGATAATTTAAATTTTGACTAAAAAAATAATTTAAATTGTATTATTATAAAACTTGAACAGGAGAAAAAATGTGTTTAGTTTGAGAAATTAATTTATTTTCATTTTATTTTTCAAATAATTATAATAGTATTGCCCTTTATTTTCTCTTGATTTCATATTTTAAAAGATTTATATAGTAAACAATAAAAATAAGGAAATAGTGATATTTTGTAATTATTTATAAAATAATTAAAAAAAAATATTTTCGTCAAACACTCTACGAACATCTTTAATCACGATACTCATCAAAGTTGCTTAATATGAGTCCCAATATTATAATACGTTACTTCTTTTTACTTTTTATAATTTAAATAATTTTCCTCTTAAATAGTGCAACTCTAAACAAATTATCAAATAACGAATACAAGTTACCTCATACTTTTATGTCTCATCGAATTTTATTATTGTTATGGGGTCGACTTAGGCTCTTAAGCCGACGATGCTTTTTCTAAACATCACTGGCTTAAGGGCAACTATTTTGGAGGTTACTCGGACATACAGTTCTAAGTCTGCTTACATGCACCTACCCCAGCTGGCACGGCTGCAAATACCCCAGATAGCAATTCCTCGCTATCTCGGATCGACTCCACTTCTATCCCGGCACAACATGGGAAGCGCCTAACAACAAAGAAAGCATGTAATAAGGCACTCAAATGCACGCTGCCATGTGGCACTTAACTCTAACAGAATTTCCTTCCAAAACACACTATAAAAGACTCTACACTCATCAGGTACACACATTCTCTCTCATTCTCACTCACACTTATATCCTTACTGACTTAAATATCGGAGTCCTTGCAGGTGCCACCACCGGAGACGCCAACAACCACCGTGGGAGCTCACCGGAGACCTACTCTTGTGTTCACCACACAACAATTTTTATATAACCTTAAAAACCCACTTTTTTATTATATTCAACGGTTTCTTACTCAAAATGCCGCCTCAAAGTTGTTTATCCTTGAAAGTTGAAACATCATATAAAACGCGCGGTTGCTTGAGAGATATAAAGATGGTGTAAAAGCACTAAAAAAAATATAAAATAAAATTTTGCTTTTTCGGTAATATTGTTCTCACATAATTATTGGTAGCAAGCCGGTGACGGTAATGAAATAGAAGGAATAGAGAAACGGAAAAATAAAACTAAATTATAGTGATGAGAGTTATGCAAAAAAATTTATATATGTAGTCGATAACATTACCCTGACGCTCTATTCTTTTGGGAATTAATCCATTACCCTCTCCTTTTTGCTAAGAAAAACATAAACACATGTTATCCAAAAAAAAAAAAAAACATAAACACATAATGACATAATCTTGTCGAGATCACTTTACGGATTAATTTTTCTTGCAGGAATCCTAGGAAAGTAGCTAATTATTGTATGAACACGACACTAGGAATAATTTCGCGAAGCTACTTCAGTATCAAGTGCTTAGCAGAAGGATAGCAAAATAGACATGGAATAATATGAATTAGTGGCAGTGTCAAGACATTCCTTTCAGACAAAATCTCAGGTGATATACATCCACCCACTTTTATATTTTTCCACCCAAAAATATCTCATATTCACCATTAACTTTATAATTTAGCGGATACGCCACCCTCCTTACCCCTCAACCAATCAAAACAACAATAAAATAGGAGAAAAAAAAGGGTCAATTCATTATCATTTTCCATTTTAAAATATAATTCTTAGACAGAAAGAATATCGGATTAAGATACTAATCGAACTTCAGAATCCACTCCCTTCCACCTCAATCAAAACAAAATCTTTAATCCTGTGAAGTCCTTGTCATGTACTATTTTTTTCACAACCTTTTATTGCTTCCTAGACATCTTAGTTGACCAGCTCGGTTGTACAAAATTATATACTTCAAGCTGACGGGATCTAGAAAAGAAAGTAAAAGAAGATACTGACTAGAAGGACAAAATAATAAGAAAACAGTTCAGTGTAGAAGTTACCAAGTAAAAGAGACAGGTAATAATTATAGTGAATTGTAGGCAGTGTTATTTTAGACACAACATTTGAACCTCTTCTCAATGATAAATACCCTATGGTCATTTTCTTTTTCTTAATTATTTTTCCAGAAAATCATATTAGACCAATTAATCGGGATTAGTGAATCCTTTCACTAAAAAAGCACACATTCAATATCAGTTATTTAAGATATTATACATCGGTTATTGAATTGATGTTGATGTCGTCGATGCAGAAAGTGAAACTTTTTACATCGGACTAAAAATTAATGTAAAAAAAACTTTTTACATCGGTTCAAAATTGAACCAAGACTTCTTATATTGGTTTAAGATATAACTGATGTAGAAAGTCTTTCTACATCGGTTATAGATAGAACCAATGTAGAAAGTCCCCCTATGCATAGAAAGGTGACCTTCTACATTGATTGAGACTATAACCGATGTAGAAAATGACTTTCTACATCGGCTATGGCCTTAACCGATGTAGAAAGTCATTTTTTTTAATATTTGTCTGTTTTATAAATTTCCTAACCTATAAATTTCAGACATACCTAGGCAGGCAATTCAATCATGTTCAAATATGCTAAATTCAAAATTTTATCAATAAATATTAATATATGCATTAAATCATAATTATAAGCTAAAGTACCTCTTAAACACACCAAACAATTCTAAACTACCTAAATCTAGTCTAAACATATATAAATTTCATCTACAACTATTAGCAACTACATCCTAAATACATTCTAAACAAGCATATAAATTTCATGTACAACTAATTCTAAAATACAATTTTAAACTATCTTAAATACATTTTTAAACAAACATAATAAATTTTGGGATGTAATTTATAAACAATTGCTTCATCACTCAATGGTTGTTGATCAACAAATAACTGCAACATATAATAACGTAACATTAGATCATAAACAGTAAAACTATATATAATTAATATGCTTTTGAATGTCAAGATTGTATTTACTACTTACCTTGGGAAAAATTCATTTAAGCTTGTTTGATTTTTTCGTGGGCCACGCGATATGCTCCAAAATATTATATGTGGACACAACACTGATTAAGAAACATATGAATGCAAGATAAAGATAATGAAAACATGATTAAATTAAAATACAAGATAAACATAACTTATTTCTTACATGATTAGTTAGGAATGTTCTCCTATATCCCTTTATTATGATCATCATTATATATTGTTGTCATCATCCTTCACTTTATAGCCTGATACCCACACTTGGGGCACATATGCAACTCTTCATACTCTTCCATATTGTTAAGACAAAGAGTCTTTTCAAACAATCGTCTAGCTACTCGTTTATTGTGCATATTTGCTATTGTCTGTCCATGTGTTTACATATCGTCTTTCTTTATCTTTAAAGATTTAGAAACTAACTTCATTCAAACGATATTTTAAACTATCTGTGCATTACAAGTTTGTAAAAGCGTAAACAATCTCGAAAGAATAGAAGTCTACATACCTATTCTTGAGAAAAGACACCTTTATGCATAAAAGAAGGATTTTGTGTGCAATTGTTAGTACGGAAAGCAAATATGCCCACTGCTACAAGGTTAAGTATGAGAAAGGCTAGATAAGTAGACTACTTTATCTTATCAGAGTGACTGGTTGGTGAAAGGCATTAAATGTTGCATTTAATGCTCCAACGACCCTTTTCTGCCTTTGCAAACACCAGACGAAGGATGTCTCTTGCAACACTCACAAAGAACACTTTTTAGAGAATTCTATAAATAGAAAAAGAGACACCAATTTCAAGGGTTGATAGATTTTGATAGTACATAAAACTGTTGAAAAAACTCTCTCTTTCATTCTGTAATTTCTAAAATACATTATTTGTAAACGCTTCTTGTGCTTCATTGTATATTTCGTCTGATAAGACGAGTAGCTCTAGTGAGATAACCCACAATCAACCATTTCTCTAAGAGATTGGTAAAAGCCTGAAGAGACTTTCATTTAAAGAATACTTAGGTTTTTGCTTGGAAAGACAAGTTAAAGATTATTTGAGTTGAGCCTAAAAAGGCTTGGTTAAAAGAATACTTGTAACATGATTAAGTTAATGGGACTTGGTAGTTTGCCAAGAACTAGACGTAGTCTCTAGGGGAGACGAACCAGTATAAACTCTTTGTGTTTCTCTAGCTTGCGTTTTTCCTTCATCTTTATTTAAACATCTTTTACAAATCTTTTGTTTAACCCTTCAGACGAATCTTTCTAAAAGATTTTTGTGAAAATTTGGTATAATACAATTCAACCCCCCTTCTTGTGTTATTTCTGTGTTTTACAGTTTGGTATCAGAGTTCAACCTTTAAGGGTTGAGCACCTTAACAAATGTTAGAGGAAAAGATCCTTATGACAAACCTTGAAGGACAGTTCATTCTTGAAGGAGCCTCATTGTCAAGGTCTCCAATCTTCAATGGAGAAGATTATGCTTACTGGAGAGATAGGATGGAAATGTACATCAAGTCCACTTATTACAGCATCTGGATAATCATAACTCATGGAGATCTCATTATAGCAAAGCCAGAAAATGAATACAATCAGGACGACTTCAACATGCTACAACAACATGCAAAGGCTAGGTATATTGTAACTTGTGCCTTATCTAAAACTGAATATAACAAATTTTGCAGTTGCAAAACAGCAAAGGAGATGTGGGATGCTACACACGTAACACATGAAGTTACTGAAGATATTCGTCTGAGAAGAGCAGCAACTCTTCAAAGACACTATAAGATGTTCACCCTGAAGGAGACAGAAACCATTGATGAGATGTTTGGAAGATTTCAAACAATTCTCAATGGATTCCAGAGTCTTGGTGTTGAGTTTTCCTAGGCCTAAAACAATCTCAAAATCTTGGATAGTCTTCCAAAAGTTTAGGAACCTAAGGCTATAGCCATAGTTGAAGCTAGGGACATGAAGACTTTAACTCTTGATGAGTTGCTGAGAGCTCTAAGAGTCCATGAAGTTCATCTCTTTAAAAGAGATAATATTAAAAACAATGACTTTATAGCTTTAAAGAGTGGATAAACCAGTCGAAGAGCAGACAAAAGAACAAAGACAAAAACTAAGAATAAAGCTCTGAAGGTTCAATCTGATGAATCAGAGAGCTCAGACGAAAGTTCTAGTTGCTCCACAGACGATGAGATTTCTCTTATGACCAAAAAATTCAAGAAGATGCTAAAAAAGAAAGGAAGATTCGATCAATCTTCTAGAAGACAATAATGAAATTATATGCTTTGAGTACAAAAAGCCTGGACATATGAAAGCTGAGTGTCTCGAATTAAAAAAGGGATGGAACTCAAAGAGAAAGAAAAAAAAGAAGTATCTTCTAGCAACCTGGGAATATTTGGACAACAGTAGTAGCAGTTTGGACAAAGAGAAGGCTAACATCTGTCTCATGGCGAATACTAAAAAATAGTACCTGAGGTAAAATATATTCCTAAGAACAACTTATATTCGTCTAATAGTTGTGAATTTGAGTCTGATGACGAAGAAGATATGTCCTATGACACTTTTCTTGCAAACTCTCACATGATCACTCTTGAGTATAAGAAATACAAAGAAAAAGATAAATAAGCTATATTAGAAAATGAATTACTTGAGAAAGATTTGAAGAGTATGTATAAGAATCAAGCCTTAGAGCTTGAAAAGATGATGCTCCTTTCTGAAGTCGACAGACTAAAGAAAGAGGTTATTAGTCTGAGACAAGATCTGGCTAAATTTGTGGATGGGTCTTCAAAACAACAATTAATTTTGAAACACAGAAGGCCTCCAACTGACAAATCTGGCATAGGCTTTGTAGCAGACAAAGACTCTAAACCATCGTCTTTTAAATCTTATTCAACATTTTGTAACTTTTGTAGCAAATCTGGACACACATCTCAAAAGTGTCAACACAAAAGGAAACAAAGGTCAAATAAGACCTTTAGGACTAACAGAAAAGGACCCAAAAGTGTTTGGGTACTAAGATCTCAAATAATTCCTGTTGCAAATATTCTTAATAGGAAAAGGGAGGGATTCATTCTGGTACCTAGACAGTGGATGCTCACGTCGCGTGACAGGAGAAAGGTCTATGTTCCTAGACCTCTAACCACATGAAGGAACTGTTTCTTTTGGAGAAAATGGAAAAGGCAAAATCATTGGTAGAGGTAAAGTTGGTAAGCCTCCTATTCCTTCAATAGATAATGTGTTATGTGTTGAACAACTAAAGTATAATCTACTTAGCATAAGCCAATTCTGGGATAGTGGGTTTGTCGTGTCCTTTAACAAAGAATCATGCATAGTCAAGTGAAATGATGAATCCATTCTTTTTACAGCTAAAAGGCATAACAATTTGTACAAAATTGAGTTTGAGGATCTAAACAAACAAAATGTTACTTGCTTAATGACCAAAGAAGATGAAAAATGAATTTGGCATTAAAAAGCTTAGGCATATCAATTTGAAACATATTTCAAAACTATATAAATAGGGTTTAGTGAAAGGATTACCTGAAATTTCTTGGAAAACTCATATTCTTTGTGAAGCATGTTAGAAAAGGAAACAAATTAAAACCTCTTTTAAATCTAAAGACATTATTTCCACTTTTAGACCATTAGAACTGTTGCATATGGATTTGTTTGGTCCTACAAAAACTCTCAATCTTGGCGGCAAAAAATATGGTTTTGTCATTATAGATGACTATTCTAGATACACATGGGTTTACTTCCTAACACACAAACCCAAGTCTTTTATTGTGTTTGAAATATTTTGTAAACATGTTCAAAATGAAAAAAGGTTTTTATATAACTGCAATCAGAAGTGACCATGGAACTGAATTTGATAATGCTGAGTTCAAATTCTTTTGTGTAAAGAATAGCATATTCCACAACTTCTCTTCATTAAGAATTCCTCAACAAAATGGGGTAGTTGAAAAGAAAAATGGAACTCTTCAAGAGAAGGCTAGAACCATGCTTTGTGAAAATTCAATTCCTAAGTACTTTTGGGCAAAAACTGTAAATACATCTTGTTATATTCAAAACAGAATATTGATTAGACCATTGATAAATAAGATTCCTTATGAATTGTGGAGAGGTAGAAGACCCAACATTTCATACTTTCATCTCTTTGGATGTGAGCATTACATTCTCAACACTAGAGATCAATTGGAAAAATTTGACTCTAAGGTTGATAAATGTGTTTTTCTAGGATATTCTGATACATCAAAAGCGTATAGAGTATTTAACTCTAAAACTTCTATTGTAGAAGAATCTATACATGTTAAATTCAATGATACACTAACCCTTGATAGGAGACTATTAGATTTGGAAGATGATCTTGTAGATTTATAGATAGGATCGTTTGATCTAATAAGAACAGACGAAGTGAGGGAATCAAAAGATAACCCTCAACAACAGTAGACTATTGATCAGACGAAATAATCTCACAAAGACTAAAAATTTGTCACCTATCATCCACAAGATCAGATAATTAGAGAACAGATTGAAAGAGTTAAGACAAGGTCATCATTGAGAAACCAAGCTTCATGTGCCCTAGTCTCAAAGATCGAGCCAAAGACCATTGAAGAAGCACTTACAGACGATGACTAGATTATAGCCACGGAAGAAGAATTACATCAATTTGCAAGAAATGATGTATGGACTTTTGTTCCTAGACTAGAACATAAAAGCACCATTGGCACAAGATGGGTGTTTCGCAACAAGCTTGATGAAAATGGAAAGGTAATAAGAAATAAAGCAAGGTTAGTAGCTCAAGGATACAATCAACCAGAAGGTATTGACTTCACTGAAACCTTTGCTCTTGTAGCTAGATTAGAAGCTATTAGGATTATGCTTGTCTTTGCTGCTCACAAAAACATTAAGCTTTTTCAAATGGATGTTAAAAGTGCCTTTTTAAATGGTTTCATTGAGGAAGATGTATATGTTAGACAACTTCTTGGTTTTGAGGATCCAATCCATTCAAACCATGTGTTCAAACTTAAAAAGGCTTTGTATGGTCTTAAACAAGCACTTTGTGCTTGGTATGATAAACTGAGCAATTTTCTTATTGTAAATGATTTTATGAAAGGCAAAGTTGACACAACTCTTTTTAAAAAGGAATCCAATAAAGATTTCATAATAGTTCAAATTTATGTAGATGACATAGTTTTTGGAGCTACTAATGAAATTTTATGTAAGGATTTCTCAGATTTAATACAGAGCGAATTCAAAATAAGCATGATGGGTGAATTAAAATTCTTTCTTGGTTTGCAAGTTAAACAAGAGAAAGAAGGCATATACATTCATCAACAAAATTACACCAAAGAACTATTCAAAAAGTATAAGATGAATGAATCAAAGCCTATGAGCACACCTATGCATTCGTTTGTTGCCATGACAAAGGATGAATCAGGTAAACCTGTAGACCAGATTGTCTACAAAGGTATAATTGGCTCACTTCTCTATTTAACTGCTAGTAGACTAGATATTATGTATAGCGTCTGCCTATGTGCTAGATTTCAACCTCATCCTATAGAGTTTCACTTGAAAGCTATTAAAAGGATATTTATATATCTTGTTGGTACCTCTAACCTATGCCTATTTTATGAGAAAAATAAAGATTTCAGGTTAGTAGGATACTGTGATGTAGACTATGCGAGTGACAGAATTGAAAGAAAAAGTACAAGTGGTGAATGTCACTTCATCGGATCATGTCTTATATCCTGGACTAGCAAGAAACAAAACTCAATTGCGCTTTCTATTGCCGAAGCAGAATATGTTTCAGCTGCTAGTTGCTGCTCACAGCTTTTACAGGTAAAATATCAACTTAAAGATTACCCTAGCTTTGAGCATAACATTTCAGTGTTATGTGATAATACTAGTGCAATCAATCTATCTAAAAATCTTATTCAGCATTCTAAGGCAAAGCATATAGAAATAAGACATCATTTTATACGTGATTATGTTCAAAAAGGTGTTTTTGATATTAAATTTATTAATACAGACCATTAATGGGCTGATATATTTACAAAAGTTTTACCTGAAGAACGTTTTAATTTTATCTTAGAAAACTTGCATATGAAAGCTTTGCATGAATAAATTGTCTTTCATCATCGTCTTATTAATTGCTCTGATTATCGTCTTATGCTTCATTGTCTTACACTTTATTATTACACTTCGTCTTAATAACACGTGTGCTTTTGAAGATGAAAAGTTTTTTTGTTTGTTTGTCTGACTTCCCCTTCATCATTACTCATCGATAACCTCCTAAGAAACGTGTGTCGTCCTTCCCTGCCACATCAAGTCACATTAAATGTACGTCCTTTCAGTACTATCAAACCCTTCATATATTCAAAAACAATCGCCATTTTTCCCTTTATGCTCTCTAAAACACTCTCATATTTTCTGCACTTAATTTCTCTCTCGCATTCATTGTCAAACACCTTAACCTTTAAAGACTTGCATCCATGGCCGCTTCGAGACAGCTTATCCCTATGGAAAGAATCCCAAAAGCAATTTCGTATCTAGAAAATGGGTAGACCTAAAGAAACTAGAAGAAGAAGGTTTTTCCCTGCGCCTTTTCATCAAAAATGCAGGATGGGAGCCTTTTCTGCAAAAGCGAACCCATTGGTACCATGCCCCCTATGCTTACTTCTAGGCATCTGCTTCTGAGGTTGATGGAACCATCACTGGGACTATAGACAACCAGACCATCATCATCTCAACCAACACCATAGCAATAGCGTCTGACTGCAAGAAGGAAGGCTACTTGTTTATAGAAGGCTGGAAAAGAGCCATCACCCCATAAACAGTCATTGTATGAGCATCTCAAACCCCAAACTAACAACAAAGATCTTTTGAAGAGGTTTCTATACTCTTCAAACATGAAGAAGGACTGCAGATTCATCCACAACATCCTTCTACACATTATCCTGCCTCGCAAAGGCTCAAAGGATAATGTGTCCTCCAAAGACAAATTCTACCTATACAAAATGCTCACTAGCCAGAAAGTGAATCTGTTTGCTCTTATCTTGGAAAATTTGAGGTCATGCCTCACCAAGCCAAATGAGAGTTCCAAAGGCAAATAAAGGTATCCCATGCCCTACACCATGTTGTTTACTGAAATAATTAAACTGGCTGGCGTTAATGAATCCAGTTGGGAGAGTAAGAAACAAGGTTCTGAGATCGACGTGTCCATCATAAAGAAGGTGAGGATAGCCCATCTGTTTCCTGGATATGTAGCCAAGCACCTAGAGCTGGCAGTGATCAAGGAAGAACCCGCTAAAGAAGTGGTCGGAACTACATTCCAAGTTGGATCGTCTGTTGATCTTTCTGCTGGTGCTGCTTCTGTTCAACAAAGTCCACAACCTCCACCATAGACGAAACCCACACCAACACAACCACAACTACAATCACAACCCAAACAAACTAAACCTCACAAACCTAAACTTCCCATCAAAAGACCATCTCCATAAGACCCACAACAACCAACACATGACTAACGCTCTTCCCCACTTAAAAAACAAAAACCCCTCACCATTTGTCTGAGATCTAAACCAACCTCCCAACCCGATTCATACGATGACCTCCCAATCAACCAACTACTTACAACCACACAAACAACCATCCCTGAACCCCCATTAGAATAATCACCTCCACCATCTGTTGCCCCTGAATCATCTGCCCCCATCAAACCAACCAAATGATCCTCCAAGCCCAAAAACATCCCTGAACCCAAAACAAAAGCTTAAGAGGCCAAATAGTTGAGGAGAGCCAGAGCAGAATCAAAGAAGGCTGAAAAGAAAAAGAAAGAAGAAAAGGAGAAACCGGTTGTTCAAGAGGAAGAACAAATTGAGGAAGTGGTGCTTCAATCAATAATTGAGCACTCACTACAGACTTTTCCCGAGGAACTCGATGAAGAAAATGTGCCTATTCAAGAAGACATCATGGTTACCTCTAGCCAGAATCTATCAAGATCATTCTTGTGGTAAAGACCTCAATCTGTTTCTCTTTCAAAAGTCTACTAGCGTCTTTCTACAAACCTTATGACTAGACCAAGCAATGCTCAACTAGCATGAACTATTTCTTTCCGTCTGCCGGAAGCTAAAGGCCTTTCGTTTGGAGGATTGGCTCAACCTATGATAAATGAAGCTTCACTAGAGCTCAACAGATCAGAGACTCCTCCATCTGAACATCTTCACAGGAGTGCCACACCCTTTGAACAACATGAAACTTGTTGTGTTGGCAAGACCAAATAGTACCAGCCTCTAGAGCCTTCGACCCAAAGATTTTTCAAGCTCTTATCAACTATGAACTGGGCGAAGTAAACAATCCAAGGATATGGACCACCCTTGTTCAAGAAGAATAACCACTGTTAGTGTGCCATGGGTATACTGAAAAGATGCTTGAAGAAGAAGAAGAAGCTACCCCTACTCTCTCTTATGAGCATCACATCCAACCTGATGTCTAGAAGGATGGGTACAACACATTGTCAAATGCACCCATTTTCGTCTACCCTCCCTCAATCAAAACCAAATTCCCCTCTGGTTACGACATATGGAGACAACGAGGACTCCTCTACCACACCTCCCCTTTTATGATCAAGTGCAACTACTCAAACTATTTGATCGTGTGCAAAACCTACAACTACAAACCCAAGATTATTTATTCGTTCTTGCATGGGAAGATCAAGACTTATCCTTTTGCCATCCGTCCAGAAGACAGTCCAGACTTTGAAGAATGCCAGATTGGTGATGATGGCTAGGAGTTAGGCAGAGTCATGTATAATTTTCTTAAGGAGAAAATGCATATTTCCCTGCAACATGCAATTTGCAAAAGAAGGTGTCTTGATCTTGAGCTAGGTTCGCTTAGACTCATGGTAAGACGAATGCCACTTTTGCTGAAGCCATGGACAACCTTTCGCATCTGCTGCCAGAAGAAGTTTCAATGTCAAAATCTGTCTATGGGTAAAGGCAAAGAGCCTAAGTTCAGACACAACTCTCAGAGACATCTTATGATTAGAAAGTGGGTGCTTTCTCCTGCACAATTGGCTGCTTTAAAAGGCAAGGAAACTCTATGAAGTGCAGACCGCAAGAGGCTACAAGAACATGTTGAAGCTCTCAAACATTTTTCGGGTCTGACTACTGAAGAGAAGAACATCCTGAGCCACCAAGCTGCTATCTACCCAACTAGTCACTAGGTGCAAGTCTCTCCACCACCATCATCTTCTACATCTAACCCCCATAACCAGCTCACAATAAATTTCCCCAAAACCTATATATTCTTCTCCACAAATGGGAACACCTTTGAAATTTTTCTTCCTATAGACCATTTTTGGTTTTGCGGCCTTCTGGTCCCCTATGTGTTTAACTTGTGTTTTGTAGAAGAACTTGCTAAAGACAAAGCCACAAGCTCTGCTCCTACTCTAGAACCTTCAGACGTTAGACAAGAAGTGAAAGAATTAAAGCATACTGTTCAACGTCTTGATGCTGCTTTGGTAAAGGAAAGCAAGAAGCACAAGTGAGCGGAAGCTTTACTTACCAAGTTGGCAAAATGATTCAAGGGGGACCTCGGCTCATCATCCACACCTTTAGATTCTGAATCCTCTGATTGATGATGCTAAAAAGAGGAGAAAAAGAAGAAGAAGAAGAATAAAAAGAGAGAGAACAGAAGAAAGAACAAAAAAGGGAAAATAGAAGGAGAACAGAGAACAATATAGAAAAGAGATCAATTGTAGCGGGACTATTTTATTTTTTATATTTACAATACATGAATATTTTCCTTATGATCAATTTTCAAGTATTCAATATTTACCTTTTTATTGCATCTGCCTATCTGAAATTATTAATAAGGTTTTGCATGAAAGATGTTTCTTGTTAAAACTTATGTCAAAAAATCATTTTTGATATAAAGATGTTTTGTATAAATTAAAGATGTTTGTCATCATCAAAAAGGAGGAGGTTGTTAAGAAAAATGACGAATTTATGACCCTTATTTATTTTGATAATAACAAATAGTTACAAACAGTCTTTTCAAACAATTGTTTGGCTACTTGTTTATTTTGCATATTCGCTATTATCTGTCCACATGTTTACATATCGTCTTTCTTTATCTTTAAAGATTCAGTAACTAACTTCATTCAAATGATGTTTTAAACTATCTGTGCACTACAAGTTTGTAAAAGCCTAAACAACCTCGAAAGAATAGAAATCTACGTACCTATCCTTGAGAAAAGACGCCTTTATGCATAAAAGAAGGATTTTGTGTGCAGTTGTTAGTACAGAAAGCAAATATGCCCACTGCTACAAGGTTAAGTACGAGAAAGGCTAGATAAGCAAACTACTTTATCTTATTAAAGTGACTGGTTGGTGAAAGGCATTAAATGTTACATTTAATGCTCCAACGACTCTTTTCTGCCTTTGCAAACACCAGACGAAGGATGTCTCCTGCAACACTCACAATGGACACGTTTTGGAGAATCATATAACTAGAAGAAGTTACCTTAATTTCAAGGGTTGATAGATTTCGATAGTGTATAAAACTATTGAAAAGACACTCTATCTCATTTTGTGATTTCTAAAATACATTATTTGTAAATGCTTCCTGTGCTTCATTGTATATTTCGTCTAATAAGACGATTAACTCTAGTGAGATAACTCACAATCAACCATTTCTCTAAGAGATTGATAGAAGCCTGAAGAGGCTTTGATTTAAAGAATATTTGAGTTTTTGCTTGGAGAGGCAAGTTAAAGACTACTTGGGTTAAGCCTGAAGAGACTTGGTTAAAAGAATACTTGTAACTTGATTAAGTTAGTGGGACTTGGTAGTTTGCCAAGAACTGGACGTAGTCTCTGGGGGAGACGAACCAGTATAAACTCTTTGTGTTTCTCTGGCTTGCATTTTTCCTTCGTCTTTATTTAAACATCTTTTAAAAAACTTTTGTTTAACCCTTTAGATGAACCTTTCTAAAAGGTTTTTGTGAAAATTTGGTATAACACAATTCAACCCCCTTTCTTGTGTTATTTCTATGTTTTACATGTATAATATGCAATCATTGGGGCACACATGTATTTTCTTGTATTTCAATCTCATTAGACATAACACCTTCTTCGCCTCATAGTTACGGGTCGGCAATGTGTTACCTTCTAGAAGCATGTCCTTCAACAACTTAAGCAATTCAGTGAAGCTTTTATCACTCCACATATTTCTTGCCTTGATATTCACCAATCTTAACATCGCTGACAACTATGTGAATTTAGTGCACCCTGAATACAAAAGCTTCTTAGCATCATTGGACAAAATATCATACACATGTGCTCGCTAAAAAGCCTCTTGCCTAACATCTTGAATCATATCCTTCAATCGATCGTCCATATGTAGATCTACATCAACTTGCTCTACTTGGGACACACTTGGAATGTTTAACAATTCACCATTCCATGTTCATATTGTATAACTCTTAAGAAACCCATCACAGAGAAGAGGTTCCTATATTAACTCAAATTCTAGTCGTCTCCTATTCAGACAATTAACATAAGGACAATAATAGGTTCCATTACTATTAGGAACATTTTGTTTAGCAAATTCCAGAAACTCTTCAACTCCATTCCCATACTCGTCACTTATGCGATTTACATTCATCCAACTTTGATCCATAACTACAATTTGTGATACACACAAACATATATTCATGCATGTAAATCTCACTTTTTTTTAAAAGGTATGGCCTTATCCCATTCAGGAAGACATTTTTTAATACTTGATTGATAAGTACATGATAAGTCTCATATCTTAAATTTGACAAAATTTTGGCATTATTTCACATTGGTCTCCAAGTACACGAAATGAAAGTGATGACATCAAATCCACCACAATCAAGTATGCACTCGGAGACGACACGAAATGCACTAAACCGAAATTTCATCAAATTTAAGATGAGACTTAACATTTACGTATTAATCAAGAATAAAAAAATGAAACTTCTCAAACTGTCCAATCGAACAATTCAAGATTCAATACAATAATTAGCACTTTAATCATTGTATTGAAACGGGAAACAAAGGTTCACTCATAATGCATAACTTGAATATAAAGCATATAATTAAACACACAATTATAAAGCATATAATTATAATATTTGACAACAAGATTAAAACATATCCTTCTCCTACAAACATGCATAACTTGAATATCAAGCATAGTCATTAAACACAATTTATAAAATAAGCACCAAGCAAAGGATTCCAATTCATCAATAAAATTAAGATTATTGTATACCCATATGTCTTTGTCATTGAAAAGCTTAAAGGGTGGACAATTATCATATGTTGGTATTTTGTGATGCATGCATGTTTAAGTTGTCATTTCGGTTACTAAGGAGGGTCTGAAGTTCTCCATTAAAGGAGATATTGGAATTGTAAATATAGCTTGCACGTAGAATACTTTTGTCGACAAAATCTTCATGATCATACATTATATCTAACGGTCATTATAGCATGAAGAAGCTATTGTCATTGAGATGAATGAGCCTATGTCCTTGACACTTTGTATTGTGATACATGAACTCTTTTACTAAGAGTACACCATTTAATCTATTTTTAGACACATTAGGGATCGACAAACTATAGTTCTTCTGTTAAGTTTTCTTTTGATCATTGTTAATAATATAATCAACCAACAAAAAACTCTAACAGAAATTTTGTTGGAGTACATTAAAAATGCGGATTAATAAACTGTATTTCCTCTCTTAAGATTTCTTTTAATCGTTGTTAATAATATTATCAACTCGCAAAAAGCTCATCATAATCACCTTTGTATAATCAGCCCAAGCAAGAACAAGGAAAAAGAGAAAGAGAGAAAACGTACCGTGGTGGTTGTTGATGGTCGCCCGGTGGTTGGTGGTGGGAATGGTCATTGACGATGGTCCAATAGGCGCAAGTGTGTTCATCATCGTTCACACAGTTCTCACTCGATGCGTACGTGAGGAGGTTGGTCGTCGTCAATGGTGGTGTCCTTGGTGACGGTGACGATGGTGATGTCGATGGTGGGTGTTGTCGATGACGGTGGTAGGGTTGCTAGTGGGCATCGTTGGAGCAAGGTGAGTCGCATATATGTGTTTCGCACGCAATGGTCTGTTAACGAGAAGGAACTTGGGTTTTAATTTTTGCCGCGGGGGGGGGGGGGTGGTTTACATCAGATGCTGAACAACCGATGTAAAAAAGGACTTTTTACATCAGTTAATTGCTTTAACCAATGTAAAAAGTATTTTTAACATTGGTTGTTCAACAATCAATATAAAACTTTTGTTGGTTATTACAAAATTGCCACTGCATTTTTGTTTTACATTGATTGCTAAAAAATCTATATAAAAAGCTATCATCATATATGTATTTTGCACTAGTATTTACCCTCAAAGTTTACTTCCTTTTTATAATTATAATAATTAAAAAAAAAACTCTCTGTATTTAAACTTTAGTTAAACAATGGGAAGAACCCCATCATTCAATAAGATTCAAACAATGGATATAGCTCATCTCACTCTCACCCCTCCGGTTCAACAAAACAAGAAAAGGAAAAGAAAAATAAAAGAAGTGAACTTTAGTTCATGATCTTTTTTATTTCAAAATAAGAACTACCTAGTTGTTCAGCGTTGTTTGGTTTATCACTTGTCAAAAGAACATATTCAAGGAGGACTGTCCTTCTCGTGTCATAGACATGTCCAGCTAAAATATTATGCTTTGCTAGCTTTGCTTCAATCATCATGAAAGAGAATGTGGGCAAAAGATAGTAAATAGTTGGATCGACCACTTCAAGTGTGATGCTCAAAAAAGAATTTGGGAAACCTCAAAACAAACCTATTAGCTAGCCTACGAATAGGACTACCCCAAAGATTCCATTTTCAAGATTTAAGTGGCCTACTTCTTGATCTTTCTTTATATATTATTTACTAAAGGGTCTACCCCTATCACTACCTAGGTCTTCCTAAAGAAAAATCCAGATCCCCAATGTGATAACTTATTTAAATCTGTCATCTTCCTCTTTGTTATCATTGGTTTCCTATGAATGAAAAAACGTTATTCTCATTTACAAAGAATAAAGGGATAGAGACCTCTTAATCATCTATCATTAAACTTTTAATCTAAGATTTGCAAAAAAGGAAAAGCAGGATCATTATGATAAAGAAGTTGGACACGTAAAGTTAAAGAAATGTTTGTCCAAAGGTGAATATGATAGTAGGAATCATAATTTTGTGAAAGAGAATGATTAAAGTACATCCAACTGAATAAACAGAAAAGCAAGAAGCAATGGAGTTGAGTGGTACGTATATTATATCAACACTTGTAAAACATCCACTGCTTAAAGGAGAAAAGTAAGACTCAAGATGTGATTTACATTCTATGCCAATTACTTTTATATTGTTTGATTCCAATTGGCGACTAAATCAGTTCCCTAATCCCTTGCTATACTAAGTGCATGATAGGGCCATGAGTCCAATAATGAGAGGTAATTGTCTATCCCTCCTTTTGTTAAATTTATGCTCAATGAGAGGGAAATATTTTGTGGGCATTACACTCAACTTTGATTGAAGCATACAACCGATCTGCTTACAGCATAAAAAAGTATGGTGTAGCTCCTTACAATGAAATCTTTCCAATGTGCACGTGTAGTCAATTCAATGGTCCTACTAAAATTCAACCAAATCAAGGGGCAACCCCTAAACCTTGAGTAGGATTGTGTGGCATTGACTATTCTTAAATCGAAGGATTATCTTTTTAATTTCAATAAATATTGTGAAATTAATCGGGTAATTGTCACACCAACTTGATTATAGCGAAATAGACCTCAGATATTGTGGGCAATTACAAATCGTGGTGAACATGGAATATTGCTAATGAAGGTGCGTGACCATAATGATAGTTGGAGGCAAAGAGGGTCATGTTTTGGTAATTAAGATGTTAGATTAGCAGGTGAGGAATGTAGAT
Source organism: Spatholobus suberectus (assembly GCA_004329165.1). Lineage (NCBI taxonomy): Eukaryota > Viridiplantae > Streptophyta > Magnoliopsida > Fabales > Fabaceae > Spatholobus > Spatholobus suberectus. The sequence continues at coordinate 35,907,638 of CM014729.1, read as the reverse complement.
TCTCGTTTGTTCGTTTATGTATCAGACAAGGACTAGATGACAGGTTGGTCTGTGATATGCAATCATCAAAGGGTGATTGAAGCCCACAAGAGGCAAAAAGAGAGAGCAAGTGGGCCATTTCAGTATTTTATTTTTTCTTTTCTTTTCCTTATTTATTCTTTTAAAAGGAGGAGGAGGGTGGAGTTAAAAACTTCAAATGGGGAACGGGGAGGGCCTTGGGAAATCTTACAATAATAGAGTCACTTTACATTGCACTTGATTTGACCACACGGTCACCAAACAGATATTCTTAGATAATCCGTTAGCATTTATCAAGCAAATGCACGAAGCCATTGGCAGAATTTAGCGACCCCAAAACAGGTTGTTATTCCATGTGACTTTTGTACGGTGTTTTATTACCAAAAGGGTCTTACTAATCATTATCCCAAGGATACTAATAATTGAGAATATCAAACATTTTTAATTACTTAAATAAATGAACAAAATTATTATTATTTTTATTTATGATATAATAACTACTATTTTTAATAAAAAGAAGGATAAGTAGGAGAAAAAGCCAATGATTAACATACGTGGGTCCCCTCCTGTAAGGCCAATTTATAATGATGAAATTGGTTTATTCTTTGCATGACAAGATGAATCAAAGGGGGTGAGATTAAGCATAGAACATAAAACATGGCATTGACACATTATGACAGAAGGTATTATTGTAACATGGGGTTGCTCTACATGGCTGTCAAAGCAGGCAAAATCAAGCAAGCCCCAGGGAGTAACAAGTATGATAGTGGATTTGCTTTGAATAACAAATGGTAGGTAGGGGATTTTGTTACTTGGAGCAAAGTGGTCTACATATATGTATGTCTGTCCTATTGCCTATATACGTACTACTAGGCAGAAGAATGGGACCAGTCGTTTTCATGAATCCTGACCAAGCGAGCTTCTGCACAAAAGATCACTGCAATCAGATGGCTATAAGCATCTACAATTCTGTCTCATTGTTAAAGGACATTTTGGTTATTGGTCTGATCGACCGCAACTGGTCATGGGGGCAGGAGGGGTGCATAATGGGACCCTACCGTGCCTATATCCATTTTCATGTGAATCGTATACAGTTTTAGCCAGCTCATTTATTGTCCCAAGTTCTCACTCACACCTCTAATATATATGACTCAAACAAATGAATGCTTTTGGAGTTTCCTGTTAGGCTTTGTTTGGAATCAGTTTAAGTGTGTTTGGTTTGGGATATAAATTAAAGTCATAGAGCTAGCTAGCCCCAGCATTGCACTGGTTTTGCTATTGCTATAAACAATATACATACGAAGTCCATTTTGCCTTACACTGAAATTAAACTTAATTATGTAGAATGGAATGAACAAGGATGAATTGAACTGAACTCCTTACCACTTAATTACAGAAGCTCTATATCACATCAAGGACCAATTCTCATAAAGGTAAGCATCAAAGTTTTGAGTATAGTTGATACATGACAAGAACACATAGGCCTGAGCAGTTGACAAGCCATATTTCACTTCATAGAACTAATGAGGAGATTCCAAGCTGGAAAGAGCCGGGTTTGGCGGATCCTGTCCTTTGAGAGAAGCCAGAGAACACATATGCATGGGGGTAGCATATCTGAAGCTTTCTAGTTCTAAATTCAGATTCTGAATGTCATTAAAAATCTCATCTAGTTTTCTTTTGAAGATTAACAAAGAGATTAAATGAAAAGAAACTACACTCATAAATGAAGAGAAAGGAATATATTGGGGAAAAATTACTTCAAGTAGTACATCTAAATGTCCCCATCTCACTATTCATCTTGCCCACTTCTAATATTGATTTTTCCCAATCACTCACTACTTTCCTTAAAGAGAAACGAAGACGTTAAATGGGAATAATATCATAGAGATTAATGTTCAAAAATTTTAAAAAAGAGGGGAAAAAAAGGGAAGGAAAAAAAAAATACTAGTTGTTATAAATCCCAACACAATGATAATGTTGAAGAAGCCTATTGGCTTCCCTAAGACCACTGAAGTAAGCTCCATGAGTTGTGGAATAATGAGTTCTGTGAGTTGCTTCCCCAGCAAACAAAATTTGAAGTGGAGATGAAGCAGAAGGCTGACAACTGCTATCTTTTGGCAATGGCTCGGCCATTGTATCTAAATCATCACCACTTGATCCTACCGCAACATAACTGTATGAGCCTAAAAACAAGGGATCAGTTCCCCATTTGCTCTTCAAGACTTTACTGAACTTCACTTCATTTTGGTGAGATCTCTCCTCAGAATTCACATTCCCATTGCACAATTTATGTGAACTGGAACACTTTTGCCACTGAGAATGCTGTAGAAAGCATGAGACTGTGGATGAAACCCCATTGATGATCTCTTCATCTTTGAGTGACTCAAGTGCTAGTGCTTCTTCACCCACAAACCAAGACAAGAGGACACTAGAATTGTTGTAGATGGGGAAAAGGGTAGCTGTCTTCCTCATCCACCAGGGTATTTTCTTGTGCCTCATTTCAGATTGAGGTGAATGGAAAACCATTTGCAGGAAAGGGAACCCTGTGTTGGAGTGTTCCTGTTCATGTTGATGTTGATGTTGATGTTTCCCTCCTCCATGAGTTGGACTCAATTGCATAAACAACTTGTTAACAACCCCAAAACCAAGCCTTGAAATTGCCTCGGCCTTGTAAGGGGGAAGAGGAGGACAGAACATACCTGAATCATCACGAATAGCAGCTTTTAACACTCCCAGTGAAACTGTGACAATGACATGATCAGCAGACAGAACGGAGCCATCACAAAAATGCAGCTTCACAGGCCTAGAAGAACAACAGCCATTTTCCACACCCTTCCTCTCATCAGGCTGCCACTCAATCCTTGTGACTTTCCTACCTAACTGAACCAAACCAGGTGGCAACACAGAAGCTAAGGACTCAATTATTGTCAAGTACCCTTTAGCAATTGTGATTTCTTCACCTGGGAACATTCTGTACTCACTTTCAGCACTATAATCCAGTGTCAAAAGGTCATCAGCTGAAGTATAGGTCCTCTGGTTGTTCTCATGCATTGTAAAGATTGCTTTCTCAAGTAACTTCCTGCTCCAGTTCCCACACCCTTTGACCTCCTCTTGCTCCTTTGAAACCTGGTAAGCCTCAAGGCCTTGTCTGAGAAAATAACCAACACTAAGGTTGTTGTTCCCAGACATGTTGGAAGTAGCCTTAGCAGCAAGAGCAGCCAGCTTATGATAAGTTTCAAGTTCCCCTTTTGCAGTGGCTTCAGTGAGCTTCCCTTGGGAGTAATCCATGAGGTTGTTGAAGAGCTTTGTGGTGGGGTCAACAATGGAAGGGTGGAGTTGGAAGCCACCTTCAGCAATGGTGATGGCCTCATCAGTGTTGCCATCCATGCACTCCCAAGGTTGGTTAGAGTGGAGTGAGTGGATTTCTTCAGCAATTTTGTGAATTGGGCTGCCTCCAATTCCATGGATCCAAGTAGCACCCATCTCAATACGGTCACCACCAAACTCTGAGGTGTTGATTCTGCCACCAATCCTGCTTCCACCCTCCACAACACACAGCTCAAACAAGTCCTTTGAGGCAGTGGCAGTGTAGAGCTTGTTGGCAGCTGTGAGGCCTGCCATTCCTGCTCCAATTATCACAATCCGTGGCTTCTTCACCACCATTGTTACTTGAGAGAGCTTACAAGATTAGAAGTTAGCTTTCGCTTTGCTTTTCACTCTTTCACAACAGGCAAAGGAAAACAACAAAACAAAATCACACACGGGGAGAAAATAAGAAGACACAGAGTGGTACAACAATAACACAAGTTGTGTGAACTGTGAAGGTGAGATTTGAGTTACTGACAATGAATTTATAACTGGCCTCTCTGCTTCCTCACTGAATGGCCTTTTTCTTGCACTTTTTTTTGGGGGTGAGGTGATGGCAATCACTAGCTTACTAGTGTAATTAAATAATTATTATCCCAATAATACTAAATATAGCTTGAAAGGAAATACAATTCAAAGTCACATAGATAAATATAGTAAATGTAAAAATCTGGTGCAGTTTTCATGATGGGATAATATATGCAACCAAGATTTAAAAAAAAAAACAGTATTAGATTGTGATTTCAGCTGTAATATCAAAGTTTTTGAGATATTTAGTGCATCGCTTCATTTGTCCATAATTTCTCACAATATTAAAGATCGTGATAAAATTACAATCACGACTGTAACCATAATTTAAAACCTTGTATGAAACACAAAATGCAGTGCTTGACCTTCTAAACTAGTGACTTCTTTTTTGTTTTTCACGTTGTCGTGGTTTACTAATTACTAATTACTAATTACTAATCCCTAATAAAGACAGGGCTCTACTTTTCCTTTACAACTCCAATTACAAGCAAAATGGTTGATACTCATATCCAAGTGTTACTTAAAAATTGCTATTGCTATGATGCTATGGGTAGTAGCTCTTAATCATGCCCCACCGCCATAAATGCCCACGAGTGAGTAATAATTCAGAGACAGTCACTGAGCACTGAGCTATATGACTAATGTCTATGACTATAACCTATGCTATGGGGGGGTTTACCAGAGGGGGGAAAACAAAGGAAATTTACGATGACAAGAAATGAAAAATGTGAAAATAAAAAAGAAAGAGAAAAAAATTTAAAAAAAAAAAAGTTTGATAGTGCCTTTCACCAACCTCACATGTAAATTGAGTTAGGGACGGCCCACCAACTGAACAAGTCAATGGTCCTGATCAGCCGATGGGCTGTCCTTGGATGAGTCGTAAGGAGAACACCGTACATACAAATCCAACAATTATAATCAAATTGCTGCACACCAACACTACTATTCCCATCGCTTCCTTACTGTATTATTGTTTACACTAACCCTATTCTCTTCTTGTTTGCCAATTCACATTCTCTCCCGTGCCTCTTTCTTTCCCTTATCTCTGTCAAAAAACAATTGGTGGTGTGTCAAAGAAAGTAGGTCCAGTTAGCAATGATATAACTTATATCCCATAAAGACGTGAGTTCGAATTCCACAGTCAATATAAAGATTTTACTGGTGAGTAACTACACCTACAAGTATTATTTAAGCTCTAAGGTCTGTTCTACTCTTAACAAGTCCTCAAAATCCAACTCACTTAAACTTTTTGTAATAATAAAAAAAAAAAACTAATTTTACAATGTTTATTGAAAAGTCTTTCATTGCTTGCCGTAATTCTTGGAATGCACCTTATACATATGTTATGTTAGACAACTTCACTTAATTAGTTTTAGGATGGAATGTAACAATGTCCTATGAGTAATCTTGTTAAAAAGTTGACTAATCTTGTATTATCGTTGATCATTCTCACGTTTGAAAATTGTAACTGACCAATCTTAAAATTATACTATTGACGAATAACTAGATTGACTATTTATTGTTTTGTTATCATTGAATATAAATGTAAGGTTTCGATTTTTTATGTAAAGTGAATTATCGGAGAAGATCTAAAATGGTGTTTTCAGCGGTCAAGTGAAAGCTTTCATTTTTTGGAGCTTTCTTAATCAAATAAATATAGATTTTTTTAGAGAATTAAAAAAATATTTTTTTTTCAAAGAAATCTCCCGATGCACTTAGTTTAGTATTGTGAATGAGTACAGGAAATGTTAATAACGTACTTTCAAACACAATTGTTTTAATTTGTTTTTAATATTAGTTGAAATTTATTAACATTGGTTTCATTTTTTATTTAATGAATTTTAATTATAGTTTTTCCGAACATTTTTTTATAAGATCTTACTAATTATTACTCTGAAGGAATTAATTAAAAAACATTAAATATATTTCATTAGATCTTTCTAATTTTTATGTAGTATTAAATTGATTTTATATTTTTGAAATAATAAATATTTCTCAAACAAAATTTATTTTATTTTCTTAAGACAATTTGAAAAGTTTTAGATGGACAAGAGCTGACGTGGAAGTGTTAATTTAATTCTGATCATGCAGAAGATGGGATTATTTCAAAGTTTGTTAGCAGTTAGCACATACTCAGAGAAAAACAATCTGAATAATAATAATTGTACGGTCGAAGAAAAACTGAATATTGAAGATATCGAAGCAAATATCTAAGCAAGCATCTTTGATACTTGTGGTCAACGGTTTACAGACTTTATAATTGCAAAGGAGTGAGATAAAGCACAGCACAGTGTATGAATCTTGGTAAGCGGTGATCAGCGAGCAACGTCAATATGATAGCTAGTGTTTATTAATTGCAGTACGAAATACGAATCATTTTCACTACTACATATTTATCAACCCTTTGTCTGTTGTGACAATGTATCCAAAAATAAATAATAAATAATTCTGTCATAGATGCTTGTCTATTGTGGTCAATCAATATTTTTTGTTGCTTTTATTTGTCAGTTTTTTTTTAAAAAAAATTATTTATTTGTTATTTTTAAAGTTTAAAATAATATTAATTATTCTTTTGTCAATTATATTTTTATTTTTCATATAATTTTTAATTAATTTATACATTTATAACTAGTATATTACGTGTATTTACACTTTGTTTGGTAAAGAAAAAAGAAAAAGAAAGAGATGAAATAGGTAGAAAAGATGTAGAGGGAAGAGAGGTAGATAAAAAATAGAGAAAAAATATAAATTATTTGGTTTGAGAAAAATAAAGGAGAAAAAAAGTAAAATATACTTTTTGACTTTTGGATAATTTAAATAAAAGAATAGAAAGACCTTTATATCCTTGTCTTTTTGACTATGTTATTAAAATATAAATGTCATATAATTAAATATATAGTCACCACAGATACATTAATTTTTTGAAAGGAGTCATATATTCGATTACAAATGTATATATTTTTTTAATACATTTTTACAAATGCATATATTCGATTACAAATGCACATGGGAAAAATATACTAAATTATTTTTTTAATTCATCTTTGCATAATATTATTTTAATTATTACATACATTTATCGTTGCAAAATGTGTGTGTGTGTGTGTCTATATATATTACTAATGATTTATATATTTATTTTATTTTAAAAATCGAAGAAAATAATTTCACATATTCGATAATGGGTAACACATAATCAAATATGCTTAACACATTCAATTATGCGTAACACATAATCGAATAATTGTTTCACATATTCGATTATGTGTAACACATAAGCAAATACGTGTTTACATATTCAAATGTGCTTCATCCTAAGTGTTCAACTTCGACAATGGATAAAAAACGAGGGGCATATAATGGAAAACACATACATTCTACGCACTTCCTTACACTTCTTCACAGTTTTGGGACAATGAAAAAAGTCGTGGGACCCACAAAAAATTTGAATATTTCCTACCAACTTCTTACCTACTAAAGGAAGGGAATTTATGGACTTCTCTCCTCTTCCAAGCTCTTCACTTCTCTTACTTTCTACTTCAGCGCTACCAAACAAGCTGTTAGGAGACATTTGTTTCAAAGTATCATATTATATTCTCAAGAATCGCATTCGTTGGAATATTATAACCAAGAATGTTATTCCTGAGTATATTCAAAAACGTGTTTGGTTACATTTTAATATTCCTAGGAATATTTTTTAAAATTTAAAATAATTTAAATACAAAATAAATAAAAATGAAAGTTACAAGTGTGTTAGAAAATAATTACCTATATTTTCAAGGGAATATCACTTTCTCAACCCTCCTCATGGGAATAAAAATGTAAGAAAACATAGTAAAAGGAGAAGTTATAACTTTCCAAGGAATCAACAATATCCAAGAATAATTTTTTAAAAATTGTGACAAACATAGATATATTACATTCCCATGTTTACATTCTTAGGAATAAACTTTTACTCTATGAAACAAACACACTATTATTATGGAATAGAAATCAGAAAAAGTACAAAAAAAGAAAAACTTCAAAACTATTTTATGAAAAACAAGAAAATTTATTGTATTTTTTAGTTTGTGTATAAAAATCTTAAACAACACTTAAAAAGGAACGGAGGGAGTAATTTTAATCTTTTAATAAATAAATCTCTTAATTTTTCATTAAAAATATATCTTTTTTTTAAGAATTTAAAAATCATATCATTTCAATGATTTATCGTCTAATTTATTCTTATAATAAATTTATACTATTTTTAAAAGTGAAATAATTTATATACCAACTTCGTTAATTAATATCTTATAGAAAATAAATTAAAAATTTTAATAGAGATTCATTAACAACATTTAATGTTATTTTTTAATAGATTTTTTACTTTTAATCTTAGTCGTTATTTTAAGAATCGTGATTAACAAAAACATTAATATATTTGTAAAAGTTTTAAATTCTTGTGTTTTTAGTGTTCTTAAATTGAAAATTTTAAACATTTATTTTTTACATTTTATTATTAACAAAATAATCTTCATAAATTAATTTTTTTATATTTTACATATATTAAAAAAATCATGCATGCCCAAAATATTTGTTAATTATTAATAAAAATTAATAATAAAACTAACAATTTATATAATAACACGATGCTTTATTAAATTAGCATTTTAATATAAACTTATCAATGACTTTAATTTATTTAAATATATTACTTTGTTATGTGTTAAAAAAAATTTATTTAATTTATTTGTAATAAAACGACTTATTTAAATTTGTATTAAATATTGAAATTCCAACTTAATAAAATATTACGCTATCTATGTAAATTACCAGTTACATCATTAATTTTTGTTAATAATTAAATAATGAATTTAAAAAAAGTAATTATGTACCTAAACTTTCCTCTCGATCTTCAATCTTCATAAAAGATAGTGCAGATACGTAAGTATCATGGATTGATTAGAGGGGGGAGATATGCTTGGAGACTACCCCACTTTTTCCCCCTGTACTAGCTAATTAACGCAGTGTCCTACTTAGGGGCAAGCGAACCATATAAAATCATAATCAATCATGTATGGACAAATGCTCAATAAAATCAACAGATTATAGAGTTCATTGTACACAGTAATTCTTAATTATTGAGTCAGATTTTTGCCAAGAACTTTTTGTAGGCTATTTAATCTACTCCAAGTAAAAATAGAATTAAACAATTTTATTAAAAATGGTTGGTATAATTTTTTATGTATTTAAAGATAATTAATACAACATAAAAAATTACATCAATCATTTTTTATGAGATTATTTAATCTTATTTTTATTTGAGATAAGTTAGACAACCTCACTTTTTATTAATTAGAGATAATGCACCATTATCTAAGCCTAGTTATTCAGTAGAAGTCAAAACCCCATATGTTATTTACTCCACATCGTATGTCGTGAAATTTTTTCTTGAGCATTGAAGCTTGAATCGAAATGGTACTGCAGGGTATCACGTGTCTGTTGAAGAATTACTTGTTGCTGTGGAACATTTTAATTACTTTTTACTATTGTACTTTTTTTTTAATTCTACAATAAATATATATTGGTTATTAATGTATAAATTAATTAAAAATTAGGTATGAATATAATTGATAAAAAAAAGTAATTAATATTATCTTAAACATTAAAAACAACATATAAATAGAAAAAAAAAAATTTAAATTGACAATTAAAAAAAACAGAAGAAATAACTAATAAGCGTATATTTAAAAAGTTTGTTTTTTTGTATTGTCAAAATAAAACGTTTTATACTTTCAATTAATTAAAATCATGACTGACATAATTTTTAAGAATTATTTAAAAAAAACTTACCATTCATGTCGAGTTGTGATTGAATAACAATATAAAAATTATTTACATTATCAGTACATAAATTGTTTTTTCATAGTTAAATTAACTTGTGAAATGCTCAAAATAACTTTACTAAAAATTCTTTTGTACACATTGTAGGTGATATTTGATAGAGGAAAATTTTCATTCTTGACTAAACACTACTTTTGTTAAAATGATTTTCATGAAAAATTATAAAATTAATGTGTTTGACTATAATTCAGCTTTATATTTATTAATTTACTAATTTTACACTTAATGATCACAGAAAAGTTTTATACTTTTATTTCCACATAGAAAGGTGGAAAAGTTTTATTCTCACTTATTCATATATTAACATTTTCATAAATCTTTTATTCTCAAAAAAAATTATTCTCTTCCACCAAGCATAAAATAAAATTATTTTCACGTTAGTTTTTCAATTTAAAACATCAAATGCTACCTTAGTTATAAGCTTTTTCAAAAAGAAAAATAAAATAATTAATCCAGACATAGTTTATTGTTTTTCAGAACATTAGAAATCAAATGTATATTCTGAGGTTAGTTTTTCAAAAATTAATGAAAATTAGGGAAAAAGTTTTGCGAGAATTTCTTCTACGAAGATTTTCATAGACTTGTCTTTTGATATGAATATTTCTGACAAATTTCATTTTCCTTAAAATGAGAAGTGGAAATGAACTACTAAAAATAATTTTCAAAAGATGAAAAGATTAAAGAGGAACAAAATAGAATACATGATTGAACAATGAAATACAATATAAATTCCTTCTTATTTATTAATAAAAAATAAACTCCTTCTTATTTCGTGAAAGTAATTTAAGTTGAGAAAACTAGACTATTCAACTTTCAGTAATATTTTTTGAAAAAATTGAATAAATAAATTTACCCCCATTTTCAAATCTAAAAATATACAAAGTGACTATAATTTGGGTATGAGTTTTTAGCAAGTCACATGACTAACGATTAGAAAAGTAAATTCACCTTGAATTCATGTAAATCCTGTCGCCAGGTCAATTCTCAATGTGGTGATAATCAGTGTCCACAGAAAAATCAGAAAAGGTGGGGAAAGAAGGAATTGACGACATCAAGTATGTCACAACTATTTTTGACCTATTTACAATCCTTGCCTGGTTTTTACTTTTGACGAGTAAGAGACAGATGATTGAGACCCATAATTTGACAGGGAGGGATTCATCTGAGAATGATTGTGTTGGAATGGGTACAAAGTGGTAAAGGATTGGAATCATAGCTCAATTGTTGCTGCGTTTCACTGTCCTGTGCCTTACATCACCAAATTAACTTTACACATATCGTGGCCGTGAAATCCAAAAGAGATGCCATAAGCAATTCAGCAATTTCCCGTCCTTATCTTTTTGGGTCACTTTTTCCTAAGTAAGCAAATTAGCTTATAGAGTGAGAATAATAATAAATGCACAAAGGTTTTCACTTTCATACAAATTTTATAAATTATATAGTACAGATTTTTTATACAAATTCTCCAATGATGTGAGTTAAAATTAAAATGAAAAGCAAAGTACTTGGATGAAAACACTCATGGAGGAGTGATGTGAGGTTTTGGCGTATAGAGAAGCGAACCATAGACATAGGATTCTTGAGCCACAAAACTTTCTCCCTTGGAGCTGCTTTTGGAGTTTAGTGGATATTTCTAAGTTTTCTGGCTTGGCCTTTTGTGCCATATTTCTATAGTCAAGCCAAGGTTACTCCTAAGTAGCTGTTGGCATAGAGTGGTCTCAGAATTCTTGTTGTATTCTATGTTGCTAATGCTTCTGGACTTGCCAATGCTGGCCTAGATTATTACTTTACTATCTATTTATTAATTATGTGATGGGGTTTCCTTGCAAAGAGGACCAAACGAACAACGACAGATGATACCTACCAATTTGGTTCTTTCGATCAATATTGTCAACTCCCAAGTATACTTCCATAATTTGGCGAGGATCTATGAAGGGCACTAGCTTTGCCATTGATCTAAGAAAGAACTAACTGACCAAGTGATAAAGGATGTAACAATATATATAAGTAATGTCAATTATTAAATTATTTAATAATTTTTTATTAAAATATTTTATTTTAAAATTTATCGTTAGATTGAAAGTTTTTATCATATAAATTATATTTACAAAATTTTATATTGATCTAAAATTGTTTAATATTCCATTAATATACATCGAAATTGATGTAATATATATATATATATATATATATATATATATATATTAAAAAATATAAAAATAAAAAACTTTTTCATTATATACTTATAAGATAATATATAATTATAATTCAATTATTGAATAAAAAAATCACATTTTATATAAAATTATTAACGGTGTACCAATTGGTGCAACTTATAGTGGTGTACTCTTTTTTTTTGGTACAGTTATAGTGGTGTACTTTAATGTCTTTCCATATACATAAAACTTTTGGAGAGGAATCATATTACATAGTTATAAATTGCAGTTACTATTACACTATTGAATAATTTTATCTCAAAACTTACACTTAGATTTTATCAATTTCTTTCACATATATCATATTTACAAAATTTTTAATTTAAAATTATTTGATACCTCATTCATATACATCAACATTAACATAATGTATACTTTTAAAATATATAAGGTTGTCTTCTTTCCGTTGTTCAATTTGGACAAAATTTGACACAAATAATCAATGTAATATATAGTTATAATTCAACAGTTGAATCGGTAAAAATCACACATTTTATATAAAGTTATTAATGGTGTAATAGACTAATAGTTGGTGTCAAATGCATCAGTTATATATAGGGTCGGCCCTAGGCCTAGGCCTAAGGGATGACTGCCTAGGGACCAGGGTTGAAGGGGGCCCAATTTTTTTTTTAACAATTTTAAAGAGAAGTAAGCTTTAATTAATTATTTTTTGGTTATTTATTTTCTTCATTTCTTAACCAAAATAATTTATAGTATAAGTGTTTAAAACTCAATGTTGTTAAATTCTTAATTTTGTAGTATTTTTAATTTTTCATTTTGTTTATCATTTAGCTATAGAAAACTATATAGTTATTTTTTGATTTTTCATATGTAGTAAAAATTTTGATGCTTGTTCATCATTGTTATAAGAACTTATTGGTTAGTGTTACACTAATGTATTTTTAAAAGAAGAAAGAGTATTAAGATAAGATAAAAAAATATATAATTGATGCGTTTATAAAAAAAAAAAAAAAGTGTATCCTTTTATCTCTTGTGCTTTATTTGGATTAGGAGTGAAATAAGGAGGAAAGAAATAAGAATGATAGAAATAAGAAAAATAGAGTGAAAAAGATGTGTTGTTTGGAATGGATAAAACTAAGAAGGAAAGGAATGAAAAAATTTCTCTTCACTTGCTTGTGTTGGATGAGTGAAAAAAAGTGGAAAGAGATAAATAAATTATATAAAAATTATTTTTATATTAATTAAAAACTTAATTTTTTTTTACTCTATTGTTTTTCTATTAACATAAAACTATTTATTATGATTTTTTAAAAAACTTATGTTATAAAAAATTTATTTAATTTTTTAAAAATTAAAACAAAAACATTTCAATAGTATAGATTTTAAAAAAAATTAAAAAAATTTCACACTTAAAGGAAAGCAAGAGCACAAGAATTTTTAACAAGGTATTAATGTTTACAACTTTCATCTTATTTCTATCTTCTATATTTCCTTTCATCCTAATTTCATTTAAACAAACAAGATGTTAATGTTGGTGTTATCATTAGTAATTTTTCTTCTTATAATATTTGAAGAAACTACTTTTTATGATAATTTATGTATTTTATTTTATAGACAACAATCTTATAAGTAGATGATAAACAATAATATAAGAGTAAATTGAATGAAAAATATGATATATATATATATATATATGTGTGTGTGTGTGTGTGTGTGTGTGTGTGTTTTGAGACTTATTAAAATTATGTTATTAATCTAATGTAATAAAATATATAATTTTTAATGAAATTACGTGTCTATTTTTTTCATAGAATTTATAAGTGAGAGCATCATTTTTATATGAGACTGAAAAAAAACAATTTTGAGCCATACAATATGCATGAATGGTCAAGATTTAATGTTATTTGACCACTTAACAATTTTTTGTACAATGCAAGATTAATCAATTTAATCATTGAATCATTTGATATTATCTTTTTGACCATGTATATCAAATTTCACATAAATTAGATATTTGTTGGTCTATTATCTAGTAATGAACATTTGCTTTTTTTTTAATAGCATATTATCCGTCAAAATAATGCATTGCATAAAATTTTATAAACTTGATTTACATTATAAGAACTTTCAAGTCAATGATATGATTGATTAATTTTATATTATAAAAAAGTCATTAAATAGGATAAGGGAAAAATTTTGACACTTGATATTAATTGATTCTATTACATCTAATCAAAGTCTATATTATCATTCTAGAAAAGTCTAACCTTTTCTTTGTTTTTATTGATAACATTACACCCATCTTCATCACAGTCTCTTGGATTTTTGTCGAAGTTGTCCTTTTCTTTATTCTTCGTTCCTATCTTTGGGGGGGCAGCAGATACATTATATCCTATTCAAAAGCTATAAACTGGGGAGAGTATAAAAATAGAAAAGATTTTATTACATCATTATTATATCTAATGTGTAGCAAACCATACTAGCAAGTTGAATACTATGTATCTCAATCTAAAACTTTAAAATAATAAATTTATAGGTTGCGTCACACATATGATCCAAACTTAATTCATTATTTATTAATTTAAAATTTTATCATAAGAGTAAATAGTGTATGTACTAATAATGTAAAAGATTTTTACACTGTTATTTAATCATAAATTATGAAATAAGTTTATTAATTTTTATAATAATTATTTTAAAAAACATATTAATGATGATTTCTGATTAGTTAACGTCGTAAAATTTTTTATACTATCAGTGCATATAAATTAAACTCTTTTATTAGTTGCACTCAAGTTTTTTAATAAGAGTTAAATACAAAAACAATTAAATAAGTCAGAGACTTTCAACTTGAAACTTGGACTTTATTTTGTTCTTGAAATTTAAGATATAATATCATAATTTAAATATATTTTTAACCTCTATAAATATATTTTCATGTATTTTGGTTATTTAAATTTTTTTCATAAATTTTAAAATGCATGTTAACGATAAATGAAATCATGTGTCAAATAAAATGCCACATCATCTATAAATATATATAATGTGCTGATGTAACAAATGAAATTGCATATACTCACTACATCATAATTATCTTGTATCGTAATAAAGGAATGCAAATTAATAATGATTAAAAAATGTGATATATTTATATGAATTAAAAATATATTTAAGTCAATTTTTCAATTTTAGATATTTGAAAGTTAACAAAATAAAATACCAAATGTTCTAACAGTTAGGAGATATTTGTTACTGTGAACATTAGATTTTATCTAAGTATTGATTTTATTATCATTAAAAAATCACTCTTATTCTTAAAAAAAGAAAACAAGAAGAAAAAAAAAAAGATAGAGGAAATTAAAACGAGAAGGAGGAGAAAAATGATAAAATAAAAAGGAAAAAAATTGAAAAAAGAGAGACTTCTCCTTGGTATTTTTTAAAGAGTTACGAACACTACAAGAATGTGTAAATAGCGACTAAATTATATCCATTGTTTGCAACGATTGCTTTGCAATTGGTAAAGTTTTGGTATCTTGCAAAGATTTAGTGATTGGTCTAGCAACCGATCATTACAGTAGTAACACCCATTCATATTAAATACAATTTATATTAATGTAGTTATTAAGTTTAAGTAAATGAAAATGCATGTAAAAAAATTTGTTTTTATAATAGAAAAATTTTAAACATAACAGAATTTGGAAATGGTAGTAAAAGATGAAAGATAATACTGTGTATATGTGTGTGTGTGTGTGTGTGTGTGTTGTAAAATTGTACATCATGATTTGATAATACATGATAGTCATAAAATATAGAAAACTAAAAATACATCAAAAGATAAACACTATCTAATCGAATATATAATTCAAAAAGGTCCTATACAAAGTAATGTCAATCTACCCTATTCCTCGTACAAAAAGAAAATACTATAATAGAGGTTGTCAGATTCTTGCCCGTTGAAGTGTCCTCTGACTCGTACTCAGCATCACGGGACGTTAGCGTCGTCTTCAGTAATCACGATCAATCATACATAGAAGAAAATAATGGAGTGAAATGTTTTGTTCTAAAATCACTTTTACATATATGGTAGGAAGTATACTATAAAACAAAGATAAAACAAAACTGACAATAGAAAGGAACATAGGGCTCATTCTAAGTTGTATCAAATTATCCCTAACTAGGTATGAATCCATACTCTCCATTAGTGGGTAATAGTTCTCAACAAAACCTGAGAAGTGACTGAAAGTACATATACCTCTCTTAACATCATCACATGGTATAGTCCTCATTATCATTGAGGAAATAACAGTCAAGATATCATTTATAGAGCTATACTCTCAAACCAATCCTAAAATGTTGAGCAGTTATCAAGGTTATCGAGCTTGGCCAGGCGAATATCCTGGCTTGAAGGCGCTACCCTGACCATTAGGACCTTCACCACTCAATGCCTATCCCCAAGACTTTTGCAAGTGGGTCCTTGCCTTTCATTCCTCAGCGTACCAAACTGTAGCTTCCCTAGCAAGGTATCATGCCACTGCAAGTCACTTGTTTTACATTACTCACTAATCTATCACATTCTCACTGCTCAAACAAAGGTTTTTCTGGTCTCCTTTAATTTGATGAGTACTAGTACAATTAATATTTCTGCCTTATATTGCAGAAATTACATGATAAAATCAAGATTTTGGTAGTATAACTACTTATCAAAATTTTAGTAGAATAATGACTTAATAATCAAAATATTATTGCTAAAATTTTAGCAGAAAACTTAATAATTATAATTTAATTATCTAAATTTGGGCAGAGTAACAACTTAGCAATTATAATTTAATAAGCTAAATTTGAGTGGAGTAAAAACTTAACAATTATAATTTAGTAATCAAATTTTGAGTAGAGTAACAACTTAATAAAAATTAAAGTTTAACGTCAAACATAATAATGTAATGATAATAGTAATTAAACTTATACCTAAATGGGTTTAGGGGAAAACCCTTTCTACCAACATGCAAAGTGACAATAATTTAGAACCAACCTCACTCCCCACATTACTTCTAAGGTGGTTGATGAAGAGGATGGAATTGTTAGTGCAAAGCTCCCAGGAAAAGAACTTTACTAGTTGTTGGAAAACTAGTAAAATCTTTAGTATAAAAACAAAATAAAAAATTTTTCTACAAAGAGAAGCTCTCTAATTTTTTTCAGCCAGCTAGAGAGAGGAAGAGGTACTGAAAAACGGTCCAAAACTATGGCTATTTATAGAGAAGGAGAAGGAGTTAGATGTGTACTTGCTTACATAAGCCATTATGTCATAATTCTTAATTTTATTTAATTTTAATTTGATTTTAGGTACACATACACCAATTTAGAGTGGTGGATCAGCTATTCTTAGGGTTTGGACGTGGTATAGTGAGCTGTCCTGCTGCCTTGTGTCAATTTTACTAGTAAGTAAATTAGCCAGTACTGATAAAATAGCCTAAACTTGAAAAAATTAACTTTTAATATTTAAAAAATGGAATTAAATGCAAAACTGGAAAATATACATTATTTTTCATCAAAAATAAATTTTTAATAATTAATTTTAATTTTTATTAATTTATTTCAAATTTTATATATTTATTTTCTATTTTTAAGCTAGAAAATTCATATTAATTCCATTTTAATTCAATAAATACCAAATTTTTTATGAAAATTCTAAAATTAAATATTTTACCTATAAATAAACTAGGATTACCATTTTCACCATTTTTGGACGTCAAATCAATACTGGCTGACTTATCGAACACCCAAGAACATTTTGATCATTTTACACAAGAATTCCATAAAATTATAAAAAATTTCTAAAATTATATTTTAATATATATGACATGATTCCAAGCTTAGATTGAGATTTTAATATCAATTGAATCTTTTTCTTATGTTAGTCCTTAATGTTGAAAAATAAGGATAAAATCATCATTTTTTAATTTTTCTAGATTCTGGCTCGAAAAAATTATTAAAAATCATGATTAAATAGTTTTTGAAATTCTCGGAATAGTGGTGGTGATCAAAATTTTGAATTTTTTATTTTATTTTTTAGAATTAAATCGTCAAATATTAGAAAAAACGGTTGAAAAAAATTGAAATAGGGTTGTTTTATGGCATAATATTGATGGATCAAAACTTATAATGACTTGTTGATGCTGTATCCACGTGGGTTTTGTTGGAAAAGAAAAACTGTAGGAACTTTGTTTAGCTTTGATAAGCTCACGGTTTTGAGGAGTACTTAAGGAGATTGGTGATTTTTTTTTTTTAATCTATAATTAGTAAAAATTTTATGAAGATAAATTTTTCCCCTTAAGTCATAGCTTTATAAGAAAAAGAAAAGAGTTCTACAATTTTTTTTAGCAACTCTAACTTCAAGATAACCAAACGATTTCAAATGGTTGAAGGAAGAAATAAAAATTGGTAGAAATCTTACTTATTTTAGTTGGAAGCTCACGGTTTATTTTGGGTTCAAGAAGGTTTTAATGAAATTTTAACATGACAAGATAATTAGATTGTTGAAAGAAAGAAAGAAATGACATTGGAAAAATCTTTTTAGCCTTTCATTTTAGAGCTCACGATTTTCCCTATAAAAGGAAGAAGATGATGAAATTTTTTAGACTTAAGGTTCAAATTTAAGAGAAACCAACAAAGAATTTCCAAGATCTTAGTAATAAAACTTGAAGAATCCCTTGCCAATCTTAATGGGCCCATGACCCAAGTTAAAAAAGAATGGGTAATTTGAAGATTTTTTAAAAAGATTAAGGTGTAATTAATTTTATTTAGAAATAAATGAAAATTTACCTTGAATTAGTTTAAAGGATAATATGCTTAGCTCATCATAATTAGAAATTTCATTCAAATAGATACTAGCAAGTTATATTCTAGTATTTAGAATTGAAATTTTAATTACTCACTTTAAAACCATCCTAGTAATCTAAGTTTAAGTTGATAAATTATAAATTAGAATATAGGTCCTAAATGTTATAAAGTAATCTTAGAATCATGTCTAGTTTTAATTTTAATAAGATAAAAGAAAATAAGGTTTTCCTTCAAAAAGTTCAATCAATTAGTTCAAAATTTTCTTAAGTACCTAAGAATCTAAACTAAGTCAAATTTCATTACTAAGTAGTTTTGGTTAGTAATGAATAATTAGCCACAAAGTTTCATCAAATAAGATTAAAATTTTAATTAGGTACTTAAGATAGATTACTTATTTCTAGAAATATAAGTCTGTACAATATGAGGCAGAGATGTTCGAGAAAGAATGTACTAGTATTCAAGTGAACTAAGACTAGGGAAAATCTCTACTCAAAGTTAAAAATGATGTGTGAGGAAATGATAAGTTAGTGAGTAATGTAATGCATGGTACATGTAGTGGCATAACACTGTGCATTGGAAGCCAAGTTAGTACACAGAGAAATGAAAGACAGGAACCCACTTGCGGATATCTTGGAAGCAAGGTATCGTGTGGTGAAGGTCCCAATGGCCAGGGTAGCACCCTTGAGCTAGGATATTTGCCCAATCAAGCTCGATAACTCCGATAACTGCTCATCATTCCAAGATTGGTGAAGGTATATCTCTATACGGACAGTAAATGTCCTAAGTTGTTGTTTTGTTCCTCAGTGGTGATGAGACTGTACCATGTGATAACAATGAGAGAGGTATATGTATTTCTAGTTCTGTTAAGAACTATTATTCACAAATGGGAAGTATGAATCCATATAAAGTCAAGGGTAGGATACTGTAACTTAGACAAAACCCTAGGTTACCCCTCTTTGTTATTATCAACTATGTTTCATCCGTATTTTATGGTAGAATTTCCTAACACTCATGTGAAAGTGATATTTAGATCGAATTCACCTTACTCCTTCATTTTCTCTTTCATGCATGATTGACTGTGATTAATGAAGATGGCGATGCTAGTTCTCTTTAACCTACACATAGAGTATCATGATGAGGGGACGTGGGTATATCATGAGGACATTGACTATCTCATCTACATCGGCCTCATGACTATTACCTTTTTATCTCCCATCCCAAGGGTACCTATGCCCTTTATGACTTTTGTTATATCGATTTCTGTGGCGACAACTCTGTTGCCAAACTTCTACCATGCACCTCCAGCCCTACCATCACTACCTGAGATCCAACAGTCCCCTTTGTCGCACCTTTCATGAATGCATACCAACCTCATCCTGATTTTCCAGTTGTAGTAGAGGCACTAGTTGCATATGGACATATAACTATAGAGGATGAGGGTTCACCTATAGAGGCGGTCCTCGTTGAGTCTCCCAAGGACTCCCCTATGGTTGATTATCAGGTGGGGATGGCTAAGGGGTGGCACACCTCCCCATCCTCCTCCTCCTAAAGACCTGGGTCATCTCACACGAGGTATCCAACGAGCACGCTCATCACGCAATAGTAGACTCGAAGGACACACCCACTGATGAGGATCTATAGGCTTGTCTGATGGTCTTTTCTTTTTGTATAAGGGATAAGGTAGACTGACACTACTCTGAGTAGGACTCTTTTTATGTATATTTAGGGGTAGGTAGTGTCCAATTTGGATGTACATTTTGACTTTCCCTGTATCCTAGTTATTTCCCTTTTGTATTTCAGTTGATTGGTATGTATTTACAAAACCATGATGTATTAAGATGCATATATATGATCCTATCTTTTTATCTTCCGTTACCATTTCCAAATTTTTTCATGCTTATAGTTTTTCTACTTTAAAAGTTTTAAAGAGACAATCAAGTGTAAATCAAAATGAAAAATTGTACTTGCATTTTCACCAACTCGAACCTAACAACTAAGACAACTATTTAATTAGCACAGGTTATATCCAATATGAATAGGTGTCATAATTATTGGTCGTGATAATCGATTATAACAAAACACTTGACAATAGGGCAAATTCTAGATACACAATGTAATTGATTACAGCCTGGTGTAATTGATTAACATGGAAACCATGTCTTAGGACAACGGACGAATTTATGACCTTCGCTTTGTTTTGATAATAATAAACAGTCTTATGCTTAATCGCCTGATCACATGTTTTTATTACATATTTTCACTATTGTCTACTCACGCGTGTTATATAAAATAAAGATGATATGCCAACTAACCCCTTAAGACGATATATATGTTGAACTTTTTGAAGCTCTGTTACTCGAGAACCTTTTGGTCTTAGAAAGTGCGTACCCTCTCGAAAAAGAAAGCGTCTACGTACCTATCTCTGATAAAAGTTAACTTTATGCTTAAAAGAAGAAATTTGTGTACAAATGTTAGTACAAAAAGAAAATATGTCCACTACAACAAGATTGAGTACGAGAAAGGCTAGATAAGCAGATTGCTTTATCTTATCAAAGTGACTGGTTGGTGAAAGGCATTAAATGTGGCATTTAATCCTCCAACGACTATTTTCTTCTTTTTACAACGCCAGATGAAGGGTGTCTCCAAAAGCAATCACAACAAACACTGTAGGAGAACCGTATAAATAGAAGAGTAGTTCATCATCACAAAGAAGTTACTCTTAGCAAATTTCCTTTCTCTCAATCTATAATCTTGAACAAATTTTGCTTGTAATGCTTTCCTGAGCTTCATTGCATATTCGTCTGATAAGACGCTAGCGTAGTGTGATAACTTACCATCAACCATTTCTTTGTGAAATTTATGGAAGCCTAAAGAGGCTTTGTTTCAAAGAATACTTGGGTATTTGCTTGGAAAGACAAGTAAAAGACTACTTCGGTTGAGCCTGAAGAGGCTTGGACAAAAGAATACTTGTAACTTTGATTAAGTTATAGTGGGACTTGGTAGTTTACCAAGAACTGGACATAATCTCTAGGGTGAAACGAACCAGTATAAAACTCTGTGTTTCTCTTGTTTATCGCTTATCTTCATTTTCAAAAATTTCTTTCAAAATATTTATCCTTTAGTTAAAAAACATCTCTTTGAAAAGGTTTTGCGAAAAATTTTTAATAACACAATTCAACATCCCCCTTGTGTTATTCCTGTGTTCTACACCATGGATTAAAATTCACTTAGCTATAATCAATTATAATTAAACATAATCAATTACAATAGCATAGGTTCAATTGTTGGCCTAAGTTCCCACAAATGGTAATCGATTAGAACCCCTTGTAATTAATTATCTCTGTGTGTTGAACAACAACCTCCTACTTAAGCAAAACTAAACCTTGTAAATGTGAGTTCTATTTTTTATAAAAACATTTTAAGAATTTGAGATGCTTATTACTTGTTAATTACCTATCTAATAAGCTATATAAATAGAGCTCATACCCATTTTCATTCGTATTTTTTTTATCATATTAATTAATCCAATTGTATATTTCTATGGAACTCCTCTCCTATTCTATGAGCTATACAATTTTTTGCCTCATTAACTTGGCGCACTAGATTGCACCACAACCATGGCACCGGCCACACCCTAGGCATGGGCTAGTTTGGTAGCCCAATTAAGCCTATTGCAGCACACCACACCCAGGGCGTGGCGTCTTCTGGTTGATGTATCTTTCAATTATTTCACTTTTTGTCAGCTCTCTAGGCATATGGTCTTCTCTTATGCCTTTTCCAAGGTCTGATAAGCTCTTCATTTCCTCTCTCATGATTCAACATCACTCTAAGTTGTCAATCTTTAAGTTCCAAGGCAATTTCCACAAGTTGAAGCCTCCCTGAGAACAAAAACACAAACAAAACCTCAAAAATCCTAAGTGATAATAATTAAAGAAAATAAACTTGTAATTAATCCTAATTAACTCAAATTGCATGCAAACTTACGTGAATCAATATGCAACATATGGCATGAAATGCTACACATTAATTACTTGTATCTCTTTTCAATTTTCTATTACCAACCTTTTACGTGGAGATCAACTCATTCCAACAAGTGCCTAAGCTCTACAACCCCCAAACCAACACATGGACCCCTGCAATTTACAAAGGTACTACCATTTTAACGTGGTTCTCCACTAAGGTCCAGCAATCATTAATCATAAATTGGAGTCTCATCATGTATTAATATGCACATTAAAAATTTTCTATAATAAAGTCTTATGATATAATTAGTAAAGGTTCCACATTAAAAATTCCAAGTTACTAAAATAATCCATTATTTAAATAACATTTTCATAATTTCAAAACTTTATTCCAAGAGAATTACTAGACTTTTTAACTTGATTCTTTTACAAAAGTTCTAAAATATATTAATATTTCAAAATATGGGTTCCTTTGAATTTTCTAAGTATTTTAGGAAAAATGTACCATTTTACCCTTAAGTTCACTAATTTACTAGTATTTAACTTGTTTTAAGTCCCAGAAGTTAATTCTATTCAAATATGAAACCAAATAAATTACATTAAATAAATTTAAATATTTTAAATTAAAATTTTCAAAATTTCTCTTTTTTAATATATTTTTCATTTTAACCTCCAAATCTAGTCTAGAATCACTTTTTATTTTTTCTAATCCCAAAAATTTATTAAAAATGTAACTTAATAACTTTTAAATATTTAATTTCACTAAATTAAAGTTTATAAAATTTTGTTAGCCACTAATTTTCTAAAAATAAAAATTTTAAGTGTTCTTTTAGGCTAAATCACTTATTAGCTTTACTAATCACTTGTATTTAGTGTCTTAATCCATTGTCACTACTTGGATCAATAATGACCTTTGTCTAGTGGCACAAAATGCTCATTTTAGGGCAAGCTTCCATTTTGATTCTTAAATCTTATGGTAGCTCTAAAGCTTATAGCTTTTAGGTCCAAATCAACACTTATCACCATCAAATCCAACTTGAACACATAAAGACAACTAATATCACATCATAAAACACATTTTATAGAGAGATATTCATATAGATCAAGAGCCAATATCAAAAAAATCAAAGTTCATGCACCAAGAACACATCTTTTCCCAACAACATACAGAAGTCAAAATTCTTGGAAAAGAGTTTACAAAGCAAAAATACATATAATGACACAAACAAGAGTCCACAAGCCTCCATGGAGTTATGTCTTTGAGGTCCCCTTAACATGTATCCAAGCAAGATGAAACATTTTCTTCTAGCTTTCTAAGAAGACCACCAATCTCACCAACACCACAACAACCTACCATTTTTGGACTCAATCATGAGTAGGAAAAGAAAATAAAGAGAAGCTGAGAAAAAGGTGATTTCGAACCATACAAGAAAAGAAGAGGAAAATAAAGTTACCTTAATGAAGAGAAGAAACTAAGAAGGTTGAGCTTCCAATGCACTATCATGGTGGAGGAATCAAGCTTGAGTGAAGGAAAATGGCACAAAAATGGTGCCTTTGGGGAGGAGGGGGGGGGGGGGGGGGTGAATGTTTGGCCAACAAAGGCAAAAGAAGAAGAAAAAGAGTTTGAAATGTTAGAGAGAGGTTGGTGGGAAAATGACTTAGGTTTTGGTTTCCAACAACTTAAAGCACTTTAGCATTATATTTTAATTTGATTTAATAAAGTTAATGGATTCAAATGTAGTAAAGTTTCCCTCCAAAACTTGCTAGTGCTAGATAGACACATTAGTGAGCCAATCCCACGTGTTGATTTAAAATATAACACAATTTGGAGTAAGTTTTAACATTTAACCAAGGCTTGTAAGTTTATGCCTAGCCAATTTGGTGCAAGTTCAACATTAGTTGTGTTTAATGTGCTAAATTGTCTCATTAGGCTACATAAGACAAATGAAGGATAAAATGGTAATTTCTTGAGTGTACATTGGTGAGTTATGATGAGTGTATCTCTGTTATAGAATTACTTCTAATAGAATGTGCATCTAACACCAAACAAAGAAATAATAAGTTATTCTAGGGTGTTTGAATTAGTTTAAAAATTCTCAAAAGGTTACTTATGATTAATTATTATTAATCATATTAATATCCATAAGAAATTTGATTGTATGATCACAAAATTTCAGTAGAATTCGTTACTGTCAGCTTCACATCATAATCTAAGTTTTGATCAAATTAAAACTTAACTTTAAAGATCATGAAAATTCTAATTAATTAAGTTTTATGATCCAATTAATATTTCCACTTATAAATGACACAAATTAAGTTAATTAAGAAAAGTAGAAAACTAATTGTTAAACCACCTATTAGCAACTGATTTGGTGATAAATGTTAGAATGTCCCCCTATTATTGTGTCATTTAGAAATGAAATCACTGTCCATTAGTAACCAATATTGTGTTTGTTGTTAAACCCTTACGTTTGAGCTTTTACAATTACTTTTTAGTGATTAAATCCTTTGATTGCTAAACCTTAATTACATGTGTTGTGACTTTTTCCTTTCTCATTTCCCTCTTCCTCCTTTCTTCTTCCCTTTCCTGCTCTACATTTCTTTATCCCTTTCTTCTCCCCCTCCCTCTTTGTAAGTCGCCATCCTTTCTTCCCCTCCTTTTTTGCATGTTGTCACCCCTCTCCCTTGGTTGTCATTGTTAACCTATATGCCTTCTCAATCTCTCTCTACCACTTTCATGTTTCTTTGAACTGAACTTATCCGTTTCTCTTTCTTAGTTTTTTTGGTAGGTTAGGTGATGAGGGCTAACTATTCTTCTACTTATTGCCATTCGCTACTCATGGTATCCATTTTTTATTTTTTGACTGTTTGAATAGTATTTTTTCACTTGTTGGTTTGGATTGCATAATATTGTATGTATAAAAAAATATCCTCACATAAATTTGAATAAAAGTAAAGTATTTTTCTTATTTCATATTCTACATTTTAATTTGTGTTTATTATTTATCTTATTTTGTTTTATTGTCTTCACAAACACATAAACTATCCTCATGATTCTCAAATTGAGTCATGGTCACCTCATCATCACCGATATTTTCACTAGCTTGCATTATGCTCTATTTAATATATTTTTCTTCCTTTTGTTGTCATTTGATCTAATAAAAAAAATTCAATTCCTTCTTCAAAGATAGTTTTCCCCCCTCTCTATTGGTTCTATCTTTGTTATTGGAATGCTTTTGTATTAGATTGTATTGTATGTTAAGGAGGTTATTGTTTGTCTTAGTCTATTGAAAAAAATGACTTTTTATATCAATTGTGTATAAAACTAATATATAAAGTTTGTTTTCTCAATTGGTTCTTACTATAATTGATTTGGAAAGGTTCATGAATCGATATAAAAGTGCACATTTTCTATATTGACATGTACACCTATAATTGATCTATAATTAAAGTAAAAAAGTACACATTTTCTATATAAAAAGCACACTATTCCTAAGATTAAAGATATCAAACGACGATACAAACATTGAAATGAACATGGATTGCCTTAAAAAGTTTAGGTTTAGGGAAATTTTTTTGCATTTTTTTATAAGAAAGGGTATTGACACCAAAGTCAAGAAATAGGTGAAAAGTGGGTAATAAGTCATGAGATTTTGATCGCCACAAGTTACCTTGATAAGATCATATTTAGTTATTTGCCCTAGAATCAAAAGGAAGCTCTCACAACTGGAAAAAAGTCATATTTCAGTCAAATTCAACTTTATTTTTTGGATTTAAATAGTTTCTTATTTATAGAGAAATATGGTAGAAAAAACAAGCAATAAAAAACAAATCCTAATAACAACTAATCCTAATAAATGATAAGATTCTCATCTTAATAAAGGAAACAAATCCCAAATTTTTTTAAATCAAATTCTAATAAAATCAATCAAAAATTCTAATGAAATCGATCTCAAACCCTCATTAGATTTACAAATAATAACTCAAAATCCTAGGTAATAAAATGAATGATTCTATAATTTATTTTGAGTCTTTATTTGTTGCACTTTATTTTAGGTCTTCATGTCATTAGGCTTGGTCATGCAAGATGTTATTCTAGTTTATATCAAAGATGGCATCCAATTTTTGGAAATGGGTAAGTAAAAGTTGGAACATGGTCTCTCATAACATAAAATAGAGGATTGAGAATGACAAAGTTGTGGGTTTTTGGATAGATAATTGGTTATCAAATTGTAGTGAGTTGATTAATTATCTTCAAGCAAATTTTGGTGATATCAATTTGAGTATGAAGGTATGTGACTTCATATATGCAAAGGGAAAATGGAGACTTCAATCCTTGGAAAATGTCATCGTAGCTAACATTGTCAATAGGATCAAAGTCATTAGCCTTGCCATCAGTAAACAACCAAGATGATTGTCTTGCTTGGAGTCAAACTAATGATAGGGTTTTTTTCGATTGTTTCAGCCTACCATAGCCTTTGAGAGTATAATTTCCATCCTAGGGCTTCCATAGACAACAATATTTGGCATTAGAAAGGGTGAGAAAGAGTAAAGTTAATGTTATGGAAAATTGCCAAGAACAGTTTGCTCACTAATAAGCTGAGGTTTTCTTATCATTTGTCAAAATCCCCTTTATGCCTTATGTGTCAAGAAAGGGATGAAACAATCCTCCATGTGCTGTGAGATTATAATTTTGGCAACCAAGCTTGGATTAATATGCTTAGTAGCAACATCGTTGATGACTTTTGGTAATCTAATTGTAACACCCTTCTTACATAAATAAGACATGAATAAAATATTACTAAATATTAAATTTCAAAAGCCAAAAAATTCTAAAACAATACCTCAACCATGTTAAAATAACCAAAGTAATCTATCTTTATAATAAAAATAATAATAAAATTTATTCAGCCACAAGCGACCTTTTATTCAAATAATTCCTAACCAATCTAAATATATACTAAACAACGAAGAAAATAAATCTTCAAGCCTCCTCTATCTCAACAACTTTGTCCTCATTATTTGAAAACAACACTTTAATGAGAAAAAATCACAGTGAATAGAAACAAGTTCAAAAAGGAGTTCACAAATAGTGTTTGTTCTCAGCCGGCACAGTAATCGAAAAAATCGACCATGGTACCTGCAAAATAAGTTTATAAAAAGTTACTTTGTAAATCAAATATAAGATATTCAATTCACATATATAATTAAAAGAAATCAATAATCTTCATAACCAAACATTTATATCCCAAGTATTTAACTTTATACACTACTTAGTGATTCCTAGAATCACCTTACTTAACTCATTGGTTCTTGAAATCGATGTGAATCCCAAATTCACTTATCTTTTTAGTTCCCAAAGCCAGTGTGAGTCTTATAATCACTATGAATCCCAGATTCACTTATCTCTTTGGTTCCTAAAACTAGTGCGAGTCCTAGACTCATTGTGAATCCCAGATTCACCAAGGTATTTGAGCTCATATCCACGCCATGACGTCCAATTGCCTTCCCCATCCCAGATAGAGGTATATCATATCTCATCCCACATGTAGATATGTTTAATAAATAGATATCCCTTCCTGGATGGTGATATCGCTCATCTCATTCTCGGAATAAGATGTATACCGTCTTTCCTTCCCAGAAGGTAATGACTGACTTTCACTGGAACAAAAATATGTCATCCTTATAACTATGTTAGCCCATTGGCAAGTGTACCAATTTGCACAAGTAGACAGTAATGAGTAGGATATCATATCCCAAAGGACTTGCGTAATACTAGGTTTTTCACTCAAATAAATGGATTGTTAAATGGAGAATTTATACGAACATGTAAAGTGCAGTTTTTAAGAAACAAGACAATAAGCAAAAGCATTGGGATTTGACTACATTAATCATCCTCTCATGAAACATAAAGATTACCTATTGAGTTTATATCTTATTTATTACCATTGACCCACAATTATATCCAAATCCTAATCCCTTAATTAAATGGACCTAAGTTATCTAAATAAAACATCAATCCCTTGATGAGTTCACCCAAACAACTTGCTTTACGAAAAGAGGTTTAGAGATGGTTAATAAATCATGTTCTATTCCTAGCTACAAGATCTATTAAGTGCTCTCTTCAGTTCTATGTAAAGAAAAAGTTTTCCAACATTCATCAAAACAAAAAGAACAAGTTATGGGAGATCAAACCACAATAAGCATTAAGCATGGAAGTAGAGACACTAATGAATATAATATAAACTTCAATAAATAACTTAAAATATATACATGAGAGTAGATTAGTTACATCAAACCCCAACGGGAAAAGATTAGCCACTCATGAGTGAGTGAACCAAAACAAGAAGATGAAGAATGAAATTCTTGGAGTGAAGCTTCAAGGAGGTGCTCCCACACTGTTCCTTTTAGCCCTAGCACGAGAATGAAGCAGAATGTCGAAGTGTGTCCAAAAGCCCGCCTCCTTTACTCTTTTGTCGTGCATTCATTAAGTGAGGTGGCATTGGTCTCGCTCAGCGAACATAAGGCTCGCTGAGCGAGAGACTTGACTTTGTGGTCTCTAGAATAAGTCTCACTCAGCGAGCCTTGTGTTCGTTGAGTGAGAGACTTCACTGCTCTCTGTATGAAGTTTCGCTGAGTAAATGAACTACTCGCTTAGCAACTCTGGGCAGCTGTAATCCTCCCATCTTGCTTCAGTCTTCTATATTCATTTCCTACAAAAAATCATCAGTTGACAATTAAAATGCCCAAAACATATAATTCTATTTGTAACTGCTACTTACTTAAAAATCAACTAAAATTAGGTTTAGACAAAGCCTTTGGTTCAAGAAAGAGAGCAATGAATACACAATTAAATGCCAAAAATAGATACATAATTGACATTTATTAGACTATCAAATTACATTCTCATATCTTATCTCATATGTAAATATGTTCAATAAATAAATATTCCATCCTGGATAGCGATATTCCTCATCAACTTACAATTAGGTTTCTTTAAAAATCCCAATTCTTGTCAAAGAAATTTCCAAGAATCACATTCCTAAGAAATTATTGTTTCAAATATACACTTAGGTTATTCCAAAATAGTCTCTAATTTCTTATGAAAATCCTAATGGAATCATATCCCCTAGAAATCATTAAATTAACATAGCAATTATGTTATACAAAAATTTCCAATTTTCTTGTTAAGAGCCCCTAAAGAAATCACACCACAAAAATTGATACCATGGAAGTTTAGAAGAGAGGTTGTTTCTACTCACCTCGAATGAATGCTAAGGGTGGTCTCCTCAATGTTGTGGCTTCTCCTGAATTTCTTTGACGACCTCCCTTTTTGTCTTTCTTTTCTCTAAGCATGACCCAGCTTTTCTAATTGTGGGATAAATGCCATTTATCTTTTTGTTTTTTAAATAATTGTTGACACAGTATACCCTCACTTGATTACTTCTCGTTAAAGTCATATGCTACCTGAGAAACTTGTCCCAAATTTTCTTTTAAAGTCATTTTTTTATTATACTTGATTATATCCACCCATTTAAGTATATAAAAAATAAAAATTACTTTTGTCAATATATATATATAAGTACAACAAAAGTCTCACATTTTTAACATATTTATATTACGTGAGTACCTATATATTATGTCTTATATACATAATCTAAATTAGAATTATTTAAATAACAAATTGTCCTTTACGTATATTAGAAATGTAAAAATAATAATAAACTATAAATATTTTATACTATATATATATACACACACACACACACACACACACACACACACACACACACATAACATTATATTATCTTTGTGCTAAAATATAATATAATATTAACCATTTTCACAATTTAACTAGGAAACAAAACTAGGTTTATCACGCATTGTTTATCTTATTTTGAGCTAGTTTGGGATCATCTAATTACTCCTAAACTTGTAAATTACTATCTTAATTTTTTAGAGTCTAAATATTCCTAGTTTTAGATCTTGGATGTTACATTAATACATATCAGTGGCTTTTCTAGAATTTAGCCCAAAATAATAGTGCTTTTGGTCAATGGCCTTTACTTTTTGGTTCCACAGTGGAAGTTATTTGGAAAGCAAGAAATGAGCGAATTTTCAATGGATCTCATTTACAACCCACTAGCATCATAGTTGTTGCTCATCATCTAAAACGCAACTTTCTTTCAATCAATGCTTATATCACCCTTTATTCCAACCAGTGTTGCTTTCCTATACCCCTTCAAACTTCAAATGGGCTCCCTCCCCCAAGATTGGATTAAAGTTAACTCTGACGGAGCTATTGTAGGCCACTCCAACATAGTGAGGTGTGGTGGTGTCATTAGAAATTTAGAGGGTCATTTTTTAGTAAGTTATGTTTATAAACCTAGATTTTGTTCCATAACCCAAGCTGAACTCTAGGAATTCTTCATGGTCTTAAGCTAGCTAAGAGGCATGGTTTTATAAGAATCATAGTTGAGTTTGACTCTTAAGTAGTAATCAATGTCACTACCAAGGGTTTTTCTTCAACACACCCCTTTTTGTTGTGAATGAAATTCACACCACAGGCTCTTTGTAAGGACACATTGTGTGGAGGCATATTTTCAAAGAGGCAAATCAAGTGGTTGACCTCTTTGCAAAGCACAACATTAGCATGCATTCATCAAATAGGACTTTTCATTTTGTTTTTAGTTTCATTTACATATTGTAGATCATTCAAAAGTTTGCTCTCCCTATAGGTTTTAGTCTTTTTGGCTTTCTCTATATGGCATAGAAAAAAAAAGGTAAAAATTAGAAAGTGTTTTTTAATTAGCATATGCTTTACTATCTTGATTCTGTGCATGCATGTACACTTACTATAGTAAAGTTTTGCATAATGGAACAACACTTACAATTGGTACCTTTCTTGTTTTAAAGGCTTAAATTCACTTTCATTCCTTATAGTATTATGATTATGCAATTTTGGTTCCTCAAATTTTGATTGTGCAATTTCAGTCCAATGATTTGCGTGTCATATTTTAATAAATTTTACTAATGTGGCATATTAGTGATGATGCAGTACTAGCATGCTAATGTGGTGACTAACATGATAGTCTGACACACATAATGTAGTACTGACATGTTGATATGGTGCTTGGGGACCAAAATTGCACAATCATGATACTTTAGCGACCAAAATGGCATATTTAATTTTAAAGACTATTATTATTATAAATGTCACATCTAATTAGTGCAACGATATAATATAAATTGGATTATGTACACAATTTTATAATATTTATATTTATCATTTCTATTTTTTATTTCAAGTTTAGTTAATTATTTTTTACTTAAACTTTTAAAGAACTACAAGCCTTGCAAGTTATAATTCACGTAACTTTTATTTAAGAGTTTAATGGCCATGCACTGTTAATGTAAAAACTTTTCTACTGTCAACAAATTACAAATCACCATTGTTATGACTTTTAAGGTAGTTATTGTAAAAGTCAACAAACTTACCATACACGGTAATTTGTAATTGAATGACGATATAAAATAGCTTTACACTGTTAATGCATATCCTATTGTCTCTTTATTTAATTACCTTTTTAAAGGGCTCTATACAAGCCTTGCATTTTGATAGAACAAAAGATAGGTACAAGACCCATGCACCACTAAACATATATATATATATATATATATATATATATATATATATAAGAGGAAAAGGACAACAAAAATGCACACACAAATTATTAATCAAAATGAAACAAAAACACATCCACAACTGCATAGAAAAATGATAGCCACACCACAACATAACTTGAAAGCAACTAAGAAAAAGATAAAACCAACCAACTATGGCATGTTTAGTAAAAGAGGAACACATACTTGGTAATGAAAAAAAAAAATCTGATACTTGTGCAATTTTGGGGGAATTGGGGTGTGATTGTCGAACGGGAGAAAAGATACGGGGTGTGGATGATAGGGAGGGGGAAATGGGTGCATTGAGAGGGAAGGGGAGGGGTTTATTGTTTTAAAATAGGGTGGGGGTATTTTGGAGATATAAAAAAAAAACAAAAACAATAAAGAGTGTATTGAGAAAAAAAAAAAAAGGTGCAAATAGAATCCCTTACATGTGTGTGTGTGAAAAGTAAAATGACAATGCACAACTAAGGCCATAGAGCACGATCTAATCAACCTAAAGTGGTGTTGAAATGGGCAAAGCTTGATGAGTTGGCCCAATGCATAGGTTTGGTTAGGTTGTGAAAATTCAAACTCAAAATTATTTTGGCTTATCTCAGTCCAACCCAAATTTTTAGTAGCTCGAGTTAGACTAGCTCATGAGAGGTTAGGCTAGCCTGTTGGCCAAAATTATTTTTTATTATTTATTTTTTAATAATTGATAAAATTACGAATGATAAATCTAATATTGCACTTGTTGTTAGTATTCTGTGATCATTGAGGTTTTTTTTTTTTTTTTTAATTTCTAGTACTTGTTTATTATTATAATTGATGCACACCATATTATACTATCTTTTATTATTTTATAGTACAAATGACAAGCTATTATAATTTATACAATTTTTAAAAAAATATAATAATATAAAATATAATACATTGCTTCTATAATTTTTTGGTTTTAGTTCATATTAAATTAATTAGTAGGTCTCTAAACTATTTGAGAATTTTTAATTAGATCCCTAAACTAAAAAAAAATTGTAATTAAGTCCTTAATGTTGTAAAACTTTTGTAATTGAGTTTCTAATATTAGTTTATGGCGGCTTGGAACATTAAAAAATAACAATTGTGGCAGTTTTAAAGACCTTAAGAACTTAATTACAAAAATTTTACAAGATTAATAACTCAATTATAATTTTTTAGTTTGGGAACCTAACTAAAAATTTTCAATAGTTCAGGAATCTACTGATTAATTTAACCTAATGTTTATAATGATTAAAAAATATTTGTTTAACTTGTTATATAAAATTTATTTGGTTTGATAACTTTTAATTTTTATATTTTAAAAAAAAGTGAGTGGCTGATGGATTTTTGGTGTGCAATTTGAGACAAATTTTTGGGTGTAATTAAGGATGGCAAAAATATCCATGCCTACATATACGCATGCGTAAAACCCATAATGAAGTCAATTTGAATAATCAAATGGATACTCCTGGATAATTTAAATGAATATTTTCTTTACCCGTTTATTAACATGGGGGGAGCAAATATCAAGGTACTCACGCTTGCAGATACCCACTATTATAAAATTACTTAAATACCTTTACTTATATATATAACATTATATAAAATTGTCTTAATCGTATTTCATTGCTTATGCTAATCAATTGATGTATTTTGAAGTATTGTGAATGAATTGTTGATTAGTACAATTGTTGATTATTTTTTTATTTTTTTAGTAAGTATTCATGGATATCCACAAATATGCGCAAATATTGATAAAATCCTCGAATATTCGCTTAACGGTTACTTGTGCAAGTATGGGGCAGGCACGAGACACATTTTTATTCGATAGGAAGGTGACGAGAGGCTACTACTCATGCTTGTCCCACCTCGTTATCATCCCTAGGTGTAATTTCAGTCCCTAAAATACAACGATTATGCAATTTTGATCTCCTAAGCGGCATGTCAACATGTCAATGTCACATCATTACCAACATGACATGTTAGCAAAATCCATTAAAAAGTTCATGGTAGACTAATCATGGACCAAAATTACACAATAAAAAAATATAGGAATTAACATTTCACAATTGGAAATTGGAAATCAAAAGTACCCTTAAGGCACTGGTTAGGGAGTAAAAATGAATTTTTTTTTTATTAAAAAGTGTCATTAATACATATTTACTGTGATTTCCAATATACTTCTAATATAAATTCCACTAAAAACTTTCTATTTTAAATATCTTAATCCGTGCTCTTATAATACTGATTAGCAATAACCTTTTAAAAATGGTACATCGCATCTTTAGAAGGGGATAAACTATGCATGGACTTTTATTTAATGTGTTTTGAATAAGGAGATCAAGTTGTACGGTGCAAATTGTCTCATATTAGATAAAAGTGGATAAATGTTAAATTCAATCTCTTCCTTTAAGCCTTTCACAACGACACTCTTTGGCATAACTAGGGTTTTGTTGCTTGATTTCATATGCTTATATGATGGGATTCTCTCGATTTGAATTTATAATTTTCTAGTCAAATGGTTGATGTTCTCTCATGGCAATTTAATAATATCAATAACATCATTGACTTTTGATTCTTGTTTTTAAAGAATAAAATTAACTTCATTTCAAGAATTAACGTGCTGTGCATGATTGGTGAGATTTCGCATTAAAAATTGTGCATCACAAGTTCTCGAAGTTACACTATTATTTGTTAAGGAGAATACCAAAAGCAGAATGACTTCTTTATATGTTTTTACCTAAAAATATAAAAAAATAATAATAAATCTAATGGTTTTTCTTTCGTCGATGCGCGTGGTTCGTACTTCTCCTTTGTGTGTATTTATAAAATTCATTCTATTTATTTGTTTATTTTGTAACTATAAATGGATTTTTTTTAAATTGAAATTAATCCATGTAACGATTTTTATCGTTAATTGTATGGGTTTTATTTTCAAATGTTGCATGTATTGTAAAAACCTATATATAGTTATGCTATCTTGAGTAATGTGAATTATTTTTTAAAATTAATAACAAAATTATCCTCTCTTTCAATCAAAATTACTTTCCCTATTGTTTAATAAATTTATTCAGTAAAATATAAAATAAAACAAAATTTAGAATCTCACACAATGAGTTATGACGACATTAATTATATTATTTCTTATACATTATAAGAATTTATGAATAGATAACTATCCTAGTCGTTTTTTTTTTAATTTTTTTATGATAGTGAGAGGCCTAAGTCCTACCACACAATTCATTAACCTTGTGTTTGAATGAGGAATTTTAAGAGGGTAGTTCATTTTTTTAGGGAATCTAAAATGCTTTGTGGTGAAATATGTTGTTTGGATAAGAGATTTAACAAGAAATTAAAATTCTAGTAATTTGTAAAGGTATTTTGATTACTTAAAATTGTAAAATTTCAAATTTCACACACACACACAAAAAAGAATTTAAAATTCTTTATACTTACTTGTTCTCTTTTTTCTCTCACCTTTATATCTCTTTTCTCTCTTGTTTCTTTTATCTCTCTTTCTTCTCTCTCTCCTCTTTTTTTCTCTCTCTCACCTCCCTCTTTTTTCTTCTCTTGTTTCTCTCTCCTCTCTCTTAATTCTCTCTTTCTCTATGGCCTCTCTCTTCTCCCTCTCCTCTCCTCTCTCTCTTATCTCTCCCACTTTCTTCTCTCTATTCTTTTTCTCACTCTCTTTTCTCTATCAATATTGATGAAAAAAGTATTAATATTTGTATTTTTAAATTATTATATATTTAAAAATTGATTAATGTTTATTTTCAATAGAGTTTAATATTAAAATCTTGTTTTTAAATATATATTTAAAAATTAAATTTTGCATATGGTAGAAATTAAAATGTTATATCCAACTAAGAATTTGAAATTTAAGAAATTTGAATTGATTTATCCAAACAAACATTTAATAAATGAAGAAATTTTAAATTAAAACAATTCAAATTTCAAACATTTCAAATTCCTTAAAATTTTAAAATTTTTCATCCAAACACAACGTAAAACTCACAAGGGAAAGAAACTAAGTACACATCACCCAATAAAGGAAAATACAAAAAAATTGGAGCTGTAGAGAAAACACTACTATTACAAGTAATTGATAAGCCATGCATAATGTGAGTTCTTTTTAAAAAAATGATAAAAAATAATTTCTCTTTTCTAAAATCTTTCCCAAAATAAAAAATTCATAATTTTTTTCTTTAATTTTTCTATTTCAAAGTTATATTTTCATTTATTTTCTTTCTTTTTTTAAAAAAATCTAAAAATGATTTTCTTTTTATAATAGGAGTAAAATAAATAAAATCATTATAGATTTACACAATCCACTTTAAGTAACTGTTTTAGGGCAGGTTATTAGAGATATTATGAGATTAAGTTTTATCCATTCTCTAAGTGTAAATCGACTCTCAAGCTTAATGTAATTTTTGCAAATCGATCCTTTCAAAACAAAAGTTTTTTTAATTTTTTTCTAATTTAAATAAATAAAAGTAAAGGCGACTTCATTTTCACCCATGTAAAAACTCCTTTTTATTTGGTTCGCCGATCGTTCCAATCCTAATCACGACAATTTGTATTTATCATTTTTCACTCTTAAACTCAAATCATTACCCTCTTGTAACTAGATAGCTAAATCAAATGATTTCTCTAATACCTTTAAAATATTTTTTAAAGCTCAGTGTGTAACCTTAAAAATTTACTCGCTTTGTGGGAACATCCCCTTTACGATGCGTTCATTTGCATCTAGAATGTGGCCTCTTGCTCAAAGTGATTAGTTAAAATACATTTTAGCCTTCATAAATATAAAATTTTGATTAAATCATTTATTAATTTGCATTTTTTTATTTGATATAATACCTTAGTATGCATAAAAATGATAGTGATGATGTAATAATGATGTAACATTTTGTTTACTATATATGTTCATTTAACGAAAGCTAAAAAAAAAGAAGAATTAAAATTAGGCATATAAAAAAAAAAAGGACCGCAACATAAAATAATAAAATATCAAAATCAATTGTGTTATTTAAAGAAATTAATAACATATTTAAACTTAATTTTACTATTAAAGAAAGACATATTTTCATTGAGAAAATAAGTTATGCACTAACAATATAAAATAGTTTTACATTGTTATCCAAACACAAACTACCATTTAAGTTAAGTTTGTTGACTTGTACGATAACTACCTTAAAAGTGATAACAACTATGATTTTTGATTGGTTGACACTATAAAAGCTTTTACACCAATAGTACATAACTATTAAACTCATTTTCACTACCAAAAAAAAAGGGCATAATTTTATCAAATAAAAGCTCATCATAATTACTTGTCCAATCCATAAGTTAAAATTGCTTCTTTTTTTTTATTCTCACCTTTTCTAACAAGATTATATGATTTTCGGAAAAAGGATTCAAATCCTTTTAATTCCAATAACTCAAAATATAACAACTACCTAAAATACAAATGATGTATATGTAATCATACCTTTCATTTTTGAGAGTGTCTTCGTAGTTCGCACAATCATATTTTTATTAAACTATTTTGCCCTTCAATTAAATTTCATATACGTGCCAAAATTAATGTTACCATATTTGTGAGTAAAAAATATTGATAATTCTTTTTGACATACATGTATTTAGAGTTGTGAGCCAGAAAAAAAAAAAAAGAAGAAGAAAGAAAACTAAACAACAATGAGAACAATAGAGCATAAATGCATCTAAATATTTATCTTTTAAAAATGAAATATGAATTTAATGCCAATAAAACTATAATTTTTAATTTATAAATAGAAAAGTAATTAGTACTTAAAACTATTTCTCACAACTAAATATAATTTATAATTCATAATAATACAATAAAAAACTAAAGTAATTAAAAAAAGATAACATATCAAATATAAAATTGTTTAGCTAGAGTCTAGAGATCTTATTCTCTAGAATTTAAAAGTTGAAGTATATATTAACTAAATAAAATGAGCATGTTGAAGAAATTACTTTGCTCGAAAAGTACCTAGTATGAAGGGACCATCTTATGATCATATATTCTAGCTAACAACTTGAACTCTCATAATTCTATAGTCTAGAGATCTTATTCTCTAGAATTTATAAAAGTTGAAGTATATAGTAACTAAATAAAATGAGCATATCATGTTGAAGAAACCACTTTGCCTTAAAAGTACCTAGTGCGAAGGGACCATCTTATGATCATATATTCTAGCTAACAATTTGAAGTCTCATAATTCTATTATTGTTATTACAAGAATTGGAAACTAATGTTCTCTAACACTTCCCCTTCAAGTCCAACTGAATTGTTCAAGTTGTGACTTATGTACCATCATTGAGTAGGTCATAAATCTTTTTTTCTTTTGAACTTGGCTTCTACTTTTCTTTCTTTTTTTAGCTTGTATGTAAGTCAGTCTCAGAGGCCTTAAGTTTATGCCTTTTTTTTTGTTAGTTGCTTACGCTTGTGCCTCTTTTAGTCAAAGAGGCCTATTTTTTTTAATCTTTTTTTTTTGGTATTAGTATTGACTTTTTATGTTATTTAGGCTCTAATACCATATTAGAATTTATAGTGCGGGCCTAATGGGAGAGTGTTAATTGGGCTTATGTGTATATCAAGGATAGAGGTGTATCACCCAAAAGATGTGAACCAATTGGGTTTGATCTCTTTATCCTTATATACACTGACTTGACTTTATTTGTTTGATGTGAGACTTTAGTTCTCTAACAATTGTTTAACACCCATTTAATAGTCACTTAAGTGAAGACAAGGTTCAAGGTCAACTTTTGAAAAACATAGTTGTCTTGAGCTCTTTGCCTAATATAAAAGTAAATGTGACAAAGTAGATTTCAACTACTAACATCTTGACTTACATCATAATGGGAAGGTTTAACTAAAGTTATCCACTTTATAATTCCTGTCAAACTCAGAGGATCAAATATTGTGCTTTGCAATCTAGAGAACCAATATCAATGTTCAAATGCATTAAATGCACATCTAAATTTCAGAAATTTTCTTCATCATTCATACTTTAAAGGTCTCTTACGTGTCTCAATTAAGCTCAAATTTACATAGAAAAGCATGAAGACTTTAATGTTGGTAGTTACTTCAAAACATCATTTATTTTTATCTTGGTTACAATTCTTTCATTCACTTACAAAGTATTTATTATAAAACTTAGAGCAATTATCTTAGTTCATAATGTATCATCCTAAGTGATACAATCATATTTCTCTTGTATTTTTCTTCAAAAGGGAAAGTGAAATATGAAGAAGCCTATTTCAAAGAATATTTGGATTCAGAAGTTGTAGAGACTTATGAAAGAATACTTGAATTATGAATATTAGATTATCAATGTCTATTCCTAACTCTTCTAGTGAAAATATTTGTATGTTGTTTCAAGGACAAGAGGTAAGCTTATGTTGTAAGGTGAACAAGTATAAATAGTGGTATTCATATGTATTTCCCTTATCCGTTTTATTATCTATGTCCTCCATAACAATTCTTTTGTTTTGTCTATCGACCACTTGGTTGTATAATACTGTGGAGACAACTATGAGTGGGCTGTAATTTTCAGTTGTGCAATGATAGTTTGCAATGTTGAAAAATTAGGACAATGTCACAATGTTGGGTTTGAAGGAGGAAAAAGTATTGAAAAGTTTTTATTTTGGTAGATGATATAGTATATGGCTTGATAGGAAATGATTTTGTCTAGGCGACATTTTAATTGTAAGAAATGACTTGGTGAAAGAGATACAAAGAAGAAGTATGGTTTGGGTTTTTTTTTGAAGATGCTTAAGGATTGAAGATCCTATGGAAAAAAGAGTTTATCTCTCATTTATCCCTTGAGATAATGTAATATAATAATCTTACATCATCGATGCAGAAAAAGAGTGATCAATGGATGATTAACACTAAAAGTTTTTTAAAGTTATGATTATTTAAAAAAGTCACATGATCTTTAAAAATTCACATGATTTACATGTTTTAATTTTAATCATTCATGATAAGATCTAATAATCAATATTTATTTCTCTTATGTTTATATTAAAAAGCCTTCTCATTTGATATGTTTACACACATGTACGTGTGTGCCCGTGTCACATGACTTGTGTGTTTTAATATTGATAATTCATAATAAAATTTAACAGTTAATACTTATTTCTCTTATTTTCACATAAAAAAGATGTGTGTGTGTGTGTGTCACATGACTTACATGTTTTATATGAAAAAGGCTTTCTTATTTGACACACATACAAAGAGAAGAAATCAACTTGCACACACATACAACACACACACATAGGGACAGATCCAGAAACTTATCAAAGGGGAATCGAAATTTTTTTAATAATAAATATTAAATAAACATTAAATCATAATAGTTAAATATATCATATTGTTTATTAAAGTTGTGAATATTGTTCTTTTAAATCATAAAATTGATCAACAATAGGATGTGTATGAAACTTTAATTATTCTCTCAATATAAATAATCAAACAATTAGTTGAAAATCTATCTTTGATCAAGTGGTAACAAAGTATCATTTTCAAAGAATCATGGTGACGGACACAGATCCTCTCCAATTATAAAAAACTGGAGAGTGTGCAGTTGAATAAATCTGGTCATCCATTACATTATTTTATATCTTTTATATATTAAATTTATCAAATATTAAAATAAAGCAAAAGTTAAGATTTCATCCAATTTGAAAAAACTAGAAAGGATCCTCTTCCCATGGGGAAAGGGGTGCCTACGCCCCTGCTTGTCCCCCCTTGGATCTAGGGGTGTTCACAGGTACGGGTAACCCATTGACTCGAACCAACCCAAACTGACCCAATTAGTTCGGTTTGGGTTTTTTAAGCGTTTGGGACATACCCAACCTAACCCAACCCGTTTAAACCAATTCAAGTATGGGTTGGGTAACGGGTTTTGATTTATGGACCCATGAACCCGTTGGGTCTAAGGGTGTTCACAGGTACGGGTAACCCATTGACTCGAACAAACCCAAACTGACCCAATTAGTTCGGTTCGGGTTTTTTAAGCGTTTGGGACATACCCAACCCAACCCAACTCGTTTAAACCAGTTCAAGTACAGGTTGGGTAACGGGTTTTGATTTATGGACCCGTGAACCTGTTACCCGACCCGCTTATATAACATTTTATTTAATTTATTATTTTTTATATATTATATAATGTATATACTAATAATTTTTAATTTAAAATGTAACAAAAAACACACCCTACAAGGCCACAACAGGCCTAGCCCACACCAGTGAAGACGTGAAATGCAAAAGTGAGCCTAGATTTCAAAAACTTACTTTAGCATTTCCCTTTCCCATTTCAACATTTCCCTTTCCCAAATTTTCTTTCGTGGCTTCTTTAAATTTCCCTTCCCAAATTTCACTTGTATCTTCTTTAGCCATGTTATATTATATTTCTTGCATGGATTTTAAATTTACTACAAGAAAGATTATATAATGTGTCAAAATTTGTTAAAAAAAATACAATTTTTAAAAAATTCAACAAAATTTTAAATATACGAACCCGTTTGCGTAACCCAAACCAATCTGTTAATGATCGGGTTAGTTTGGTTCAGATTTGGAAAAAAAAAAACATAAACCGAACCTAAGCTAACCCGTATTATTTTGATCGGGTTGAGTAACAGATTTAACCTAACCCGACCCATGTACACCCCTACTTGGATCCGTCAGTGCACACACACTGCACATATTTTGTTTAATAATTTTTTATACATATTAAATTTTAATAATCTAATCATTCAAATTATATATATAATTTTAATTATCTAATGTTACATAAATAATTAAAATTAAACGTTATTTAAAAGCCACGTGCAATTGAATAAGCTTTTTTTATTTTGTTATTTTTTTTACGCAATTGAATAAGTTGGAAGTCCACAGGCAATGCAGTGTTATCATATCTTAATTTCCAGTTACGTATCATACTCGTTCTAGACCTGAGAAAAGGAAAAGGAAACGATTCAGAGATCCATGTGACCGAACCAAATTTGAAGGCCAATGTTAAACCACGTGACTAACTAGCACAACAATTGATGTTTCTAGTTTCCACGTTTCAATCCTATCTCATTTTCACTCTCTGGCCTCAATCACCAGTGTGACCGACCAAACGAAAAACACCAATGGTGGAAGCTACGTCTGCCGAAATGCCACACCGCCAATGTTGTTGGTGCTCCTTACTCTTCACATTGGATGCTAAATCAATTCGTTGTGATCTTTGGTATTTATTAATAGCAATAATTCATATGATATCATTGACTTTAGATGACTTAAGTGATTAAGTCTGATTAGACTAAGTTAGTTCGCATTTTCAATTGAGCAAATAAAACTTGGCCCCTGCATGCGTTATCTTGTCGTGGGCTAACAGGATAGCCCACCAGCTTTTGTATGTTTTTTTTCCCGAAAGTTTCATTCTTAAAAACAAAATCTTAAAATTTTAATTGCATTTAGACCATTGTAGATATTTACAGTTCTAGTGTTTTTGTCTACTAGTATTTTAGCTTAAGGATAAATATACATTTTTATAGAATAATAATTCATAATAAATAAACATTTTTAAATATATAAACTATATTATAATTAAAGAAATTTGTCAACGTACACTCATTTGTTTTCTAATTGGAGTATATTAGCAAGTTATATTATTGGTGTATTTTAAGATAA
Source organism: Spatholobus suberectus (assembly GCA_004329165.1). Taxonomy (NCBI): domain Eukaryota; kingdom Viridiplantae; phylum Streptophyta; class Magnoliopsida; order Fabales; family Fabaceae; genus Spatholobus; species Spatholobus suberectus. The sequence goes on along the minus strand of CM014729.1, from coordinate 35,864,475 downwards.
TTCTTAGTTATAACTTAGTAACTTACTCCAACTAAAAAATAAGTTAGTGTACGTTAGCAAACCCCATAAGCATTTGCTAATGTACACTCACTTATTTTTTAGTTGAAATACGTTAGCAAGCCACACAATTGGTGTATTTTAAGATAATCCTTAGTTATAATTTACTAACATATTCCAACTAAAAATCATCTGAGTGTATGATAACAAATTCCATAATTAAAATTCATAATAAATAAATATATTTGAATATATAAATTAGGAATTTGCTAATCTACGCCTACTTATTTTTTAGTTAAAGTACGTTAACAAGCTACACTATTGGTTTATTTTAAGATAATCCTAATTATAATTTGTTAATGTACGCTAAAAAACAAGTGTACGCTAGCAAATCTGACAAGCATTTGTTGATGTACACTCACTTATTTTTTAGTTAGAATATGTTAGCAAGCTATGCCATAGGTGAATTTTAAGACAATTCTTAGTTATAATTTGCTAACATATTCCGACTAAAAAAAAGTAGGTATACGTTAGCAAATCCCTATAAATTATATTTTAGATTTACAATGACTAATTTTAATTGTGATATAAGATTATTTTTAACTAATCAGAAATTCTTTTAAAAAAATATTAAAATTTAATTTAGAGATAGAAATAAAAGAGGGTAGATTCAAAGGGATTGATGATTAAAGAGACCAAGTATACGGATAAAAATGAAAAGAAGTAGTTTTAGATGATTGAAGAAAAAGAATTGGTTGGTTGTGGTGATGGTGTGTGAAATACACATCCAAAGAAAAGGATAGAATGTTGAAAGAGTGAGAGAAGCGAAAATTCTTATTTTCGAAGTCATGTATTTTAACGTATAATATAAGAGTATATTAATATTAATAATAATATTCTTTTTGGTGTGGTAATAATGATATTATTAGAGCTAGCTAAAAAATTAATCCATTTTTTTAAAAAATAGATACATAGCGGATATGCTCACATTCTTTTTGGGTCTGCTGGTATGGTTGGGTCAGATTTTTGGGTCTACTGATTTGGTTGGGTCGAATCTGATCAAGAAATTTGACATCCTTAGAGAGGCCCCTTCTAGTGAAGAGAAGTGCTTTATCACTCTATTTTTTACTTTTTTATTTTTTCATTTCCTAAGATCCTTAAATTGCAGAAGTTACATCCGGTGAGCGTATTATCATCACACCAGGCTTTTTCTAGGACAATTCTTCTTTTATTTTTAGTTACAGAAAAGAAAATTGGTTGCTCGCATATACCAATAATTTCTTTATTTAATGATCTTTTGTGTACCAAGAAGCACAAACACAATAGCATAAAGTTGTGACGTAATAAGATAAATATTTCAAAACACATTCCGAAGCAACTTTTATTACTTTCAATCTGTTCTTACATAATAATTATAATGGAAAAACACAATGATTTTTGGCAGAATATAGCAGTACTCCGACACATTTTGCGTGTCCAATTCTTTACTTTGTATAGTAAATTGAAAATTAAATGTGTAAGGGCTCGATCTTCATGGATACAAGCCCTGTAATACATGGAGCAATATTCAGCTCAATAGCCTGACTATGTACAGTACACAGTCTTTGCATCCAATTTCTCTTATATACATTTTTGTTTTTGGCCACGCGGTGAATGATTAGGCCCTGGCAATCTTTTGGTGTAAACTCGAACAACCGGAAGACATGGAGCATCAATGATGAACTTCAAATATTTTGTATACTGAAACTAATAAGATCTGAAACACACTCATTTGGTAAATTGCTGCATCGCAGGGTCCTAACTGCATAGGACTCAGTTGAGAGCTTCTTTGCATTTCCTAGACATTAGTTATAAGACATATATTGCTTGCCAATGCTACTCTGCACAAAAGACCACAAGGATAATGAGCAGAAGAGGAAAATGATAGAGAAAGAATGGAATTTTTCAAATTCAATTGGTCTATATCTATTGATTTCTATATGTTGTCATAACCCATAAATAGTTAAGGAGAGAGAAAAATTATGAAAGAAAGGGTGCGGATAACATGAATATCAAGAGTATTAATAATTAGGATAGATTAGAAAACATAAAATGATCCAGGTTACTAAGTTACATGAGGCCTTAAAAAAAACCAAGTTAAATTGTCTTCCTGAATCAGCAGCATAAATTCTAGCTGAGGATTTTATTTGGAATATCTTGGAGCAAAGCTATTAAACAAGGACAAGACTAAAGGAAATGGGATAGTTGGAATACCCTTTTAAGAGAGCATCATAGTATCACACTTCATGTTCTTTTCACCAAAGCAATTCCATTAGGATCACCTCCCCATTCTTCAAACACAACCAAGATATTACCACCTGAGTTCAGCCATGAGCGAGGAACATGATACCTGTCCAAAGGCAAAAATAGGCTCCTATGAAATTCAAGTATTTACATCACTCACTGTTGGACAACATGTTGTATGAATTCTCACCATCTTTGGGAGGGTTGTCCACAATTTGTCCGGCATTTTTTATCAGTATAATATCCAGCATAATTACATTGATTACAACTACCATGTGCTATATATCCAGGCCAATGGCGACCAATGCTCTGACCATTTATCCATACTTCACCCTTTCCCATGCTACTCATATCTAGAGCCAATGGATCATTGCCAGCTGGTGCGCTAAAAGTTGTCTAACAACATTAAGACATGAAATGACTTAGAATTCATGCAGAAGCAGGTGAATCATTTATAACAGTGACTGAAATGCAACATTTGTAGAAATTTTATTCTTACCTTGTACCATGTCAAAGGTTGTTTTTTAGCCACTAATGATCCCCGTGTCCATTCAACAGAGCTACTCCCACTTACAGTGTGAAGGCTCAAGGCTTCACCTTTCAGTCCAACCTGTCCAGTAGCATACAAATCTGTTAAATTCAATCTTTACTGCGCATCTTTCTGAAAGCAAAAGTACATAGTCTTTTGCATATTGCACTAAAATCTGCTCAACAATGTACATAGAGTTTTTTCCTTAGTGCCTACATAGGCTAGGGCTAATTTCATCCATATTTTTTGATTTTCAATTATAGTATGCATTCTTGTCTGTCCTAGATTGCCACAAATGTTAATCTTCCCACGAATTTTTGCTTCATTAGCTATGAAGTTTCAACATATATATTAACAATTAGTATCTCATTGTGTAGTATCTTACTGTTTAATCTTCACCTCAGTATTTATTAATTTGTTGATTTTTTTGTTTGGATAATATACACCCAACATTATTATAAGAACAAAACTTCAGTGCAATTCTTTAGGTGCTTTTCACGCTGATCTCCTATCAAATTGGAGCTTCAACTCAGCATTCAATGCAGACTTTAAATGTCAACCTGGTGAAACCCAAATATTAATTGGAAGAACAACACAAAAAATACCTAAAAAACTACATCTAAATATATTGTCCATATTATAAAACCTTTCAATGTTGTTAGTGAGCAATGATATATACAAGATAACAAACCTTGTAAGACCATTTCTGTTTGGACAAGTCCCGTGTCCCCTCATTTAGACCCTTCAGAGTGACTGGGCCTAACACCCCCGCATTCCATGTTTCAAAGTGCAAACCAACATTCTGGTATTAAATGAACACCAAACATGATCAAAGTTTAAAAATATTACTTAGCAGCAAATTAAAAATGTTACAGAAAACACAGATATCAGAAAAGAGAGAACTGACCGGGAGACCAACGGCAACACTAAGCAAAGAAAGCTTGTTATTGCCAACCCTCAGCTTCACATTGTCACTAAATGTTAATTTAGGATTCCCCAATCCCCCATACACAGTTCCTGCACTCATACAAGAGATGGACATGTAAAACTGGAGTTTATTATAGAAAAACACTAACCAAAAGAGGCATAACAATGTTATTCACCTGAAAGTTGACCATTAATGAAAACATGGAGAACATGGCCTGCTGACATTACAGTAAGAACAGGAGATTGCCCACCCTTTATAAAACCTTCATTAGCATTAATGTTGACACTGAACAAAGGACAACAATATTGATTAGATGGATAGAGCAAAGAATTAGTAAATATCTTGCATTCCAATAATTTGTCTTTAAGAAGTTTGATAAGTTGAAAGATGCTTACTCTGTCATATACCACAAATAATCTGAAGAATCGCGGGTCACATTGACCTGCTCCCAAAGTGCATCTGCTGCAATGGAATCATCTTGACTGGATGAGGCAGGTTCTTCATTATATGACTGCCAAGCAAATCCACTGTGTACAGGAGTCATCTTTTTCAGCCAGCTGTTGACACCAACCTACATAAAATTGGTAAATTCTGTGAATATTCACACTTCAAAAAACATTAACATAGTAAATACAAAGGATTTCTGCTCAAAACACTATAATCTTTATCTGTCCTTCAAGAACAGCTTGAGTGCAACTCTCCAGTTTTTCAAAGAAATATATCACACTGACAGATTGATTTCTCCATAAATAATTTCACCACATATACCTTTATTAAACTCTTAGAATTAAAACTTAGGGCCTAACTCAATCCCATAAAATTGGCTTGTAAAGTGAGAACTGCCCAAGCCTTACAAGAACTACATTGGCCATATCTCTAGTCGATGAAAGATCTCAACACATGCCCTTGTGTCTAGGACTGGACATATGGAGTGTGGACAAATTCGGTTGGCCCAATACCTTCTCACGCCTAGGAATAGACATCTAGGATACAATCTTAGAATTTGGGCTTAGGGTCTAACTCAACCTCACAAAACTAACTTGTAAGAGGACTGCCCAAGCCTTATAAAGACTACATTGGCTTTATCTCTAGTCTATGTGAGATCTCAACATAAACAAAAGCAAAAAGGAAAAACTTATAACTAGTCAGCAGTCTTGAGTTACCTTTGCTGTGTTGTAAACAGCAGTTTTGCAGTCAGGAAGAATACTGATAGACCAAGGTGGTAGATCGTATTGCCCATTTCCAAATGTAGCTTTTGCAGAAGATTTGGTGTCATAATTTGCAATGAATGCAGCACAGACACCAGGGGCCGTGAACACATGTGCCTAAGATTATATTAACAAAAGGAATCAAATGAATTTTCAACGCACAGGCAATTCTGTTGGTTTTCATCACAAACCAGCTTAGGGACTTTACCTCAAGGTTATATCCAAGCGATGTCACTTTGGGATCTGCAGACACTAAAGCAGGCTCACATTGTTTTATTGCTTTATGCAAATCTCTCAAATGCCCCCACTTTGGTTCATTTTGAAGTCCTGGTACAGTGGCATAATTGAACAAGCTTCAGGCTAATGTGAAAATGTTTTTCAGCTTTATACATGTGGTGCCTAAAAGTGAATTTGTGTACTTTGCTGGGACAAAAAATCATCATTTTCTTTTCCTCTAATATCAATTTAGCCAAAAGCTTCTTTATGTTTTCAAGAGCATTAAATGTGTGTACTATCAATATCATCATCCAAAGCATGTAAACAACTTATAATTACTGCATACCGTATTCATCAAGCGGCGCATCATAGTCATAGCTAGTGGCAATGAAGAGTCCACCGGATGTCCGACCAAAGTTAGTTCCTCCATGGTACTAGATTAAAAAATGAGATATTAGACTCAAACCAAAGTTTCTAGAACATGAATTGAACGTAGCACATAAGGTAGGTACTAGGAACTATTCACAATAGATAAACCAAAATACCATGTAGTAGTTAACGAATGAGCCACCATTCTGTATGAATCTCGCAACTGAGTATGCCAAGTCTTCTGCTGGTCTACGAGGGTTTGCAGCACCAAAATCAGTGTACCTACAGAACAGGAGACATGAAACTAAATATAGGACCAAAATAAAAACCTTTTCATCCTACAAGGTACATTTGTTAAGACTCACCAGCCAGTCCAATTCTCAGTCCACATTTTAGGTTTGTTGTTCTTGTTGGGCTTGAAGTTTTCACAGTAGAACCCATTGCAGGTGTCAATCTATATCACAGTCAGCAAATTAACACAGATCAGAGAGAAAGATGCAAGGGAGAGGAATCAATTTGCTTGTGAAAACCCGAGCTTTCCCTCAAAAAAAAAAAAAACCCAAATCTTGGCACTTTCTCAAATTTTCTTTTTCTAAAGAGAGTAAAAGAGACAGAAGCACATCAACCACTGCACTTATAGAACAACCAAGAAGCAGGAGAAAAGTGAAGACAATAGAACTGTTTTGGTAAGCCAAAGTTCCTTCCTCCAAATAAAGGCAAAACAAACACACAGAAAAGGGTCAAATGGGCTTATGAGAGAACAGCAAAAATATCATGGTATAGTAAAAACAACAACCTTATCCCAACCAAAGTAACCATAACACTGTTATAAACCCCACCACCATATTTTGATGGGTCACACAAACTTCACGGAATAGAATAAGAATTATATGAGGAAAAAGACAACTCCAAATCCAAAGTCACACACATACACACACAAAAACATTTTCTAGCAAGTGTAGGAAAAAGAAAGAGTAACTTACAACAGGATCAGGAGCATCTTCTTGCTTGCACATAACCCATGGAACACCAGTGTCTAGACCAACAGCCATTTGAGCAGCCCATTTCGTATAAGCTTTTCCAGGAGCACCAATTTCCCATTCCACGGGTCCATACTCGTTCTCTATCTGTCAAATTCAATCGTATTATTAAAAAACAAAATAAAAAAATTAAGCATTATCATTATTCTAATTGGCTCAATTAATTTTATCGTAAAAAAAATAACAAAACTGAAAAAGCAATAATACAAATAAATTATTAGTTATGTAGTCTTGTATTTACCTGTGACATAATTATTGGCCCACCCTGGGATTGAAACAACCTCTCTTCTTTCATCAAGCTAACAATCTTAGCTGTGAATTTTTGCATTGCCGCCTACACACACCATGACAAAAAATTGGACGGTTAATTACAAGGTTCATTAAATTATTTTTAATCGTCCAATAATAATAAGTAGTAAATTCTCCAACCTTGAACGGCTCATTGTCGGTTCTGAAAGCAATGCCCGGAACGTACTTGAGCCAAACAGGAAATCCCCTGAATAGAAAACAGAGCATGTGACCTTTGAGTGATTCCTAAGAATCATTATTTTCCTTTTCTTAACCATAGAATTTCCCTCTTCCCATAACAAGGTGTACATTTTCATCATTAAAATCATTACCCGAAGTTCCATTCAGCACATACGTAGGGACCGATACGGAGATGAACATACAGGCCTGCTTGCTGCACCAGCTTCACGTACTTAACCAAGTCAAACCTATCTTCGAAATAGTACTGAAAATTTTCAACATTACATAAAACTTCGATTAGAATTTTCCATTTTTAACTTTCTGACCAGTGAAAAGAAATAACAACAACAAAAGATAGGATTAGAATTTAGAAAGAGTTTAATTTTTATGAACTATCAATATACTGTCACTCAATCAGAAATTATCGTTGATATGACTTTTAAAATAATTTTTATAAAATTTAACAAATTTATAACACATAGTAATTTATGGTTGGATGGTGTTGGAAAAACCAGAAACACTATGCTATAAAAATAAAATGAATAATAAATGAAGGAAATGTATTTTCATTACTTTTCCAGGAGAAGGTTCATGTCCATTCCAGAACACATAGGTCTGAATGACATCAAGGCCTCCATCTTTGGCCTTTTGAATAAGGTCTGGCCACATCTGCAACAACAAACATGATTTATGATGCGTGCATGAATGATAAAAAAACAAAAAACAAGTCCAAGAAATGATTGAGAAACAAAATTTGATGCAGCATGTTGGAAATTTGGAGTGGAGTGAGTACCTGAGGTGTGCTTCTTGGGTAGTGAATGGAGCCAGAGATCAAAATTCTTCTCTTCCCATCAACAATAATGGCTTTGTGGTCATAAGTCACAGAGGCTGTGACACCACAAACCCACAAAAACAACATCAACACCACCCCATGGAACTCTCTCTTCCCCATTGAGCTCTCTTGCTATGTTTCTCAAACCAATAATAATGTCTTTCTTTCCTTCACTCTTGTTTACTCATTTAAAGCTTGAAAAAAAGAGAAGTAGCTTGTAGCTATATATTTTTTGTTTGAGGAGAGTGCCTTCTTTTATATGTGTTTATTCTTTTGAGAGGGAGGCTCTTTTATTACTAATAGGTGGGGTGTGTGGGTTTGATGTGTGAGTTGAGGTAAACGTTGATGCAAATGTTGCGGCTTTATATAGATTTGGAGAAGGAAAGAAAGCGAGGGAAAATGGGACCCCTTTTCTATTCTTTTTCATCCTTCTACTCATCCTTCACACGTAACCACAAAAAAATTACCCGTTAAGAAATCTTTGGCTTTTGCTTTGGGAATTGTAACTTGAATTTGGGTGGGAAGATCACATTTGAGTGTGAATTTACTTTAGTGATTTTGCTTTATAATGTTTATTGAAAAAGATAGGAAAATAATCGATGATATGACCAACAAAGCTCAGTTGAATTTTTTAAGAAAATGAAAAAGTATCTAAAATAAGGACATTTTTACAGCACAGACAAAGAAAGATAAAAGGATGCATTCAGTTGTGCTCAAAGTATTATCACTCAAATATAATTGTGTTTTCTGGACAAAAGATTACAAATTTTACTGAATTTTAGTATGCAAATAAAATTTGTAAAAGATGATAATCGAATAAATATGTGATATTTTTATTCAATTGCTATAATGCTTTGTTTGCTGATTTAGCTTGTATCAGTTTTCCAAGAGGTTTCTAGTTCCCTCTTGTTTGTATCACCAAAAAAACCTTGATTGCTATATAAAAAAAAAAAAAAAAACCACCTTGATTGCAAGGCATTAGGCATGTTTACACATACCTTCGTATTTATTTTTAGAATTTAGTTAGAATGTATTATTATAAAATTTTCTATACTATTGTTTAATTATAAATTTTTATATATAGTAAAATTGTTAATTTTTGTAATAATTACTTTAAAAGTTATACATAGACTGATTTATAATTAGTTTTTTTTTTAAGTGTATAACATCAATTATTAAAATTAATCTTCAAGTTTTGCTGCACCAAAAAACCTTCATAGTTCATACAATGATTGTGAATTAAAAACTATATGGCGTTTGGGTTTGGTTGCCTTTCACAGCGACATATATATTTCATGGTACCTTTCACAGCAAAAAAGATTCCACCATTGCCAATACGTCTGTGTAATCGGCTTGGTGTCCAATCCTGTTATTCCCCTGTCCACCAATGCCAATCTGTAATTTTGTATAAAGCAAAACAAAAGGCTTCGTTTTCCACAATATTTTATGGTGAAGTGTTATTTCAACTATATAATTATTTAAGTAGGTTTTTTTTTTTTTTGTCAAAATAACTCATTGATATTTTGAATTGTTGAATAAAGGTGACTAACCAGTTAAAGAATTATGAAGCTTTTAATATGGAATTTGGGTCATTTACAATAAAAGCTACACTTTGAAAGGTGAATTATATTTTAAAAAAAATAATAATTGAATAAATTTTTAATAAGTATTTATAAAATAAGAAAATGTGTACTCACGTTAATCACAATTTTAACTAACCAAGCGACTTTAGTTTAAAATTATTTTGAATAAAATTATTAATAAATATTTATAAAATAAAGTAAATTAAGAAAATAAAATAAGTTAAACTTCTTATACAAGTTAAAATTAATTTATACACTTCTACATTTTTAGAACTTTTCTTATTTAATTTTTCATGAACACTTATATATATGATAAAGTCCTGAGCTCTAATTCAAGTCACAAGCCATGATTCTCTTATTATTCTCAATTAAAAGACCTTCATAAGAAAATAATTCATATTGGACTTCATCTCATTCAAGCTGCTTTCTTTGCACTACTGTTTATCCTAGGAATGGCAATCAAACCCAACCATGGTGAACATCCATGATAATTATCTACAATAAATAGAATATTTACTTATCAAATGAGTCCAAGTCCAAGTATGAATAATTATCTATAAAATTTTGTGAATATCAATATTGTAATACTTAACCTTATCCATACCCACACAATATATTTATTATATCTTATAATTGAAATTTGGAAGTTTTTAAATCATTTTTAGTTAAATTAGACAATTCTATTTGTATTAGAAATAGAATTATTTTAATATTTTTCAATTAAATTATATATATACTTTACTTCTTAATTAATGATCTTTTATTATTAGTTTTTCATCATTAATGTTTGTGTTATAAAAAACTTCAAATTGTATTAGTTTGTCAAATAAATACATTATAAAAAATCATATTTAAGTTTAATAAATGCAAGTAATGGATTCAAATACATCTTTACAAGTGTCCAATAAGAAAACATATAATTATTGAAATTGTTATTCACACAAGTATAAACGATCCTACCCATGATCATTTAGTACTGGTTCACAATTCTTTTTTTTGAAGAGACACAAATATTTTATTTTTAAATATAAGTATGAAGACAGGTATGTAGTAACCTACCCATAATCATCCTTATTATTTCATTGCCTACATGAGGTATTGGATAGTTTTTTTATAATAAAAAGAAGGTTTCAATTTTAGTATAATAAAATATAATTTCTACAAAAGAAAAAATCAAAAGTGGAGCGATGAAATGCATATGTAGGAATATAAATGATAAAATGTATCTTGTATTTTCATGAATTTTCATAGTCAAGTTTGAGCATCTTCAGCCACGTGTAACATGACGTAGATCCTTTGACTCCAACCATTATCATCTTTTTCAAATTGTTCATTGAAATCATAAATCATAACATGCCACGTAGCCATAATAAAGCCGTACCATGAACTCGTGAGGTGCCCAGTAACAACCTTAGTTTTGATTTTAACCGAATTCTTTACTTGAATGCTGTGTTCTTCACTTGAGAACCATACGACGACAAGTTGACAACAGGACCTAAATTAAATTATTACTATAATGGATTCCTATATTGATTTTATTGCTTAAAGAATAATATGATCGAGTGTGGCAAATGATTTGTATTGAACAGCTATGAACCCAATCAGCCATCAATGATGAACGCAATTATGCTAATTGTTATAACCATGCAAATTGAAAAATATGTTAAGTTGTATTATTCATTTTTTTTTTATTATATTCATGTTTCCGCACCTGTATTAAGCAAATAAGTATATTTAAACTTAAATAGATAAAATTTAGGTAGCATTATTTGAACTTATAGAACTTTTTAATTAAAAGATATGTTTAAAACATTTATAATCATTAAATAATTTAGAAAAACAAATTAAAGAATTGTTTTTGTTTTTCTACGTTAAAACTATTAAATTTTGGGGCGGGGGGGTGGGTGGGGGTGTGGAAGGAAAACACAATCTTTTAAAAATCTTAAACAAACAAGTTCTACATCTATCTATCTATCATATATAATTTATTTATTTATCTATCTATACATAACTTATAACCTATCTATTTATTTACGAGCTCCTCCATTATAAATCTGAAATAATATTATTAATGTTAATTAAGGACCCATTTAAAGGATAAATTAAGAAAACATATAAGAAAGGGACTCAAAAGTGAAAAACTTTGAAATAAAATATTAATTTGATTCTTGAAATTGATATTATCGATTAATTTGGTTTTTGATATTATAAAAAATAAATATATTTCCTAACTTTACCAACTCTCAGTCTACTTGATCTTTGATATTGATGCATATAAGTGAATTTAGTTCATGACGTAACTACAAGTTAAAAACTAAATTGATTAATAATTGTCACATAATATCTTTGGGACCAAATTAATTAGTAATATTAATTTTAGGAATCAAATTGACTAATGTTGTGAAGTTAGGAGCTATTTTTTGTGATATTAAAAGTCAAATTGATTGATATTGTTGATTTCAATAACTAAATTAATATTTTATTTATAATTATATTAATAAACTATAATGTTACGTTGTTTATAAAAAATTAAAAGTTATATATAAGTTTAAAAGATAAATTGCAGAGCAAGGGGTTAGGTTCTCACTTGCCATTTCCTGCATTAGTCCATGTCTTATTTATAGGCTAAAATAATAAATATATTAAAAAAATTATCTTGTGGGGAGGGGAACTATTAAGAAAAGTAGGATAAAATAGATAATTTTTTCGCTCTTTCAGTCTCACCCTTTCAGCACGTAAATGTCCTTCTTTTTGACTTTTAAGACACGCCATATCTTTTGTGAGCTCCAAAGATTTATCTAAACTTTTATTTACCAAAAAAAATAAATTATATACATGATTTAATCTTGCAATTTATTTTATTTAAATTGTTTCCTCCAGACTTTTCTAAAAAGTTCTTCCTCATTGTTTTAAGAAAAAAATAACAGAGAAAAAATAAATTTAAAAATGAAGAGAAAGTTATTTTTTTCAAAATTTTGTTTCTGAAAATTTTTCTCTTTAACTAAATAATATAAATTTTAAAAATATAACTTTTTCTTTATTTTTTTCTCTCTCCGAATACATTAATAGTGACATATCCTCCCTCCACAAAATCAAAAGGTTTTGAATTCTTATCACTCTGTACGGCTGGATTCTCATATAATAGGCCGAAAACTTTGCATTTGGGATTTGTGGGGCGCACCACGAAGGAGTGGGACCACCTCCCCATTCTCATAAAAATGTCACTTGCGTACACTTTGAAACAGTTTTTTCTAACTTGCTTCCTGATTTCTAAGGTTTTCGTATAAAATTAAGAAATGTAATTAACATTTTAAATTTTATAAAATTTATTACATAATTTTTTAATATTGTTTTATTTTTATATTAATTATATTCTCTCTTATTTATATTTATTTTTTTATTTTTTTACTACATAATAAATGATTAAGGGTATAATAACAAAATTAATGTTTTATTAATATTATAAAATGACAATTAAAATAGGACAAATTTTTTTGCTAAAATATCAAATAAAATGAGATGGAAGAAATATTTTATATTGTTAGATAAAATTTATTAAAAACTATAAAATCATAAATAGGATATATTAAATAAGAAGTGATATCTTACAAAATTTTATAATTTTTAATGGATTTTAACTAATCATAAAAAATGTATTAAAAAAAACATATTATTAACATTTCTCAAATTCTTAAACAGTAAAACTTCTCTAGTTTTTGCTTTGTCTCAGTATGACTGAATTTGCGCTTTATCCCTTTCGATTGCACATTTTAGTTACCATTTGGGAGTTCAAGAAGCAAAACCAACGCATAGATAAAACTGCTTCTACAAGCATAAAGCTATCTTGCTAGTTTCCTTTTCCTCCATTGATACTTCACTTGATATAGCTGGAAAAAAGAAAGATTATAACAAGCAGACTATGAAAACGCCCAATCATCTTTGTGAATGGTGCCGTAAGTTTGTAAAGGTATTTAAAAGGTTTAAATTATAAGATCTTTAAATTTTAAAATTAAAATATATACTTAATGAGTATTTGTTGATTAATTATGTTTTTCTTAACCATAATTTTCATTCTAATTGATTGATAATTATTTCTTTGACACATTTATTTTCCCTAACTACAAAATATATTTTATATATGATATTTATTGTAACGTTTTAAAACTATAATAACTTTATTAGTTCTTGGCCGAAAGGGACAAAGAACTGTAAGGGTGACCATGTCTTAGACAGAGAAATGAATTAGTCTTGTAGTCGAAAGAACCAAAGTTTGTAGAGATACTTTGAGGTCTTATTGGAGAGTCAAAGATACTAATTACGATAATTACAATTTTTTTTTTTACAATAACGTTGTTACTATTAAAAATTTAACTAGAATGTGTAAAAATTATAAAAAAAAAATCAATTTTTTATTTGTATTTTTTTATAATTTATTTTTTATTTTTATTATCTCTTTCATCTATCCAAATAAGCAAAAATAAATTCTTACACTTTTTAAATTTTAATTATTTTTATTTAAACAAAACATCTTTTTATTTATTTTATTATTTCTTTTCTCTTTGTTTCATTCTTCATCCAAACAAAGCATTGAAATGAGGTTCCTTCTTTGCTTCTTTTTTTTTTTCCTTGAATTTGCGGGCTTTTCTCAATTTGTATTGAATTGAAATAGTCGTTGTTCAAGTATATGCTTCCTTGCTAGTGGACTCATGCATATAGTATTGGATATGCCACATAATTTTTTGCCTATATTTCTTTATTACATAATTTGACGTAAATTAAAAATGAACTAAAAAAATAAAATTAATTTTAATGGTATGAAAGTTAAGGAAGTCTTGAGTGATGTGTAATTAAGTAGTGGATCCTACACAAGTGGTCGAACTGCCAAATTTTGTTTTCTAGTGTGGTGTAAATAATAAAGAAATTTTCTCCGTTCAGTTGATATCCATATGGTATCGTTTTATTCATACAAAATGGCAGAATTGTAGGGTGATTATGTGTCTTCATCTAATGGGAATAATTATATAAATGTGTGTGTTATTGAGTGTTGTTGGTTTCTCAAAAAATGAATCCGTGGGATGGCTTCTATTTCATAGCTTCAAGTTGCTGAATTGTGTTGCTAACCCCAAGTTATGATAATACCCATATTGATCATACACACACAAGGGAAAAAGAAACCCATTTGATGTACCCATGAGATTATGCTTACTATCACATAATACACAATAGCAATTCATTTGCTTGCTATTTTAATGTTTACTAACTATTTTTTCATTCAGCAAAAATAAAAATAAAAATTCTGTTACCTCATCAATTATCATTTAATTATGTCCAATTAATATGAAGTGGGACATTTTGTCACCATGTTTTGCAAGGAGACATATAAATTAATTAAGTATTTATATATATTTAAAGACTCACTAAATCTTCTTCATGTGGTGAAGGTGACAATATTGATTCAATGAATAGGTGAAAGTTAAGATACTGACAAAGACACTCCAATGAATAAATGAAGGTAGGAATATCTACAAAAACACTCTAATACCTAGGTTAGTATATAAAAAAATTAAAGTAATAATGTATGGAAAGAAGGTTTACTGGTGGTGTGGAAGGTGTCCCATTTATAGGGTCTAGATGTGGATGAGTCATTGTCCTAACATCTAAGTGCAACATAAGGTAATTTTAGTGTGGAATATATCCAATAACTATTGAATATTCTAGAACCCTTAGCTTGAGAGGTATGAGTCGAAATGTTTAGATTTTTATTTATTTTTACTTTTAAATGTAAGCAATATCATGTGGGGCAAACTTCAAGTGGCGTATTGGGCCTTTGATTGATCCCCAACCTTGGAAGAGAACTAGGACAATTAAGACCATTATGAACTTATACTATATTAGGCTTATTTGTGGTAGACCGAGAACTATATAAATACTTACTACCATGTTTATAAGCTATGCATATACTTTAATGTGTTGTTTTATTAGAAAAAATTGTAAATGAGTTATTTATTTATTTGAGTTTTAATTCATCAATATGCATTTTATCATCCACAAGGAACTTGTGATGAAATTGAATGAGCATATGTATGGAGGGTATTGTTTTCCTCATCACATAGAATAAATGTTTGTCCTTTTCTTAGTCAAGATATGTGTGTATATTGTTATCCATGAAATAGTACGAGTTTTTAGATTTTTTTTGGAGATTGAATTACTCTATCTTATTTGAATGTGTAATCAAGTGTGATATCAAGAAAAATGTTAAAGACTTCTAACTATATAATTTGGAATTTGTTTGAAATGATGTTGATATTATTAATGATTTATGGTGAAACATGTAGAAATTAAAAGAATCTATACTAGGAATTTAGAACATCCAAAAATAAATATCAATTGTTAATAAATTGTGTACATATTGAAGATGTCTTTTAGAATAATCACTTGGTTCTCGAAAGCTCGTACACATGTGTATACGTCAAGAACAAGAATTTTTGCTATTCCCCTCTTTCATAGATTGGCTATTAGATGGAGCATTGAGCTATAAGAGAGGATTGAAGCTAGGTGCGAATCCTACCCTTCTTTAAATAAACATGTAACCTAATGTCCATCCATCATGGATATTCGA
This sequence comes from Spatholobus suberectus, assembly GCA_004329165.1. Taxonomy (NCBI): domain Eukaryota; kingdom Viridiplantae; phylum Streptophyta; class Magnoliopsida; order Fabales; family Fabaceae; genus Spatholobus; species Spatholobus suberectus. The sequence goes on along the minus strand of CM014729.1, from coordinate 35,848,403 downwards.
CCATTAGGCCTTACACACAAACTCAGAAACTTCCCATTACTTGACCCAATAAACATGAAGACACATGGTGATTCTTAAAACCCAAATTGGATCACTTAAGGGAAAATAAGTTAATTAGGTCATACATCCAATCTATATTTTAATAAAATAAAATGCACTAATTAATAGTAGACCAAATAAAGAAAATTCTAACATTCTCTCAATATTGATTATGCTATATTTATTTTAAAATTCATTGTGAAAAACAACTATTGAGTTGAACAATTATGGCCACAAAAAAAAAATCCCTGAATATAATCCCCACAAAACATGATTAATACAACCAACAAAAGTACTAATTAAGAGCCATAAGTAAAGATAAACTATTCAGAGTTTAATTCACCTATGACCATATAACTAACAGTTTTATTAGTGTGATCATAACATAAGTGTGTAGGTGTAGGTACACATCATAACATGGTGCATGATCCTTTCATGCTATTATGTGTGGATCCTACATTATGTTTTCCTAAAAAAATACTACCAATCTTTCAAGGAGTAATATTCATGTTTCTCATGAAAAACCATTCCCAAAAAGAACTAAAATATCTCAAGACAAATACAATGATAGAATTGTAAAACAACTACTAGATCATATAAAAAACCAATATCAACATGCATAACATTGTTGAATTAAAATTACATAATTCTAATGTAATAAAAGCAACACGAAACAAAAACAACTCCCACTAACCAATTACATTAAAGGACCTCACAATACCCATGTTCTCAATATGTTTTATAAACATTATAGGTCTAAGTCCCTAAGTTAGAGGGTCAACAAGCATCTCTTCTATAGGACTATACTTAATAAGAATCTCTCTATTCTCAACCATATATTTGACAACCAAAAATTTAATCCTTATATGTTTGGAAGTTGTAATGGTCTTATTATTCTTGGTAAAGAAAATAGTTATTGTCACAGAGAATTTTTAATTGTTTAGAAATAGAGTCCACAATACCAAGAGTAAAAACAAAGTTAATTAGCCATACAACATGCGATGCAACTCTAAAACATACAACAAACTCTACTTACATAGTTGAAAAAACTGCTAAAGTCTGTTTTATACTATTCCAAGATATGGTTCTAGTAGCTAGCATGGAAATATATCCAAAAGTATATTTTTTATCATCTTCACAACCAACAAAATCTACACTTGAGTATCCAATAACATTTAAGTAATCAACTTTTCTATAGACAAACATATGCTCCTTTGTCTTTTGTAAGTACTTCATAACCTTTTTGACATCAATCTAATGAGCTTGTCCTGGGTTTCATGTGATTTGTGAATTTACCCAAGACATTAACAATAAAAGACAGATTAGGTCTAGTACAAACCTAAGAATATATCAGGTTACCCGTAACATTGGTATAAGGAATATTTTCTATAAATTTTTAGGACATTGATTCTTAGATAACTTATCCATTTTAACAATAAGAATATCAGTAGGTCTACAATTCTCTATATTGAATCTCTTTAAAACTCTATCAAAACAAGTCGTTTGCAGTAAACCCAAAAGTCTACAAAGTTTATCTTTATGGATCTTAATGCCTAGAACAAAAGAAACTTTCCCAAGGTTCTTCATGTCAAATGACACAAACAACATATTTTTGTTCTCAATAAGTAGATCAAAATTATTTCTAACAAGTAATATGTCATATACATAGAGAATAAGAATGATAAATTTACTCTATCAGACCTTGAAATATATGCATTGGTCAACTTTATTTTCAACAAAGCCTATGAATATGACAATTTCATCAAATTTAAGAAACCACTACCTAGAGTCTTGCTTTAAGCCATAAATTGATTTCTTCAATTTACACACTAGGTTCTCTTTACCAATCTTATGAAACCTTCCAATTCTAGATATAAACCTCCCACAAAGGTCCCTATTTAGAAAAGTTGTCTTCACATCCATCTAATGCATCTCTAGATCATAGTGAGATATTAAAAGCCATTATGATCTTAAGAGAATCTTTAGAGAAAACTAGAGAAAAATGTCTCTTTATAATTAGTACCTTTCTTTTGAGTGTACCCTTTAAATATCAATTTCACTTTAAACCACTCTACATTTCCCTTAGAGTTTTTCTTCATTTGAATATCTACTTGTATCCAATTGGTTTAGCACCATCTAGAGCATGTACAAACTCCCATACACCATTGTAATTCATAGGAAGTGTAACACTCTCACTTTTACTTAATTAATTGTTTTATTTATTTATTTATTCTATATTTAATTCTGAAAATCGAGAAGGAATCTAAAAATTCTAATCCCCACGATTAAACTCAGAATAGCGAAAACTATCTAATCATGATTTTCAATAATTTTTTCGAGTTGAAGCTCGAAGAATTAGAAAATGATGATTTTGTCCTTATTTGTCAATATTAAGGGCTGACATGAGAAAAAGATTCAATTGATATTAAAATGTCAAATTGAGTTTAAAATCATGTCATATGTATTAAAATATAATTTTAGAAATTTTCTGGGAATTTCTGAAATTCCTATATAAAATGATCAAAATACCCTAATTGTCAAATAACCAACTCAGTATTGGTTTGACATCCAAAAATGATGAAAATGATATTTTTAGTACATTTCTAGGTAAAATATGTAATTTTAGAATTTTCATAAAAATTTGAGCATTTATTGAATTAAAATGAATTTAATATGAATTTTCTAAGCTTAAAATATAATATATATATATATATATATTTATAATTCGAAAAAATTAAATTTATTTTTAGAAATTATTTTTGATGAAAATATTATATTTGTTCAGATTTGTATCTAAATTAATTATTTTGGTATTAAAAGTTAATTTTTTCACGTTTAGGCGATTTTATCGGTACCGACTAATCTAATTACAGGTAAAATTTACACTAGAAAATGTTGGGACAGCTGCTATCCACGTTTTTGATCTACCAAGAGGTGATTCACCACTTACTTATATATGCGTTCCTAATTTTCAATTAAACATAAATCAAAAATTGTATTTTTGACATTATGGATGATCTCATCAATGGACACCTAAACCCATATTTTTCCCTATAAATAGCCATGAATTTGAACTAAACTCCTCACTCCACTTCTCCTAAAAACTTCCGTAAGACTCCATAGAAAACCTCTCTCTCTTTAGAAAATTTTCTTTTACTTTGTTTTTATGCTAAAATTCTACTAGTTTTCCAATAACTAGTAAAAATTCTCTTCCTAGGAGCTCTGCACCAACAACTTCACCAACTCTTTGAGGTAATGGGGGGAGTGGGGTTGGTTCTAAATTTCAATTACTTTGCATGTTGGTATAAAGGGTTTTTCTCCTAAACCCATTTAGGCTTTAGTTTTATTATTAATATTATTGTTATATTGTTTAATGTTAAACTTTTAATTTTTGCTAAGCTATTATTTTGCTCAAATTTAAATTATTAAATTATACCAGGCTGTTACTCTGTTCAATTTTAAAAGATTAAAATGCACTTGCCAAGCTGTTACTCTGCTCATTTTTAGAAAATTAAAATGCATTTGCTAAGATGTTACTCTGCTCAATTTTAGATAATTAAAATACTCTTATTAAGTAGTTATGCTGCTCAAATTTAGACAACTATAGTATAATTATTAAGTTGTTATATTGTTCGAATTCAAACAATTATAGTAGAATTACTAAACTGTTATACTACCCAAATTTAGAAAAAAATATTTTTAGCTATTATGATAAATAATTAAATTATCAAATTTTAGTAATATTCAATTAGTTTAGCAAAAATAGTAGAAGAAATAAGCATAAATCTCATAATATGAAATTAAAGATAGAAATTATTTTATGAGCTATTTATGAATTTATTTTTAGAAAACTACTATAGAAATTTCAGTTTAAGTTCTTATCGTTAAGGTAGGGTCTAGACACACTAATAGACCATCTGTAAAAATTTCATAAATTTTAAAGCTTATTTAGTACTTCTAATTGTGCTCTATAAGTGCCTGTGAACACATTTTTCTTAGAAATATTAAATTTCAAAAATTTTCGAAAATTTTTAAAAATTCATGATAAAATTCTAATTATTTTCTAAGTTTAAAAATTATTTTTATGGAATTTTTGACCATTCTATGATTTATTTCTTAATTATCAGTCTTTATTCTAATTTGTATATCTTTATTTTTATTGAATTATTGCTTATGTGCTTTAATTTGAATTATGAATTATGTGAATGATATGTATGGATCAAATTTCTGTAATATAAGGCAGAGATATTAGTAGAAATTATACTAGTACTCAAATACTTGAGACCAGAATGAACCTTTAGAAATTAATATATTAGTGAGTAATGTAAAGCAAGGGACATGCAATGGCATGACACCCTATTAGGGAAGCTACAGTTTGGTACGTTGAGGAATGAAAGGCAAAGACCCATTGGGGAGGTCTCGGGGGTAGGCATCGGGTGGTGAAAGTCCTAATAGCCAGGGTAGCGCCCGTGAGCTAGGATATTCACCTGACCAAGTTCGATAACCCCGACAATTGCTCAGCATTCCGAGATTGGTTTGAGAGTATATCTCGATAAATGGATGTCCTGACTGATATGTGTTCCTCATTAATGATGAGGACTGTACCATGTGATGATGTTGATGAGGTATATGTACTCCTAGTCACTTTCCAGGTTCTGTTGAGAACTATTACTCACTGATGGGAAGTATGGATCCATACCAAGTCAAGGGTAGTGTAGTATAACTTAGAATAAACCTTAGGTTCCCTTCATTAATTATATCTAAATTCCTACCATACATGTGAAAGTGATTTAGAACAAATCACCTCACTCCATTATTTTTGTTATGCATGTTCAATCGTGATTGTTGAAGATGACGACAATGCCTGATGTTGCTAAGGACGAGTCAGAGGATATTCCTCCAGATTTGAAGACCTAATCTATAATATTTTCTTAAGGGATAGGGTAGATAAATACTACTCTGTATAGAATCCTTTTTTATGTATATATTGGGTTAGGTAGTATATGTTTTTTGATGTACTTTTGTTTTCTCTTTGACTATTACGTATTACTCAAACCATGATGTACAGTTGGATATATATATACATAAGCAGTTTTTATCATTTCACTTCTATTTCTAAATTCTGTTTTGCTAGTATTAAAAAAAAAAATTACTCACATTTTCATAAACTTAAAGTAATAATTAAATTAATATGAATTATATTTAGAATTAAAGGAGTGTTATAGGAAGTATTTCCTCATTCATGGCATTTATCCATTTATCAGACTTAGCACGAGAAACAACCTCATGTAATTATTTGGATCTAACATGCAACTAATATTATATTTTGATTCCCCAAGAAAAGAGAAATAATCATCAAGTTAACAAACCTTCTTTCTCTTTGTGATCGCTTGAGAGAAGGCACCTCAACTGGTTTTTCAGTAGATAGGGATGGAACATCTTCCAAAACTTATTCTTGTAATTCTTCAACTCTTTTCTCAGTTGGTTGATACATAACTCTTTCTTTAACAAAAGGAATCAATGTAACAAGTTGCCTTAGATTAGAACTTTCCCCTTCATTAATAATGATATCACAACCATCCATATAATTCTAGGAACTTGGCAGTGACTGCCTCAACTATCCTTGTTTCATGGGTAAGTTAATAGAATTTGTAGCCTTTAGCATTTATTATAATAACTAATGAGGTAACATTTGGTGGTTTTAAGACTTAATTTTGATGTAATAGGATAAACATTGTTGTCCTTAATAGAAAAAACCTACACACAAAAATGGTTAAGACTAGGTTTCCACTCTTTAAAAAGCTCAAAAGGTGTTTTCAGAAATAGAAGGTACTCCATTTAGGATGTATATAGTTGTTTTAAGGGCTTATCTCCAAATAAATTCAAGCAACCTAGTTTTGGCTTACCATATACCTTATCATGTCCATCAAAGTGTAGTTATGCCTCTCAACCACCCTTTCTGCTTAGGATTCCTTGGCATAATAAATTAAGAAATAATTCCACAATCCTCAAGATATAGTAAAAGATCCCTTCAATTGTTTAGTCTCACCACACCTACCATAAAATTCATCACTTTTGTCAGATCTCACCATCTTAATATTTTTATTGCATTGATTTTCTACCTCATTCTTAAAATATTTAAATTTTTTCACAGACAAATATTTATCATTTATTAGGTAAACATAATTAAAGTGAGAAAAATCATCAATGAAAGATATAAAATATTTATTTTCACACAAAATTGGTTTCAAAAGACCATAAATATTAGTTTGAATATTTTCCAAAATGTTTTGACTATGAGTAGAACCCTTTGTATTTAGTTTGGTCTATTTTCCTCTTATGCAATTCATGCATTCTTTAAAATTGGAAGAATCAAGTGGAGGCAAAGCATCATCTTTTATTAGACTATTAATTTTTTTTTCTTAGAAAAATGACACATACACCTATGTCATAAGAAAAAAATTTCTTTAACCAAAGCTCTTTTGATTCCAATAGTTTAGACATGTAGGAAGCTATAAGCATTGGAATCAAGACTCAAGCAATATAAACCACTAATTTTACTATTTTTCCAACAACTTGTGAGTTATAAGACAAATAACAAATACCATTATAAAAATTAAAAGCAAAACCACAACCATCAAGTTTTGACAAAGAATCAAATTTTACCTCATGGATGATACATAAATAATATATTTAAAAGTAAAACAAAACCAAACTCCAATTTTAATTAAATTAATACTATGAATTAGATATCAACTTTATTTCCATTCCTTGCAAATAGATAAACTTTAGCTTCACTTGGCTTTTGCTTGTTCTTGAACCCCTGTAAAGAATGAGTAACATGAATAGATGTTCCATAATTAATCCACTATGAATTGAAAGGAACATCTATCAAATTAGATTCATAATAAATGTAAGTAAGCGAGTTACCTTTACCCTTATTTTCCAAGAAAGACTTAAAGGCTTGATAGTTTAACTTCTTATGGCCTATTGTTTTGCAAAACCAATATTTTAGTTTTTCTTATGAGAATCATGTTTCAGACCAAAGGACCTATGAGATGGATTAGGCCTTTTATTGGGACCATTGTTTCCTTAGGACTTATTTCCTTTTTCCTTAAAAAAAATCTGATGGTGAGGTTAAGAGACCATAAACATACTTTCAATTGTCACACAATTCACCCTATGTTCTTCTTGGGAAAAATGGGAATCAAGGTGTTTGTATCCCACGCTTTCCTTTTAGTATTAAAAGAGGTTTTCAAGGTATTAACTTTCTTAAGTAGAGAGACCATGGCATGATGAATAAGGAACTTGTATATTACAAGGCATTCAAGGTTACTAAGTTTGTTAGCAATGGTCACCATTTTCATGATATGTTGCCTAACATTATTGGTCTCATCATATCTCATGTTGATAAAAATTCTATCAATTGTTCAGCTTTAGTGTTTTTAGAAACTACATACCTTTCCCTAATGAAAAAAAGAAAAATCTTGGCATTATTAAAATTAGGGATTGCCTTCATCAATGACTTATCAATAGATCATTTGCCTTTGTTCACTCCTTCTAATTGCTCATTTGTACTTTCACTATTTAGGAGTCTCGCCCTCAATAATAGTAATGTCAATATCCAACAAATTGGGGGCAAGTTCAATATCACCCTTCCATCTCTTATAATTATTACTAGTCAAGAGCTCAACGTGATTGACAACATTATTCATGGAAAAAGTTATAGGAGCCAGAAAATTCAAGAAAATTATCAACAATATAAGTAATCAACAGTAATAATAATTACTATAAGGACAGAGATTTAAAATATACAATACAAACTCCATTATAAGTGGAGAATATATCATATAATAACAACAATTACAAAAATCCAACACCTTTGGGCTGAATGATTTTACTGTCATGTTCATATCGAAAACTAACATGTTATAACAAATTAATTATATAGGTTCACAAGCTTTTAGTAACAAAAAGTTATTGATAGCGTTAACGTTTATTCGACACACATCTTAAAACAAATTCTATATAAGAATTTGTAATTTCACAAAACCCTAAATTCCCAATTTAAATTAATCTATTAAATTTTAAGGTTTTAAAACTATAACCCACTCTAATACCACATGTAAAATATAACATCCCCAATTTTGGATAATAGAAATAAAATATAATTAATGATTAAGAATGTCCATAGGTATAAATCATAGTTAACCTTATGTTAGGATATAAAAAGATAAGGAAATAGGACCCTAAACAGGACTCTATGACCCAAATGGGCCAAAGCCCACCAGACCACACACACATATACGAATTGTATAAGAGAAGGAAAGGAGAGAAAGAGAAGAAAGAAGAAAAGAAAGAAAGAAGAGGAAGAAAGAGGAAGAGAGAAGAAAGAGGAAAGGAGAAGCATAAATATGTGATTCAGACCTAGAGCTCAAATCTGAGCAGTCTGGAGAGGTGAGTGCTTCCCTTTTGTCTTCTCAAACCCCTTAATTTTCATGTTTCCCCCCTTTTTTCCTCTTGAACCCCAGGAAAGAGATTTGTAGGTTTTAGAGAGATATGCATGATTGAGGGGTTTTTAGGGTAGATCAATTGGTTAGGAATGGAATAGAATTGTTTTAGGACAGTTTATGGTGCATTGAAGAGCTTGGATGGCCATCAATGGCGCTGGAATTATGAAATTGCAATGCTAAAAATTGCACTTTGGCTTAGCGAATTTAGTTTAGCTTAGTGAATCTTGAAGAGTCCAAGCAAATTCGCTAAGAGAAAAATGTTTGGCTTAGTGAATTTTGGGCAGAAAACAAGTCTAAAAGCCCAGTATAAATTTGCTAAGCAAGGGACAACTTTGATAGGCAAATTTTACATAGAAGGTAAGTTTAGAAGCTCTGTGCAAATTCGCTAGCGAGGACCGTCCCTTCTAAGCGAAACATGGTCTAGAAAATAGGTCTAGATTCCTTATAATTAGTTGGTAAGCGTCTATGTGACGCACTAAGCGAAAGGGCTCATTCACTAAGTGAAGACACCTTTTCGCTAAGGAAGAGGACCTTAGAGAGATTGTTATATTTGTTCTTTGCGCTTATTTCTCTGTATGTTGCCTATGTTACTACCTTTCTATGCTTGGTGTTGTAGGCTTGTGTGGTTGTAGTATTATCCTTGTGATTATGATTTGTGTTGCGTTGTATTATGTGAGTACAATGTTGAACTTTATGAAAAAGGACCTAAGACATTTGAGATACTTGAGGATGCCTCCTTAGCAAAGGCAGGGATATTCCCTAAGTTTAAAGGAAAAGGAAAGGTTTTCAAAAGAAAGGAAAAGGTTTTAGAAAATGATATCCCTCTTAGTGATTGTAAGATAGACACTCCCTGGTCATGATAAAGCTTGGACTGTGCCATCCATGGCTTAGTATAAGTGTACACTCGCAATAGGGATCCCTTATAACCACTAAGGTATGAAGATTTTTTATGATAAATGTTTTAAGCAACCCATGAAAGGCTGAAGAAAAAGTAAAAGGTTGGAAGGCCCCTTGTGCCAAAAGGAAGATGGTTATCTCCTCAGGCCAAGGGATTGAGGATACTGCTTCGTAACAAAAGTAGGTTCGACCACTTAGACTGATGGTCTAACTAAAGGTCAAAGGCAAGAGGGACGCCTCTTGGAGGCTATGAGCTCAGCCGAATATGACAACAGTAGTTCGATGGAAAGATAATAATAAAGCTAACCAAAACCACATAAAAACGAAAACAAAACTGTGATGTATAATATGAATGCCTATGTGAGGCATGTATATTGACCTATAGGGTAGTTGATGATGTATATGCCTAGTTGATAAATGAGTTGAGTTGAGTAACCCTATGTGCTTAGTGAGGATATAGTTTATGATAGCTGCTACCCAATGGATATGCAAGAGGTTGCCCTAAGGAAAGTTCATTTATATGTCCTGAAAGGGCAAGAAAATAAAGAGATAAAGAAAGAATAGGCTAGTCCTCACTTAGTGTTATAGGAAGTGAAATGTCTAGAAAAAGTAATAAAGATGGTGAAGTTCCCATCTAAGTGATGGGAAGGCAGTTGTCCAGTGTAAAGGACTAGTATAGGTCAAAAGACTTGGGGCTTCGACCCATTAAAGAGAAGTAAGCCTAGAGTTAAGTATAGTTAGGAAAATAAAAACTAAAAAGGTATGGGACTAAGGTTTTAGTGAGAGGTAAAACCATATGACATGAGAAAGGATTCTAGGATAGAAGAGATAGCCTACCCTAGAGTCCTCGTAACAACTACTGAGACATTATGTCTCATTCCTTTAAGATTTCATGCTCAGGTTAAGCAGATGGACATCCTTGTGGAGGAGCTTGGAGCTGCTTGTAGAGAGAATATGTTAAGTTATGTACCTCCTAGTGCATGGGAGTTTAATTTTATGTTTATATATCTTCTTGTATGTGATATAAGGCACGTTATGCCAAATGTTTGGAATAAATCTTTATAATAGATGTATGTTTAAGTTTTCACTTGATCTCTGATGTTTTTATATTCAAAGTTTTCATGTCCTAACAATCTAGGCATAGTTATGGTAATGCTCCCTAGGGTGTTACATAAAAATTAATAGGATCTATACTAGAATTTAGAACACCAAAAAATGATTATCAATTGTTCATAAATTCTATACCTCTTGAAGGCATCTTTTATAGCAATCACTTGGTTACTGAAAGCACATACATAGATGTATACATCAAGAAGAAGAATTTCACTTGATCTTCTCTCTTTTACAAACTAACTATTGGATGGAGCAAGGATGAAAATTTGTTGTCCCATTATTCTGTCCCATCCCTTATCCCTTCTCATGAAAAGTTGACACATCATTTAATGAATCCACGTCATTATTCCCCTGATTTAACGGATGACTAATAGCGTTATTCTAATTCTTTTCTTTCTTCATTCCGGTTATGCTTTTCAGCCGACGTGCATTAATCCCGGTACTGATTCACTCTAGCAACTTCCACCAACATGTCCTCCTTTTTACTTTTGTTTCTTCATTCCTTGTTCTCCCTCACAACCCATGCTCATTTCTGCATATACTGATTCTCCGTCGCAACATTTATTAACACGTCCCCCTTCTTGCTTTGGTTTCTTAGTTCCTACTTCTCCCTCGCAACTCGCATTTGTTTCTGCATATATTGGTTTTCTCTTCTTTCTTTGTTTTCTTGCCTTCTCCCTTATACAATTCTTTTTGATTATTCATAAACATTATGCATTCATATATCTATATATATATATATATATATATATATATATATATATATATATATATATACATATATATAATAAATTTAGGGGTACCAATAATGTTGCTCTTTCTTTTTCCTATTGGTTAGCGTTATTCTATATTTCCTTATAGAGTTAGCATATTATTCTTGTAATTGGAAATCATGTTAATAAATCTTTATGCTGAACTGGTATATGTGATTGGAAGGGTAGATTCAGGGAGGTTGTAGCCATTGGTTAGAGGAGACACTGTTTTTAAGTGAGATTTCATCGAACAAGTGGTGGACATGTTCAATTCTTTGTGTTTGGTGTGGGCAGTATATTGGTTTTTTTAATGTTGTTTTACTTTTACAAGAGAATCAAAAGGGATTTTCTTTTACTATTTGTTTTTAGCATAGGCTCATAGTCATAGTGCTATATGAAGGACTTGGGCTTGAAAATTTCTTCAATTCTTATTGTTGACAAACCTAATTTTTTGCGTAAAATAACAAGAAAGAAGACGTGTTGATGGAAGTTGGTAGAATGAACCAATACTGACATTAATAAACGTGGGTAGAAAGGCAAAACGAGGAGTGAAGAAAGGAAGTTAACGTTATTAATCATCTGTTATAGTCAGGGAAATAATGATGTGGATTCATTAAATGATTTGTCAACTTTTTATTAGAGGGTATAGAAGATCAGACAGAATAATGGGATAATAGATTTTCGTCCATGGAGCAATGGATTGCTAAAGAACACTGAAGTCAAGTGGGGATCGTATCCTTCTTTAAATAAATAAGGTAACACAATGGCCATTCATCATGGATCTTAGGCTCAATAGCTCTACACACAAATTTAGCACACTTGCCTATTGGACTTGACCCAATAAATGCATGTAGACAGTGTGGTGATTCCCAAAATACAAATTAGATTACTTAATGAAATTGGACTTACAAAGAAAATATATCAGGGTATACATTTAACCTATATTTTAATAAAATAAAGCGCACCAATTAGTAGAAGACCAAACAAAAAAATTTCAACAAAGCAAACATAATTTTGATTGTTAAAATATAAGAATGGTGATAGTATAATCACGTGTATATATTTATATTGAGCAACATTTTTGGAAGTTTAAATACTTAGAGCTAAACCTTCAAGTATTTTTCATGATGCTAATACTCAATTAAAGGAAAATAAAACCAAATGTGTTACCTAATACAAGTATGCCTAAATTATTGAGAATTTATTAAATTTAATGAACTTATGAGTTTATTGCAATTTTTTTGCAATTCTTGTTAAACTAATGAAGTATTTGTGAGGTAGGATAAATCAGAGTACTATATATGGTGTATTCCCCACTAGACTAGAAGAATACGATAATGCTAACTAAATTTGATTTACATGAGAATGAATACATAAGTGAATTTATTTTTGTCTTTTAAAGAGTTGTAGTCACTAGGAAATTATCTGAGTAGACCTATATAGCCCAATCTAATATAGAAGCCAAGGTTGTTTTTGACTTGACAAGATTTAAAGGTAATCAACTAAGAAAAATTCTTTGTAAATATTATTTATGAAGGAAATCTGTGTCTTTTGTATCCATACATTGTGATTGCCATGAATAGTAGCGAAAGTAAATAAAATTTATAATGTAAACTACAGAAGCATACATATATATAATGATTTAAATAGCTACTAAACGATGGGGTTATATCCCTACACCATGTGAGGCCAAAAACAAATTTGATCATTCTTCTCATAGAGTAAGAAGTTAATAAGTAATACATTAAGATGAATAATATTTGAACTAATTTGAAATTAATAGTGATCGTAGACCAACCTTTGTGATCTCATAAATAAAGATCTCATTAAAAAAGTTAATATGAATAAAAATAAGTCACTTGTTAATTTTGCTATCACTTTTAATATTGTCTACTCTTACAATGTGAGAAGTGCTATATTGCATTCATTACAAGGTTAAGTTTAAAGTTTTTAATGATTTTCATAATTTTATGGGTGGTGTATCAAATGCACCAAACATTTGATGAAATCGCCTAAATGAATGTCAAGGGGGGTCACTCGTATGAGATTGTGAGGTCTTTAGAGGACTCATTAATTACTAGGTGGGCGTTTGACTTATTAAGTGCAAAATAACATCAACAACGAGAGAAATATGGGGTGTAATGTGATTGATAGACTTTAAATACACCAAAGTATTTTGGTTCGTAGAATCGCACTTCACCAACTCACGGAATGTTATGTTTGATTAGTTTATATCTAGTTCATAGTCCAAAAGACATCATATTTGAAGCATTTAAGCTCATGATGCTAACTACAAATATATTTTTTCAAAATTTTATTAAAAGTAGTATTATAGCTTGTGCATTGCATATGATAAATATTTAATTTTATATAATTAAAATTCATAATAAATAAATTTTTAATATATAAATTATGTCATAATTAAAATTTATAATAAATAAATATCTTTAAATATATAAATTATATTTTGAATTTATAATAAATAATTTAAATTGTGACATATGGTTATTTTTAACTATGAGACATGATATATGTACAATAATTTATCTAACAATTTGTACAATAACACTTTTTGTGTCTATCTCTCCATCATTATGAGATGTAATAAATGAGGTACAGGAGAGAGAATAGACACAAAAAAGTGTTGTCGTACAAATTGTTGTATGAAACTATGAATTGTTGTACAAGTAATATTTCTCTTTACTATTAACAATTTCTTTTAAAAAAATTTGAAATTTAATTTAGAGATAGAGATAAAAAGAGTAGATTAAAGGATATAGACAGTTAAAAAGATTAAGTGTGCAAATAAAGATAAAATAATGGTAGCTTTAGATGATTTAGAGAGAAATTTTTTGGTTGGTTGCATGGTAATGTGTGAAATGCACATTCAAAGGAGAAAAGAAAGAGAATATTAAAAATATCTAAGTGTTTACTTTGAGAAAACATTTTCTATTTTCGTTGTCTACTTTCACTTTTAATTACAAATTGTCACCTTATTGTCATTCTATTTTTTCTTTTCAAAGATTTGTATAAGAAATAATGAAAATAACTTTTTTTAAATTTTTTTTTCGTTTACAAATATTTGAAAATAGAAAACAAATTAAAAATAAAATGGTAATTTTATATTTAAAAGTAAAACTAGTAAGTGAAAACAAAAAATGTTTTCTCAAAGTAAACCGGCCTTAATTAAAAGAGTAGATCTAGAAAAAGTGACAAATTGTGTATTTTAATTTATAATATATGAGTAAATGTTTTTTTTTTAACTCTTTAGAATATGTGGAAGATTCTTGTAAATATGTAAAAGTATTCACAATGTTTGAATTATAGCATCTTTAAATTTCAAAATTAAATTAGTTTACTTAAGGAGTATTTATTGGTTGATTCCATTTTTCTTAACAACAATTTTCACTCTATTTGATTGATAATTATTTCATTCGCATATTTATCTTCATTAACTACAAAATATATTTCATAAATGATATTTATTCTAACATTTTAAAAGTGCAGACGCTACTACTATAAAAAGTGGAGAAAACAGGTCATGCACTGATAATGCACTAATAGTGTAATGTAGTTTTACACTGTCATTCAATCACAAACTATCATTTATTGTACGTTTGTTGACTTTTATAATAGATACTTTAAAAGTCACATCAATAGTGATTTCTAATTGGTTGACAGTATAAAACTTTTTACATCGACAGTACATGACCATTAAACTCTAAAAAGTGTAGTACTGTTTCATTGTTTGCTCCTCTCTTTTTATTTTCTGAAACATTCTCTCTGAGTTAGCTGTGTTTATTTCTAAGCTATTATGTTTGCCAATGTTAATTTTGGAAGGGTCAATTATTATGTCTTGGGATATTTTAGTAGTATCTTGGGGCCAATATATTTTTAAAGATATAGTCATTTGACATGTCTCTAGCTACTTTTTTTTTTTTCACTTTTCCTACAAATGGAACCATTTAGTTTGTTTTTAATTTTTTTACATTACCTAACAAATACAAGATAAATTATAATTTTATTTCTCCGTGCAACTCAGGCAAAAGAACAGAGCTCATAATAATAATCAATTGGTAATTCTTTAAGATTAGTGGTTGTAAAATTAGGACTTTAACTTTTGTATAAAGTTTGACTATGAACATTCCGTTATCTTATTTTTTCAAAGAGTATCGAACTCACTGTGAAAATTGATATGACAATACTCTCTCTCCTTCTTTTTACTTCTTGTATAAAATTTCTGTTCTTATTATGTTATTTTTCAATTTTAAGATAATATTAATTATTTTTTTTGTCGATTATATTTTACTTTTTATCTAATTTTTAATTAATTTTCACATTTATAACTAATATATATTTATTGTAGAGTAAAAATGAAAAATGGTATAATAAGAAACTTTAAAACTATTTTATAAAAAACAAAAAAAAATTATTGCATCTTTTGGTTTGTTTATACAAACCTGAAATGACACTTAATAAGAAACGGAGGGAGTAAATCTTAAGATTCATAAATTTTTTTAGGTGAATTTAAGATATTTTTGTCCGAAAGTCAAAGACTAATATCTTAGAATACTAAAATTTATTTAAAGGATTGATCATTTTTGAGAAATATTTTTCTATGCACACGGGTCTAGAAATTGAATTCCTGATCATATGCTTAAGAAGTAAAGTTATCTGTTAGCCATGTGTAATCATAGTGGTAGGTTCAGAATTTTCTACCATTAGCAAATAGCAGTTTGTGCCAAATTAACTTCATGTCAATTTCTAGGGAGAAACATGAACAAGAAAAAATGCAGTCACCAACTTGCCATGGCATGTAGCCGCTATAGATTGGGGGAGGGCAGGGGCGGTGAGTGAGGATCAGATGAGATTGCCACGTTTGTCAGACGAGTACTCAGCCACTTGATGGCCAATATTAATGTAAATGTTCAACGAGGGATCCATGTATTACATGTTTCTTGGGCACTCATATCTTGCATTTCTCTTGATAGAGATAGATACTAGATAAAGTATGTGACTCTTTAATTCTCTATCTACTGTGATTCTGATCAAAGAAAGGGCTAAGAGACTTTTAATTGATAAAGGATTCGTTTCTACCAAACATGTTATGTTTATCGTCAAAGGATCCCAGTCACCACTCACAGTTTTCTAAACCAAAATGTTGTCGGAAAGTCATTCACTACGAATTTAGATATATATCGTTTATTTTTTTTTTAAATATATTTCGTATAAAAGTTATTCAAAATAATTTGGTCCTCGTTCTGAAAACACACCAAACGCATACCCCTCTTTTTCTTTATTTTTTTTTCCCCATCCTACCTGCACATCTTTTTTATCCCAAGAACTTATACTCACGTGTGGATATGGTGATCGTTAGATCCTTTCTGTCTTTGATAGATGATTACCAATTTTACATATTGCAAGAGATTTAATAAACCAACATGTCGTTGGTCCGAATGATACTGGACTTAGATTTCTTAAGTAAAGTTTTGAATTCGAGTCTTGTGAATGAAAAAAACATAATTGAGAGAAGAGACCCAACTAAAGGTGGTCAGCCAGGTTCTCTAGTTATTGATTATTTATCCAAAAAAATGGTAAATACTTTGCATGTATAACATGATTATCTAAAAAAAAAAGTTATTTACAAAAATTGGATGCATTAATAGCGTTAATGTACAACGGATTGGTTTATTTTACTTTCAATTTTTTAGCCAAAAGCTCCCGCTAAAACATCTTGATTAAAATTTAAAATTTAATAAAATAATTCAAATCATATTTTAATATACTAATAAACTTGCGTGTGAGAATAAAATAAAAGAGCCGCTCACTTAAGGATAAAATTAAAATATGAATCATATCAAAATAATTGGTACTGAAGCTTATTGATCTTGACTAATTAGCCTTACAATAACCTTAATAGAATAATCTGATAAAAATAAAAAGAAACATTTTAATCAGATAAAAAATATATTTATATATTAATAAAAATATCAATTTATTAATATTCATTGAACAATTTTAATTATTAACTCATTATACAAAATATAATTGTAATTTAGTCAACAATATATATTTATACTGTGATAGTCCAACTAGCAATAATGTTTTTTTTATTATTGTTATTCAAAGGGAGGAGTCAAACTCTGGTACTAGAAGGTTTACAATAACTCATGTATAATATTCAATCAAATGAGCTAGACCTCTTGATAATTACATATTTATTTTGAAATTTAATTTCTATTCACTGTTAATAATGATTTTCGTATACTAATATCTAATTATATACTGATTTACCTAAACATTGATTTATGAATAATATAATGATTCTAATTTTTTTTTTATAACTATAATGATTCTAATTATGATAACAACTATTTCATCATTTTCACTAAAGAATATGACACGATATAATTAATTAATAACTTAATAGCATAAATAATTACATTCGCAATTGACCAAAATTTGTTTAAGATCTAATATCAACTAGTAATATAGCAAAAATAATGTATATAAGTGGGAATAACCCTTAGCTCATGAGCTAACTTTTGAGGTTAAGTCAAAAACCCAATTTTAAGATTATATTAAAGCTTATCCTAGTTATTGTTGTTAGGTTTTTTGAGTCACCTGTTAGTAGACCACCCACAGATGTTTAGTCCTATAAATTTTACACTAAAAATAGCTAACTTTTGGGGTGAGGTAGGCCCAAAACCCAAATTTCAAAAAAATTAAAATCTTATTTCTCGTAAAAGGCATATCTTGATATTTTTTTTTCTGTAAAATAATACTAATCAATATTGATCAAAGCCTTTAAGGATTCATCCCCACATATATAAGATCAGTGGACATCTAGAAGGCTTTACTAGTCTTACCCATTGGTTTTAAAATTGAAACGTGAGGATGTGATTCGTGAACATTGGTTTGCCAACATTGAATCTTCAAACTTTCAAATGAAACTTTATTCCTCAATGTATAACGCCAAAAACATTGATAGATATATCTTTTTTTTTTTTTAGATCACCAAGAATTCTTAGGTTCACCCATTTTAAACTGCTCATAAGATTAATTCTAACTCATGACTATGGAAGTTATGTGCTAAAAAATTACTTTCCTATAGTTATGTTTTAGACTTTTAGTCCTAGAAGATGATTGATGCTTCCCCCTTTGTGAGTGGATAAATATGTTGGATTATATAAATACAACGAGGACCACAAGCGTCATATGTCAACGAAATAAAAACAATTGAGATGGTATTTGCAGGTCATACGTAGATATCATGAAATAAATTATAGGAAGGTATCACTTTTGCTGAAAGATTAGGAATTTTTAATTTATTGCCCTTATATATTTAATTCACGAAATATAAAGCGAATATCTTTATTTATTTATCGTAATCATGATGTGAAAAGGATATTTAAAGCTCTGTTTTCCTAATATCCATGTGCACCATTCTTTATATGAATTCCAATAATTCAGCATATATCATTACCTATCCATTGAAAACGATATTTGACACTGTAGTTGCGTGTTATTATCCATCGAATACTTACATAATCAAGTCTTCATTTTATATATAAAAATATATCTTTCACTATCAAAATATAAAGTTCTTCAAATTTAAAATTATAACTTATCATAATTCAATGCATCGTAAACATTTCCTGTTTGATATATCAGTTCTGTTTCGTGATTTAGATACCTTTTTCCTTTCAGAAACTTGTGATTGGTAAAGTTAAAAACACAGACAAATTGAGCCTGACCTTACATAAAACTGAACCAAATTAAGGAAACCCCTACGTGTTATGATGTCCTGCAGGTAAAGGAACACATAGAAGGCTTCAACAAACGTACTTTTTCTCAGGTAAATGGGGCACCTTCCACCAACTTCAGCTTTTCGTCCAATAGCCATCTCGCACCATTAATTTGGGTTACTTGCAAAAGAATGATAAAAGCAGATAAAATCACCGGTATATTGTTGGATATAATGGAGTGGGAGATTATTTATGTTTTCAAACCGAAATAATTTGCTATGCTGAATTAGGTGCCATAACAAATTGGATATTGACTACATGCATTAGGCAAACTGCATGCACATTGGTTAGTCACAGCCATTGACTTACTAACAATACTTTATTAGGTATTAGTTAAAGAATTGAACTTCGAACCAACATTAAACTTGTCTCTTTACTGGTAGCTATGCCTCCTTCAAGTCTTAATAATTATTGATCAATACTGCCGGATTAGTTAAGAACCGTCCTTTGTTTTATTTTTGGTCAGTTCAATAATCTATTAGCCACAGCTTTACTTGACTCTGAAACTACAAATGGCATTTGTTTTCCTCTGTTCAACCATCAGCACCACCGACTTCAGTCACACACAACAAAAATTAAGTCCTCAACCAATCTTGACTATAAGTTTTCCCGCAATTTTTTGTAGCATTTTTTTTTTTTTTTTTAACACATGTTGCCAACCCACCATAACATATCTTACCAAAATATTAATAATTTTCCTTGCGAGAGAAGTTGAGTGGTCCAAAGCTGAAAAATGTAGAGAATTTGGCTGAATTAATGGGACCGTGCCTCTGTCTTGCAATTTCATCAATACCCTGTAGGAAACGCCAAGAAAATTCTTGGGGTTTTTAATTCTCAGCCTATGAAGCACTATTGATGAAAACCACCAATCAAGTACAGACAGTTTGCTATATCACTTGGGCTTCTAGGTGTTCTTGCGTAAGGAACTCACTTAGCGTTGTTGGTGAATGTGGCTGAAGTGCAGAGTCCTTGTGATAATGCCTCTAACAACCGTGTATGAGACAAGTCACTACTTTCAACCAATTTTTTGGATAACAAGTTAGCCTTCTAGTTTGGTTAATAGATTCTAAGCAATATATTAGGACTAGGACTAATTTAACTCTCACAAATTCAAAATTGTAATTGAGACTAGAGTATAGTAGTATATATATCAAGACAAATGAGTGAACAATATACATGTAGCAAGTTTCAATTAAGTAATATTACAAGCATGCCGGCCCTTTTAGACTGTAATGCACAATCAATATAGCTGAAGTCATTCGTATCGTAGCAATTTATCCTAATTAAGAGAAATTTCATTTATTTAATCTGAAGTCTGAACTATAATGGATTGATGGTTGTGATCTAAAGAAATATTGCAGCATCATGAGGATAACTCTCGCACTAAGATTTTTTTATTTTTATTTTTTCATATACAAGGTTCGGCACTATATTTAAGGAGAATCAGATACATATCACTTCAATTAGCCACCCATTAAATTAACTTAATTCATATGATTTTTGAGAAAGAGTAGCGATGCAGAAACTAGAAGCAGACAAAGGTGGCATTCCTTTGTGTAATTGTCGGCGGGTGACGTGTTATGTTTAGTTACGACTTATCTGGAATGACTCAGACTCAATCCATAAATAATAATTCGAACCACATCATAACGTTAGGGAGAGAGCATTTCGTTGTCAGTATAAAACACATCTAAACGAACTTTGCTGGCTTTACTGTGGCCATCTGCTCGAACGGCTCCACGCCTTTTGTCATAATAATGGGGTTTCATATTTTGTGTTCCTAAGTAACTTTCATCGTAATCCTCTACAATAGTGAGCAGCCTCCCTAGGAATATGAATTCACACTTCTAGTTGGGAGTTTATTCGGGTTTATGCTTGGAACCTGTTTCTTTTATTTATGTTCCAAATATTAAATTTTTGTGGAATGATTACAGGGATAACACAAAGGTTTCTAAGCTCTAATAATGTTTGTTTTTTGAGAACATAGACTATGCCTAATAGTGTAAAGCAATTTTACATGTATAGTAAGCTTGTTGATTTTTATAATAACTATTTTAAAAGTTATACTAACAATAATTTTTTATTAGTTGATTGTGTAAAAGATTTTACACATAATAGTCATTAAACTCTTACTTTTTAATCTACCGTTTTATATACAAATATTTTTGTTTTGTAGACATATATCTAAATTAACGGATTGGATTGGAGTAGCATGGCGCAATATTTCATCTGCATACCATACCTATTACTTTTATCTTCAGTTTAATAATAATTGATCACAGATGGAATTGGTAAACGTATATGTTGATACACAATTAATCTATATCCCTTATTACTTTTTTTTTTCATTTACAGGAGTATATAATCATAATTTCTTCTCCGACCCTATAACAAAAACAAAAATTCTCATGTTTATCTCGTTGTTAATTTGCTGTAAGGCAAAAATTGAAAGGGAGCTAGTACGCTTAATTACAAAGGAAATAATTGGCCATGCATGTTAGTGTGTTTCATACACTTGTATTTTACTAACTTTATCATTTTTAAAAGATCCATTTTCGTCTATAATTTTTTTCCATGAAAAATATTGATATTTAAATGAAAGATGTGTCGCAAATTTCGATGTTTGACTAAGTACTCGTTTTTATCATTTTGGGTTGGAGACGGATGGTGGGACACTGAATAAATTGGTGTTAGGTTATCAACATGAGTCAAGAGTAGTGTTGCAACATCCTACCTCTCTGTCAACCATACCAATCCTAATTTAAAAATTTAAGATTAGTTAGTAGTTCACCACAACAGTCAACAATAATGGACCATATCAACTCGTTGTAACATATCTTTTTTTAATTTTGTGCTTTATAACATATTTTAATGAGCAAGAATAATCAGTTCAGGATAATGGATTGGGACACATTATATCTCAGGTAAAATATGAAGTGGGTGTGGATTAGAAACCCAAAGATTCTTCAAGAACAAGCCTACTTCAGAGTTGGTTTTTGGTCCTTGGCTACTTTGGAGGTTTTTGAGAACGCTCCAAGACATTGGGCCAAAGGTTTGAGTTTGGGTTTGAAAGTCCTTATTAGTGCTTATGCTCAACGGTACCTTTTGCATACGTGCTTCCGCCTACTAGCAAGCTTGAATGCACACTACAATTTGTTCGTGGGCTTTGACCATGTTGGATCTGTTTTCTTTTGGGCTTTGCTGCTTGCTGTGTGAAAGGTTTGACCAAAGGGGACTGTTATTCCCAACCCAATTTTTGTTCTTTTCGCCCCATCTGTTGTTTACACTTTTTTTATTCTGAAAATACTCCCTGACAGAATTGTCTTTCTGTTAGGAGTGTTCACGGATATGGGTAACCTGTTGACCCGAACCAACCCAAACTGACCCAATTACTTCGGTTCGATTTTTTTGAGCGTTTGGGTTGCACCCGACCCAACCTGTTCAAACCGTTCAAGTACGGGTCGGGTAATGGGTTTTAATTTACGGACCTGTTTACCCTTGAACCCGACTCGTTAAAGTGACATTTTATTTAATTTATTATTTTTTATATATTTTATATACTAAGAATTATTAATTAGTGAATTACTAATACTAAATAAGACAACGAGTAAAGACACCCCATACACCCGTGAAGTCATGAACTCCTATTAATTTTGGATCATTACATATTCGATGCATGTTGTTGTTGTTCTTTTTCTCTTAACTCTCATTCTAAGTTTTTTGTAAGCTTTATATTAATTTTAGAAACAAAAATAATGAGAAACAAAGTCCAAAACTAAATACAATATTTTTATAATGTGTCAAAATTTATAAGAAAAAAATATAATTTTTTAAAAAATTAACAAATTTTAAATACACGGACTCAATTACCTAACCCAAACCAACCTGTTAATGACTGGGTTGGTTTGGTTTGGGTTTGATACTAAAAAAGCATGAATCCAACCCAACCTAACCCATACAATTTCGATCGGGTTAGGTAACGGGTTTAGCTAAACTCGATCCAACCCGACCCGTGTACACCCCTAGTTTTTGTTGTGATTTTGTACAACGAAAACGCGTTTCCATTATGAGGGGGGTGCGCCCATCTATACATAACTGAAATGCGTTTTCGTTATGTATTTGGAATTTAATTGTTTATATTTATGAAATTAAATTTTTTTTAAGGACAACTTTTAATGGTTCACTGACACGTGAACAAGGCACACATTTGAATCGGTGCGATTTGGATCAATAAGTGTAACATATATAAAATCTGAAACATCTATAAAATCCAAAAATATATACAATAAGGTCCGTACATAATATATAAAATACTAAAAAAATGATCTAATAGTCAAAAACAAGAAAAAAAGGTCAAGCATTAGAGGTGGTCATCGTCTTCCTTCGCCTCCTACTTCAGGTGCTCCTGGACTCCATGCATGACTGAGCAATGGCCAATGCCTGCTAGATCATCCTATCACTGTCTGCATGTTGTCTGCGCTGCTCCCTAATTGCTGTAGCTTGTCTAGCTCGCCTTGTAGATGCAGTCTGCAATGGACGCCTAGATGTGCCTGGTGTAGCATCTGGTAGAGGACCCTGTCTAGGATAAGGGGCACCAAATCTCGTGCATGGCATAATGAACCTAAAAATTAATTAATAAATAAATAATAATCAAATATAATCAATATTATTAATTAGAAATATTCTGAAAAAATTAATTTAATCATTAAATTACTTATATTATCAAAAACAAATAATTTAAATTATTAAATTCATATAAATACTTAAGATAAAAATTTAATTTAAAAACACATAACTTAAATTATTTATTTCATTCAAATAAAAAAACTATTTAAAAAACAAATAATTCACATCATTAAAATCATATAAATAATTAAATAAAAATTTAATTTGAAAACAAATAACTTAAGTTATTTAATTCATTAAAATAAAAAACTGTTTAAAAAATAAAATAAAATCATTAAAATCATATAAATAAAAATTAAATAAAAATAAATTTAAAATTCACACAATGCACAACGAAATCGAAATGTATCTTTAAACAAGTAGAAAAGGGTGTGGGAGTAGCAGGCCACTTGACCAATTTCAAAATTTGTTGAGGGTGTGCAAATATATCCCTTGACTTGATAAAATTATAAGTAAATATCTTAAGTTTTTGTACTTTGTCTCCTTTATTTTTTTTATATTTGAACCTACTGTCTCAAGTTTTTCACTCTCCTTGTATATTTATTATTTTTTTATTCAAGTATTTTAATTTGAAAGTCAAATTTTGTCTTTTTTAAATATGTATTATATGTAAAATTTTATGATTTTATTATTTATGTTTTTATTTTCATATGTATGATAATAATAATTATTAATTATTATTATCTTTTAAATAATTACTAACTCGTGGGTCCTGATTCATCACTAATTCTAAGGTTGAGCCTCAGCTTGGACAGTAGATTAATTCGTCTTTTGGTTGGTTTCCTTATTTCTCTTATCATATATATTCTTGTTTGGACCACCGAGTACATGAATTAATTGATGCGAGGTTATGCCAGTTTAATTAGTAGTATCGAGTAGTCAGTATAAAAAAATATATATTCCTGTTTGGTCAAGTTTTTTTTGGCAAATATATAGTCATAATCAGTTACAATGCTAGAATATTATGTAAGACCGAAACCGAACGATCGATGATCACAATTGATATGATGATATGTAGGCTTTGTCTGTATAAGGTGTAGGAATCGATTTTAATCATAGATTAACCGAAACCTTGCTGTGGTGAAATGTTGTTGGTGATGCTTCATATTTCACGTTACTTTTAATGTCATTTGTTGATCTAACTTGGCATCTTTTTGGTACTGCATTATTTTACCGTGTCACGTCTCAATGATACGTAGATCCACAGATAACATTAAAAGTGACATGAGATACAAGACATCACCAACAACATTTTACCACAATAATTTTCTTCCACTGTAACTAATTAAAATTGATTTGAGAGCGTATATGCTATACCACAAATCCACAGCCATTCAATTGAGTTATAAACAAAATTAATAATGTGAGTTGTTTCAGTTTAACTAGTAATTTTAAGTATGCAACTGCGTTAAATACTCAAAAAAAAAAACTTTGTCACTTATAATAATATTATCCAGCTCAAGCAGAGTTAATTTCTGAGAAAAATACATATGGTATTAACCAAAAAAAATCAATAATACCACACCCATTCATGTCCATTTCCGTAGCTCATCATATTAGTAGGCCTCCCATACTACAATATTATGCAATCATTAATTTCTCTCTCACCCCTTGCCTTGCCCATGAAAATTCTGCACCCACCATGATATACTCTCTGATACACAGATCTAAGGTGGGGGGTGGGGAGTGAAGAAAGAGAGAGATGAAGGGGGAAACGGCCGTGTTAGAGCAAATAAACTGTCACGTAGCTCAAAATATGACCCTCTTGCCAAATTTGAAAAGTACCAAGACTTTGGACATACTCCATATAAAAGACGGCAAATACATGATTTCTCAGGATGTCCCTATCAGCGACAGCGTCGATGCTGGTATCAAACGCGTACAAGAGTAGCGATTTACAAATCGCATACGTAGCCTACCTCGATATCGTAAAAAAAATACAATCATTACATACTATTATTATCAATTCATGGGGACATGTAGACAGACATGGAAAATATGCTGTTTCGTATTAAATGGTCATTTGTAAGAATTCTCATGAAACTCGTTTGGACTTACGTAAGTATTTAATGTAGATATTTTAAATTTATAAAAATGATATATACCTTTATTATACACTTTCAGTTAATTTTAATAAATTTCGAATTAAAATAAGTTTATGTAATAAACTGATATTAAATTAATAATTATCTAATTAAGTTATCTATCCAAACACCACAAATTAAAATGAGTCATTGAACATGCATGTTTTCAAAAGGAAGTGTAATACAAACGGTTTTATTTATATTAGATTTTTTTTTTCTGACAGATATCTTCCTTCAAAGATAATCCCACTTGAGATACTAAATTAGGACACTTGTTCTAAATATAGATATTCTTGGTTTTATTTGTATATAATAAAATAATATTAAATAAATGTCCAATTAACATATAATAAATATAAAATTTTAATTATTTTAATTTAATCAAGAGTCTCGAATTCAAATTCATAAAGAGAAAGAACTTTGTTATCCATAACAATTTTACTTAGCACAATTTAGATTAATTACATGACTAATATTATATCTGACGAATACGAAAAGACATGACAAAATTACTAACTTTCAATCATTTTATATATATGTAGGGTATCAAGAAACAAGAGCTTCAGTTCGCATGATACACGGCTCCTCATCATTTGTCATTATTATGACTAGAGAGAATTACACACAAGACATAAGAATGCTAAATGGATGAAGTCATAATCAAGTTTTGCGCACTTGCACAAAATTAACAAATATATTAAATACCAAAATTACACTTGATTTTGAACTAACATTTAAGAATGGAATAAGATAAATCTCATATTTGACAAATCACATATTCAAACTTCTACATTTTTTTAAGATGAAGTAATTAAATGTATAACTTATATAAGAGGTCTTTGAGTCTAAAAAGCTTTCTCTATCTTAGACAAGAATACCATTCTATTATCCTAAAATTTTGTATATCTAAATGTCGGTGGTTTTAACTAAACAGGTCAATTGATCTTACTAGTTATTAGATTGAAGCATGAGGAAAATCTTCGTTTAATTAAAAACTAAAGGGTAAAATTAATATAGGTCCTATATCAAGCTTTTAATTTTTCTTATGTGAAATACTTCCCATGTGTATGTTATTTAATTGTGCACCAGTAAATAATAAGTGTTCATGTATAGTAGTAATATCAATGTATAATTTATTCTATTCATTTTGTGTATACTCAATCATTAGCATATTAATTAGCTAGCCACTAAATTCTATACGTGTATTTGTGTTTAATTTAGTAATATTACAAGCCGGAGATGGTTCTATATATATAGACATGAAAAATAAAGAGATGCACATTGAGAGTTGACGTTAAAAGTTGTGTCTGCCAGTTCCCCCATAAGATTCAAAAAATCTTGTGCTGGCGGGACCATGTACGATTCAATGCCTTTTGGCAACGGTAAGGTCATAACTCACAAGGAGGTGTTCTCATGCATCTCTTTCCTTCTAATCTCGCCCCACCATGAGCAGAACAAAAGTAAATACACAGAAAAGACAATAAAATACAGTGCGACTCTTTTAATATGCACGAATAAAAATGACTATTATTCCCAAACATTCTTTCCATTGCTTCAATAGCATGTAATGCATTTATTTTTGGTTATAGAGGACAAAATATAGATACTACTTCCAGTTGTTTTATGATATAGAAATTTGTTGTATGGTGAGCACGAGGTCAGATCTCCGGCAAACTCCCACGGTGGTTGTCAGCATCTTCGGTGGTGGCACCTGCAAGGACTTTGATGTTAAGTCAGTAAAGGTGCAAGTATAAGTAAATTATGAGAGAGCGTGTGTACCTTATGAGTGTGGAGCCCTTTATTTAGAGTAGGGGTGGCAAAACAATCCATTTATCCATTATCCATCCAATCCATCCACAAGTAAATCCATCCAATCCATCAATTACACAAAAAAATAATAATGGATTGGATC
Source organism: Spatholobus suberectus (assembly GCA_004329165.1). Taxonomy (NCBI): domain Eukaryota; kingdom Viridiplantae; phylum Streptophyta; class Magnoliopsida; order Fabales; family Fabaceae; genus Spatholobus; species Spatholobus suberectus. The sequence goes on along the minus strand of CM014729.1, from coordinate 35,820,599 downwards.
CAATCCATCCATTTAATTTTATGGATGGTTAGTGATCCATCCACTATTTTTTTAAAATCCATTGGATTACATTAAATAAAAAAATAACATCCATTGGATGAAAAATAAAAAGACATGTCTAATCAGTTTTTTTTCCAAAATAATTTGTTTTTTGGTCTTATAATTATATTTCCATTAAAAAAAATAGAGTAGCCATTAAAAAATAAAAAATTTCTAATTAGGTTTAAAAAATAATTTCTTAAACCTAAATGTAACATTTTGGGCGTTGACGAGGGCAGGGAGTGATTGCCGGTGCAAAAGAGATGAGACACAAATAAGGAGCGGTTCCTGGCAGGCTTCCAGTGGGAGGAACACATGAATGAATCGAATACACACCAAAATGAGAGGGATACAGAGGCTGTGCAGGTATGAGACTGTATAGTTGAGGATAACTTAAAGGAATTAATAAGTGCTACCTATACTAACAAGATGTATCTACTTTTTGGTAGCCTATCACTTAAGAACTCTATAATTAAACGTGTTTGACTTGGAGCAATTTTGAGATGGGTGAACTCTTGGGAAGTTTCCTAGGAAGCGTGTGAGTGAGGATAAAGCACGCTGAAAAGTCTTGTGTTGATTTGTGGAGACAGTCTTTTATCCTGAAAGCGATCAGGCGTTACACTAAACGGTTATGATATAACTAGTTGGTAATTTAAATTTGTATCCTAGCTATTATGTGAATTGTTACAAAATTATATTTAAATTTTGTCAATTCTCCCTACACAAAATTAGAGTTATTGAAATATGTTTTTATTTTGAATTATGGTAAAAAAATTTCAAGTATCTACATTTTGAAGATTTCTTGGTAGTTGTATTCCATTTTTCCTTTAACATAATTTCTATCGTAACTTGAAAAAATATTATTTTAACACAACATAATTGGAGTGAGAGGGAAGAGAGAGAGAGTGGGAGAGAGGTTAGAGAAAGAGAAGAGAGAAAGGAGACAGAGGGGGAGAGAATATTTTAAAAAATAAAAATTACTTAATTTTTTAAATATATTATTTTTGTGGATGAATTGGATATCCATCCATCAGAAAATTATTAATGGATGGATTGGATTGGATTTTATTAAATAGATCATGAATGGATTGGATTTTTTAAATGAATTTTTAATGGATCAAAACGGATTAATGGATTATTTTCATCCAATCCATTATAATCCGACTAAGAGTTTATCCAATCCATCCGTTTGCCACCCCTAATTTAGAGTGTTTTGGAGGGAATTTCTGTTAAGGTTGAGTGCCACATGGCGTTATGCCAACAGTGACGACCGTGGGTACTGCTTCTATGGTGCCTACAACGGCCGCAATAGGGGGGATATAGCAATCTCCCTCTGACTTTGCTTTGGAAGATGAAACCATTAGTGATAGGGAGGTAGAACCACCCTCTTGAGTGGTAACGATTTATCCTTATGGAATGTCGATTAAGGAACCAGAGCCAGCTGTTGTTCCTCCTTTCATTCACCAACAGATGGAGATGGGGGTGCACAACATAATGTTACAATTATCCCAATAGTTAAGGGATATTATTAAGCCGATAGTGCTGAACGAGATATAGAAGGCATGAGTCGAAGAACATCGCCAAAATGACCATCATCAGGCATCGGCTACTTCTATTCAAAAGAATCAGCAGAGTCAGCCGTTTGCTTTCATCCTTGCGGCAAAACAGGGTGTTGAAGTTGCTAGGCCACCCCTACTACTGTTCGACACTATCTAGTTGGCCCATAGACCACCTAATGTTGCAAGAGCTATTGGATTACCTCCTCCAGGGGTAATGGCCCTAAACCCAGGGTTTTCAGGACCAGTGATTACCATAGGAGGTGCCAATACATTTGGAGAAGTAGGCCATATGCAGGCGATTGGCCACCAGCCCTCCCTTGGGAGCAAGTCAGCTATTAGCTTGTTTACGAGCCCTAGGCATTTCAGTTAGCCATCCACACAACAAGTAGAAAGTTGAGCGTTATAGCCACACTTGGGACCCCCAATCTTGTTTGGGTAGAACCAAAGCCAATGAATTCCTCTATCATAAATCCTAATGTGATAGCCAAAACCATTCAGAAACACTTTGGGTTCAACTCATGCCAATTGACGGGTTGGTTTACAAGAAGCCCTATTCAGAGTGGGTGGATAAGATGGTACCATTGTCGAGGGGTTACAAAGTGCCTAACTTTGCAACATTCTCATGCGAGGATGGTAAGTCAACCATGGAACATGTTAGTCGATTCACGGCTTAGTGAGATGAGGCTAGTCAAAACGATTATTACAAACTTTAGCTGTTCTCTCTCTTCCTGACTGGCATAACCTTCCCATGGTTCTCGACTTTGCCACCTAATTCTATTCAGAATTGGGCAGATATGGAAAGGTGTTTTCATGACAGGTTTTATTCACCACAGCTAGATGTGACAGTGGCTGATTTGATAAATACTCAACAGTTGGCTAATGAGACAATCGTCGAGTATCTGGAGCTTTTCAAGCGTGTAAGGAGCAAATGCAACATGCAATTCCCAAAAGCTGAATATGCCAATATAGCTATTGGCAATATGCATCCCCAATTGAAAGAATGACTGATTACTCAGGACTATGTAGATTTGGTGTAACTTACGATTAAAGCAACTAGAGTGGAACAGTTTATTAAAGAAAGGGGAACAACACCAGGAGTAGAGAGCATTAGGAACCATTAGGCTATATCCATGGTAGTTGAAGAGTTGGAAGAGTCATCAAAAGAGGATTTAGTGGTTGAGTAGATGGTAGCCGAACTACTCAAGGGAAAGCCTTATTCCTGCCCTACTTTGAGGCAATCAAAGGGCAAGGAGACTATAGGGAAAAAACCCTATTTGTTTGACATCTCTAAAGCTGACCAAATATTTGACTATCTGGTAAAATATCAACAAATTAAGCTGCTCGAAAGGCAAAAGATCCCCTCTACAAATGAGCTCAAAAATAAGAGATACTGTAAGTGGTATAATGCCTACAGTCATTCTATGACTAATTGTTTGGTCTTCAGGAACACTATTCAAAGGGCACTAAAGGAAGGACGTTTGAAGCTAGCTGAGAAAGGGGGAGACATGAAGATTGATACTGATGTTTTCCCAACAACTAATGTGCACATGGTATCGGCCATTGTAGTTAAACGAGGATAGAGGCTGTCTCACAAACTTGGGGGGCAGCCTATGTACCAGTGGTGGCCGAAGGGAGTCAAGTAGGGAGCTAAAGCTGAGAGGGAGAAGGAGGAAAGCCCTATAAGAAAATGTGTTTTGACGGCTGCAATACCCTCAACCAAGTGATAAACGATAGCCGTCACAACCTAGGGCAACTTCCTCATGCCCCATCGAAAGGCGTGTGGCAAAAGTAAATGTACAAGGAGGAAGGTTGACCTTAAAGATCACATTGGTGGACCAAGATAGTGTAAAGATGGTGAGAACTAGAAAGCCAAAGGCTGAAGTAGAGAAGAGGCAATGGTTCCTAAACAAGTATGTTAAGGATCAACCAACTGAGGCTGCACCTTTGACAAGGACCCAAAAAAGAATGCTGCAAAAGAAAAGAGCATTATAAAAGCTGAAAGGGATGTTTAGCATGTTGTCGGACAATCGTAAAATCAAGAGAGATGAGGCACAGTCGTCTAAGGCAAGGGATGGGCAAGAAAGAACTTCTCGCAGTTGTAAGCATTACTTATTCAAAAAGAGTGATATTAGTCCACCTCTAGAGCTGGAAGATTATGAGTTGGACGATTTGTTGCCTGATGATGCATCCATTCCTATGGGAGTCGTTAGGATGCTGCCAATCAAGTTTGCTAGCTAGGTTGAACAACCATTAGACCTCGAAGGTGATGTGGAGGCTAATGACCAAGAATGTGCCAATCTAGCTGATAAAGCTACGCTTGAAGATGCAGTTGCCAAGTTGTACAAACCCACAGATCACATGGCCGGGAACCTTAAGCCCATTTACGTCAAGGCCACCATTAATGGTAGGCCTTTTTAGCTGAGTATTTGTGGATAATGGGGCATTTCTCAATTTGATATTCAACAGTGAGGAAGCTAGGCAAGCCTAAGGGTGATTTGTTGAAGACTAATATGAGAATGACTGCCTTTAATGGGGATCCTACAACAAATATGGGGATACTAATAATTGAGATAACAGTGGGACCAAAACACAAGCATATCTGCTTTCTTTGTGTTGGATGCAAAGCTATCTTATTTTGTGTTAGTTGTAGAGATTGACTTCATCCTAATTTGTGTGTGCCATCCACCTTGCATCATATGTTGATCTTCTAGGTTGGAGATAAGGTATAAGTGCTCCCAACTAATAAAAGCCCATTTTTGGCTGATGTGGCAGTAGCGGAGGCTATCTTTTGCTCACCTCAAGTCCAACTGATCATGGAAACAGTCACCATGGAAGAATTTCTGGTTGCCATTATATGCAAATTCACTTCACATGGTTTTTGGCTCAAGAAACAAACCGATGTACAACTTAAGGAGATAGACATTGAGGGAGCCAATGGAAGTGTTCAATGATCTAATCAAAAGGGTGAGTCAACATTTCCCAAAAGATGCAGCTAAGGAAGTAGTGGGGAAATGCTTGGGGGGTAGGTAAAGCCTATGCTAGAGGATCTAACTTAGCCGATTTAGAGTGGCTACCATCGTTTGAGGTCCAAGATCCATTAGTATATGTCAATTTGGGCACAATTGACAACCTGTGGCTGACTAAGATGAGCGATTTATTGAAGAAGAAGGAGCGATCCAAACTTACACAACTGATTGTAGAGTTCAAGGATTGCTTCACCTAGGATTACCATGAAATGCCAAGTTTGTTGAGATCCCTAGTGGAGCATCGACTACCTATTAAAGAAGGCTATAAACCACATAAGCAACCCCTGAGGCATTTTAACGCAGAATTAAAACCCAAGATAAAAGCTAAAATTGAACGGTTGCTGTTAGTAGGGTTCATTCACATGGCTAAGTATACTGATTGTTGTTGAATATTGTCTCTAATATTAAGAAGCACGAGTAAGTCTGGGTGTGTATTGACTTTAGAAACCTAAATTTGGCTGCCCTTAAGAATGAGTATGCCATGCTAGTCATAGACATATTCATGGAGTTTGTAGCTAATAATGGCATGCTGACCTTTATTTAGCTTAGAAGGATGTCCATAAGACATCCTTTTGGTGCCCTAGGGCTATTAGCATTTTTGAATGGCTGGTCATGCCATTCGGACTTAAGAATGTCGGGGCCACGTGAATTTAATATTTCATGACTTGATTGGTAGGAACATGGAAGTCTACATTGACGATGTGGTGGTGAATTTTGTTGATTTTGATAGCCATTTAGCCGATTTAGAGTAGTCCTTCAAGTAGATAAGGGCATATGGATTGAAGATGAACCTGACCAAATGTGCATTTAGGATCACGATAGGCAACTTCGTGGGATTTTTGGTACATCAAAAGGGCATAGAGGTGGACAAGAACAAAGCAAAGACAATCATGGAAGTGTTCCCCCTCTGCATAACAAGTTGGAATTGTAGAGCCTTATTGGTAAGATAAACTTCCTCAAGCGTTTCATAGCTAATTCGGTAGGTAAGCTAAATGTTTTCTTGCACTTGCTACAGTTGAAAAAGCAAGAAGATTTCGTGTGGGGGAAAGACTAGCAAGTGGCATTTAAACATATTAAGTAGGCATTGATGACGCCACCCATTTTGGCTCTTTTATTGACTGCAAGGCCTTTAAAAATTTATGTATCAGCAACTGACAAGTCTATCAGCTATCTGTTAGCACAGGACGTCGAAGATGGCATGGAATGAGTTGTGTACTATTTATGTAGGATACTTCATGATGTTGAAACTAGATACATGACTGTAGAAAAATTGTGTTTAGCATTGTACTTTGCCTATATTAAACTTGAATACTACTTATTTCCTAGAGAAGTTTTTGTGGTTTACAAGGTTGATGTAGTTAAATATTTGTTGAACATGCCTACCTTACAAGGACGTTTGATGAAATGATCCTTAAAATTAAGCACTTTTGCTTTGAGTTATTTGTCACTGACGGTCATTAAAGGATAGGCCTTAGTCGATTAGTACAGCATCTGTGCCTTGAAGTTAGTAATCCCTTTGATAGGCGGAGTGCATATTTGGGAACTAAGCCCTGGATTATGATATTTGATGGGTCTAGAACTTGTTTAGCCACTAGTGCAAGGTTAACCACTACTAGTTTATACGACCAACTGAGAAAGTTCAGTTGTGAATTACTAGTCAATTATTCCTATAATCAAGCTGAGTATGAGGCGTTGCTGGGCCTGAAGATATTATTAGCCAAAGGGGCTTAGTCGATTAAAATCTTGGGTGACTCCCAGTTAATAATTAAATAGTTGGTTGGGCAATATCATTATTGTCACCACATTTAGTACATTTACATGAAATGTTTGTCCATCTACTTAGGGAGTTCATGGATGCGAAGGTAATGTATGCTATAAGAGAAGAAAATTAAGAGGATAATAGCTTAGCTTAACATGCCTTTAGATTCAAGGAGTTAGCGGCCTTGAAAGATGACTACTAGTGGCCAAATGCAGCTACAAATGAAGTGGCTACGATTGCTCAAGATTGACAATAAAAGTTGATCTTTTACCTAGAAAATCCATATGCTAAAGCTGACTTTGCACTAAGGAAGAGAGCATTAAAGTATTTGTTATTAGATGGAGACCTATACAACAGAACAATTGATGGGTTATTATTAAAATGCATTAGTGCCGAGGAAGCTTTGAGGGTGATGGGGGAAGTCTATGAGGGCCTTGTGGATTACATAGGTCTGGGCCAAAGATGAGATATTAACTATCCGCCACAACTACTTCTAGCCAACCATTTTGGCTAATTGCACCTGATATGCCAAGGGGTGTGAAGCCTATCAAAGGTTCGAACCTTTGTAGAGAGTTCTAGCCAAGAAGCTTCACAATGTGATCAAACTGTGGCCGTTTTAGGGGATGGGCCATGGACCTCTTAGGAAAGATTCATCCAAGTTCCTCAAAGCATCATAGTTTCATTATTATCACCATTGATTACTTCACTAAGTAGGTAGAAGCTTAGCCGATGGTATCCGTATCTCAATTAGACGTTTTTAAATTCATTTAGAACCAAATCTTTTACAGGTTTGGAATTTTGAAAACCATCAAGGCTGATTGAGTGACATTGTTCACTAATGATAAAGTGGTGGCTTTTGCTCAGCAATTTGGGATCAAGTTAATTTACTTAACACCTTACTACACTCAAGCAAATGGGCAAGCAGAGATCACCAATAAGATCATCATACATCTAATTAAAAAGGCTGTCGAGGAGAAGCCAAGGAAATGGCATGAGGTGTTGCTCGAAGTCCTATGGTCTTATAGGAATATGAAAAATAATGCAATAGTTATTATTCCATTTTGGTTAACTTATGGCCAGGATGTTGTTCTATTGTTAGAGATAAATGTTAAGTCTCTGTGAGTGGCTAAGTAGAATTAATTGTCAGTTAATGACTACCAATGCACGTTAATATGGGAGTTAGCGTCAACTGATGAAGATCGACTAATGATCGTAGAAAACATTAAGCAAATAAGGAAAAGGTGGTGATAAGTTATAATAAGCACGTCCAACGTAAAATGTTTGTCAAAAAGGATTTAGTATGGAAAACATTTTTACCAATTGGCCACAAGGACCCATAATTCGGCAAATGGTCTCCCACATGGGAAGGACCATTCATAGTCAGTAAAGTGTTAGCTGTGCGAGGCTTATCGTCTAGTTGACATGTAGGGAAATGAATACAAAAAAGTATTAATGCACGATTCTTAAAAAGATATTACCCTAGCATGTATGAAAGTTGAAATAAAAGTGTTCCGACTACTACAAGCCAGCCATCATAACTACTAGAGGCACACAGACCCAAAAAGCTAATTATTTAATAGAGGTAAAAGCAAATGGAAAGTGGGATGGAGATTATGCCTCTAGAGCCGAGCTACTTGCACATGCAACCTCTGCCTTATCGCCTGAAGGAGAAAAAACTAAGAAGATCAGCACGGCTGCCACTGGCTGTTAAGTCTGTAACACCATTTATTGGAAGCTAGTCCATTCAGAGCCGACATCAACTAAGCCTTTGGAACTGGTGTCAAAGTCTGTCAGGAGCACTTCTTTTTGTTGAGCTAGGTGGTGTATCTTGTCATCTAACTTTAGCGCTTGTTAATATAGCTCAATTGCCTTATCATTGTGCTCATTGAGGCGTATAATAGCCCTAGTCAAGATGGGTTAAAGGCAACTTATTTCCCTTTAAATCTTAGCCAAGTCTTCTTACAGCTCCTCTAACCTGGGGCTGGTCTTAGCTTGTAGGCGTTGTTTACTTGTCGTTTTTCCTCAATGGTTTCAAATTGAGCCCTAATGTTAGCTCTACTAGCCTCAAGCTTAGTTAGGTGTTCTAGTTCCTTACCAATCTATTCTTTGAGTTTGGTGTTCATTTCTTATTTTGCTTCCAAATCGCCTAGCAACAAACCAATCTAGCCATAAGCTTTTCTCTTAGCGTCAAAGATAAGTTGGGAGTCGACGACACTAGATAGCTTTAAGAGTGATAGCCGTAGAGTGTACATGTGCTTGGGGTCCTCAAGGAATGGAGCTGCAAGTTGTTCTTGACCATAAGTTTTGTGTTTAAGTAACGACGAGCTGTCTTTTGGCACTGAAAGGCTAGTTAGAGGTGATTTGAAATAGTTTAACAACACTATATCAAGGATGTTGATTAGTTTAAATATAGGTGTCGACTCAAGCTCCTTGACAAGTGGCTCAGTGGGGACGACTGGAGGACTAACAACCATTTTCTTAGAATTTTGCGGCTGCCGTGATTCTAGTGTGGCAAGAAACTCTTTAGACTTTTCCTTTTTCTTCTCTTTATCCTTCTTTTTCTTTTTCTATTTCTCAGCCTATGAAGCATGAAATTAATCACTTTAGGATAGAGATAGCAAAAGGAAACCATGACAAAGGGCTAGAATTAAAGAGAGGGGGCTAACCTTATCAGGATTGTTGAAGCTCTCTCGGTAACGTTTTTGAGCCGATATAGAGGCAAAGGTAGCTAGAGTAGTCGACAATCTTGTGGTATAAGAAGAAAGCCTAAACGACTGACTAGCCGTATACATCGTAGGATAATCTAGTAGAGTGTCCACATCAACCACATGTGAAGACTTAGTAGGACTAGCTTGGTGACCTGCTAAAAAGGAAAAGGGTAGGTTATAATGTTGCCAAGTCAGCCGATGGTGGGAAATGTAAAAGGAAAGATCATACCTCGAGTGGTGGTTTAACTTGCAGCCTTACAACTAGAGCCTGACTAGACTAGGAATAGGCTGTTCGTTCAATTCATTATAATGCTCATCAATCAATTTGCCTAGGTAATTTATGACTGCTTTTGTATAAAACCCTAGCATTGATGAAATGCCTACGTTTGCCTTGGACGATTGGAAAACCAATGAAAGACGATGATGCTCAGCTTATGGTTGGTATCTTTAGAACCCGCTATGACTTCGGCTAGTTGGCAGGATATACGAACGTCTGATGGAACTGCTAGTGGAAATGGAAAGGACTTAGGAATGGCTTGGACTAAACCAAATTGTTGCGCGAAGCATTAGGGAAAGTATACTTTAAAAAAGATCTTGTTGTTTTTGCTAGTCGGTTTGATTCGACACAAGAGAGCCCTAGAAGTCAAAGTGGAAGCCTAGTTGGCGTGGATAGCCAAGTCATCCTCTTTGACCTTGGAGGTGTTTACATAGGTCAAGGTTGGACAAGTTAGCTGTCAGTGTAGGGGAGTCAAAGAGTGAACAAATGCAAAATTTTCTGAGTAAAGCCAATAGGTTATATTGAACGCTGAAGCTTTGGAATATGGTAGCCGCAACAAGGCTTAGGCATAGTAGGTGTCATTCTGGGAAATGCTTAGTGGAGGTAAACCTAGATAGAGAGCTTTGGCAAAATATAGTTGTTGCAAAATATAGTTGTGCCCACAAAACCAAGAACCATAGAAGGCTAGCGATTGTGTTAAACTCATAACCTTCCTCAAGGTTGTTAAGAAGACAAAAAATGCCATGGCACAAGGTGGACAAGAAAAATGAACCTAGGGCCAGCCGACAACTTGATGAGATAGCCGATATGAAGCCACTATATTAGGCTACCACACCAACAAATCCAGTGCAAGCGAAGTACTTGCAAAACCAAAAAAGAAAGAAAGCATGGTGATCCCCTTTGGCCACAGTGCCTAACGACTTAGTGTTGGCCAAGATGAACTTCTTGTAAGTTGACTCGTTCTTGGAAAAATTGATACCCAAGGACCTTGTGATAGCTGTAAGGGTTGTGTGTAGGGTTGGAAGTTCCTCGTTGTTGATTGGCAGTCCCAAGATAGTCGCCACATCCAGGAGGGTAGGAGCTCCTATTCTTTTTAGAAAAAAGCAGTCATTGATAACTGTTGACCAAAACCTTAACAGGGCCATTAAGACCTCATTTTTCCAAAGGACTTCGGTGATAGAGAGAATTATGATGTTGTAGATGCCTTAACTCTTCCATTCATTACCTTTAGTAGCCAAAACTTTATTTAGCTAGGTAATGTACTTGGGCAACATTAAGGGCCAAGTGCACAAATCCTTAGGGAAGCTGTCATGGCAAAACCAGTCACAGGTGAGCGAAATGGGACAATTGTCAGGAGCGAAAAGATCATGCAGTGTCGATTCCTTATCCTCTTCATTGAATGTCAAGCAAGGATCCAAGATATACTCCTGTTCCTCATCTTCATCGATGATCAGAGTTTGGGCAGCCGATTGTGGCATAGTAACTAGTGATTCTTGCAATTGCTTAGATAGGCTAGCATTCATGTTCTTTTCACTAGAGGAAGACTCTTCATGGTTAGGGGACTGATCAAGGTTTTCAGAATCAGAACTGGAAGCTGACGACATGGTTTTCGGGGAAGGTTTGGGAATCGAAAGATGCACATAAGCAAGAACAAGCATTAGGGTTTTATGAAAGCTAGGAAAGTAACCAATTTTTGGGTTTGCTGAGAAGATAAAGGATGGATGGAAAGATAATTGGGATGTAGAAATTCAAATTTTAAACCCAAAGATGGAGCCGTTACATCAAAAAGCCGTGAAGAGGAAGCGATTTTAGCGCTGTTATGATTTTTTTATGATCATTCAGTTGCTAATCAAAAGATAGAGTCGTTACGAAATTGAATGACACAGAAAAGGGGGGGCAATTATGCTGGTGCTAAAAAAGTTAGAATAGTCGTTTGCCATTGACTGACGACTAACTCCCATCGGTTAATGACTAAGGCAGACATTTTTCATCGAGTCATCGACTAATGTGGGCCCAAGATTAAAGTAAGCCGAGGAATGGCCAAAATTGAAGAGCCCCACATGAAGGGGTGTTCTAGAGGCAAAAATCAAACGTTTGAATCAGTTGAGAGGTGGTTTTTTGACATCTATCCCTTATCCTTAAAAAATTGAATAGTGGGTAGTTATTCATCGGGGAAAACGACTGTCAGTGGGTAGTTTAGGATTAGATAGCAAGCATTTCTATGTAAAACAGGTCCCCGACCAATCAATCAAATTTATATTTCCTAGTTATTTAAATTTTTGCATTTACATGCTTTTTTACCACTTTATTTTGCAACTTTTCTTTACAATTTTTAGTCGTTTATCACTTTTCTTTACCACATTTCGACTTAGTAGTAGTGTAGCATAGAAACCTCAATTCTATGACCGTTAAAAAGCTCTTTGGAGTGGCCTAGGAACCCAATCGAGGGACAGAATCCCTTCCTCGAGCCAATCACCTAACAAAGGGAATCATCTGTTGGTAATTAGTTATTTCCACAACTAACCAGGCAAATTTTCCACACAAACAATTATTAATACTTTATCCAAGATGAATAAAGACAATAATATTTAATTCATGTATAGTTGTATATAACCTAAATTAAAGTTTGAAGGTTGGGTCACTAATTTGTAGTTTGATCACGAGTAGTAGGGGCAAAGCTAGCCAACCCCTCCTGACTCATCATCAACTTGCCTAAAGTGGGGCAAGACGGGTTGACCCACTGATAGAAAGTGGGTTGGAAAATACAACCCACCCCATTTAAAGGTGGGTTGACGAGTTATGAAATGACAAATTAACAGGTTGACCTACCTAAACCTACCCCCAAAAAAATCAAAATAAAAGAAAAAATAGGAAAAATATTAAAAAATTCTAATTCATTTCTTTTTAACACATCACTCATTTGATTTTATATACATATACATATTATTCCTTTTTTAATTATATAAAATATAAGTTTATTTATATGTACCTTAAATATTAGTGGGCTCAGGGATAGGTTAGGCAAGTCAAGTCACCTTGCCCCGCCTTCAACATGCCCGATTGATGGGTTGAATCACCTAACCCACCCACCATTTTTAGTGGGTTAAGTGGGTTGACCTGATGTGTTTAACCTGCTTTGCCATCTTTAGTAAGTAGGTGTTGGACCATAAAAGACGAAAAAGAAAAAGAAAAGGTAATGCATGAAAAATAATATTATGTGATGTAAATTACATATGAAAAATGTTTGAAAATGAAATTGGCTAGATAATAGTATAAATAAAAATTGAAAACAAAACTCAATAAGAATGTGTGATCTAATAACATAATTAATACATTATATTACAAGGGTTGGTACAGTGTGAGACCTCAAAGTTCTTTATTTTTAGATTCGTTTAAAACTCATTTAAAGCATATCTTTCAAATGATTTTGTTTTTTTTGTTATTCATGGTTATATAGTAATGGAGCATGAACCAAAAATTTATTTTCAAGGAATTGGTCGAGTGGAGTAAGACAGAGTCTCATATGACAGGTTGCAAGTTTGAGTCCCCACTCATCTTTTTGGAGTGAGTAATGTAACTTTCAATTTAACTTCCAAGCATTCAATCAAACATCAAACATGCATTTCAAGCAATTCTATCACCAAAAACATTACACAAGGCCCAATTAAGCTCTATGTGGCCAATCATGTAAACACATCATAATTAAAATCTTCAAGAGCCACACAATCAAAATTAACAATACATGAGTCATCAAAACCATGATCTAGGCTATTTTCATTCATGGAAATCAAATAATCTAGCCTTTAACCCTTTACCCATGCATGGCCGTGATTATCCACAAGAGTGGAGGAGAGGGTTTTGCTCACCCATGCTCCAATAGAGCTTTTAATTGCATAGTCAAGACAAAATAAGCTTCAATTAGTGTTTTATAACAAAAGCCTCTTGAGAATTTGAAGGAATTTTAAGAGGAGACAATGAGGGATTAATGAAGAATGGTGGGTGGTAAGGGATGATGAGTTCATGGAGGAGAAAGAGGAAGAATGAAGATAAGCTCTTATACCTTAGATTGGTCATAAATAGTATTTGTAGACCTTGAAAGCTTTGGGTCTTGAGAGATTTTGAGAGAAATGGAGAGGGTTTGGAGAGGAAGAAGAGAAAAAAATGAGACCTTGTGAGAGAGAGGTGGTGGTTGATAATTTTAGCATGCCAAGGGGGAGGAAAATCCAATTTTCTACCACTAAGTGTTGACACGCATTACTAAAGTTCCCATTTATTAAAATTTCGACTACATTCATTTTAAGTTTGACTTAATTGACTCGTAGAGAGTTAGGACTAATGACATTAGGTCTAATCTAGTCCCTCTCTAGTCACACATTTGAGATTTCTCTACAAACAAAGCCAAAAGACCAATTTGCTTTATAAGTCATTTTAAGAGTTATTTATGAACTTATTTTTAGAAAATTACTATAGAGATTTTAGTTTGAGTTTTTCTTGTTCAGATAAAGTCTAGACACACTAAGGAACCTTCCGTAATTTTTTTTTTGTAATTTCAAATATGCTAAATTATAAAAATTTCTAAAAAATCATGACAAATTTCTAATCACTTTCTAAGCGTAATTTTTTTTTTTTGAATTTTACAACCATTCTATGGTTTATCTCTTAATTGTCCTTTTTTATTCTAATTTATTAATTTTATATCTCTTAAATACCTTTCTATTATTATTTGAAGTCTAAAACATAATTTTCTTAAATTTAAAAATGTCTCTACTAATTATTTAAACCTTCTTATGTAATTTCAATTATTATTATTATTATTATCATTAAATCTAGATATTATTTATTCTTTTGAGGTAATTTAAACCTTTCAAGATTTATTAGTCTTTATCTAGATTTTTAATTACTATCACATGACAACTAAACAATTAATAATAATTATTTATGTGACATTTTGATGATGTTACACCAACTGTGAGAGAGGTTACTGCTAAGTTGAATTGTTGAAGGAAATAACTTCTATGAGGCCCGATGGAGCAACTCCAAAATCATTTCCTTTTTGGTGTGACTTGATTAACAATTGCATACATTATGTAATTTCTAAACAAGGTGGTTGGATGACACATATAAGAAGCTTTTGAGCTTAAATGATTGTGAGAATGGCTTTGGAAAGACACATTTTTTCTCATGTAAGGTTGGTTTTGTAGCTAAAAGATCTAAAGAAGAGTACATTGAGAATGTTATGAAGTGTTTAAACTATATTAGAGATGGAGAAAGCTATGAGTTATGCCTCACAACTCAAGTAAGGAAACCAATTGAGAAATTGAATTCCCTTGGACTTTTATCTACATTTGAGAGAAACGAATCCAACACTTTATGCTACATGGTCAAAAAAAGATATGTGTATTTGCTATTCTTTTCCTAAGAGGTTCCTACAATTGAATAAGAACATTATATTGAAGCTAAGCTCATCAAGGGTACAATAGCTCCCAGTGCTACCAAGGAGGAAGATAAGCAACTCAAATTAAAACTACATTGCCCTATATTTATTCCTATCCATCTCCAGTTTAACAAATGTTTCCATTACTTCAGTTTAAATTTCTGAATTATTTCTTAGGATGTTGTTTGTCATGTGATGATACTGCTAACAAATGTTTCCAAGTATATTGAATGCTTTAATAATTTGGAAACTATCAAGACTCATTGATTGTGATACTTCTGTTTGATTGCAAATATAATCCTCAAGTTAATTATAAGCTATTTAGAGTTTGGATGTTTTAGGAGAATTTTGAAGTTTTTATTTTATTAAAATGATTGGAAATATTTAATTCATATAAATTTATGTAAGAAGTGATAAAATTAACCATGTGCATTGCATGGGATTATTTTACCATATATTAATAATGAAAAATATAATAATTACATTTTATAAATTTTTTTTTTAATTTTTTCCATTGTAAAAAAAGAAGTGAATAACATTGCAATGAATTTTAAAATATCACATCTTATTATTATTCTTTCTACTTAATTTTTAATTTTTATTAGTAATTTTTTAATTAAATTCTTAAAATTTTATTTTAATTAATTTTTTTAATTGTAAAATGTCTTTATTTAAGGAATGTTTGTATTTTATAAAAGTTTTAGGATTACGAATAGTTATAAGTTGTGTTTCAAGAATTTTAAAGATTAAGATGTAAAATTCAATTCTCTCTGAACACTTATTTATTTAACTTTTGGTTTAATTACACAAACTCGAATCACAAAATCAAAATAAGGATTATAGGATTCTCAAAATAAAGCCTTATATTTTTTGACCCACATTTAATATTAAAAATTAAATGTGTTTTTTATAAATAATTATATTATACATAATTGATATAAAACTCTAATGCACAATAATTTTAACTATAATACAAAATATCATATTTTTCAATTTTTAGTAAATGAAATCAATAAAAAATATTTAAATTATATATTTTTTTAAAAAATTAATAGTATGATAATTAGGGCCGTGCACCACACTTGTGCCATCATATTGATAGATTCTTCTTTTATTAAAACTTAAATTATTATTTTCTTATCAAATATTTAGGAATTTGGAACGTAAAGAAATTTAAAAGTTTATAAATAATAAATTTAGTGAAAATTGATGAAATATAAAATATTTTATAAGGTGTGATATTAAGGTTTGAAGATGGGAAAATCATTTTTTTTTAGTTAAATTTAATATTTTTGTTAGTTAGTTTTAATCTAGGCCCACCACGGGTTGGTGGGTTGATTGACAAGCTAACTCGTCTAATTTAAAATAAAAAAATAACATAAATGCAAAAAATCTAATAATATAATATATAATTCATAATATCATACACAAAGAATAAGAAAATAAAATAAAAATATAAAGGAAATTATAACAAAAAGGGGAAAAAATAAATTAAAAGTTAAAAACAGGTTGACACATGCTGTTCTGACTTACCCAGGTTGGTTCACCTCAACGCGCGGATTAAGTGAGTCAAACAAGATCAATCTAGGGAAAAGTAAACCACCATTTGTATAATCTGTTTAGTACGCGAGTTAGCTCATGGGATAAAACTCATTTTACACCTCTATTTAAAACAAAAGAAGGTTTAAAACAATTCAACCTTATCAGTTAATTAAGAATAACAAGAAAAAAAATGTAAATTTAAGAATTTTAAGTATAAGAAAATTAATGATAGGGTTAAGTTTGCTTGGGTCAAAAAAATTGTAGACCAAACACAATCCAAATTAAATAGATCAAGGTACAATTAATACAAAAATATTTATATAATACCTAATATTGACCTTTAACATAAAATTTGTAATCTTTAAATAAGATTAGTTTTTGTAAATATTTAAAAAAGGTAATATACAAGATTATAAAATGATAAAATCATTATGCATAACATAAGACACTATGATTTTATATTCAATGATATGCCATAGCGATAT
The DNA here is from genome assembly GCA_004329165.1 of Spatholobus suberectus. Taxonomy (NCBI): domain Eukaryota; kingdom Viridiplantae; phylum Streptophyta; class Magnoliopsida; order Fabales; family Fabaceae; genus Spatholobus; species Spatholobus suberectus. The sequence continues at coordinate 35,803,770 of CM014729.1, read as the reverse complement.
TTATTGCCATAAATGCAACCCAATTCTTTTGATCATGTACTTCTTCAATGAATTAAATTTGAATCATTTATTTCAAATTTTGATATAGTAAAAAAAATAGTATCTGTCTTTTGATTCCAATGAAATATATCTTCATTCCAATATAATTTTGGAGAGATAAAACAACTATTTATGTTTGTATCAATGTAAAAATTTAATTTTATAAACAGGTGTATTTCAACCATGCATGAAAACAGGAGTACGGGTATCTTACTAGTCTAATTAAAATTTCAAAGCATTTGTTTTTTGAAAGCAATTTTTTTTCTACGTGGTATGATTGTTGCAGGTGGTGGGATATTGTTTCAGCATTACATAACAAGGCCCAATTTAATTTCTCACACCTTATGTGTTTATTCAATTTTGATGCTCACAGTAAAGTAAGATGATAATTAGTTTGGTTTATGGTGGTTTGGTCAATATGGGGGCTCATAATTTCTTAGTATTCATAGAAAAAAGAAGGGATATTGATTAGATTGTTAAAATGAATAAGATATATTCTTGGCAATGGAATACTGTTAGGTGTGATTTTAACTATTTGCTTTCAAGTTAGGTTGTAAATCCTAAAGCCTGTTTGGTTTTAAAGTAAAATATGTTGATGAATGGTGAGGAGTTGGAGAATGAATAGGTTCATGGTGCCATTTGTTTCATCGCAATTATATGGAGAAGATGGATCAAGGTTTTCTTGACAAATCTGCCAAGAAGGTGAAATGTTAATTTCCTTTTTATTAATTTTAAGTGCTTGTGACATTTTGTGCCAACAATTGAGGGTGTTTTACTTTTGACCGTGAGTGTTATTTGTCTATTCCTTTACACTACAGTGCAAATTTAGATTGTATCAATTTTGTCGTCTTGTAGCACAGTGGGACGAGTGGTTTTTGGGTGTGCAAACTTGTTTTTTCTATCGACTGAGTGGGTCTATGTCCCACGCATGTCATAGCACTAGTATGATATTGAGTTAAAGTTACCCAAGGTTGTGTGAGTACTTATAAATTCTAGGGTACTATAGATTTTAATTGTATACATGATCCATCTTTTAAGTTATCAAGGGGTAGTTTTTTGATGTTGGTAAACTTTGTGGCTGATCTATACTAGATTTCTTAGTTAATTTCTCTCTGTATTCTTTTATTCTATAGTTGGCTTTTGGTATATCTTGTGCTAAGCTAGAATACCAATTATCAATAATAATCTTTTGTTTATTAAAAAAAATTATAAGAAGTAGAATAATGATATTAAGTTAGTGCTTAATTTATTGGATATCAACATTAATATAAGAGAGGATGAGCTTCCTCCTTTGACTTCAGCTAGGATTGCTGAACAAAAGGTGTATCATAGGAAATGGACAAGGGCTAATCTTAAGGCTTTAATGCTTATTAAGAGGTTAATTGATGATATCTTTGTTAAAGTTGTTCCTCATTATGAAAGTGTAAAAACTTTTCTAGACTCCATTAATTAGCAAAAGATATGCTATTTCTAGAAAGCTTGAGTCAGGTCAATTAATGGATGCATTTATTAACATGAAGCATAATGGCACTAATGGTGTTAGGAAACATATTATTAAGATGATAACCATAGCTAACAATTTGGATAACTTTAATTGTCCTATGACCTACAAGTTTCTTATACACCATTCTTTTCCTAGCAAATTTGATGTTCTAAAAAATATACAATATCTAAAACCAAGAATAGGACGTCAACACCCTTATGTCTATTTGTGTGCAAGAGGAAGAAAAGATAAATAATATGAACTATGGGAATGTAAATTTGTTTTCCCAACTTAGCCATAAGTAGAGAAATAAAGGTCATATTTTAAAAAGGGAAAGAAGTCATACCATAAAAGTGGAAATGACATGAGGTTGAGGCACAATTTTAAGGAAAAGATGTTGAAGTGTTGGCTTTGCAAGGTATAAGATATAAGAAGGCAAATTGTCATGCTCTTAGAATTTCAAAACAAAATGGGATCCAAGGTGAGTCCTATACTTTAATTTGTTTTGAATCTATTGTGATAGATGTTTCTATGAACTCATAGTGGTTAGAATCGGGAGCATTGATTCATGTTATTGAAAGGGTTCAAGATAAAAAGCAGGATAAGTGAAGTTGAAACAAACCTATTGTAGGAAATGGCAATAAAGTCAATGTTCAATATATAGAATTAGTAGAATTAATATTAGAATATAGTTTTGTTTTACAATTAAGAAGTACGTTGTATGTGTTGACTATGAGACAAAATTTGATTTCTTTATAAAAGACTTGATGATTGTGGGTTTTCTTTTAGTGTTAATAAAAGATTGTGTTTATTGTCTTATCATTTTAAGGTTCTTAATAAATCATATAAGCATGATGTTTTATATAGTTTGGAACTAAATTTAATATTTATAATACTTTACATATTCAAAGTATTGGAAATAAGAACCTTTTATTAAAGGATACTTCATTTACTTTATATGTGGAGAGGATTAATAGGTTAATTAAGGAAGATATATCTAAGATAGGATTAATTGATTAATTAAGGAAGATATTTTATCGCCTCTCGACTCTTGTAATTTTGAGGAATATGTGGATTGCATTAGAGAAAAATTGACAAGAAAAAATAGGAAGGATTCTACAAGAAGTAGAAGGAACTTTTAGATATAACTCACTAATATATGTGGTCCTTTGAAGACAACCTTGTGCGAGAACAAATGTTTTATAGCCTTCTTTGATGATTAATCCCATTTTGGACATGTCGGCCCAATAAGTGAGAAATCTTTAAACTTAGAAAAGTTTAAGGCCTTCAAAATTAATGTTGAAAACCAATATGCTACAATGATTATGATAGTTAGATTCAATAGAGGTGGTGAATACTATGGAAGGCATGGAGAGAGTGGACAATATATGGGACGTTTTGATAAGCATCTTAAGGAATTTGCAATTATATCTCAATATATCATGTCTAGTACTCTTGAAAAAAATGGTATGGTTGAAAGTCACATCGTATCTTAACAATTATGGTAAGATGTATGTTAAGTCAATCAAAGTTACTTGATTTCCTTTAGGGAGAAGTCCTTAAGATTGTGGCATATATATTAAATAGTGTGTCATCTAAGTCAATACCCAAGACTACTTTTGAATTGTATAAAGGATGGAAACCTAGTCTAAATCTTCTTTGTGTATAGGGTTGTGCTGTTGAGGTAAAAATTTATGAACCAACTACATCAAAGTTAAGCCTTAGTACCATTAGGTGTTATTTCATTGGCCATCCCAATAATGCTAAAAGGTATAGATTTTATTGTCCTACTTGAGGAACAAAGATAATTGAAACTATTAATGCAAAGTTTCTTAAAATGATGTATCTTTGTTGATCAAGATAATGGGGAATCATGTTCAAGAGGAGATAATGTTGTGGTACCAATACCTATTATGCAAGAAAGGGATAGGAGCTCATTGGATATACAAACACCTATGGAACCACAACAAAGTAATCTTAAATGATTCACCGCCATCTCCACCAATTCTTGAACAAATTATTAAAGTTTTGCCTCTTAAATGTGCTTAAAGTGAACAAAAGCCTATTAATCTTGCTAGCTACCATACTTTTTGGGAGGAGAATGATTCAAACATAGGATGTTTACTAAATCCAAAAAATTATACCGAGACTGTAATGAATTGTCAGAAAAGTATATTAAGGCAATGAATGATGAAATTATTTCCATGAATCACAATGATGTGTGAGATATTATGGAACTTCCAAATGGTTACAAACCTATAGGATGCAAAAGGGCGTTTAACACTAAAAAGGATTCCAAGGGAATTGTAAAACACTTTAAGCCTAAATTAGTAGCTAAAGGATTCATACAAAAGAAAGACATTGACTACAAGGAAACATTATCTCCTATATCATCAAATCATTTATTTAGAATTATAATGGTTCTTGTAGCGCATTATGATCTTAAACTTTATCAAATCAACACCTTGATGATGAGAAGTTAACTTTTGGATATTTGTTCAGGATGGTTAGTGGTGCTATATAGTGTCGAACAAACTCTGAATGTCTTATCTATGACGCTGTCAGAGTTTGTAGTAGTCTATGGTGCTGTAACTCATGCAATGTGGTTAAATAATTTTATGTCTGCACTTGGTATAGTTGACTCAATTTCAATGTCATCAAAGATATATTGTGATTATAGATCCACAGTCTTTTCACCAAAAATAACAAAACTACATTTGTTTTTAGACATAAAAGGATTAAATTCTTTATTGTGAAATAAATGGTAAAAGATAAAGAAGTTGTGACTAAGCACATGTTTGTTGAAGAAATGATTGTCACTACTATAGAAAAGGTTTTTAAATTAGTTTTACAACCGATTTAGATACAGGTGGTATAGAAAGTATGATCATTTTAAATCATAATTTGAATCAATTTAAAAATACTTTTTAACTCAGTTCAAATTGGAACTGAGTTAAAAAGTGTGACTTTTTAAACCGAGTTAAAAAGTTACACGTTTTAACTCAGTTGGACTAGAACCGATTTAAAAAGTGTGTTTTTAAATTGGTTCAAAAGGAATCGATTTAAAATGTTGCCCAGATTGTATTTTTTTAACTCGCGAAAATGTTTTTAAATCGGTTCAAAATGAACCAAGTTAAAAAAGTTATAAAATTTAAAAAATACCATCATGTCCTTATTTTAAATCGGTTCATTTTAAACCAAGTTAAACTCCTATTTTAAAAAAAGGATTTTGTAGTAGTGTGTTGATCCACTGACTAAGGAGCTTAAGCTTATAATGTTTGTGAAACATGTTCAAAATATGAGAATCGAAAGATCTTTTGATGTACTTAATTTGTGGGACTTGATATTTATGGTACGAAATTTATAGTTTTTAAAATAAATTTAAATTAACAAAATTATGCTCATTTGCTTTGTTATTGTTGTTGCAATAATGTTTATGGTGCATTTATTATTGTGTTTATTTTGGGATATTTATCTTTAGTTTCCTTTGTGGAAATAGTGTTTCTACCAAATATTTCTTGTAAAACATGAATCTCCTATAGGAGATTGATTATGCTTTCTTAGAAAGATATAATGAGGAACTATATACAATAATATGCAATGATCGCAAATTATACTGTGATGTGTATTATACTAGTACGTTTTTGGTTACATTACTCTTTTGATTTTTTGATTTAATTTATTTAATATGCAACCTTGAATATATTTTGACAATTAGATGACCAAATTGAACATTTTAAACATAAAGAAATGAACTTGAATAAATTAAGTAAAAAGGATGACCAAAAGAGTAATTTAACCAACATTTTTTAAAGATAATGATGTCAAGAATTATTATATATGCAGTTATAGGTTATGTAAACTCTTAATAGTTTATTTCTCCCGTATAGTTCAAGTTAGTGAATTGTGCTTGTCAACACATTAATCATGATTATTTGTAATTACTGTCAACATACAAATGTAGCCACAATTATTTGACCAATAAGGTTTTTATTTTTTTGGTTTTTTTTTATTTAATTTTTTTTGTTTTGTTTTATAAATCAATGTTGTACAAGTGGGAGAATGTTTTTTCATTGATTTATTAAAGCATGGGATGAATGGAATCTTGATGTGTCTTAAAATATTCATAATGTGTGATTAATCAATATTAGACATCACATGATAAGTGCATGTACTTAAATGGTGTATCCTATAGTAAAATGGAACTATGATGGGTGAAATCATTGTAACTCTTTATGAGAGGGTATGATTTCAAAGGACATGACTCTTGATAAAGAAATATGAATGAACTGTTGTAACCTTTCATAAAAGGGTAGGTCACTTATTCACTTTTTCTATAAATATATGTCTTGGACCATATATATGGTAGAGACTTTTTTATTTACATACTCCTATCCATTAAGTTTGAGAAAAAAAGGAAAGGAATAAGATCATTTTATCTTAAGACAGTCCTGAAGGAATTAAAGAAGAGATTCAAAGTCATTTAAGACAATCAAATTAAGTCTAAGATCAATAATGGTTTCAAGAGATAAATACCATTGATCCTGAAGGTAGTGCTAAGTTGTAATGTAATCTATCTTGTTTTTAAATGAGTTTTACCATGGCTGGTTTACGAGAAACGTTCAGAATCAGAACCTTTTTACCTTTTATTTTCTTCTCTTTCTTCTCCTCTTCCACCTCACAACCCTTTTTATCATAAATTAGACAAAAAGGTAGGCCATTGCAGCTGCACCGATCTATTCCACACCCTTTTTTTTTTTCTTTCTCTCTCGACTTGGTTTGTGTGCATGTTTTTGTATATAAGTCCATGATACCAACTTATCGTTACTCAATGTCTTCTCCTATGCCTGTAGATCTTAGTGAAGATCACCCCTACCAGCTCTTCAGTACAAACCATCAAGCCTTTTCTTTTTCTTCTTCTCTATCTTATTCTTTACTCTTCAACCTGGATCAAGATCAAGGAGGGTCTTGCACTTGGGAAACAAAACACTTACAAAGTGATGAAGAGGTGATGCAAATATATAATACAAATAGATGCAACAACAAGAAGCCTTATCTTAATTAATTGTAATACATATAGATAGAGTATAATAAATAGCACATGATCATGTTCATGATCTTAATTACTATTTAATTAAGTACTTATACACACACACACACAAATATACTTGTTTTGAAGAATTTTATCATGTGATTTGTAGGACGAGAAGATTGTTCCTTTTAGTGGATCTTGGAATCATCTAGCTGCAAAAAAGAATGAAATTAACAGAAGTGATCTCAAGCTGAGAGTTTGGAAGAAAGAAGATGGGTGTGAAAATCTTCAAGCTAAAGATAGTTCAACAAAGTGGATGCCTTCAAACATGAGAATGATGTGGAGGATGATGGTGTCAGATCAAAAGGGTTTTGATATAGTAGGCGTATCTAACTTTAAGCAGATCAAGTATGAAGAGAAAAACTCACCACTGTCACCTCTAGGAATTGATGGTAGTAACTACATTTCTTCTTCAAGCCACAACAATATTATTGTTAGGATTTATGCTGATTCCCGCACCACTAAGACCCCTCTCTAGAGGAGTGGACCAAAAGGTCCAAAGGTATATGTATCTTGTCCTTTTTTGTTTTTGTTTCCCCTTTCTATGGATTCAACCTCTAAAACATTTTTTTTTTCATGAAAAATAATTAGCTCTAAGTTTTTTTTTTATTATGCTCATGACTAAGCTCTATAACAACACCGATTTACAGCAAAGCAATTACATAAACTCCTTAATTTTATAACTTAGAAAATAAAAATTGACGGTGATACTAAGAATGCGAGTAAAATATTTTGACTTGAACAGTTAAATTCTTTCATTTAAACTAATTCAATGGTGTTGAAAATTCATTTTGGTGTAATAGTCACTTTGCAATACTTGTGGGATTTGACAAAGGAAAGCAAGACGTGCCATTGCTGCGGCTGCAATAGCAAATAACGAAACTGGTGGAGGCTGAGAAATCTCAAGTGAAGAAGGGAAACAAGTTGCATAGCAAAGGGACGAAGTCCAAAACTGAGTGTGCAGCGTAAACTTGGAGCCAAGTATAGAAAGAGGTTTGATACTTTTGAGGATTTGACAACAAGCTTGAGTAAGAACTTGGCTCTCCAACAAGTTTTCCCTTAGGATGAGAAGGACGCTGCAATCTTGCTCATGGCTTTATCTTATGGCCTACTTCATGGCTTTCCTTCAGATCGTTATATTACTTAGAATTATGAGATTTGTTGTAAAACCATAATTGTATGAGAGACAATGCTTAGTGTTGTACTAGATGTAGTGAAGTTAGTATGGAAAACTGATAAGAAGGACAAAGTTATGAGGTGGGTGGTTTTATCAAGTTAATTTTGCTGGATTTGAACAAGAAGACAAACACAAAATACTAGTGTCTTATTGTTCATGATCATAAGTATCCTATAATCTCAATAAATTTATTAAATTTCCAAAGGATTTTATATTGTACTTGGCATTGTCTTATTTTGTCTTCATGATTGTAGGTGCAGTTGTTATTGAATGATCCAATTTTATTCATTATGAACAGTTGCTCTTTGTATCGCCAACTCTTTTAACATAGTTTATTTTTTTAAGGCAAAGTTACTATACGAGGAGGACTCGGAGGAGTGGCTTAGATTCCTTTTAATTAATTGCAAGCTTAAAAGTTTCTTAGGCACTATACAAAGTAAAGATGGCCTTGAGGGGAGTGTCATAGCAGGCCGGGAGATCTTTAGAGGAGAAAGCAACGTAACTCAATTTATTTTTATTTTTTTATCATTTTCTTTCGTCCGTCCGTCCCTCCCCCTACTTTATCTCTGAAATTTTCAATTTCATACTGACCTAACTAGTTTCTTAGACATGACAGTGAAGATTCATGTTTGAGATACAGTTTTTTGCGTCCCATGAGACCTCCTAGAGGATTGTACTCCTGATTCAGACTTTGTCTGCATTCTAATTAATACTAGTAGTCTTGACATGAGATAAAGAAATAGTAGTTATACAAGAATTTTCTTACGTTTACAACCAAAATGTGAATATTTGCTCAACAAAAATTATATTCTTTATCACTTGAATTAATATAAAGACGTTGGTTATTGTTATTTCAAGTTTGACATTATTCTTTGTGCGAGCAATTTTGTTTATAAGAAAAAAGTTTAGGTTGGCTATTCCTTTTATTTTAAGGTCAAGATACACCAACAATGTAATTATAGAAATTAGGTAAGGTAACATATTATTTATCAACATAAGAATTTTTTTTGCTAATGGTTTTAACTAGTCCAGAAGATAATTATACTTATATTTTGGAAAATAATCTCAAAAGTAATTTTTGTCAGGCAATACTATTTACAAAATAAAATAAGTGCATGCACTACAAACTGATAATTCAAGTAAACTCAATATTCGATTCATACATCAGGAGACACTATGCCTTTTTTTTTTTATTAGAAGGGATAAGATGGGGAGGAAAAGATTTGGAGATTATATATAAAACAGTTAAAGATGGGTTTTTCTCCAAGAGGAGATGAAGGGTAATGTGATGAGATACTGGATACGAGGGGGCATATACATCAAATGAGGATAATTTCAATTAATATATAGGGGCTCGATTGTCAAATTAAAAAGTGATCTCTAGTTGTAGTAGAAAAAGCAAACTTCGTAGTCATTCAAGAATCAAAGTCATCTTAGGTGGATAAAAGGTTTTGTGAAAGCATGTGAGGCAATTCTGATTGTAATTGAGTCTTCAAACATGGAGGAGTCTGTGTAGAATCGGGTCATGTAAGTATACCTTGCTTTATATTAAAGGTACACTCTTCATGCAATATTTCAAGGAAAAACATCAAAGGTTTTGGAAGTATATGATGATGTCAAAAAAATAAATAAATTGGCATGGTGTGTTTTAGAGGATTTCAACACTATTAAAAGCAACAAAGTAGGAAAAAAAGGAACAATTTCACTATAAGGTGTACCAAGGAATATGATAATTTTTAATAGACTTTTCTCTTTTGAGTAATTGTTTTACCCTGTATTGTTGCATTTTGGGCTGAGGATTGGTAATTTTTGGAGCTTGCGCACACGAGTTTTAGGTCATGTTTTGGATTGATGGTAGAAGGCGGGTGTAAAAGATAAGGATGGAGTGGGAAGGTAAGTGATATTATTGTTTAAATTTTGTAAATTAGGGTGTAATTCATTAAAAAAATGATGGAATGAGATCCATTCCACACCATCATTTATAATCATTTTTCTTCCTTTTGGGAGTAATGTGATAGAACCCAAATATTTTATTATTAATTGACTATTTTAGCCTTATTATAGTTTGATATCGTTAATAATATCTTGGATTATCTAACTTATTATTTTTTAAGAGATTGAGGCACTTATTAAATATTTTAACTCATTTTGTCCTCAAAAATGAATTTTACAATTTTAGAATGAAAGATGTTATTTGATTTATTTTCTAAATTTTTATTAGAATTTTCGTTTATTTTCTTATATTTTTTTTGTTTTTATTGTTAAGAAATAAAAATAAGATCAAAGCTTTAATGGATCAAAAAGTGATTTTGATGTAAAATATTCTAGTGATTATTTTTTAGAAATTAAAAAAAAAAGCAGAAACTAATTTATGTTTGTTTACAATTATAAAAATCATTTATTTAAAAGAAATAGCTAATTTTTTGAGAAGCTATTCAAAATAGCTTTTAGTTTTAATCATATTTTATATTCTTTTTAACTTAATATTTTGAAAAGCTAAAACAAAAAAGCATGAAAAACTTTTTAAAATGACTGTTTTGTATAAAAAGTGATTTTTTTTTATGGAAAAAAGCTTTAGCAAATGAGTCCTCTAAAGCAGCCTAAAAGAAAGTCTTTAAGAGTTCTCGGCTTTTTCTTTTGGTGCAAGTTATTCAACCCACAAATTAAAAGGAGGAAAAAGAAAGGATTAGGGTTATCTTTTCCTCTATTCTCTAATCAGAAGTTATTGTCAAGATTTTGACTTTCTCTCTTCCTTTATGAGTTCTAAGGATACAAGAAGCACAATTAGGGTGAAAGCTTACTTCTTTTCAAGCATTCGTGGAGTTTTATCTACTTATTTATCTTTTGTTATCTTTTACTTTTTTAAGTCTAGGTAAACTCCTTTTTGTTGGGGTTAGATGAATTTATATATAACTTATGGATCCTTGATTAGATAATTTTAATAAAAGTTTTTTTTTCTATCTTGTGGTTGTATTTTCTTTTCTTAATACGTCTTGAGACTTCACCACCTTAGAAATATTTTTTATTTATTTAATGAATGCAAATTTGCTCTCTATATAGATGGGTTATGACATATAAACCTAGTAATTCTTTAAGCTAGGAATAATTATCAGATGCTCAGTATCATTAGGGATTTCTAAACTTAATGTTTATTCTTCTTTAATTAATTTCATCTAAAGAATTAGAATTGTTAATTAGAAAAGAATTGGTGGATGTGGTCTGCTAGAATTGATGTGGGGGTGCCTTTTAAGGCACAATGTCATGCTTATTTTGTTTAAGGATATGTAGTGGTTACAAGCAACAAAGTTCACATTTTTTGAAAATTAATATGCACAGAAATTTTGTGAAAATGATAGTACTTATTTATGTATGGTGAACATTGGTTGGTAGTCTAGAAGAATAACGATCACACATTTGAGCATGTGGCACTTTAAGGTTCAAATGTTGGAATCTTTTGTGTAGAAGAATAGTATGCGTAGATTGTTTTTTTGGAAGACTGCTGTCAAGTCCTTAGGATTGCGGTTTAGTGAAAATAGCTTTTGATGTTGTTGGTGTCTTATTTTTTTTGTCAAATAGGTGGTATGCATAAAGTGCAAAAGAGAGACTGTGATATATTTCAATCCCATGTTTGCTCAAATACATAAGAGTTTATCTACTTCAAGTATATATGTGTCAACCAATGGGGTGACTTGCTATAGTAAACTTGGGCATGGGTCTTTATTATACATATTGTTAATTCTCTAGTGATTGGAGGGTACTACAGTGTTTTTTTTATTTATCATTGTATGCGAGATGTGAGCTTTATGTTGGAGTGTTATGATTTTGTAATTTGGGAGGGGCTGTGCTCAATTATGAACTATGTATCTTGTGTTTTGCTTCCAATCCTTACACATCTTGTGCTTAGTGTAGAATGTTTTTAATAATATCTCTTTGTTTGTCAAAATAAATTAAAGATAAATGTTTAATTACATAAAGGATTAAGTTTTAAATAAATTAAAAAATTCAGTAGACAAAATAAGAAATCAAATTAAGTTAAAGCCAAAAATTAGGAATTTTTTAAGTGAAATAGAATAGACCCTAGTCCTAATATTTTCTTCATTTGAATTAAATATATATTTTTTTTACATTCTTGTATGCTAAATTAAAAAATCATAAAATCAAATCTTTATTATTTTCTTTTAATTTTAATTCTTGTTTTCTCTAAACCAATGAATTATAAATCATACTTTTTGAGTTCCTATTTAAATTGTGTTTATAAAATTGTGAATTACTCTTCAATTCTAAAAACAATACTCAATTTTTTACCATTTTAATTATTACTTGCAACGACTTGATACACTTGTCAAGGTTGCATAGATCATCCGCGTTTATATGTTCAAGAACTACAATTTACACTTGTCGAGTCATTGGACATTTGAATTGTTGCCATTGCAATGTAAAGTCATTGTCAATTTGCTCAAGACTTAAGAGTCAAAATTTAATTCCATAAATTACACTTTAATCTCTTCAGGTAATTATTTTTACAACTTTGTAGTCGGTTTAAAAAGACATTAAAAATGATCAGTTCGAAGGTAGCATTCGTGATTAGCATAGTTCACATATCGCACGATATTGCATTGTTTGGTTTTCAACTCGTCAAATCCTTTCTAGTATTTTTATGTTACGAATAAATTTGACTTGATACGTTTTGCTTTAGTTTAAAGTAAACCAATATGTCGTTGGTCCAATCTGAACTTGGATCTCTTAAGCAAGATTTCGGTTCAAACTTTGTAGATAGAAAAAACGTGGTTAAGAGAAGAGATTCCATTAAAGGTGGATGAAAAAATGTGACTGTGTCGGTGAATATTTCACACCTATAACATAGTTACTCTCTTTCTAGGAAAAAAAAAAAAAAGTAAACACCTGGAGTATGCTGATTCTTTTTGCCCCGTGATTTTCTTTTAGTTACTTGCACCTTATCCCTTTTTTGCAAGGGGAAAAATCAAAGAGAGATTCAGTGGAGATTCATGAGAGGAACGGCGCAGAAGTAAGAAAACAAAAGAAAAGAAGGGGTAAGCTATGTTAAAAATTAAAATCCCTCTTGAACCCATCACATTTGGTCCGGGTGCACAGCCGAAGCGTCATTTTGTGACTACATGCTTGAGTTATTTGTATTTAGATTCCTAACACGCTTGCCATCATGCTAGCAATACACTCTCTTATTAAGTAAAATTAATACTGAGTGATACCAAATATATGAGTCTTATTTCCAAAATTAGTAGGACACATAAATTTCAATATATGAGTCTTATTTCTAAAATTAATAGGACACACATAAATTTCACCCAACATCAACCAATAGAAGAGTGTGTCTTCAGTAAAAAGCGTTAAATGTTGATAGCATTCCGCCTAGCAATAATATTGTAATAGTACTTCAACAATCCGACCGACATCTAATTTTGAATAGTAAGAAGAGAATAGCTATGGCAAGGGCATACAAGTTAACAAATGAGACAAAACGGAAATTTTGCTATCAAGCTTTTATGGCTAATAAATATTTTGAAGGTTTCAAGGACCACACAAGCTGGTTTCATTGGATTCTAACCATATCCATTCTTCCAAATCCCATCCAAGTTTCCATCACTTAACCAACAGAGTCAACGAACTCAATGCTATTCTAGCTTCGCTTGAGCACTCGTCCTAGATCAGAATCTAGAGTTGAGGATAGTAACTAGTGCCTACTGCCTAGCTAATCTCTCTCTTGTTTGGCTAACTTATTAAGTTATTGTATTTATTGAATTCTTCTCCCTGCAATGCCAGGAACCATCATGGTTTCAGGTACTAACTGTCATGGAGCACTAGCAATAATTCAAGCACCTCAGCTCCCAGGTGGTTTTTTTTTTTTTTTTTCTTACTTCTCTATTCATTTTGCAGTATTGGAATTCATGGATCTTCCATTATCTTCATCAACATCCATAAGGGGTATGCAATAGATCTTGCTTTTGAATATGTACCTATCTCTCCCCTCAAGTCTATTCCTAATGCCAATTATAACAAAGTTTAGTGGTGAATGCATACAGCTTCCTTGGGGAAATTAGAGTACCAAATGAGTGACAAAGGAAACTTATCCTTGTAAGATTAACTTAGAAGTGTACCTTGTTTATTTGATATGTTGTCATAACAATTTCTAGGTTACAATCTGTTTGTTCTGTTGTATTGTTCAGCCCCTTGACTAGCCTCCGTGATGATTTGATTTTCAAAATTCTGGATGCTGAGGGGAATGAAATATCACGTACAGGTTGTTTTTCAATACACATCCTCTTTGAATTGACCTTTTCAAAGTCAGACACATAGTAAGTTTTTCTAACAAGAAGTTATAAATAATAACTAGCAGGTGTTCAGATCAGGTTGATATTAGAGAAAGGGGTTTGGGAAGACAACTTTCCCCTTGGGGGCGGCCATCTGCGATTGAAGTTGCAATTCATCCTTAGTGATGAAGAGCGCGACAGAATTCGTTCATTGGTACTGATTTCTTTTCCTTATACAGTTTGTAATGCACTTATGCTTATGAACTTTCTTCAACATTTGAAGTTAAATGCATCAGTCAATTATTGTTTTGATACTGAACTAATGGTATTTGAATGAAATGTATACAACTAGAATATGCACAGGTGATACATACAGACTGTAATCGTTGAATGTTTTTAACTTGTAGAGACAGCAATTGAAGTTGTGGTTATTAGTGTCTCCGCATTAACTCCTCACATCTTTACTTTTTCAGAGACAATCTGCATTAAAGAAAAAACATGATGAGCTTCTTAGTAGGGGTCAAAGAGGGGCAGAAAGTGACAGTAGTACTTCTATTGGCAATGCTGCATTACCCTTCAGCAGAAATGATGAGGTCTCAGGTTTGATCTTACTTAGCTGATTAAAGAAGCAATGAAAACTTAAAGCAGAAATACAATAATAAGAGAAGTTCATGAATAAAATATATAGAAACTTAATAGTTATGAATGTGGTCCTACATTCCCTCAAAGACTTTTTCCTGATGTTTTAAGTGCTCCATCTTCTCAAGAATCTCCAAAGAGACACCTTCAACATGAAGCAGTTTCTCGATTGCAAGGTCCTTCTGGTTCCTGCGATGACAAAGAATCTGATACTAGAAATGTAGTTGGGACTCAGTTTGACCAGAAAAAACAGCTAAACCCAGTTAAGGATTAATTAATTTGCTGCATGGTCTCTTTTTGTCCCAACAAGGAGACATTGGAACATGTAATGTTGTTTGTTTAATGGTCATTTTACATGTTTTAGAACATTGCAGATCAATATAAGGAGTCCTCATCCACAAAACCTGTGTCACAAGCAGCTCCTCTCACTCAACTACAACACGAGGGTAAGAAGCCTGGCAATCAGTCACCATCTGAGAAACATCCTCAGAGAACTATTGGTTCAGAAGAAATTGCAATTTTGTTTGGCTCAGAAAAAAATGATGCCCTGACAAGTATTCTGATACAACCTAATCTAGAGGAAGGTGGCCTTCAATATTCTGAGAAGACTTCACAGGGGAGAACTCCCAGTAATGTGAGGAAAATGATAAGTGCTTTTGAAGGTGGATTGGCTCAGGTATAGTAAGTGCTGTGCTTTTGCAGTATCATCAGCATATTATTGCAAGCTCTTCAACAAATGGAATTTACAAATTACATGGAATTTGTCTTAACAGGATAAGAGAACTCATATTAAACCACCTCCAACTAAACATCAAACAAGTTTAATTGAAAGGAAAGATTCTTCCAAGACCCAGCATTTGGAGCAGGATAAATCAAAGAACACAGAGCCAGCAGGCTTACATGAAAGGGTGACAAGTGCCTCCCTGGTAAGAGATTTGCAACATATTTTGGAGAAAGTAGAGAGTAAATTAACTAGCTTAATTATGTAACACCTAAGGACACCGTGCAGTTGAAGGAGTTGAGCACCATAAATATAATGAACAAACATATTCAGATGGCAGAAATAAAGTCAAAGTAGTGCATAAAACAGAAATATATCAAGAGGAAGAGGGAAAAAAAAATTGATGAGAACATCCACATTTGAAATAGTTACAGTTTTAGTAAAGATGCGTGAAGCATTCAGATTTACAAAATATTCAGTTCCAAGCAAGATTCTACAAGCATACAAAAAAAAGGTAGAGAAAGGAGGGGAAATGCCTCTATTCAGGGGGATTCACCACAAAAACTGGATTCAGTGTTTCACTTTGACAACAAATATTATTCTTTTGAAAGTTCTGGGGTCTGGATATTCCCAAATGACCAAGAAAGATTTGCATTACAACTAGTAGTAAAAGTGTAAAGGACTATTGTGGAAAGCCAAGAAGTTTGGATTTCTCAAAAACAGAAAATGTGGAAAAGGTATAAAAGTATATTTAGAGACCTTTTGGTTAATTATTATCTTTCAGTAAAAGCTTTGAGCATCACTTATCACTGGGGAAGATGAAATATCTCTCACATTGGGAAAACCTGGAAAAGAAACAAACAAACAAACCAGGAAGACTTTAAGATACTAATTCTGTGTTGTATGTCGAGGAGGATGGGGGACTCGGTATTCTTCCTTTCGCAAACAAACAAAACAAGATTTCTTTTGGCATTAGCTTACATGTTGATTGAAGCTTCCTTATAGACTAGCATAATAGAAGTATAAAAGTTTGTGTCAATTATCAAAGTTAAGCTATTTATGAGTAATATATTCGTTGCCACTATATGTCTATTTTACTGCCATAAATTGAGCTGTTTGCTTCTGACAGAGAAACATTTAAGATGAGAAGTGGATGTCAACATATAAACTGACAATTTATCTAATTAAGCATTTTGCTTCTTCTTTCTTATATTTTATTTTATTTTTGTGTTACAGAATGAAGCATATGTTGGTACTGGAACTGAGGGGGGCAAGTATGAAAAGATACAGGAAATTAAAGAATCAAAGCCCAAGACTTCTGATAATAATGGAGATGAAAATTCTGGAGGACCAATTAACCAGGTTATAATCAAATTTTAATTCAGAAAATCTTGCTTGTTTAACTTGAAAATTTTAATTTTAGACATTGGAAGTGGTACTCTGAGTAAAAGAATCACTATTTTCATATTTGCAATACTGCCCCCAAAGTAAGCAATGAGTTTCTATAAACAATGTTGCATTTATCCATCTTGTCTTTCAATATATGTTTTCATTCTAAAACAGAACTTGAACAGGTTGCTATTTCTCCTCTATTTTACAACATGCTTTCAGCTATTGTTGAATAATATGCTTATATGGTCTTTTCTACATCTTCACCTTTCAGATAGTAAAAGTTGCAATCATTATAGGATTTGGATTATTTGTTCTCTTATTCAGACAAAGAAAAAGAAGGTATGAAAATTAGGCAATTTCCTAGTTATATTTCTTTACTTTGATCCTGTTAATTATATCTTATCATGCATTGACCTCCTTGTGAAGAAATCAAATGCACTTCAAAATTGAAATAATGTAAACCTTGTGTATCTGTTTGATCATGTATTGCCTATTATATCCTTGTAGGTTCATTTTATGTATGACGTTTCATTGGTGTTGATTTGACATTAATGCTGATTTTATTCCACAAGAAGTTTAATATTATTGCTAGGAAATATTTTCTGATTTATTTCAACGTGCAATATTGCTCTACGGCTCTACCTGTACTACTGGCTATTATTCTATTATAGCAATAATTCTGTGGACACTACCTCTTTGTATACAAAACCCTAAGGCCATTATGTCCTAACTGGTTTTAAATATTGTGCTACTTTTTTTAATCAGCAATAGTTTGGTATGCATGTGCAGAATATTCATTTGATGAGATTCAAATGTTATCTACATGATCTTTTGGTCAAATGAATTTGACCATAAGCAAAAGGATACTAGAAAATTTCTTTGTTACGTCATTCCTATGAATGTAGAGCAAGCTGCGTGAAAATATGTTTTGTATCATATAGACTATCCTATAGGCTAGATGCTTAAAACAGTTATAATTTATTATACTGCAGATAGGACCTTGTGGGAAATCTACTACTGGCATAAGCTGTCACACGTTTACAAAATACTAACAAGTTTTCTTTAGATGTTCATGTGGTTTTAGTTCTATTTTTCTACCCCGGTGTGAATATTCTCTCAATGTACTAATCACCCCCAACACCTTTGCCGCGTTTGCTGGCACAATTTATCGATTTTGTTAAAGCATTCATGCTTTGTAGCATATTACTGTGGTCTTGGAGCAACTTTATATGACAATTGTTTCTAGTAATCCCAGCATGGTCCAAATTGTTCTGCTGCTTCTTTTTGTATGTAGGGAAATTCTAATAGAAATTAAGCAAGAATTATGGACATAGGTTTACAGTCATCCTACAGAGCTAGATTTAGATAATCTCAGCAAGAATTATAGATGTTTGAATCATTCCTTTCTAACATCCATTTTGTCAAAAAGATCTGTACACTAAGTTGTTTTAAGAAATTATGCTCCATTTCACCAAGAACTTCTAAGTGTCTGTATGCTGTATTATGTAGTAATGGAGAGAGGCAAAAGGATGTATTTAACTTTCTGAATTTACCAGAATGAAGAAGACTGCCTGAGAATCAGTTCAACAAATCTTAAATTCTTCATTTGTTGAAGCATGCACAAGCATCTGCAACTGCAATCAAGTCAACAAAAATTTCAAGTTCCTGATATTGGGCCAAATTTTAATGCACTCTTATCCTGCTTGTTGAGCATCTTTCGTGAGCCGAAACCTTGGCATTGCTGAGAGCCTGAGACAGTTACATCCTTAGCAACTAAATATGTTGAAAAAAAGAGGAATAAGCATTAATATTCAATTACGTTGAGAGGCTTAAGGAATGTTAGGTTCGCTTTCCACAGGGATGGAGTAAAACTTTGTAACATTGTTCTTTTATTGCTTCTATATACAATAAATTGGAGAAAATCTGTAAAATTTTCCATCTCAAGGATTGCACCAACTAATTAACCTGTGTTTTCTTGATGACAACTAGCACAATTTGTCCATTTATCAAATTCATGACATGGCATATGAGACTATGGCCTCATTACGTGGTTTTCTGCACCTTTTCTTTTAAATAGTGACATGTTTAATCAATTTTAGTTGTACATATTTAATTTAAACTGAACTCTTTGAAAATAAATGTGTGTAGTATAGGATTTATTTACTAAAGCTGTGAAAGTTAATTAATTTAAAGTTATATATTTTTAATAATTTATAAATTTTGTATTTTATTTACTAAATATTTATAAATATTTAATTTTATGGGATATGGAGTATGATATGTCGATTCAACTACATAACCGATAAAGAAAAAGGGAATTGCAAGATCCACATAAATGTATAGAAGAAAATAAGTTTGAGGGTGGGGCAAAGTTGATAAACAAATGAAAAGTAAAGAAAAGAATGTTGATAACAGATTAGGCAAAGATTATAGTTTCTGACACGAGTTAGGCGCATGAACATACAAATCCAAATGATTAATTGGCTAGATCTTATGATGTGTGGACAAGAAGCAGTATTCTTGAGTTCAATACCTTATCAAGTTTATTCCTTTAATTACATGATTGAGGGGGGATTATAAAGTGCCGCAAGAAAAGCTAATGATCCTTGACAGGGCCTTTTGATTTGAGCAAGTAGAAATGAGGGTATATCAGTTTTGCCTATATGATTTGGGAAGGTATTTAGGGGACTGCAAAGGGTGCTGTTTGGCGATCATCAAGTGAGATCATCTCGGTTTCGAAAGCACAGGCTTGACCATGGGTGCATGAAATGGATAATCAAGTTTTTTTAACTTTAATAGGCTATTGGTATAATGACTCAATTGTGGGTCTCTTTAAAAAACTTATTTGCATTTGTCAACATCTAAAAGAATTTTGATTTTGTTGCAATTTTTAGTATATTTAATGTTTGTTATTCATATAGGCCCCCCTACGTCATGACATAAAAGGTAATTAATTGAGGAGCCGAAAGATAAACTCAACATCACAACCTTAATAATTGGGCCAAAGAATTTATTATATAGAAGCTAAATCCTCTGATGATTAATAAATTATTAAAAACTTTAATAAATTTCAATTGATGTTGATTTGAGGTGGTTCGAAGGTAAACCCACATTCAAATAAGGTTTTTTCTTTGGTACAAGTTGTAAACAGCTTGTTTCAATGCCCCCTCTAATACTGTTCAACAATATTTGGATATTTATCATAACTTGCCTCATCAGAGTAGGGGTGTTCCCGTGAACCCAAACCAACCCAAACACTTCGGTTTAAATTTTGGATGTTTGGGTAGCATCCAATCCACCCATTTATATACAGGTTGGATAACAAGTTTTAATTTTTAAACCCGTGAACCCAACCCACTAACATGAATAGTTTTTAAATTTATTATTTGTACATATTTTTAGTTTAAAAAAATTATGAATAATGAGTATTTCAACATTGAATTAACTCCTTTTAATTGTAACATATAAACATAAATATATGTATATCAACCACTAAGTTAATCCAATGAAAAAAGTGGATATGGCTTACATAGTAGAGTCCATCATAGTGAACAATGCAACGTTTATTATGATTTTTTATTTTTAAAAAATATAATTTAATTTTTATAATTCTTCTTTTTTTATATAAAAGCGTATTTAATATGTTACTAAATAAGAATGGGTACCTATGAATCCAACCCAACCAACCTGTTATTGATCGAGTTAGTTCAGTTCAGATTTGATAAAAAAAATTACATAAATTCAATCTAACCTAACCTAATTTATTTTAATTGGTTCAGAGTATCAAATTTGGCCAAACCCAACCTAAACCAACTCGTGAATACCCCCTACATCAGATAGTGATACAAGTTTTTTAATATTACACTTAAGTCCCAAGGACTTATCTGCAATTTTATTTTATATTTCTTATTTTCAATTTTATTTTTTGTTTTGTTTTTAAAAAGTGAAATTTGATCATCTGTCTCCCAAATTTTTATTTCATCTGAACCCACATGTGCATTTAACGTTCAGGCCATGCAATTGAACCAGGTAGTTGTTAAAATGTTATAAAAAAGGGTTCCAATTAATTTTCGAACCCCCATCCAGCGAAATAACAAAACCACATATTTCGCTGCGCCACACAACTAAAAAATATTATATGTACATCATTTATTATTATTATTATATCTATAAATCTGGATTTCGTAATGTTGTTATTACTTACTTTATTTTCATTATCCTTTAAAGATGAATATAATATTATAGCATGTATAAATTATGAATCAGTACATGACGTAGAAAATAGTCCATTAAAAATTAATATTTATATCAAAATATTTATCCTTTTAATAAAATAAGGCCGTTTATTAATGTATTTTATATAGATAATATCACTACTAAATAATTTAAGTTTTTCAAAAGTAAAGCAGTAGTTCACCCCACCAACCTACATTATGTGCATTATTACTATTATTTTTTTTTTAGAAGATTCCACTTTTATATTCATTTTACAGTAATTATATGGTGGGAAAACACATAAACAACAACACCAAATAGAAAAAGCGAAAGAATATACATTTATTTAATGTGGTTTACCATCTCTTGCTTACATCTACAAAAGCATCTTAATATTTTATCATCTCTCAAATAACATTACATCTCATTACAAGTTTTCTGGACAAACTTGTGAAATCCTCCTTTCATACATATAACCCTCCTTTCATGTTGGGTGGTGATCCCCTTTACAAGTCGAGTAGTTCTTCTCATCTCAAGAATTCTTATTTATACAACTTGCATCCTAATATTAAAAATTTGAAATTGGAAATTTAAATTGTTTCCCAACAATTCATCCCTCATTTAAAATTTTCAAATTTCCTCCTTAACTCTCGTCATCATGGATGCTCATTGCATTCATCTCCAATCTTGCTTACACTCTGCAAACTTTGATGTGTTCCCCACCTTTGCTTCATGAGTATTGGATGATAACACTTCTTGTACTTGCACCACTGTTAGCTACCACGACACACTACTTGACTTCCCATCACCAAGAAGATTTTTGACACAAGAATCCCACACGGATCCACCATCATCTTCATCAAGCTTCAATACTCCTCCTCTAACAGGTCACCAAGCTACACAATATCAGTTCTGATACCACTGTTGGGAAAATACATAAACAATAACACCAAATAGAAATAGTGGAAGAACACACATTTATTTAATGTGGTTCAGCACCTCTTGCCTACATCTACAAAAACATCTCAATATTATTATCATTTCTCAAGTAACATTACATCTCATTATAAGATTTCTAGACAAACTTGTGAAACCCCCCCTTCACATAACCCCCCTCTCACTTGGTGACCCTTTTTATAGGTGGGGTAGCTCTTCTCATCTCCAGAACCCTATTTATACAATTTGCATCCAAATATTAAAGATTTAAAATTGAAAATTTGAATTGTTTTCCATCATTACAAAATTAAATATTGTTAATATTATAAAAATTGATAAACGATCAATTACAAAATAAAATATTGTATATAATATAAAAATAATTTTACAATAATTACAAAGTTAAATATTGTTATTTCCCTATATGGAGGTTCAGACAAAACAAAAATGTGAGAGATAGACGATCAAATTTCACTTTTTTAAAATGAAACTTAAAAATTAAAAATAAGAAATATAAAAAAACTTGCTAATAAGTCCATGGAACCTAAATGCAATATTAAAAAACTGATGCCACTATCTAATGTGGCAAGTTATGATAGGTGTCCAAATATTATTGGATAGTATCAGAAGAGGCATTGAAACAAACTATTTACAACTTACACCAAAGGGAAAACCTAAAATAAAGTTGCATGATTTCTCTAGTGAATTGCTACTCTAGTGGTGATTGAGCACAACTAAGTGAGGTGGATGAGGCGATAACACTTGCAAAAATTCTAATAATTAAGTCAGAAGTGATTCTAGCAGAGTAACAAATAAAAATAAGAAAAAGGGAAAGGAGTCCTAAAATTTATAGGTGAAGGTTATTGACAATAAGATGATGACGGTTACCAACATGATGAGTAATTATCCACTAGCAGCCTCATATTGGCATGAAAGATGGGGAGCATTTAGATGTCCACTATCTTGCCTAGGATCAATCATCAATGTTTATTCTAGTGTCTCCTAAAGTATACGGTGTGACAAAAGAGTGATATGACAGGTAGAGTACTTTGATGCCTCTAAGGGGCATGACCTCTTAAATATGATTAAACTACCATCGAAATGCAAAGCCATCACAGGACATATCGGTCTAGGACTGAGGTTGTTTATAAATCAACTCCAAAGGCCTTTGATGGCTTGATGTGTCTTGGCGTTGTTGTTCTATCACCAAGTTAGACATATGCATGTACATTTTGGACATGCCCTTAAGATTAGACCTCTGTAGAAACCACCCTAGAACTGATATAATTTCATAAAATTATGTATTATTTTATTTCTATAAAACATTTTTTAAACTTTGATAAAAGAACTTAAATTACAATAGAACAATCCACCTTAAAAAATAATATCAAGCTCGACTTAGAACAAATTAGTGACTATTCCAAGTAGTATAATTAATCCTTTACATTTGAATTATAAACTTTCGTCACCTGCACTAATATATTTATCTATTTATAATATATAAATTTCGATCTAAGAAATTGTTAGTCACAAAAAAACATAAGAAAAGAGGTTGAATTGTGTTTTAGACAATTTTTAGCAAATCATTTTTGAAAGATATTTCGTCTTAGGTATAATGATATATAATGATACAATATATAAAAAAGATGAAATCTATTAAACACTTTTTTTATCACAATTAAGTTTTAAGCAATTTTTTAAAATTATTTATTTCTTTCTAAACACCTAATTAGGAGATAAAAGACAGAGATAAATACAAAAAGGTTTTATACTAGTTCGTCTTAACTAAGACTACGTCCAGTTTTTGACATACCACCAAGATTTCCACTAATAGTAAGACTGTTACAAATATTCTTTAACCTAAGCCTTTTTAGGCTCAACACGAGTATTCTTTAACTTGCTTCTCCAAGCAACACCTAAGTATTATTTACATACTAGCCTCTTTAGGCTCAAATTCAAGTATTCTTTAACTCAAAGCCTTTTCAAGCTTCCATTGTTTTCACTAAGAAAAGGTAAAGGGTAAATCACTTTACTATTTCGTCTTAGAAACGAATATACAAATCAAATACAAGTCTTTTGTAACACTACAAGACATTAATGCACTAATGACAAAAACTTCGTCAGAAAAAACAATTTTTGTCACTAGTACTAGCGTCACTAAAATTTTAGTGACAAATTTTTAAAAATTACATGTAAATTATTTTGTCACTAATGTTAATAATTTTTGTATACAATAATGAAATAAAGACAGTTTGAGTTCTTGAGAAAATTTTGCGCAAGGGTTCTTTATTTTGTCTTGATATCCTTAGTATTTATAGATATGCAAGATGTGTCCATTAAAGACCATTGGAGCTTCTTCTTTGACCTTGATAAAAAGTGAATGTTGGAGCATCTATTGTGGCATTTATTGCTTTTCACCATCTAGTCACATATGATAAGATAAAGAACTTAGCTTATTTTTCCTTTTTCATACTTGAGCCGTATGTCAGTGACCAAATCTCCTTTTATTTAGAAAGGTACATTATTATACATTTTACTTTTCAATTGCACCCCTTTTGATGTGATAAGTAACTCCTTCTTTTTAATGATGACAAATAATTATAAGTTTTTATAAGACGGTTTAGAGCAACTGAGCAAGAGTGTAATTTTCTTTTTAAGACATACAAAAGTCATAGATAGTCTATGAGAAGATTTAGCTTATTAAAAATGTAAAACACTTTATATCAGAGCATAAAACTCTAAAGATTATATCAAATCATCTCTTCTAATCAAAAAGACTATAAAGGTTACAAAAAGATCGTCCTACTATATCAAAGCATGTAATATATATGAGATAACTCAACATATATTAGAACATATGATTCTTACTTCGAGATTTATGCAAGACTATTAAAGCATAGTAATATATTCAGAGCATAAGTACTATCAGGCCATATAAATACTATAAGAGTACATGAATTCAAGCATATACAATTATTGGAATAATCATGCAAATTATAATAAAGATTTTGATCAGAGTGATCAAAATATCCATTAAAAAGTAAGAGTTTTCACATCAAGATGATGTCTTTTTGTTTAGAACAATAAAAAGTTTTCCCCTTGAAATTATGCTTTCTATTCATCCTTTATCAAAAACTTAAAAAACTTCTCCTTATAATCCCCTTTTAGCATCAGCAAAAAAACTTTAAGGATCTACTTGATAGAATTTGCTTAGGAACTCAAACATAGCTCTGAACAGAGCATCATCAGCATCCATCCTTAAGCGTTTTTCTTCACGCAGTTGATCCTCCAAAGAGAGAACCATGTTTGCAAGATGCTAACGCAATTATGAAGATCGTTATAAGCGATAAGATTGGATGATTCAGGTAGATCCTCAATAAGTTCTACAATGTGCTCCTTCTCAAGGGGTGCAGACAGAGTAGGAAACATTACTTGAAGAAAAGAAATGAAGTCCAAAAACCAAAAGAGTGAAAAGGGAAGCTCCATATCAAACAAGTATCCAGCAGGAAAGAAAGATTTTTTTTTTTTTTTTGAGGAATTAGCAAAGCATATTGTGAAAGAATAACTTGGTCTTAGATGGTGCCAGAAGGACAAAGAAGCATCATCCTTTGGTCTTGAACTGAAAGACATCTTTCTCCTCTGGAGTCAACCCTAAGTATGTTCCAAGGAAACAAGATGATGCTTCAATCTTACACCATTGAGCTGGGAATAAAAGTCCTTAGAAAATAGGCTTTCAAACGCGCTTCTTTTCACATCATTTTTTTTATAACAACTTGTTTCATGGAAGGCTTGTTCTCTCTTTTTTCTTTGCCCTTGCAAATGTATTAAGTGTCACACCTGACTTTTGATTCAAAGGCACGCTTCACCATTGTCCAAGGGTGTGAATAAGATGCGAAAATAGTCCTTCAATGCGAAAAGGAATTGGATGTTTGAGCTTGTCACAGTACATCTCAATCTTGGCAAGATCAGTTATTATCTTCTTCCTTTCTTCAACAAAAGTGTTATGAACACGCTTGGTGTCATAATCCCAATCAGCTGGGTTCCAAAACTTGAACTCTGGTTGATCTTCTAGATTATTTGGCAGAATCTTGGGGCTTCTCCAAGTAGAATATGGACTCCAAACATTTTGTAGGAACATGGATTTTGTACATCAAAGTGAGATATTATGCTTTGTTCACTTTTACATTGAAAGGATAAATGTGATTGCACTTCATCTTGGGCGACTTGTACTTGAAAACAAGTGCATTCAACTTATTACTGTAGCCTGGTTTCCACTGGTAAGGAAGAATGTTTGGCTCATAATACATGGCAAGGGTTTCATCATTCAAATGCACATATCCGGGAATAATGTCCATCGTAGACAATAAGGTACTTTTGCAGACATCAGCTCCAGATATATCTGACATCATCCTTCTGTCAGCGTCTTCTTATATAACTTATTTTAAGTTATATATATATATATAGGGAACGTTTCAAATGAGTAATTTTTACAATGAGAAAATGAGAATTTTCAATGATAGCTCTTGGACCATAATTAAAACAAATTTGCAGTTGAAATTAAAACTCAATTAATCACTCTTATGATATCATTATTGTCACTGTCTCCACCACCACTGCCACCACCATCACCACCACGGTCATTGCCACCGCCACCACGATGGTGGTGGCAACGGCGACAGTGGTGGTGGTTGTGACGGTGATAGCGGTGGTGGTGGCAGCAGTAGCGGTGATGGTGGCAGTGGTGGTAGTAGCGGTTGCAGAGGTAGTGACGATAGCGGTGATGGTGGCAACTGCAAGGGTGGTGACGACATCGATGGTGGTGGTGGCGGTGACAATAGTGGTGGCGATAGTGGTGGTGGTGGTGACGATGATGGCAGTGACAGTGGTGGCAGCGACGGTAGTGACAACAATGGTGGTAGTAGTGACAACGATTATGGAGGTGAAGACAATGGTAGTCTCATAAAAAGTGTTTAATTAAAGTTTAATTTCAGTTGTTCATTGTTTTTAATTGTAATTCAATTGTTACTATTAATTGTTTTTATTTCTCATTTTAAGAAGTTTTTTATTTGAAACGCCCCTTCTGAATCATTAGTCAAAATAATCAAAATTCCTCATTTCATTACTAAATTATTTTACTGCTTGCAACGCATGATCAGTAGACATGCGATCATCAACACGTGCCTCGAAGATTGCCAAATAGATTAATGTGGTTCACATCCCTATTATGTCTTGCTTGTTGGATTTTGCTATGACTTTTACTGTTCTAAACTTATAATAAAATGACTTTTAAATGATTAGTGTTGACATCCGCCTTTTCAAATTGTTCGATGAAGAAAATATAATCTTGAGGGCTTGATTTGTTAAAGCTTTTAATTAAAAAGAAAGAAAGAAAACTCTTTTCAAATTTCAACTCCTGCTTTAATATTGTGTGGTTCATCTCATCTCATGTCACTAGTATCAATCCATAACATATTAAGACAGCATGCACTTGGCCATATTTGAGAAGACCTTCTTCTTTATTTGTCATGTTTATCTCCACAATAATATAAGAGAATATCTTGAATTTATAATTATTGAGAATTCAGGGTTCTACGTGGAACTCAAAAGACTTTGGTTGCCCCTGTTAATGGAAAGTAGAGGGTTTGCTTTTACTTGCCACGACGCCACGCAACTTATATTTATTTGGAATCGTATTTTTGCGTGAGCAGTGTGGCTCTATGTTGGGACCGTCACTTGGTGGTGTTTTATATATGTGAAGGAGGGTGAGGGTGATAGTTCATTGCTTTGCGTTATTTTTGTTAATCGACTGATGTCTGATAGGGAAGTCCAGAGAAATTAAAGTATCAAAAGGGTGAAAAGCTTGTGCTATGATGATCACGCAATGTACATCTGGCGGTGTGTTTGAATGTGTAGGTCATTAATATTCCTTCTCGTGAAGTTTGGAGTTCTTTTACAATTATTTTTGTTTGGGAAATGATTATGATGTTCTTCTGGATGTTTCCCAAACTGTATGTGTAAATAAAAATGGGCCCTTGTGAGAAAAATATTTTCACTTTTTTTATTCAAATCTTTAAAAATAAAAAATAAAAATAAATTAATAATTTGGTAATTAAAAATAAAAATATAAAATATTTTCTCAAATCAAACCACCTTTATTTTTTATGCCGATAATAATTTTGGCAAAGATGGAAATTTCATTTATTTATATATAAAGAATGTATGAGGAATTAAAGTGAAGCCAATAAATAATTTTATATTATTATTATTATTATTATATAAGAGTTCTTTAAACTTAAAAATTTAATAAATGTACATGTTCACTTACTTTATACTAATTAAATTTAACTTTTTCATCAAAAGAATAAGAGTGACACACATCAAACTCTAGATTATTATACTTTGTCATAGGGATCATTTCATGAACAGATTATTCTAAAATCTTATCAAAGACAATTGAATAACTTTTATTTTACAACTGATCTTTCGAAGGAGGAGGGACAAAAATAATAGGAAAATCCAAATCAAATTATAAGACTCCATAAACATTTTAACTCTCCAACAAATTTATTAATGGATATACTTTACAATTTCAGCACATATACGCTGCCATGAATATCATCTTGCACGCTATTTTTCTTGTCACGAACAATGGAGTGCTCAACAAAGCACAACCCAACAATCACAGTTTTAGTTACATTAATTTATACAACAAAAAGGAGAAAATGAATTAACGTAATAGGCATGCGTCACGTACGGTACGGGGCCATTTATAATATGCAACGTTGATTCTCATGCAGTGGAACATTCTGGAGGGAGCCTTGTGGGAAACGTCTGGCATCAGTGCAGTAGTTGTAAATCATGTAATTCTTTTGCACCCAACGAATCTTGGCTTGCCCCGTGGCGTCCAGTGATTGGCCCGATGAGGAAGGACAAGAAGATGACCCTGACGAAGTCCAAACACAAGCTTGGGCGTTGAAGTTTCTATATGAGGCCGTGAATGGGGCCTTGCTCCAATCCGTTTTCACAAGCCCACCCCTTGTGGCCCAATCTTCAGCGTTCCAAAGGCTAGAGTATATTCTCATGGCTTGGTTCTTTGGAAAAGGAACACCTTTCGTCTCCAAATTCTTGAACTCCCTTATTGGGGTCCCGTCCACAGAGAATCTGTTCCGTGAAATAACAAAATTAAAAAAAAAAAAAAGGTTAATTATGAATGATATATTTATTAATTGGTATCTATTTTGGTTGTGGTTATTTTTGGGAAAGAAATACGAATATAGAATATTACATGATGCTTGCGGGATTCCACTGGACGGAATATGTGTGGAAGTCCTTGGTGGGGTCGAACCATAGATGGAACTGCTGCTCCCTGTTCCCTTTCCCTTGGGTGAACACGTTCGTATGAAGAGTATAAGGATCACCACTCAAGTTACCCAAAAATTCAAAATCTATTTCGTCGTGCGTAGGCCCCAGAGAAGATAACTGCAGCAATCACAAGTAAAAATATTCATTATTTGATTTCATTTCTCGTTAAACATTATATTCAATAATACTAATCATGCCTCTTCAAAGAAATAATACTAGTTATTGTTTTAATTTAATGCATTCAGTGTCATTAAAAGTTTATATATATATATATATATATATATATATATATATATATATATATTATCATGCATGGTACATTAATTAAAAAGTTTGATTATGATAACAAATTCAAAAGTTACTAGCTGTTAATGACGTGATAAGATGACGTTTGTAAGAACTTATACACTGTATATTTGTATATATAAAATTAAGTGACTTATGCTGTGTTATAAGCTTTAATTAATTCATTTTCATAAACTCTATAAAAATCTTATAATTTTTTATGGTATAAATATGTTTTTGGTTTTTAAATTTAAGATAAATTTGTTTTTGATCCCCAAATTTAAAAATAATTTTTTTTAGTTTCTCTAATTTGAAAAAAAATTATTTTAGTCCTTCAAGACCACCTACGATATTATTGATAGGACAAATTGAGTTAGTTATATAGTATCAGTTGAATTTGATGTGATATTTTAATTGATATGGACATTACCAAGTGGGTTTTATGTGACTAATTCATTAACTGTACTTGAACAAAAAGATTAAAACATGTTTTTTTTAAATTACAGGAACTAAAAAAATTATTTTTAAATTTGGAGGACCAAAAACAAATTTACCCTAAAATTGAGGAACTAAAAAACATATTTAAGTCATTTTTATTAAATAACTGTTTATCTGAACATGATAGTATAAATTTTATATATCAATTCAAAATTAAACTCTAGTAATTAAGGGCTAAACTATAAAGAAAACGTAATCAGGAAAAAAGACCCTACTAAAGGTGATTTGTGGTCAGTTAAGTTTTTTAACAAAAATTAATCATCAACAAAGTCGACAAATACTTCACACTAATAACATAATGATCCAAAAAAATTAAGGACTAAACTAATAAAGGTAGCTTACATAATAGGCTGTGACGGTGCCAGCAGAGTTACCAGGCACGAGCTTGAGCTGCATGTCAATTTTTCCGAACAAGTACTCGTTTTTGGAGCGGAAGCCAGAGCCAGATGCCCTGTCCAGGGACAGGGTGAGAAGCTGTCCATTTTCAAGGATTTTGGCACGCCCACCACCCCATGTTATTTCAAAGTCTTGGTAAAAGCTACCAGCGGTGGCCGCCACCACAAAGGTAGCTACCACCAGAACAAACCCAACAATACTTTTCATCTCCAAACAACCCTTCCAAGTGGCGATGCCTTTCTTGGTTGGTGACTATGGCAACCAATTGTATTTAAAGAGGGAAATAGAAAGAGGTACACAAGATGCCTAGAGGAGGAGTATTTGGCGAAGACCGCAGTGCATGCAAACGCAAAGTTTTGAAGCTATTTATAGAGTGCGTTACTTGGAGGCAACTATTAGTGTAATGGAAAGGACGATTGGATTCGAACGTGGTGGTAGTGGTTGTGGAAAAAGAGTAATGATATTACTACACTTTATTTTCTGAATGTATTGGGTGGAAGGAAAAATGGGATAGAAAAATAAAATACTAATAGATATAATAAATAATATAATAAAAAATAATGACAGAAAAAAAAATTATATATTCACAATGTAAAATAATTTTATATTATTATTTAATTATAAATTATTATATATGATAAATTTGTTGATTTTTATAATAATTATTTTAAAAATAATAATTTCTGATTAATTAATAACATAAAACTTTTTATATTAAAAGTGTATAGTTATTAAATTAAAAAAATAAAAATAAAATAAAAGAGACCAAATGACCATTTGTAATTTTCCATTAAAAAAATTAATATTTTGTTTGGTTCAATATAAAGAAATGAAAAGAAATTTTTGAATTTTTAAAAATATAGATGATTTAGTTGAATAAAAATAAGTGAAATTTTTTTAAAATTTATGAATCTCATTATTTATTTTCACTTTATTTATCAATTATTTTTATCACTTCTCTATCTTATTTTTTATTTATTTTTTATTAAACAATTTAAAATTTAAAATTATTTTTTATTTATTTTTTACTTTTTAACTTATTTTTCTTCTATTTATTTCTATCTTTTCTACCAAAAGGCTGCGAGCGTATAGAGTGAAAGAGATGGGGGTAGAGATGGTATTGGCTGACTTGGCTAGCTGAAGTGGGACCATGACAGCTAATGAGGGATAATATTCAAGTGTTGTCCAATCAATTGGGTTCTCGCTTTTTAACGAATTGTTTTGTATATGGCTCAATGAAATTGTAAATAAATATTGGCCTTCAGTTTTCAAACATCAAATCAAATGGCTTCAAACATCAAATCGAATCGGCTGCTGTCTAGTCGTCAGAGTTGTCTATAATAATCTTCTCCGCAGTTAATTGTTTCATGAATCACCACATTGTTTATTACTAGCTCGCTATAGCCTGTAGGTCTGTTCTAGATAAACATCACTGTTTTTTAATTAGTGTGAGACTAATAAACATCTACACGTCCAAACACACAAATGTATATCCTAAAACTGTAACGCACTCGTGTTTTTTTATTGCCTCCAACATTTATCATACAAAAATTTTAACCACGGAAAAATCAGTCCCAATACAAAGTCTGGAAAAGATAATTTCTACAAATTAAGCTGGAATTATATGTTACCTATCAATTTGATCGTTCTGAAATTAGATTCAAGTTTTTTGATAAGCCAAGTAATTTTATGAGTTTAATATCTATGTATTTTCAGTATAAAAAATTTAACACAATTAACCAATCAAAAATTGTAACTATAATATAATATATTTTAATGTAATTATTATAAAAGTTAACAAATTTACTATATCATGATAATTGCTAATCGAATAACAATGTATAAAATTCTTACACTTTCAGTTTATATATTATTTGCTCTAATTTTATTAAGAAAAATAAGGATATTAGATCTTAAGAACAAGCAATGCTGAAATTAGATTCAAGTATACTGATTTTATTTTGCTTATCAAAAAAAAAAAAGTATACTGATTTTATAAGAGTGGAAGGCCGATTAAGTGAGTCGCTTGCGTGTTGACCAAACTTCTGAAAATACACAAAGCATGCATAATACGTAGTTTTGAGAACCGCGGACGAAAATTCTCCGGTTCTTAATTAATTAAGTAAAAACGAAAGAGAAAGAAGACAATCTTAAAAACAAGTAAGTAAAATAATTAAATTCGTACTTATTTTTGAAGCTTTGCTTTTAAATAGAATTCAATGTGCTGTAGAATTAAAATGAAAACGGAAGCTCACTTAGCTTCACGGATTCTTTTTTTCTTTTTTTGGTCTTTTGATAACAAGCTTCACGGATTCTCGACGAAGGGAAATAAAAATGGCTGCATTTGTTGTTCGTATTATGGCATAAAGTTGTAAGATAAGTGTACACGTGGATCGAAGCTTCATACACGACGTACGGTCGTGGATTAAATTTTTGGATGAAATATATTGGACTTAATTTAGATTTTAATATCTTAAAAATTTGTAATTTTATCATTTATTCTATTGTTTTTTACTTTTTTCAAATAAGCTTTTTAAAGAAATATTATTAAATAATCATTTGTTGTAATTTTCGTTTCTTATTTAGTTTTTCTACATAGTTTATATTTTATTTTTTAAATATCATGAATTTTTTATTTAATTTGTTTCCTTTTTAAAAAAAAATTGGTAGAGATTCCTTTTTAAATGAATTGAATGGAAAAAATATAAAATTAAATGAAAATTTTATAATATTTAAAGTGACTAAATGAAGAAGAAAATAAAAGAAATCATTTGTTGAAAAATATTTTATTGTGGAAGACTCATTTAAAAAAATATATAAATGAAAGAAAATCACGAATTTTTGAGAAAACAATAACTTAATTAAACCAATATATTATATAATTTCAATAGGAACGTTTAAGTTTGTGGATGTACGTGTTGCGAAATGAGAGGAATATCTGGCTTATTTTGTATTTTGTGGTTATGTAATATTTTATATTTAAGGGATCCCCGTTAAATGATAACTATC
This sequence comes from Spatholobus suberectus, assembly GCA_004329165.1. Lineage (NCBI taxonomy): Eukaryota > Viridiplantae > Streptophyta > Magnoliopsida > Fabales > Fabaceae > Spatholobus > Spatholobus suberectus. The sequence continues at coordinate 35,770,239 of CM014729.1, read as the reverse complement.
TTACTTTCTGCCAAAATATGGGTCTTCTTCCACTGGTCATATGTTGCTTTCATTTAAAGCTGGTTGTGATTCGTCGCCAGTCATCAGAATTAAATTAAATATTGTATAATAGCTAAGACCAATCCCTTCTGGACTTAATGTAACGTGTGAGGCTATGCTTTTTTATTTATTTGTTGGATCAATTAAGGGGGTGCATTTTAAGTATTAAAAGAACAACAAAAAAAAAGAGTACAATAAACTCATAATTAAAATTCAGGACATATCTATTGACATTAAGTGTAAAATTTGATAAATTCATAATTACTTTTATAAATAATAAAAATTTATTAATTCAAATGTTGAATCCTGTGAAATTATTCTGATAATTATATACACCAAACTTTAGATAAATAATTTAAGCCTTGGCCAGTTGGTTATCAATTTTAAATTTTGAAATTTTAAAAATTTAAAATCAATTTATAACTTTGTAAATTTGATATCACCTTTTTAATGATTTTTAGTTTAAAAATTTTAATATTAAATTTTAAATTTAAACCACAAAAATTATTCTCCACTTCTTCGTGAATCATGATGGTGTGGAGGAGAAAAGACAATAACATGAACTAGCGGTAACAATACAATGATGGTGATAACAATGATAATAGTCATAGAGGTAATAATGATAGTAATAATAGTAGTAATGACAATAGTGTGCACTAGGCTGACAACAACAATTATAGAGGTAGTGATGTAATAGTTGTGGTGACAATAATGATGGTAATGAAATGAATAATGATGGTTATAAACATGCTTTGTTTTGAAATTTATTTTTGAAAATCTAAAAAAGAAAACTTGCTGTTACCTTGAATATACCTTCGACATTTGTGAATATGTCATCTAATAGTAAAGAACTACTTAATTTTTAAATAGCATATTAGATGTTAAAATAAAGGGGTGTAGTGGAGTATTAATTAATATGTAAATCATATGAAATTTGGTTTGTTTCATAAATACTCTTAATTCTATGACTGAATTGATAAAAAAAATATTTTGTAAAAAGTTTTATTAAAAATTATTTTATTCAGATTCATAACTAATAATGTCAATTTATCTTGTTCATTCAAAATATATTTCTATGCATGACTTTTACTAGTTTAACAAATTAACCTAAAAAAATATATTATTATTTTTAGAATTAAGTTGAACCAAATATGCTTAGCACCCTTGCTTTATATCCTATATTATAATCAAATATGTCTTGTGTATTTTTCTCGGACTTAATTGTATTTAAGTCCTATTATAACCAATGTATGAGTTCAGTCCTTCAATAATTTTTTACTTTAATTTAGCCTCTCAACTTTTAAATTATTTCAATTTGATCCTTTCATCACTCTTTTTTTTTATATAAAAATCTCTCAATCATTGTTTTCTACTTAAATAATTAGAGGTATAAAACCGATTTGAGATATATATATATAAAAAAAAAAGGTCTAGAAGCTAGTCAAAATTTTAATAAATTTAAAAGATTTTGTAGGATGTGAAGTTAAGATTTTGAAGTGGTTAAAATTTGATTTATTTTTTATTTTGGGCATAATATAATGTTTTAATGAGTAAGTTTGAATTACGATGTTTGATTAGAGAATTTTGAGTAAAATAGGATTTAAGTTTGATTATTAATAAAATTTTGAAATAAAATGAACATTTACGAGTTTAAGGTTAAAAAATTGATGAGCTATTTTATTATAACAATTGAAAATTTTGAATGATTTAATTGATTTTAAAAATAAAATTTTAGATGACTGAATTTGAATAAAAAATTGTTAAAAAAAATTAAAATTACAAGAATTTGCAATTAATCCTCTTTCTTAATACTCATATTCTAGATGCAGCAGAATAATACAAGTTAATTTTATGTTATAAAATTATGTGACTAAGATCAATTCATTCCTAAAAGAGTAAGATGGTCTCCCATGAAAAATATTTGTGTTCTTTATAATAAAAAAGTTTCATTCCTACAAGAGAGTTGGGAAACCAATATAATCCAAGGAAAATATTGAATGTTCACTCAATTTGAAGTAGATAAATGTGTGAAAGACAGAGACAGAAAAAAAAAAAAAAAGTAAAGGAAGAGATAAAAGTTAAAGATGTAATAAACAATGTAATGACTAATGAAAAAGAAAGTGAGATAAAAAAAGATAAAAGAAAAAAATAGTTGTATAATATAAAAATAGATATTTCATTGTCATGCAAGTGGTTGCCATGTAAGTTGCACCAGATTCGTACCAATAACAGCTTTGTATGATTCCAATTTATGATAGTCGTGCTGCAAATAGTTGTTTCTTCTTATTATCATTATTAGAGTAATGGGTTGTATGAACGTTGAAAGAAAATAAAAATAAAAATTGATAAATATATTAAGTAATATGATAAAAAAAATATTAAAAAAAATGAAGTGACAAAAAAATAGAAGAAAATGTGAAATGTATTAATATAATTATTGATATTGATTCTATTTGAATAAGTTTTTTCACAAACACTTATAAGAGAATAAAATAAAAATAAAAAATTAAAAGTTTCTTTGATAATTTAAAATTAATTTATACATAAGTTAAAATTAACGTTTTGAAAAAATTAAAATCTTTTAGCTTATCCAAAAAACTTATTTTAATTTATGCATAAATTAATTTTAGTTTAAAAAAAGTGTATTTTATTTTTGTTTCTTATTTTATTCTTCTATAAATATTTTCAGAGAAACTTATCCAAACATAAATATTATTATCCCTTCACCTATTGTGGCTTTTACCTTTTCATGAATGGAAGCGTTCATTTTGATCATATCTACGTATCAGTAAGTAGGCCGCTTCTCCTGTGCAACAAAGAAACAGGCAACACCTTACTTGAAAAGGATGAGATGGAGTGCATGTAGCCTCTATTTGGAAGAGTGGAAATGGGTAAGAAATAAGGAGTATGAAAATGGGTAGATAGGAAATAATTTGAATTATTTGGTAGACCGAAAATGGAGAAGTGGAAAATTAAAAGATGGTGAGTCCTACTAAAATATGTTTTTACGCAAAATAGATGTGAAATGGTCAAGAAATGCTGATCGAAGCAGTTGATAGTCGACTATTTAATGTTAATTGTTGACTATTCAATGCTTTTTTCCAGATAGTTGACTAATACTTTTCTAAATAGATGAATGTTGAATCTAATAGTCGATTATCAGATTGTGATAGTCGATTGTTAGATTTTCTTAATCGATTATTTAATTTAAAAAGTGAATTGAATTTAAAATTAAATTAAATTATTATTTTATTATTTTATTTTTCTCTTTCTATTTATCACCTATTTCTCTTTAACCAAATACTTTTATTTTTACCTTATTTCTCATATATTTTTATTTATCTATTTTTCTCTTTTCTATTTTCATCCACTCTATTTCTCACATATTTATTTCCTTCCTTTCAAACACTTATCCTTACCTTTTCTTTTCTTTTTTAAGGTTAATATCCTTACTTAAACTAGTTCGCTTTTTATCCTTTTACTTTACATTTTCCAGTTGTGCTAAATTAAGGCAAATAGAATATTTTTTTTCTTTTAAAATACAGTAAATAGTATATGCACTATACACGATCATTTAATCATAAACCATCAGTGTGATAAATTTGTTAACTTTTACATTAATTATCTTATAAGTCATACAAATATTAATTTTTAATTGGTTGAGAGTGTAAAATTTTTTACATTAACATTTTATAGAAATTAAACTCTTTAAAATAACTATAACCCTGCTCAGATTTCAGTTTCATTTGAATCGAAAGCATGCAAAACATATGTCCTTGAACAGTGAATATCAGCATCTTTTCCTTTTTAAGACATTATTTATTTATAAATATTGAATGACCGATATTATAATCTCTTTAATTAATGTTATTTAGGGACTAGTTCACAAAACTTAAAATATATAAAAAACTAAATTATTAATTAGTCCCTTATTTTATTTATTTTAATCAATTGGATCCCTTTATTATTAAAAAGTTCAATTAAGTCTTTTAATTTTCAAAAACATGCCAATATTACCTTTTTAGTCCAATTGCAAGAAACAATGTTAACCATGTTGCATACTCCATGCTACATATGCAACATGACTAATGCCGTTTCTCGCAATTGGACGAAAAGGATAATATTGGTGCTTTTTTAAAATTAAGAAACTTAATTGAACCTTTTTATTAATAAAAGGACCAAATTGAATCTTCTAAATAAATTAAGAGATCAAATTATTAATTTTGCCTATATAAAAAGAATGTGTCGGAATATTTATTCTTGTTTTATGATAGAAAATAATACAAAATTAACGTAATAAAAATGGTATACATAACCTTATTATACAGGTTGAAAACTAAAGTAACTACTAATCTTTGGCCTGTTAGAAAAGATATCCGATTGTATGGATTTATTTAAAATTAATTTGGGATTCCCCACTATCAACAATCTGGGTTCGGCTATATTCCATCAATAGCTTATTAAAAGTGAGTGAAATTCTAGTTAAAAAGAAAAAAAAAAACAGCTACATTAATCAACAACGCCATTGGTTCGCATCAGACATCAATATCGCTGTCTTCCATTTCGGTTTTACGAATTAATTGGATGACAACCACAGTACACCTCGCACATTAGTTTCTTTCAATTCATTATATTTCAATTTTGATTATTTTGATTTTAATGCGGCAACTTTTTTATATTCTTTTTAATTTTAGCAATTATATATATATATCTTTATCGAATTGACATTTCCCCTAACATGTTATATTTTTATAATTACCCTATTGTTTGTACTAAGATTTTGTTTCTACTTATTTTTATAGAGCCAATTAAAATAAAATTATTACATCAAATTTTATTTATATCAATATAAACTTAAATTTGCATATAAGCATCAAATTAACGATAATATACTTGCTTTATTTTTAAAAAGTGATGCAATGTTGGTTCCAAAGGTTGTTCGGTGACGGGTCATTTTAAAACTGTGGTTCGTGTTTATCTTTGCTGGACAGTGTGTAGATTAGGCTGGTTCATATAAGTTTAAATATGATGCAATTATTGTTCTAACGATCAAAGAATGCATGCATTTATATAAGGATTAGGGATTAGGCATGCGCTACTAAAATGCTGTCTACAATGATTGTGTACATGTAACAAATCCAAAGCAATCCACTTCAACATCCAAAACCAGTCACTTTCCACCAGCAAGATGAAGTTGTTCTTCTTTAATCCCTTTGGGTCTAGTTAATTAACAAATGGACCCAAACATGTATCATTGCCAAATGTTCCTTTTCTTAAGCGTTTATATTATGGCAGTATATATAAAATTCAACGTAAAAAGATTAAGGTTATATATGTTTGAAAAGAGAACGCACTCTAATTTAACGTGCTGACTCTATGGTGAGTGGTACGCAACCTTAACTTATGCTATGTGCATTCACAAATTAAGAAAAATTAAAATTTTCTCTTTGTTATTTCTGTATTTTCCTGTTTTACAAACTAAGGTATCGCTTTCGCATAAGATGCCTCCCCCAACAATTGAAGCAACGTCATCCTCTGGACTTATCATGTTTAAAAGGAGGATATATTTTTTGTTAAGGTATCCACTATGTGAACACCCAATTTTGTCCGGGTAAATAAAAATAAAATATAAAAGACAAGAAAAAAAAAGCTTTTGAAGAAAAAAACTTTTTTTTTTAATGATGAATACCATGAAAAGACAATGTTGTATCTTGAGTTGTACTTATCCGTTTGAGGTGTTTTTTGTACCATTGGAAAGCTTGTAGAAAAATCTACAACTTATCTCTCTATCTCAAAAACCAAAATCAACTTCTATCTTGATAAAAATCAACCCTAAAGTGGGGCATTTAATCATAACAAAACTCAAGTCCTACATTCTTTCTCTCTTACCTTCCCTTCACTTAAAAGTCCCACATTGGACAATCCACACTCATGCATCTTCTCCTTCCTCTATATAAAGTGGTGCTTACCAAGCAATAAAAAGGAAGCAAAAACATCTATTAATTATGGGTTTAATGCAAGCATAAAGTTTAATCTTTATTTTTATTATCTCTTTTATTTTTTTTCTTTTGGAGCTTTTACTAGAAATTTGTGGTGGATTATTTTGTGTTCACCACAAATTATATCTTGAGATAAATTTGTCTATTTTATCTTTTTTATATATATGTTTTATTTTCTTTTGTCATTGTTGTTTTGTTAAATTTTATTCTTTGTATATCTTTTTCAAATTAGAAATATTTTATATTTAATTAATTTTTTAGAGAAAGGATTAATTGGATGTGATATTTTTTTAATCCTAAGGTTTTAAGGCACAAGTTGTAACAACTTAATGTCTTTAAACTCTTCTCTAAAATTAGAAATGTTAAACTAAAATTAATTTGCTTTAATGGATTGACTTGGATGTGCACCTCTGTTGATTTTATTTTTAGGACATATAAGCCGTAACGGTTTAGAAATCCTAAAATTTAATAAACAAAATTAAAAAATAACAACACACAAATATTTTCTACAAAAGAACCACATGAGTCTAATTCTCCATTGTACCAAGAGATACGTAGGAGTAGGGGCTCACTCCTATTAATCTCAAAAATAATAAAATTTAAGATAAAATAAAAATATTTTTTATAATAATAATATTCTTCTTGCAACTATTTTAGGGTGAGATAAATATTTTAAAAGTCATTAATAATTTGCTTAATCAATTAGAGATAACCGTCTTTATGATGGACGTTGTAGGATGCTAATACCTTCCTACACGTAATTGACTCTCGAGCCCAAAATATGATTTCGTAGACCATTTTCTTTTTAAGGTTTTTCTAACGTTTGCCCTTAATAAATATTGGTGGCGACTCCCTGTTTTTAAAACTCTTTTTCGCCGTCCCGCCTGCGACCCTGGTTGCGACACACTCTATCCTAAGCCAAAATTAAATCGTTAATTAGTTTTTTTCATAAAAAATATTAGTAACAATTTTTAGGCTTAATTGTACTTTTTTCCCTCAAAGTTTTATAATTTTACGAATTTTGCCCCTCAATTTATAAAATATTGCAAATTTTACCCTAACATAGAAAAATAGTCACAATTAAGACATTTTGTAGTGGTTTTTCCTTTAAACCACCACAATTAAGACAATTTTGTGGCCTTTTTTTTTAATTGTGATGGTTTTTCTACTTGAAGGCAAAATTCGTGATATTTTGTAAATTAGGGGACAAAATTCGCAAAAAAAAATATTGAGAGGCAAAATTATAAATTTTGGGAGTAAAAAGTGGAATTAAGCTTAATTTTTAATATGCTATTAATTAAAATTTATTAGAATTTATAAATTATGAGTGAAATTTATTAAATAAAAAATAACATAATTCTAATAAATTTTAACTAATTAATAATAATATTGAAAAGAATATATTGCTGATATTTTTTTCTAAATGCATCATAAAAAGAATAGTAAAAATCTACATTATATTGTATAGCGTAAATATTATTATTACGTAGCATTTTTTATATTTTGTGCTTTTACTTATTAATTATAGCTTTGTTTGTTTTTTATTTATTTTTTTAAATAGTTATCCCTCGGACAAGTTATAAAATATTATTAGATAAATAGGAATACAAAAAAGCTGGATCACCTGATAGATAGTAAGATAAGTGGGTGAGTTGACTAGGGCTAATTAAATCGGGTAATAAGTTTAGCAAAGAGTGGGGGGAGTAGGTTGGTTTTCACATCTATCAAACATCCACACACGAATGGAAAGGTGGAGGCTATTAATAAAATTATTCTTGAAGAAAAAGCTAGATGATGCTAGGGGAAGAAGGGAAGAGGAGATATTCATGTAATATAATCATATCACACCATACAACTCTACATTCATCTACAAAAGAAATACATTTTTTTACTAACGTATGGATTGAACACTGTTCTTACAAGCCTTTCGAGGGACCTAGACTTAGCTATAAGCCCTAGAAAGGCTCCTGTGGTCGTGTGTTGTATGAAGATGTCTACCCTAGTGCTCCTAGGCCATAATTTGGCAATAGTAAAGAAGATCCAGTCTTTCCTTATTAAGACGCAATGGTTGGTGAGAATGTTCGACAAAGGCTTCATGAGGGATGACCAGGTCCTTGTAAGTGCTGGGTCAACTGAGGCCTAGTACGTAACACCAGTCCCAAAAGCCTTGAATGGCGAAGCGCGAAGTACGTAACACTAGTCCCGGAAGCCTCGAGCATCAGAGTTGAAGAGACAGAAGCCTTGTAAAGACATAGTCTGGAGTCATATACTAGTCATATTCTAGTGGACGAGGGTGATACGGAGTTTACAACATTTTTGGAGTTCACAGGGAAAGAGCCTGAGCCAAAGTCCTTGTGGAACGTGCAGTTTTCATATGGTGAAGTGATTGACCAATATTTGACTAAAGACGTGGATGTGAAAAGGCTTGGTGGGGATCAAGGAATGGTTGCGACGTATATGATCAAAGCATTAAGGCTACACACTGCTTTCTGCGAGCATATCCTAAAAAGGAAATGCCAAAAGGCTTCAAGCTTGGCAAAGTGTGTGTCCGACTTGGAGGCCGAGGTTGTAAGCGGCTATAGCCTTCGTGAGAAAATGGATGAGTTAGAGATATCCGTGTCAACGCTAAAAGCTGAAAAGGTGATTTTAGAAGAGGAGAAGTATTGTTGGGAGGCTAAAAGACAATGATTGGAGGATGCTGTGAAGAAAGTTGAGGCTGACCATGACGTGCCGTTAAAGGACCTAGGAAATAAGTGTAAGGGTTAGAAGGTTGAAAAAGATAATTTTGATATTCAAAAAGAAGAACTGAAGAAAGAGGCTACCTCAAAGTTGGAGAATGGCTTTGACCTTGACCTACGTCAAGTTAGTGTTCTATATCTTGACTTGGATCTTTCCGAGTGCAGTGCCATGAAGGATGTAGTTGACGGTCGTATTGTGGAGGAGGATTTGTTCGAGAGCAAAGGGGAGACCGAAGGTGGTGGCTGAGTAATGTGAATTATGAAGCATTCCTGTGTTTGATGGACTTTGTAATTGTTTGCCATTATTTTGCATGCAACTTATTAGGTAGTTGCTGATTGGTTTTCCTTTTGACTATTAAAAATTTGCGCGAACAACTTTAAATGCAATTAATCCCTTGGGACATTTCCAATGTTTCAAAGTCCTATGCCTTTAAATGCTTTTTTCTTTTCACATGTTTTTATTAGTATAAACACAATGGGTGGTGTCTTCCATTGTCCCTTTATAACTTGATTGACTTCTTCATCTTCTTATACTGCTTGTCTGTTGTGTTTGGCATGGCATTATATGTTAAAGTTCATGAGTTGTGAGACTTTGCAAGGTGCTTCTTCGAAGCTTAACTGTCCAAAGCAACCAAGATATGTAAGGGGGCATTACTTGGATGCTTGTGCAGTTAAGGTTCGAGGATTGTGCCTATGTACTTTTCCTTGGTTGCTTTGCACGGTTAAAAGGACGACGATGTAAGGGGATCCAGGTTGGTCATGTATTAGGGGGAAGGCTGTGTGCGGCCAGAATTCTGAAGTTGTAATGCGAGAAGGTTGGTTGGATCCCACTTTTCATCCAACTATGAAAGATGTTGTGTGGCTTTGGTACAAGGGGCACTTTGGCTCAATCTCATAGAGAATGCAAGCTCATGCTGAGATGCCTTTAGATCGTTGGGTTGAAAGGACACTAAGATGATTAGTCGAAGGTAGCCTTTCAATAACTGAGATGATTAGTCAAATTCGTATGAATGTACTTTTTTGTGTATGTATAATGAATCATACTTGATATATTTGTCATGTTGTTTCTGTTTTTGAATGCATTTCATTCTATTGCCCTACAGATGTTGAGTACTTTGAGCTGTGTAAATCAATTTGGTTATGTAAACCGAATGTGAGTTGTTTTTGCCTCACGAGGTAGGCTTTTTGTGAAGTTGGACTTAGTTCACTTTGCAGAGAGGGTTGTTAATAACTTTGTCAAGTGAGTTTTAGGTTCTTTGGTGGAGAGAGTTTTCGATTTCTTTGAGTGTAGATTTTAATCCGCTTTGCCCCTTTGATAATCTTGTTTAGAGTGTGGACTAAGTTCTATTTTTAGTGCCTCATAAAGAGGGCTTCGTCATATTTGAGTGTGGAAGTTAACAACGATAACAAATTTGATCCACTAGGTGTGGAGGCCGAGTTTAATTTTCCTTGCCTAGCGAAGATGGCTTTCGACAATCTTGAGTGTAGTAGATTACGTGTTTTTCCTCGCAAAGAGGTCTTTTGATAACTTAGATAACTTTGTTGTTTGTTCTTGCGATAGTGTTTTTGGCTTGGTTGTTTGTATAGCAAAAGGGTCCGCTTAGGGCAGATGGACGACCAAGTGCCTACTTGTGAGGGATTTTTTGTATAGTTAACGGGTCCACTCAGGGTCGGTTGACGATGGAGTGCCTACTTGTGATAGATTTTTTATTTGTATAGAAAACAGGGTCCGCTTAGGGTCAGTTGGCAACTGAGTGTCTACTTGAGAGGGCTTTTTCGTTTGTATAGCAAACGAGTTCGCTTAGGGTCGATTGACGACCAAGTGCCTTATTGTGAGAATTTTTTTGTTTTTAGAAAGGTCTTTGTCAGGATATTGCTAAGCATCAAAGTTTGAAAAAAATAGTATTTTATTACACATTTCCACTATGGGTACACCTCATTAAAACCTTTCGGTGGAAAAAGCCTCTTTAGGGATAAAAATCATCGGGTAGGAAATAGTGCATCACACGACTTATTCCTTGAAACACAAAAAACTTTAATTGAAATACATCTTTAAATGTGTCACATTCCATGTATGGGGGAAGGGCTTCTAGTGTAGGGTTTCTAATTGGTATACTTCTCAACCAATTGTGTCTTTTATACGGAATGGTCCTTCCCAAGTTGGTGCTAGCTTGCCATTCACTGGTTTTTCCTTGCAAGGTCCATGCAATGGAGGACGAGGTCTCCTGGCTAAAAAATGCAAGGCTTGACATTGGAGGTGAACCGACGAACTAGCCATTTCTTTAATACGGCTTCTCTAATATGTGCTATGTCTCACTTTTCTTGTAAAAGGTTTAAGTTTACTACCAAGTCGTTCGGGTTATTATCTTTAGAATAGCTAGCAATGCGAGGGAAGTCGTAGCTAATCTCCACTAGTAGTACTGCATCTATGCTATAGGATAGGCTGAAGGGTGTTTCCCTTGTTGAACTTTGGACGGTTATATGGTAAGCCTATAATACTGCGAGCAATTCATCCATTCATCTTCCTTTCACATCTGTTAGTCGCTTCCAAAGGCCATTAAGGATGACTTTATTTGTTGCCTCGACCTGGCCGTTAAACTGCTAACCGAGGTATGCGTATGATAGATGTTGAACTTGCTACACAGGTCATCAAATATGTTGTAATCAAATTACTTCCCATTATTTGTTATGAGCATATAGGGACACCGAACTTGTAGATTATGTTCTTCTAGACAAATTTTTTAATCCTTTCTACTGTGATTTTTGCAAGGGGTTTAGCTTCTATCCACTTTGTAAAGTAGTAGTCGACAACAACTACTAAGAATTGGTTTTGTCTGATAGTGAGGGGAAGAGGGCCAAGTATGTCCATACCTTACGTTGTGAATGGCCATGAAGAGAGCATTGTGTGGAATGGTTCAGGGTAGCCATTGATGATATTGGCATGTCGCTTGCATGCTTCACACTTTTTGATGTATTCGGTGCTGTCCATTTGGAGCATGGGCCAATAAAATCCTGCCCGTAAGATCTTGGCTGCTAGCGTCCTAGCTCCTACATGGTTAGAACACACTCCCTTGTGCATTTCCTTGTGAATATAGGAGATTTGCTGAGGAGTGACGTACTTCATCAAGGGTGAGGAGAAACCACGCCAGAAGAGTTGCCCAACAATATGAACATAGAAGCTAGTTGACTTACTGAGTTTTTTAGCTTCCTCCTAGTCAGTAAGGAGTCGTCCATCCATCAGGAATTGTCAGATTGGGGTCGTCTAGTAGGCTGGGTATGCTAAGACTATAGAAATTTGATCCATGGAGACCAATGGTGATTCTAGAGTTTCCTGGATAACTATCTTGTTTCCACTTGTCCTTATAGACCTTACCAACTTGGAGAACAAATCAATGCGGATGTTCTATTTCTTGCTTATATGAAAAATGGAGCACTTAGTAAATAATGAGTTCAAAGTACTTACCTTTATCAAATAGAGTTTGAGCAGTGGGTCTTTGGCTTGGTATTCCTTGTTAACTTGACTAGTTACCAGTTGGGAATCACTGAAGATATCTAATTTCAATGCTCTTGCTTTGGAAGCTAAGGTAAGACCTGCAATGAGTGCTTCGTATTTGGCTTGGTTGTTGCTCAAATTAAATCTGAAATGCTGGGATTGTTCAATGACGATGTCTCCCAAACCTTCCAATATGATACTTGCACCACTTCCTTTAGTACTCGACGCACCATCGACATAGAAGCGTTATCAGCTTGGGGGCTGTGTGGTATCTGTCAGTGTGAGTTTTAGGACAAAATCAGCCAATACGTGGGATTTGATTGGTCGTCTTGGATAATATTGGATGTCAAACTTAGGGAGCTCGACCAACCATTTAATCATCCTCCCTGCTATCTTTGGTTTGTGAAGTATTTGACGGATGGGTTGATCTGTGTATACCTTCACGGTGTAGTTTTGGAAAAAAGGGTGAAGTCAACAAGCAGTCGTTACCAACAACAAAACTACTTTCTTAATTTTTTTGGTAGCGGAGTTTTGGCCCTTGAAGTGCTCTGCTAGTGAAATAAACTGGGTGTTCGCTACCGTCCAACTCTTGCTCAAGTGCAGCACTAACTGTTGTATTGCTTGTCACTAGATATAGTATTAATGGGCGTCCAACTTCTGGCTTTCGTAACATATGGGGTGTTGTGAGGTAAGCTTGATGCCTTAGAAAATAACTTTGTATTCCTCCGTCCATCCGAAGCGTCCTTTCTTCCGTATGCAATTGAAAAGGTCTTAAGCTGTCTTTGAATTTTGAAAAGAACCTAGATAAGGCAACCATTCGCTAGGCCAATTGCTAGACCTCCTTAGTGTTTTAGGGGCTCCTCATCCTGAGTATAGCATCATACTTCTCCTCAGTCTGTCAACTTGAACCCAAGAAACTGGCCCCCTTGTACGTTGAATATGCGCTTGTCTAAATTTAGCTACAGCCTATGTTGTCGCACCCTTTCACAAATTTCTTGGATGTTTGCCATGTGTTGGTCCATCTTTTTGGATTTGAAGACCATGTCATCAGTGTATACTTCAATATTGTGGCTAATCTATCTTTGAAGATCTTTTCCATCAGCCACTGATATGTTGTCCTTGCGTTTTTTAGGCCAAAAGGCATCACTTAGTAGCAATAATTGGCTTTATCTGTGATCAAGGTCGTCTTGTCTTCATCCATTGGGTTCATCCTTATTTGGTTAAAACTGGAGTAGGCATCCATCAAACTTAGGATGGGGTGGCTCGATGCATCATCCATTAGGCAGTCAACATTGGGCATCGGGTAGTAGTCCTTAGGGCAAGCTTTATTCAAGTCTGTGAAGTCCACACACATCCTCCATTTTTCGCTGGCTTTCTTAACCCCCATCATGACATTAGATAACTAGGTGGTGTAATAGAGTTCCTTAATGAACACTGCCTTTAACAACTTGTTTGATTCTTTGATAGTTGTCTTCTACTGCTCGTCTCCTAACTTTCTTCTTTTTTGCGAGATCAGTCGAGCAGATGGGTTAACCATGAGTTTGTGACGTAAGAAGTCTAGATCTATGCTGAGCATATCTTTGGGCTTCCAAGCGAAAAGGTCATGATTCAGCTAGAGTAGCTCGATGATATTTTCCTTCAGTTTGGTTGGTAGTGAGGTGCTGATCCTAGTAGTTTGTGTTAGGAGGGAACTAATCTAGACCATTTGGATGTCTTCCATGGGCTTGGTACGGTGGTCGAAAAGGTCTTCCCTGGAATCCAACTCCATTAAATGTACCCTTAGAATGTCTTATCACCTAGTCGAATAGGACAACCTAGATAACCATAAGCTATCGGTGTAGCATTTCCTAACTATTTCTTGATTGGCCTTCATGACCCCAACCACGCATCCATCGACGAGGAACTTTATGGTGAGGCGTGGAGTAGACATTATGGCTTGGAGAGTGTTCAGCGTCAGCTTGCCTATAATGACATTGTAAGAAGTAGCCACATTTACAAGCAAATATTTAACTCTTACCTTGCGACAGGCCACGTTTGAGTCGAATGTGGTATCTAGGTTGACATATCCACATACTTTAACCTATTCCCCTGAAAAGCCGACCAGGTTGCTGTCAAATGGTTTGATGACATCCGAAAGGAGCACCAACTTTTGGTATGCTTCCCAGAATAATACATCCACTGAACTTCCTTTGTCGATGAGCACTCTATTGACCGAGCAACCTTTGATGTTGATTTTGACAACCATTGGGTTCTCATGCTCATGGTCCTTCATCCCTGCATAATCATCATCCGAAAGGTAATAGGAGGGGAATTTACGTGGAGAAAAGACGTACCTATGATTCAGATTGCCATAACGGCCCTGAGATGCCACTTCCAAGCGGAGTTAGTCATTCTTCCACCAGCGAAGCCTCCCGTTATAGTTTGGATGGATCTCGCTCCATGGGTCAATTTGTGATGTTTGTCCTGTTTTTCTTCTTTGTTTCTACTTCTCCTGGATGGACGATGCCCCCAAGGGTTATAAGGAAGGCTCCTCCTTTTTTCCTTCCGTTGTCATCCATTGTAGACGTAGTGGCCCAGATGGTGTTGACTGATTAACTGCTCAATTTGGTTCTTCAAGGCTTGGCAATATTCGATGTCATGTCCAAAGGCTCGGTGGAATTCGCAATGTTTTCTCTTGTCCACGTTCGTGGGCTCGTCCTTTGGTGGCAAGGGAAGACGAATGAAATTGGTATGGTACATATCTCTCAATATATGTGCGTCTAGTGTTCAATGGGGTGTAGTGCTCGTAACTGGGAATCACTAGCCAATCTCTCGACTATCTGTAACATCCTGGGCGTTGACGAGGGCAGGAGAGTGATCGCCGGTGTAAAAGAGATGAGACACGGATAAGGAGCGGCTCCTAGCAAGCTTCTAGCTGGAAGGGTACATGAATGAATCGAATACACACCCGAATGAGAGGGATCTAGAGGTTGTGCAGGTATGGGACTGTGCAGGTACGAGACTGTACAGTTAAGGATAGTTTAAAAGAATTAATAAGTGCTACCTATACCAATAAGATGCGTCTACTTTTCAGTAGCTTATCACTTAAGAACTCCACACTTAAGCGTGCTTAACTTGGAGTGATTAGGGATGAGTGACCTCTTGGGAAGTTTCCCAAGAAGCGTGTAAGTGAGGACAAAGTACGCTGAAAAGTCTTGTGTTGGTTTGTGGGGACAGCCATTGATCCTAAAAGCAGTCAGGCGTTACACTATCTGCCTGGTTGTCCCTTTTGTCTACTGTTCGAGTAGCGTATTGATATGTAGGGATGCATGCCTACCTTAGATTTGGGTTTCACGAACATTTCCCTCAGTCCCTTCTTCACAACATTGACTTCCTCTACATCGATTTTTCCTGCCACTTTTTTTCGGAATTCAGTTATATTCATTGGCGGGTGCCTTGCCAAGTTGTAGGCGAAATGGCAATCTTTTAGGCCGCTAATGATCGCCAGCAAGTGGATCTTGGTGTCCAAGTCTTTTACTTGGGCGATCTCTTGGTTGAAATGATTGATGTAATCTTTCAAAGGTTCATCGTCTCCTTGGAATAGGTTGAACAATCAGAATTTGGTTCTCTTATACAGACAGCTAGAGTTGAATTGATTGAGGAAAGCTTGGGACAACTCCTCAAACTTCAAATAGAGCATTTGGGGAGACTAGCAAACCATTAAAGCATTGAACATGCCAGAGTACTTAGGAATAACTTGCAAAACATAGGGTATGCTCCTCCAGTGGTTAGCATTCTTGTGTTAAACATGGTAAGATGTTGGTGGGGATCAAACATACCTTCATACAGTGGTTGGACTAAATTGTGGAAGGAATCAGGGATGGGGGTTACCATTACCTTATGGGAGAAAGGATGTTAAGGACTATTTACCTCGTTCTACTGATTGGTACTGTTGCTACAATGGGAGTTTTTCACTTCATTCTCTTACTGCTCCTTAAAGGCATGGAGTTTCGCCTTCATTTTCTTATTTTCTACCTGGGCTTGTTGATTCTTGCATTGAAGATCATCTATCCTTCTCATCAGTTCTTGGAATGATGACTCGCCCTCCTCTACGTTGTCACCTTTTTGAATGCATACCATAACTCCTGCTTTCGAGGGTGGCCTAGGGGTTATTTATCAGGCCCCCACAGTGGGCACTAGATGTTCTTACAAGCCTTTTGAGGGACCTAGACCTAACAATAAACCCTACAAAAGCCTTCACGGTGGTGTGTTGTATGAAGATGTCTACCCTGGTGCTTTTAGGCCTACTTATAGTGGCACTACCGATGAAGATCTCACCTTAATTCCCTTAGGCATAATCTGGCATGTGAAGATCCAACCTTTCCTTATTAAGGCGTAGTGGTTGGTGAGAATGTTTGATTGAGGCTTCATGAAGGACGATTGAGTCCTTGTAAGTGTTGGGCTAACCGAGGCCTAGTATGTAACAAACACCATGATCATGGTAAAACCGAGCCCTATAACTATTTTAATATAACTTGAGAGTAATGACGAGGACTTGCCATTAAATTTAGATTTTGTGGATGAAGAAAGGGAAATCATTAATATGAAGGAGTAGTGGAGCACGCTAGTATAAGTTAATTAAGAGTTGCAAGGAAATACAATTGTAAGATAGTTCCAAGGAGTTTTAAGGGAGGAGACCTAATGTTAAGGAAAATTAACAAAGATATGGCTACGAGAAAGTAGGGATCTAATTAGGAAGGACTTTTTCAAATTAAAGAAGTTGGGAAAGGATGAATTTCACCTAGAACAACTCGATGGAAAAGCCATCCCTCAAACTTGGAATTTGGTGAATCTTCATTTTATTTAACTTGTTCTCACATGATGATGATGTTATAGCTTTTTGTTTACTACAATAAATGGAATGTATCTTTCACCTTATATGATAATGTTTATTTAAAATTTGTACATATCTTCAAACATTAAGACATATGTTGTCCAACTTACTTTACATACAATAAACCATTTAAGACTTATGTCAAAGATACACATTGACCTATGAGTTAGTGTAGTCCCGACCTACAACTCCTAAGGAGAAATAAACAAAAGACTCGAATGCAAGTCAACACAGTTCCAACCCTTAAGCATTCAAGATGTATGATGAGGTACACACCAATCTATAAGTTAGTGTAGTCCTAATCCATAGACTATCAAAGAGAAATAAACAAAAGGCTTGAGTACGAGTGAACATAGTCTTAACCCCAAGCATTCAAGACTTATGCCTAGGGTACATACCAAACTATGAGTCAATGTAGTCCTAGCTTACAGTTGCTATATAAGGAGCAGTAAACAAAAGACCTAAGTGTAAGTTGACATGGTCTCGACCTGGCATTCAAGAACTATGCTTAAGGTACACACTGACCTATGAGTTGGTGTAGTCCCAGCCCACAATTGCTAAGGAATAATAAACAAAAACTAAATAAGCCAACATATATATTCTAGACCCATAATCATTTAAGACCAATGCTTGAGATACATACCAACCTTTGGGTCAATGTAGTTCTAGCCCACAAATGTTAAGGAGCAATACACAAAAGACCTGAGTGTAAATCGGCACAGTCCAAACTCTTAGGCATTCAAGATTTATGCTCAAGGTACACATCGAGCTTTGAGTTAATGTAGTCTTATTCCCTGGCTACTAAGGATAAAAAAGAAAAAGAAACTCAAGTGCGAGTCAGCAAAGTCGTAACTCTTAATTATTCAAGACTTTTGCTTAAGGTACATAATGACCTATGAGTCAATGTAGTCTCGACTCACAAATGCTAAAAAGCAATAGAAAAGAATAATATAATATAGGAGTTTAATTAGTAGGACACAAGCTTAATAATCTTATTTTTAATTATTTAGCAATTTATATAAAATAAATATTTTCCATTTATTTCAATTATTAAAAATGTTATATATTTTATATTATATAGTGAAAATTATTTCACAAATGAGTTTTATATTAATTATGTATGATATAAATATTCATATAATTTTAAATGAGTTTACCATTTCAATATTATATAAATATTAAAATCACCCTTTCTAATTGTTTTATATAATTTTATAAAATAAAAATATTAATAAGTATCTTAAAAAGGAAAATACTACTTAAAATAAATTAATTATTATTTTAATCTCTAATAGACAATTTATATTTCGCTAGTACTTATGTAAGATGAGTTATTATAGATGTTTAGTATTATATTTTACTTGTGACAAGAAAATGTACTAACTATTAAGTTCTCTAATGTAGATATTTTTTTCCTTAATATAATTGTGCAATATTAGCTAATCATAAAAAGTATATTATTTGTAATAAATACTTAAAAGAGTGATATTTTTGTCCAAATCTTTTAATCAATTTTCTATTAAAAACTTCTAATGATATTATATGATATTATATGCCGTAAATATATTAAATTTAACATAATATAAAATAAAATAAAAATTTAAAATAAAGTATTTTAATTTACAGTAAAATGATATAAATAGCTTTAATTATTTTCAAAGTATTGCCATTTCAATATTACATAAATATTAAAACCATATACTAGATATCATTATTAATACATTTAATAACCAAAATATTGTTATATTTAATTGAAACTTATTTAAATTAATTATAAATAATTTTATTTTAAAAATATCCTTTCTAAGTGTTTTATAAAAATAATATTAAAATATATTAAAGATACCGGGGATCGCACGGATTCAAACTAGTTAATGTACATTGAGTGGAAAGTTGTTATGCTAATTATTGTACTACTTGAGGGTTTTTTTTTTTTTTTTTGTTTTGGAAGTCATACTACTTGAGAAGGTTTGTTCATGTCCTTTTTATAGAATTACTTTTTGTTCTTATTGCAACTGGGCGAGGCAATTTCCTACCAATGAGTGCAGCTAATTGCTTGTTAGACCTGATTTTATGTATCCGTAATATTAGAAGTTTCAAAAAGAGGGGATGCTATAAAGTTGTTAGGCTTCCAATTGATATTGGGCTAGGCCTCAAAGTTTTATTTTTGTTTTCTTCCATTGTATTTTTATCTAAAAGCAATTACAAGATTTTGTGGACCTCAAAAACATACACCAAATATTAAAAGAATAACGACAAAAACTTTTAACACATTTTTTATATGTTTATTGATATTAAAATATTAATGTGCAAATAACACCAAGAACAACTTACTAATTCAGAACGAAGAATTTAGAAGACTAGCTACGTGTATTGCATAGCATAATAACTAGCACCAGTGATTTCTATGGAGTAGGGAGGATGGATCCTCTCAATCTCACAATAATTAATTTGCAAGCTCGTAATATATTCTTTACACACTCTAATATTATTTCATTCTCTATTTAACAAGACCCACACATAATTTCTTAGGTTCTAACAAATTTCAACTAATAATAAAATTATATTAAAAAAATGTGTTGAAGAGTCCTAACATTATCTTCTAATTAGTCACTACTTGGATGTTTCTGGCCGAACGACAACAACTTGAATTCACCTTGTTTCGATCAATTCTATGGGACACCCTTAGAATACTTCTCCCTCTCTCTCTTGACATTTGCAAGTTTCAATCTCTTTCTTTTTTTTAACCACAAAGTACAAATTAAGAAATAGAAGAGCACAAAGAGAAAGAAAAAAATAATATCAGAAACTGGTTGTTGTTACCAGTTATTGTTGAAGCTCCCCATTCATAACTTTGGCCTATGTCTACTGCATTAACTGTGAGGCTGAAATTGAACCACGAAGTTTGCCTTCCACCCCAAGAATGCCTCGCCGAGTACTCCAAGGTTTCTTCATTTTCTCAATTTGTTTCTGCAACGTTGTCACTGACATTATTACACACTACTAGCTGGGTCTGATTTGTTTTAGTTATAGCGATTACCACAAATTCATGCATTATAATTTATATATTATATGAGCATCATTCATTTTGATCATAGAGCTTGAATGCTTCTGAATTATTTAATAGCATTTAATTGATTCATTTTTCAAACCATAGCCAGTCACATGACACGGTAAACAGCTTAACCACAGATTTATCTAATTAGAGCTTATTATACGAACTTATTTTGATATATTTCACTATAAATCTTATTGAAATACCCCTCCCCCACCCCCAAAAAAAAAAAAAAAACTATAGAAGGTTCGTGAACTATTATTTTAAGCTTGACCAAACATTGTATTGTAACTACTTATATGATAAGATAAATCAAATAAATTTCGTTGAATCTCTTCTTAGCCGAGATGTATATATATTCTTTAATTTTATTAAATATTGAACATGGATCATCAATCATACGATCTTTGATAAAGTTTGTGATTGACTGCGGCAGAAGCTGCTTCACCCTCTAATGCGTCACAGACGCCACAGCACAAATCTGGAGCCTTGTTTTACATCCTCGGAGTAATAGTTGTGCTCACCATAGTGTTGATTATTTTATATGTATTTTGGAAGCGTATTAAACGGCCAGCACAGACGACGAAAGTTGCAACTAAAGAGCAGCAAGGTAGTTTGAGAAATGAGAAAAGCATCATAAGTAAAACCACAACAATAATAGTAGTTTGTTTAATTTCTAAGATATATGTGCTTATATTGTATATTTCTGTTTGTGCTTAACTAGTGTTTGGGAAGCATAATGAATCAGCAGAGGTGATGAAGAAGATATTTCCGCCTAAACAACAGTCAGGTAACTGAAAGAAAGCATAACATGACCTTATAAGTAATATAGTGTATCATCATGGGACGTCAATATTGAAGTTAATTTCTATATGTATACAGGGTCCATGGAGTTCTTTAGTGGTAACCTTCGGACAATAAGCTGCTTTGACTACCAGACATTAAAGAAAGCAACCAAGAATTTTTGTCCTGATAATCTTCTTGGAAGTGGTGGATTTGGACCTGTTTACCAGGTATAAAAATCTAACGAGCTTGGTTTGAAGGAGAATTTCATTTATTAGGTTAAATATATAATTTAGTCTCTATACATGTTGTAAATTCTCAATTTAGTCCTGATACATAAAAACTTATTAAATTGGTCCTTATACATATCGCAAATTCTCAATTTGGTCCCTACCGTCTTGACACTGTTTATGCATTCTTAATTTAATCCTTATACATATAACGCATTCTTAATTTGGTCTCTATACATGCAGCGCATTCTTAATTTGGTCACTATAATATAGAGATCAAATTAAGAATATGCTGCATGTATAGGGACTAAATTAAGAATTTATAAATGGCAAAACGCATTCTTAATTTGGTCTCTATACTATAGAGACCAAATTAAGAATGCGCTGCATGTATATAGAGACTAAATTAAGAATTTGTAAATGACAGAAACCAAATTGAGAATCTGCAACACGTATAGAAACTAATTTAATAAGTTTTTTCGTATAAGGACTAAACTGAAAATCCATAACACTTATAGAGATTAATTTATATGATTAACCTATTTATTAATACGAGAGTTAAGAACTAGATCCAGTATATGGGCTAAAATCACCTGTCTCTGCTTGGTCTTAATCTGTCTTTTCAAATGATGTTCCTGAAAACCAAATTTTTTAAGACATTATTCATTATCAGATCCCTTTTAATGACAACAACTTAGAAGAGAAAAAGAAAAAATTACAAAGGAAGAGAATGTCATTTACTACTTACAAGGATGTTAAGCAAACCATCTACGAATGTTGAGGTTCATGTATATACATTTTGTCCTATTGTAGGGTAAAATTCCTTGACTTTAGTTGGGTTTTGATAGGGAAAATTGGTAGATGGAAAGCTAATTGCTGTTAAGAAATTGTCTCTCAACAAATCCCAACAGGGAGAAAAAGAATTTCTGGTGGAGGTGAGAACGATCACTAGCATCCAACACAAAAATCTGGTTCGCCTTCTCGGATGCTGCATAGATGGGCCTCAAAGGATAATTGTCTATGAGTACATGAAGAACAGAAGTTTGGACCTCTTCATACATGGTATCCCTTCTTTTTGTAATCTCTTTGGCCCTTTTAATGATCAACTATTGATGTGAGACTTTGGCAAGTGAGTCGATGCCGCTCAAGTGATACAGTATATAAAAGTTCAAATCTTGTTCCTACAATGACAAATGTTACCAAATAAATATATACTAATTCACTAATGACAGCAATTAAGAACTTATCAAAAACACTACTCGAGAAATTGATCAAAATGCTCAAGAAGGCTCAATCTCAGATTAATTTAAAGAATTTTAATCAACATTTTACTTGGGGAAACATTGGTTTGATCATGATTATCAACTATCACTTTCATTTACGTTAGTCTAAGATCTTTCTAGTCATTGCAGAATTATTTTCCTAGTATGGCTGAATATGCACCTAGTGTATACCCAGTCCATTATTTTATGAATATTTGAAGGAGCTTAGGATTGGTTTGATAGAACAATTCCTTCTTTGACTGCTCCTTTAATGCAGGAAACAGTGATCAATTTCTGAATTGGAGCTCTAGGTTCCAAATTATTCTTGGAGTAGCGCGAGGACTACAATACCTTCATGAGGATTCACACCAAAGAATTGTTCACCGAGACATCAAAGCAAGCAACATTCTTCTTGACGACAAGTTTCAGCCAAGGATTGGAGACTTTGGGCTAGCTAGATTTTTCCCTGAAGACCAAGCCTATCTTAGCACACAGTTCGCTGGAACATTGTATGTCCTTTATTAAAACAAACTAAAATGATATCCTTATAGAAATATATTGCTTAGTATTTAAGTTACTATTTCTGACAGCTGTATAAACATCCCAAGTGTTTAATCTCAATTTTATTATACTTTTATGAATAAAATGATTAGTGAAAGAAAATAAACTATATAGTTAGATGGTATGAGTATTGAAATTGTAAATTCTGATTCTCTTTCACAGAAGTGAGATCAACAAAATATTTAAGTCTGTAGTCACTTTTTTAACTATTGAAATGTGAATCATTTTGAGGCAGGAATAAGATATCCATGAAATCAATTTCCAAACAGCCTAACTACCTACAGTTAAGAGGTTTCCATTGAAGATGTTTCTTTTGTTTATTAATTTTCTTTTTGGCCAGAGGTTATACAGCTCCTGAATATGCTATTAGAGGAGAATTGTCGGAAAAGGCAGATATCTATAGTTTTGGAGTTCTCGTGCTTGAAATAATCTGCTGCAGGAAAAACACAGAGCATACTTTGCCATCGGAAATGCAGTACCTCCCTGAATACGTAAGTTCTCTGCTTTCCACATAATATACATCTCTATTATTACTAGAGGAGTGCTAGCAACGCATTTTCTTTCCACCACACTCTTTCTTATTAGTTGAAATTCATGTGAATTCTACTAGATTGGGAATGAGACCTAAGTATTCATTGGGACTTACATGAATTTAGCCTAACAGAAAAGAATGTGTTGAAAAAATAGTGTTAAGAGAGCCTATTGCTAGAATTTCTCATTATTACTTTACATAACTTTTTCCCTAACATTTTTATGAAATGTGTAAATTAATCTTTCATGATTTAGGCCTGGAAACTGTACGAGAATGCAAGGATATTGGATATTGTGGATCCAAAGCTGCGACAACATGGATTCGTAGAAAAGGATGTTATGCAAGCAATCCACGTGGCTTTCTTATGTCTTCAGCCTCATGCACATTTGAGACCTCCCATGTCAGAGATCGTGGCATTGTTGACATTCAAAATTGAAATGGTTACAACACCAATGAGGCCAGCCTTCCTCGATCGAAGGCCAAGAAAGGATGATGAGAACCATTCTATGGAAGCATTATCTCAGGGTTTCACATCTCCCATACATGGTCCAGTATTCCGGGTTCCCTACCTATAAGGCTAGAACCACCAATCTAGAAAAAACAAATTCAATTTGTGAGACAAGGGGCCATTATCTTAAAGAAGGAAAGGAGGGAGGAGTTTAAAGAATACTACAAAGGGTAGATTTCATTTGCTTCAAGTTTCTATATGTACGGTGTATGAGCTCTACAAAACTACATGTGGTGTACTACTGCAATGAATTCAACAGTAGCTGAGTTCCAAATTATGTATATTACATATCAAATGATAAAGATTTTAGTTTTTCGACTAAGTGGGAGGCTTAATGTGAAAGTGATATATTGAACAGGCCCCTCGATTTAAGAGATCTAAAATGTCAAATTTCTTTATAATTTTTTTGAAATAACAAAACAACTCTAAAATTAATATCTTCTCGCATTACTAGAACGATGGCACATTTTTAGTAAAAGGTCAATAGTAGTTTAGAGTTGCATTAAGATATTATCTACAATATAAACTTAGTAGTGTTAAATTTTTGGTGCTTTATTTAATTATTTTGCAAGAAACAATCATAATATGATTATATTATGAAATATATTTTATATTTTATAATTGTGCCTCTTTTAATTTTTAAGGGACCTCATTTTTATAATTACAGGGTCTCCAAAATGTTTCAGACGATATTGATCATGGAGAGTGTAAGACTATTAAGACATTTGCCTTAGGCTTTTATTGGGAGTGAAAGTTCTAATGTGTTTAATAATCGAGTATATCAATTGAAAGTCTTTATTGTGTTTCAATATTTTAATAATTAGTTGCTGGGAGAAATAATTAATTAACAGTACAATATATATATATTTATTAACATACACACTTATTTTTTAGTTAGAGTACATTAACAAGCTAAACTGTGGGTGTGTGTGTGTGTATATGTGTGTGTGTGTGTCAGTGTGTGTGTGAGAGAATCAAGTTACTCCAAGAATAAATCTTGGTAGAGTTACTCTAAGAGTAACTTTTGATAGAGTTATTTCACTCAATAACTTTTGATATATATTAAATTTTAACGATCCAATCATTGAATTAAAAGGGATTATTGATTAGATCAATTCTACAAATTTTTATAAGGTTTGAAAACTTTTTGATACTTCCTTAAATAAATTTAAATTAACGTATAATATACTTTTCTAAATTATAAGTAAATATCGACTACAAGATTAACTAGTTACAAATGTCTGATTTTTGTAAAATTTGGTGTGCATGATTGTTGAGATAATATTAAAATATTCAACGGTTGAATCATTGAAATTTAATATAAATCAAGAGTTATTGAGTAGAGTAATTTTACCAAGAGTTACTCTTAGAGTAACTTGATCCCCACCCTATATATATATATATATTAAAATTTAATATTTCTACTTCAAATTTATTACAATAGAACACTTTTGTATTGAATATTTTCTCTATTGTAGATAAATTTATTTATTGTATTGAGACTTGATTTGAATTTTTACAATACAAAATCATTTTTTTATTTAAATCCAAAAAAATTTAAAACTTTATGTAAGGATGAATTGAAAAAAATATTATATTAGTGTTGAAAATTTTAAGATTTAGTGAACATCCTAATATTGATGGTAGAGGAATATTAGTATCACTCTCTCTAACACTCTTTTTCTAATACTCTCTATTATTAGTTAAAATTTATTAAAAATCACAAATTTTAGTAGGTTTCACCTCTCGTTCAATGAGTTTCTCTCCTAATTTAAAAGTGAGACCCACCAAAATTTGTGATTTTCAATAAATTTCAATCAATAGTAGAAAGTATTAAAAAGAGAGTGTTAGAGAGAGTGACGCTAGCATTCCTCTTGATGGTATTAGTTTATTTCTAGAATGGAAAGTATTGTAAGTAGTGTTAGAAGAAGAAATTAACACTCCAATAGAAATATTATATTATATTAAAAGATTATATTCTTTTGCAAATGTATACATTGCTTATAAAATATTATTAATAATATTCGTAACGATTCCTACCATTGAAAGAAGTTTTTCAAAATTAAAATTGTTTAAATCTTATCTAAGATCAACAATGTTACAAAATAGATTGAATAAATTAGCCATTGAAAATGAAATGTTAGAATTACTTAATTATAAAACATAAATAATTTTACAGCTCAAAAGGTTAACAAAATTAATATAAAAAATAATTTATAATTAATATTATATTAAGTCAATCCAAAAATTTTGCCTTAGTATCTAAAATTCCTAGACATGATCCTAGTTTTTAATATCATGATGGGAATGAAATTTGCCCTTAAGATTTCATTTATTTTATTCAAGTCCCTGTTTTGGTATATTATTAAACGGTATATTGATTTAATAAGTTTAAACTTTAATTTAGAGAAAAAAAATAGTTAAAACAAAATTTGAAAACTAAAAAATAGTTAGAAAATTAAAATATGCCTTTTGCCAAAAATTAAGAAATAAACGTGCCAGTGGAGGATAATGGAAAATATGGGATTGTTTATTTTGTGGGAGAAAGAAGAAATAAAAATGTGCAATCGTGAATGAGTAACAAGATATGGGATGCAAAAAATTAAGCCATGTTTTTTCTAAATTTAAAATTGAAAATAATGGAAAATTGGTTCAACCAAAAAGAAATGTATCTTTGTAGAGGATGGAACATCTTCAAACATCAAAATGAGTATAGGACATGTATATTAGATCCACACTAAGTTCATGTTTCATAAATATAATCATTTGTTTTAAAAAAATCTCTTAAAAATTTCACAAAAATAAATAATTACTTCTCCAAAATAAATTAAGAATTTAATTAAATACACTGACAATGTAAATTTTTGTATATTGTCATCTAATTATAGATTATTATATATGATAAAATTGTTAACTTTTATAATAATTATTTTAAAAATTATATTTAAGATGATTTTTACTTGGTTGATAATATAAAAACCTTTATATTTACCGTGTATAAAAATTAGATTTATAAATAAACTATCACACACTAAATGCGTAGAAAGTGGTAACGATTTTTGCATCTCTTCAACTAGTTGCTTCAACCTTTTCTTTTTCCTGATTCATATCAATTATATTTCCTTGTTGAATGTTCAATGTTGAGGTTTGTTGATGTCCTACAATGATAAGGTCTACCCTCCTCTAAACTTTTATGGAAAATAAGAAAATAAAACTTCTCTTGTGAGTCACGTGTACAGTCCCGCTCACCTCTATTGTTTACCATAATATGTAACATATGCACATTCCCACTTACCTCTATTGTTTACCCTAATATGTAACATGTACATTCCCGCACACCTCTATTGTTTTCCCTAATGAATTTATATATTATACTTCCAATTATTTTTTTCTTAGCAACTAATTATTAGAATTTTGAAAGACAACTAAGACTTCCAATTAATATACTCAATTATTAAGCAATTAAAACTTATAGGCTAAAGCAAATGCCTTGATAGTCTTGCACTTTCTAAGACTGATACAAGCTACACCTTGCCCATTTCTCAATTTATAAAAAACACATGTAATCGGAGAGGGGCAATATTAATCGTATAGGTTAAAACTTTTTCAACGTGATATTAATTATAGCAAGGAAAATTATCCTATCGTCCAATGTCATCATGTGGTTAGAATTTAACAGAATAAACCTTTAATTTCATCATTAACGTATTACTTTCTCTCTCTTTAATAGTTCTTAAAGTGAAAAAAAAATTAAAGAAGAAAGTTTATTCTAATTTAACGAGTAGTGTTCACATGTAAAATTAACCTTTTATTATTTTAAATACGACTTAGAAGAAATGGTGAGAAACTATATAGATGGTTTATTCTAATTTAACGAGTAGTGTTCACATGTAAAATTAAAGAAGATATTAAAATTGTAAGACGAACAACCACCGCCAGAAAATACACTTTATTTTAAAACTTACTAACGAATACGACGCAAGTGTTTGAAGAGTTGGAATTATTAGTGACAGTAACCCATGCGAATCAGTCTAGCATCCAAAAGGAAAGGTAAAATTTACTTGACTTGGTAAGTAGATACGTGAAAGTCAACCAAAAGTTGGAGATTAGAGAAAGTCACTCGCGGAAATTTATGACAGTTCACGTTAAAGTTTAA
The DNA here is from genome assembly GCA_004329165.1 of Spatholobus suberectus. NCBI lineage: Eukaryota > Viridiplantae > Streptophyta > Magnoliopsida > Fabales > Fabaceae > Spatholobus > Spatholobus suberectus. The sequence continues at coordinate 35,742,010 of CM014729.1, read as the reverse complement.
ACTTAGATGAAGTGAAGTTTATTGATTGATTGCTTAATTAAGTTTTTAGTCCCTATAAATATGCGATTTTTTATTTTTAGTCTCTAAAATTTTTTTGAGTAATTTTTGTCCCTCATTTATTTACCGTTAGCATTTTCAATTCCTGGCTTCAAGTTGGTACCGTTAAATGATGACATGTCCAACGGAGGGACACGCCAACCCTGCCACGCGGATGTCTTGAGTGACGTGACAGCCACATGGATGTGCCCTGGCAATAACATATTTATAGGAATTAAAATGAAAACGTAACATATTTATAAGGAGTAAAAACAAAAAATATTTTATAGAAACTAAAATGAAAACATAGCATAGGACTAAAATGAAAAAATCGTATATTTATAGAGAATAAAAACTTATTTGACCCTTAGATTAATTACTAATTAATTTGCCTGAGTTTAAAAAATATAGGGTTAATTCTTCTGCACATACTTTGTAAAAACCTATGTAGATTGGGGATTTTCTGATCATGATGAGCTACAAAAGGAACTTGAATATATTTGAGATAAATTCAACATTTATAGATATGTATTTATAGATGAGATTAATTAGTTATATTTTAAAAATATATTATACATCTACTCATATATTATAAATTAAAATACAGAAGTTGGAGAGTGAGGCTATTACTCTACCAACTCATTTTCCTTTTTTCCGTTTTCTTTCCTTTCACTTTCATTCTTAAATTAACCAAATATACCCTACATATAGCTACAACTTTTTTCTTTGGAAAATTGTTGTTTCACCCTTAAGATAACTCTACACTTGGAAATGGGGTAGGGTTCATACTCTATTCTTTGAGTTTTCAAAGAATCTTCTTTGAAATATTACTGTAATGTGTGCTTGGTTGAGTTGATCAAAGCCAATTTTAGGAATTTTATTTTAATTTGAACTTTAGTGGTAATGCCATGCAAGTCATATGGTTAATATTTTAATATACTCTAATTTATTGTGGCATATAGATGGAATTGTTAATGATCTATCACATTTGTAAATTATGAAAATTTTAATTATTTTAATTTAAATATTGAATTTGATTCTAGGTTTTGCATTTATTGAAAGTAGAAATGTATTGTGTCATGAATTTTTGTATGTTAAATTGAGGAATGCTAGTAACTATCTTTTAAACACTCTTTTTTAATACTCTCTTAGCTATTGATTGAAATTTATTGAAAATTACAAATTTTGGTGGGTCTAACTTTTTATTTAATGAGTCTCTCTCCTAATTTAAAAGTAGGATCCACCAAAATTTGTGATTTTCAATAAATTTCAATCAATAGTTAAGAGTGTTAAAAAGAGAGTATTTGAGAGAGTGTTGCTATCATTCCTCTTTTAAATTATGTTTCAAGTTTAGGATTGGTTAGAATAGGAGCCAAAATTATTTAATTGGTACTGAGACTTTAGAATCTTGTTATGCCAATGGATAGAATATATAAATTTGATAAATTGAATTGACTAGATAATGCCATATTTCATTGTAGAGAAATATAATAAGTTGAATTGAAATAAGGTGATAATGGTGGATTTTTTTTGAAATTTGTGTGCAGTGTGTGCATATATGTGTGCGGTATAAGTATTTCCCTTATCTTATGAAATAAAAACCAAAGCTCAATGAGGATTTGTTACTACTGAGATATGGAAGGTGAGATGCTCCATACCTCCTTACTTGTACTATGTTATGAAAATTGAGGTGCCTCATATGTCCTTACTTTGAGGCAAGATTCAATTTATTGAGCTTAGGGCATTGACCATTGGGATAGATACCCAAGAAGAGGTTGTGGTATGAGACAAAACTATACTAAGACCCCAGCTAACATGTGTATAAGTGATGTGGAGGAAGATAAGAATAGGAAGATAAGTGTTGTAGTCAAATCATAGGGCAAAAGTTATATTAATGTGAGGAAAGATTGACAATGCAAACAAACTAATTGATAATTAAATATTTATCTTTAATCTCTATTTATATTTTTCACTCACTTTTTTAAATTCTAAAATAATATTTTTTGTTAAAATTATATTATATTTTTTAAACTTAAGCATACTAATAGATAATTAATCTAAGGGTTAAATAAGTTTTTAGTCCCTATTTATAAGAGTGTAAACGAGTTGAGCCAAGCTAAACACTTAAAGTTCAAGCTTGACTTGTGAAAAAAAATTGGTTGCTCAAACTTAACTCATTTATGAGCCTAATTAAAAGCTTGAACTTGGCTTGTTTAAAAAATATACGGCTTGAGCTTGACTTGTTTAACTCATTTATAACTTAACTATATTTTCTTTTTATGAATATTTTTCTTAAATTGATTTTTAACTTTATCAATTTAGTATTTATTAAACATTTTAGTACTATATGATAATCTACAAATAAAAATATGTGCTCAACACGTGATATGTGAAATTCATATATTCTAGACTATTTCATTTTCATAATTCAGTAAATAAATAATTCATAACTTTTTTATTACTACAAAAAAGAAAGTTCAAAATTAATTTTAATACTCTCAACAAAGTTTCACATATTTCCATAATGAATATATAAATGACAAAGGATAACAAAGTGCCTATCATCAATTTAAATAAACGAATTATTCATGAGTCGTTAATATTGAGCTTGTAAAGCTTGGGTTTCGCTCATTTAAATAATTGAGCCAAATTTCAAGCTTGAATTTGTTTATTTAATTAAATCAGGGAGCTTGAACGAGCATTTAACGAGTCGAGTTCGAATAATTCACGAATAGCTCAACTCATTTACACCCCTACCTATAAATATACAATTTTCTCATTTTAGTCCCTATAAATATGCCATGTTCTCATTTTAGTTCCTATAAAATATTTTTTACTTTTAGTCCCTATAAGTATTTACGTTCTCATTTTAGTCCTTATAAATGTTGCTGCCACGTGGCACGTCCATGTGACTGCCACGTCACCTAAGATATCCACATGGTAGGGCTGATGTGTCCTCTGTTTGACACGTCACTATTTAACGGTCCCAACTTGATGCTAGGGACTAAAAATCCTAACGACAAAAAAATGAGAGACGAAAAAAATCCTAAAAACAAAAAATTGCATATTTGTAGAGACTAAAAACTTAATTAACCCTTTATTGAACAAGGTTCTATTTGGATAAATTTTTCGATAAATGCTTGTAAGAAAGGAAAATAAGGTAAAATAAATTAAGCTTTTTTCTTAAGTTAAAATTAACTTGTGCAGAAACTAAAATGAGCTTTTTAGAGAAGTTAAATGAAAAAGTTTGTATAAAAGTTAAAGTGCATAGGTTGAATTTAATTTATGAAAAAACTTAATTTATTTTACTTTCTTATTTTTTTTTTTGTAAATACTTATTAAGAAATTTATCCAAACAAGACTTAAATCAAATTAAAACTTTTTTAAAAGATTATTTAGTTAAAAAAATAATTTTTAAAGCAGTCAAAAAGTTTTTGAATTCTAATAAGTCAAATTATTTAAATAGCAATAACAACAACAATAACATATAAAAAAATTATTATAATGTTTTGATTACATATTTATTAACATATTTAAAAGTTTAAGCATATTGTTTAAATTCATTAGTCTATTTAAAGGTAACTTTTTTATTTATTTAAAAATTTATATTATAAAATAAGTTTTTAAGTTAGGTCAAACTTTTAAAAAGATCAACTAAGCCTTAAAAATATTAAAAGATCCTGTGTCAAATAATTAGATCAACTTTATGCCTTAAATTTAAGAAACAAGCTAAGTTATATCTCTATAAAACTTGGTCTACCTCAATTCATTTTCACCCATATTCCTGAGACTTAAAACAGTGCCAATTTTACAATATCGTAATTGGGATCTGTTTAGACTTTTTCTTTGGATTAGATCAAATAAAATCTAGTTTGGTAGAAATCTATTATAGCCCTACACGTTTTCTCACTTTCAAGTAATGTTAATGTTTGAAGAAATTTTATTAAAAATAAACCAAACATTTAGCTACATAAAGATTATCACTTTTATACATTTTTTTATACATTCTTCAAATTTTTTGAAAATCACCACTATAAAAATATCATTTATTAGTTAAAATATAGGCGCTAGGATAACTTCTCTTGATGTACCCTTTATTTGGCAAAAATATAATTAAATTATCAACACAAACATTCTAAATTTATACTAACAATAATATATTATACTGATATTTGATGTATTAATACAATCTTAATTTTTCTAAATTTTATATTAAAAGTTATTTGTTAGTATGATATATTATACTATTAATATAAATTTATAATAGTTATACTAACAGTTTAATGTTTGTTAAACATAAATTATACTAATAACGAAGATTAATTCAATAATATAAGATATTTTTTCACAGTACACCTATTTCCCTAATCCCAAAAGTCACTTTAGGGTAGAGTGGTGACTCATATCTAGTACAACTCAAAAAATAAAGTCCAACATATTTTTATAGCTCAAAAGTCACAAAATATATACTACATATTAAGTTCATCATCAATAATAGTATATATAATTTCTTTTAATATCAGTTGCTTCATCAAGCATTGTAGATCTATTTATATTACTGTGACCACTTTCGTTTATAGTGTAGAGGGTTGAATGTGTGTTTTATTGGGCCAATATTATATACTCACTTTTTTAGGCGGAGGGGATCGAAGTTATTTAATCTATCAGTGTATTTTGGTCCAACAAAAAACAAGTTTTTAGTGAGATGGGATGGACTAGCCTGTCGTGTTAATAAGTTTTTTTTAAAAAAAAAATTAGGTAAAAACATAATAAAAATCAGTATAGGATCTCTGTTGCATTTTGGTATAAAAATTATGTTGTGTTTAAGACTCAATATTTTAAGTTACAAGATGATCATTAAAGGTAAATATGTCTTTTTGACAATTTTTTGTTGCTATTGTTAGTATCAAAGACAAAACAGTTAAATGACTTAGATGGCATAATATAGTTTAAAACTATTAGGTAGACAAGTGAAAGAGATAATAGTTAATAAGAGCCTAAAACTATTTTCTTTAATCATTTTTTTAGCTTTTGTAATTTTGTAATTTTTTTTCTCCTTAAAAAAAATATTTTTGGTAGACCATGCTGTCAACGCACCCTTAAACAGGCAGACTACATTTTTTCAACCTATATATTAAAAGTGGGTCAAGTTGCCCGTGACCCATTTTTGCAAGCTAATGGTGTGGCAAACCAAAACTTGTCGAGCTATCACGTTTTGCCATCCTTATCCTAAATGGCAACTATTATAAAACTTCTCACTAGAGCTGGGCATATGGGTCAAGATCCGAGGGCCACCCATTTAGCCCGCAGCCCGTGTGGGCTACGAGCCTAAAATATTTAGCCCATTTACGAATGTGGGCTTTTTAGGCCGGTCCATTTAGCCCGCAGTTTAAATGGATTTTATTCGCGAGCTTGCAGGCTGACCCGCGGCCTTTTACTAACTATTTTTAAAAAAATAAAATTAAGGAGCTAGCTACATTAAAGATGAAGTTAAACATAGTTATTGAAGATAATTAATAATCATGTATTTTAAGTATTTGATAATGTACTTCCTATTTAGTATTATGTGTGTATTTGAAATTTGCACTTTAGATATTTAATTTGTAAGACTTTCAATTTCATATTTGGTTGGTGTATTTGGTTAATCAACTAAAAAATATTTGATACTTAAATGGTTGGATTGATGATCGTGTTTGATTCAAATTTTTTGTTATTTATTTCTATTTTTTTTTTCACTTTTTTTTCACCTTTTTAGTTTTTTATTTAAAGGCCGCAGATTGGCTCGTTAGCCCGCAGGTTATGCAGTGTGGATGCGGGCCTATAAATCTTGGCTCATTTATATTGTGGTCAGGGCCGGTCTGAACCATTTAAGTTGTAGGCCTTTGCGGGCCAGGCCTAAACAGGCGAGTTGGCCCGTATACCCACCTCTACTTCTTACTATTATAGTGGGTCATTTATAGCAAGCTTTGACATCATTGGTAATAGAGAGACTACAATGGATTTTTTTCCGTTAGTACATATCAATTACAAAATTTTAATTAATTTTTGGTTGTACTAAGGCATTACAAATGGTCAAACCATCAATAATTACTAAAGGATAATAGGTGTATTATAATTTATTGGGGGCTTAGACCTCGATAATTTACTGAGTTTAACACAATGTTAAAATTATAGTGTGTGTGTGTGTTGGGGGCAGAGGGTGGATATGATCAATTGACATCAAGTATCAAAGTTCTGTACCAACACCACTTAATAACTTTTTGTATAATATAAAATTAATCAATTCAACCATTGAATTGAAAGTTTTGTCTGTGTGGAGGGGGGGTATGATCAATTAACATCAGGTATTAAACTTTTGTACTAACACTACTTAATAACTTTTTGTATAATACAAAATTAATCAATTCAACATTTGAGTTGAAAATTTTTATAAAATATATCAAATTTCATGCAAATCAAAAACTAATTACTGCTTCATCGTACTATCTTATTTTGGCAAACAATATGCTATTTAAAATATAAGTAAATGTCTATTACTAGATAACATACCAATAAATATCCAATTTATGTAAAATTTGATATACATAATTAGATAGATAATATTAAATGATTCAATAGTTGAATTGATTAATTTCATATTCTGATGAAAAACATAATTAATTTCATATTATCTTTGATAGTTGAATTGATTAAATGATTAATTTCATAATTAAATGATTCAATAGTTGAATTGATTAATTTCATATTATTGATTAATTTGATATACAAAATTAGAAAGATAATATTAAATGATTCAATATTAAATAGATTGTCCTAATAACTTGGTTAATAAAAACTTATGATGAAAAACAAAAAATCTTACGAGAAATCTAACTCCCAAAGATAAGAAAAAGAAAAAAGAGAACACAAACAAATTTATATTAATTCGTCCCACACATGAGACTAATCCTTAACAAACCACCAAAAATTTCACTAAAACATAAATCTACAAGAGACTTAAATTCCAAATTGTTAGAAGTATTATTTTGTGCACGTTCCTTCAAAGTATTCTTTTTGTAACGCAATGGAGTTGTTGGAAGGTGATGAAAGCGATGACCAAATGATTAGTGACTAAGTTCATTGTTTTTGGGATCTTATTGATTCTCTCTCCGAAGACTCCTGTATCTGATCATAACATCTTGTTGCGTGAGCTATGTTTTGCAAGAAAAGTTTTATCGTATATAAATATTACTCACTTAAAGAATAAAAATAGAAATAAAATTTTTCAATTGCATATTTTTTAAAAAATAAAAATGCTTTTATAAAATTAAGATATATTGAATAATTAAAAAAAGAAATCAAGCTTTATAATATATAGGTATTTACGTAATATTACCAGGAGCAGGCTTAATTAGAGACTCAAGGAAATTTGCTTAACTCCCAAGCAACCAAGTCAAAATCTTCGGTTTTCACCAAGTCAAAATCTTGCACAATGGGAAATGGAGTCCGTGTGGGAAAAATTATTGTTCAACGTGTTGGTCAATTTCCCTTTTGTAAAATAAATCATGGAAATTATGTGACAATATATATATATTTTTATCGTGGTCTGTCATTAATTAATAGTTAAATTTAATATGAATTAATTGGTTTTTCAGTGGAAGATGTTGAACGTCTATCCCAATTTTGGGATGAACGGGTGAAGTGAAGAGAAAGATAAAAAAAAAGAAAAAAAAGGAAGCTAGAAAAAAGTGAAGTATGTAATAAATGATGTGAAAAAAAAAAGAAGGAAGAAAGAAAATAGGAAGAAAAATAGAATAAAAATGAGATGAAAGAAATAAATGAGTGTATATTTATTTTGGGAAATGAAAGAAAAATAGAATAAAAATGAGATGAAAGTGAAATATTCATTTTGTGAGAAACAAAACATATATCGAGAGTTATTTATTTATTTTGGGACTATCATATTTTGCTGGGTTAATGTTTATGATAACTATTATCTTTTCACTTGAATGCAAAGAATAAAAAAGATAGAAAGAAATAAAAGAGAAAAAAAAAAAAAAAGCAAAATGTTACGCTATTTGAATTAAGGGAAACAAAAAAAAATAACAAAATTGAATATTTTCTCAACTTATTTGGTTAAAAGAAATATATTAAATAATATGTAAGCTATGGAGTGTTAGTTATTATATTAAATATAATTGTATCCTTGCTTTGAAAATCTCAAATGAGTATTTCTTTTGTGTCTTAATTCCTAAACTCGATTTCAAACTCATCATCCTTAATAACGTGGTGTTCTCATCAGTCATCTATCGTGATTTAATTTGTGCAAAATAGTTATTGATTTAATATGGGCAGATCAAAGTCATTAGTCATTCTCTCAAATTTCCTCATTTGGCTCGACTGAAAGGATGATGCATCACACAGGCGAGTTTTTTTCTCTTCAACAAAGGTGAATTCCTAATTGTTTAATGAAAAGGTGTTCTAGGAGTTACCCCAGTAGTCAATCCTTAAGCCGGCCCACTTTGGCATTCGACTTAAGAATTACTGGATCAACTAACAGTGGTATCAACAATCAAGGCTAACCCAGGTTAGTTGTCTCGCCTATCCCGATTATCATGATATCGCCTACTCCCATTATAACAATCCTATTTATCCTAAATGCGACTTTTATGACCATCCTAGTCACAGCAAGAAAAATGCTGCGTGTGGCACCCAAACACATGCTGCCACATGGCATTTAACGTGGCATCTCAAACCTCTCTAACGACTTTTCCTTCGAAAATGCTCTATATAAAAGACTCCACACACATTAGGTACACACAGTTCTCTCATTCTCACTCACTTTCTTACGCTCTAATTGACTTAGGCATCAGAGTTCTTACAAGTGGCGCCACTAGAGACGTTCGTCACTATAGTGGAAGTTCATCAGAACTCTTTCCTCTTCTTCCTCGTAGTCTACCTCACAACATTGGCATCATCTGTGGTAATCTTTTTCTGATTCTCTCTTCACTGTCTTCATTTCCTTGGAGATTTGTTAGTGATGGTTAGCACGAGGAATCGCAAATCTACTGTGGAACCATCGCCACTGAAGCTTCCACCATTACCGCCTAAGGATGACGAAGCAGCCTTTGTTACACCTTAGAGAGTGTCCGAAGCGAACGGTGCTCCGGCACCATCAGTCACCATAGCTGATCTCGCTATATTGCTCTAGCAGGTAGAGAGACATTAAAGGAACAAGAGAAGATTATCGTGGAGCTTAACACTGAGAGAGAGAATGAGAAAGTCATGGAGAATAGTTATAATCATATCGAGAAACTACTAGCCTAGTCATGTTGCACATGATATGCATGACGCGCACATAGCAATTTGAACAAGCGAGGATGATGAGATGATTCCTTTTAACCTTCCATTCTCGACGAGGATTTTGAATCTACAGGTACCGAAGCAATTGCAATAACTACCTTCTTTGGAGTTATATGATGCATCTACTAATCCAATCGATAAATTCTTAGTGTTTGAATTGGTGAAGTCATACAAAGGAGTTTCTACTTCACTTATATGTAGAGCATTCCCACTTTCGCTGAACAGAATAGTGTTGAAATAGTTCCAAGCTTTGGAGCCAAGATCTATTGACTTGGGGATGGTACTGAAGTTTAAGACTACCTTTGCAACCAACAAGGCTAGGCCTAAGACGAGGGGAATTTAAGGAGAATCCGTCAAAGCATAGATGAGCTACTGAGGGATTACATAAGTACATTCAACCAGGAGGCAAGAGCGGCGAAGGATTTATAGGCTAAAGTAGTTCTGATGTTGGCCAACGACAGTATGAAGAAAGGCTCGCCTTTCTTTACTTCGATTACAAAAACTCCTCCAACGTTAATGGAGGAATTTCTGAAGAAGGTGGAAAAATACATTAATTATGAGAATGTGCTAGAGGTTGGGAAGGCAAAAGCAACTGAGATTGCAGCGTAGAAAAAAGAATCCAGTACTAAAGGTTGACAAACCACCACGTCACGAGTACCAGGGTTTGTATAAAGGAGGACTACGGTTTGAGGAATACTCACCATTGAACACCTTAAGGGAAAGGATCTTGAATGAGGTATTCAACATGGAGTTCATAGAAGAAGGGATAAAGCCTCCGAAACTGTTGAAAAACAAAGAAGGTGTGGATCAATCTAAATTTTGCTGGTATCATAAGGAGTCGGGACATGATACCGACAAATGCTATCAACTGAAGGACGTATCAAAAGTATTGATAAGGCGAGGAAGACTTAGACACTTTGTGAAGCAAGGTGGAGACAATCGTGGTAAATTTTGACATTCCCCACCAACGAAGAGGGAGAGAGAACAAGGAGTCCTCAAAGGGGATGTTCTCCCCCAAGGGGAAGAAGATCGTCACATAGACACAGTCTTCGCAGGAGCCACACACCACCTCGGTCTTCACAAGACGACATTGAGGTTCAGGTTATACAGTGCTTGTGATTGTAACACCCCAATGTTTTCCTTTAATTATTATTATTATTATTATTCGTTTGCCTTGTTTTTAATAAAATGATATTTTGAGAAAAAGAAATATTGGGCTTTTAAACTGGGGTTTTATAATTAGAATGTTTTTAAAAGTTTTAAAACCCTTTTATTGGGCTTAGTTTTATGAGTCCAAAGTTAGCTTTAAGTATTCCTTAGGTTTCTTGAAAACCTAATCCTTTTCCTTATTCTTTCGCTTGTGCCTCCTTGGAGATACCGTGCCGTTAAAGCCTTTGTAGTCAAGAAGTGAGGAAGCCTTAGAAAGACGCTGCTACACCGTTCGCATCCTCTTGCTGGAGATCGCCTCTTTCAAGGTAAGGGGGGAGTGAGTTATCTCGCTCATAGGTATGACTTTGGTCATGGGTAGAGGGGTTGGCCCTAGACCCCAATTGTTTGTGAATTATATGGTTGTGTACGTGCAAAGGGGAATGCGATTTTCCCCAAATTATTAATATGCTTTATGAAAATTCTATGTTTAATTTATATGGATTATCATGAATTGTCTTTTTAAAATCTGTATCTTGGATCCACCCAGCGAGGTTAGATAGCCGCTGGGCAACCTTTTGTTGAAAACTATACTTCGTGTTGGTGCCGGGTGAGATGAACAATCCGCTGGGCGGGTTGGGTCCTAATGTGGACTCGCTGGGTGGGGTTCACAACCCGCTGGGTAGGTTGGTTGCAGTGCAGACCCACTAAGCGAGATATATAGCCCAGCTAGGCGGATTCATTGCTGGCACAACAAGCAAATACGATTTCGGCTATTTCGTTCTTTGTGCCTATGAACTCCTTTTTTTGCAGTTTTAAACTCATTGTTATTTCTTTTTATGCCTTGTTAAGTTTATATTGTGCGACTGTTGTTTACTTTGAGAAAATTGAGTATGATATGAAATTGTGTTAATGTTTCATGATGAAAGCCTGTGAAAAGTTGTAAGTATTGTATGTGACCATGCATCATAACATTTGAGTTATGTGATGAGGAAAGTATGTAGGAATCTGGCTGGTGAAGACGGATGATGGGTTGTCTAACTCTAGCCTTGGGGGTTATCCGGTTTGGAAAACTCCAATGGTCCATGTTGATCCTATAGAGCCGGGGTGTACTGGCAAAACTGGGTAACCCTGACTAGTCGCTAGGGGATATCATACTAGTTGAGGTGCGAGAGCCGAAGGCATCGGTACCGATGACGCTTCTTATGGTCGTGCATTTACTCCTAGTCTACTTTTCGACAAGTTTAAGTTGGTACCACATGTGCATAAGAAGTAGAAGCTAGGCATTGCATTACATATGTTTGTGTGCGTTCTAGTTTTTGCAAATTACTGTTAATTGATTATGTATGTGATGTGTATTCTACCTGTCTCCACTGTCATACTTTGAGCATGATGTGAAATGTATCTCACCCCTTTATTTTCTAGTGTTTTCTGTATGTGTCTGTGATATACAGGTGACGTCCAGCAGGACCTTGAGGAGGAGTCTTAGAGTAGGGGCATTGGCCTCATTGCAGTTTATTTTACAGTTTCTTTACGCTTTTGTCAACTCTAATAGTAATGTGACATCGAGGTCTTAGTTATTTATTATTTTAGCTTTTAAACTCTAGACTAATAGTTTTACTTTTAAATTGGTTTATTTTATTTTATTTGGACTTGTATGGTCAACTATGGGCCACCATCATTTGGTTAATCAGTAAAGCATCTTATGGAGTTTTAGTAAATGTGAGTTATGCATGTGATGTCCTTTATCGTGTGAAGAAAAAGATTATAAACTATCATTTTATTTCACAAATGAAAAGCATGTTATATTTTCGTAATATTTATTTAATAATTAGCTTTGAGGTAAAGGGTGTCACAGTGATCACATCGGTCATCATCCCAGTAACCTACAAGATCTCTTGCTCATTCCCCGACACGGAGTTACGAGATCATCTATGTCATAGTAGGTGGAAGTTTTGGCAGAGGCCTGTCAAACAATGTTAGGATGAGGCATGCTAAAGAAGTCTTGACGACTTTTGCAAAGATTTGTTTTGTTCATAATCCCATTAAGAAGAGGGCACTACCACTGACCTTTGATGACTTTGATTATGGTGACATTATGCCAAACCACAATGATCCCTTTATGGTGAATGCACTTATGGCGAATAAGGAGGTCACACACTTTTGGTGGACATTGGTAGGTTGGCCGACATTTTGTTCTATGAGCTTTTTGGGAAACTAAAAATACAAGAGTCCAAGTTGATGTAGTATAATAAGGATTTGATCGGATTCTTGGGACATCATATCACACTGGTGGGCTACATAAAGCTACACGGGACCTTTAGGAAACCGCCTACCATAAAAACCATGATGACCTGATTTATCGTGGTAAACACTAAGTCTTCTTATCATGCCATCCTGGGGAGGCTAACGTTGAACGCATTGGGGGTCATTATCTTTGTGTCGCATCTGGTAATGAAGTTTGTAAGCATCTACCAATGAATTTTGTGAGCGACAACATGCAGGTAGTCACTTACAAGGTGGCCAGAAGAAGGCTAGAGAGTGTTAAGAGGTTTCTCTCAAAGCCAACACTAAACTTGAACTGGAATACAAACCCAACATCAACAGAGGAGAGGTATTGTTTACAAAATTGGATTGTCAAAGATGAGATAAAACGGGATTCTTGGATACCCTGTCCAGAGCTAGAAGGAGACAACATCCCAATTGAGATTGGAAAGGAAGTCATTCAAGTCGTGAAAATTGGTGCTGACCTAAATGATAAGATGAGGCTAATTTATCAGCCTTATTGAAAAACAAAGCCGACTTATTTGCTTGGAAGTCAGTAGACATGCCTGTGACAAATCCCAATTTTATTTGCCATCGGTTGAATGTAGATCCTTTAGTAAAGCCGGTGTGCTAGCGAAAGAGGAAGATGGCCTCGGAATGCCTATAGGAAATTGAAAGGCAGGTCTCTGAACTTTTGAATGCCGGTTTCATTCGAGAAGTGAAATACACCACTTGGTTTGTGAACATGGTCCTTGTTAAGAAACAGAATGGTAAATGAAGGATGTATGTTGATTACACAGATCTTAACAAGTATTGCCCTAAAGATTCATATCCTCTACCCAACATTGATAGATTAGTGGATGGTTCATCTAGGTATCACTACCTATCTTTTATGGATGCATACTCTAGAGGATCAAGAGAAGACTGCCTTTATGACTGAGAATGCCAATTATTGTTATAAAGTAATGTTGTTTGGACTAAAGAATGTCGGGGCTACATATCAAAGAATGATGAATAAGGTGTTTGAGGATCAGATAATGTAGAATTTAGAAGTGTATATGGATGACATGATTTTCAAGAGTGCTACTCTTGAAGCACATCTTGAAGACTTAAAAAAGACTTTCACCTTGTTAAGAAAGTACAACATGAGGCTAAATCCCAATAAATGCACGTTTAGGTTCTCAGCTGAAAACTTCCTAGGATACATGTTATCTGAAGGGGTATTGAGTTGAACCCGGAGAAATGTCAGGCCATCCTAGAGATGAAAAGCCCTTAGAACGTAAAAGAGGTCCAGAAGTTGGCAGATATTTAGCCACACTAACAAGGTTCATGGCCATATTGGCATAGAATGCCCTTCCTTTTTTTTTTTAAAACTTTTGAGGAAGGGTAAATCATTTGAATGGACCGAGGAATGTAAGGTCACATTCTAGAGCTGAAAGAGACTTTGTTGTCACCTCCCTTACTCACCAAGCCTGATCCAAGGGAAGTGTTATATCTGTATTTGGATGTTGTCGACGAAGCTATAAGTGCAAGCACTGATAAAAGAGATGCTGGAAAGGCAAAAGCTGATCTATTTTGTAAGCAGGGCCCTTTAAGGGGATGAACCGAGGTATCCAAAGATGGAAAAGGTTGTGTTCTCACTTCTTATGGCAGCTAGGCGGCTTAGACCATATTTTCATTTGCACCAGATTATGGTGCGAACAAATCAACTAATTTGATAGATTTTGTAGAGACTCGAGTTAGCTAGAAGAATGATGACTTGGGTTATTGAGTTATCAGAGCATGGGATACAATACGAGTGGAGATAGGTGCTAAAGGCTCAAACATTGGCTGCCTTTATCGTCAAGCTAACCCTAATAGATCTGGCATCCTAAGACTCGACCTTGACTTTCTTTGTTGATGGGTCATCCAATGAAAAAGGAAGCGAAGACAGGATACTGTTGGAATCTGCAAGTGGGGTTATTCTAGAGTAGTCTCTAACTTCATTTTCCTTACCTCGAACAACCAGGTAGAATATGAGGCGTGCATAGCTAGGTTGATGATGACATCTGATATAGGTGCAATGTCGGTGCAAGTGTGTAATGACGCATAGTTGATGATCTCACAAATCAATAGAGCATATCAGGCTAAGGAGCCAATGTTACAGAAGTATTTGGCAAAGGTTAGAACTCTATCATTAGTTTTGACAAGATAGAATTTGTTTACATACCCTGGAAAAGAATGTGAAGGTGGACATCTTGTCCAAGTTGGCAAGTACGAAGTCCTCTGACAATAATAGATTGGTCATCCAGTAAACGATTCATAAGCCTAATCTCGTCATGGCAGTAGAAGTAAAGCTGATTTGGATTAACTCCTATCATCAACTACTTGTAAGAAGGCATTATCCCAAAAGATAAGAAACAAGCAAAACGATTAGAAAGGTTGGTTGCACACTTCTGCATTGTGAATGTCAAGCTCTACAGACATGGCCCTTCTCAATCGTTGCTCAAAAGTTTGAGAAAGTCTAAGTCCGAATATGTAATGGCAGAAATACATGAAGAATGATGTGGACAACACTTAGGAGGCAGGCCTCTGGCCAAGAAGATACTAAGAGCTAAGTATTATTAGTCAACATTGGAAAATGACGTTATGGAATTCACTAAAAAATGCGACCAATGTTAGAAATGCTTCGACATTCACCTTGCTCCCCCAGAAGACCTGAGTATGCTCACTTCCCCTTAGCCATTCATATAGTTGGGGATCGACATACTTGGCCCATTCCTCAAGGCTTCTGGCCAAGTGAAGTACTTAGTAGTGGCAGTGGATTATTTCACCAAGTGGATTGAAGTAGAGGCACTGGCTCGTGGCCAAAAATATAAAAAATTTGTATTTCGACAAATCATCTACACGTTTAGGATACCAAATGTCATAGTGTCAGACAACGACGTGTAATTTACGAATCGAGGCTTCCAAGGATTCCTAGTCGGGTTGAAGATAAAGCAACACTTTACATTTGTAAAGCATCCCTAGACAAATGGGCAGGCCGAGGCTACGAATCAAGTCATCCTTCGCGGGCTTAGAAGATGCTTGGACAAAGCAAAAAGAAGTTGGGTTGAGCAATTACCACATGTCCTATAAGTATACCACACAATCCCCCACTTTGCCACTAGAGAGTCTCTTTTTTGCCTTACTTACAACATGGAGACAATGATCTCGGTAGAAATTGGAAAGCTAACGTGGAGAGTGGCTAACCTTAGGCTAGAAGATAATGACGGGTTACTTCAGACTAAGCTTGATGCCGTTAAAGAAAGATGGGAGATTGTCGTGATAAAGGAAGCTACCCTAAAAGGACAAGTTGCAACGAGGTAGTAACAAGAAAGTTGTACCTTGGATGTTCAAGCTCAAGGACTTAGTGTTAAGGTAAGTTGACATTGGAGGAAAAAATGCCAAACAAGGCAAGCTTGCTGAGATATGGGAAGGCCCTTACCGAGTTATCTCAAAAACAAGAACAAGAGCGTACGAACTTAAGACACTTTTCGAGATTCCTATCTCGCGAACGTGGAATGCAACCAAACTCCAATGGTATTATAGTTAAGCCACCGTGGTAAGGAAGGTTAAGTAACTCCTCTTTTTATAAATAGGATCTAATTTCCATAGTATAGGTAGGTTGAATTACAGTATTATAACTCGTAGATCTTGTATTATTTTTGCTCCATGTGATTAATAAAATAAAAGTTTTTGGCCTAAAAAGCAAAGAACAAGTCAAACAATACTAAAGCAAGCAAAACCCAAACCATCGAAGCAAAGATGACTAATTAATGCAGGAAGGTTGTCACCCCGTGTACGTGGATTTAATCCAGTTGAGGTTTAAGATGCACAAGCAAAAGTTCATTGAGACGACATTGAGGTGGCTAGGTTATCATCTCGTGTACAAGGATTTAATCCAGCTAAAGTCTGAGATGAACAAGCAAAAGTTCATCAAGATAACAAAAATAAGGTAGGAAGATTATCACCTTGTGTACGCAGATTTCATCCAGCTGGGGTCTAGATGAACAAGCAAAATTTCATCAAGATAACGAAAATAAGGTAGGAAGGTTATCACTTCGTGTACGAGATTTAATCCAACTGGGATTTGAGATGAACAAGCAAAAGTTCATTGAGATAACAAAAAAAAGGCTGGAAGGTTACAATCTCGTGTACATAGATTCAATCCAGCTGGAGTTTGAGGTGAACAAGCAAAAATTCACCGATATAATGGAAGCAACAAAGCAAAGCCAACCTCAAAAAGATGGAACACAAAGGCAAAAGCAAAAATAGGAAAAAAAAAATAAACCCTTCAAAGAAAGGTACAGTAGAAAGAAAAACTCAGTCAAAAAATTGCTCAATAAAGCAATAAAGCACCGAACATCACAACAAAAACAAGCAAAGATTAATATTTTGCAAATTCAAATATTAGCAAGGTTGGGTAAACTTATGAAGTAAATTGTTCATGCAAATTGAATTGTTCACACAAATTGTTCAAATGATTCAAGGTCAAAAAATTGTCTAAGTATGGAAACGCTATGGAAACACTGTTCATGATCATAAGGATTTATAAACAAAACTGGCATCCTGACCCTTCAAGCAACGTCAGCAGCGACAACCTCAACATTGGCACATCCGACATTAGCAGCATTGGCACTAACAGTGTCGGCCCTAGAAGCACTAGCATTAGAAGAATCAGCATTTGTGGTGACAGTGTTGGCATTAAAGGCATAGGCAACACAAACATTAGGATCATCGTCCAAATTAACAACCTCAGTCTAAGGTTGGATCGTCAATGTCATTTGTGGGGTCAATATGAAGTTATTTGTTAAAAAAATTCATAAAAGTAAAAATAATTAAACTATAAATGAGTTAATTTAGCCAAGCTCAACCTTTTTTTTTTAAACAAGTCAAGCTCAAGCTTTCATTTAGGCTCGTTTAAATAAATGAGTCAAGCTTGAGCCACACATTTTTTTCATAAGCCAAGCCTAAACTTCAAGTTCTCGGCTTGGCTCGAGTCATTTATATCCCTAGTTTCAACTAAAGTTGAAAGGCAGGATCCTCTCAATTCTCAAAAACTTTTCCCACATGTCCTCATCTAAAAATGCATACTTCTCGCAAGGAGAAGTGTTTTTCAATTTTTCATATATGTATCTGGTGGTAAGCTATGTCTTAAAAGCCCTTCAACGCTTAGTCGCAGGCGAAAGCATTTTCCTCTTAAGGATGTCATTATGTGGAACATCATAGGTAAGCTACAAAATAAAATTAAACAGTCAGTGTACACTAATAATATGGTTAAATACAATATAAATAGTTGAGGAGGTAAAAGTGAAATACTGTAATAGTTTTGCAAATATAATTCTTCAAGCTGTCCTTTACATGATCCCAATCCTCATATAAGATAGAAACCTTGCTTCAAGCAAGGACGCCCACAAAACTAATGAATTTTGTTGCATTTTCCCCTCAAGTGCCCTACTTATCATTGAAAGAGCGAGGAATAAACAAGAAAGGGAGGTTGAATTGTGTATTCAAAAAAACTTTTTAACTCCTTTTTAAAAAACATTAAGAGAACAGACAATCTAGGCATAAATAAATGGATAAGGGAAGAAAAAGCACGTAGAGAATTTTATACTGGTTTACTCAAACTTAAGCTACGTCCATTCCCTTCGTCCTAAAGGTGTTCAACTAACCAACCTTAGGTTACAAACAAGTATCATTTTCCACCTCTTCAGGCTTTACAAAGTAGTTTACCCAAATTACTTAACCACCCAAGTATTTTTTTTTATCATTAGGCCTTTCCAAGCTTTCACAATGTAAAACAATTGTTACAAACAAATCAACTCACAATGTGAGAATATGAAAGTTTAAGTGTAGTAAAAGAGTTTTTCTATAGAAAGTTTGAAGATGTTTCAACGTTGTCCAATAAGCACAAAGTTCGTAGTCGTTCTGCCCTTTTCTTCTCTTCTGAGCTGCTATATATAGTCTTTAAAAAAGTTATTGAAATATTCAGCCTCAGTTTTCAAGAGAGGAGTGTGTGCACGTATATTGAGCTTTCAGTAGAGTCAGAAAAGTGACTTTTGTTCTTGCACTAAAATGGAGAGTGCAATACTATGTTAGAGAGCTACTTTTTTGAACATTCTTTATTTGTCTTGCCAACTTGATAAGTCGACTTTCTTTTTTTGCAACACTACGCTTATACACCAGCATGTATCTAACTTTCATTTAATGCTTAGACATTTGAATGTTAGATCACTCTAAGAGGTAAAGCATTAGTCTCATGATTTTTATGTGAAAACGCAGAGTTCAAACAAGCTTTTAAAAACTTAATCATTAAAGGGATTTATGCCTGGACGATCATCATGCAGGAGTCTATTGGACATTTGTTAAAACGGGCGCGTTGGACGCCTTGATACAAAACACGCATTGGACGCTTTAAAGAACTTTTACAACAGAGACTTAAGACTTAATAAGTTTGTTATCTTCAAAATTTTAGGGACTAAACGCTTCATACGTCTTTGGTTCCAACAATCTCCCCCCTTTTTGATGATGACAAACCTTATTAGTTTTTAAGTTTCATGAGCATATATATATATATATATATATATATATATATATATATATCATATGATAAATTTGGTAGACTTACTTTTATACTCCCCCTGAGTCTAATATTTCAAGCATGTTTGCACACATTCGAAACATACAATATATCAACCAATTTAGCATCCATACGAAGCATAGATTATATATCAAGTATATGCAAGTATGTATCAGGTATATGCATGAATGTCATGTGATGAGTCGTAACCAAATAGTAAAAGTAAACTATAGTACAAGGACTACATGAAAACTTTTAGTGAACAATAACAACAAACAGAAAGCAAACTTTATTTCCTTTTATTTCTCCCCCTTTTGTCATTATAAAAAAAACAAGAAAAGAGAAAAAAATCATCACAGTCACTTTGGCGCTGAGGGAGGCAGAGGTGGAGGTGGAGATGGAGATAGGTAAGGAGTGTGGAGAATTTCTTGCTTGTTCTGAAGGATTTATTGGAGAAGTGTCATGATGGGTTAAAGTTAGGCAGTGACATAGGTTTCAATGGCGTCTGATGAGCTCTAGGTATATAATCTTGTTCAGGTGGAAGAAGTGCAAGATTTCACATCGCACGAGGTTGTCCTTCACCTTGACCCCCATTTCATCAAGGGCGTCTATGTCAAATCGGCTTTCAATCAGAACAATGGCTTTCTTCTAGCTTTCTACACAGGCCACGACTTTCATGGTGTTGTCTACCTTCTTGATCACCATTGTCGATGAGATGAAAGTTTGGGTTTGAGAGGTTTCGGGAGTTTAAGAGAGAGAGTAAGAGCAATATCTCAAAGATAGCAAGAATGAAAGTAAGAGTGACAACTTGGTTTACGAAGGCTTGAGTGTATAGGAAGTAACTAAAGGGTTTTGGTTTTAGCAATATTTGAATTTTGAAGAAAGAGATAGTGCGCATTAAATGTTGGTTCAACGTGCGCATTTTTTGATGACGATTTACGACGTAGTTATGACTCAGACAATAATAAAGCATTTATTTCAAGTTAGCGAATACATAATGATGCATGTTCGAAGATATTTATGTATATAAATATGAAACGTTACAAAATATGAACCTTAATAATAATGGAGACATGTATGATGGACGTTGATATGATAATGGACGCTTTATAGCATTTGAAGCTACTTGGCATTGGATGGTTAAGGCACATGAAAGAAATCTATTCCTTTATAAATTCTATACCAAGACGGTCTCGAATATAGACAAGTTTATCTTCAAGAAGTGGTTTTGTAAATATGTCTGCTAATTGATTTTTAGTATTAATAAGCTAAATATCAATAACTCCTTTCTGAATATAATCTCTTATAAAGTGATATTTAATTTCAATGTGCTTTGTTCTAGAATGTAATATAGGATTCTTAGACAAATTTATGGTAGTAGTATTATCACAGAGGGTATGAATTTTACTCTCATAGATATTGTAGTCCTATAATTGATGCCTGATCCACATAATTTGTGAGCAACAGGACACTGCTGATATGTATTCCACTTCTGTTGTGGATAGAGCAATTGTTTCTTGCCTTTTGCTTGTCCAGGAGACAAGACTTCCACCAATGAAGTGACATCCTTCACTGGCGCTTTTTCGTTCTATTCTGTCTCCAGCATAGTTAGCATCACATAATCCAACTAACCTGTACTCTTTATTTAACTTAAAGCATAGACTAAGATTAGTGGTTCCTTTTAAGTATCTAAATATTCTTTTAACTGTTGTAAGATGAACTTCTCTAGGATTAGATTGAAAACGAGCACAAAGACATACACTGAACATAATATCTGGTCTGGACACTGTAAGATATAATAGAGATCCAATCATACCTCTGTATGTGGTTTCGTCTACCTTTTCGGATGTGTTGTCCAGTCCAAGCACTGAAAATGGATGCATAGGTATACTCATTTCTTTGGCATCGTTCATGTTGTACTTCTTGAGTAGCTCTTTTGCATACTTCGTTTGACGTATGTATATGCCACTACTTATTTGCTTTATTTGCAATCCCAGAAAGAATTTTAATTCTCCCATCATGCTCATCTCAAATTCTGTCGTCATAAGCTTAGAAAAATCCTTACATAAAGCTTCATTAGTAGTACCAAATATGATATCTTTCACATATATTTGCACAATAATAAAGTGCGAGTGTATGTTTTTGCAGAACAGGGTGGTATCTACTTTTCCTCTAGTGAAACCATTTTCTAAAAGAAAAAAACTTAATTTTTCATACCAAGCTCTAGGTGCTTGCTTAAGTCCATAAAAAGCCTTTTTTAGTTTGAAAACATGCTTAGGAAAAGTATCACACTCAAAACCAAGAGGTTGTTTCACATGAACTTCTTCATTTATTATGCCATTAAGAAATGCACTTTTTACATCCATTTGATAGAGCTTCATATTACTATGAGCAACAAATAAAAGTAAAATGTGAATGGCTTCTAGTCTAGCTACAGGTGTAAAGGTTTCAATGAAATCTATACCTTCTTACTAAAAATACCCTTAAGCTACAAGTCTAGCTTTATTTCTTACTACATTACCTGCCTCGTCCAACTTGTTACGTGTAACGACCCAACCATCACTACTTAAAAACAATACTATCCTCTATTTCATCATATAAGCATAAATATAATCAACACATGCATATAAGTGAAATATATACCACATGAAAGATCTATCCATCTCTCCTACTGCTAATACACCTGCCTTCACAATTGATACAGAACAAAAGAACGGGAGTAACACCGAAGCCATATAGCAAAACCAAATATACATCAACAGGGGAGAGGGGTACAAAACACACTCCCTATGGTTGGTCACACTATACAACCCCATCAAAAGAATAAAGTGAGATATACAACATAAGACACAAAAGTGTGACTCCTTGCATCACACTACTCCAGCTCGCTACTCCACCATCAGTTCTGAGAAGTCGGGTCCACTAAAGCATCGCCATCTACTCCTACGTCATAGGACGTGATCACCACAGTCACACCATCACAACAACAGCAACCAGACATCCAACAATAATAAAATAAGGCAAAGGTAAGCTTACTAAAACAATGTTATAGCATATGATTACGAAAATCATTAATAATTCTCAACATTCACACTCATGTGTGTGTGTGTGTGTGTGTGTGTGTGTGTGTGTGTATGTGTATCATACATTCATATGGTAAAGAGTTCTTAATTCAGAACGCCATATGACAACAAATCCATCATAACTATGTCAATGCATGATGACACGACTCTCAAGAGATTCACAACAATTCGAACGATCAGTCAGGTCTCATCCCCTACCATGAAGATCCAGCACTCATTCAGGGATTGTCAAAACTCTGATCTACAGACAAGCTTAGTGGTGTGTCGGGATAAATGTATGTGGGTGGTGGCTCACCGCGACTCAAGGTTTGCACTACCTTGCCCTCCTACGGGATCACCCATCCACTCATCCCCGAATGCCCATTTTTCCGACCCCACGTCTTATCCAAGCGCTAGGTTGGAAGCCCTATCTAAGCCATCAACTCTAGTCAGCCAACCAACTTACGTGCCTACTTGCACCACGACATGAGGCCCATCACCCAGCCTTAGCCAAAGACATGCATGAAATGCATGTATCACAACACGACATCAAGTCAACCACAACAAGCCAGTACATACATGTGTGTGTGTGTGTGTGTGTGTGTGTATCAACACCACACCACATGGGCCAGACCAGCGCCATATGTGGCCCAATAACAACTACTAACACCATGCAAGCCCAAACTAGCCCCAAGCATGGTCAATAGATAAGGCCCTATCCAAGTAGCCCATACCTCGTGAGAAACCTCACACAACAACATTATTCACCACAAATAGAGGTCTTATCCAAGCAATCTACCACTCACATCACATTCTCAACAATTTCTATCTTAGACTCATACTGGGAGTCCTTCCTAACCATGTTTCACACAACTACACTTTCAAAAATTGATCAACTGCAGAACACTACATTTACTCAGTGACCCATATGCTCGTTTAGCAAAGACCTTCCTTATAGAGGAGCAACTCTCTCCTACGAAGGTTCTCGCTCAACGACCATAAGCCTCGCTCAGCGAATATCCTGTCTTTAGAGTCTCTCACTCAGTGACAACTAGAGTCACTCAGTGAATTCATTCCAAGGACTTTCTCGCTTAGCGAGACTCATAGTTGCTCACTGACTATCAAATAGCAAAACTAGAAACTCTCGTCGAAAAATCAAAAAATCTAAACTTTTCACTCACCCACACACCAAATCAACTTCCTAGGGGTCACATACGACCATACAACAATCCACAATAGCATACTCAATGCATTCAACAATCCATACTACATTCCAATAGAAATCAACCATGAAATCAATGAACCCATTTACAATAACATTCCAACATAACTCAGCCAGAACACATGTTCCAATCCACGATAACATACGTATACTATTACATTCATACAACATACATTCAACATATGTAAGCTTCCCTTACCTCTTAGAGCTTCCGAATTCGAATTCGAGGAAGGAGAAGATAGGAGAAAACAAGCTCTTAAGCCAAACCTTCAAGGAATCTGCCCTCCTCAACACAAAGACACGAGATTAAGGCTTGAAATCTTGTTACACTCTTGGTGGTTTGAGAGGGAGATTAAGAGAATGAGATAGAATATCTTTTGGGTGGTTCTTTTACCAAATGGAAGGAAATGGGGGTTTTAGGGTCTTAAAACTTCCCTGGGCCTCACAATGGGTTTTGGGCCTACTAAAGTCCACAGCCCATCTAATCACTCCCTAAAACTCATAATTGGCCCAACATTACTATTTCCCTCAACAACCCATATAACATAATCCACGCTTTCACTTTGGCTCAAGAACACTTTCCACCAATTTTTCCTAAATTCAGACAAGAATTCCAAGACAAGCAACTTAAAACCACAACCACATAACAACTTATTTATTCATTTTAATCACCAAGATCACATATTAAATTTCCACTTTTAGTTATTAAACCACTAATTCAAACATAAGAAAAACATGGCGTTACATTACGAAATACTCATTTTGTTCCTATTATTGATTTTTCTTTAGGTAGAGGAACTAGTTTCCATACATCATTTCTTTCAAATTGATTCAGTTCCTCGTTCACGGCTTTAATCCAACCCTCGTTCAAAAGAGCTTCATCCACTGTCTTTGGTTCCATCTAGGAAATTAGTGCAGTTTGAGCTTGCCCCTTGAAGGTTGATATTGTTCTGACATGATCATGTACATTTCCTAGGCTTTGATCTTCTAGATGGTAGACTTTCATTTCCTATTGTTGTCTAGTTGGTTCCTTTTGCTCTTCTTTTGAATTGTCTAAAAGTGTTCAGGACGCTAGTTCTTTGGAGTCGTCCAACTTCATATTTGCAAAAGATTTGTCCAGCTCTGATAGTTCTCTATCAGGCTTACTATTATTGAACTTAACATGAATGGCTTTTTCAATTGTTAAGGTTCTAGAGTTATAGACTTTATACGCCTTGGACATTTCAGAATAGCCTAATAATATTCCAGCATCACACTTAGAATCAAATTTTCCAAAATTGTCCTTAATGTTTAGAATGAAACATTGACATCCAAAAGGATGAAGATATGTCCTTTCCACAATTCATAGGGAGTCTTCTTCAAAATAGATCTAATATATATTTTGTTTTGTGAATAGCATGTTGTGTTTACAACTTTAGTCCAGAAGTGTTTATGAGTTGAGTTATCATTAAGTATGGTTCTAGCCATTTCTTGTAATGACCTATTTTTTTTCTCTACCACACCATTCTGTTAAGGTGTACGAGGCACAAAGAAATTGTGGAGAATCTCATTCTCCTAACAGAACCCTTGAAAACCTTCATTTTCAAACTCTCCTCCATGATGACTTTTGATTGATGCTATGCAAACACCTTTTTTCATTTTGAATTCTTTTACAAAAAATAAAGAAGACTTTGAAAGATTCATCCTTATGTATTAAGAACATAACCCATGTCCTTCTAGTATAGTCATCTACTACAACTAGTCCATATCATTTTCTACTAAGTGAGGCTGTTCTAGTAGGTCCAAACAAATCAATATGTAAGAGTTCAAGGGGTCTAGCAGTGGAAACAACAATTTTTTTTTGAATCAAAGGAGTTTTGCACTTGTTTCCATTTTTGACAAGCATCACAAAGAATATTAGATTTGTATATAAGATTTGGAATATCCCTTACGAGATTATGCTTATTTAGCTTATAAATTAATCTCAAGCTTGCATGTCCAAGTTTCTTATGCCAAATCCATTGATTCTCATTGATGGATACTAGACACGATACATTTTGATTTGTTAGATCATTTAAGTCAATATTATATAAATTACTTTACCTCCTTGCAGAAAACAAGATGGATCCATCCACATTTTTTACTATACATTCATCCTTGTTAAAGGAGACACTGTGTCCACTGTCACATAATTGACTTGTGCTCAACAAATTGTGTCTAAGTCCTTCAACATATAAAACATTATTAATGGAAGGTAAAGGGTGTTTTACCAATTTTACTTATTCTCGTTATCTTCCCCTTTTGATTTCCTCCAAAAGTGACCTATTCACCATTCTTTTGTTGGAAGCTTTGGAACATAGACTTTTCTCTTATCATGTGTCGTGAGTAGCTACTGTCTAGGTACCATGACTGCAGTTTCCTTTCTGTTATCAAGCAAATCTGTAACAGGAATAATCATAGATTTAGGTACTCAAATGGACTTAGGTCCTTGTCTGTTAATTCTGAAGGCACTGGACGCCTTCGTATCTGGATGATGAATGCATCAAGATAATTCATAACCACTCTTTCCACAATATTTATAGTAAGCAGTAGCTTTTTCTGTTATAGAGATTTCTTCCTTTTTAACAAAGCCAAATCCAGATTTGTCATGTGGACTTCGTCTATAAGATAAGATTTTATTTAAATTTTCAATTCCATTGACAAATTTGGATAGGCTTTCCTTTAAATGAGTTACTTCCCTTTAAAGTTCTAATGCTTCAGTAGGAGGTGTCATTTCTGGACAATCTTTTACTTTAACTGCTTTTAATTTTTCATTCTATTTCACAGTATATTCATAATTCTTTTTGACCAAATTAAATTCTTTTGATATTTTAAAAACTTCCTTTTTAATTCTTTATAACCTACTGAGAAAGTTGAAGAATTCATTGTATGCCTCTTGAAGAAAAGATAAGTCATTGAAATTTACCTCTTCATCTTGCTCATTTTCTAAGCTTTCTGAACTTGTCTTAATCATAAGATACAAGTTTGCTTCTTCCTCTCCTTCTTCTTCTGAGGAAGATAGATCCATATCTTCCCAAGTTGTCATAAGTCCTTTCTTTTTCTTTTTGAAGAAGATTTTCTTATTCTCTTTCTATAAGTTTGGACAATCAGCTTTGAAGTGTCTAGGATTTTTGCATTCAAAGCAAACTGGTAGACTATTTTTTGTGGGTTCCTTACTAAACTTTTTGGTGAAGTTTATGGCTTTGGATCCTCCTTTATTTGTCCACATAGCTTGTATTTTTCTAGATATGAAAGATATCTCGTCCTCATTAAAGTCATCCTCTTCAGATGTTTCCTTAGGGGATTCCTCCGCATTTAGAGCTTTGGACGATGATCCTTTTGTTAGACGTTGGACACTTAAAGCAATGGACTTTTTTGTTCTCAGTCCTTCATCCTGCTTCAGTTCCAGCTCATGAACCTTGAGAGTTCCAAATAGTTCTTCCATGGAAAGAGTTGTTAAGTCCTCGGACACTCTTAGAGCTGTAACTTGTGGTCTCCATTGTCTAAGCAAACTTCTCAAAAATTTTGTCAATATGATCATAATTGTCATAAATATTACCTAGAGACCTCATATTGTTCATAATGGTCTGAAATCTACCAAACATAAGTTCAATAGTTTCATTATCTTCCATAGTAAATAATTCATACTGTCTTACAAGTAGGCTTAGCTTAGATCTACTTACTTGTGAGGTACTCTCATATGCAAGAACTAGGTATCCCACATCTTTTTAGCACTTTTCAAGTTGTGCACTTTCTCATATTCATATTCAGACAAGGCACACATAATAGCATTTCGAGCTTAAGAGTTAAGCAAATACCTTTGTTTATGTGCTTTTGTCCACTGCCCTCTAAGCAACTCAGTTTCGTTTTGGTCCATAGGTAGATAGTCACCTATCTTCACAACATCCCACATGTCGATGTGACATGCATCAAAGAAGGCTATCATTCTTTGTTTCTAGTAGTCATAATTTTGACCTTTGAAGAGAGGTGGTCTGTTGACAACTTGTCCTTCGTTATCCATGTATACTCAGGATCTTTTTACCCCTGATTGTTAGATGCTCAACCCCAAGACGTCAAGCTCTTATACCAATTGAAAGAGTGAGGAATACACAAGAAGGGGGGTTGAATTGTGTATTCAAAAAACTTTTTAACTCATTTTTAAAAAAATGTTAAGAGAACAAACAATCTAGGCGTAAATAAATGGATAAGGGAAGAAAAAGCATGTAGAGTATTTTATATTAGTTCACTCAAACTTAAGCTACATCCAATCCTTTTTTCCTGAAGGTATTCAACTAACCAACCTTAGGTTACAAACAAATATTAAAGCTTTACAAAGTAATCTACCTAAATTACTTAACCACTAAAGTATTTTTCATCACTAAGACTCTCTAGGCTTTCACAACGTAAAGCAATTGTTGCAAATAAATCAATTCACAATGTGAGAATATGACAGTTTAAGTGCAGTAAAAGAGATTTTCTACAGAGAGTTTGAAGATGTTTCAAGGTCGTCCAGTAAGCGCAAAGTTTGTAGTTGTTCTACCCTTTTTTCCTCTTCTAAGCTGCTATATATAGTCTTTAGAAAATAGCTATTGAAATATTCAGCTTCGTTTTCAAGAGAGGAATGTGTGTGCATATATCGAGCTTTCAGTAGAATCAAAAAAGTGACTTTTGTTCTTGCACTAAAATGGAGACTGCAATACTGTGTTAAAGAGCTACTTTTCTAAACATTCTATATTCATCTTGCCAGCTTGATAGGTTGACTTCCTTTTTCTACAACATTGCACTTATACACCAGCATGTATCTAACTTTCATTTAATGCTTAGTCATTTGAATGTTAGATCACTCTAAAAGGTAAAGCATTAGTCTCATGATTTTTATGTGAAAATGTAGAGTTCAAACAAACTTTTAAAAACTTAGTCGTTAAAGGGACTTACGCTTGGACAATCATCATCCAAGAGTCTATTGGACGCTTGTTAAAACTGGCGCGTTGGATGCCTTGATATAAAACACGCATTGGACGTTTTAAAGAACTTTTTACAACAGATACTTAAGACTTAATAAGTTTGTTATCTTCAAAATTTGAGGGACTAGACGCTTCATACATTTTTGGTTCCAACAATCATGTCAAATTGAATTGGTATAAGCTAGTCGCTAGCTCGACCAAGAGTCAATTCTTTTAACCATGTATGTTGTCTACCTTTTTGTTTGGTAGATTCAGAAGGTAGGTTACTTGGAAGGATCAACCAGGTGTCTGTTTAGAAAAGGAAAAAAAAAAAGACATGTCAGTACCAAGATCCACAAAACTTGTAATTTTCAAAGATAAACATAATGAAAACAAAATTAAATAATAAGATAAAAAAATGTAACAAAAACAGGAATAAACAATAAGATAAACATAAGTAAGTTACCAACGTTGTCAGGTACGAATATTCTCCCATATCCGTTCGTGATGATCATTATGTGTGGCATGTACATCATCCACTTCATTTTCGTTAATAAAAGTAGGCATCCGTGTTGAGAAAGAAGGAATCTCAACAAGATTGACATTTGAATCTTATTTTTCATCACTATCATGCATACTTCTTCCTTGGAGAACCACTAACCACCTTTTGTTATAAGGATCACTAACATAAAAAACTTGTTTTGCTTGGTATGCCATAATGAAAGGCTATTCCTTGTAACCTACCTTGTTAAAATCGACCAATGTAAACCTAATTCATTGGTTTACACGCCAGTATTTACTGTAATCAACTTCCCAGATGTCTTCAATAACTCCAAAGTAAAAATAGATGCCATAATGGGATTTTTACCTTTTGAACTAGAGAAGTGCATGGACTCAGCAACAATCATAACCTCACTATTTTTCACAGGTATTCTTGTCATCCTGCAACTTTGTATAGAAAGAAAACATGTTGATATCATATCCAGTCTAACATATGACATCAAAGTTAGGCCCATGTGCTAGCCATTTTAATGTCTCAGAAACATTCTCATCATTGACAACTTGTTCTTCAAACCAATTTAAAAATGTTTTATTATGCTTATTCAACTATCATTTCTCAGTCATTCGAGGTTTTTTTTTTTACAATGTTTTTGTGAGAAAAAAGTAAGGTTAAACTTCATCAGTGTTATTCAATATATACAAGTGTGCTTACAACATTTCCTTCTGACACATTGGTTTAACGTTTACACCCCGAGCACCCTTACCCGAACAGCTTCCTTCATGACGAGATTCAGGAAGTCCTACAGCTTCCGCTTGTGATAAGTATTCTGTACAAAACCCAATGGCTTCTTCTGTAATGTACCTCTCAATAATAGATGCTTCTAGACAGTATGTATCATTTATATACCCTTTCAAGATCTTTATGTATCGTTCTACAGGGTACATCCACCTTAAATAAACAGGACTTATTATATGCACTATTAAATGAACCATGATGTCAAAGAATGAAGGAGAAAAATACATCTCCAATTGGCACAATATAATAGCAGCTTCATGTTCCAACTCATCCAGCTTTAGAGGGTCAATGACTTTGCTACATATAGCATTAAAGAATAAGCGTAGTCTCGTTATGGCATGTCTAACATTTTTAGGCAATATGTCACGAATAGTCACTAATAAGAGTTATTTCATCAAGATGTGGCTATCATGAGACTTTAAGCCAACTAATTTGAGATCTTTTATTGACACAAGGCTCTTAATATTTGAAGAGTATCCTTGTGGCACTTTCACATCCTGTAGACACTTACAAAAACTTGTTTTCTTTTCTCTAGACAAGGTATGACATGCTGGGGGCAAATATGTCGCTTACCTATTGGCTGTGGCCTTAACTAGAGACATATACCCATCTCAATCAGATCTTGATGAGCATTTAAACCATCATTTGTCTTGCCTTTAATGTTCAAAAGTGTGCTAATTGTAACATCCCAAGCGCCGACGAGAGTGGGGAATGATTGCCGGTGCAAAAGAGGTAAGGCATAGACAATGAGCAGCTCCTAGCAGGCTTCTAGCTGGAGGGGTACATGAACGAATCAAATACACACCAGAATTAGAGGGATCCAGAGGTTGTGCACGTATAGGATTGTACAGTTGAGGATAGCTTAAAGGAATTAATAAGTGCTACCTATACCAACAAGATGCATCTACTTTTCGGTAGCCCATCACTTAAGAACTTCATAGTTAAGCATGCTTGACTTGGAGCAATTTAGGGATGGATGACTTCTTGGGAAGTTTCCCGGGGAGCGTGTGAGTGAGGACAAAGCACGCTGAAAAGTCTTGTATTGGTCTGTGGAGACAGTCGTCGATCCTGAAAGCTGTTAGGCGTTACAAAGCGGTGTCAAAGTAGGGCCTATCTCCCAGTACGGTGTGGTTTAAGGATGAACCAAGCGGAAGCTGGTGGGCATGTAACATCCCAGGCACTAACGAGAGCGGGGAATGATTGCCAGTGCAAAAGAGGTAAGGCACAAACAAGGAACGACTCTTGGCAGGCTTCTAGCGGGAGGAGTACATGAATGAATTGAATATACACCAGATCCATAGGCTGTGCAGGTATGGGATTATACAATTGAGGATAGCTTAAAGGAATTAGTAAGTGTTACCTATACCAACAAGATGCATCTACTTTTCAGTAGCCCATCACTTAAGAACTTCATAGTTAAGCGTGCTTAACTTGGAGCAATTTAGGGATGGGTGACTTCTTGGAAGTTTCCCGAGAAGCATGTGAGTAGGGACAAAGCACACTGAAAAGTCTTGTGTTGGTCTATGGGGCCAGTCGTCGATCCTGATAGCTGTCAGGTGTTACACTAATTACATTATCACGTATATTTTTCTCAATAAGCATGGCATCTATACAATGTCTAACATCTAACATGCACTACTATGGAAGATCAAAGAATATCGATCTCTTCTTCCATATAATTTTCTCAGTAGCTTTCTTTTAGGTCTTTCCAAATTCAACATTGATGTCCTTCAATTGTTCATAAACTTGCTCACTAGTTAAGGTAGGTGGCGCAATACCAGTCTCTTGACATCCATTAAAAGCTTTTTTTAGTCTACGATATAGGTGAGTAGGCCTGAGAAATTTTCAATGCCATATGTAAACTGTCTTCTTTCCATGTTTCATTTGTAGGTAGCATGTGTCTTCTTCACATATAGGGCAAGTGTTATGCCCCTCAAAACTATACCCCGCTCAAGTTTCTATATGCTGGAAATTCATTAATCGTACAGAATAACATTACACATAACATAAAATTTTCATGACGATACCCGCCATACACATCAACACCTTCATTCCACAACATTCTCAAATCTTCAATCAAGAGACGTAAGTAAACATCTATGTCATTTCCCAGTTGTTTTGGGCCCAAAATTATCATAGATAACATAACATATTTTCGCTTCACGCACAACTAAGGAGACCGATTGTAAATAACTAGGAGAATGTAACGACCCTCTGTCGCCACAGTACTTCATACTAGAGTTGGCAAAATAGGCCCAGCCCGATGGGCCGACCAGTCAGCCTGTAAAAAAGGAAAGGCTGGCTCAAAAAAAGCTAGCCCATAAGAAACTGGGCCAATTTGGCTCGGCCCAGCCCATCTGGCCTGGCAAGCCAACTAAGACCGGGCCAGGCTGGTTCACGTGAGCTTTAGATTGGAGGCCTCCTTTATGTCACAAGCCCACAATCACACGAAAATGAGTTGAGACTAACAGTAAGAGTCTAACAGATTAGTGAATCTCATCTACAAACTAGACTACAGATGAAAGGCCACACTGCCCACACACATACGGTGATGACATGGTCGCTCAAAGTCTTAAATGCAAAACTAAATCTGATTCAAAATATTGAGAAGTGAGAACCCTAAGTGGCTACTGTTATTCTTGGTTGCTCAATCCGACTCCATCAATCCCTGTTCGCGTCCCCTCTGCATCCTGGTCGATGTCCATTCGGCCTCCACATCCCTTGCTCGTCAGCATCCAGTTCGCTAATGTTCGCCGCTGCGTCGCATCTCCCTCGCGTCTGCCGCATCTGCTACCACATCCCCTGCACATACGCCGCTTCCCATGCGCGTTCGCCATGTCCCCTGCGTGTACACTACTGCGTCCTTTGTGAGTCCGCCGCTGCATCATCTACCACCTCTGATTCGCCTTTGGCTCCGTTGAGTCTGCTCCATCTTCCTGAATTTGAGCCAACTTTTACTGCAGGTTCAACTCATACTGCTGTGTTGCTCACGATTTTAGAAAATTTTTTTGTTTGCATATTGGTATTTGCTTGCTAGCACTTTGGCCAATTAACTTGAACTAAGTGGTTGTGGAAAGCTTAGCAAATTTTAATTGAAATGTCATACTTGCTAGGGATGAACCACGTACAAATCACTGTTAGATTAATTACTAAATATATGCATTATTTTGTATTTTTGCGGTTATGAATATTGAAGAAATTTTAGAGAATATGGATGAAATTATGGAATCTCCACCTAAAATTAACACTGAGGCAACTCCAACTAGTAATCCCTCTTTCAAATGCAGTACAACTATTGCCAGGAAAAAGAGTAAGAGCATGGATGAAGGTGGGCAAGACCAAGAAACTATAAAGGCAAAGAAAAGTAGGACTAATATTTCTGAGGTATGGAATTATTATGAAAAGCTTGGTCTAATTGATGGGGTTGAAAAATGTAAATATAAGGGTTGTGGAAAACTGTACACTTGTAAAGTTGCTTCGGTACCAATCATTTAAGACGTCATATTCCTAAATGTCATACAACTCCTAAGTTCCAAGATGTGGGAGTGTCGTTAGATAACCAAGCCAGCTTATTAAGGCAATGGAAATTTGATAGTAAGGCTTATAGAGATGCACTTGCAAGATGTATCATTGAGCATGATCTTCCATTTAGTTATGCCGAGTATGAGGGGGTTTGGGCGATAAATAAAGTTTTGAATCCTAATTTTAAACCCATTACTAGAGACACTACAAAAGCTGATTGTAAGAATGTGTTATTGAGTGAAAAGGCAAAGCTAAATAGTGTGCTAACTAATATTCCTGGTAGAATATATCTAACTTCTGATGTATGGACAGCTGTAACTACCTAAGGCTATATGATTGTGACTGCTCATTATGTTTGTGATGATTGGAAGTTAAATAGCAAGTTACTTTCATTTTGTCATTTGGATAGTTCACATACCGAGTTAGAATTATCTAGTAAGGTTCTTGGAGTGCTTAAAGATTGGGGGATAGAGGGAAAAAAAATTTCTCTGACATTGGATAATGCCTCTTCTAATGATAGCATGATAAAAATTTTAAAAGAGAGGCTTAATTTGCAAAATGGCTTGTTATGTAAAGGTGAATATTTTCATGTGAGATGTTGTGCACATATCTTGAACCTTATAGTTCAAGGTTTGAAGGCGGGGGAGGATGCTTTATATAAAATTAGAGAAAGTGTGAAATATATGAGAGCTTCAGAGGGAAGATTGAGAGAATTTCAAAGATGTGTTGAAGAAGTGCACTTAACTAAAGTTGGTGGAGGTTTCTTGAGGTTGGATGTGTCCACTAGGTGGAATGCTACATACATGATGCTTGAAAACGCTATTAAGTATCGTCGTGCATTTACTAATTTGAGCTGTTGTGATAGAAGTTACAAATTTTGTCCAACTAATAAAGAATGGGAAAGAGCGGAGAAGATATGTGAATTTTTGGCCTCATTTTATGACATTACTAATTTAATATCTGGGTCATCTTACCCACCTCCAATTTATATTTCATGCAAGTTGCAATTATAGAAATGGGATTGCATGCAAATTTGAATAGCCATGATGAGGTGATCAAAGATATGGCATCGAGGACGAAGGTGAAATTTGATAAGTATTGAAGTGAATATTGTGTCACTCTTGCCTTTGGTTGTGTTCTTGATCCAAAGGCAAAATTGAATTTCATCACCTTTTATTATAAGAGGTTTTATCCACATGCCTATGAAGAAAGGGTCAATAAGGTAGAAATGGGCTTGTATCATCTCTTTGGTGAATATGTAAATCATTTCGCTACATTAAGCTTATCTTTACCTAGTACTTCATCAAGAGACAAGCAATCTCATCCAACACCAAAGGGAACATTTTCTTCATCTATTCTTCAGGTAACATTGTTGTTGCTATTATAATTTTAATTCATCATTCATCAGATTACATTTAATTTTCTATTAATGTCTCCAATTTATTTGTGTTGTGTTTCTTAATTATAGGCATACCAGCAGGAAATAAGACAATAAAGTTCAACTGATGGCAAGTCTCAGCTTGACATATACTTGGGAGATTCATGCGTAATTGGTGAGACATGGATGTTCTCCAATATTGGAAGCTGAATAAGCACCTGTTCCCCCACCTTGCTGTTATGGCTTGTGATATTTTGAGCATTCCAATCACAACAGTGGCTTCAAAATCTTCACTTAGTATTGGAGGTCGCATTCTGCACAAGTATAGAAATTGCCCACTCCCTGAAACTATGCAGGCTCTCATTTGTACTCGTAATTGGTTACACGGTTTCAAAGAAATTAGACCTTCTAGTAATAGTCAACTAGTGAATTATGTTTTAAGCTTTCTTTTTTGAAACTTCAATTTACATTTAAATATTTAACTTTACTTATTTACTTCTTTTGTGTTATGAATTGCAAATGCACAAGAAGTGGAGGAGATACAACTCTTTACGAAGTAGACTGATGAAGGAGAAAAGCCAACATCTTAATTGGTATTAAACATTTGTATCTAGAGTTCTGAATTTGTTGAACTTTTGTCATGTATTTGTTGTTGAAGATATTTGTTTTTAAATTTCTGAATTTGACATGACTTGTTTGATTTTGCTTAAATGGAGTTATGGAAGTTCATTATGGATGTTTTGTTTTATGTTGGTGCTCTATTTTGTTGTTACTATTTTAGAAAATTATGAATATTTATGACTAGATAGACCAGTGAATGATATATGCTTACAATATTAGGTACATCACTTTTTTGCAAAAATACAAAATGATGCAAAGAAGGAAATTCTCCCTTGTGTCAAACATGATATGTTGACATATGCATGTTGCCATGTTGTTTAATTGTTTAAAACAAGTAGTAGGATGTCTATTAAAAAAGGACATATTAAAGATGCAAGAGGAATTGGTAAACCTTTGAGTAAAGCTCTCACAATATTGGGTTAAATGTAATTGCTAGGTTTTCAAAATTTTACTTTCTTAAATAAAAAATATATATTTTCCCATAACTTTATTTTTTTCACCAATACAAATATAAACATAGTCAATAAAGACATTTTCTAAAGTAGTGAATTACTTTAAAAAAATAGTTTATTGATATCGTAATTCGTAAATAAAATTCACTTAAAGATATATTTTTAATAAGACTATTGAGTAATTAAGTACATTATATATGAATAAAAATATTCATTTTACTAAAAAGTATGTGGAATTTAATTTTAAATACTTAATATCATTTAAATAAATTAATTTTATATAATTTTTGGCAAATAAAATAATAATTAAAATAGATAACAATGTTAATCAGTGTGCAAAAAAATTTAGGCCAAATTGGCCCGGTGGCCCGACGGCTAGCACAGGGTTGGGCTGGGCCAAAACAACATAGGCCCAATGAAAAACCAGGTCGAGCCAGCCCGACCCTTTAGCAACCAATGGCCCAAGCGGGCAGGGCTGCCTTTTTTGACAGCTCTGCTTCATACTATCCCATACATCATTAAGATATTCAATAATAATAAAACTAGATATATAATGTTTTTCATAATATGAAGTAGGTACAAGGTATGAAATAATAAAATATACAAGCCAGAATATACAAAACCCAAGAAGGAGACAAAAACACAAAATTCCCTACAGCTGGTCGACTATACCATACATAACAAAACCCAAAGAGAAATGATCTTCCAAAAAAGCACCACCCAAGAAAGGCCTTCAACCTCTCATGTTGGGACATCCACTATCAACAGCGAGATGCAGCATCTGCTGGAGTCTCTCCCTCTGCTCCCACGCCAAAATGACGTGATCATCACAGTCATAGCAACATACAACAACAACAACAACAACAACAACCACAACAATCATACCAAAACAAAACAGCAAGGCAAGGGTAAGCTTACAAAATAAAACCAACATATAATATACAATCCCATAAAATCAAGCCATCAACATACAAATATGGAAATCCAATTTGTCTAGAAATGGGTTTACACACATTACAACAGAACATACCATGCTTTCAACCCCTACATGTTAATAAATGAATGACACGACTTTCAAGAAATTTTCTACATTTTAGGTGATCAGCCAGGTCTTACTCCCTACCATGGCCTTCTAAGCACCATTCAGGGATTGCCAAAACTTTGATCAATGGATAAGCTTATGGTTGTCAGTGAATGTGGGTGGTGGTACACCGCGACACAAGGCTTGCACTACCTTGGCCCCTTGTAGGATTACCCATCCACTCATCCCCTAAGCCAAACTTTTAGACCCCACTTCTCATCCTGGCACTAGGTTGAAGGCCTGTCTAAGCTGCAGCTTCGTTCACCCCTAACTTCCATGTCCACTCGCACACAGCTTGAGGCCCACACAACCTCAACTAACAACATATGCATGTATGCATGATCCACAACAACAACTCAACCACAATCATTCATCAATATATATATATATATATATATATATATATATATCACATCTTCACATCACGTGGCCTACTCAGCACCACCTGTGCTCCAACAGTCACCATCGACCCCATGTAGGCCCAAACCAGCCTCTTGCATGGTCAACAAGTAAGGCTCCATCCAGGCAACACACACCTCATGAAATATCTCACACAGCACTAGGACCTACATCAAGTGTGAGAAGTCTCACCACAACAACACAACATAACTAGTGGAAGTTCTATATAAGCAACATTCCACCCAACTACCACTTTTTAACAATTTATCAAACAAATCCACAATAATAATAAAGAAAAAACAAAAGCTAGTTTAGAAAACCATTTGAACATCCAATTATCTTAAAATATTCATTTGACATCTATAAGAGTCAATAAAGTCATTAATAAACAACAACAATAATAATAAAGCAAAGAAAATCCTATTTTTCTCTCGCTAAGCGCGAATTTCGTCGCTAAGTGAGCTTTTTCATCGTTAAGCAAATGACTTATAGAGAGTTATCAACATCTACCGCTAAGCGAGATTTCGATCGCTAAGCGACCGTCACTAAGTAAGCATTTTTGTCGCTAAGCGAATGACTTCCAAAGAGTCATCAACATCCGTCGCTAAGCAAGTGACAAACTTCTTACAACTGCAAGATCTATCGCTAAGCAAGCATTTCCTTCGCTAAGCGAATGACAAACTTCTAGCAACTAGCAAGATCCGTCGCTAAGTGACAGAATCCATTACTGAGTGCGATCGTTTTTGCTCGAAATTCAACAACCAACAGCCATTTTTTACCAAATCAATCAATACCAAGCATCACAAAACAATTTTAACTACTTCTAATACCTTTCTAACCGATTACATAACAATTTTATCCACAAATCATCCACAGATTTCAAAACTCTCTTTCCAAACCCATTTTTTTTCAAGAATCACATACACACAAATATTTCCGAAATCAACCAATTCCAAAGCATTAAATTGACATATCAACATCCATAAACACAAAATCAACCAAGAGTAAGCTTCCCTTACCTCTAAAAGCTTCCGAATTTGAATCTAGGTTCTTTGAGAATTCGGTGTCTTGAGCCAAAACTTCCAAAGATTGCCCCTCGTCTCACCCAAACCACAAAATTGAACTTGAAACCCTTTAATACACTTACTAACTTGAGAGATTCTAGAGAGAGATAGAGAGATGAAGTGGAGAGAGAGAAAGAGAATAAGAAAATGAGAGAAAACTCCTCTTTCCCCTTCTTATATACTCGACCTCCCAAAGCTCTCACACGGACTTTTGGCCAACTAAGGCCCAAATCTCACCAAGTCACTCCCCTTATCTCAAAACTAGTTTAACTTAACTGTTTTCTCTCAAAAGTCTGAATCACACTCACAACACACCCACATTGGCTCAAGCATATATCTTAAGTTTCCTAAATTCAAACTAGAATTTCAAACAAACAACACACAACTATCACCACATACTACATACCATACATAACAACAATTCATTTATTTCTTTTAATCACCTAGATTACATATCAAAATTTCACTTTTTAGTTATTAAAACACTTAATCATACATTAGGAAAAACAAGATGTTACAGAGAACAGGTCATGAACTGTGCTTACTAGACAAGTTACCATAAGGATTCATTCCATCCGTAGCAAGTCCAAGCCTAAGGTTTCTTGTCTCAGTCATAAAAGCTGAAACAAATGATCAATTTTCTTCCATTGCAGAGAATTAATAGGATGATAAAGTTGTCCATCATATTTTCTCCCATTTGCATGCCATGTAAGATTCTTTGCATCGTCTACATTAGCAAACAATCACTTAAACCTTGGAATTATTAGAAGATACCATAACAACTTCGTAGGGGGACCCTCCTTTGTGCTTGCATCACTATTACAATCATTATCCTTCACTTTGTACCGTGATACCCCACACTTAGGACCACTTATACAACTCTTCAAACTCTTCTCTGTACAATATGCAGTCATTAGGGCAGACATATATTTTCTTGTATTCTAATCCTATTGGACACAATACCTTTTTCAGCTCATAGTTACGTTTCGGCAATGTGTTACATTCTGGAAGCATTTCGTTCAACAACTTAAGTGATTTGATGAGACTTTTATCACTCCACCCATTTCTTGCCTTAACATTCACTAATCTTAATACTGCTAACAATCGTGTGAATTTAGTACACCCCGAATACAAAGGCTTATCTATATCATTGCACAAAGTGTCACACACCTGTGCTCACTAAAAAGACTCTAGTCCAATATCACGAATCATGTCCTCTAGTCGATCGTCCATAGGTACATCAACTTCCTCTGTTTAGGACACACTTGGCATGTCTAACAATTCACCATGCCATGTCCATGTTGTATAACTCTTGCAAAATCCATCACAAAGAATATGCTCCCATATTTGCTCAACTTGTGGTCATCTCTCATTCAAATGATTAACACAAGGACAATAGAAGAACCCACCACTATTAGCAAATTCAATAAATCTTCCACTCCATTCTCATACTCATTAGTTGTGCATCTAGAATTAATCTAACTACAATCCATAACTTCCTTCTATGATCTACAAAACATATCTTAATGAATGTAAATCTTACTTTTTTATACAAGTTGTGGCCCTATTCGATTCAAAAAGACATTTTTTTAAACTTGATTAATACATACAAATTTAGTCTCATATCTTAAATTTGACAACGTTTCGACAACATTTCACATTGGTCTCCAAGTACACATCAAATTCACCACAATCAAGTATGCACCCAGAGACACAACACGAAATGAACTAAACCGAAATTTTATCACATTTAAGATAAGGCTTAACTGTTACATATTAATCAAATATAAACAAATAAATCTTTCAAAAGTGTCCAACTAGGACAATTCAAGATTCAATACAACAATTAGTACTTTAATCAATGTATTGAATCTTAAACAAGAAACTAAGGTTCACTCACAATGTATAAATTGAATAAAAAATAAAATAATTAAACACAGAACCTAATGCATACAATCCTACATATATTTTGGTAGAGTTTCCTCTATATTCTGATACTCTTCTAGAGACCTGTTTACAGGTATTCAATCACAATACCAAAGGTTAACCTGTCAAACAACAAATCTCATACTCAAGGGTTCACAATTATCATAAAAATTTGACAAAGTTTTCTCTGTTTTTGGCACTATCTATCATACCTCACCAAGGGTATGGTCAACAATAGACAGAGGTACAATCTATATTATTCTCATCATTACTCAAGCTTAATTTATATCATATAGGCTCTTATGGCCTATATCATTAGATATAAACTTCTTAGTCCTTAGTTATCATTTTAAAGACAACACTTAAATCTAAGCTCCAAACTAGAAACTACTAGGCAAGAAACTTAACCATTTCAATTCACTCTACCTAATACTTAACTTTAGTTATGAGATAATGATAATTAGATATAGGCATCGTAGTCCTTAGCTATCCTAATCGCCTAAATTCACCTCTAATTTAGACTTAACCATTTCAATTATACATTTTTGCTCACTTTATCTTCAAAATGTATATTAGCATATAAGTTCTCTTATCTTATTATCTTTTAATTTCCTAACTAGTTCCTAATCTAGGTTAAGGCCAATTCTTTGATTCTTGTAATTTACTAACTCTAGAGGTTTAGATTTTAAACAAAATATAATACATTTGGTGACAATTAATTCCTCACATATAGTTAAATTATTTTCATACTTTTATCATTTTCCATTACTAAGCAACATCGAGGTAAATACTAGCTAAAGTAACCAACTTCAGTTGATTCTACCTTATCTAGTTTTCAACATTTAAAATTCTAACTACATATTCATATAAGTTAATAACTAACTTAAATAATACTTCTTTTTCCTTCAAGATTCATAAACCCATATAGGTACAAGGAACTAAATTTTTCTTCTATTGATCAACATATTCAACCATAGCCTTTCGCAATTAATTCCATGAAACAACAAAATTAAAATAAAAAATTAATTTCAAATTAACATAAAAAATTAATAACTGTGTCCATATACTTGCTCCAAGTGCAAAATCACATTCTTATGTCAAACAAAATCACAATAGATACAATCTAAAGCAAACCATAATGAATCAAATCAAAAATTACTAACCCATGAGTGCGCTTCAAGCTGCTCACAGTAACATGAAGCTAGCTTCCCTTCCACGATTGCACAAGCTCCAACAATGGCAATGGCTGCCTTCTTGCGCTAGTTATGAGCTTGTAGAGAGCTTGAGAGCTTCAAACAAGGCAACTTATAAACAGCTTCGAGTTACGAGCTTCGAACAAGTTGCGTACATGAGGAGCTTTGAACTCAGTGAGAAGGAGCTTCGAACAAGATCTTGGAGAAAGCTTGGTGAGAGGATGAGAGAGCTTCAAACGAGGTCAGGATTTTCGCAATGCCAACTTCACACTTTCGCAAAAATAAAATGTTCAAACAAAAGTTTTTTAACTCGATTATAGTTGAACCTAGTTAAAATGCTTGTTTTTTGAATCGGGTTTTTGAATAACCGATTTAAAAACAGGTTTTTTAAATAAGGTGTAAATCAAATCGAGTTAAAAACTTGTCTTTAAATCGGTTCAATGCAAACTGATTTAAAAACAATGCACAAAATTTACAAAAATGCCACTAATCATTGTTTTTAAATCGGTTTACAATGAATCGGTTTAAATTCTTGCTTTAGAAGTAGGTTTTTGCAATAATGAGCGGAGACAAGAGGGAAAAAGGGAAGAAGAGATAATGATGCGAAAGTACCATCATGGTCGTGGTGGTGCAACGACGTTAATGCAACGACGCGAGAATCATAAGTTTGAGAGGGAGGAATTAGAGAAGAAGAATAGGGGAAAGAAGAAAGAAGAAGAGAAAAGGAAAGAGAAAAGCCGCCGCTGAAACTCACCTTTAGTAGCGGCAAACGACAGAGCTCGCCGTGGCGGCGTGCGATGGGTTTGTGTACGTGAGGGACCTAGTTCGTGTGCACTTTAGGTTAGGTGTGAGTGTTTTACTTTTGTTCCTTGGCGAGGGTTTGGGTTGTGATTGCGCAAAGGCCGACTAGGGCGAGGCTGTATGTGAAGCTTAAGAATACAAGCATAGGCTTGTTTAAGCAAATCGTTTTTGTTTGGATTTCATTTTTCTTTTTATGGAGATGAATAACTGACATTGATGTTATGAATATATGTTTCATTTATGGTGGAGTAATGGTTATTCACACTTTGTAAACAAGGACTCTGGAAACACTGAGCATTACAATTCTATTCCTATTATTCTATTCTTAACTCACATTCAAAATAAATTTCATGCCAACACAAAAGAATCAAAATAACACAAAACGGTGGTGAAGTAATTGTATACTAGAGTGTGGCTTCACTTTTCTTCTTAACTTGTTGCTTTCCCCAGTTTCTTCTTCTTCCTTCTCAGTGTCTTTCTTTTCACACTCACTCTTCTGATTTTCTTTTTTTTTTTTAATTTCCCAAACCCCTCTCTTTTTATTCCAGTGTCATTTATAGACCCAAAAAGTGTTTTAAGGTTGCTTGTGATGATCTAAAAGTATCGTTAATTGGAGAATAAATTTGTATAATTTACAACATTGATTAAGGGAATGGAATGATTGTGGAAGCAATTGGACAATTTTGCAACATTAGTGTGGGAAAATGGTGAAGTTTACAGGGTATGGGTGTGTGAGCAGAGTGGGTGACCATTGCTGCATCAGAAAAAAATCCTTTATTTTTTCGCTGGTCTCTCTTCCCTTTTTTATTGTTCTTATCATACCAAAAAGAAAAGGCCCAAGTTGACCAAACTTAAAGAAGAAAATAAGAAGGATCGATGGGCCAACATTGGCCTAGTTTGGTAAAAAAAAATATAGATAAAGGAACAACTTTTAAGTCCAAAATAAACCTATTTAATTAAAATGAATAAATAAAAGTGAAGAAAAAATAAATAGAAGAGAAGGAGGTAACATGAGTCATGTAAAAACAATGTAAAAGAAATTGAATTGTTGGATTAACATTAATTTAAAGTGTTTGGATTATATGTACAAAGTAAAGAAATGAATTAAAATGAAACAAATAAAATAAATAAAAGAATAGTGGACAAAATTAGGTGTTCACAAAGTGCATGTTTGGGTTAAAGTTTGCAAACATAATTAAGTTTGAATCAATTTAATTTAAAAAAAATGACTTTACTATAATGTGATTTATGTTTGGATATTTTTTGTTCAAAAGTATGTTGACAAAGTGAAATATGTTTTGATAATATTAATCAAAAGTACTTTTATTTAATATTGTACTTCGATAAATACTGTCAACGAAAAAACGAGTTTTCAAAAATAACGCTTATGTTGCTTTCAACTCAAACTCAATTTAGTAACAAACTGAGTTTTCAAAATTACTTTGAGGGGCATTCAAACATAACAATAAATTAAGTTTAGTAAGATAAAAGTAATTTTGGACCCCTCCGAAATGGTAATCCAAACATAGCCAAAGTTTCTCAAGGGTACTAGTTAAAAAAAATTAGAAGTTATTTTTTTATTAAAAAATATTATTAATGCATCTTATCATAATTTTTAATGCATCTCCCAATGTCATTTCCAATAAAATCTTTTTATTATTGATTCTTTAAGGCGTTCTAAGGGGGTTAACAAGACCTAAAGAAAAATCAATGAAGTCATTGCATCTCTCATTAATGACTTATTCAGTTACTCTTTAATATTTAGTTAACTTGTTAAACCGGTAATAACTAATGAATATTAACATAACAAAAACAGTCATTTTCATGACTTAATTGGTTTTTAAAGTTCAAATGAATTCATATGATGGTAGCGAATATGGCACCAACACATTGATGTTTCATCACTTTTTAACGCTTGTTCATATCTTAGATTAAATTGGCATAAATTTATTTACAGGAAGAAAATTTGGTATAACGTATATTTGTTAATTACCAGCTGAAAATAACGCTTTGGTCAATTATAAAATAGTATATATTACTTTAATTTTTACGTGGAAAAATAGAATGTGTTTGAATAATATGACAATACGTGGACATTGAATGATACTATTATAAAAAAAAAAATATATATATACTAACGAGAGATGGAAATTTCATCTTACAAATGTTAATTTGCCAAATTTAGGTATCTTATTTATATATATTGAATTTAATTAACTTAAATCATTGTCAATGTATTTTTTTATTATTATCGTATCATGCATTGGTAAAAAGAGTTTAATTTCTCCGATTAAT
This sequence comes from Spatholobus suberectus, assembly GCA_004329165.1. Lineage (NCBI taxonomy): Eukaryota > Viridiplantae > Streptophyta > Magnoliopsida > Fabales > Fabaceae > Spatholobus > Spatholobus suberectus. The sequence continues at coordinate 35,697,346 of CM014729.1, read as the reverse complement.
AGATATAATATAAATGACAATTGAAACATGTTTTATATTGATAATAGAACAAAATCACACTCTATATTAACGTATTTGGATTCTCTTATTTTTCTTAAGAACAAAATATATAAAAGAAAAAAAAAACATAACTTTATAGTAATGTAAACCACTATTACTAATGACAGACCAGAGTTCACTAATTTTACCAAAAACAATTAGTATATTTCTTTACATGATGAGATTTAATCTTATTACTAAGGAAAACGGAGATCAAGCAAAAACATATTGTTGTTTGTCCCTTTCAACGTGATTCAAGCAATGGATTAGTCATTAGTGTGTTTGGGTGGGGATACATTCTAAATCCATTTTGTGTAACTCCGAGAAACACGCTACCAGTTTTCCCATTAGAGTAATGTTATATTTTTCTTATAATATTTTATAAAAATAAATAAATAAAATAAAATAAAAATATTTAATGTCTCAGAAATATAAAAAAGTATTTAATATTTTCTTTATATAATAAATAAAAGGACTAATAAGAAAATATTGTGGGAAAATTTAAAATTATCGTTTCCATTATTATTCTGCATGACGTATTGTGTATAATGTCATTATATACGAACGCACTCTCCCTCTTCGTAGTGATTTCTAGATTGGAAGTATTAGCACTTGCTAGGAAGATGGTAGGAGATTGTGTCTTATACTCTTATCAAATACTCGTGTGACTTATCAAATGCCTTTGCATATTCCCCCTTTTTGGGTTGGTCCATTGACTAAATTAAAGCACACGAAGAAAGAGACAGAGATAGATCAAATGAGAGATTATAATTAGTAATTAGAAAGAGACGAATGCCGTTCACATAGAAATCTTCTCAAGACATTTGACTAGTTCGAACTAATATTTAAAGATATAGATTAGGATCAATGAGATTATAATTAGTAATTAATGATCATCTATCTAACATTCTTTCTTTCTTCCTCTTAATTATCATTTCGGTTTACTAAACTCAACGCATAAGATTAATTTTATTACTGTTTAGTTGAAAATTTATAATAATTATAATGACGATGAAGAGAAGTGTATCGTAAGTTACATTACGCATGCGGCATTATAAATTAATCAACCAGATAGTGGAGAAGATTTCCCGGGAAGATTTCCGTACAAAATAATGAGAAAATAAGATCAAAAACGTGTTTTCATATAGACTGGACTCATGCCTTGTTCCTTATCAACGTGTTGTCCCCCTTCCTGGATAGAGTTCTTTACATTACGAAGTTAATATTGAATTAGCTAGTGGGTTATATAATTAAGAATTTGAACGTCAATACCCATCTTTCACGTCATGGAAAACAAATAGAAAACAAAAGTTTAATTGTCGTATACACGTCATCATTTTAAATATTTTTACATTGTCTATTAATTAAAAAACATCTTAAATATCATTTTTAAAATAATTATTATTGAAGTATTCAATCTTATGAGAGTTTAATAGATATATACTACCAATATAAAAGATTTTATACTATTAACTAATTAAAAATCAGCTTTAGTGTGATTTTGAATAATTATTATCAAAATTAATAAACTTATCATATATGGTAATTTTTGATTAAATGACATTGTAAAAAGACTTTACACTGTCAATATATATACTTTTTTCTCATCTTATTATACATGACAATCTATCATTAAATGACAATATAAAAAACTTTTATCCTATTAATATATTTATTTAAATTCATAAAACAATTATACTTTTCCCCCCTAATAATATTTGGTAATATTTTTTTCTGAGAAAATAATTATTTTCTTAAAGTTCTTTCAAAGAGTTAAGGAGAAAATCACTTTATTTTTCCAGATAAACTGAAATATAAAAAAGGCATTTAGCTAGTGTACAATTAGTAGTTTGAGTGAATCATCAGAGATACTTGGTCTACCCAAAAAAATAGTTTACAAATTAAGCACAACAAAAATAAAGCAAATGGTGGGTTAATTTTGATTAATTTGTATTTGAATGAATACAACGAGACCCAGTTACTATCTAGCTAGCCTATACCGCACGCAGTCCTACCCGGCTGTACAACATATTATTCGATGTGGGGACTGGGGCTGAGTACCTTTTTATCTCAAGATTAATAATTAACTATCCAAGTTTGATTCTGACATTCCAATATCCTTAACCAAATTGTGAGTTCCTTATACCCTCTAGATACCCTCTAACGCTATGCTGCTCTGCAATTTGTGGCTGCTGTTTCGGACCACATCGGAAATGGCTTTTTTTTTTCCTTCGCTGGGCTTCAATAGTTCCCCGCACGATGAACAAATGGTCAAGGCTGTAGCCTTGGAGAGTTGAATGTATAGTGGTGTTGATCCAATCTTTTGTGCACGCAGCTCTTGCAATTCCTTCTTCAGCCTTAGGTTTTCATCGGTTAGTTTCTCACAACATTTCTTCAGGAACTCGCAATCCACCTCTGTTTGTTTCAGCTTGGTCCTGAAAAGTCAATACAACACGTAGTTGATTAGTATGGTCAAGTCAACAGAAAAAGATAAAAAGGCTCCGTTTTTTGGTGCTAAATTGAGATGGGAAAGAACCCGGATAATCAAAGGTAAACTTGACAAAGAAGAGAAAATTAAAGGTTACAATAAGATAAAACCAAAACTGAACACCCCAGCAATTGAAACTCATGAAAGGCTAATAATAAAATTAAATCAACCGTACCTTGCTCTTCTGTTCTGGAACCAAACTTCAACCTGCCTATGCTTTAAATTCAATTGCTCAGCAAGTGCCTGTTTCTGTGCCTGCGTGTGAAACCACAACCAACCCATAAATAATTTCCCTTTAATTAATTACATTTTGGCTACAAACCCTTAAATTTATAATAAAAAAAACATAAATATCGGTTACAATTATATATATTCTATCATAATTTATATCGTGTATATGCCTTCAGTGCCAAATTCAACATGCAGTTTAATTAGCTTCCATAAAATTAAAAATTAATCAAGAGATGTCAAACAAAATTGTGAAAATGAAAGGGAAATTGAGAAAATTTGAGAATATGTATGAATGAATTAATACGGGGTTAAGGGTGCTGTGAAGCTTGAAGATGTCCTCAAGCGTGGCTGATTGCTCCCTTGTAAGCTTCAGTTTCTTTCTGCTGCCGTTACTGCTATTGTTGCTATCAGGACTCTTTTCAATTGGGTGCTTCAAACATAACCCTTTTGCCTCATCATGATGTTGATCCACGTCAATGGCTTCCCCTTTAGGACAAAGCTCAAACGTTAGGTCCAAGCAAGGCACTTTCTGCTTCTCCTTCTTTGGCACACGCCCTCCTCCTATTCCAAGTCCAAGGCTTAGACCCGTGATGCATGCCTCATCATCTTCCATGGCAGAGTATCAACGGAGACACAAACGGAGAGAAAGGGTCGAAGTGATCAAATATTGGGAAAGTTGGGGGTTGTGAGAGAGGTGAATTAACATTTTTATTATTGGGGTTTGGTCTTGGTGTTCAATTTTTCAATCAGTTATTATTGGGTTTCCTGTTTTTTTTTTTTCAGAATAAAAAATTAAAAATCGTGCATGGAGAGTAATTTTGGTAGTACTAAGGACGACTTGTGCATTAAAAGCAATAATTAAATGGGGGCAAAGGGAGTAAAAGCATGCGTTAGAATTCTGACTCCTTTGAGGAAACCAAAACTTCCTTAATGACTCATAAAATGTTTGACTTTTCGATTTTTAAATTCGAAGCCTGTTTGCGTCAGTCACCAGGTCGTATCTTTCCCAACACTTTCCTATGAAATCTATGATAGTAATCTGTCTACTGTCTAGTCAGGTGGGTAACCCAACCCAAGTTTCAATCCTGGGTTTTATTCTTTTAACAATTTTACGACTTTTAATATATTTTTTTATTATTTAAAGTAGAGGTTATTATATATTATTGTTCTTTGAAATGTTAGAAATTTTATTTTTTTCATTTTATATTTTCAGTTCCAGTACTTAAAAAGATGTACGAAGATTAGGTAAAAAAAGAAGAAGAAGAAAGCATTACTCTTTTCTTTTCTTTTTTTGATATTAAGAAAGCATTACTCTTTACAAAATAATTTATGTGGACCAAAATATAATCTATATCTTGCAAGAAAAAGAAAGAAAAGAGAAACAAGTGTAGATGTGATGGATAATATTATATGTGTCTCTATATAAGATTTTTTTAACTAATTCACAGGAATTAATAAAATTGGTTAATGTAGTTAGTAATATTACATTTGTTAATAATTTGTAATTTTTTTCAAAATTACTCCTAATATTCTTATGATTCATGATTCATCATCTCACTCTTTTCCCTTAATTAATTAATGCGTGTAAGTCATCATTTTCCATCCTCAGCCCTCACAAGAGAGAGAGAGTAAGTTTATCTTATTAATTTATAACATTTATGGTTTATTGACTATAAAAATTATAAAATAATCAAGAGTATTTTGGTCAAAAAATTAATGCAAGGGACAATTTGAAGAGGATCTTATAAAAAGAGACAATCAAATTTCTCAAACAAAAACTTATATGTAAGAATGGATGTACTATAATGTGACAAAAAGAGATAAATAGAAAAAAATAAAGAGTGTCAACTAGTTATATATAATATATAAAATATTCATATACAATTCCTCTACTCTTTATACCACTTTCAAACAAATTTGTTACAAAAGTTAAACAGTTAAACGGAAAGTAATAGAGAATAAAACTTATGGACTTGGATACTCTTCTGCAGATTTCTCTCTAGCTTCTCTCATCTCTAACATTTTTTTTTATTTCTTTATTATCTTTATTTGTTTCTCTATTCTCTCTCTACCTTTCTTTTTAATTTTTTTGGCCGAAGAGGCAGGTCAATCTGTTTTCAAAACTTATGGCATTACTATTTGTATCTACAACAAAAGTATTGATTTGTAACAAATTTAAATATTTTTATTTTCACACTTTTCATTTCAAGTAATTAAGATGTCAAAATATATGTAAAAATTAATAAAGAAAGCGTTTCTGTTTGATATTTATAGTTTATACATAAAAAATGAAAAAGGAAATTTGTTATCACCAAATTAAACCAAATAAATAAATAAATAACTATAACATTACTCTTTAATATTTAGATTAATAAGATTTTTTTTTATCTCTTTAATTTAAGAATTTAATTAGAATGTACCCACAGTATAAAAGTATTTTATACTGTCATCTGATAATTGACTATTATATATAATAAGATTGTTAACTTTTGTAATAATTATTTTAAAAGTAACATTTATGGTGATTTTTAGTTGCTTAACAATATAAAAATCTTTACATGATAATTTATTTAAAGTTAAACTGTTAATTTAAATTGTATATGATTTTAGACTTTTAAATTATTTTGAGTTAATTAAATTTTTTTTAAAATTAAATAAATTTAGTCTTATCCTTAATTTTATTTTACCTAAAATTCTTATTTGATATTAAAAACTTGATAAAATAAATAAATTAAATTATTTGAAACCTTCTTTTACTCAAAACTCACCCATCAAAATATCAAATTTCATCTAAGAAAATCTCAAATTTCTCCTCTTCGAATTTTTATTTCACATCTTGTAAAATATTCCAAATTTCACCATAAGTTTATTAAATTTCTGACTTTTTAACATTTAAAATTATTTTATGTCTCAAATTCATCATAAACTCTTAAATATTTGAATAAAAAATAGATTAAATTAATCATTAGGTCCTTGAACTATTTGAAAGTTTTCAATTAGCTCCATTAATATATATATATATATATATATATATATATATATATATAATTAGGTCCTTGATCTTGGAAATTTTTGTAATTGGATCCCTAAGGTCTTTAAAACCGTCATAAATTATTTTTGCTAGTAGTTTCAAATAGCCATAAACTAACATCTAGAACTTAATTACAAAAATTTTACAAGATAAAAGACCCAACTACAAATTTTTTTAGTTTAAGGACCTAATTAAAATTTCTCGAATGATTTAGGGACTTACTGATTAATTTAACCTAGAAAATAATATTTAAAAGTTTTCAATAAAAGAAAATTATCAATAAAACTAAATTTATTTAATTTTAAAAATAAAAATTTAATTCACTCAACTAAAACTTGAAAACTAAAATTACATAGTCTAAATTAAAGGAGTTAGAACTTTTATTAAACCTATTATCACAATGTAACCAAAGAAACCTATTATCGCAAAATTATAACAAAAGCAGCGAAAATAAAACTACTACTATAATCCACAGTGGTTCCATTTTCAATGATAAAATTCCCCACAAATGATGGAATAGTTCCTTTGTGTAATTTGATGGGGTATGAGGGGGCATTTTAGTGAAATAAATTGACATTAATTTCAAGTTATTGCAGTAGCAACTGATTAGTTGACACAAACCCGAGTAATTAATATTGCTGTATGTAAGCTTAGCACTGTTTCACAATTAATGTGACTTTTTTGTTTTTGAGGTCGAATTAATGCGACTTGAAACTTAAGGAATCAATTATTTATTCCGTCTCATGTCTCTTTGAGTTTTTAAATTTGTTTCAAAAATAACTAATTATTTTATTTTCTAATAGTAGTAATATTTTATTATTTAGTATTTTTACCTAAATATTTAAATAAATTCACAATTATATTTTAATTTTGAATGAAAATATTTTTATTAAAAATAATTATTTTTTCACAATAATTTGTGTAACTAATAATTATGTTAGAAATATATACTGTTTGATTAAACGATAAAAAATATGAGATAAAAATAAGTTATTATTTTTTGTTATTAATTGTAATTAAGGTTGGACCAGACTGAGATTTAGCGTTTCCATAGTCAATTGCTGAATATTCAACAAGAAACGGCTAATGAGTGATGATGGCATTACCCGGGGCAAAGGAAAACTGCTGTTATTGGAAGGTAATGTACTTCTTTAGTTCCTTTTTATTTATTAACATTTAAACAAGATATTTTTATTTACTTCCTTCGTTCTTTATACTTGTCAATTTTTTAAAAAAAAATTGTTTCTATTTATCTGTTATTTTTAAAATTTAAGATAATATTAATTACTTCTTTGTCAATTATACCTTTACTTCTCACCTAATTTTCAATTAATTTAGAGTTTAATAATTATACATTATCAGTGTAAAAAGTTTTATATTATCAATTAATTACAAATCACTGTTATTATGACTTTTAAGATAATTATTATAAAAGTCAACAAACTTATCATACATGGTGATTTGTAATTGGATAATAATGTAAAATGGCTTTATACTATCAGTACATACCCTATTTTTTCATTAATTTATAAATTTATAATTAGTATGAATTTATTGTAGAGTAAAAATGAGAAAGGGTACAATAAGAAACTTCAAAACTATTTTATGAAAAATAAGAAAATTTATTGCATATTTTAGTTTGTATATAAAAACTTTAAATAACACTTAAAAAAGAACAGAGGTGGTATCTTTTATATATAAATTTAAGATAATATTAATTTGGAAAAATTACACTAATTACCTTAAGGTCTTCTTAAATGATATTCACCCCCTCCCTCCCTCCCCCGTCACCAATTTTAGTTTGTAAAAAAACACTCACCTTCCCTGACATAGCATTAAAAAACAACCCTTTAAGATTTTTGTATTCATCTTCATCTATATGACCAAAATACCGATTTTTACTATATAAAAAAAAAAAAAAAACAAGCAGTGAAAAGAAAAGGAGAGAAAAATAAATAAAGAACAAGTATTTTATTAATAACACATAGTAGAAGTGCGGAACTGTTGAGAATTTAGGAGTGTACAAATATAGCTTTGCCTCTGGAATATACAATTGTTTTTATTTTATTAAAAATCATGGAGTGCAGAGTTGTGAAAGAAATTCTGTGAGTGTTTCCTATTAATAGAGTAATGTTTGTTATTTTGCAGAGTGTATGTCACTTGATTAAATAAAATAAGGAAGAGTTGTGTCAATTGATTAAACAAATAAGGGAGTTAAATGTTTGTTTAAAAATTAAAGGAGAGTGTGAATGTCATTTGATAAGATTTTAGGGGAGGTGAGTATAATATCTCCTATTAATTATTATCTTTTTTAATTATATATTTAGTTTTACCTAATTCTTATCTATTTTACATACTTATTAATAATGAGAGATAAATAATAATAATAATAATAATAATAATATTAAAAAGTTAAAAATAATTTTAATATAAATTAAAATATTAATTATATTTTTTAATATACGTATTAGCTTCCAAAATGTACAGATAATTAAAACGAGAACACATTGCGTTTGATACATAATTTGTTCCCTTCATGTTAGGGGTGGCAAAATGGGTTCAACCTGCCTGACTCGCCATTTTTGGTGGTGTGGGTAAGCTAGTAAAACCCGCCAAACCATCCCACCCAACCCTCCAACTCGGCCGGCCAACTTGCTGGTTGGGCGGGTCAACCCGCAGCTTGCCAATTTTTTTTTAAAAAAAAAATCCCTTCCTTAGTTATTGTATTAGACATTAATATTTAATAAAAAAGAAAGAAAAACACGCACACGCTTCACAGTCCGCAGGGTTTTACAAAGTTTTTGGTATAACGGGGTATAGTAGTATACAAAGTAGCTTAGAAAGTCTACATTGCATGTATTGATGTTTTCTTTACTTTGTAAAGTAAAATAAACTTTCCTTTATTTTATTTTGATGTATTTTTATATCATTTCCAGCATTTTAAATCCATTAATCATAAAAGTTCTTGTGCCCAAACGAGAAGCATGGGATTAATGGATTAACATGTATCGTCGATGCAATGCGCTCCCTTAATCATGGCTGAGGCTAGGGTGGGAGATCTCATGATGTCTCCCACCACGAGAAATAGATTTATAACCGTTAGCTTTGTCTAATTTTAAATCAATGGTTGAATTTTTTTCTCTTTTTTATTTTCTCAAATACGCAAGAAGACGCATGGTTTGGCATTCCATTATGGAATCGTGATTCTAGAAGGTTTTGAGAAAGGAGTTGAAATGAGAGGTAAATTGGGAAATGAAGAAGGAAAAGAGAGAATAAAAAAAGAAAAAATAATTCAACCATTAATTTATAATTAATAAAATCTAATGATTGCAAATCTATTTCTCACGGTGGGAGACATCATGCGGTCTCCCACCTTTGCCTCAGCATCTTAATCATATGCTGTTTTTGGCCCTTGTAAATTGGAAAATTCACGCTAGGAGAAGGGTGATAATTATGTAAAACGTGTATTCCTATATACGTTTGTGATTATGTCAAAAATAACACTGTGAGAGACGTCATTGGTTTCATAATAGCAAGTATGTTGGAGAAGAAAAGGTACAACGATAAGCACAATTCAGAAACACAATTAATGATGACACATTTTACAATTGACATTTAAGACATTCTTTTCTGAGTTTTTCATTTTGAAGTTGATGTATTCCAAGGGAATGTATGGAACCATATTATATTTTGGTTCACACCTGCTCACGCATTCACAATTAGGGTTGTTCAAATTCGCATCCAAAAAATTGAAAACTGATGCAAACTGGTTAATTTTAATTTTTTTTATCATCTGTTGGTATGGTTCTGTTTGATTTTCAGTTGGTGTCTTTGCAACTGATCCAAACCGAACTGAGCCAATAATATTAATATTGATGTACGTTTCATTATATATGTCACTAATACAACTATGCATGTAAGCGTTATAGCATAATATTTTCTTTATTTTGTGTGAATATTAAATATATGTGTGAACATTTTCTTTGAGATAAAATAGAATATATTCGAAAATAATTTGTTTGCTTTGTTATTAAAGAACGTTGCACCTGCAGGCATATATATAATGTTTATATAACATATTTTAATTTTAAAATGTGGGGTTGTATGGTTATAATTACAAACTAGTGCCTATTATTTAATGTTTGAATATCATATAACTAATTTTAATTCTCTATCTCTCCCTCTTTGGACACACATGCAAGGTTATAATTTGACATAAACAAATGTTAACAAACTTATTTGCATTAATTTATGATTTATCAAATTGGAATTAGGAAATTAAAATCTTGCATTTTCTAATTGAAATTAGGAAGTTAAAATGTTGGTAAGGATGTGTTAGTAAAAACCAAATCATCCAATCCAATCTAAACCGCATTTTATTGGTTTGGATCAGATCGAATTTTTTAAAAAAATAATCCAAACCGAACCAAATAGTGTTTTAATTTTGGGATTGAATAACTTTTGGTTTAAAATTGATCCAAACCAATTTGCGAACACATCTATTCACAATCAGAAGATTATTTATGAGTGGTTTATCTTCTTGACATAAAAGAAAATCTCTGAATTGATAATAAATAGAAACAAAATGCACTCAATGGTGAGAAGGAGAAAACAAAAGAGAACAACCAATATGATAATGATATTTACTCATATTTTATCTTCATAAATCCTACGTAGACTTTCATATAAATTATTAAATAATGAGTCAATACGCATTAACATAAATAGTCAAGGATTTCAAAGAAAATTCACACTTTTCTATAAGGGTAGGATTTTATCTTTTTTTGAGACTATAAGTTTAGGTTTGACTCCTCCCAGAGTTATCTAAAATCTCGTTTAGTGATATTTTTCTCTAGGAAGATTTCTTAACTTCTAGAAATTAGTTGAGTAATTATGATTGAATAAAATTGTTTGTGATTTAGGTTTGTATAGTAATTTTGTAAGTTAAATCTCTGATAGTTATTGACGCCTTGCATGATAGGATTAAGGGTGCATATTTCTTTCTCCCAAAAAATATTAAACAATGTCTTAGTTTTACTGTAAATTTTTTAATAAATTAGATAAGTTCAAACTATAGAAAAAAAAAAAGTTTTACTAGTGATTATTTAATAGCAATTAAGTTTTACTAACTGTTTTTTTACCATCACAATTTAATTTTGTTTTGGGCGGTTTAAGATAATTAGTGACTTTTAGAGACCACTACAAAATTTCAACGAAATGTTTAATTTTTTATGTTATGACAATTTAAAATCACCATAAAGTTCTCTTATATTTTTTTGCTTTTCACACTGAGTTTAATTTCAATGTATTGTTAATGTAAAAATTTTACATTGTCAACTAATAAAAATTACAGTAAATATAATTTTAAAGTAATTAACTAATTATTATAAAAGTCAATAAATTTATCATATATGATAATTTTTATGATTAGATAACAATGTAAAAACTTATTACATGCATAGACTATTTTCTCTTCAACATTTAAACACTTACAAAATTTTCTCTCATTTTTTCTTGTGCTCATACAGAAATATTTTTTTCTTGTGTTCATACATAATTTTCTCTTATTTTTCTTTTCCTCCTTTTCGATTCAATCTACCTACAAATGCATGTCATTGATTAGATTTTGTTCCCTTCTTCATTCTTCATAAGAATTGAACCCTCTCATTTTGTGAATAGTTATATATTTACCGATTCCATGGGCCGAAGGTGTGCTATCTGTGGCCATATGGTTGCTCTTGATTTCACAAAATTCTCCAACTGATGATGGGACATCAATGACTCCCAGTTTCTAAAGGATCACATATTCCACATCCTTATCAGCAAAAAAAAATAAAAAATAAAACAAAACATATTCCACATCCTCGTCGCCCTCTACAAAAGAGTAATTATATATATCTGGACATTCAGCAGAAACTCCATTAACACTCTTTATTTTTATTTTTTTACATCATATATTATATTTATATTTTTCTTTCTTCTATATCTTTCTCTTTGGAATTCTACTCATAAACCATTTTCCTGTACAACATTGTAGTTGCTGTCACTCTAGAATTTTACAACGATCTTAACGTCTTTTATGACATGTTTGCAAAAGAAAAGAAAAGAAAAAAAAAAAAAAGAGAGTAACAATACATTTTTTTTTTGGTTTGATTGAAGAAGATATAAAAAGAAAAGAGAGTAAAAAGTTGACTTTTAAAAATAAGATTTAAAGTTTTCTTTAATTCAAATTTCAAAATTTCTTATTTCTTTCATTTCTCTTTTTATTGTTCCAAGCATAGCATTAGTGCCTATTTGTGTGTTCAATGAATCAGAGTTTCATTGATATTTTCCGAATTCAATGCATGTTCAAGTGCGTTTTGTCAAAGTTTTTTTTTTTTTTACTTTTATGGTACATTTGAAAGAGAGAAAAGAAAATAAAGAAGAAAAATATGATTGGAACCTTAAGTATGCATAGATTATAGTTTATTGACCATGATTTGATTCATTGGAAAAGTAACTTTTTTTACTTTTGCTCAATTAATAATTTGTGATTCAAAATTTTGTCAAAAAACAACCAAAGTTGTACAAGTTGTTTGAAGAAGAATTTCAGTGTGCTCCCTCCAAACTAGGTTTTGCAAACAATAAATCGAACATAGTCTTTATTGATTTCCATACATGATTTTGACGTTTCACATGACACCCTAACTTAGTTAGGAATGATTATATAGTAAGTCAACTTTTTTTTTTTAATTTGGTTACTTGTCTTATAAGTCTTTTCACCTGTTGACAAAATCGTCAATGAACTACAAAAATATAACTTTAATATTCGCATGACATGATATTATAAGCGATGCCAATTACTTATATGTTTGGTAAAAAAAACTATTCCCTGGGAATAATTATTTATTGTTCAAAGGTTCTCTCAAAAAGTTTTAAAAAAATGATTATTTATTTAAAATAAATTCAACCAAACATACAGTCAAAAGTATATGTGTGCAAATGTACTTTAGCAAACTACTGCCTTTATTGTGTGGGCAACTCAACATTCATGATATCTATACTCGTTCCTATCATAAAAGTATGATTGTAAAAGCATGTCTCTTATGTTTTGTTTGGAACAGCTAAATCAGGACGGACAAATTGGAGAAGGATGAATAACAGTATAAGATACCCTCCATCCATCTGTTTGGAATGATTTTATAAAGTGAGAAAAGAGAGGGGGAGGGGGAGGGAAATATGTAGAATCCACTCATTTTCATCATCAGTCCAAAACTGGACAGAAAAGAGAAGGAAAGAGTGTTCATATTTTTAAAAGACTAAATTATCTTTATTTTTGTTTATTTTTATCTTTTATTAGGTATAGTTATGTCATTTTGTATGTATAATTTTTTCCTTTCATTTTCTACCTAATCAAACAAGAAAAAAGGAAAAATTTAATTTTCTTTTCTTTCACTTTCTTTCTTACCAAATAATATATAAAATCATTTCACTTTCTACATATTTTTTTTCCTTTTTTTTTTCTTTTTCTTTTCTTTCACTTTCCCTAAACCAAACATTATGTTATAATATGTTTGGTTGCGTGAAAAGAAAATTGAGAAAAAAAAAACACTAATAACAATATATTTTCTATTGTTTAATTAAAAAGAAAGTGAAAGGAAAAAAAGAGAAAAATGTTTACTTTCAAAAACAAATTTTCAATTTTTTTTACCTTCTTTTACTTTTCTTTCAATTCAAATTTCAAAATTTTCTCCCTTTTTATTTTCCTTCCACTATACCAAACAAACCCTTGAGTTGCAACTACCTGAGCATTGTTTGAATAACTTGAGTCTTGACTAGAACCTTTTCTCTGGTAATGAGTATTTAGAAATTCCCGACAATAACAACATAAAAATTCCATTTCTATGATGCTCTCAGCAGTAATAAATTACATGGATACATTTCTACAGCATTGTAAGCAAATTTGAAATATATCATAAAACATTAAATGCGTCATAAGTAATTAATACTACTGCTACCTTTGATTGTTTCAATAATTATGCAACTGAGATCACCTCAACTACTAAAAAATCATTTCTCAAAAAGTTCACCTCTACTACTGAGTGATTTCGCATGCTGAGATATTTGATTGCCATCTTGTACTTCTTTTAGGTTAAGAGATTGAACTGCACGTGTAAAGTTGAATAGTATAGATTGCAATTTTTTCCTCAAAAAACACATCCTATGCTCAGTTAACCATCAGATAAAGGAAGTGTCGTGGCATACATATTCCAAGCCCATGATGAGGAAAAAACTCCAGCTAAAACTCGATGCATATATAAAAGCTGGTAATGTCTTATGCTCAAGTGCGAAAAAGAACCCTATTGTATGAATGACGGGTTGTTCCATAGATTATAGACTTATAGCCCATGTCTATTCTTTTTCCACGTACAGAATTTGGAACAATGTACAACTTCTGATCAGTTTCAACAAAAAGATTGAGAATTATGATATTGGGAGTATAGTTAACAGGAATCAGCAGGAAGGAATTGTGGAGACCTGGCTGATAGTGACCTCTAGACGTTCAAAATGAAAACAAGCTAAGAGGCAGTCTGGATACAAATTTTTTGGTTGGAAAGTTCCAATCTACATCCATGTCACATGATTATCAACTTTTCTCGGAAGAAAGACAAAGCACAAGTGAAACATATTATTTTTTTACAAATTGAATTTTTATCCCCTACAATTTTGTTTCAGTGATACAAGTGGGAAATAAAAGGCAAAACTAGACAGAAACTAAAGCACTAAGATGATCTGCACAGATGAAATCTTGTAAGGGGGGAGGAGGCTAAACATAATGAAATATTTCAATTCAGACTAGAAAACACACTCACTAGAGACCACCAGAATTCAATGTGAACCTAAGAGTCTAGTGAGCTCTTACAACAGCAACCTAGTATGTATGTGCTGATCACACCTATTTAAGTAGTTTTCCCCCTTCTAAACGTTCCCACCATTTCCGAGAGGTGATGCAAAGGGCACCGTAGCTAAATTCGCAAGAAGGATCTAAAAACTATTATTCTAGGTCTCAGGGTTTAAGGCCCATAGACTTCTCGAAGTACAATATCCAACCAAGTACATCTATGTGGCTAGATTGTCGGGCACTCTACTAGGTCAGTCTTTGGACAACGAGGGGTAGGTCGCGATATAAGGTCTTCTTAGCCAAATGGTCATTGCAATCATTAGCGTAGCCATTCAACTGGATGTTCCACTACCCCTCAACGTCTAGCCTCCTGAAGAGGCGTTCCCACTTATAATGGTTAACCTTACAGCCAGACGCTCGACAACTCCTCGGCATCGAGCCTAAAAAGGCATATGCGCTTTGATAAGAACCTCGGGAGAACCACACCACAATAGCTAGCTATTGTAGTTGGAGAGCCAAAGGCCTTATAAACCCCACATTAGAATCCCATACTTCCAATGTGGGACTTCAAGTCCCATACCTTGCAATTGGATCCTAACATCCCACCACTCTTTGCAACCTTGACGCCCATGTGGGCTGATTGTGCACTAGCCCTTTTGACTAGTCCCAAGCGAACACTACAATATTGGCGTCACCACCCACGCCACTCGTTTGCAGTTGAGAGACATGGTGGAGGGCTTTGATACCACGCTTATAGTGGTTGGCCTTACAAACAAACGCTCCAATTCCAAACAATGACTCTATACACTAAACACATAGCTAAAACATAATAAAATGAATAACCACTCCATTCGACACAATGTAATGGAACAATCATTCAACCCCCAAGTCCTACTCTGACTCCTCACCATGAATTCCATCTTATTAAACTTTGTAGATACGATGAAAAATCAAAAGTAGGAGATAAAAAGGGTGAGAAGTAAAATATAAGCTATTGTATCTGAAGATGGGGTACCTATCTGAACATGTTCAGTACAAAAGAAGGTGGAAATGGGGTAAGGGGCAATGGAGCATTCCTATGATAATTGAATAACCATTCATCACATTATATATAAATGAAAACTTCAGCTGTGCCAAAATGTAATGTCATCATGCCTTCATATTGTCACAGAATACAACTGAGGCTTCGTGACATAGTTTTCCCTAGTTAACAACCTGATTCAGAGATCATCATGATCCTCTGTCTCAATTCCTAGAAGTTTAGTCAGACGTCCACTCTCGTAAGCTTCAACGGTATCTGGTAATCAGACAATAAACAACAAGTATTTGAGGGAATTTCTAGGAGAATCATATTTTGTGTGAACATGGAAAAGGCTTTTTTCTTCTTTCTAAGGAAAGACTTACCATCTGAGCCTCCAAGGTGTTTCCCATTAATGAAAACTTGTGGCACAGTACGCCTCCCAACAATATTAATCAAGATATCCTGAATCTTTGAACCATCCTCTGCAAGAAAGAAGTCTCACTATCTCAGTAGCAGCAATGAGCTAATGAAACTTAACATAATTACACAGCATTAACTGATTAACATTCTATCAAAAAACAGTTTCAATTTAAACTCTTTCAGTTCTCTACACTATGCAGCTCCTGAAAGAAGAAAACTATCTTCGTCATAACTTATACAGCTTTAATTTTTAACCCCACAAAGCTTTCAGTCCAAGAACTGTGATACTAACCCAGCCCTGCTTTTCATAAATGCCAATTATGAAGCCTTCATTTGATTCTTTTCATCAGAACTAGAACCAACTCTACTAAAATCATTAATATATATTGAAAAGACAAAAAGCAAGCTGAACTTTTCAGTATACCTCTCTCATCAAGCTCAACAACATGTGGAACTTGGTTCAACTCTTTGAAAACAGCTTTTGCTCTTCTACAGTACCTAAACACCAAAGAAACCAGAAAGAAAAAAAGGTTAATGAATATCTCAAATTTCATTTAATAGGCATTTTCTTTTTCTGTAGTCGAGTAACAAAGTTTTGTGCAAAGTCAAGAAACAGTCAATAGTAATCCACAGAGTTAATGAATATACACGTTGTATAGGGCTCAGCTAAGAACAGAGAAGGAAGTAGAGCAAAAAAAGACCTTTTAGCTATGAAGCAGACACTCTTCCTACTTGAGGTGTGAGAGTGTTGAACACAATGTCAATCCCGACACTCATTTGGCACATGTTGAACATTCTTCACTAGACATTCAATTCAAAAAATATTTTTGTTGGTTTGGATACTTGAGTTAACACCTTCATATGGATGAACATTTCAAGAACACTAGTTTTATAAAAATATATATATATATATTTTTAAACATTCAAAAAAGTAATGCCTATTAGTATTTTTTAATATACAAGTATATACAAATATTCATTATCAATTTAAATCTTTTTTCATGTTATTTATATTTAGTTTCATTTGAGTTTCTCACTCCTTCTCTCTCACACACACATATTGTGCTTTGATTTCTGTATTACGGTCCGTGCTTCAAAGATTTTTAGCATTTCTTTAGTGCGTGTTTGCATGTTGAATACGTGCGTCTGGTAGCATTTTCATGTCAATAGGGTGGAAAAACACACAAGCTTCTATTTGTAGCTTTTGCCTTAACACAAATCCAATATTATCAAATGTAGAACCAAACATGCACTCAGTGTTTTACAAGACACTGTTGAGTGATCACACAATAATCATCAGGTAAAGGGAAAATACAAACACAATACAGATTATCTGTGATCCAAATATCAGGTCAACACAGTCCTATTGAAAACACAAGCAATTCAAATACAATAAGGTGCGATCCCAGCATACATACAAACAAGGAACAAAATGAAGCTTCCAAAATGCCACGCACATTTTCACATACGAAGTGCGCAAAAACAACATTGCCAATCAAAATTCACTAAGACAGCAGCGTGAACAATGTCACGCCAGGTCAGATCTCGAAATCCCTTCCTTCCTTAACGAAAATTTTCAAACAGCAAAGCCTTTTTATTAAGTCCAGAACAATCAAAGACAATTACCACATGACCAGATCCAACACCACTACCCAAAAAGAAAAGATTTGCAATTCGAAACTCCAATTAACTTGCATTCCCATAATCCAAAATAGTACTATATCAAACGGAATCAAACCAATCAAATCAACGCATAAAAAAAAGAACAAGGAGTGTGTGTGCGTATACGTACGGACAATAGGTCTTGGAAAAGATAACGATCCTGTGGGAAGAGATGGTTTCGTCGACGAATTTACCCACGGATGAAGCTGAAGCTTGGAGAGAGGCTGTTGCTGAAGCTATCACCAACAACGCTGTTACCGCGAGTCTCGCAGATGATGCAGCCATGGTTGGAGTGAGAAGTTCGGTTAGAGCAAGTGCTAGAGAAGACAAGACTGTAGACTTTTCAACGTTTTTTTTTTTTTTTTTTTGAGAATACGAGGAAGTCTCACCGTTGATTACAAACATTGGCAGCAACTGTGAACCGTACGATGGACGCCGAAGCAAGCATCCAAACAAATAAACACGCAACTTGCAAACGGATTTCGCTGTCGGGTGTCCATGGATACGGGTACTTACGAACCCAAACTCATTCAACCCAATTCAAAGGCTTCGGTTTGAATTTTGGGATTGTTTGGGTAGAATCCAACCCAACCTGATCAAATTTGTTGTTGTTTGGGTTGAGTAATAGGTTTTTATTATTAAACCCTTGAACCCAATCCAACCTAATGATGTAGCATTTTAATTTTTAACTTATTATTTGTATTTTTTTTTATTCAAACTTAAGTAATATCTTAAAATAAAAAAACGAAAAATGAGAACACACACATGAATAGTTGATATCTTGCTTTGTTTACTATATTATTTTGTTTGTTATATATTTTGCTTTATTTATATACTATGTTGATATCAACCAAACATTTTTCTAAACCATAAGCACTATGAGATTGATATTTCACACTGCTTGAATGAGTCATCCCTTAATAAATAGCTAAAGTGTATGATTCAAGTGTACAATGTTGATTTGTCTAATTGAAGAACAAATATCAAAATGCATGTTCCAAGAAAAAATTGAATTGAAAAGAAAAAAGAAAAGTCATATACAATTAGTCAAAGTTATGGACAACTATATTTATTGTAATTATATTTAGTGGAGTAACATTCATTTTTCAATTTTATCCCCACAATTGCTTATTAAAATGGTAAAAAAATTACAATTTTTTAGAAAATTTAAAATATTTTTTAATTTTATGTACCCGAAAACCCAACCCAACTCAACTTGTTATTAACTAGGTTGGTTTGGTTCAGTTTTGATAGAAAAATTACACAAATCTAACCCAACCCAACCCAAACCATTTTGATTAGTTCGGGTAACAAGTTTGGCAAAACCCAACCCAAACTGACCTGTGAACACCCCTATCGGGGTTGGGTCCATGCTAGGTTTGTTTTAGATTTTTTTTTTTTAGTAGTATTGATTTTAAAGAATAATGTTAGAAAAATTAATTTTAAAAAATTTAAGTTTAAAAACTTAATTTGTATTTAGAATTATATTTTAAAAGAGAATTTAGAAAGATTAGTTTTGTTTATATGATAATTTATTTTTGAAATATAACTAATATTATATTTTGTAAGTTCTACATTGAAAATCAAGTTTCGTTGATAAAAAGTTAAAAAGTTTTTATTTGTTTTTAATGTCAAATTGACTTAATTTTCAGTCTAATGTCACAACATAGTTAATGTTGAGATATTAACGGTCAACAGATGAACATTTAACGGTTAGACTGAAATTTTAAAATTTGGGAAACTAAAATCGTGGAAATAAGTAGACAAAATTGCAAGTTTTTAAAAATTAGAAGAATAAAATCACATAATTAAGAATAGGGAGACCAAAATTGTAAATTTTTAAAAATTAAAATCACAAATTTAGAAATAGGGAGACTAAAATTGCAAATTGAAAATTATAGGAAAACCAAAAGTATAATTTAGCCTATATTTTTTTATTATCATATATATGTACGAAGTATTTATTGATTTTGTCGATTACTAATCTCTGCTCGAGAATTTGACTAACAATTTTTAATGAGATATCTTCTCCCAATCACTTTTTTTTATTCACAAGACTCAAACTCAAAACCTTACTAGACTAACATAATGTTAGTAAATTAAAAGTTAAACCATTGAGTAAGTCCCTAAACTTTTAGACAATTTTTAATAAAATCCCTGTACTATTTTTTTTAATTGAATCCTTAATCTTTTAAATTTTTTGCTAATTTGGTCCCTAAAGTTAACATCACAAACAACAATCAAACTAGAACCCAAGAACCTAATTAAAAAAATTAAAAGATTAAAGACTCAATTAAAAAAAATTAGTATAAATACTTAATTAAAAATTACCTAAAAGTTTAAAGCCTACTCAGTAGTTTAATCTGATTTTAAACATTGAAAGTAACTTTGGACTTTCATATTCACTATTCTCACACATTAAGCCTTGAGAAATCCTTAAATTAGACGTTAAACAAGTAGGGTACGCTCATTGTCTCCACTTTCCCATTTAGGGATGTCAATGGGGTTGGATGAGTGCAAGTTAATGTTTCCCTCCAGGGATGGCAATTTTTCCCATCATTGAAGGATTCATACGAGAACTACTCCATTTAGAACTCTCAAGTTGGGGAATTTTTTTCTCCCACGGATATGGAGATAAGGACAAAAATTCTCCAGATCTGTGTGACCTTCTCTTACACCACTTCACGCCTCTCATGAGGAATAACATCTAAGCTTAGCTATGCGTTTGGTGGGACCAGAAGCAATCATATGGTGGAAAATGTAAGTATGAATAGATGTGGAGAAAGATTATGTTAAACTTTCTTATTTTTCGGTTGAATGTAGGGTGAAAGTAGCTTTATTCAAAAGAAAAAGTTATTCAAGTATATGTTGAGCTTCCCACTTACGTTCGTTTTCAATAGTTCCCAAATAATAACAGAACACAGGAGGTGTTCAGGAATCAATAGTTGAATACCACATTCGATTGCTTTCTACAAACTTGAATGGTAACATGGTCTGATTGACGACCAAGCTTTCCTAAATCCTATGTCACTTGTCCAGCACACAAAATCAAAGCATAATTGCATAAATATGATACATCCACTAAGGCAAGTATCAATTCGGATTCTGTGTTGCCGTCATCACCCTTTCTTAAGATCAAATAAGCCACAATTGTCATGCTAAAATCCCAAGATTCCGTCCCAAGGGCAACAGCTATAATCAAGATTATAAAAAATGGTCCACGATCATGATTTTGACTGCAACGTCAAGGTTTCAAGTGTCTACGACCACAACGTAACCACGATTGTAGCCGCATCGACCGCATTTGTTCACGATTTCCCGCAATATCAACAAACACAACAAAACCGCAATTTCAACCGATATTTAAAATCTTGGCCATAATAAAATTCAACAGAATTTAACCCTGAAAGACTTAGGATTCCCTTAATGATGCACCCTAGCTCTGAAAAACTAACATGGCTACTACTTGATCTAAAATACAATTATACATATACTTTCTATAGGGAATTTCAAGTCTTAGACCCTTTTTGTTCTAAAGTTAGAAAATCAATTTTCATACTTTCTAACGAAAAACACATTCCAGAGTAAATATGTAGTTCAAATTAATTTAAGCACACATCTCAATCACATCTAATGGTTCAAAATCAATTCTCCCAAATTCTAAACCAAACAGACACTTAACCATCTGCTTGATAGATAGCTCTTTCAATAGCAATGTTCCCAAGGGCGAACCCATATGTCAAGTGGGAGTGTGCAAATGCACCCCTCACTTAGATAAAATTACAAGTAAATACTTTAAGTTTCTATATTTTGCCTCATCTATTTTTATATATTTGAACCTATTACTTTCCCAATTTTGTATATTTAATTAAAAGATATGTAATTTACTTGATTAGACATATTAAAATTTTATGATTTTAACATTTATGTCTTTATTTTTATATGTATAATTATTATTTTTTTTTAATTTTTATTTTTAAATAGATTGTCCCCCCTCACTCAAGGTCTTAAACCCGCCACTGAATCTTCCCCTTGCACATATAACTGACATGATAGGGAGATTAATTCATAAATGGTTTGTAAAACCTCAAACAAGTAGTCCAAATATCAACTGGATGGCAATGACCTTCCAAATCATACACAAAGGAAAAGTCCAAGATGGAGAACTCGAAAAGGAAAAGATTGTGACTGTTCCCATCTCTCAACTTCTAAGCCACAATGCAAATACACCCCAGCCCTCACAAAATTCTGGTTTTTGTATAGCTGCCAATGATCTTGTTTACCAATCTTCACAAAGAATATGAAGACAACAATGAAGTTTGACTCAATTGGCAAATTGAGCTCCATATGAGCGCCTAAAATCAATCATTGCTATTAGCAAGCCTACCTCCCACATTAGTAATTAAACCGTATCTTCTCCCAAGGTCCCAACTACTTGCCAAACGCAATCTTGTTTGAATTGGAACGAAATCAATCAGCTATCAATGATGAATGTATCAAAGATTGGTTAATGATAAAGAAGCATATGCTTTACAGGTTGCCACACTCATCCGGCTTTCTACCCTAGTACCAAAGGGGAGAAGATGCCGTAAGACCCCATTAAAAAAATCAAAAAGTAGAGGAAAAGAAAAAGAAGCAGGTGATGATTTGAAATTTCTATAACTCACTTCCAGACCTGTTGATGTGGTAACTACAGAGCAATGGAATGCAGCAAATATCAAGTTAGTACTTAGTAAAAGAAAACAGTAAACAAGTTCTCAAATTGGCAGCCTTATAATCATACAGAAAATCAGTCTATCACCATTCACCAATGGAATAAAAAAAAAAAATCATAGTAGGATAATTGACACTAGTACACTACAGCCAAAAATTTTCAACCATAGAAAGTGGCAGTATATCATATAGAGCAATTACAAATTACAATATAAACACTCATCATTTGTCAGACAAAACAAATGATGAAAACACAAGAAAGAAAGAACACAGGATACAACCAGGGAAGATCTGTACAAGAGTATACTATGTGAACCACAACTATGAGACATGGCTAGCTAGTATCTACACAGGGGGTATGTTAGAGAAAGAGAACCCTTTGTATCCCTTGTAAGCATAATAAGCAATCCGCGTGTAGTAGAAACCCGGTATGAACAAGATTATTCCCAGTATTGCAAAGAAGATCCCTATCAACCATTCAAACAAAAACCAAAATCAACAAAAGGAAAACATTTAAAAATGCCCCCAAACTTTTCCCTTTTCAAAATACCACATGCTGCCAAAAAGTTTTAAACTTTGGCAGTAATCTTTAATTCCCCAGCTACCCAGTTGCAATTAGTACTCTCTAATCTGAAAAATAAGATTTTCTTTTCTTTTCTTTTTTAAATAGACAGAAAAAAAAAATCACTTTTCTTTTGTTACCGTGAGCAGTGTCGCCGCCGACACGGTTGTAGGCCATGAGGGAACCGATGACGATGCCGAGGACGCCACAGACGAGGAGGGAAACGGCGAGGGCGATCTCCTTGATGGGGGGTCTGTTGTTGACGGTGTACGAGGTTCCCATCATGACATCCTCGTCCGAAATCGAGAACGCGTGATCTACGTATGCCATTATTGCGATCTCTGTGTCTGCTGTATCGTTGCTTCCTTGGTGGACGAGGTTGTTTTGATGACAAAAACGAGAAAGAAGAGGGTTGAATTGGATTGGGACGGCGGTGGTGGAATGCGTAATTCAGCTTTCGCTTGCTCTTTAAGACTAGTTCGGTGTTGAAATAGAGATTATCAGTTTGACTATTGATTGGTTAGAAAGGTCGTTTGTTTGCATTCTGCCTAATCTAGCTCAGAACAACCAAACATAGTCCAAGGATTCTTGGTCACGTGACGTGAATTGTTTATTATTTAATTTTTAATTTTGATTATGTTTATCTACCCACCCACCTATTATAAATCCTACTTAGAGCAACTTTAACGCAAGGGTCTTAAGAGTCGCTTAAAGTTAAGAACCAGTTGCTTAAATTTTTTCACCGTTGAAGAGGATCTACGTGACAGCCTTAGTTGCTTAACTCTAAGATTCGTTTCTTAATTAAACAACCGTATCTTGTAATTTAAAAAATATTCTTTCCATTAACAACCGTATGAGAAAATGAGGGAAAAAAACAGTATGAAACTGGAGACCAAGAAGAAGAAAGGAAAAACAAGTAAAAATAACAATTTCAGAATAAAATAACACCACAAGAACAATTTCAAAGAACATCCACAAGAACAAAATAACAACAAGAATCAACAACAATATTTCAGAACAACATGCACCCCTAAATCACAATGGTTGAAAGCAGCAATGGGAGCTCAACAGAGGTGGTGGTCGCGCAGCGATTGATGTGTGACATGGTTGGTGTAACATCCCGGGCGCTGATGAGAGCAGGGAGTGATCGCCAGTTCAAAAGAGATGAGGCACGAATAAGGAGCGGCTCCTGGCAAGCTTCTAGTGGGAGAGGTACATGAATGAATCGAATACACACCCGAATAAGAGGGATCCAGAGGCTATGCAGGTATAAGACTGTACAGTTGAGAATAGCTTAAAGGAATTATTAAGTGTTACCTATACCAATAAGATGCATCTACTTTTTGGTAGCCTATCACTTAAGAACTCTATAGTTAAGCGTGCTTGACTTGGAACAATTTAGGGATGAGTGACCTACTGGGAAGTTTTCCAAGAAGCGTGTGAATGAGGACAAAGCACGCTGAAAAGTCTTGTATTGGTTTGTGGGACAGTCACTCATCCTAAAAGCAGCCAGGCGTTACAATTGGAGGCGCTTCAGTACGGCAATTCGAACATCGACAAAGGTGGTGGATGTGAGCTGGAGAATGGGTGATGGGAAGCTTGTTGGAATGGTTATGGAAGAAGAGAAGTTTTCGGATGAGGAGGAGAGAATGAGAGAATTATTTAGAAATGAGAAGAAAGAAGCTTTTCGAGTAAGCTAGAGCCAAAAAAAAATCGTTTAAGAAGCAAATTATTTTGAGAAAGCAAATTATTTGACCGTTGGATTGAAAAATTATTTGATCGTTTGATTGGAAGAAGCTTCTCAGGTTTCTCAATGAAAAATTACGAAAAATTATTATTAATTTTTAAATCAAATATTTACCTTTAAGTTACCGTTGGATTGGAAAATTTTATTAGGAAGACACGAGAACTTTTGTGAGATAAAATTTTATCGTTTGAAGAAGGAGGGATAGATTATTACCGTTGATGGGTATTCAAGTATCAATAATGACTCAAATTAGACCATTTTGCACACAATTTCTCCATACTCCGTCTATTATTTTGTTGCTATCAAGTCTCAAAAAAAATTATTTTCTATCAAATGGATCCCAATCAGTTTAATTATCAATGTTACGCAAATTTTTTATTTTTTTCAAATGGATCCCAATATTTTATTGTCATTCTTTTTTATTTATTATGGTAATAATTAATTAACTTGCATTTATATTTTTTTATTATTTAAATTTAATTAGGCTATTAATTAAAATAAGTGAATTAATATTTTAATTTAACACAAAATGAAGTGCAAATAAAAAAATATAAAAGTGTGAGTTGCTTAAAATTATATGTATTAGAGCAAAAAGTGTATAAATTGCTTAAGAGTTGTTTAAAAATGATGTAGAGCTGTGAGGCCCACTTAAGAAACCCAAAGTGGGTTCTTATTTTATTACCACTAAAGTTTCTCTTATATATTCTTATAATGTCTGTTTGTTTTGCTAAATTTTATGTGACTGGACAACACAAAAATATTTATTCTGTGTTTGTTTAAAATAATGGTCAGAGAACAATACAAAATAAGGAGAACAGGACTAGACAAAAGTCTAAAATTTACTCAACAAATTATGGGACAACTTTTTGTTCCAAGTACAAAATACTCAAAAGACAAAAATATCTCATCATCGTCGTTGCTATCACCACCACCATCACCATCATCGCCACCACCAATGTCGCCACTGTTGTGGCTACTTTCATCACCACCACCATCATCGTTGCCACCACCAATGCTGCCACCACCACAACCGTTGCTGCTACACCCCCCCCCCCCCAACCCCCCAAAACACCCCCACTGCCACCACACCACCACAGTTGTCACTCTCGCTGTCGCCGCCACCCTCGTCGTCATATTAAAATAATTAATAAATTTTATTAAGATAATTAATATTAAAAAGGATATTGTAGTAAATCTCACACTATTTCACTTGTACTATCCATTGCCTACCAAACAATGTATAGGATAAAAAGTTGTCCTATAACTTAAGTATTGATCCTATGTTTTTCTTCCTATAGTTGTACCTTAATGTGTATCAAATGCACCCATAAAGTTATAATATTATCCTACTACTATAAGTCTGAATCCTATTATTCAACGATAGCATTTTGTACAAGCAATTTTTTAACCAGAGTATTTTAAAGAATTTTTATTAAATGAATGTGTTTTTAGAGGTTATTGAGTAATGTATTTTATCTTAATATTATTTATTGATTATTTAATTTTATTTTCTTAATTTTTATTCTTTGTAAACATACTTTTTGATTTTAATTTAATTTAATAGCTAATAAAAAAAAAATTCCCAACCATTTATCAATTCATTATTCTTTTATGTTTATTTGTATATTTAATTTTTTAAAATGTTTATTTCTTTCAATCCATTATTTTTATCTTTATTTTTAATTGAATATTTATCATGTATATTATCCAGAATAAAATACTAGTTATTATAAATTCGGGACACGCATGCTCCGTGATTGTCACTGTAACACTCCTTTAATTTTAAATATAATTCATATTAATTTAATTATTAATTTAAGTTGATGAAAATGTGAGCAATTTTTTTTTTTTGATTCTATAATAGAAAATTTCTAAATTTAACAGAATTTGGAAATAGAAGTGAAATGATAAAAAGTGCTTTATATATATATATATATATATATATATATATATATATATATCAAACTATACATCATGGTTTGAGTAATACATAATAGTCAAAAAGAAAACAAAAGTACATTAAAAGACATATACTACCTAGCCCAATATATACATCAAAAAGATCTTATATAGAACAATATTTATCTACCCCATCCCTCAAGGAAAATATTATAAACTAGGTTTACAAATCTGGAGGAGTATCCTTTGACTAATCCTTAGCATCATCATGCATTGCCGTCACCTTCAATAATTGCAATCAATCATACAAGAAAGAAAAACAATGGAGTGAGGTGATTTGTTCTAAAATCACTTACACATGTATGGTAGGATTTAAAACATAATTAGCATAGGGAACTTAGGATTTATTCTAAATTATACTACATTACCCTTGACTTGGTATGGATCCATACTTCCCATTAGTGAATAATAGTTCTCAACAAAACCTGAGAAGTGACTAGGAGTACATATATCTCATCAACATCATCACATGGTACAGTCCTCATCATCAATGAGGAACAAATATCAGTCAGGACGTCCATTTATAGAGGTATACTCTCAAACCAATTCTGGAATGCTGAGTAGTTGTCGGGGTTATCAAGCTTAGTCAGGCTAACATCCAACTCGAGGGCGCTACCCTGGCCATTGGGACCTTCACCACTCAATGCCTACCCCCAAGACCTCCTTAAATGGGTCCCTGCCTTTCATCTCTCAACATACCAAACTGTAGCTTCCCTAGTAGGGTGTCATGGCACTGCATGTCACTTGCTTTACATTACTCACTAAACTATCAACTCCTAACTTCTCAAGCAGAGGTTTCCCTGACCTTATTTAATTTGAGGACCACTAAAATCAACATTTCTGCCTTATTTTGCAGAAATTGCACAATACCAAAAATTTAACGAAAAAATAATTTAGTAATCATATAACATTTTAGCAAAGTAACAACATAGTAATTATAATTTAATTCCTAAAATTTTGGCAGAATAACAATTAAATAAATACATTTTAATTTTCTAAATTTGAGCAGAGTAACAGCTTAGCAAGTATAATTTAATAATTTAATTTTGAGCAGAGTAACAATTTAGTAATTATGATTTAATAATCTAAATTTGAGCAGAGTAACAACTTAGCAAAAATTAAAGTTTAACATCAAATAATAATAACAATAATAAAACTTAAGCCTAAATGAGTTTAGGGAAAAATCCTTCTTACCAACATGCAAAGTAACAATAATTTAGAACCAACCCTACTCTCCCCATTACCTCTAAGATAGTTGATGAAGATGGTGGAATTGTTGATGCAAAGCTCTTAGGAAGAGAACTTTATTAGTTGTTGGAATAGTAGTAAAATTTTAGCATAAAAACAAAGTAAAATCAAAAATTTTCTAGAGAGAGAAACTCTCTAAGAATTTGGCTAGCTTGAGAGAGAGGAAGATGTGTGAAAAATGACCAAGAAACATGGGTATTTATAGAGGATAATGGTGGGTTAGGTGTCCCTTAGATGACATAAGCGATGAGTAATAAAACTTATTTTTTAATTTCTTTTTAATTAGTTTTAGGGACACATAACCCAAATAGGTGGTGAATCACCTATTTTAGGGTTGGAGACGTGCTCCACCAGCTGTTCCAAGCCTCCATGTGTCAATTTTTATCTGTAGGTGAATTAATCGGTACCGATAAAAACACCTAAACTTGAAAAATTGGCTTTTAATATCAAAATAATACATTTTAATGCAAAACTAGACAATTACATATTTTTCATCAAAAATAAATTTCTAAAAATAAATTTTTATTTTTGTTAATTTATTTCAAATTATATATATTTATTTTGCATTTTTAAGCTAGAAAATTTAGAAAAAAAATCCATTTTAATTTAATAAATACCAACATTTTTATGAAAATTCTAAAATTAAATATTTTACCCAAAAATAAACAAAAAATACCATTTTCACCATTTCTGGATGTCAAACCAATATTGGCTAGGCTTAATAAACACCTAGGGACATTTTGGTCATTTTACACAATAATTCTAGAAATTTTCCAGAAATTTTTCAAAATTATATTTTAATATATATGACATGATTCCAAGGTCAAATTGACATTTTAATATCAATTGAATCTTTTTCTCATATGTTGAGAATTAGGGACAAAACTGTCATTTCCAATTTCTTCAGGCTCCAGCTCGAAAAAATTATTAAACATTACAATTAAATAGATCTTGAAATTCTAAGCATAACGGTGGAGATCAGAATTTTGAAATTTCTTCCTGATTTTTCAAAATTACATTGTCAAATATTAGAAAAATAGTTGACAAAATTAAAATAAGGTTGTTATATTTTTCATTATTTTTATTTTAAAATAAAATTTTTATAATGAAATATACATAATATAAAATTTTCAAAATATTTGAAGGTCAAAAAGTTTCTAGTTGGTTCTCGTAGTCAACTACAGGTATTTTTGTCATTTTTGAAAAATTGTTTTAATAAATTTATGATTTTTTAAAATTATTATTAATTATTCTAAGTGCATTGATGACTTAAAAACAATTTTTTAAACACTTCCAACTATTTTTATTTATTAATTATGTTATTTAGCATTTTAAGGACAAAACGGTCGTTTTATAAATTTTTGAACTTCGTTTCCCAAAAATTATTAAGAATCTAAACTAAATACTACTTTCTAATATGAACATAATCATAAGGATCAATCTTTTGAGATTTCTATCCGGTTTTCTAGAAATAAATATAGAATAATTTAATATACAAAAGTAGGGGTGTTACAGCCACTGTACAAGGTGTAATTTAAATTTGAAGGTTGTAAAGTTAGCAAATTAAGTTTATGATTTTTTAATGAAAATTCAAGTAATTTAAGGGTGGAAATTCTTTGCAATTGTTTGTCAACTAATCGAAATCCTATAAATCTGAATTTCAAGAAGATTTTTAAGGATATATTCTATTTTTTAACAAGTTACATAACTTCTCTTAATTTGAGAGTGGAAATTCTTTGCAATTATTTGCGCATTCTGTGATTAGTTGATTGTTTGTCTTTGTTAATTGACTGCTGATATGATGAGTAGTGCTAATTCGAATAATTAATGTGACAATCTAATGATTACATGACAATAAATATGACTGTTGACATGACTAGAGAATTAAATTACATTTTTTGTCCCATACTTTTAAAATTTTGCACGTTTTGTCATCCATTTTTTTCCCAAACCCCTAACTTTTTCACATATTTTGCCACCCAACTTTTTGTTTACACATTTTGCCTCCTACTTCATTTTAATTATACAAATTTGTAAATTATATAAAAACATTGAAATAAATAATAATAGAAATAGAAGAAAATGACAAATGGTGTATGACTGTAAACAAAAATATATATAACAAGACGATAGGATCAAGAGGGACAACACAAATGATTTATGCATAAAAAGAAAACAATACAAGACTTTAAATAAATGGGAATAATGAACTCAAGTTCTAGCAACAAATGCACCCCCACTCACATCAACCATGGTTGGTTGCTAAAGGCGACATGATGTTGCAACACTTTACGTGATATTCTGGCGTTGCAATTTATGATTTGTGCTAAAGAGTGACTTTGTGTGTGAGTGAAAGTTGAGGGAATTATGTGTGTTAGCTACTCTATAAGAATCAAGAAGAGTTATTGTGTATTATGTGTGCAAGAAAAGTGGGTGTGAGAGGGTTTTTTTCATGAGTAAAGAATGCACGTCCTTGTGTGTGCCTAAAAGTGAATGTGTATGTGTGTAGAACCTCTGGTAGTGAGAATGCTTGAGAATGAGTGAGTGTTTTGGCATGGCAAGTCATAAAAAATAAGGAGAAGACAATAGAAAAGAACATTTAGCTCAAACCAAAAATAATAATCATGATGTTGTTGTAAGATGTTTTGTTGTTTAGTTTTTTCATTCTTCTTTTTAGTGTATTTTATATTTTACCTTTTTACTTTACGTATTTTGTATTTTAGTTTTTATTATTTTGTTTAGAATGTCAAATGCTTAATTACAATGTAGGAGACAAAATGCATAAAATTTTGAAAGTTGGGGGCCAAAATGTGAGAAAATAAGTCAAGGGTAAAATGTGAGAAAACAAGTTGGGGGTAAAATATACAAAATTTGAAAGTAGGGGGACAAAGTGCAATTTAATTCCCCTGCCACATTAGCTGCTATGTCGGTAACCCTGTGCACTGCCACATCATCATCATATTGCCATGTCAGCCATTAACTACCACACCAATGATCAACTTGCCATGTTAGCAGTCAACTAATAAAGATTGACGGTCAACTGATGACGTGGCAAAATGCATGAATTTTTTAAAGTTAAGGGGCACAATATGCAAGGAAAAAAGTTAGGAGACAAAATTTGCAAAATCGTGAAAGTTGGAGGGCAAAATCTGCAATTAAGCCTTTTAAATATTACTAAAATTTTAGTTTCTACACTATACAGGATAGATGTTTATTTTTATGCAATTAAAATTCATGATAAATAATTGTTTTTAATATATAAGTTATATTTTAAATTTATAGTAAATAATTTAAATTGTGATATAAGGTTATTTTTAACCATTGATAATTTCTTTTAAAAATTGTCTCTCATGAAGAATACATGTGGTCTTTGTAAAAAAAAATTTGAAATTTAATTTAAAAATAAAGATAAAAGATTATAAAATATAAGGGTGTAAGTGGGTCATGATTAGCCTGCGAACTTGACCCAACCCAATTATATTTTAGCAGGTTGGGTTGGGCCATCAAGTTAGGTTGAGTTTATTTTAAGTGATCCAATTATAATTGGGTTGTGTATCGGGTTGATGACTTCTCAACTTGATGAACCTGACCTAACCATATTTAACATAATACTAATAATAAAATAACATAGTTTTTCACTTATTCTAATTTTCTAATTTCTAATATCACATAAAAATTAAAACTTGCCTGCACTTATTTGATAGTCACCTCTTGAGTTTTAGTTAGTTAGTTTTTATTATGTAATTCAATTAATTGTTAGTGTTGTTTGGGACATGTAATATATTATGTCATTTGGACATGTATTGTATTTTTCTCGTGAGTGTTGGATTTGGATGGTTAGACTTGTATTTTAAATTTGACATGTATTTGATGAGTTGAACTAATTAGGTGCTTTATTTTTCTTATTTTTCTAGATTTTATTGAATTTCTAGAAATATATTAATATTTTAATCACTCAACCCGATTACCCAATCCAATCCAATCCGTTTAATGCCGGGTTGCTTTAAATTGAGTCACTTCACAAAAAAATGCAAACTCGACCCAACCCAATCTGACTATGCTTAATTGGATTGGGTCTTAAATGAGGTCAAATGCGACCCAATCTGACTCACTTACACACCTAATAAATTAAAAGAAATTAATAATTAAAAAAATTAAGTATATATATAAAGATAAAAGAAAAATAGTTTGAAATATTTGAGGGAAAAATGATATATTTATAAGTGTTTAGTAAAATTATCTATTAAATAGATGATATATATAAAATTATATAGTTATGTGATTTTTTTATGTAAATTTGAATGAATATTCATGAAATTATTCTCACCTCTCCTCCTTCTCAAATCTCAATCTCGAGGGTACTACAGTTGCGTGGGGAACCTTTCATTAGATGGCTCTTTTATTGGCCCAAGATCAGTGTGGTATCCTCCTCCGCCATAGATTTCTTGCTTCGTGCTAGCTGGGCCGAAACCCTCCTAAGTATACGAAAAATAACTACAATACACAAACAAAAGATTGTATAAGACATAAAGTTATAGAGGGAAAAAAAAATAGAAACAGATATGCGATAAGCCACTAGAACAAAACTACTGCTTGAATAGTTTATATAAGATTTTCAGTTTTATTTAGATAAATTTCTTAATATGTATTTAAAATAAAAATAAAAAGTTAAAATAAATTAAGCTTTTCTTCTAAGCTAAAATTAATTTGTACATAAGTTAAAATTAACTTTTGAAGAAACTAAATGAAAGAACTTTTATAAATTAACTCGTACATAAACTAATTTTAATTTATAAGAAAAATTTAATTTATTTTAATTTTTTATTTTCTTTTCCTATAAGACTTATTAAACATTTTATATTTAAGCATTCCTTTCCTTTTTATTTTATTTCAAGAAAAGAAATAGGACCCAATGGATTAGAACTTTTGAGTGTTTAATGCTCGTGAATTCCCTAGCACAATCCAAAATAAATAAATGAATAAAAGAAAGTAAGTTGTTATTGTTTACGATAAAATTGCCATTTTTTTTGTTGGCACATAGTTTGCTAATTTATTTCAACTTAAATCTTACTTCTTTAAAGTAAGAATAAAATAAATAATTTCAAATATTGATAAGAAAATAAACGTTTAAGATTATAATACATTTATTATTTATTATTTATATGTATGTAATATTGATCATTAATTTTTTTTATTAATAACTAATATTACTTATTTTATTATCTAAAATGAATTGCTCACTTTATAACACAGATCCTTTCAACTTTATGGTTCATGTTTCAAATGAAACCTATAGATTTTTTTTTCTTCTAGGAAACTAAAAGATATGCAAACAGTTCTATAAAAAAAAAAAAAGATTTGCAAACAGTTATAGAATGTTTTTATTTTATTTGCACGCATCAGATGTTCAAGAAAGATACCGTTCATTATAAACTTTTTATAATTCATTTAGGTGTGGATGGACGACTAGCCTGTGCATTTTCAACAACCAAGGTCATGGTCCACAAAATATTGATTTCACACTGAACTGTCGTCATCCTGGATTTTTCTTTCCTATTTTTAAATTGGGACTGATATGCTTAACTTCCTCCAACTTTAAAAACATTTGTGTAAATTAATAAAATCTATTGGTTATGTTACTTGGAAATTATTATTATCATATCTATTTCAGCAGTAGAGGTGTTCACGGGTTGGATTGGTTCGGATTTAGGGCAAAATTAAATCCGAACCAATTATATTTGATTGGATTGGTTTGGTTCGGGTTTTGAAAAATTTTTCAGTCAATCCGAACCGAACCGATTATAATTGGGTTGGTTTGGTTCGGGTCATCGGGTTAGGATAAAAAAATAAATTATTATTTTTTTAAGCTTTTATTTTTATTTATTGTCTATTTTATATAATTATTTAATTTTATACTAAGGCAAGATAAAAATATTCCTTGTTTTTTAATAACTAATTATTTATTTTATCAAAAGTATTTAATTTTTATATAATTATCACTTTAAATATATCATTAATTATTTTACCTAAAATATAATAAAAAATTTACATAATAAACATGATCAACTTAAAATATTTTATAACATTAGATAAGATCATAAGAAAATTAAAATAAACGAAAAGGAAAGAAAATACAAAAGTTGAAGCAAAATTTAAGTTCTAACTTTAAAATATATTATTTTAAAAGTTAAAACATAATTGATTAGATTAGTTCGGGTTGGTTCGGGTTAAAAAAAGCTAAATCCGATAACCGAATCAATTATGATTGGTTTGGTTCAGATTTGAAGTGAAAAGAACTGATAACCGAACCGATCCGAACCAATTTAATTGGTTTGGTTTGGATTGTCGGGTTCATCGGATAAATTCGATCCGATGAACACCCTTATTCAGCAGCTGTGCTGATCTGGAAACAGCAGATCTGGAACGAGTTAAGGTATTGTTTGAACCGACTTATTTTTGTTTTGTTTTTCTAGGAGAAATTGGGTTAAACATTTTTTATATAAAAATTCTTAAAAAAACAAATATTTTAGTTTTTAGAAGAAATCATGAGAATAAAGAGTTTTTAGAAAAGTTAAATGCAGGAGTTTTGGAGAGCTTGTGCTGGAGTTTTTTTTATTTTGAACCTCACTTCAAATCTTGTGTAACTTTTTATTATTATTTTGTTGTATATCTATATTTTTTTTTATTACGCGGTCTCTTGTACTTTCTTGCACATGGTCTCAAAGTTGTTTTTTTTATTACTTTGTTTTTTGAGTAATACTTGATTGTAATGAAATTTTTATTTTTATTTCTTTAAAAATATCATTAAACAAAATATAGAATAAGTTAAACACTTTGTATGTGTTTGGATTTGCATTGAATCGTTCAAAATCACGTTAAAATACTAGCTAATGCGATTTTAGATAAATGTTCATATGTTTGATTATACAATGAGGAACTGATTCTTGATCCATAAATGATTTTATATTGAAGCAACTTTAAATAGCTTTTGTGTTAAATAAAAAAATTTAAATTGAGTTTTACTACTAACTTGTTTTTAGATTAAAAACATCTAAACATAAATCATTTATTTCAAAATCAATTTTTCAAAATGAAGTTCATCCAAAATTAATTTTACAAATACTCACCCAAACACATATTTTATCATTTATAATCAATATTTAAATTTCTTTGATTAATATTATATATATAATTTACAAATCATCACTAAAATAAATTATTATTAAAATAATTTTGATATTTTTAAAAATTAAAAATTTTAAATATATAATTAATAATTTATTTTATTTTTATTATCATCAAAATAACTTTTAATTTTTAAAATTTGAATGAGATAACTATTTTTAAGACAAATCAAAGCTTTTAAATTATTTTACCAAACAAGTTTTATCTTAAAAAGTGTTTTAAGATGAAAAACAATAAAACATGATAAACAACTTTTACTTTTTTTAAACACTTATTTTTAACTTTAATTCAAAAATAACTTTTAAGTAAAAGAAAAATTGGACCAAAAATACCCTAAATCAACATATCTTTAGTCATGTTAGTATTTTATCCCCCATGTCACATTTAGATTTACTTCATTCATTCTCTTTTTTTTCAACTTATTATTCATTTTTTTTTTATCAGCACTTATTATTCATTTTGATAGAAAATTATGTGTTTGTCAATCTAGAGGGTCATACTAGTTAATTGGAATCTCATCAACAATCACATTTGCTTCTGTTTAGGAGGAAGGTAAATAAAATTTCATTCTTTTGTAACGTAGCCTTACGACCAATGGTCAATTTACAAAAATTGCAATAATTTGATTTCATTCTGCCCGCAATAAATTTAATAGTATCTTTAAATGGACTCAGGACGTGATTTTTTACATCTAAATAAACGCTGTTAGTTGTAGCCTTTGGAATTTTCACACGAGGGACGTGAATTGTAGGTTGTAAAATGTGTTTCAAACATGTGGTAAATATATAAGAACAAACTATCAATTAAGTCCTTCGAGAATTATTCTCTTTCCTATATAGTCCTTAAAGTAATAAAATTATATAATTAATTATTTAAATATTGAATACCTATTAATTTAGTTCCTAAGTTGATATATTTTACTAACATTTAGGAACTAATTTAAAAGATTTTTCAATATTTGAGAGACAACTTACCATGATTTCTAATACTTGAGGATTATTATATAATTTTTTTT
Organism: Spatholobus suberectus; assembly: GCA_004329165.1. NCBI lineage: Eukaryota > Viridiplantae > Streptophyta > Magnoliopsida > Fabales > Fabaceae > Spatholobus > Spatholobus suberectus. Next base: position 35,661,144 of record CM014729.1, on the reverse strand, counting down.
TATTTTAAGGACTGTTTAAGAGAGAAAATAATATTTGAGGGATAAAATTGATAGTTTATTCAATATATTATCTAGCAATAAATGTGATTAGGAGCAATGCATGAACTTTAGCATTTTTTTTTCTTGGATTTATTCTCTTTCATCCTTTTATTCATGTTGTTGGCGCTCATAGAGATATTATAACGGGCTAACCCAATTTAACCTAACACAATTTGCCTTTAGTCCACTAAAAAATGGGTTAGGTTGGACCTGTTTTGAAATTGAGTTAGAAATCTCAACCTAACTCAATCTTAGTGGGTTGCGAGTTGAGCTTAGTTGACAGCCAAAAATTTAAAAAAGTAATAATAAATGAATTATAAAAGAGTGGATGATTCATAAATCGACCTACTAAATAAATATAAAAATATAAATAATTCAAACATAAACATAATATCACAATCACAATAATGTTATCTTACTAAATTTTTTTGGTATGAGTTATCTTACATAATTGTCTTGATACAAACTAGTATTTATACTAGTGCAATACATTGGGTCTTTTTTGCTTAGTGTAAGTTATAATAATTAGTTAAATTAAAATTTATATTTAATAGGCAGAATGATATAGTTACTACAAATATATATATATATATATATACAATATGTTTTGAGAATAACATAATTTAATAATACTTGAGAATATAACAATGATTTGCAAGAATATAATTTCCTCTTGAGAGTATCAATGCATATTATATCTTTACATGGTAAAAAATGACATTTTTTTGTTTTAAATTATTTTTTGTCTTATATTATTTTCATTTATTGAATATGTTTAAGAAATTTGTGAACACCCAATTTTATTCGGGCGATTGTAGCTTAAAATAAATAAATAAAATAAAATAATAATAATAATAATGGGGTTAAGTATGTTTATCTTTTATTCTTGTCGGGCTAGAGGTGTCCTGGTTTGTAATTAAATTTCTTGTTAGATTAAAGTTTTTAGCCCATGACCATACATATTCACTCATAATGATATTTTAAGAGTTCATCATGATCATGGAAAATAAATACAAAATAAAGAATAATAATAATAGGAACAGAAGAGTCAGGGAAAGGAAACGGTTATAAAACTCATATTGAATATGGGGTCATAAATGGAGAAAGGGAAAATGAAGAGGAGAGAAACCGTTAAAGAATTGATATTAGATTTTAGTTTATAAATAAGATGAAAGTCGAAGGAGGACGAGGGGGAGGAGATTAGAAAAAGGAAGAACGAAAAGAAAGAGAAGCCGTGAAAGAGAGTAGGATCCATTGGAAGAATCCATAATTCTTTGCTGGTAGGTATATTTCATCCTAACTCTCCTTCATGTAGGTCTCCAATGCTTGCTAGTTTTGTTCCTTTTTTCTTCTGTGCTATGAATTTGGCTTGAATCCTTTATCTTTGTTGCTGCTGTGCTTATTCGCTTGGTGACATTCACATTATTCTTATATACATTAGCTCGCATTTTTTTCTCCCTTTCTTTGCACTCACAGTGATATTTTACACAACACGGATTACCGATTTCTGCATTTTATAGCAATAGGTATACACACCACTATAGGGAACAATACTCGTTCTATCTTACAAAAATTCACACAGTGCCACATTGCCATACTCAGTATTGCAAGATTCATCAACATACACATTTATTCATCATACTCAGCACACACACATATTGATTTCGTTTTGTTCTTTCACAAAATAAAATATAAAATATGCACAGATGATGATTCTCGCCCTATCTACATCCTGCATTATCCAACAGTCACCTTCTAATCAATTCTAGCAAACAATTGTAAAAATAAATAAATTACAAAAATAAAGGGAATAGGAGAAATCAAATGAAACTTCTGGATCCATCCCCGTTCCTCGGGCCTTAGTCGATACGGAGCGGCATTGACGCGAAGAGGCGGTGATACCCGCTCAGGCTCCGTTTCATTTTCGTCGATCTGAGTACCATCGTTGACTGTTGTGACATCGATGCGTCACTACGGGTCTCACACCATCAACCACTGCGCCACCATTCTATTTCGTGGCGTTTCCCCCTATTCTGCCGCGAGCTACCGCGAGGCGACTCTTCGTGCCTTCACCCCTCTATCACGTGAATTCTTGCATTTTCCCTAATAGTGACGATTCCGCCACTTCACAACCAGTGTCCTCTGCCATCATCATCCTCGAGGTCACTAGAGACAGAGGCGTGATGATTTTCGCATTTCCTCACCACCATTTCGTCATAGATGCATATCGGAGTTACGACACCGATCTCGTTCGGAATTGTGATCTAACAATTTAGGATGAAATGTGCCGCTCTCCAGAGTTCTTCGAAGACTCTGTTTGCTCCACAAAGAAAATTCTCATTCCTGGAATTTTGAATTGGGCCCGGCCCAAGGAGGATCCTAGATGTTTTTTTTTTCTTTTTTTTTTTCTGTTAAGGTACGTGTGACCCGTGGTTGCCTGCGTGTGCGGCTTTTTTTTTTTTTTCTCATTTCCTTTTTTGTCACTAGTGATCCTGTTCATTGTGGTTTTGTTTTTTTTTTTTTTATTATTTAATTGTGTATCTTTTGATTTAGGCTTTAAATCTTTTCACGCATACAATTAAAGTCAAACCCAAATAAGATATTATAATCATAAGTAGATAACATATTAAAAATGAACACATGTTTTATTGTTTAATAGTTAAATCGTTAGCAAATAAAATGTAGCAATATGAACAATCTTGTTATATCTCATTGAATCTTATTTGCTTAAATAAAGCTCATTTCCTTAAGTAATTGATGTAACTTTTAAAGATAAAAATATGAACTTAGTGATTTTTTATTTTTTTTTATTTTTTTGTTTTCATGTTGGGTCTAGAACCTACTTGAATATCACAAAGGTCCTATTTAAAAGCTTACGATTAAATAATAATTTGTTGATAAGTTTTTAGTAAGAAATAATAATGATGAAAATAAAAACGTAAATCTAGTAAGATTTCATGTTGGATCTAGGATTCACTTGAAAATCACAAAGTCTTATACAAAATTTTGTTTTAGTATTCCACATCTGTTAGGCCGCCTATCGTTGTAGATAATACTCTATAAGACTTAAGATTTAACATTTTTTTTATGTATATAAAAAAAAACTAACAATATAAAATAAAAAAAATCCACAAAGCGATTTTCTACCCAAAGAGCTACGTGAGTCTGATTTCCTCATTGCATTAGAGGATACGTAGGAGTAGGAGCCCACTCCTGTCGATCTCAAAAACAATAAAAATAAAATAGTAGTAATAATAATATTTTTTTTAAATTTCAAATGAAAATAAATAATAAAATAAAAAATAGGTTAATAATTTTATAAGCAAGAGGAGAAGACAATTAATATTTCCCCACATTAAGTTAAAAGGTAACCGTTTTTATAACGGACGTCGTAGGATGCTAACACCTTCCCTATGCGTAATCGACTCCCGAATCCAATCTATGGTTCGAGACTATTTTTAGGGTTTTTCCATATGTTTTCCTTAATAAACTATGGTGGCGACTCCTCTGTTTTTTTTATCATTTTCGCCGTCCAGTCGTGACCCCGGTTGCGACAAAATTATTTCATGAAAGTGTCATGAAAAATTAATTTTATTATAATAATAATTTTAATTTTCTATATTTACAAAGATTGCATTTGTATAATTTTATAATAGAATTCATCCATAATATGTATTCTAAATTTGTATATCAATATATATAGTTCTAAAACAAATATATAAAATAGCGTGATCTTAACAATAATAAGTTCTTGAAATTTAAAATTATTTGCAAACAAATATAAATAATAACGTGGACAAAACATCACTAAAAAGTTCATCAAGAAAAATTCTTTTTAATTTGTTTTAAGCAGTTTTACATTTTACAATCAAATTTGGGATAAAAATTTTCATGTGATAAAAAACTTATTAAACAAAACACTTAATAAAAATAATAAACGCATCCAATTCAATTTCTTAACAAATTTTAATCAAATTCTATCAAATCCGTATAATAACATTACTTTTACTCAAGCTAAATTAATAGAAACCATTCTTCACTTACTCGTGCTTAAAAAAAATAAGAAAGTTAATTACCATTCTACACCTATTGGCACTAAAGCACCGTTGGGTTTTGGGATTAAACAAAGTATGTATTGTATAATATTCCCAAAATATCATTAAAGTAAGCGGGAAAATTCTAGGGTTGCATCAGACTGAACTACTTTTAATATATTAAGATTCTCTCTAGAAACTATGAGTTAAATAAATGTAGTACAAAACAACAAAATATGAAATTCATAATAGTTCACAAAATATTATGTCCAACAAAATAATATTTAACCAAACAATATATAAAAACATTTAATAAAAAAAAACAAATCCCAATCTATCAAGGGAGTCTAGGTCAGTTGGTTGAGTAGTGTGCGTGGATTGTTATAAACTCCTGATACCGAAGTTCGACTTTTCCCTTTGAATAATAATAATAAAAAACCCAATCTAAGAGTTCAGTCCAACTCAACCCATCTCTTGACTCATTGGATTAATGAGTTATACGAGTTAAGTTATACATATTAAAGAGTTGAATTATATAACTCAATTCAACACATTTTGACTGGTTAAATAAATTAACCTATTAGATTCAATTCATTTTGACATCTTCCGACTCTTTATTTACTTAAAGAAGGGTACAAATAGAATTTATAACCCAATAATATTAAAGGCATCTTCTCATGAAGGTGTAATATCTTTACAATTGTTCATTTTGAATAAATATTATTTGAATGTATGTCATGCAAGATTTTACTTACCATTGGTTGGGTACAAAAAAGCTAGGTGCATCTTTTCATGACATGATAGTATGATACCGATTAGAGGCTTGGCCCAGATTGGCCTACGCGGGGCATTAATAAAAGTTGGCCCAGCCTGGCCCAGCTCGTCATGCTGCGGGCCTTGTTTTTTTGAGCCTAGCCAGGCCCTATGCGGGCCACCGGGTCAATTTAGCGTGCTTTTTTTTAAAACCAATTAATTTTATTTTTTTATTGTATTTAATTGTTTCGTAAAAAAATATTTTAAATATTTAAAATTAAATTATTTCTTTTAGATGCTATACCAAGTAATTATCAACTAACCATATAAGTAAAAGACTAAAAGTAAAAAGCATAAACTATATTTTTTTTCGCTTAATATACCATAAAATTATCAAATGCATCATGTAGATGCCATAATATACCATCAATAAAAAAAACACTTATTTTAATGTGTAATTTTTTTCAACCTTGCCAAATTAATTCTAATGCGAGAATTAATTTAATGCGAGAATGAGAGAACAGAGGGTGAGATGAGTTAAGGGCTTAGGGTCGACAGCACTGCATCAGCAACGATTACCTTTTTTTTTTGTAAGCAATTTTTGACATTTGTTATATTATTATAATATAATATGTTGTAGAGTATATGTATAGACAGTATATTTATAATAAAATATATTAACATTTTTAACAGTTTTAGGCTAGCTCGTGGCCCGTCGGGCCGCCTTGGGCCCAAATTGGCCCAGGCCAATGGCCCGTAGCCCAATTTGGCTCAATTTTATTTAGGCCATCATTTTTTGAGCCCAGCCCAGCCCATTTTATAGTTGACCGGGCTGGCCCATCGAGCCGGACTCATTTTGCTAGGTCTTATACTCATAAATCAGGACCAAGTTAGCTAGATTAGTTGCAGACTTTGTTTTAAAAAATAGAATTAATATTCAACCATTTAATGAATATTTATCATTCTAAATTTATATTATTATTATTTTTTATAGATTACAGGTATCTTTCATATAAAGTAATTTTGTTCAAGTTTGGTAAGACTATTATGGATAGTAAAATTTTCTTTTCGACTATTCAACTCAACTGTATATTTAAAATTCAAACTTAATATCATTAATTAAGTTAAAACAATTTCATATTAGTTAATCATACGCTCGGTGGTAAATTTATATTATTTGTTAATGAGATAAAAATTTTGTACGCTACATTAAATTATTAATTGTAGAATAATATTTTTTTTTCTGAAAAGAAATTTTCAAGCGCCCGGGCAGTATTTGTCTTATTATGCATCAAAGTGTCTCACGGCTCCACATTTTCAACCATTTCTTAACGATATCCTTAGGATGGAGTTTCTCTGCAGTCAGAAAGAGAAGGAAACTAAAATCTTAACCCTCTATTTTATTTCTCAACTTTTATAAAATTAATAAAATAAAAGAAGAAAAAAATTTAGCCACTGGATCTTGACCGCGTGATTGAATGGGTGATGCCTGACTGTAGGCAATCCGGGTCATATCGTACCGATATCACTTTTCGCTTTCTTGTTATTTGTTACGTCAGTTTCGTTGACAATTGACAAATTGTTAAGAGGAATGGTAGTGTTATTCTCTCTAACACTTTTTTTTTAATATTTTTTTATTATTGGTTAAAATTTATTTATAAATTTTTGTGAATTTCATTTTTAAATTAGCAGAGACACATTAGATGAGAGGTATGACCTACCAAAATTTGTAATTTTTAATAAATTTCATCTAATAATAAAGAGAGTATTAGAAAGAAAATATTTGAGAGAATGAAGCTAGCATTCCTCAATTGCTAAACTTCACTAAGAGAGTGTTAGGTAGAAAGATTCTTTTAAGTTTCTCAGAATCTTCGGTTGAGAATGTTAAATTTTTATGTTTGGAATAAGAATTTTAAAAATCATTCCAAGAAATCTAACATTCTCATGAATTGTTTTTTAATTAAGTTTTCTACTAAAACTTTTTTATGAGAGAGGGTGAGAATTTAAGATTTCCATGAAGAAAAAACATTTTTTTATAATTATGTCTCTTATTTTTAGAATATTTTAGATACACCAAATATATTTGTGACATTTTTAGAAAACATGATTAACAGAAAATATAATTTTTAGAAAACATGATTTTCAAGAATGAAAAAAGGTTTCATATACCAAACATACTTAAGATCTGCAAACTGTCGGTTTTACTTTTCTATAGCAACCCAAAACAAGTATTGGGTTACTTTATTTTGACTTTAAAACTTAGGGCACCAACACCATACTCTAATTTTTGTTAGCTCTCATTCAGACCTGAGTTGATTGCGTTCCAACTTATTTCGTGGAAGGTGCAAGCAACTTGTCCATCTATGTTTCCTTTTTGAAAAACCAAACTTACTTTTCATTATAAATTCCACAACTTAATGGCTCCAACTTAAAACTTTAAAGTGCACATGGATAGAATTGGGAAGGCAAAATTGATTGCATTTGTTGGATTCTAATTTTCTAGGAAAATGGTTTGATCTGCTATCACAACAAGTCACCGTCCAAGTCAACCCCCTTGTTGCTGCTTTGATTATTCTCTTCCCTTTGTTCAATAGATAGCACTAGCAGTGTGTAAGTTTGAGAATTGAATCTGTGTTGTAGCAAAAGGATTGTGATTAATCAGGAGAAGCTTTTGTTTGGTGGAAAGAAGGACAACCTTGTAAGATGGCTCATGCTATAGTGAACTTCATATTGCAAAGTCTTGGTGATTTGCTCATTCAAGAAGCAGTGTTCTTATATGGGGTGGAAGATAAAGTTTTGCAGCTGCAAACTGAATTGATGAGGATGCGGTCTTACTTGCAAGATGCAGATAGAAGGCAAGATGAAAATGAAAGCCTGAAGAATTGGATTTCAGAAATCAGAGAAGCTGCTTATGATTCTGATGATGTCATTGAGGCATATGCCCTCAGAGGAGCCTCAAGAAGAAATTTGACAGGTGTATTGAACCTCATCAAAAGGTATGCTTTAATCATCAACCGGTTCATAGAAATCCACATGGTGGGATCTCATGTTGATAATGTCATAGCTAGGATTTCTAGCCTCACAAGGAGTTTGGAAACTTATGGCATAAAACCTGAGATAGCAGAAGCCTCAAATTCTATGCATGGGAGGCAGAGAGCTTTAAGAAGGTCTTACTCACATGTTATTGAAGAGGACATAATTGGTGTTGAAGATGATGTTAAGATTTTGGAGTCATGTTTGGTCGACCCCAACAAGGGCTATAAAGTAGTGGCCATTTGTGGAATGGGGGGTTTGGGGAAAACAACATTGGCAAAGAAAGTATACCATAGTCTTGATGTAAGTAACAATTTTGAGAGCTTGGCTTGGGCTTACATATCACAGCATTGCCAAGCAAGGGATGTGTGGGAAGGAATTTTGTTTAATCTGATCTCTCCTTCCAAAGAGCTAAGAGAGGAAATTGCCAATCAGAGAGATGAAGAGGTTGCAAGGATGCTTTACCAAGTTCAAGTGGAGAAGAGTTGCTTAGTAGTCCTTGATGATATTTGGACTACAGACACATGGAAGAAACTGAGTCCTGCGTTCCCTCATGGAAGATCATCATCAGCAGTTGGTAGCAAAATATTGCTAACTACTCGAAACAGTGATGTTCCATTACAGATGGATCCTAGTTGTTATCTTCACAAACCAAAATGTTTGAATGAAGATGACAGCTGGGAGTTGTTCCAAAAGAAGGCATTTCCAAAAATTGATCATCCAGGTATATAGATTTATGCTATCCTCTTCCTAAAATGCACTATCAACACTATTCACTATGCAGTTGTTTACCACGTTGATTAACTTGTTAGTTTCAATCTTCTAAAGCTTAGAACTTGATCTTCATTTTAGTAATTGATGGAGGGTGCAGCTGGGGAAAGGGTTCTTTGATCAAAACACCCCCAATCTAATTCTATCAGTAGTGTTAGTTCATAAAAATCAGCAAACAAAAGATACAAGAAATGAGTTAAGACTTAAGAGATTCCTATTGTTGTTCATAATTTCATTTTTTTAACAAGGAAGGAATAGTTATACAACCCTGTTTGGGAACTCTAGAAATTTTCTCTTCATGTTGCAGAAAGGGGGAAATCATATCATGAAATTCATGAAACCAAATTTGATCATAACTGAATTTTAGAATATGGCTAACTTCCCCTCATATAAACTTCAGAATTTCAAATGTTTACTATTTGTGCCTTGGCTTTTATGTGCTCTTCATTTGTCACAAATGGATAGATTATTTGATTTATTTCCTTTTCTTCTGAGAAGTTTTTGTCTTGCTGTAAGTTAAACAAAGTTATATGTTCTTTTTGTCTCACTGAAAGTTCAACCATGTCATATACTTTATATGGTTATTAACAAACATGCATGCTATAGTACTTGCCCATTGAAATTATTTTTGTGACCTTTGAATGGTCATGTACCAAAGAACAAAATATAGAATTTACACATGGAAATGAAACCACACCCTCTTACGAAGAGGTTTATAATTCTTCTAAGTTGGAATTATTCAATTTCAAGTTACCATTTTCTGCTTGTGTCGCAGACTTAGAGATGAAGAAGTTGGGAAAGGAAATGGTAGAAAGATGTGGAGGTTTACCATTGGCCATCATTGTGCTTGGAGGACTGTTAGCATCAAAGCCGACCGTCTATGAATGGGACACTGTGCGTCAGAACATCAATCCATATTTGAGGAGAGCAAAAGGCCAAGAACAATGCTTAGGAGAGGTGTTGGCTTTGAGCTATTATGAATTGCCATACCAGTTGAAGCCATGCTTCCTACACTTGGCCCATTTCCCGGAAAATTTAGAGATACCAACAAAGAAACTAATAAGAATATGGGTGGCAGAGGGTATTATATCATTGGATCAGAATGAAGGAGAAGGTGAGGAAGCTCTTGAGGATGTGGCACAACGTTACTTGACAGAGCTAGTGGAGAGGTGCATGATTCAGGTTGTTGAAAAGGGTTCAACAGGAAGAATTAGAACTTGCCAAATGCACAGCCTCATGAGGGACCTATGTGTTGATAAGGCACGTCAGGAAAACTTTCTTGTGGTGATTAATTCCTGGAATGTAGATGAAACTAGAGGGGCATCAAGGGCAAGGCCAATAGGAAAAGTTCGCAGGATTGCCTTGTATCTGGATCAAGATGTTGATAGGTTCTTCCCTTCGCACTTGAAAAGCCACCACCATCTCAGATCTCTCCTTTGCTACCATGAAAAGACAGCTAGGCTAAGTGAATGGGGGTTGATGAAGTCCTTTTTCAACAAATGTAAGTTACTTAGAGTCTTGAACTTGGAAGGAATACAGGGTCAAGCAGGGAAGTTACCAAAAGAAATTGGCTTCTTGACCCACCTAAGGTTTCTCAGTCTACGGAATACAAAAATTGATGAGTTGCCCCCATCAATAGGCAATTTGAAGTGCTTGATGACCCTGGATCTTCTAACGGGGAATTCAACCGTGCAAATACCAAATGTCATAGGGAACATGCACAGAATGAGACATCTATATCTACCAGAGTCTTGCGGTGATAGCATTGAGAGATGGCAACTGGACAACCTGAAAAACTTGCAGACCTTGGTTAACTTCCCAGCAGAGAAGTGTGATGTAAGAGATCTCATGAAATTGACCAATTTAAGAAAATTGGTGATAGATGATCCTAATTTTGGAGATATCTTTAGGTACCCTAATGTGACATTTAGCCACCTAGAGTCGTTGTTTTTTGTCAGTTCTGAGGATATATCAATTGTCCATGTTGCATTAGGATGTCCCAATCTTTACAAGCTTCACATAGAAGGGCCTATAAGGAATTTCCCAGAACCCCACCAACTTTCTTCCAAGATTGTGAAGCTAAAGTTGAAGGGTTCTGGACTTCATGTAGATCCAATGCCAACATTAGAGAATCTTCCCAATTTAAGGTTGCTTGAGCTACAACTTGACTCATTCATGGGCAAGCAACTACTTTGTTCCCGCAAAGGCTTTCCTCAGCTCAAGTCTCTGCTAATCTATGACTTGCCCAATCTTGAAGAGTGGAAGTTGGACAAAGGAGCCATGCCTAGTCTTAGCAAACTTGAGATTGCAAATTGCACTAAGCTTGAGAGGGTTCCAGATGGGCTCAGGTTTGTCACTACTCTTCAGGATTTGGAGATCAGATCAATGTTTGCAGCATTCAGAACCAAACTAGAAAAAGGAGGAGAGGATCATTACAAAGTCCAACATGTGCCAACTGTGGTATTTTGTTATTGTGACTATTAGGTTGGTATAGCAATTTGTATTTTAAATTTATGTTTACAAATGGCAAATGAATCAATATCCTGCCAAGCGAATTGCAGATGAGCATTACTACTTAACGTGGACTTATGTCTATATGAAACATATCTACAGCTCTTATATGATTTTTTTTTTCTTGTATCTATTTATGTAGCTATCTTGTGATTTTGTCCGTTATAGTGTCAGAATTAGTTAGTTACATACCATTAATTATGTTAGTAGTTTTTTTATAATTTTTCTCTAAACATAAAAATGTAAGAACAAATAAAGGGTACATAATGTGCTAGAGTACACAGAGGTAGAATATTTAAGAAGTTGAGGAAATGTGCTTTTGATATATGATTAAATTACAAGATCGTGGTAATAACGATGGTCATATAATTGCCAGATTGCTAATATACGAAATTCATGACACGGCTCTCCAAAACCCAAGAATATAAAAAGGCCTCAAACTCAAACTAACCCAATAATGTATCGTGGCTTTCTCGCGCTCTCTCTCTCCCTCTCTCTAGCTCTAAGTCTCTCTTTCCCCTTTACACTCTTTCTTTCCCCCGATTATTTGGTCTCTTTTTTTTTCTTTCTCCATCCCAAAAAAAAAAAACAACCCTTCTGAGCAGCAGACAAAACACAAACAGCTACGCGCTTTTCATCTTCTCTCCGTCTCCTTTCCATCGACAACAGCTTGCAGAAGACAAAAGGATCAATTCTTGAAGACCCAGAAGAAGAACAGCACGTTTGCCTTTGTAAGTGGGTTTTCTTTTCTTCGTGCATTACGTAGTCTTTGCTTTTCCTAACGAATCGGGTAATTGACTAAGGAAGGTTAAGAAGAAAATTAAGATGAAAACTCAGGTTTACGGGTTATGTTCTAATTGGTGTTTCTTTATTCCTAGTTCTCTCTTTATTCATTGTGAATGTCCCATTTGATTTTCCCTAGTCACTCACGGATGTGTTATGGGTTCAGTGTCATCATCTTCTTTTGACTATGGAGAGAAGCTCTGGATTCAGAACAGAAGAGCATAGGAACCCAAAGAATTTCAGTTTCGGATCAAATAAACCAAAGAATTTGATATGGATGCCACCAACACCAACACCAAAGTTATCATTAATATCAAAATTATTTACAAGAAGAAAAGCGCTCGTGAACATTTCTACCAATATATAATGAAAGACTAAAAGTGTGAATGTACTACTCGTGTGGTGTGATACTAATTTAACTAGCAACGTGGGCAGAGTAGAGAAGCGGCACCGGCAGAAGCGCGAAACTGCGAATTAGAGGCGTGGCTGTAGGTCCAGAAAACGCTTTCTTTCTCACGTACCCTCAAGGCAATCCATCCATTGCTTTCTTTCTCACTCTCTTTATCTTTCCATTTCCATTTTCACCCCAATTTCTATTCCCCGAACACTAATACTTCTTTTCTTTTCTTTTTTTTTCTTTTTTTCTTTTTTCCAGGTTGAACAAATGTGGTCCGGTGACAAATACAACTCCGCCCCCCTCGATCGCTTTCTTTCATTCCCTACTGCTTAGACTTCATCAAGTGTATTTTTATTTATCTATGTATCTTTCTTTGCAAGGGTTTGTTTGTTTCACGGGATGTTATCTTCGGCCCCGAAGACAAAGATTTCCACCCCTTTCAGATGCACCCTTCCGCTGAACCCAGTAACTGTTTGTCAGATTGGAACTACAAAGACCCCACGTGCGCGTCTCTTAAGGTACCCTCATTCAATTCTTGAGGTCATTTTTTTTTTACCGTGCTTGCTAATGGTAATGGAAATGGTAGTTTTCTTGTGACATTCATTGTCTTGCTGTCTTAACAGGGATCAGAGGAAGTGCGTCGGAGAAGTTGACGATGACCGCTTGAAATTTGAAATCAGCACTTATCTTGTCCAGAGAGGTAATTTTTATTTCTTCATTTCCCAATATTCACAAATTTTAGTTTTCATGGTAAATTTCATTTCATGATTACGCGTTGCACAGTGTTGGAGTATGTTATGTCGTGGCATGCTGATTCTGTAATCCCTGTAGATTTTATCAAACTGCTATAACATACTAAGTTCGTTACGGTTAGTTGTAGTTAGTTAGTCTAGTGTTAGAAAGGTGAACTTTGTTATAACAGATTCAGATAACTAACTGATTCTGTGATTATATAGCCTTTACCTATAATTTTGAATTGACTAATGATACGTTTAAATTAGGGTAGGCTATTTAATTTAACCATTTCAAACCTTTTTTTTTAGCCCAATGCTTTTGTTTATGTCACGATTAAAAAGAGAAAGGGATACGACAAAAATTTTAAAAAGAAAAGAATGAAGAAGTGAAAAGAATGCTCCTTCCGAGGAATTGGATCCCGCAGTTGGAAACTGCACCTTGTGCAGTTATTATGATCCTAGGTCTTGTAAATTTTTGAGTCGTGTTTTCTTTATTTTTTAAGAGTCTTGCTAGTAAGTATTTGGTTAAATAAATCTTTTTATGAAAAATAATGTTGAAATGTATTGAATATTATGATAAAAGTTTATTAAAAATATTTTTTTAATAAAATTTTTTAAGAGTCTTGCTAATAAGTATTTGGTTAAATAAATCTTTTTATGAAAAATAATGTTGAAATGTATTGAATATTATGATAAAAGTTTATTAATAATATTTTTTTAATAAAAAAACCACTTTTAAATCTTTAACTTAGTGTCCTAGGATACTAGTTAGTAAAATATAGTATTTCAATAGCTTGGATCTAATGTAATTAAAATTTAGGCTTAAATATGTTTTAAGTTCCTGCAAATATAGTTTTGTCAGATTTTAGTCCTTACAAAAAATTTTGTTAGTTTTAGATCCTTGACATTTTCTTATTTTTTTTTTTAGTCCTTACCATTAATTATAGTTAATTTAGTGCTGACATGAGTAACAAAATAAAAAATATTAATTAAGATAATTAAGGTAACGAAGAATTTCTTAAATTAAGATAATTAAATTATTTTTAAATTGTAATTTAATTAAGTAATGTATTTATTATTAATATAAATAAGTTAATTACATATAATTTAATTTTACAATTTGTTTTTAATTTTTAATATATTATAAACAGTGATTTTTATTGCTTTTAATATTATTTTTACTTTTTAGTGCACTAATTTATTTTTAATATTGTAATTTTTTTTAAAAATTATAATTTACTTAGACGCTTATAATTTACTTTTAATATATTAGTTTAATGTTATTTTTATATTTCAATTCATTAATTTTGACTGATTGTCTTATAATTTATTTTTTTAATATTTGTTTCTAAAGATAAATTAATATATTAAAAATAAATTATAAGTGTCTTAGTAAATTATAATTTTTTTAAAAATATAATATTAAAAGTAAATTAGTGAATTGAAAAGTAAGAACTATATTAAAAACAATAAAAATTATTGTTCATAATATATTAAAAATTAAAAATAACTTATAAAGGTAAATTATATGCTATTACCTTATTTATATAAAATAACAAATACATTACTTAATTGAATTGCACGCCTAAAAATAATTTAATTATCTTAATTTAAGATATTTTTCCTTACCTTAATTATCTTAATTAATATTATTTATTTTGTTAGTCAAGTCAGCACTAAATTAACTAGAGTTAATGATAAGAGCTAAAAAAAAAAGGTAAAAAATGTCAGGGATCTAAAACTAACAAAAAATTTTGTAAGGATGAAAACTAGATAGAGTCATATTTATAAGGACTAAAATATATTTAAGCCTAAAATTTAAATGTAGAGGATCTTAATCTTTGTTTTTTTCTTGGGTTTGATTTTAGCAATTAAAAAAAATAAAAAAACTGCCAGTAAATAAATAAAAATGCATATAATTTTTTTTACATCTATCCTTGGTCAATTCTAAAAATTCAAAAGTAAAAATGTTTTATTAAAAAAGAAAATATTTATTATTATTTTATGTAATAAATACTTTATTCGATAGAACATAATTTTTAAGTATACATTCTTAGTTAATGTTTTTACTTTTAACAAAACCAGTATTAAAGCCAAAATCTTATAAATAAAATAAGAATTACGAAAAACACTTTCTTTCCTCTTATTCCATCCTATATCCAAGGAATGGAAAACATGTGAGTCTTAGTTAAAATATATCTGTTCCCGCCAAATTTGGTCTTCCTCCTAACCTCCCCAGGAACAATTTACTTCCTTTTTTTGTTTGGGTTGCGCTCCTCTTTCCTTAGACAATCTTCCTCCTTCCTAGCTCTTGGATCGCACCAGTAGGGGGTACCTGCAAAGACATTCTAACGCTCAAGTCAGCTGGGAGGTTATGATGATGTAGGGTTTGGTGAGATAAAGAGTCAAATTAGGGTCCGAAAGTGTGCACTTGGGTCACATACAAGGGGAGATATGTGTTACCAAGTTACCTGATATACTTGATTTCATTATAAGGATTCGATACATAGTTTCCTTGATAACATGCAAGTTGCCTAATTACCTGGTTTATGTTGGACCGAGCTTTACTTGGTGGGTCACCTCGGTTGAGGGCTGAGGCAGCTATTTAGTCTAATGCCGAAGTGCCGAATATGGACGGTACACTAGTCCCCAAACTTCAACAGCGTGGAGAAGCTTCCCAGTTCGTCTGAGTGTGCCGAGTATAACTCGAACATTGGTTGTTTGGCAGGTCAGGGTGGAGACCTAGCCATCGTCTACATTGACTCTTTAGTCCTCGTGTAGTTCGACCGGTTGTGATGACCAATGAGTCGCCTCATTTCCACTTTTACTGATTCTGTGCCTTGGAAATTGAAGCGTTAGACGTTAAAGGGTTGTTTATTTCCTTAGGAATTGCCTCACATGTTCCTACGCGCATTTAATGCATGGTGGCGATGTTAGAATAGGCTAATGAAAGCCTGGAGAACCTCAGCCATCATCCCTTAGACTTAGGAAGTGGCATAGAGCTCTACTTGGCAGGTAACCTTGGTCGGAGGCCGAGGTAGTTATTTAATTTGATGCCAAAATGCCGAATCTGGACGATACACCAGCCCCAAGCTTTGAAAGTGTGGAGTAGCTTCCCAATTCATCCAGCTGAGGCGAGTGTAGCTCGAACACTGGTTGTTTGGCAAGCCATGGTGGAGACATAGTCATCGTCTAGATTGACTCTTCAGTCATTGTGCAATTCGGCTAGTTATGATGAACCAAGAGTCGCGTCTTTTCCACTTCTACCATTTTAGTGCCTTGGAAACTGAAGCACCAAACTCCAATGGGATGTTTCTTGCCTTGGGAATTGCCTCATATGTTCCCACGTGCATTTAATGCGTGGTGGTGGTTGCATAATAGGCCAATGATAGCCTAGAGAACCACAACCGTCATCCCATCTGGACCCTTGGACTTGGGAAGTGGAACAGAGCTTTACTCGGTGGGCTACGTCGGTTAGAGGCCGAGACAGCTATTTACTCTAATGTCGAAGTGTCGAATTCAAACAGTACACCAACACACCAAGCTTTGATAGCATGGAAAAGCTTCCTAGTTTGTCCAGCTGTGCCAAGTGTAGCTCAGACATTGGTTGTCTGGCAAGCCAGGGTGGCGACCTAGCCATTGTCTAGATTGACTCTTCAGTCCTTGTGCAGTTCTGCCAGTTGTGATGACCTAAGAGTTGCATCTTTTCCATTTCTATCGATTCAGTGCCTTAGAAATTGAAATGCTAGACTTTAAAGGGTTGTTTCTTGCCTTAGAAACTGCCTCGCATGTTCCCGCGCACATTTAATGCATGGTGGCATTTGCAGAATAGGCCAATGATAGCCTAGAGGACCGTAACCGTCATCCTATCTAGACGCTTAGACTTGGGAAGCAGGATTGAGCTCTTCTCAGCAGGCCACCTCGAGTGGAAGCCAAGGCAGCAATTTAGTCTGATGTCAAAGTGTGCTAAATTCGGATAGTACATCAGCCCCAAAATCTTCGACAACGTGGAGAAAATTCGCAGTTCATCTGGTTGTGCCGAATGTAGCTTGGCCACTAGTTGTCTAGCAAGCTAGGGTAGAGACCTAGCCATTGTCTAGATAGACTCTTCGGTCCTCGTGCAATTTGCCTAGTAATGATGACCCAAGAGTCGCATCTTTTCCACTTTTATTGATTTAGTGCCTTAGAAACTGAAGAGCCAGACTTTAAAGGGTTTTTCTTGCTTTGGGAACTGCCTCGCATGTTCTCACGTGCATTTAATGTGTGGCGGCAGTTGCAGAATAGGCCAATGAAAGCCTGGAGAACCTCAATCGTCATCTCATCTGGACCCTTGGACTTGGGATGTGGCACAGAGCTCTACTTGGCAGGCAACCTCGGTCGGACGCTAAGGTAGCTATTTATTCTGATGTCGAATCCAAACGGTACATAAGCCCCCAAACTTCGACGGCGTGGAGAGGCTTCCCAATTTGTCCGGCTGTGTTGAGTGTAGCTCGGACACTGGTTGTCTGGCAAGATAGGTAAAGTCCTAACCATCGTCTAGATTGACTTTTCGGTCCTCGTGTAGTTCGGCCGATTGTGATGAGTAAAGAGTCGCGCCTTATCCACTTCTACCAATTCAGCGTCTTGGAAATTGAAGCGCCAAACATCAAAGCGTTGTTTCTTGCCTTGGGAATTGCCTCACATGTTCCCACGTGCATTTAATGCGTGGTGGTGGTTGCAGAATAGGCCAATGATATCTTGAAGAACCTTAACCGTCATCCCATCTGGACCCTTAGACTTGGGAAGTGGGACTGATCTTTACTTAGCAGGCTACCTTAGGTGGAGGCCAAGGCATCTATTTAGTCTGATGCCGTAATGCCGAATCTAAATGGTACACCAGCCCCCAAGCTTTGACAGCATGGAGAAGCTTTCTAGTTCGTCCGGCCGCGCCGAGTGTAGCTTGGACACTAGTTGTCTGGCAAACCAGGGTGGAGACCTGACCATCGTCTAGATTGACTATTGGGTCATCGTGTAGTTCGACTAGTTATGATGACCCAAGAGTTGCGTCTTTTCCACTTATATCGATCTAGTGCCTTGGAAACTAAAGAGCCAGACTTCAAAGGGTTGTTTTTTGCCTTGGGAACTACCTCACATGTTCCTACTTGCAGTTAATGTGTGGTGACGGTAGCAGAATAGGCCAGTGAAAGCACGGAGAACCTCAACTGTCATCCCATCTAGAGCCTTGGACGTGGGAAGTGGCATAGAGCTGTACTTGTCTAGCCACCTCTGTCGGAGGGCGAGGCAACTATTTAATCTTATGCCTAAGTGTCAAATCCGGACGGTACACCAGTGAAATAGAAAAAAAGCACAAGAAGGAGGGGGTTGAATTGTGCATTTAAAACTTTTTATTACAATGTAAACAATTTTGAAAACGTTTTCAAGCTAAAGGATAGAGAGAAAAAAAAACACAGAGAATTTTTATGCTGCTTCACTCAACTTGAGCTACGTCTAGTCCCTTTACCCAGAAGGTATCCACTAACCAACCTTAGGTTACATAAGTATTGTTCGCGGCCTCTTCAGGCTTTACAAGACAATCACCCTAGATTGCTCAACCCAAGTATTTTTTTTAACTAAGTCTCTCCAGGCTTTCACAACACAAACAAGTGTTTAAACAAAGGTATCGACTCACACACTGACGATTTGAAAGATTAAGCTCAAAAACTCAGAATATCTTTACAAGACTTTTCTACTATCGTCCAATGGACACTTTTAGTTAATGTACAAAACGTTTTTGATGTACTGTTAAGATTGTCACTAGTTAGCACATATCACTGCTTTTTTTTTTTTTTTTACTTCTTCCTTGGTGCATATATAGTGTTCAGGGAAAAAGATCCGTTGAGAAAGACTTGACTTCATTATACAAGGAGGGGTGTGCAAACCATGCTTTCAGAAAGATCAGGCGTGGCAGCTTTCAGATTTGCACTAAAACGGAAAGCGTAGGATTATGCTGGCGGTCTGCTTTTCTGAACATTCTTCATTTGGCTTGGCAGCTTGATAAGTTGACTTGCTTTGTCTGTTTTGCTGTGCTTTTGCATTAGAATGAATCTGATTACATTTAATGCTTCAAACAATTTGAACGTTAGATCACAAGGATGGTAATATGTTAGTTTTGAAGAATACAAACATAAGTAAATTGGATGTTTAAATAAGACTTAGCCGTTGAAGATTTGTCGTTGGAAGCTTTAGTCTGGATGCATCTGATATTTGAATTTGCTCTAAGAGACAAGATTTAGCTTTGGACGGTCCTCTTCAGCATGTTCACTGGATGGTCTCCTTCTGTATTTCTACTGGACGGTCTTCTTTAGCATGTCTACTGGACGGTCCATATAAAAGTAACTTGATCGTTTTGGCCTTATTTCTTATGCGTTGGACTTCTTAGATCTGGACGCTGTGACAAGGTTAGTCCTTAGGCAAAAGCTTAAACGTTAATAAGTTTGTTATCTTCAAAACTTTGAGGGTTTAGACACTTCTAAGTCTTTGGTTCCAACAACCAGTGCCCAAGCTTCGACAACGTGGAGAAGCTTTCTAATTTGTCCAGCTATGCCGAGTGTAGCTCGGACATTGGTTGTATGGCAGGCTTGGGAGGAGACCTAGCCATCGTTTAGATTGACTATTCGGTCCTTGTGCAGTTTGGTTAATTGTGATGACCCAAGAATCACGCTTTTTCCACTTCTATCGATTCAGTGCCTTGAAAACTAAAGCGCCAGATTGCAAAGGGTTGTTTCTTGCCTTAGGAACTGTCTTACATGTTCCCACGCGCATTTAATGCGTGGTGGAGGTAGCAGAATAGGCCAATGATGGTTTAGAGAACCAAAATTGTCATCCTTTCTGGACCTTTGGACTTGGGAAGCGAGGTAGCTATTTTTTCTGATGCCGAAGTGTGTCGAATTTAGATGGTACACTAGCCCCCTAGCTTCGACATCATGGATAAGCTTCCCAATTTGTCTGGCTATGCCTAGTGTAGCTTTAACACTAGTTGTTTGGCAAGCCAGGGTGGAGATTAGCATCGTATAGATTGACTCCTCGATCTTTGTGCAGTTTGGCCGGTTGTGATGAGCCAAGAGTCGTGACCTATCCACTTCTACCAATTCAGTGCCTTCGAAATTGAAGTGCCAGACATTAAAGCATTATTTCTTACTTTGGGAACTACCTCACATATTCCCACGGGCATTGAATGCGTGGTGGCAGTTTCAGAATAGGCCAATGATAACCTAGAGAACGTCAACGGTCATCCCATCTAAACCCTTGGGGTTGGGAAGTGGCACAGAGCTCTACTCGGCAAGCCACCTCGATTGGAGGCTGAGACAACTATTTAGTTTGATGCCAAAGTGTCGAATCTGGACAGTGTTCTAGCTCTCAAGCTTTGATAGTGTGGAGAAGCTCCCTAGTTGGTCCGGCTGCGCTGAGTGTAGCTCGGACACTACTTGTATAACAAGTCAGGGTGAAGACCAAGTCATCGTCTGGATTGACTCTTCGGTCCTCGTGTCATTCGCCGGGTTATAATAACCCAAGAGTCGTGCTTTTTCCACTGCTACCAATTCTATGCCTTGGAAACTAAAGCGCCAGACTTCAAAGGGTTGTTTCTTGCCTTGGGAGTTGCCTCATATGTTCCCACGTGCATTTAAGGCGCCGTGGCAGTTGTAGAATAGGTTAATGAAAGCCTGGAAAACCTCAACCGTCATCCCATCTAGACCATTGGACTTAAGAAGAACATAGAGCTCTACTCGGCGGGCCACCTCGATCAGAGGCCGAGGCAGCTATTTAGTTTGATGCTGAAGTGCTGAATCTGGACGATACTCTTGCCCCACCAGCTTCGACAGCGTGGAAAAGCTTCCTAGTTTGTCTAGTTGCACTAAGTGTAGCTCGGACACTAGTAGTCTAGCAAGCCAGGGTGAAGATATAGCCATCGTCTAGATTGACTCTTCGGTCCTCATGCAGTTTGACCGGTTGTGATGACCCAAGAGACGCATCATTTCCACTTCTACCATTTCAATGCCTTGGAAATTGAAGCGCCATACTTTAGTGGGTTGTTTCTTGCCTTGGGAACTACCTCGTATGTTCCCACGTGCATTTAGTGCGTGGTGGCCTTTGCAGAATAGGCCAATGATAGCCTAGAGAATTGCAACCGTCATCCCATTTTGACCTTTGGACATGAGAAGTGGAATAGAGCCTTACTCGGTGGGCCACATTGGTCTGAGGTCGAGAAAGCTATTTAATTTTGATGCTGAAGTGTCGAATTTGGACAATACACTAGCACCCTAAACTTTGACAGCATGGTGAAGCTCTCTAGTTCGTCCGGCTGTGTCGAGTGTAGCTCGAACACTGGTTGTTTGACAAGCCTGGGTGGAGACATATCTATCGTCTAAATTGATTCTTCGGTACTCGTGCAAATTGCCCCGTTGTTATGACCTAAGAGTCGTGTCTTTTCCACTTCCACGTGGCAATCTTCTAGATTGACTCTTTAGTCCTTGTGTAGTTTGCCCAGTTGTGATGACCCAAGAGTTGCATCTTTTCCACTTTTATCGATTCTGTGCCTTGGAAACTAAAGTGCCAGACATCAAAGTGTTGTTTCTTGACTTGGGAACTGCCTCACATGTTCCCACGAGCATTTAATAAGTGGTGGCAGTTGCAGAATAGGCCAATAATAGCTTGGAGAACGTCAATTGTCATCCCATTTAAACCCTTGGGGTTTGGAAGTGGCATAGAGCTCTACTCGACAAGGCACCTTAATCAAAAGCTGAGACAACAATTTAGTCTGATGTTGAAATACCGAATCCGAACAGTAAACTAGCTCTCAAGGTTTGACAGCGTGGAGAAGCTCCCTAGTTTGTTCGGCTAAGCCGAGTGTAGCTCGGACATTGGTTGTCTAGCAAGCCAGGATGGAGAATAGCCATTGTCTAGATTGACTCTGTGGTCTTCATGCAATTTGGCCGGTTGTGATGACTTATGAGACGCGTCGTTTTCACTTCTACTATTTCAGGGCCTTGGAAACTGAAGCGTCAGACTTTAGTGGGTTGTTTCTTGCCTTGGAAACTGCCTTGCATGTTCCCACGCACATTTAATGCGTGGTGGCAGTTGCAGAATAGGCCAATGATAACCTAGAGAACCGCAACCGTCATCCCATTTGGACCCTTGGACTTGGGAAGTGGAACATAGCTCTACTCGGCAAGCCATGTTGGTCGGAGGCCGAGAAAGCTATTTAGTCTGATGCCGAAGGGTTGAATCCGGACGGTACACTAGCACCCCAAACTTTGACAGCGTGGAGAAGCTTTATAGTTTGTCCGGTTGTGCCAAGTGTAGATTAGGCACTGGTTGTCTGGCATGCCAGAGTGGAGAGCTAACCATCATCTGGATTAACTCGTCGGTCCTAGTGTAGTTTAGTCAGTTGTGATGTCCAAAGAGTTGTGCCTTATCCACTTCTACCAATTCAATGCCTTGGAAACTAAAGTGCTAGACATCAAAGCATGGTTTTTGGCCTTGGGAATTGCCTCTCATGTTTGCACGTGCATTTAATGTGTGGTGGCAGTTGCGGAATAGGCCAATGATAGCCTGGAGAATGTTAGCCGTTATCCCATCTGAACCTTTGGACTTAGGAAGTGGCACAGAGCTCTACTACAGGCCATCTTGATCACAGGCCGAGACAGCTATTTAGTTTGATGCTGAAGGTAGGGACTTAGCCATCTTCTAGATTGACTTTTCAGTTCTCGTGCAGTTTGGTCAATTGTGATGACCCAAAAGTTACTTCTTTTCCATTTCTATCGATTTAGTTCCTTGGAAACTAAAGAGCCATACTTTAAAGGGTAGTTTCTTGCCTTGGGAACTACCTCGCATGTTCTCACGTGCATTTAATGTGTGGTGGCAGTTGCAGAATAGGCCAATGATAGCCTACATAACATCAACTGTCATCCTATTCAGACCCATGGACTTGAAAAGCTGCACAAAGCTCTACTTGGTGCGCCACCTCAGTCGGAGGTCGAGGCAACTACTCAGTCTGATGCTGAAGGGCCAAATCTGGATTGTACATCGGCCTCCCAAGCTTCAACAGCATGGAAAAGCTTCCTACTTCGTCCAGCTACACCGAGTGTAGCTCAGACACTTGTTGTTTAGCAAGCTAGGGTGGAGACCTAGTAATCGACTACATTGACTCTTTGGTCCTCGTACAGTTCAGTTAGTTGTGATGACCCAATAGTCTCGTCTTTTCCATTTCTACTGATTTAGTGCCTTAGAAACTGAAGCGCCAGACTTCATAGGGTGGTTTCTTGCCTTGGGAGTTGCCTCGCATGTTTCCAAGCGTATTTAATGCGTGGTGGCTATTGTAGAATATGCCAATGATAACCTGGAGAACCTCAACCGTCATCCCATCTTGACTGAGCTCTACTCGACTAGCCACTTTGGTCAGACGCCGAGGTGGTTATTTAGTTTGATACCGAAGTGCCAAATTTGGATGGTACAAGAGCCCTTCACTTCAGCAGCGTGGAGAAGTTTCCCATTTCATCCAACTGTGCTGAGTGTTGCTCGGATACTAGTTGTTCAGGAAGCTAGGGTGGAGACCTAGCCATCGCTTAGATTGATTTTTGTTTCTGGTGTAGTTCGGCCGGTTGTGATGATGTAAGAGTCGCATCTTTTCCACTTCTACCAATTCAGTGCCTTGTAAATTGAAGAGCCAAACTTTAAAAGGTTGTTTCATGCCTTAGGAATTGCCTCGAATGTTCCCACACGCATTTAATGCATGGTGTCGGTTGTAGAATAGGCCAATAAAAGCTTGGAAAACCTCAACCGCCATCCCATCTAGACCCTTGGACTTGGAAAGTGTCACAGAGCTATACTTGTCCAGTGACCTCAGTCGGAGGTTGAGGTAGCTATTTAGTCCTATGCTGAAATGTCAAATCCAGATGGTACACCAGCCCTTTAACTTTGACAGTATGAGAAGCTTCCCAGTTTGTCTAGCTGCACCGACTGTAGCTCGGACACTGGTTGTCTAGCAAGCCAGGGTGGAGACCTAGTCATCATCTAGATTAACTCTTTGGTCCTTGTCTAGTTCGACAGTTGTGATGACCTAAGAGTCGCGTCTTTTCTAGACTTGTGATTTCCTTGAAAATTGAAGCGCCATACTTCAAAGGGTTGTTTTTACATTGGAAATTGCCTCGCATGTTCCCACGCGTATTTAATATATGGTGGCAGTTGTAGAATAGGTCAATGATAGCTTGGAAAACCTCAATCGACATCCCATCTAGAGCCTTGGAATTGGGAAGTGGCACAAAGCTCTACTCGGCCGGCCACCTTGGTCAGAGGCCGAGGCAACTGTTTAGTTTGATGCCAAAGTGCTGAATTTAGACAACACTTTAGCCTCGCATGCTTCGACAGCGTGGAAAAGCTTCACAGTTTGTCTGGCTGTGCCGAGGGTAGCTCAGACTCTAGTTGTCTGGCAAGCCAGGGTGGGGACCTAGCCATCCTCTAGATTAACTATTCAGTTCTCATGTAGTTTGGTCAGCTGTGATGACCCAAGAGTTACTTCTTTTCCATTTCTATCGATTCAGCTCCTTGGAAACTGAAGAGCCAGACTTTAAAAGGTTGTTCCTTGCCTTGGGAACTGCCTCACATGTTCCCACGTGCATTTAATGTGTGGTGGTGATCGCAGAATTGGTCTATGAAAGCCTAGAGAACCTTAATCGACATCCCATCTAGACCTTGGACTTAGGAAGTGGCACAAAGCTGTGTTTGTCTTGTCACCTCGGTCAAAGGTCGAGGCAGTTATTTAGTCCTATGCCTAAGTGTTAAATCTGAACGATACACCATTCGCCCAAGCTTCGACAACGTGGAGAAGATTCGTAGTTCGTCCAGTTGTGCCGAGTGTAGCTTAGACATTGGTTGTCAAGCAAGCTAAGGTGGAAACCTGGCCATCATCTACATTGACTCTTTGGTTCTCGTGTAGTTCGGCCAATTGTGATGACCAAAGAGTCGTGCCTTATCCACTTCTACCGATTCAATGCCTTGGAAACTAAAGCGCCTGACATCAAAGCATTGATTCTTGCCTTGGGAACTGCCTTGCATGTTCCCACGCGCATTTAATCTGTAGTGGTGGTTGCAGAATAAGCTAATGAAAAATTGAAGAACGTCAACCGTCATCCCATCTAAACCCTTAGACTTGGGAAGTGACACAGAGCTTTACTTGGCAGGCCACCTCGGTCAGAGGTCGAGGCAACAATTTAGTCTAATGCTGAAGTGTGCTGAATTCGGATAGTACACTAGCCCCCCAATCTTCGACAGCATGGAGAAACTTCTCAGTTCGTCCGGTTGCATTGAGTGTAGCTTAGACACTGGTTGTCTGGCAAGCCAGGGTGGAGACAAAGGCATCGTCTAGATTGACTCATTGGTCCTCGTGCAGTTGGGCCAGTTGTGATGATCCAAGAGTTGTGTCTTTTTCACTTTTACTGATTTAGTGCCCTGGATATTGAAGCGCCAGACTTCAAAGGGTAGTTTCTTGCCTTAGGAATTGCCTCATATGTTCCCACATGCATTTAATGCGTGGTGGCAGTTGTGGAATAGGCTAATGATAGGCTGGAGAACTGCAATTGTCATCCCATCTAGAGCATTAGACTTAGGAAGTGGCACAGAGCTCTACTCAGCGGGCCTCCTCGGTTGGAGGCTGAGGCAACTATTTAGTCTGATGTCGAAGTGCTAAATCTTGATGGCATTCTAGCCCTGCATGCTTTGACAGCGTGGAGAAGCTTCACAATTCGTCCGGTTGAACCGAGTGTAGCTCAGACATTGGTTGTCTGGCAACCTAAGGTGGAGCCGTAGCCATCGTCAAGATTGACTCTTTGGTGTTCGTGTAGTTTAGTCAGTTATGATGACCCAAAAGTTGTGTCTTTTCCACTTCTACCAATTCAGTGCCTTAGAAACTGAAGCGTCGTACTTCAAATGGTTCTTCCTTGCCTTAGAAATTGCCTCGCACGTTCTCACACACATTGATGCGTGGTGGCAGTTGCAGAATAAGCCAATGATAGCGCAGATAACCTTAACCGTCATCCCACTTGGACCTTTGGACTTGGGCAATAGCACAAAGCTTTATTCGATAGGCCACCTTATTCAGAAGCCGAGGTAGCTATTTAGTCTAATGTTGAAGTGCCAAATTTAGATTGTACATCAACACCCCAAGCTTCGACAACATGGGGAAGCTTCCCAGATCGTCTGGCTGTGCTGAGTGTAGCTCTAAGACTGGTTGTCTGGCAAGCCCAGGTGAAGACTTAGCCTTCTTCTAGATTGACTCTTCGGTCCTCGTGTAGTTCGGCCGGATGTGATGACCTAAGAGTTGCGTCTTTTCCATTTCTACTAATTCAGTGCCTTGAAAACTAAAGCACCAGGCTTCAAAGGGTTGTTTTTTACCTTGAGAACTGTCGCGCATGTTCCCACACGCATTTAATGCGTGGTGGCAATTGTAGAATAGTCCAATGATAGCTTAGAGAACCTCAACCACCATCCCATTTGGACCTTTGGACTTGGGAAGCGGCATAGAACTTTACTCAAAAGACACGTCAATCAGAGGCTGAGGCATCTATTTAGTTTGATGCCGAAGCGCCAAACCTAGATGGTGTACCAGCCCCAAACTTCGACAACGTGGAGAAGCTTCCAAGTTCTTCCAACTGCATTGAATGTAGCCCGCTCACCAGTTGTCTGGCAAGCTAGGGTGGCAATCTAGCCATCGTCTAGATTGACTCTTCAGTCCTCATGCATTTCGGCCTATTATGATTACCCAACAATCGCGTCTTTTCCACTTTTACTAATTCAGTGCCTTGGAAACTGAAGTGTCAGACTTCAAAGGGTAGTTTCTTGCCTTGCGAATTGGCTCGCACATTCCCACATGAATTTTATGTGTGGTGGCAATTGTAGAATAGGCAAATGATAGCCTGAAAAATGTCAACCATCATCTCATCTAAACCCTTGGACTTGGGAAGTGGCATAGAGCTCTTGTAGGCCACCTCGATCGAAGGACGATATAGTTATTTAGTATGATGCCGAAATGCTGAATCTAGACGATACACTAGCCCCCAAGCTTCGACGGCATGGAGATGTTTCCTTGTTCGTCTGGTTGTGCCGAGTGTAGCTCGAACACTAGTTGTCTGACAAGCCTGGGTGGAGTTTTAGCCATCGTTTGGATTGATTCTTTAGTTCTCATGCAGTTCGCTCGGTTGTGATAACCCAAAAGTCACATTTTTCTTCCACTTCTATCGATTCAGTGCCTTGGAAACAGAAGAGCCAGACTTCAAAGGGTTGTTCCTTGACTTAGGAACTGCCTCACATGTTCCCACGTGCATTTAATGCATGGTGGCGGTCATAAAATTGGCCTATGAAAGCCTGGAGAACCGTAACTGAGATCCCATCTAGATCCTTAGACTTGGGAAGTGGCATAAAGCTGTGTTCGTCCGGTCACCTCGGTCGAAGGTCGAGGCAGTTATTTAGTCTTATGCCTAAATGTCAAATCCAAATGGTACACCAGTCCCCTTGCTTCGACAGTATGAGAAGCTTGCCACTTTGTCCGGCTGCGCTGAGTGTAGCTCGAACAATGGTTGTCTAGAAGGCCTGGGTGGAGACCTAGTCATCATCTAGATTGATTCTTCGATCCTCATCTAGTTCGACAGTTGTGATGACCTAAGAGTCGCATCTTTTCCAGACTTGTGATTGTCTTCAAAATTGAAGCTCCAGACTTTAAAGGGTTGTTTTTACATTGGGAACTGCCTCGCATGTTCCCATGCGTATTTAATGTGTGGTGGCAATTGTAGACTAGGTCAATGAAAGCCTAGAGAACCTTAATCGACATCCCATCTAGAGCCTTGGAGTTGGGAAGTGGCACAAAGCTTTACTCGGTTGGCCACCTCAGTCGGAGGCCGAGGCAACTATTTAGTTTGATGCCAAAGTGCCGAATTTGGATGACACTCTAGCCCCGCATGCTTCAACAGCGTGGAGAAGCTTCACAGTTTGTTTGGTTGCGCCGAGGGTAGCTCAGACCCTGGTTGTTTAGCAAGCTAGGGTG
This sequence comes from Spatholobus suberectus, assembly GCA_004329165.1. NCBI lineage: Eukaryota > Viridiplantae > Streptophyta > Magnoliopsida > Fabales > Fabaceae > Spatholobus > Spatholobus suberectus. The sequence continues at coordinate 35,633,019 of CM014729.1, read as the reverse complement.
GGGACCTAGCTATCCTCTAGATTGACTCTTTAGTTCTCGTGCAGTTTGGTCAGTTGTGATGACCCAAGTGTTACCTCTTTTCCACTTCTACCGATTCAGTGCCTTGGAAATTGAAATGGCAGACTTCAAAGTGTTGTTTCTTGTATTGGGAATTGCCTCACATGTTCCCATGCGTATTCAATAAGTGGTGGCGGTTGTAGAATAGGCCAATGATAGCCTGGAGAACATGGACCGTCATCCCATCTAGACCCATGGACTTGGGAAATGGCGAAGAGCTGTACTCGGCGGGCCACCTTTATCGAAGGCGGATGCAGCTCTTTAGTCTGATGTCGAAGTATTGAATCCAGACAGTACACCATCACCCAAAGCTTCGACATCGTGGAGAAGCTTTCCAGTTTGTTTGGTTGTGTCAAGTGTAGCTCAGACACTGGTTGTCTAGCAAGCCAGGGTAGAGCCCTAACCATCATCAAGATTGACACTTCGGTCCTCGTGCAGTTTGGTCGATTATTATGTCCTAAGAGTTGCGTCTTTTCCACTTTTATCGATTCAGTGCCTTTGAAAATGAAGTGACAGACCTCAAAGGGTTGTTTAATTCCTTGGGAATTGCCTTGCATGTTGCCATGTGCATGTAATGCTTGGTGGAGGTTGCAAATTGAGCCAATGATAGCTTGGAGAACCTCAACTGTCATCCCATATGGACCCATGGATTTGGGAAATGGCAAAGAGCTCTACTCGGCGGGCCACCTCGGTTGAAAGCCGACCTAGCTCTTTAGTCTAAAGTCGAAGTGCCAAATCCGGATAGTACACCAGCACCCAAAACTTTGACATCGTGGAGAAGCTTTCTAGTTCGTCCGGCTGTGCCGACTGTAGCTTAGACATTAGTTGTCTAGAAGCCAGGGTAGAGCCCCAGCCATCGTCAAGATTGACTTTTCAGTCTTCGTGCAATTTAGTTTGTTGTGGTGACCCAAGAGTCGTGTCATTTCCACTTTTACTAATTCAGTGCCTTAGAAACTGAAACGCCAGACTTCAAAGGGTTCTTTCATGCCTTGAAAACTACCTCGCATGTTCCCATGCACATTTAATGCGTAGTGGCAGTTGCAGAATAAGCCAATGATATCTAGGACAACCTCAACCATCATCCTATATGGACCCTTGGACTTGGGATGTGGCATCGGACTCTAATCAACGGGCCACCTCAGTTTAAGACCAAGGCAATTATTTAGTCTGATGCCTAAGTGCCGAATCTGGATAGTACACCAACCCTCGAAGCTTCGATAGTGTGGAGAAGCTTCCTAGTTCGTCCTATTGCATTGAATGTAGCTCAGACCCTAGTTTTTCTGGCTAGCCAAGGTGGAAACCTATACATCATCTAGATTGACTCTTCGGTTCTTGTATAATTTAGCTAGTTGTAATGACATAAGAGTCACGTCTTTTCCACTTCTAACAATTTAGTGCCTTGGAAACTGAAGTGCTAGACTTCAATGGGTTGTTTCTTGCTTTACGAGCTACCTCGCATGTTCCCACGTGTATTTAATGTGTGATGAAGGTTGCAAAATAGGCCAGTGATAGCCTGGAAAACCTCAACCGTCATCCTATTTGGACCCTCAGACTTGGGAAGCGGCACAGAGCTCTACGCAGTGGGCCATCTTAGTCGGAGGCTAAGGCAGCTATTTATCTAATACCGAAGTGCCGAATCCGAACAATACACCAACCCCAAGCTTCAACAGCGTGGAAAAGCTCCTTAGTTCGTTTGGCTGCGCCGAGTATAGCTCATACACTGCTTGTCTTGCAAGCCAGGGTGGAGACCAAGCCATCGTATAGATTGACTCTTCGGTCTTTGTACAGTTCAACTAGTTGTGGTGACCCATGAGTCGCGTCTTTACCAATTCTACTGATTCAGTATTTTGAAAATTGAAATGCCAGACTTCAAAGAGTTATTTCTTGCCTTGGGAACTGCCTCGCATGTTCCCATGCACATTTAATGTATAGTGGCAATTGTAGAATAGGCCAATGATAGCTTGAAAAATGTCAACTGTCATCCCATCTGGACTATTGGACTTGGGAAGTGGCACATAGTTCTACTCGGCAAGCCACCTTGGTTGAAGGTCGAGGCAACTATTTAGTCTGACTCCAAAGTGATGAATTCGGAAGGTACACTAGCCCCTCTAGTTTCAATAGAGTGGAGATAGTCCCCAGTTCGTCCGGTTGTGTCAAGTGTAGCCCAAAAACTAGCTGTTGAACAAGCCAGGGTGGAGTCAAACCCATCGTCTAGATTGACTCTTCGGTCCTCGTGTAGTTTGTTGGTTGCGATGACCCTAGAGTTGCGTGTTTTCCATTTCTACTAATTCAATGCCTTGAAAACTAAAGCACCAGACATCAAAGGGTTGTTTCTTGCCTTGCAAACTGCCTCGCATGTTCCCACATGCTTTTAACACGTGGCGGCGGTTGCATAATAAGTCAAGAATAGCCTGGAGAACGTCAACTGTCATCCCATCTGGACCTTTGGACTTGGTAAGTGGCACAGAGCTCATCTCGGTGAGCCACCTTGGTTGGAGGCCGAGGCAACTATTTAGTCTGATGACGAGGTGTCGAATTCGAACAGTACACCAACCTTCATGCTTCAATAGCATAGAGAAGCTTCCTAGTTCATCCGGTTGCGTCGAGTGCAGCTCCAACACTAGTTATCTAGCAAGCCATGGTAGAGACATAGGCATCGTCTAGATTGACTCTTTGGTCCTCATATAGTTTAGCTAGTTATAATGACCTAGGAGTCGCGTCTCTTCCACCTTTGCCGATTCAGTGCCTTGGAAATTGAAGCGCCAGACTTCAATGGGTTGTTTCTTTCCATGGGAATTACCACACATGTTTCCATGTGTATTTAATGCATGGTGGCAGTTGTAGAATAGGCCAGTGATAACTTAAAATCGTTATCCCATCTAGACCCTTGGACTTGGGAAGTGCCACAAAGCTCTAATCTGTGGCCGCCTCAGTTGGAGGCCGAGACATTAGTCCGATGCCTAAGTGCCGAATTCGGACGATACATCATCGCCCCATGCTTCGACAGCGTAGAGAAGCTTCCCAATTCGTCCAACTGTGCCAAGTGTAGCTCAGACACTAATTATTCTGGCAAGGTAGGGTGAAAACCTAGCCATCGTCTAGATTGACCCTTCGGTCCTCGTACAATTCGGCTGGTTGTGATGACCCAAGAGTCACTTCTTTTCCATTTCTACTGATTCAGTGCCTTAGAAACTGAAGTGCCAGACTTCAATGGGTTGTTTCTTGCCTTGCAAACTACCTCGCATGTTCCCATGCACATTTAATGCGTGGTGGTGGTTGAAGAATAGGCCAATGATAGCCTGGAGAACCTCCATCGTCATCCCATCAAGACCTTTGGACTTGGGAAGTGGCACATAGATCATATCGGCAGACCACCTTGTTCGGAGGCCAAGGCAGCTATTTAGTCTAATGACGAGGTGCCGAATTCAAACAGTACACCAGCCCCCATGCTTCGACAACGTAGAGAAGCTTCGTAGTTCATCCAGCTGTGCTGAGTGTAGCTTGGACACTAATGTGTCTAGCAAGCCAGGGTGGAGACCTAACCATCGTCTAGATTGACTATTCAGTCCTAGTACAATTCGGTTGGTTGTGATGACCCAAGAGTCACATCTTTTCCACTTCTACCGATTTAGTGCCTTGGAAACTGAAGCGCTAGACTTTAATGGGTTGTTTCTTGCCTTGCGAACTACCTTGCATATCCCCATGCTTATTTAATGGGTGATGGAGGTTGCCGAATAGGCCAATGATAACCTAGAGAACCCCAACTGTCATCCCATCAAGACCCTTGGACTTGGGAGGTGGCACGAAGCTCTACTCGGTGGGCCACCTTCGTCGGATCCCGAGGCAGCTATTTATCTAATGTTGAAGTGCCGAATCCGAACGATTCACTAGCCCCCAAGCTTTAACAATGTGGAAAAGCTCCCTAGTTTGTCTGGCTACGCCGAGTGTAGCTTGGACACTGCTTGTCTAACAAGCTAGTGTTGAGACCAAGTCATCGTATAGATTGATTCTTCGGTCTTCGTGCAGCTCGGCCAGTTGTGGTGGCCCAAGAGTCGTGTCTTTTCCACTTCTATCGGTTTAGTGCCTTAGAAACTGAAACACCAGACTTCAAAGTGTTCTTTCTTGTATTGGGAAATACCTCGCATGTTCCCACGTGCATTTGATGCGTGGTGACAGTTGTAGAATAAGCCAATGATAGCTAGGATAACCTTAATCGTCATCCCATCTGGATCTTTGGACTTGGGAAGTGGCACAAAGCTCTACTCGGCAGGCCACCTCGGTCAGAGGTTGAAGCAACTATTTAGTCTGATTCCAAAGTGCCGAATCCGGAAGGTACACTAGCCCCCTAAGCTTCGATAGGGTGGAGATCTTCCCCAATTCGTCTGGTTGCACCGAGTATAGCCCGGACACTAGTTGTCAAACAAGCCAGGGTGGAGTCCAACCTATCATCTAGATTGACTCTTTGGTCTTCGTGTAGTTCGCCGGTTGTGATGGCCCAAGAATCACATTTTTTCAATTTCTACCAATTTAGTGCCTTGAAAACTGAATAGGCTAATGATAACTTAGAATTGTTTCTACCATTGTTTCTTGACTTGTCAACTGCCTCGCATGTTCCCACATGCATTTAACGCATGTTGGTGGTTGTAGAATAGGCTAATGATAACTTAGAGAACCTCAACCATCATCCCATCTAGACCATTGGACTTGGGAAGTGGCATAGAGCTCACTCGACTGGCAACCTTGGTCGGAGGCCGAGGTAGCTATTTAGTCTGATGACGAGGTGCTGAACTCAGACAGTACACTAGCCCTCATGCTTTGACCGCGTAGAGAAACTTCACACTTCGTCCAGCTGTGCCGAGTGTAGTTAGGACACTAGTTTGTCTGGTAAGCCAGGGTGGAGACCTATCCATCGTCTAGATTGACTCTTCGATCTTCGTGCAGTTCGGCCAATTGTGGTGACCCAAGAGTCGCGTCTTTTCCACTTCCACCGATTCATTGCCTTCAAAACTGAATCGCTTAACTTCAAAAGGTTCTTTCTTGCCTTAGGAACTGCCTTGCATGTTCCCACATACATTTAATGCGTGGTGACAGTTGCAGAATATCCAATGATAGCCAAGACAACCTTAACCTTCATCCTATCTAGACCTTTGGACTTGGGAAGTGGCAGAGAGCTCTACTCGGCCAGCTAACTCGGTCGAAGGAGGTCGGGGCAACTATTTAGCTTGATTCCAAAGTGCTGAATCTGGAAGGTACACCAACACCTCGAGCTTCGACAACGTGGACATGGTCCCTAGTTCGTCTGGTTGCACCGAGTGTAACTTAGGCACTAGTTGTCGAACAAGCTACGGTGGAGTCCAACCCATTGTTTATGTTGACTCTTTGGTCCTCATGCAGTTCGCAGATTGCGATGACCCAAGTGTCCGTCTTTTCCAATTTTACCAATTCAATGCCCTAAAAACTGAAGCGCCAGACTTCAAAGGGTTATTTCTTGCCCTGCGAATTGCATTGTATGTTCCCACGCTTATTTAACGCATAGTGGTGGTTGCAAAATAGGCTAATGATAGCTTGGAGAACCTCAACCATCATCCCATCTGCACCCTTGGAATTGGGAAGTGGCATGTAACTTATCTTGGCGAGCCACTATAGTCGGAGGCCAAGGCAGCTATTTAGCGTAAAGAAGCTTTCCAGTTTGTCTGGCTGTGCTGAGCGTAGCTCAAACACTGGTTGTCTGGCAAGCCAAGGTAGAGACATAGGCATCGTCTAGATTGACTCTTCGATCCTTGTGCAGTTCAGCCGATTATGATTGGCCAAGAATTACATCTTTTCCACTTCTAATATTTCCATGCCTTGGAAACTAAAGTGCCAAACTTCAAAAGGTTGTTTCTTGCCTTGGGAACTACCTTGCATGTTCCTACATGCATTTATTGCATGGTGGAGGTTACAGAATAGGCTAATGATAGCCTAGAGAACCTCGATCATCTTCTTATTTGGACCCTTGGACTTGGGAAGTGGCACAGAGATTTGACGGTGTAGAATAGTTGGGCTTTTGAGCCACTAAGCCCCCTAGGCCATGTAAAAGGGATTTCTTCTGTGCATTTCTTCATGCTTTTTTCCCTTTTCCCTACTTTTCTTGCTCTTTGTCTTTTGTTGCTTGCTTCTGCCATGCTGGAAGGTTTCTCCGTTGCATTCACTGTCGTCTTCTTCCTCTTTTCCCTTCCAAAATTTCCTCAGGTATGCCTCTTTCCTCCTTATCTTTTTTCTCCTTTAATGGCTTCTACTTGTGAGAGTGGTGGTTCTCCCAATTCAAAGCTTGGGCCCATGCTGTTGTCGAAGATTGAGCCCATCAGAGGGGACCTAATTATTTTTGGTTCTTCTATGCAAACCTTTGACTTGGAAAGGGAGGAGGAGCAAGCTAGGGAAGCCAATAGCCCTCCAAGAAAAACATCGTTTGGTTAAACAGTCCTGGGGCTGACTAGCCTGTTGGGGCAGCCCTTGTGGTGAACGTTGATGACCGATCTTCAAAGGCCACCTCTGATCAATCATTTGTGGGGCGCTAAAGGAGGAGGCAACTCGAAGACACCTTCCCCCCCTCCAACCCCCCTGTTACTAGACTTGGGTATGAAGAGGTCTTTATAGAGGTGGTAGTCCACTAATCCAAGTTTTAGTCAACGGTGGCCATAGTTGATCTCTAAAAGTCTATCACCCTATGCCACCTGTTCCAAAAGGATGTGGTGATAGCAGAGTCGTGTGGTTCGAATGAGAACGTCTATTTCTTTGCGGCATCGGGGCAACTACACTTCACCTATGTCTACGAGACATTATTCCGCAACCTTGGGGCAATTATTTATCTGGTGCTGAAGTGCCGAATCCGAACAATACACCAACCCCCAAGCTTCGACAATGTGGAGAAGCTCCCTAGTTCGTCCGGCAGCGCTAAGTGTAGCACGGACACTGCTTGTCTAGCAAGCAAAGGTGGAGACCAAGCCATCATATAGATTAACTCTTCGACCTTCGTGCAATTCGGCCAGTTGTGATGACCCAAGAGTCATGTCTTTTCCACTCCTAACAATTCAGTGCCTTCGAAACTAAAGCGCCAGACTTCAAAGGGTTGTTTCTTGCCTTGGGAATTGCCTCGCATGTTCCTACAAGCATTTAACGCGTGGTGGCAGTTGCAAAATTGGCCAATGATAGCCTAGAGAATCTTAATCGTCAACCCATCTAGACCCTTGGACTTGGGAAGTGGCACAAAGTTATGCTTGGTGGGCCACCTCGGTCAGAGGTCGAGGCAACTATTTAGTCTGATGCCGAAATGTTGAATCCGGACGGTACGCCAGCCCCCCAAGCTTCGATAGCGTGGAGAAGCTTCTTAGTTTTCCCAGCTGCGTTAAGTGTAGCTCGAACATTGGTTGTCTGGTAAGCTAGGGTGGAGACTTAGCCATCTTCTTAATTTGCTCTTCGGTCCTCGTGCAGTTCGCCTGATTCTATGACCCGAGAGTCACGTCTATTTGACTTCTACCAATTCAATGCCTTGGAAACTGAAGCGCTAGAGTTCAACGAGTTATTTCTTGCCTTGGGAACTGCCTCGCATAGTGATTGCAGAATAGGGCAATGATAGTCTAGAGAACCTCAACCATCATCCCATCTGGACCCTTAGACTTGGAAAGTGGCATAAAGCTATACTCGGCGGGCCAACTCGGTCGGAGGTCGAGGCAGCTATTTAGTCTAATGTCGAAGTGTCGAATTCGAATTGTACACTAGCCCCCCAAGCTTCGACAGCGTGGAGAAGCTTCCCAATTCGTTCAGATGCGTTGAGTGTAGCTCGGACACTGGTTGTTTGGCAAGCTAGGGTGGAGATCTAGGCATCATTTATATTGACTATTTGATCATTGTGCAATTCGGTCGGTTGTGATGACCCAACAGTCGCGTCTTTCTCACTTCTACCGTTTCAATGCCTTGGAAATTGAAGTGCCAGACTTCAAAAGGTTGTTTCTTGTTTCAAGAATTGCCTCGCATGTTCCCACGAGCATTTAACGCGTGGTGGCGGTTGTAGAATAGACCAATGGTAGCTTAGACAACCTCAACAATTATCTCATCTAGAGCTTTGGACTTAAGAAGTGGCACAGAGCTCTACTCGACGACCACCCCGATCGTAGGTTGATGCAACTATTTAGTCTGATTCCAAAATGTCGAAACCGAACATTAGCCCATGAGCTTCTACAGCGAGTAGAAGCTCCCCTGTTCGTTCGGTTATGCCAAGTGTAGCTTGGACACTGGTTGTTGATCAAGCTAGGGTGGAGACCAACCCATCGTCTAGATTGAATCTTCAGTCCTCATGCAGTTTGCCGATGGTGATGACCCAAGAGTCGTGTCTTTTCCACTTCTATCGATTAAGTGCCTTGGAAATTGAAGCACCAAACTTCAAATGGTTGTTTCTTGCCTTGGGAACTACCTCACATGTTCCCATGTGTATTTAACGCGTGGTGGCGATCGTAGAATACGCCAATGATAGCATGGAGAACCTCAACCGTCATCCCATCTAGACCCTTTGACTTTGGAGACGGCACAAAGTTATTCTCAGCGGGCCACTTTAGTCGGAGGACGAGGCAACTATTTAGTCTAATGCCAAGGTGCCAAATCTGGACAGTATACTAGCCCTCCAAGCTTCAACTGCGTAGAGAAGCTTCTTAGTTTGTCCGGCTACGCCGAGTGTAGCTTAGACACTAGTTGTTTGGCAAGCCAGGGTGGAGACCTAGCCATCATATAAATTAAATCTTCGATCCTCGTGCAATTTGGCTTGTGGTGATAACCTAAGAGTTGCATCTTTTCTACTTCTACCTAATTAGTGCCTTTAAAACTGAAGCACCAAACTTCAAAGCGTTATTTCTTGCCTTGGGAACTGCCTTGCATGTTCCAACACGCATTTAACGTGCCTTGGGAATTGCCTTGCATGTTCTAACGTGCATGTTTGTTGCCTTGGACTTAGGAAGTGGCACAGAGCTCAACTCGATGGGCCACCTCAGTTGGAGGCCGAAGCAGCTATTTAGTCTGATGCTGAAGTGTCGAATTCGGACGATACACTACCACCCCAAATTTTAAGAGCATGGAGAAGCTTCCCTGTTTGTCCGGCTGCGTCAAGTGTAGCTCGAACATTGGTTATCTAGCAAGCCATGGTGGAGACCTAGCCATCGTCTAGATTGACTCTTCAGTCCTCGTACAATTCGACCGGTAGTGATGACCCAAGAGTCGTGACTTTTCCACTTCTACCGATTCAGTACCTTGGAAAGTGAAGCACTAGACTTCAATAGGTTGCTTCTTGCCTTGTGAATTGCCTCGTATGTTGTCATGTGCATTTAATGTGTGCTGGTAGTTGCAGAATAGGCTAAGGATAGCCTACAGAACCTCAACCGTCATCTCAATTGGACCCTTGGACTTGTGAAATGGCATAGAGCTCTACTTGACGGCTACCTTGGTTGGAGGCCGAGGCAGCTATTTAGTCTAATGTTGAATCCGAACAGTACACTAGCCTACCGAGCTTCAACAGCGTGGAGAAGCTTCCTAGTTCATCCAGCTACGCTGAGTGTAGCTTGGACACTAGTTGTTTGGCAAGCCAGGGTGTAGACCTAACCATAGCTTAGATTGACTATTCAGTCCTTGAGCAATTCGATTGGTGGTGATTACTAAAGAGTCACGTCTTTTCCACTTCTATTGATTTAGTGCCTTGGAAACTAAAATGCCAGACTTCAATGGGTTACTTCTTGCCTTGCGAACTGCCTCGCATGTTTCTACACGTATTTAACGCGTCATGGCGGTTGCAGAATAGGCTATTGATAGCCTAGAGAACCTCAACCGTCATCCCATCTGGACCTTTGGAGCTAGGAAAAGGCTGAGGTAACTATTTAGTCTGATTTCAAAGTGTCGAATCCAGACAATACACAAGTCCTGCAAGCTTTGACAACGTGGAGAAGCTTCCCAATTCGTCCAGCTGCACCCAGTATAGCTCGGACACTAGTTGTCTAGCAAGCCAGGTTGAAGACATAGCCATCGTCTAGATTGACTATTTGATCCTCGTGTAGTTCGATTAGTTGTGATGATCCAAGAGTCTCCTCTTTTCCACTTCTACTGATTTAGTGCCTTGGAAACTAAAGTGCTAAACTTCAAAGGGTTGTTTCTTACCTTCTGAACTGCCTCGTATGTTCTCACGCACATTTAACGCATGGTGGTGGTTGCATAATAGGCCAATGATAGCATAGAGAACCTCCACCAGCCAGATTCCTACATACTTTCCTCATCACATAACTCAAATGTTATGATGCATGGTCACATACAATGCTTACAACTTTTCACATGCTTTAATCATGAAACACTAGCACAATTTCATATCACACTCAGTTTTCTCAAAGTAAATAACAGTCACACAATATAAACTCAACAAGGCATAAAAACAGACAACAATGAGTTAAAAACTGCAAAAAAAGGAGTTCATAGGCACAAAGAACGAAATAACCAAAGTCGTATCCACTTGTCGTGCCAACAGCGAATTTGCCCGACGGCCTGTATATCCCGCCTGGCGCCAACGTGGAGTCTAGTTTTCAATGAAAGGTTGCCTAGCAGCTATCTAACCCCGCTAGGCAGATTTGAGATACAAATTTTAAAAAGACAATCTATGATAAAAAGACAATCACATATAAATTAAACATAAAATTTTTATAAAGCATATCAATAATTTGGGGAAAATCGCATTCCCCTTTGCGTGCACACAACCATATAATTCACAAACAATTAGGGTCTAGGGCCAACCCCTTTACCCACGACCAAAGTCATACCCATGAGCGAGATAACTCACTCCTCCCTTACCTTGAAAGAGGCGATCTCTGGCAAGAGGATACGAACGGTGCAGCAGTGTCTTCCTAAAGTTCCTCACTTCTTGACTACAAAGGCTCTGACAGCACGGTATCTCCAAGGAGGCACAAGAGAGAGAATGAAGAAAATAATTAGGTTTTCAAGAAACCTAAGGGATACTTAAAGCTAAGTTTGGGCTCATAAAACTAAGCCCAACACAAGAGTTTTAAAACTTTTAAAAACATTCTAATTGTAAGACCCTATTTTAAAAGCCTAATATTTCTTTTTCCCAAAATACCATTTTTGTTAAAAACAAGACAAACAAACAATAATAATAATAACAATTAAAGGAAAACATTAGGGTGTTACACTGGGCGACAGTCCTGCACACGAGTCTAAAAGCACTCTCGGTGTTCCAAGTTTACTCTCAAGTGATCGCTCAATTCTAGGCAAATGAGCTAAAGCAGGCTCGGTTCTCCAACCAACTTATGGAATCCAAGGAAGCTAAATTCAAGCGATTGGAGGTTGAGCTAAAGAAGGCAAAGACCGGTCTTGTTGAGGTTGCTCACGCCAACGAGATGCTTCTTTCTGAGGCTTGAGAGGCTAAGAGATCGGCAACTACTTTGGAGCCCAAGCTAAAAGAGTCCCAAGCCTACGATGAGGCTCTGATGGACCGGGGTGTTCAAGCAAAGGACTCCGCGGCTGCCTTGGGAATTGAGGTGAAATGACTCAAGGTCGGAATCTCTGAGGCCAAAATCGAGCTGGTGAAAGCCATTGATTAAATCAAGCGCCTTGAGGTCGACTTGGACAAGGCCAAGGGGTTGATTATGGAAGAGCACATCAAGGGCTTCGAGAAGGCACTCCGGCAACTGACCCTCTTCTTCCTCGGCATTGACACCTCCAGTTTTGATGTGGAGAAATATGCCAAAGGATGGGTGTTGGTAGATGTAAATGAATTCTCTGACCAGGTGGAGGACGAAGTTCGAGAGGGCAAATTTGCCGAGCAAGTTGGGGATAACGACAACACCATATAAGCTGAACTTCTTTAACGTTCTCTTCTTCAGCCTAAACTTCTTGAACATTCTCTTCTTCGGCCTGAACTTCTTGAACGTTCTTTTCTTTAGCTGTCCTCCTGTTGTAACATTAGTTTTTCCTTTCTTAAGACTTTAGGCGCATTTTTGTAATTCCATGCCAATGTGTACGACCTTTGTAGCTTCAAGATGCAAAGTAGTATTGCTACCATGTATTCAGTTTTATCATTTAATGAAAATTTCTTTCCATTATAACTTGGCTTAACTGTTCTTATGTTATCGAACTAAATTTGATATTTTTGTTGAACTAGAGTTCGAGGCGTTAATGAGTTTTCGAAGTGATCTGCTAGATTTATTGGGTCAGTCTAGCCAGATATCCGAATACATTAGCTCAAGTGGTCAAAACCTATTTGGTTTTCGATCACGATGGGTCGACTTGACAAAGGTTTTAGTGGGTCAAAACTTATTAAGTCAACATGCTCAATGGGTCAACTCAACAAAGGTTTCAATGGGTCAAAACCTAAGTCATCGAGCTCGGTGGGTCGACTCCACAAAGGTTTTAATGGATCGAGACCTGTTAAGTCATCAAGCATGGTGGGTCGGCTCGACAAAGGTTTTAGTGAGTCGAAACCTAAGTCATCGAGCTCGATGGGTCGACTCAACGAAGTAGAGACAATTTATCATAATGGAAAAAGTTTTATTATAATTGAATTCTTGACGTGCCTTGTTAAAACCTCCTTGGCCAAAACCCATATTCTTTTTCTTTCTTGGGACAAAAGACTTGGACAGGAAAAAAAGTATATCGTCGTTACACATGTTGACTAAAATATAACTTTATATGCAAAGCATTCCATGTTCTCGGTATCCCTTCGCCAATCAGCTGCTTTAAACGATACTCTCCGTTTCCAAATTGTTCGACTACTCTGAAAGACCCTCCCTGGTTCGCGGCCAACTTTCTTACATCAACATCTTTACGAGCTTCTCTAGACTTCCTCCAAACTAGGTCACTCGGTTTGAAGCTTCTCGGCTTCACCTTCACATTGTGTCTTGCGCACTTTTCTCTTAAAAGCTTCTTCCTGTACTCTCGTCTTCTCTCTTACTTTTTTTGCCATATCCAACTCTATCTTCAGCACTTCTTCATTTTTCTGAGTCATTTTTCTTTGAGTCAAACACCATTCGACTGGGATCATTGCATCGATACCGTACACCAATTTGAAAAGTGTTTCTTGAGTAGTTGATTGAGGGGTGCAACAGTATGCCCAAAGGATTCTCGGTAACTCTTCAACCCAACTTCCTTTAGCTTTCCCCACTTTTTTCTTTAGCTTTCTCAAGTTTACTTTATTGGCTGCTTTGGCTTGCCTGATGGTTTGAGGATGCTCGACCGATGTAACCTGGTGCTTGATGCCCAGCCTTTCATAGAAACTTCTTAACGACTGTTCAACAAATTGTCTTCCATTATCGGTAATCACTGAATAGGTATTCCATATCGGTAGGTTATGTTTTTCCAAACAAACTTTTGTATGTTCGAAGTCGTTATTCAGGAAAGAGGCTCAACTTCAATCCACTTGGTAAAATACTCGATCCTAACCAGTGGAAACATCACTTGGCACTTGGCAATAGGGAAGGGTCTAAGTATGCCTATTCCCTATGTGGCGAAAGGCCAAGGTGAAATAATCGAGTGTAACTCCTCGGCTGGCATGTGGGTTTGGTTTTTAAATCTCTGGCATTCCTCGCACTTCTTTGAATATTCAGTGCAATCAACTCAAACAGTAGGCCAATAGTATTTGGCTCGGATGACCCATGTGGCCATGGCTCACCCCCCGGTATGCATGGCACAAATCCTGTAGTGCACTTCATCCATTATGTAAGCGATCTATTCGGAGTTGGGGTATTTGAGCAACGGAGTATAAAATCCCATTTTGTATAGCTCCTCCCCTTAAACTACATAGTAACTTAAATCCTTCTGAACTTTTCTTGCTTCATTCTTATCGTCCGGTAGCTTACCAACGGTGAGGTACCTCTAAATGGGAGTCATCCACCCTTCCTTTCCTTTTTACATACTCATGACTTAGTCCTCCACACTTGGCTTTTGCACTGTTTCTTGTATAATCGTCCGGTGTTGCACTCTTCATTTAGTACTCACCAATTTCAACAGCAAATCGGCCTTTTCATTTTGCTCTTAGGGGATATGCTCAACTTTGAAGTTTTCTACTGACTGAGTCACCCGGTGATAATACTTTAGCAACGGGGGTGTCCTTCATTTGGAAAGTGCTGGATACCTGCCTAGCCATCAACTGAAAGCCACTCTTACACTTTACTCATTCTACTCTAATCTCCCTTGCTAGCTTGTGTCCAACAATTAGTGCTTCATACTAGGCTTGGTTATTGGATGCTGGGAAGTCGAACCTCAAGGACTGCTCTAGAACCACCCCCTATGGCCTTCCAAGATAACACCTGCTCCAGTCCTTTTCTGAGTCGAGGAACCATCTACATACAAGATCCACTATGGGATCTCCCTCTACGCGGTCGGTAGAGAAAGCTTGACAAGGAAATTCGCCAAGCGGTGGGCTTTAATGGGCCCTCTGGCTTTGTATCTGAGTTCAAACTCAGACAATTCTACCGACCAGACAATCATTCGACCGATTAGCTTCAATTTTCTCAATATCTGTCAAATTGGGTGATCTATTTTCACCACCATCTAATGACTCAAGAAATATGGCCAGAGTCTTTGGCAGTTGTTACTAAGATAAGGGCCAACTTTTCTAGTATTTGGTATCGAGTTTTTGCACCCTATAAGACATGACTAATGTAGTACACTAGGACCTGCTTTCCTTCTACCTCTTGCACAATAATCGAACTAACAACATGGTACGAGACTGTTAACTACAGTAACAAATCTTGTTCAGGTAAGGGCTGAGTTAAGATCGGAGGAGATGCCAGAAATGCCTTAAACTCCTTGAACACTACTTCACACTCCTCATCCCATTGAAAGGCTTTTCGCTTTTTCAAAAGGGTGAAGAACAGGCGTGCTTTTTCAGCCCCTCGGGGAAGAAAGCGAAAAAGAGATGCAAGCTTTTTGGTCAGTCTCTAGACCTTTTTCACATCTTAGGGGCTCCTCATTTCAATGAAAGCCCAACACTTATCATGATTGGCTTCGATCCCCCCCTGTAAGTCAACATGAATCCCAAAAACTTCCCCCTACATACTAAACACACAATTCTCGGGGTTCAACCTCATGCTATAGCGCCTAACTTCATTGAACACTTCCTCTAGGTCTGTAGCATGCTGACTAGGATCTTTAGACTTAACCACCATGTCATCAACGTAAACCTCCAAGTTCCTACCGATCTGCCTCGCAAACACCTTATCCGTCAATCGCTGGTAGGTTGCTCCAATATTCTTCGAGTTAAAGGGCATTACGGAGTAACAGTAGTTGAAGCCCTCCGTCTTGAAGGCAGTCTTCATCCGAAGGAAACGTGGGTATCTGGTTGTACCCTGAGTAAGCGTCCAAAAAGCTTAACAACTTGTAACCTGAGGAGTCATCAACAAATCGGTCAACGCTTGACAGTGGGTATGCGTTCATTGGGCAAGCTTTATTTAGGTTGGTATAATCTGTGCACATCCTCCACTTTTCGTTCAGCTTCTTAACCATCACAACATTAGCCGACCAAGTGGGGTATTCTACCTCCCTAATAAACCCTACCTCCACCAACTTAATTGTCCCCTTTTCTACCACCTTTCTTTTTCTTCCCTAATCTTCCATTTTTTTTCTAAGCAACCAATTGGGCTTTGGGGTACATAGCTAGCTTGTGGCAATGGAAATCTGGATCTATCCCAACCATGTTTGTCGTTGTCTAGGCAAATGGGTCCGAATTAGCACCCAAGGATCTAATGATGTCACCTAGCACATCTTTGTAGAGATTGAGTCCAAGTTGGGTATACTGGTCGGGGAGTGCTCCCAATTGGAACTTATGTGGATCTTTAGTGGGCTCAACCCTTTATTCTTTAGTAAGCATGCATGACCGTGCTTCATTTTTATGGTTCCTGCAACACCCATACTTTTACTTATTAAACTATTTTCTTAATTATTCTATAAATCTGGATGAAAATCTCAAAAATTTGATCCCTGCAGTTACATTCATACTAGTAAGTATTACTTAGTTTAGGTTTTTCTAGAGAATGAAGCCCGAAAATTGGTTAAATGACCATTTTGTTCCAAAAAAAAGAAGCCAGATAACATAATTAATAAAAAATAGTTAGAAGTGTTTAAAAATTATTTTTAAGTCATCAATATACTTAGAATAATTAATAATAATTTTATAAATTTTTTAATTTATTGAGATAATTTTTGTGAAATGACAAAAATAGTCTTATTTCAATTATCAATTATTTTTCTAATATTTGACAATTTAATTCTAAAATATCGGGAAAAAAAATATAAAATTCTATTTTTCTTGTTTAAACTCAAAATGTTGAGAGCTATCTAATTGTTATTTTGAATAATTTTTCTGAGTCGCAGTCGGAGAAATTAGAAAATGATGATTTTGCCCCTATTTTTCAATATTAAAAACTAACCTAAAAAAAATTAAATTGACATTAAAATGTCAATTTGAGTTTGAAATCATGTCGTATATATTAAAATATAATTTTAAAAATTTTCTGAGAATTTTCTAGAATTCTTGTGTAAAATAACCAAAATGTCCCTAGGTGTCTATAAACTTAGCCAATATTGGTTTGACATCCAAAAATGGTGAAAATGGTAATTTTAATTTATTTATAAGTGAAATATTTAATTTTAGAGTTTTCATAAAATTTTTGGTATTTATTGAATTAAAATGGATCTTTTATGAATTTTCTAGCTTAAAAATATGAAATAAATATATATAATTCGAAATAAATTACTAAAAATTAAAATTATTAGAATTTTATTTTTGATAAAAAATAATTTATTTTTCTGGTTTCACATTCAATTACATTTTTTTGATATTAAAGGTCATTTTTTTAAAGTTTAGTTGATTTATTGGTACCGGTTAATTTAACTACAGATAAAATTGACATTGATAAAGCTAGGACAACACATTGACCACGTCCCGATCCTAAGGGTGGGGCTAATTCACCACTCTAATTTTTTTATGTCCCTAAGTTTGCATAAGTGTCCTTAAAATGAAAAATAAAAATTGAAAATTATTACATAATACATGACTTAAACATGTGGACACCAAAGCTTGTTCCTCCTCTATAAATACCCACGCTTCTTAAACATTTTTCACACATCCTCCACTCTCTAAAGTTAGCCAAAATCCACATTGAGAGTCTCTCTCTCTCTATAAATTTTTTCTTAGTTTTTATGTTAAAATTTTGCTAGCTTTTAATTAGTAGAATTTCTCTTTCTAGAAGTTTTGCACCAACAACTTCATCCTCTTCATTAGCCACCTTAAAGGTAATGGGGGGAGTGGAGTTGGTTCTAAATTATTGTTACTTTGCATGTTGGTAAGAAGGGACATTCCCCTAAACCCGTTTAGGCTTAAGTTTTCATTATAATTGTTATATTGTTTGATGTTAAACTTTAACTTTTGCTAAGTTGTTACTCTGCTCAAATTTAAATTATTAAATTATACTTACTAAGTTGTTACTCTGCTCAAATTTAAATTATTAAATTATACTTGCTAAGTCGGTACTCTGCTCAAATTTAGAAATTTAAAATTTATTTATTTAGTTGTTATTTTGTTAAAATTTTAGTAATTAAATTATAATTAATATGTCGTTATTCTGCTAAAATTTTATGTGATTACCAAATTGTTATTTTGTTGAAATTTTGGTATTGTGCAATTTCTACAATGTAAAACATAAATATTGATTATACTGGTACTCAAATTAAATGAGACCAGGGAAACCCCTATTTGAGAAGTTAGGAGTTGATAGTTAGTGAGTAATGTAAAGCAAGGACATGCAGTGACATGACACCTTGCTAGGGAAGCTACAGTTTAGTATGTTGAGGAATGAAAGTTAGGGACCCACTTGCAGAGGTCTTGGGGGTAGGCATCGAGTGGTAAAGGTCCCAATGGCCAGGGGTAATGCCCTTGAACCGGGATATTCGCCTGACTAAGCTCGATAACCCTGTAATTGCTTAGCATTCTGGGATTCGTTTAAGAGTATATCTCTATAAATGGACGTCTTGAGTGATATTTGTTCCTCATTGATGATGAGGATTGTACCAAGTGATGATGTTGAGAGAGGTATATGTACCCCTAATCACTTCCTAAGTTCTGTTGAGAACTATTATCTACTAATGGGGAGTATGGATCCATACCTAGTCAATAGTAGTCTAATACGACCTAGAATGAACCCTAGGTTCCATTCTATTGTTAAGTTTGTTTTATCTTTGTTTTATGGTAAATTTCCTACCATATATGTAAAAGTGATTTTAGAGCAAAACACCTCACTTCATTGCTTTTTTCTATGTATGATTAATTGTGATTATTGAAGACGATTTTAACACCCCATGATGTTGAGTACGAGTTAGAGGTCACTTCAACGGGCGAGGATTTGACGACCTATAGTATTTTTCTTTTTGTATAAGGGATAGGGTAAATTAACACTACTCTGTATAGGACCTTTTTGATTCACATATTGGGTTAAATAGTGTCTATCTTTTGATGTAAATTTAGTTTTTCGATATTTTATGACTGTCGTGTATTATCAAACCATGATGTACAGTTTTACAATATATATATATATATATATATATATATATATATATATATATATGTATGTATGTATGTATGTATAGTCTTATCTTTCATCTTTTACTACCATTTCCAAATTCTGTTAAGTTTGAAAGTTTTCTATTATAAAAGCAGAAAAATTTTACACGCATTTTCATTTGCTTAAACTTAATAATTAAATTATTTCGAATTATATTTAATATGAAAGGGTGTTACAATTTCGTCATCGAAAACTATGCATAGTCGTGCTCCATTCTAGCACGGCAATGCTTAATTTTCATATTTTTATGTTGTTTTACTGTTTTATTTCCTTTCCTATTATTTACTTTTAGTCTTACTTTATTTTGTTGCATTAGGCACCATGCTCATCGCAAGTGTGGGGGGCCCTTTTCGTACTCAAGCGCTACATGCCCCATCATATATATATGAGTGTTTTGTTCTCTTACATTTGTCTAAAAAAAATATTCTTTGATCTTAATACTTCAAGAAATAAAAGGCTTAAACCATCAAGGAACCTTCAAAAAAAAATTATAATAAGTAGTGAACTGACCACCTAAGTTGTTTAGAGGTCACCCCAACATTAGAAGAGCTAATAATTAGCACGACTTTCAGATTCAATGTCTCTCTCACTAAATTAACCCCCTAAATTGTGAAGTTTGAGCTACTTTGGGGTTACATCAACTAACACCCCTCTTTCCTTTTATTTGAGTGTGTCTCTAGGTTATCGCATTCTAGAACTTGTGTTGACATACTTTTATGTTTAGTCTTAGTTCATTACATGTAAATTTATTTGGGGCATTATTAGGTATATTTTTCAAGACCTATAGATTTTGCGAAAAAAAATTTCACCACTTGCTCTATATGAGCTCACTTAATTGTTTGTTTTTTTTTACTTGATGTTTGTTTGGCTTGAGTTTAAAGACAACCCTCCCCCCGTGAAGCAAGAATGGAACGTTAGATACATAAGAAGCCTTGGCTGGTACTAATTGGAAACACAAGCCCTCATTGCTCTTCCAACTAAATAAAGTTGTATCCTCTTGTGCTTCCCAAAAAAAATACAAAAAAATAGAAAAGCTAGAAAAAGGAAAAAAAAGTGGAAGAAATATAAGAAAGTAAAAAAAATAGTAATAAAACTTCCCAGGAAGCATGGTGGCACAGAAACAGTCAAACTAAAGTAAAAGGACAAGAGGGATCACATCAGAGATGAAAAAAAAAGGCAAAGGCTTGCTCTTACAGGATTCTAAGGGTTTCTCTTGACTGTTAAAAATTTTCTAACCCTTTTGTATATATCTTCCTTTCTTTATCTCACTTAACAATTTGAGCCTGGCCAAGTTACACCCTTATGAAGCCCCTTAAATTTTGCATGTTTTGGATTAGATTGTCTAGGATAGATTAATATACAAGCCTATGGTAATGCATCTACTTATGAAATTTGAGTGATTAATTGTCTATACCTTTGATACACTTGAGAGTAGTGAGAAGAGTGATCTTTATTTAAGTGAGAAGATTGATGTCTAGGGGTCCCAAATCTAATTGGGCATTTGGTGTAATGCCCTTTAGATGAAAATTGTCACTACTACAAGTTCAATGAGGTTAAATAAGTGGGTTCCTTATTTGGCTAGTGTCTTTGATTTGTTGAATCATGTGATAAATTAGGACAAATGCTTGAGGCAAGTAATGCTCAAGTGAGGGGGGAGGGGTTTTGATAAACACTCAATTGTTATGGTTAGCATGGAGCATTTGGGTTTCTAATTGTTAAGTATAACTTATCTTTATGTATATTTTGACCTATTTTTCTCTATTTCCGTGCAGGGGATGAAAGGAGCAGCATTTTTGAAAGAAATGACCAACTATAGAGGAAGAGTTGCTACTGTCAAGGATGCATGGTCATGCTTGATTATACACGGTCGTGCTTCTATTTTGGAGTTAGCTTACCAGAAGAAGCACGACCGTGCTTCACTATGCACGACCTTGCTTCCATCAGGCCCACAGGCCCACTAAAGATATAAATAAAGGAGTTTACACAGGGATTCTCACTCTACTCTTTCTGATTCTTTTTGGTTTTTGGTTAAGAGAAAACTCCCTAGGGCTTCAGAGGACTTCCCTTATTGTTAGGATATAGGACGAATTTATAATCCTATTTTTTTATAATAACAAACAGCTAAAATATGTGTTTCTACTTAATCGTCTGCTCATTCGTTCGCAAGCAACTGTCTAATGTTTTTAAATGTATACCGTGTTTATTCTTTGATTTGATCATATCAATAACTAACAATTTCTTCAAACGATATCAACATTCTAAAATAATCTGCACATCAATCAGAGCGTAAACTACCTCGAAACTCATAAAGTCTATATACCTACTCTCGAGGAAAGTCAACGAAAAAGAAGGAATGTGTGTGCGAATGTCAGAATGGGAAAGTAGGCATGACAACTGCTACAAGATTGAGTACAAGAATAGAAAAGATAAGCAGACTGTTTTATCTTATCATATGACAAGTTGGTGAAAGGCATTAAATGCTACATTTAATGCCCCAACGACTCTCTTCATCAAACGAAGGCTATCTCTTGCAAAGCACTCAACGAATACTTTTGGAGAAGCCTATAAATAGAAGAAGAGACTTCTTTCGTGAAGTCGCAGCTGATTCTGAAAAAATCATAACATCTTTAAAGAAAAGAAAAAAGCTCTTGTATACTCTGATTGGAAAATTCTCTTCGTACTTTATTGTATATTCGTCTGTTAAGACGTTAAACCCAGTGAGGTAACTCATGAGTTATTTTTTTTTAAGATATTGGTGGAAGCTTGAAGAGGCTTTGATTCAAAGAATACTTGGGTGTTTGCTTGGAGAGGCAAGTAAAAGATTACTTGGGTTGAGCCTAAAGAGGCTTGTGGAAAAAATGCTTGTAACTTGAAAAGTTAGTGGAACATGGTTGTAGCCAAGAACTGGACGTAATCTCTGGGATGAGACAAACCAGTATAAATCTTGTGTGCCTTTCAGTTTGCTTTGCTTAGTTTCAATATTCGTTTGTCTTTTAAAACGTGTTTGAAAACTTCTTTGGTCATACCTTTCAGACGATACATCTCGAAAAAGGTTTTGCGAAAATTTGCTATAACACAATTCAACCCCTCTTCTTGTGTTATCTTTGTATCTTACAATTTGGTATCAGAGCTCAGCCTCTAAGGGTTGAGCACCTTAACAAGTGTTAGAAGAAAATATCTGCATGGCAGACCTTGAAGGACAGTTCATTCCTGAAAGAGCCCCTTTGTCAAGGCCTCCAACTTTCAATGGAGAGGATTATGCTTATTGGAAGGACAGAATGGAAATGTATATCAAGTCCACTCATTACAGTGTCTGGAGAGTCATAACACATGGGGACCTTGTTGTAACTAAGCCAAAAAATGAATATAATCAAGATGACTACAACATGTTACAACAAAATGCAAAAGCTAAGTATATCATAACTTGTGCCTTATCAAAAACTGAATATAATAAATTTTGCAGCTACAGAACTGCTAAGGAAATGTGGGATGCTATACACATAACACATGAAGGCACTGAAGATGTTCATCTCAGGAGAGCAGCAACTCTTCAAAGACACTATGAGATGTTCACCATGAAAGAGACAGAGACCATAGATGAAATGTTTGGAAGATTTCAAACAATTCTAAATGGACTTAAAAGTCTTGGTGTTGAGTTCTCTAAGGCTCAGAACAATCTTAAGATCCTGGACAGTCTTCCCAAAGTATGGGAATCCAAAGCTACAACCATAGATGAAGCAAGGGACATGAAGATTTTCACTCTGGATGAATTACTGGGAGCTTTAAGAGTTCACGAAGTTCATCTCTTCAAAAGAGACAAAGTCAAGAATAATGACTCAGTTGCTCTAAAGATTGGAGAATCAAGTCGAAGAGCAGACGAAAAGATTGAAACAAAAGTTAGAAACAAAGCTCTGAAGGTTCAATCTGAAGGATCCAAGCGCTCAGACGAAAGCTTTAGCTGCTCAACAAATGATGAGATCTCCCTCATCACCAGAAAATTCAAGAAGATGCTCAAGAAGAAAGACAGATTTAAGCAATCTTCCAGAAAGAAAGACATCAGATACAAAAAGCCTTCTCATGAAGAAAACAAGGAAATTATCTGCTTTGAGTGCAAAAAACCTGGACATATTAAGGCTGAATGCCCCAAACTTAAAAGGGTGGAGTTCAAAGAAAAGATACAAAAAGAAAAACCTTCTATCCACTTAGGAAGATTTGGATAACAGCTATAGCAGTTCAAACGATGAAAAGGCTAATATATGTCTCATGGCAGACGCAGAGTAAGTAACGTCTAAGGTAAACTCTGATTGTAATAACTTTCTGTATAAGTCTGATGGCAGTGAATCTGAGTCTGATGATGAAGATATGTCATACGACACTCTTTTTGCTAACTCACACAAGATTGCTCTTGAGTATAAAAAATATAAAGAAAAATATAAAGAAGCTATTTTAGAAAATGAGACACTCAATAGAGATCTGAAGAGAATGCACAAGAGTCAAGTCTCAAATTCTGAGAAGATAATGCTTCTTTTTGAAGTTGACAGACTAAAGAAAGAGGTCATTAATCTAAAACTGGATCTGGCCAAATTTGTGGATGGATCTTCAAAACTTCAAATGATTTTAAAACATAGAAGACCTTCATCTGATAGATCTGGCAAAGGATTTGTAGAAGACAAAAATTCTAAACTATCGTCTTCTAATCTTATTCAACCTTCTGTAACTATTGTGGCAAATATGGACACTTATCTTAAAGGTGTCAACACAAAAGGAAACAGAGGTCAACTAAGACCTTTGGGACTAACATGAAAGGACCCAAAAGTATTTGGATACCAAAATCTCAAATAATTCCTGTTGCAGATATCCTTAATAGGAAAAAGGAAGAATTCATTCTAGTACCTAGACAGTGGATGCTCGTGTCACATGACGTGAAAAAGGCCTATGTTCCTAGACCTCTAACCACATGAAGGAACAGTCTCATTTGGTGGAAATGGAAAAGGGAAAAATCATTGGTATAGGTAAAGTTGGTAAGCCTCCTCTTCCATCTATAGATAATGTCTTATGTGTTGAAGGATTAAAATACAATCTACTTAGCATTAGTTAAATTTGTGACAGTGGATTTATTGTATCCTTCAACAAAGAATCATGCATAGTCAAAAGAAATGATGAATCCATTCTTTTTACTACCAACAGACATATTAATCTAAAACATATTTCAAGACTATATAAAAAGAGTTTAGTAAAAGGATTGCCTGAGATCTCTTGGAAAACTCATCTTCTTTGTGAAGCATGTCAAAAAGGGAAACAAATCAAAATCTTTTTTAAATCAAAAGATGTTGTTTCCACTTCCAAACCATTAGAATTACTTTATATGGATTTGTTTGGACCTACAAAAACTTAGTCTTGGTGGGAAAAAGTATGGCTTTGTCATTATTGATGATTATTCTAGATATACATAGGTTTATTTCCTAGCCCACAAACATGAGTCTTTTAATGTGTTTGAAATATTCTATAAGAGAGTTCAAAATGAAAAAGGTTTTTGTATTACTGCAATTAAAAGTGACCATGGAACTGAATTTGAAAATGCTAAGTTCAAATCCTTCTGTGAACAGAATGGAATTTTCCATAACTTCTCCTCACCGAGAACATCTCAACAAAACGGGGTAGTTGAAAGGAAAAATAGAACTCTACAAGAAATGACAAGAACCATGCTCTGTGAAAATTCAATCCCTAAGTACTTATGGGCAAAAGCTGTAAAAACAACATGTTATGTTCAAAACAAAATATCAATTAGACCAATAATTAAAAAGACTCCTTATAAACTGTGGAGAGGTAGAAGACCCAACATTTCATACTTTCATCCTTTTGGATGTGAATGCTATATTCTCAACACTAGAGATCAACTAGGAAAATTTAACTCTAAGGTTGATAAAGGCGTTTTTCTTGGATATTCTAACTCATCAAAAGCATTTAGAACATTCAACTCTAGAACTTATGTTGTAGAAGAATCTATTCATGTTAAATTTAATGATACACTAACCCCTGATAGGAGACTATCATATTTGGAAGAAGATTTTGCATATTTACAGATAGGATTGTCTAATCAAACAAGAACAGATAAAGTAAAAGAATTAGATGAGAGTTCTCAAAAATAGATCGATAGTCAGACGAAGGGATTTCACAAGACTGGAAGTTCATTACCTATCATCCTCAAGATTAGATTATTGGAGAACGTACTTAAGGAGTTAAAACAAGGTCATCACTAAAGAATCAAGCGTCTTGTGCCTTAGTCTCAGAAATTGAACCCAAGACAATAGAAGAAGCACTGACAGACGATGACTGGGTAATAGCTATGCAAGAAGAGCTACATCAATTCACAAGAAATGATGTTTGGACTCTTGTTCCTAAACCAGATCATAAGAGCATCATTGGAACAAGATAGGTTTTCCGCAACAAACTTGATGAAAATGGAAAGGTAATTAGAAATAAAGCAAGGTTAGTAGCTCAGGGTTACAATCAACAAAAAGGTATAGATTTCACTGAAACTTTTGCACCTGTTGCTAGATTAAAGGCTATTAGAATTATGCTTGTCTTTGTTCTCATAAAAGCATTAAGCTTTTCCAAATGGATGTCAAAAGTGCCTTTTTAAATGGTTTTATTGAGCAAAAAGTCTATGGTAGACTACCTCCTGGTTTTAAGGATCTAAACCTCACAAACCATGTTTTTAAACTTAAAAAGGCTCTATATGGTCTTAAACAAGCACCCCGTGCTTGGTATGACAGACTGAGCAGTTTTCTCATTATAAATGGGTTTATGAGAGGCAAAGTCGACACAACTCTCTTTAGAAAGGAATCCAATAGAGATTTAATTATAGTTCAAATTTATGTAGACGATATAATTTTTGGAGCTACTAATGAAATTCTATTTAAGGATTTCTTAGACTTGATGCAAAGTGAATTTGAGATGAGTATGATGGGAGAATTGAAATTCTTCCTTGGCCTACAAGTTAAACAAGAAAAGAAGGGTATATACATTCATCAGCAAAAATACACAAAAGAATTGCTTGAAAAGTATAAGATGAATGAATCAAAACCTATGAGCACTCCAATGCATCTGTCTATTGTCATGACAAAGGACGAATCAAGTAAACATGTAGAACAGACTGTCTACAGAGGTATGATTGACTCACTTCTTTATTTAACTACCAGTAGACCAGACATCATGCATAGTGTTTGTTTATGTGCCAAATTTCAATCTGACCCTAAAGAGTCTCATTTAAAAGTTGTTAAGAGGATTTTTAGATATCTTGTTGGTACACCTAATCTAAGCTTATTCTATGAGAAAAACAAAGATTTCAGGTTAGTAAGATACTGTGATGCAGACTATACTGGTGACAAACTTGAAAGAAAAAGTACAAGTGGTGGATGTCACTTCATCAGACCATGTCTTATATCCTGGGCCAACAAGAAGCAGAACTCAATTGCATTATCAACTGCTAAAGCTAAATATGTATCTGCTGCTAGTTGCTGCTCACAACTTCTATGGGTAAAGTATCAACTTGAAGATTACTCTAGTTTTGAACATAATATTCCTGTGTTATGTGACAATACTAGTGCAATCAATTTATCTAAAAAGCCCATTTAGCATTCTAAAGCAAAGCATATAGAAATAAAACATCATTTTATTTGTGACTATGTTCAAAAATGTGTTTTTGATACTGAGTTCATCGATACAGACCATCAATGGGTTAATCTTTACAAAAGCTTTACCTGTAGAACGTTTTAACTTCATCTTAGAAAATTTGCACATAAAGTTTTGCAAAAGTAAAACGTCTTACATGCATCGTCTTGTTTAAATAAAGTTTTGTCTCTCTTTATATCACCTTGCTGTTAATCTTATTTCATCTTACTAACATGATCGTCTTTGAATATGAAAAGTTTTTAAATTCATTAGTCTGATATTTTTCCTAATGATTACTCTCGATAACCACTTAAGAAACGTGCGTCGTCTCCCCTGCCACATCAAGTCATCATAAATGCACGTCTCTTCAGTACTTTCAACCTTCTCTTCTATTCAAAATAACCACTCTTTTCATCACTTACACACTCTCTGAAAACTGTCCAAACTCTCTGAAATCAAACCATATCTCTCTCTCTCGTTCTTACTCTCAAATCTCTTTCTCTCAAACCTACACTCATGGCCACCCAGAAACAGCTTGTGCCCATAGAGAGATTTCCAAAAGGTGACTTCGTCGCTGGAAAATGGGTCGACCTGCAAAAGCTTGAAATTGAAGGATTTCCTCTACAGACATACATCTAAAATGTCGGATGGGAAGCATTCGTCCAAAAACGAACTACATGGTACAATGCGCCATATGCGTATTTTTGGGCTTCTGCGTCTGAGGTTAACGAAACCATCACTGGAACCGTTGACAATTAGGTCATCATCATCTCTTCTGACACCATTGCAACAACATCTGGCTGCAAAGAGCAGGGTAACCTCTTTACTGAAGACTAGGAGAAGGTTATAACCTTAGAAATTGTTGACAGGGAGCTGTATGGAAAGCCCAGGCCTGAAACCGAGAACAAGGATGTTCTGAAGAGGTTTATATACTCTTCAAACATGAAGCCTAAATGTAGATTGATTCACAACGTCTTACTGCACATTATCCTGCCAAGAAAAGGCTCAAAGGATAATGTAACTTCCAAGGACAAATTCTACATATACAAGATGCTGACTGATCAGAAGGTGAACTTGCCTGCGCTAATCCTGGATAACTGGAGATCCTATCTCTCCAAGTTAAAGGAAATTTCTTAGAGCAAGCAGAAGCATCCTATTCCCTACGTCATGCTCTTCACTAAAATCATCCGTTTGGCGGGAATTAAAGAATCTGGGTTAGAGAAGATGAAATAAGGTTCTGAGATTGATGTATCCATCATCAGGAAGATGAGAATTGCACACCTTTTCCCTAGATACGTAGCCAGACATCCAGAGTTGGCATTGACCAAGGAAGAACCTCCAAAAGACGCTGTTGGATTTGCTTTCAGAGTAAGATTGTCTGCGGATCCGTTTATTGGTACTGCTTCTACCCAACCTCCACTACAGACGAAACACTAACGCTCCCAACCGCAATCCAAACAAACTAAACCACAAAAACCAAAACTACCCATCAAAAGACCTTTACAACCAGACCTTCAACCTAAACAAACCAAACCTCAAACCCTATCGTCTCCACCTCACAAGAAACAAAAACCCTTAACTATTCGTCTGAAACCCAGACCAATTCCCCAACCTGACTCAGACGATGACGTTCCCATTAATACCCTTCTTCCTACCCCAAGCACAACCATTCTTATCCCTCCATCAGAACAACCACCTCCACCTCCTACCTCTACCGAACTTACTCCATCTGCCCAACCTTCTAAAAAGCCCTCAAAATCCAAAAAGATTCCAGTTCCAAAGACTCGCACTCAAGAAGAAAAACAACTAAGGCAAGCCAGAGTTGAATCCAAACGAGCTGAGAAAAAGAAGAAAGAAGAAGAAGATGAACTGGCTAAGGCAGAACAAGAACAAATTGAGGAAGCAGTGCTTCAATCTGTGATTGAGCACTCATTGCAAACAGCCCTTGTAGAGTCAAAAGAGCAAGAGTTGTTGACTTAAGAGGAAATCGCTACTACCTCAAGAGGTAGATTACCTACATCTCTTTTCTGGGAAGTTCCACAATCTGTTTCTCTATCTCAAGTCTTCAACCGTCTTTCTGTAGACTTAACAGCCACACCCAACTTTGATTAGCCTGCAAGGGCTGTTTCACTCTTTATGCTAGAAGTAGAAGGAACTTCATCTGGAGGAGCTACACCTATGATAGACGAAACATCACCAGACGCATATCGCTCAGAAACATCTCCATATGAACAGCTCAACAGACAAGAACTAACATACTTTGAACAGCTTGAGTCTCGTCCTGTTGGAAAGACAAAGGAATACCAAATTCCAGAACCCTTCGACCTAGAAACAATCAAAGCTATCCTCAACTATGAACTAGGCAAAGTCAACAACTGGCAAATGTGGGTGAAGATTGTGAATGAAGAATGGCCACTTCTAGTGCGCCATGGGTATGCTGAGAAACTATCGCTGATTCCAGAAGAAGCTACCCCAGCACTATCTTATGAGCCCAACATTTCTCCCTACATTTGGAAGGAAGGATATAGCACCCTATTAGACGCTCCAATCTTTGTGTATCCACCCTCAACAAGAATAAGATTTCCTGCTGGATATGAAGTATGGAGACAGCGTAGGATTCTCTGTCACACCTCCCCATTTTTGCTGAAGTGTAACTACTCAGAGTATCTGATCATGTGCAGAACTTACCACCACAAGCCCAAAATCATTTATCCGTTTTGTCATGGGATAATCAAGACTTACCCCCTCACCATCCATCTAGATTATAGTCCAGACTTTGAAGAATGGCGGATTGGTGATGATGACTGGGAGTTAGGGAGAGTGATGAACAACTTCCTACAGGAGAAGATGCAGATTTCTCTACAGCACACAATCTGTGATTGAAGGTGTCCAGACCTTGAGCTATGCTCGCCGAGACTCATGGCTTCTCGAATGTTGCTTCTCATGAAGCCATGGACCACTTTTCGCATCTGTTGCCAAAAGAATTATCTGTGCCAGAATCTATCTATGGGGAAAGGAAAAGAACCAAAATTCAAACGTGTCCCTCGAAGGCACTTAATGACCCGACCGAGAGCTCTTTCGTCTGACTAGTTGGCTAAACTTAAAGGTAAAGTAACGCTCAAAAGCATAGACCAAAAAAGGCTGCAAGACCATGTTGAAGCACTAAAACACTTTTCAGGTCTGACTGCAGAAGAGAAGAATCTTTTAAGTCGGCTGCACTTCGTCCAGTTGGTCACTGGATGCAAATCTCTTTGTCTCCCTCCAGCTGTACATCCAACCCCCAAAACCAACTATCCATAAACCTACCCCAAACCTACATCTTTTTCTCTTCCAAAACCTTTGAAATCTCTCTACCTTGCAGGCATTTCTGATTCTGTGGTCCTCTTGTACCCTATGTTTTTAATCTATGTTTTGTAGAAGAACCAACTGAAGAAGAAGCAACAAGCTTTGTCTCTGCTCCAGATCCTTCAAAACTGCCACAAGCTTTCACTGAATTAAAGCAGACGGTGTAGTAGCTTAAAGCTGATCTCGTGAAGGAACGAAGAAAACGCAAGCGCGTAGAAGCTCTACTCTACAAAATGGCTAAACGCTTCAAAGGTGACCTCAGCTCATCATCCACACCTCCAGACTCTAAATCTTCTGATTGATGATGCCAAAAGGGGGATAACATAGAGAGTAAAGAGAGGAAGATTAAAAAAAGTAAAGAAGAAGAATAAAGTCTCTATAAACAGATGGAATATCATTTTTAGGGGGAGTATGAGTATAAGTTTTTTTGTTGTTGTTGTTTATATACAATGAATCTCTTTTGCAAATGAATATCATCTAAGCGTCATTCATGTACATCGTCTAGACATATATTTTTATGATATTGCATCTACTTAACTAAATTATACCTTTATGAAAAATGCTTTCGAAATTAAAATTCATTTGCCAAAATAAAGTGTTTTCATATGAGAATGTGTTACAAAACTATAGTTGTTTGTCATCATCAAAAAGGGAGATTGTTAGGACAAATGACGAATTTATAACCTTTTTTTTTTATAATAACAAACAGCTAAAATATATGTTCTACTTAATCATCTATTCATTCGTTCGCAAGCAACCGTCTGATGTTTTTAAATGTATACCGTGTTTATTCTTTGATTCGATCATATCAGTAACTAACAATTTCTTCAAACGATATCAATGTTCTAAAATGATCTGCACATCAATCAGAGCGTAAACCACCTCGAAACTCAAAGCTTATATACCTACTCTCGAGGAAAGTCAACGAAAAAGAAGGAATGTGTGTGCGAATGTCAGAACAGGAAAGTAGACATGACAATTGTTACAAGATTGAGTACAAGAATAGAAAAGATAAGCAAACTGCTTTATCTTATCATATGACAAGTTGGTAAAAGGCATTAAATGTTGCATTTAATGCTCCAACGACTCTCTTCATCAAACGAAGGCTGTCTCTTGCAAAGCACTTAACAGATACTTTTAGAGAAGTGAAGAAGAGACTTCTTTCCTGAAGTCGCTACTGATTCTGAAAAAATCATAACATCTTTAAAGAAAAGAAAAAAAGCTCCTGTATACTCTGATTGTAAAATTCTCTTTGTACTTCATTGTATATTCATCTGTTAAGATGTTAAACCCAGCGAGGTAACTCACGAGTTATTTTTTTTAAAGATATTGGTGGAAGCCTAAGGAGGCTTTGATTCAAAGAATACTTGAGTGTTTGCTTGGAGAGGCAAGTAAAAGACTACTTAGGTTGAGCCTGAAGAGGCTTGTGGAAAGAATGCTTGTAACTTGAAAAGTTAGTGGAACTTGGTTGTAGCCAAGAATTGGACGTAGTCTCTAGGGTGAGACAAACCAGTATAAATCTTGTATGCCTTTTAGTTTGCTTTGCTTAGTTTCAATATCCGTCTGTCTTTAAAAACGTCTTTGAAAACTTCTTTGGTTATACCCTTCAGACGATACATCTCGAAAAAGGTTTTGCGAAAATTTGCTATAACACAATTCAACCCCCTTTCTTGTGTTATCTTTGTATCTTACACCTATATCTCTTTAGACAGAGATTAAGGATTGACCTTTTGATTAAGGTTTTTTTCTTTTTTTAGTTTCTGATGTCTCACATTGTAATAGGTTGTTTCTCTGTTGTGATAGAAAACTAATAACTAGGCTAGGATTGTAGTGTAGCCATGCTTGAGATGACCGAAACTCCTTTTTGATTGTTAATTTTATTTTCCTTTTTTTCTTCCAATTGAATTGCCTTAGTTTTATTTAAGTTATTGTTTGAAACTTATCACTCCTTGCATGTTTTTAATCAATTAATTAATTGTCCACCATACCGTAATTAAATGGTAGACCTCTAGGGTAATTGAGTTTGGAACGTTGAATGATCAGACTGCGAACCAAACTCTCAATCAAATTTGTTCACCCTTGTTATTCCTCTTCTTTTCCTGAATTAAATCACTGCATGACCAACTAGGGATTTAATACAAGAAAGAGTTTTTACAATCCATGACCAAAGGTTGTAAAAGAATTTGGTAGAGGGAAATTGACAATTGAGTTGGGAAATAAGATTACAATTTAATTAAGGGGAAAAGGAGTCAAAGGCATTGGTGAACCCATAGTCTTCGGTTTTGTCTAACTGAATTCAAATTCTACTCTAAGCAATTTCCTTTTAATTCTTGTAATCAACCTTTTTAATTTGAACATTCTAGATAACATAGGAATTTTTCTGAAAGGTACTCCATATCAGTCTCTTGGATACGATATATGGACTCAATCCATTATTACTACAGCAATAGGGTACACTTACCCTTAAGTGTGTTCTAGACGCATCAGGCGACTGATGTACCTTACTATTTCTAGATCGAACATTACCTTTACTATAATCAGACTGAGCCACTTCATGACTCAATCACAAACTCCACATTTGCATGTGTTACAATATGTCTTGGAATATTTGAAGTCCCTGGGTTTCTCATGCAAGGTATTTTGTGATAGCAAGTCTGCCATCCAATTAGTGACTAATCCCATGTGCAACGAATGAACCAAACACATTGACATTGATTGTCATTTTATACGCGAGGATGTCAACTCCGGGTTTCTCAACTTGATACATATACCTTCTAAACATCAACTTGTAGATCTTTTAACAAAGGCATTACCAAGATTAGTGTTTCTTCCATTCCCAATTAGGAATATATGACATATATGCCCTATCTTGAGGGGGCATATTAGATATATAGCTTTTTTGTTACAAGTAGTTAGAGTTAGTTTCAATTGGTTGCTATTCTGTTATGATATGCTTTGACTATGACTTGTGTATATATAGCCTTTTGTGTACTTGAGATTGATATATCTCTCTTTTACAGATTCTTCAATAAAAGAATGATGAGTTTTTTTCCTCATCCCTTTCACCAAGTATTAGCCTTAGCGTCATTTAAAATATATATAGGAAACATGAATTTGAATAGTAAATAAAATATATAGAAAATATGATTTACTCTTTATAAAACGAAGATTGAATATATATATATATATATATATATATATATATATATATATATATATATATATATATGGGTTTATTAATATACACTCACTCATAAAAAATAATCGATTTTCATTAAAAGCAATTAATTGTTTTGGAAATCAATTTATTGTTAATTGATTTTTATTTTTATTTTTCTATTTTTTTCTTATTTTCCTCAAACCAAACACTCCTAAACTCCACCTTATTTTTCACTTTTTCTCTCTATCTTATTTTTATTTACCTTATTTCTTTCTTTTATGCCAAGCAAACCGTAAAGTATTACTTTTTTTTCTAAAAAGTTTATAAAGTATAAAAAATTATTTAAGTAGTTCTAAAAATATTAGGCATCATGTTGATTAATTTTTCAAATATTAAAAACCTTTCAAATTAATCTCTGAACTTTACTAAAACACATTTACCAAAGAATTAAAGTGATAAATATTCTATACTTTAAAAATTATTTCAATAATTTTATTACTTTAAAAACTGTTCATGAAAAAGAAAATAATACTTCGAAAATTAAGTTGATAGTGCACTCGTGTATAAGTTTTGATCATGTTGTCTAGTGATATTCAATACGTGAGAATTCCAATGTAGGAAGCTTCCGACATTTGTGAGTCTGCGAAGACGAAGGAATGTAGGACGTCTATACTGCAAAAGTGCAAACTGACAGAACAGATGCCCATACAGCATGCTGCTCATCGGATCATAGGAGGAATCAATACGATTCCACTCAGCGTCAAATGTAAATTGATTTAAAAACTAGCCATTTTT
This sequence comes from Spatholobus suberectus, assembly GCA_004329165.1. Taxonomy (NCBI): domain Eukaryota; kingdom Viridiplantae; phylum Streptophyta; class Magnoliopsida; order Fabales; family Fabaceae; genus Spatholobus; species Spatholobus suberectus. The sequence goes on along the minus strand of CM014729.1, from coordinate 35,599,353 downwards.
AATTATATATATGTTTTTATTATTTAATTATAAAAATAAATTCTCTATAATTGGAAAGCAACTGGCTAACTGCATAGGATGATAATTATCGGAAAAACTGTTTTAATTATCTCTGTTTTATCCCTCGTCGTTTAATAAGCTTTTACCCTACTTTATTTTTCACCAAAACAACTTTTTTTTAAATATAATATAACATAACCTCTTTTTAATATTGTAAATCGTTACTATGATTTCAACTTACTACCTTCCACTCAAATCAATCCAACTAACCTACTAAGATCAGTTTAGTGGTGAAAATGGTTTGGGTGGTTAGCATAAGATCGAAAACATTATACCGGTAAAATACTTGTCATGTGTTTTTGTAGTTTTTTATAATGAGTTTAATAGGTCATGTAAGTTTTTATACTATCAACCAATCAAAAATCATTATTGTTATGACTTAAATAATTATTATAAAACTTAATAAACGTATCATACATAATAATTTGTAATTAGATGATAATATAAAAAACTTTTACATTATTGATAGATATATTATTATTTATTCTTTTTTAATACCCTAATTTAAAAGCTTTAAAAAAGGAATTGATAAAATGCCAGTTTTGACGGGACAACAAAACCACAAGCATCTAAAAAGAACTTTATCTAAGTTTTTTTTTGGTTGTGTAACGCATGATACATTCATACCATTACCATTCTTGCTTTCCCGAACCAGCCAAACAATAAAAACAGTATATTCCTTTTGTGCTCATGCTATGTTCCTTCCAAGGAACGAAGGGAAAGTTAGATTGAAGAACCAGTAAAACTCCACTAAATTTTTGAAACTACAAGTGTTGGTCATTTTGATTTCTGATTCTACAAAATTATTATTCTAATTATTAATTTCATAAAATGTTATTTATTTTAATTCGTTTAATTTTTATAAAAAAAATAGTAAAAAAGTTAAAATGAGTGACTTTTAAAAAAGTCAAAAACCAAATTAAGTGAGAATTTCATAAAACAAAGAATTAAAACCAAAGATGTTTAAATATCAAAAGACTAGAACATATATTAATTACTCGTTAAAAGCTGGTAACCTGGTAAGCGATACATAGCATACAGGCATACAGCCAAAACGCAGCCTTTTGGAGTTATTATTGTGGGGGCAGTTTACTTCACCGTGAAAGATTTTCTTTCTTAAATGCACTAAATTAAACAACGGAACCATTTGCTAACACTGGATCATCGACCATTCCAAAAATAGCAAATTTGCTTGATGCCTAAAATATAACTCCAGATCCATCACCCTCGCCTCTCTCTAAGAAACCAAAATTGGGCCCATCATAGCGATCTACAGATCTATCACAATTCACAAACAATAATGTGCTTCATCACCACTAAATACAATTAGGTGCAGAAATGATGGATCGTCACGAACCATTTACAACTACGTACTCAATTAATTTCCTAGTCCTACACTTCAAAATATTCAAAACAACATAACAAATCGAGTATTCTACAAACAAATAGTGTTGAAGATCCCACATCGACTAATGATATAGCTAAACAAGTGTATATAAGTGGGATGCAACTCTCACCTTACAAGTCAATTTTGTGAAGTTGAGTTAGACCCAAACCCACATTTTAAGATGATATCAGAGTCTATCTTAGTGATTGTTGTTGGCCTATCAGGCCACTCGCTATCAGGCCGTTATCAGACCACTTGCAAATGTCCAATCCTGTAAAATTCATGCTCGAGATGTCTAGTCCTTGGCATGAGGAAAATGTGTTAGAGATCTCATATTGACCCTCACCTTACAAGCTGGTTTTGTAAGATTGAGTTAAACCCAAACCCACATTTTAAGAACTAGAAAAGAAAAAAAAATATACTCCTAGTGATAATTGAAATAGTTTATATTTTAATTAGCACATATAAAATTCATATATACCATAGAATTAACATAGGAACGTGCCTAGCAAAGTTCTTGCTTCGTTGATCTTCTTGGAAGGTTGGGCGTGCGTAGCACGAAGACAGAAGCCAGATCGTGGGGCACTGGGAAGAACCCTTGAGTCGGTGGGTCTAAATTGTTTCTCCGGGGCACTCGAGGTTTCTTTGGAGCTGGAGGGCACACCAATGGGGTCCTCAATTTTTTAGACGGTGACGTGGGTGTGTGGCACTCTTCAACATCCTCGTTTAGCACCTCCTTTGTTGTTCCTAGGTCGTGTTTGAAGGTCCTAGCCGTTGGAACAACGGTTCGAACGGGCGTAATTGGCCGAAATTCTTCTAAGATTTCGAGACCCATTTGCTCCCTTTGGCAATTCAATTCACTTTGGATAGAAATAGTAGCAAATTGAATGGCCAATTTTTTATTTTTTTCCCCGCGATGGAGAGAGAGAGAGAGAAGGCGTGCAGAGGGGAATTGGGAAGGTGATGATGAGAGGTGCTGAAAGAGAGACAGATATATGAGAGAGACAGGGTGGACGGTGGGAATGTTGTGTGGGGTACAGATGGAATGATCAAGACGAAAAAAAAGAATTGGAAAAAGAGTGAAAATTGCGAAAGGGAACAAAAGTGGCAATACTGAGAAAAAGGGCAAAAAGTATACTAGTAGCAAGCAACAAAGGCGTGTTGCGCTTGTAACTTTGTATGTCACGTTATTAACCAAAGCAAAAAATTAAACTCGCAAATAAAAATGATCATATTTTTTGAACATTTTTTTTCCGGTCGTAGAAAATCTCCGGAGAATGGTCCTAAAGGTCACCTGGAACACTCAAAAATATTTTTTGCCGTTTCTTTTAATTCTGAGAGGATTTTTAAACTTAAGTAGGTGTGTTATTCGAATTATAGAGATGTCTTGTTATCGTGGATCTTATTCTCTTAACCGTTCAATTTTTAAATAAAGACCAACATACTCCCTTATGGCCCAAGTTCCCAAGAAGCATTAGAAAATGAGTCTAAAATTTGGTGATAAGTCTGTTTAGGACTATGAATCTAAATCGGTTTAAAGCCAAGAAGGTATACAGCCTTTCAGCCTTAAGCTGAAGAGATAAATGAGACTTAAAAAATCGAATAAGGAGAACATAATTGATATCTAGTTCGGCCTACAATCGGGAGTGTACAATTTTAATGTAAGAAAATAAAATATTACAGTGTTATTTTTTTTAAGGTGAAATATTTGTGTATTATTATATAAAAAGTTAAAAGGGCATGCAGATGGAGCACAACCTTAGATCTGACACGAAGTCACATGATAGCTTAGCTACGCAACACTCCCGGCTTTGTCTTTGCTGATCTGCCTGAGTCTCCTTTTCTTCGGTCTCATGCCATTTGCCTTTGCCTCGCTGTGCTTGCTTCAATCAACCACGTTCTTGTTCTTTTTTCCCCTAACCTCAAGTCAACTTACTATTGCTTTTCACGTTGTTGTCTGTCTTTGTCCTCATAATACTTCTTTTCTTGTTCTTTTCCGTAGTATTGTATTCATTAGTTCTCATCATATGTTCTTGGCGTATTAAAATTGATACACAGCTGTACATAATCTAACTCGGATCAGCTGCATCAGTTAGATTCTTAAACATTAAGATTTTGCGTTCAAGTAGTCTTTATTATATACCTTACCGTAGAATAAACACAATATAGATGGATGGACTGGTAAATTTTTTACTCTCAATTAGCAAGGCAGAACATAGTTTCAAAGTTGAAAACGGGTATGAAGGGATTTTTGGTTTTGATTCGAATCTCTGATGAATATGTTATATTTAATTAAAGGGTAAAACTATGCAATTTAGGGGTAAGCGTGGAATAATTTTTATTTTCACGTCACATTTCACAATGAAAAGAGAGATAAAAAAGAAAAATACAAAATAAAATAAGTAATATGATAAGAAATAAAAAAAATATATTATAAAAAATATTATGAAAAAGTGAATAAAAATAGCGTTATGGACAAAACATAGATACAGTATTTTAGGTACTGTTAGTGTTATTTTCTAATTAGAATTAGAGATTCATCTCAGTAATTCACGTAATAAAAACATATATTAAAAGATTTCGTAAATTACCAATGTAAATTTTCAATTTAAATTGAAGAATAACACCAACAATACCTAAGACACTAAATCTAAGTTTTTTCCTTATTCCATTTAAATAACCCGGTGCAAGTCAACCATGCTGCATAGCAAATCCCAAAGATAATCATAAACATAATATTATGCATCTCAAGTTACCATATTAGGATAATCATACATGCATCGATCCGATGTGGTTTACGTACGTTTAACGCAGCTATAATTGACTAATGTGGTAATATTGTAGCAGCGGATCATCCTTGGTAACAACGTTTCTGGTTGTTCCTTTCCTTTTTTATTTTTTTTGTAATTGTGCAACTTTGTCTTATATTTCCAATTGCTACGAATTAAGTTTTTCAGGTATCGCAATTATACGATTTTGGTTTCTTTATCATTTTTTCGTTGAATATTTAACAAATTTTATTGGTGTGGCATTGAATGATGATGTGGCTTAATTACATTGTTTGTTCCTCTGTTATTGCAATTGTGAGGAACCAAAAGTGCAATTAAGCCACTTCAGCATATGTGTCAGGCAACACGTCAATTGTTACGTCATCATCTTGTGTCATATTAGCAAATCTGGTAAATATTTAACGAAAAACTGACAAAGGGACTAAAATCATACAATTATAATACCTGAAAGACCTAATTTGCACAATTGGAAGCCGGGGACCAAAATTGCACAATTGCGATATCTAAGGGATCAAAAATGCCATTAAGCCTTTATTTTTTTAGGGTAACCAATTGTTTTCTATTGATATAACTCCTCCAATAACTCAATCAGGATTTATTTCTTAATAATGTTTTTCTAAAATACAAATTTCATAAAACTAAATGTTAAATAATGTGATATCATCTTAATAATCATGCATGTTAAATTTTAACTAAATTAAACGTTCATAGATATGTAATCTTATAATTAATATTTACTTATATTTCAAAAAATATATTATATATTAAAATAAAATTAATTAATAAAATATCAAATAATTTCTAAATTGTATGATTTTTTGCAAACATGATCTACTTAATGAAAAATCTCAAATCAACAGTTGGATTTATAAAATTTAATGTCTATAAAAAATAATTAAGGAGAATAAATCAGATAGCACACATATATAAGTTATTTTCTTATAAGAGCAAGAGAATTAAATTAGTATTAATTTTAAATTTTGTAAATATTAAAAATACAAAATCTATGTAATTTTAAAAAAAAATCATGTTATGTTTTTAAATGGTTATATGATATAAATAATTTTTAATATTAATTGTTTGTGTATAATTATAATGTTAAGATTTACTTTTTTTTCATTCTTATATAAAAATAACTCTCATTATATACATTTCTCTATCCATATACATACTTTCCCATATAAATATAAACACACCTTATTGTGGACTCAATCTCCATAAAACGTGGAGACCACTGCTACTTGAGCTGGCAACATCATTGCCTCTTCAATTCCTCACTTGGCATTTGGAAACATTGTACATCCATACATTCACCTAATATAATATATGTTTCTCTTTTTTTGGTGATTTAATATAATATATATTTCAATGAAAGTAAAAGATAACTAGCTAGGTACCTGCGCATCACATTCCCTGCAGCCAGAGAGTAGTATTGACCCATTATATAATCCAAACTAAGGAGCTTTACTTTAGATCCAAACCACGTAATCATAGGCTGTATTAATAAACAAAAGCTGCTTAACTCACATGAATTTGTTCATGAAGAAACATAGTTTATTCCGGGGTGGGAGAAGCTGTTATATTATAATATATGTTTGTCTTTAAATGTCAAGACATATGAAAGGCTATACTTCCTCTGGTGAAGGCATATAGTACTGCTTGCTTAATTTGAATTGAACGAAGATAGAATAAAAAAGAGAACAGAGGTTTGTCAGTAAAAGAAAGTTTAAAGGAGAAAGATGCCAATCTATAAATCTCAAAATACGCCATTTTATTGTTAGACATGTATGTATGTTGCACATTAGACTCCTGTATGTCTCTCTCTCTCTCTCTCCCTCTATATATATGAGGAATAATACACCAGTATAATTTTTACCAACTATTATATCATTCAATAACTTTCAATTATATATTATTTTCTTAAAACTCACCATTACATTGAAAACACATTTTACATAGATCATATATACAAAAAATTTATTAATCCAAAAATAGTTGATACCTCGTTCATATAGATCAAAATTGGCATAATATATACTTTTTAAAATATACTATAATATTAATCATCTGGTTACCTTTTTATTGTTCTTCGGTTTTGACAAAATTTGACACAAACAATCATGGTGTAATATAAAGTTATAATTCATCGGTTGAATTGACAAAATTTACTTTTTACATAAAGTTATGGTGTAATAGTTGATAAGAGTTACAAAGTTATTAATGATGTAATAATTGGTAAGAGTTATATTGGTATAATTCGATCTTACCCTTATATACATATATATATATATATATCGGGGCAATGACCCCAGGTGTAAGAGTTAGTCAAATTACACTTTCAATAACTTTTTGTATAATGCAAATTTAATCAATCCAACCGTTGAATTTAATGTTCTTATTAATTAGATTAAGTATAAAAAATTTCATATAATTCTAAAATTATTTAGTAGTTCATTAAATCACTTTATTTTAACATATAATATGATATTAAAATATATATAAATATTCAATATTAGATAACATGTTTAGAAAAGTCCAAATGATGTAAAATTTGATATACATAATCATAAAGATAATATCATCAAATTCAACAATTGGATTGGTTAAATTTGTATTATACAAAAAGTTATTAAATGTATAATTTGATTAACTCTTACACCTGGTGTCAACAGATCCTGCCCTATATGTGTGTGTGTGTGTGTGTGTATCAAATTACACCTTCAATAACTTTTTGTATAATTCAAATTTAACCAATCCAACCGTTGAATTTAATATTCTTATTAATTAGATTAAGTATACAAAATTTCATATAATTTCAAAACTATTTAATAGTTCATTACATTACTTTATTTTAATGTATAATATGTTATTCAAATATATGTAAATATTCAATGTTAGATAACATGTCTAAAAAAGTTCAAATGACGTGAAATTTGATATACATGATCATGAAGATAATATTACATAATTCAACAGTTAGAGTAGTTAAATTTGTATTTTACAAAAAGTTATTGAAGATATAATTTGACTAACTTTAATACCTGGTGTCAACGAATCCTGACCCTATATATATATATATATATAAACTTTTATTTAACTGGTGTAAAGTAAGGGTAAAAAATTAATATAAAATAATTATTTTTGGTTATAATATTTTAGAATTGTACCTTCTTGGTCAACGAGAGAAACCGTTATGATGGCAGTTGCCCTCAGTTTGAGTCAATTTCTGCTTGTCAGCCTGAAAAATCCAAAGATTATAGGTTTACTTTAGTTTTCTACTATTGCTTCTTTATCTCATTTTATAATACTTTTAATGTTTAATTATATCTTTTGATACATCAAATTTGTGATAAGTTTGTTTTTAGTATTTTAACTTTAAAATTAATTTTTTTAGTCATCTTAATTTAAAATAGTTCACTTTTGGTCTTTATTAAAGACTAAATTAAGATCACAAAATAGGAATTAAAAGTGGACTATTTTTAAATAACGGGAACTAAAAAAATTATTTTTAAATTTGAAGGACAAAAAACTAACTTTTCCAAATTTGACGAACCAAAAAGATATTTAAGCCTATTTTTAATCAATTTTCTTAATACTTTAAAAAATACTAAATAAGACAAATACATTCAATATTTAAAAACATATTTAATATTTTTTATTTGATAAGGAAAAAATCAAATTAAAAAAATATCGTTAGAAAATTTAAAATTATTTTTTGCAATAAATCTTCAATGGAATAGAATGTAGTTTTTTCTATAGGGCGACTGAATGATATGAAGAAAGTCCTGAAAAGCGAACTTTATAATCGATGATTAATAATGCATGTGTAGAAATCGTCAATGATGCCTTCTTCATTTTTCCTCAGAAATCATTTAAAGCTTCCGATAGATGCCCTCTTATTTATGACTCCTTTTAAAATCTCATGGACATCTACAGCACCTTTCAGTACTCTTTGTAGTTAGCACTTAGCACCATCACCATCCATACTTCTCCGGTCACCCTTTTTGGTAGGGCACGTTAATTCCATAGAAGAATTAGTCAACCCAAAAGAGGGATATGTGGCTGGTTCTTCGGTCACGGATAAGCATCCAATGCATGAAAGAGAATATATGCGACCTTCTTGTTATGGAGTGGTACGGTAGGCCACATATTATCGGAGTCTAGCAAGCTAGCTCATTAATCATTATACATTTACACGAGATGCGAGCCTGTTGTCAACGGGAAACACAATGTAAAGATTTTTATATATTATTAACTAATTAGACACTATTTTAAATATAATTTTTAAAGTAATTATTACAAAATTAACAATCTTAACGTACATTATAATTTATGATTGGATAACTGTATAATTTATTTTTTACATTATTTTTTTTACATTCAATGTATTCTGATCAAATTCTCATAAACAATATTTTAAGAACGATTAATAGAATTTAATTAGAATATACTGACAGTGTATAAAAACTAATATATGTTATACTTTACTTTATTTTGTTTAAGTATACATGATTTAAAAAAAAAAAAAAAAAAAGAGTTTCCTCCGTAACTTTCAATATTATCGTCAACCAGTTTTTAAATCATTAATTAACATCAACTTTAAGAATATAAAAAGTGAAATGAATTTTTTTTAGTAAAATTCTAAAACAAATAATAAAAGTGTTTAAAAATCATTTTATACTTTAAATTTCAAAAATTGATAATATGATGTTTAAAATTAGTGTGATACTACCAAATGTACATTATAGAGAATTTTTTTTGTAAGGCTCATTCATAATTAATCATTATGTTAAAAAAATTTGTTTATATTAAAGTATAAATTAAAGGGTAGTGTATTTTATGCTTTTAAAATAATATATATATATATATAACTTAAGCATTCCCTTAAAAGAAAGAGAGTATAATTTACGCAGATAATAGTTGAGAAGTAGAAAGTCTAATGATAAAGGTATCCAATGATGTTTGTCTTTATGTGTTATATATTAATTATGATGGTGCTTCCATGGCATGTATATCTCATTATTTGCGATTGGTTTGTCTAGACTTTGGAGCTGCTCTAATATATTTCAATAAATAACATTCATTTTGGCGGGCCATGGGCCACCTTCTTCTCATATAATACTCACATGGACGCACGTAGTTTATGTTGCTACTCTATACTAAGTTTATTATGCATATATAGATAGAGAATATACATGCAAAGATAAAGTTATCACTAATCGGTATGTTTGAACGATATATTGCAATTATAATTTAAAATTTTGTTTTAAATTCCAATAAAATTGGCGTACAATTATAAATTTTATATTTAGGTTATGTAAAAAAAAATGAGCGTAGAATTAGAGCTTTAAATTCAAATCTAATTTTATTGAATAGATATAAAATCTAAAGATTGAAAATATTATCATAATAGGGGTAGCGGTCATAGTAACATTAGTGATAACAATGGTTTCGATAGCAACGCTAGCAATAGAGGTAGTTAGTAGTAAAGGTGGCAGTAGTAGAAGCAAGGGTAGTAAGTGTTATGGGTGGCAAATAAAAACTGGTTTGATCCAATAGGTTAGTCCATTTAAACCAATTTTTTAGGTGGGGTGGGGCTGGAGGTATTCAATCCACCAATCTATTTTGTCCACCAAAAACAGGTTCGTAATGGGGTAGGATAGGCCAGTTTGTCAGGCCAAGAACTTTTTATTTTTAAAGTTGGGTAAAAAAATAGTGTAGGATTTTGGGTTTTAGTTTCATTTTAATATGAAAGTGGATTGTGTTTATTGTTTAGGACCTAATATTTTAAGTTAAGAGATGATTAATGAATGTAAATGTGCTCTCAGACAATTCTTTACCATTGTTGTTAGTATTGAAGACAAAGCATTTACAAGAGATAGATAGAATAATGCAATTAAAAATCATCAAGTGGACAAGTGAAAGGGATAATGACTAGTAGGAGCTTAAAATTATTTTCTTTGATAATGTTTTTAGTTTTTATAATTTTTAAATATCTCACTTTTCCTTTTTTTTTTTTTTTTTGGGCAGGCCAGCCCCTCAGCTCGCCAACCCATCCATAAATGAGGTTAAGGGTGGCAGAATGGATTCAACCAGTGCTAACCCGACATTTTTGGCAAGGTGGTTAAGGTAATAAAACCCACCAACCTGCCCTAACCTACTGGCCCAACCTGCCCACCCCACTCAACTGTTTTTTATTTAATTATTTATTATTTTGGTTGTAAATGTATAGTCATCTAACACAGGGACGAAGTTTCCAATGCCACGTGAATAAGGATAATCATAATTTTGTAGAACAAGGCATTTTGTTAATTTGTTTGCACTCCTACTAGACCACTTAATATAGTTACAAATAATAATAAAATTATACGTTAAATTGATATAATGTGTATTAAAAATTATGCAATCCAATTCAATTAGATAATGACAAAAAATATTCAAATTCAATTGATTTTTTTTTAATTTGGGTGGGTTAAAAGTGGGGTGGGTCAACTTACCAACCTATTTTTTTTAACCTGCCAACCCATTTTAGTGGGTTTGACCTACCAATCTGCTTTTCTTTATAACTCGCCGACCCACTCCATACCCCTTGACGGGCTAACCTACCAACTCGTTGCTAAGTAGGAGGGTTGAATTATCCAACTTGCTACTCGTCAACTGGTTAACCTATCTCGCCCCGCTTTTGGCAAGTTAAAGGTGGGTTGGGGCAGGTCGGCCCACTTTTGCCGCCCTAAACAGGGTAAGTTGCATTTCCAGCCCATGTATGTTAAGTGGGCCAATCTGCCCTAACCAATTTGGTGGGCTAATGGTGTGGTAGGTCAAAACGGGTTGGACTGGCCCATTTTGTCATCTAGTTGGTGGTGGTAGTATCATAATAGTGATGATAATAGAGTTTTGCTGCTAGTACCAATAATAATGATGATAATGATGGTAATATTGATAGTATCAATGGTTATAGTCTTGGTGATAGCAATGGTTGTGATAAAATTTTAATGATAATGGTTGAAACAATGGTAATGAAAATAATGATTGTGATGATGATTTTCATGATAATGATTATAGCAATGGTAGTGGGGATAATGACTGTGCTGATGACATGACACTTGTAGCAATGGTTAGAGATAAAGATAGGGATGATTTATGTGCAATGTGGGGGCAAGGTGAGAAGAATTGACTATTTTTATAATATTGGATAAGAATTAGAAATGACTCAAAATAATTATTTTTTAATTTCATAGAATTGTCATAGGATTTAAGATCCTATTTCTTAAAAACTTTTAAATATAAAAATTATCAAAATTAATAGACCCCACTCTAATTCTAAGTTTCAATTTTCATGTTCAATATCACACACTACATACACCAACACTTCATATATAATGTTATGGTTGTGGCACTAGTAACAATGATAAGGATGATGATGACATTATATAGGTAGCAATGATAGAGACAAAGTTAGAGAGAATTATGCATAGTGTAAGGGTGAGAATTGATTATTTTTATAATGTTGGTTAGGAATTAGAAATGACTCAAGATATTATGTTTTAATTCCTTATAAATGTCATAGGATTTGAAATTCTAATTTTAAAAAGACTTTTAATTATAAAAAATTATTAGAATTAATAGACCTAATTCTAATTCTAAGTTTCATTTTCATGCTCAATATCACACATCCATTGGACACTAACACTATATATATAATTTTTTATTAGTTTATATTCACTTTTAGGTTGGGCAAACAATTTATAAAATGGAGCTAGCTAAATCAAATTGCACCATAAAAAAGCATGGCTTAAATGTGTTTTAGTCTCTCAAATTTAGGGTAAGTTTGTTTTTGGTCTTTCAAATTTAAAATTAATCTTTTTAGTCCCTCTAATTTGAAAAAAGTTGGTTTTGATCTCTCTGGACCACCTGCAACATCATTAACAGGAGCAGATTGAGTCAGTTGTGTAGCATCAACTAACAGAGACTCTAGTAGATGAGTTTTGTGTGGAAGATTCACTAACATTTGGGCAGATGGACTAAAACATGTTTTTTTCAAATTATAGGTACTAAAAAAATTAATTTTAAATTTGGAGGACTAAAAACAAACATACCTCAAATTTGAGAGACTAAAAACATATTTAAGCCAAAAATAAATTATTTAAGTAATTTCATGTAATTAAAAATTTTATTTATTTAAAAAATAGAAACAATTAAATTTTTCTCGCACATACAAAGCTTTAGGGCTTAAAGTGTGAAAATATGTAAACTGAAAAAAATAAAATGTATACACCATTAATTAAAATCAATTAAGTTTATGATGTACTTTAATTCAAATTAAGCGAATACATATTTACTTTCTCACTTTACACATTAAATTATTAACACAATGTGAACATCTAATCTTATGTTTTTATTTCATTATTTTGAAAAAAAAATAGATTAAAAATCATAAAAAAAAAAAGGAAGAGAAAGAAAAAAAAATAAAAGAGTAGAGAAGAAAAAAAAATAAAAAAACATAAAAAAATATTATTCTAAAAAAAAGAGAGATAAGTCTTTCACGCTCAGTTGGCATTGAGTCTTGCCCAAGAGCCCAATTTAGCCAATAGCCTATTAATCCACTTACTCACCTATCAGAAATTCAACCCAATTCATCACTCATCAACCCACATAAACCATGATCAGCTTTTTTGTCCTAATCACTTATTCTCCTATCCAAATTATTAACCCGATCCATTACTTAACTCAATGCCCATTTTACCCTTATAGCATTCACAGGAGTTTCAAATCTTAGTTATAGTATCAGTATCACGGGCTCAATGCAGCAGAGGCATGGGTTCGATGGCTAAGTTCATGCTGCATGGGAAGTAAGGATGGTGCAGTGATCTGGTCTGAGGGACAAGGCACTTAAAAGTAAATTTGTCATTGACCTACTACATCCAATTGATCATAATTTTTATCATTATTTGAATTTATTTCGCGCTCTATTTTTTATATTTATTTTATATTTATCATTATTTTCCCTTTTTTTTAGTTTAATTGTTATGTACTGTGAGTATAAAAACTTACACTGTCAACCAATCAAAAATCAGATTTAGTGTAACTCTTATGTAGTTATTATCAAAGTCAACAAATTTATCGTACATGGTGAGTTTGTGATTGAATGATAATGTAAACTGCTTTACACCATCAATGCATAACCTTTTTTTTATTTTTTTTTATCGTATCTCTAGTGTTTTTTTATCACTTTTATTTTTTTTCTTCTTATTTTTCTTATTCTCAGGTGTATATACCCATTTAAGTGTTGAAAACAACAATCTTGATTTACTTTAAAATAATTCATTTTAAAGAATTTTTTTCGAACACCATGACGAAGGATTCGAGACTAACAACAGACACATGAAGCCAAATTATACATTAACGTGCTTAATTACGGTTCATGAAATGGGCATGCTTATGTGGATCCCAACACACAACACAAGCAATAGATGGAACCAAATTGGCACTTCAAGTAACCATGCCATTGCAAACTTTTAAGAGACTGAAATAGGATCTCTTTCTTTTAAAATTAAATAAAAATATTTTTAATCGTTAATTTTAAATCTATCCTCAAATTAATTTCAACTCGAGGTATTCAAAATCAATCTAATCCACTAACAACCGCTTCAATTGATCCAAAAAACCACAAATCAAAATAATGGCAAACCTAAAAAAAGAACTACAAAAAAATATTTTTTTATTTGATTTGGATTGAATTGGTTTTCGGTTCTACTTATGAAAAATTAAAAATTGATTAAATTCAAAACAAACCGCACATATATATGCCATAAGCATTGAAATTACTGTGTTGTCTTACTTTCATTCATAGTGCTTGCATTTCCGTCTTTAACATGATTTTCCACATCTCCTATGAAGTTATCTACTATAGCTTTCATATATTTAACAATTTGGACGTGGTTTTTTACTTTCAAAGCGCGTATCCAAACACCGCATTAGTCTCTTCTTCATCACTTCACCCTTAAGCTCCTCCAGACAGTGTCTAGTTCCCTCTTTGATATTTGGACTGTCAGAATAATTTGTCTTGACATAATTTCTACTTTGGATATTGGATTATGTAATGTAATGTCACATTAATTGATTATCTTTGAAGTGTTATGCGTTAAAGTTTTAATTATGTATTTAATCATTTTTTCTAATATCTATTTCCTCTTTCAAAAATGAAAAAATCAATCCAATTCAAACTGATTTAATTTGAATTGGGTCCGATTTAGAAAAATAATAATAATAAAAATAAAATCAATCAGATGATAAAATAACAAAATTACAATAATTAGATTAGATTACTTTTCGTTCCAAAACGATCTAATATGAACTGGAAGCAACCCTAATTTCAACTCAATTACAGATTCATCGAGAAAGATTAATTTAAAGATTAATCAAATCAGCCATAATCTGCTCACATGATATAGTTTATACTACTTTCGTTCCTTTTTAAACATCGTTTAAAGTTTTTATACACAAACTAAAAAATACAATAAATTTTCTTGTTTTTTATAAAATAATTTTAAAGTTTCCTATTATGTCTTTTTTTATTTCTGCTCTGCAATAAATACATAGTTATAAATGTGTAAATTAATTAAAAATAAAGTAAAAAATAAGGATATAATTGATAAAATAATAATTAATATTATCTTAAATTATAAAAATGACAGATAAATAGAAATAATTTTTTAAAAAAACTAACAACTAATAAATACACAGAAAGTAATTCAATGAATTATTATAATACAAATATACTATTCTATATGGCTTCAACTTTGCATCAAGGTTAAGAATATGTTTGGTAAAGAGGGAAAAAAAAAAGGAAGGAAAGATTAAAGAAGAAAAATAAATGAAAAATAAAGTAAAAATTAAATATGTTTGGTTGAAAAAAAAAAGATAAGAATAAAATAAAAATTAAATTATTTTTATTATTATTATTTATTTTTATCATTAATATTATTTTTATTGTTATTAATAATATTTATTTTATTATTATTATTATTATTATTATTATATAAATGCACAAGGCTTATCACATGAGAGAAATAGGGCAAGAAAATTTACATGTTATGTAAATCGATTTTTTTTCTTGTTCATATAACAAAGGCGGACAAGCAAACAAAAAGAGGAGTTCAGTCATATTTCTGAGCAATTCTTCACATCTTTGAGAAGAAAATTTTTTGTGTGAATTCCACATATTTTTCTTAAATTTCTTCACACTTTTATTTTATCAATCAACAAATTTCTTCTCACTTTTCTTCTCTTTCTTCCTCTCTCTTTTAATTTCCACTCTAGCAAACGATGCCTAAGTTACGTAACTAGATTGAAGACGCGCATCCGTTACCTCAGTCAAAGAGATTAGACCAGAGATAGAGCCCCAAGATTTGAAGTAACGAGCAATGGGACCCATTCCCCATAACAACCATTGACCTGTTCCTTCCCCCACTTTCCCCAACTTTGATTACTCAATGCTAAAGTTATCATTATTCCAACTCCACATGCCTCTCTGGGGCCCTCACACTTCTCCATCGTAACCATGCCCTTGACTTTTTGCCCTCAACACCGTCCTTTTTTCAACAAAAGGAATCTAATCTTTGAACTTAGATCTCCCAGTATTATTATTGAATACACATATTCTACCAAGAAAATAATAGCGAGCCCATCCTCGAAGCAATTCAACTCCAACATCAAATCAAATTAATGCCTTATGGCTCTTTCAAAAAAAATAGAAAAAATAATTTGCATTAAAGAAAACAGATCACTGTATTTCATTTCGGGACCTGTACTACTAGTACTACTACTTTGGGTCAAATTTACACAAAAGCCCTCGTCAACTTTAGACGACTCCGTCAAACTCCACAACGCAAAAAGTTGACTTCCGCTCCCACTTTTTCCGCCCTCGAACCTCGCATCCGCCGTTACCGTCACGGTGCGACGGACACTTAACGTCCCCCGTCAAGTTTCCGAAACGACGCCGTCGGCTAACTGGACTGAAGGCCGTAACCAACACCGGCAGCGACGGTCAACGGCAGCGCATGACCGTGCTCACCCTCGTACGTCACTATCAGCATCTTGGGGTCATCTTGCGCTCGCTCCACGTGCTTCCTCGCCGGACACCCTCTCACGGTGCTGCATTTGTAGTACCCTCTGACAATACCAAACCCAAATTCAATATCATTAATTATTACTCAAATTAAATTAAGGACATAATATACATACACTTTCATTAAATCTTTCTTTAACCAGAATTAGAATATGACATTTAATACAAATATTTATTATACAAATTATTTAAATGAATCCAATTTCTTAACCTATCTTAATATTTAATGCAAATATTTATTATACAAATTATTTAAATTATTAAAGAAAATTTTCAAATTTAATTAAGTACTATAAACTCACTTATATCTACATTATTGGTAGATTTTAATATAGAAAAAATAAACTATTTACCGACAATATAAAATATCTAATCACAATCTATTATATATGATAAATTTATTAGTCTTGATAATAATTATTTTAAAAATCACACTAAAACTTATTTATGATTAATTCACAATATAAAAATTGACGGTACATAACAAATAAAAATTAACTGAATATATATTAACAAA
This sequence comes from Spatholobus suberectus, assembly GCA_004329165.1. NCBI lineage: Eukaryota > Viridiplantae > Streptophyta > Magnoliopsida > Fabales > Fabaceae > Spatholobus > Spatholobus suberectus. The sequence goes on along the minus strand of CM014729.1, from coordinate 35,582,473 downwards.
TTTTACAAGCATTTAGTATATTTGAAGATAAGATAATTCTTAATTATAAATGGTTCCTTTAACTAAAAATCAAAGTAAAGTACTTCAAAAATTAAATAGGTGTGTACCTTAGCCATTCTCTAAATTTAATATAAATTTTTGTTTTCTTAAAAAAAAAAAAAAAAGAGAAAGGACTATGAGATCTGCATTTGACTTTGACCGATTCAACACAACGATAGAAGAAAGAATAGAACAATACCTAGGGTAAGGTGAACCCTTGATCGGTTTTTGACCGTACTTTCTCCATGAGTTCTCGTCCGGCGGGATATCGGCGATCTTCGAGCTTATCGCCGGCACGCGGATCGTTCGTTTCACACGTGATTTCCTGTGAACAAAGAAGTTACCATCAGTTTTTTTTTGTGGTTTTGAATTATTATTATTATTACTATTTATTGTGATGTGGGGGAAAACCTTTTCTTAGAGCAGTGGCAGGAGTGTTTGGCGGAGAGGGCGGCGTCGCGGCACTTTTTCCGGTGAGAGGAGGAGAGAGGGGGTTTGGCGGCGGAGGGAAGGAGGAAGGGGCCGATCTTGCCGTCGGAGACGCTGGCGTCGTTGGTGACGGAGGACAAGAACGAGGAGGAGGTGGTGGAAAGAGTGAGAGTTTCGTCTTTGTTATTGGGCTTAGAGTTGAGAATGGTGGGTTTAATGAAATCTAAAGTGAAGCCTTGGGTTTGAGGCCGAGGCTGAGGTTGAGGTTGAGGTTGAGGTTGTGGTTGGGCTTGGCCTTGGGCTTGGGCTTGGCCTTGGGCTTGGACCGGTGCGCGGCGGAAGCGGGCGTGGCCGGTGCGGTTGAGAAGGCTGATGACCTGTTTGAACTTGGAGACGGTGAAGTCGGTGATTTCGGAGCAGTCGAGGTTGTTGTTGTTGTTGTTAAGAGAAGAAGAAGAATTGCAAGAAGAGGGAGAGAGGAGTCGTACGAGATGCTCCATGCTCTTTAACCCCGCAGAAGCTGCTTCTTGTATTGCTATCTGTTCCTCCATCCTCGTTCTGGGAACAACGTCTATCATATTCACTGTCATCGAAGATAAAGAATTATGAAGAAGAGGTTTTGGTTTTGGTTTTGGGGAGAATGGGAGAGGTTATAAAAGAGAGAGAAGGGGGTTGGAAAGTCAAACAAGTTTCGTGGATCCAAAGGTGGAGATTGGTTGCAACAGAGACATGGAACAGAGGAAAGTACGCCGCGACAAAGCAAGAGTTACTGTGAGGGTCCAAAAGAAGTGTTAATGGTGGGTCCCACCTCCCTTATTTCCAAAGTGGACTACAGAAACCAGAAGACCATTACAAAATATCATTATGGGTAATAATCTCTTTCCTCTGCACCATCTTTTGTTTGTTTTACTTTTTTGTAATGGAGTGTACTTGACAACTAAGCACTCGGAACTGCCAAGTTGACAGTCACGGCGTGGAACCAAAATTCTTTTCGGTCCTTTTAATTATAGATTTTTCTCATTATAATATTAATGTTTAATTTTAGGTTATTTTCTAATTTAATTTCTTTAATAAAAATAAAGATTACTTAATTTGTAATGTAAACTACAGGGATTACAGCAGGATCAAAATTTTAATCAGACGAAACTGGTTCGGAGTCCGGACAATGCATATGGTATCATTTGAACCTGTGTACTACAGATCAAACAAAAAAGTATGAACCTGCGTACTGACATTGTATGTTATATGATTCTGAATTATCTTCAGGTAATATTTTTTTCCATCATCTTTATTATAAATTTTGTTAATTTATCACATTACGAGGCATCAAAATAATATTTATTATTTTTATTAATTATTTCAATGAAAAATATTAAATAATTTTAATTAGCGTAAATAATAAGGTTTTAATTAAAATACACTGCAGAAAATATTGTTTATATTGACATTATTCAATTACAAATCCACCTTATATATAAATGAGAATAGTTATCTTAAACAAGAATATTTGTAGCTGTTATTTTTCAAGAAGAGTATTTTTAGTTGTCATTTTTAATGAGAGCGTTTTTAGAGATTTTTTAATCTCTTATCTCTTTCAATTTATCATTTTCAATATGTTTAGTTTTAAATTAAATTTAAATATTTTTTAAAAAAATTATCAATAATTAAAAATTAATATTGTATTACAATAACTATTTATTATAAATTTAAAATATAATCTATATGTTTAAAAATATTTATTTATTATAAATTTTAATTATAATATAATTTATATATATTTTGAAGTATATATTTATTATAAATTTAAATTATATAAAATAAATTTTTATTCTGTGCAATACATAGGTTAAAATACTAGTTATCATATAATAAATTTATTAACTTTTATAATAATTATTTTGAAAGTTATACCTATAATTATTTTTAATCCATTAATAATAATTCAATCTTTACGTAAACTAAAATCTCAAAATGTATATACTAACCAAACCTACGTAATGTAAAGATCCGAATACATGTAAGTTCTTAATAAAGAATTCAATACTATTAAACATTTTTTCTATTAATCATGCAATTTCTTGACACTATTTTTCTTTTCGACGAAAAAGCTCTTAATACTATTCTAATTCAATACTAATTTAAGGACGAAGCCTCTACTCATAAACGCTGCATTTACATTCTTTGCAAACACGACAGTCAACGCTTTTAAAGGTGATGTACTACTTTCCTTAACGTCGCCCAAGCCAAACCCAAAGCTATGGTCACATCAGTTTTTTTTATACGTTTGTTTTTGTATTAATAAATTTTAGAATTTTTTATTATATATAGCAGTACAAGATCAGAAATAAAAAATAATAAATTTTTATTTAAAAATATTGATATGTTAAAAATATAAAAAGTATTTAATAATTATTTTTAAAATAATTTAAAAATTTATATAATACATTTAATTTAATCATGTACATCCTACATGCAATAAAAAGTTTTATAAATCTATTATAGGTTTATTTATGTTTCTTTTTATTTTTCTCATTTTGATCTTTTATTTTTTTTGTTTATTTATGTTTTTATTAAAAAAATTATTTTAGTTCTTGATGTATCACCCGGCGAATACACTTCGTTATTATTATTTTTTTAATTTTAGTTTCTGACATGTCACTCAGTCCATACACTTTGTTATTTTAGTCTTTATAAATTTATAAACTTTTAATATAAATTTATCTTATATAAATAAAATAAAAATAATAAATACAAACAGATAAAAAAATATTGGAAGATCAAAAATGAGAAAAAAAAATATACATATTTTGCAGGGATCAAAAGATATTAAACCCTCTAGTTGCCAAGGAAGAGGTGTGCCAAACTGTAGCAGGATATGGATCATTAACCTCTTATCTTCTTATTTGTGAGAGAGGAAATGAAGCGGAAGAAAATAAGATAAAAATATTAAATTTTTATTGTTTATTTGAGGAGAAAAATAGAAAAGATGAAAGTTATTTTTGTAGGACCTATTGAAAAAATCCCTCTAAATTCAAATGAAATGGGAGGAATTTTTTTTTTGTTCAATTTTTTTTAAAAAAATTATAATATAAATTATTTTTAAAAATAATAAACAATTTTATGTTTAAAATTATATTAAAAAAATACATTTTTTTAATTATTGTAAAAAGAATTTATATAATTCATTTATTTCTTCTCACTCTTCTTTCTATTCATCTAAATAAATAGAGAGAAATTTCTTCCATTCCTTCTTATTTTTATTCATTTAAATAACATACTTTTTTATTTTACTTCTCTTTTATTTTCATAATTCTTCTTTTTTTTCTTTGAATTTCTTTTCTCTCTATTTTACTTCTTATTTAAACAAAGTATAAGTGCAATGATTAACATGAATTAGGAATTGGAAAGCTCTAGTTATGCGGGATACAATTTTTATATTCTTTTTTAAATATTTTTATTTACTTCTAACAATTTTTGCAATATTCGATTTAATATACAAAACTGATCAATAAAATAAACAAATAAAACTCTGAACGTAAAAAAAGTTGTTGTGATTCTCTCTTTGTACATGTCTAAATGATTATATAAGTATGTATGTGCTGCAGGGGGTTCAAATCTAATTTAATCCAAAAAAAACTGTAAACCGATAAAAAAAATTGAAAATCCATAAAAACTTAATTTTATGGGATTCTTTTGTATCATGTTTTTGAAGTTCTTAATGTTAGTTGAGTGGTCATGAGTAAGACTTTGGCCATAACACAATCAGCAAATCCAAGATGTATTCCTACAAGTAAAGGGAGTTTGTATAGATATTGGTTGTCTTTGAAAAGTTTTAAATCTACTGATAAGTCTAATTCTAATATCTTGATTTTGGACAGCAATGCATCGTGAACCTCTACATATATCGTTTGCTAATACATGATCGATTAAAGTTTGTATCAAAATTCTTTTCGACATCATTCCAACTGATCAGTTCATATTAGTTTCGAGTGGTGTTTGCAAAATTGAACCAATCCAAATCAAACCAATGTTTTTTTAATACACATATGTTATTATGTTTTTCTTATGTAATTTCTGTACGTTATATTATGCTTTTTAGGGTTTCACCGATATTTTTATTATACTTTTTTCATATATTCAACCAACATAGCAGAACTATATATATTTTATTTTTCTCGACTTTTATTTTGAATATATATGTTTTTATCTCTTTATGAAAAAGAAATCATGTCATAGGATAATCAAAAAATTGATTGGCATCCTTCTTTTTTATGTTTAGGTTTAATTATCTTTTTAGTCCCTATAGTTGCGCAAACTTTACCTTTTGGTCCTTATAGTTAAAAATAATTTGGTTTAGTCCCTATACATACACTTTCGATATTGCTTTGGTCTCTGTTGTTTTAAACCACCACAAATTAAATAAAAAATACCAGAAAATGTCAATTTGTGATAGTTTTTCACCCTCAATTTTCATTATATGACGGTTTTCTTTCACGGAGTTAAGACATACTTGACAACATAGATCAAATCAGTATCGAAAATGTATGTATATGGATTAAAATGGATTATTTTTAACTATAAGGACCAAAAGGTAAAGTTTGCACAACTATAAAAACTAAAAAGATAGTAAAACCTTAAGTTTATTTTGAAAATAATGTTCAATATTTGGATAGTAAATAGGAAATTAAAATGTCAGTAAAGACGTGTTGATAAAAACTAAATCATCTAATCTAATCCAAACTGTATTTTATTGGATCAGATGCAATCGAAATTTTTTAAGAAAATAATCCAAATCGAGCCGAACCACATATTTTAATTTTTGGATCGGATAACTTTTTGACTCAAAACCAACCTAAATCAATATGTGAACACCCCTAAATTGTGTTGTATCTAATTAAAATTACTCTTTTGTTCAATTAAATGATGTGATTAAATAAACTAAATTCTTCTCGTTTTATTGCCAAGTCCCATTTGGATAAAGGTTGTCTTCAATGTAAATGAATAAAAATGTATTTATTATTAATTTAATTAAAATCACATCTTAACATTAGCTCATTAAATTTTTGTAATAAAAATATTTTTATAAATTTATTTGAAACGCAATTTTGACTTTGACAAAGCAATTTTGCATTTCCTATATTATAGGCATGTAGACTAACGATTAATTTTTTTAAAAAAATATTTTTTCTGAAAATGAAAATTAATTATTTTAAAAAAATTAAACTAATTCAGTACCATGTTAATTTTAGAAAGTACTTGGACGATTATCAATAGCTATATGAATTCATTTTTATTAAAATTAAAGTTTTTATAAATATTTGGATAAAGATCTTTTATAATAAAAATGTCTTTATTGTAAATAAATAAGAGCATATCTATTATTAATTCAATTAAAATTACATCGTATTTTGAATACATTAAAATAAGTGATGTAAAAGAGAGAGAGAGGAAACAACGAGAAATATGAGATAAAATAAATGATATGATAGGAAAAAAAAAAAGGAAATATGTGAAATTGTTTTAAAAAATTGTAGTATAAATAGCATTACTCTTTAAAATATTTGTCGCTTTTGAGCTCTGCACTAAAATTAAGAAAATTAATAATTCTATTCAAAAAAAAAGAGAAAATTAATAATTCTCTTAAAATCTAGAAAGAAAATTAACCATAGGATTGAATTACCCTTTTCTTAGACCTATATATTTTTAATATGCATCTCTTCAAACGAAGAAAATAATCAAATTTTATAAATACCAATACTAAATGCTTTGAAGAGAAGAAGGACAACGTTAAAAAAATAATAAATATTTTCTTAATTAATATTGTAAATTGAAAATTAATTTAGAAAAAAAAGCTATAAAAAAGATGATTTTTCCGAATATAGGAAGTAGTTAATTTTAAAATTTTCTTTTACGTGTTCTGAGAAACATTTCCGTTGTCAATTCAATATGTTATGTTTGGTTGACATTTAATTAAATAAATATTGTTTTCGTTATCTTTGTTAGTCATTTATTTTTATTTTAAAATTTAATAAAGTATTAATTATTTATTTTAATTTTATTCTTGATGTTAATAACAGAAAACAAGCAAATAAAGGTTGGTCTAATTCGGAATATCCTACAAACATACACCCTATAACATAAAGGCTCTTTCTCAGCTGTTAAAATACCAATTTTTAACCATTATAAGCACTATATATGTGATAGTTAAAAAATGTGTGGATCTTATTTTAACGGTTACAAACTATTAAGATAGGTAAACATATTATGGTGGTTACACAACAATAACTAAATCAAACCAGATTAAATATTTTGTGTGTGTGTGTGTATACATATATATATATATATATATATATATATGTATGACCTAAATACTTATTATTCTTATATTATATCATTAATTTTTGTTGTTCAGTATATGTCCTCTTAAGAATCCAAGTTAAATAATTAAATAAAATCAAAAGAAGCGAACGGGTAATAGAAAATTATTGCGCAACGATCTCATCGAAAGCTTCGCCGTTGCATCCTTTTCTTTTTGTCCTTTTGTTTATGGTTGACCGTGTGTTTGATAAGTATTGGTGTAAAAGCAAAACAGCAAGTCATGGGACTTTAATTTTTGAAATTAAGCATGGATTCTCAATACGATCATAAAAGTAAACTATATAGCATTAATAATTCATAACATGAAACGACGTAAAATGGATCACTCCTTTTGATTTCTTTTGTAAGGTCAAATCCTAATTTGGCCAGCCACAATATCGTGGGAAAGAGAAACGTTATGATGGTGTTTACTATAAAAAAAAAAGTTCAAAATAATCTTTTTGTCACTTCAATGCGTGGAGGCACTTATCTAGTTTCAAAAAATGGGAATTAAAATAACGATCAGTTTTAAGAGTTAATTTTAACTTTTTAAAAATAAAAATATTAAAAATATTTATCATACTTTTTATATTTTTAATGTAATTATTTTAATAGTTTTTTATTTATAATTATTTAAAATTAAACTATATAACTGATGTTAACAAAGCCCTTAAAATAAAAGCACACCAAACAATACATGTTAGACATGATTTGAAGACTGAAGAATTAAGAATTTATTCTATATGCTAGTACATATGCTCCTTGCACCACATAAATTATATTTTAGTATACAAAGTTAAAAGGATATAATTATGGCGTCAATCAAAAAAAAAAAAAAGGATATAATATTGGCGGAGGTATAGTTAGAGGCTTTTATCGTTGAGGAGAACATGTGAGGCCCAATTCAATTTAATTAGACAAAACAAATGTTCGGTTTTAACATTTATTATGCTTTTCTAATTTGACATTGATAACGTGTTCAACATTTTAGTGCAATTACGTAAGCTCACCACATCCACACAAAAGTAAAGCATTTGAATTTTGCAAAGCAGCATGGTTAAAGGCACAATCAATCACCGTCCGATGAGTCCACGGTCATCCAACGGCAACATGTTGTGGTGGCTGCGGTAGTTGACCTAAGATTATAATTGATTATAATTATATAATGGCAAATCACATGACGCCCAATTGGAGTTTGGGTCAAAGCCACCAGGATACACTAACAGCCAACAAGGTCGTCCCAAAATAGTTTTTCTAGCTCATAGCTATTTCAAACCAATTCATATTCAATCCAGCTGTTTGTGCCTAGCTCAGCAAACACTACTTTTCCACACTTCTGTTCATGTTTTTCTTTTTTGGTGTGTGTGTGTTCGTTGACTTTTGGGATTGGTGAATTTGTTATCATAAATCATCTATATATTAATTAGAGAGGGGAAAAAAATAGGAAGAAACGTCAGTGAAAATCAAATGTCTCATTTCTCTCAATGGGTGAAAGTAGACTCAGTTAAACTAGATTTTAGCCACGTGCGAAAAACTTATTTATAAATTATTTCAACTTATTTTATATTTGTGTAAATGTTTAAAAAAAAGTTATAAAAATAGCATATGATATGTATATAAATTGTTTTTAACTAACTACAAAAAAAGCGTGAAAAAGCGACGGACTATTAGTGACGAATATGAAATAATTGTTTAGTTGCGACAGCTTAACTGTTGCTACAGCAACATTTTCTAAAAAAAAATAAATAAATTGTAAGAATAATATTTTAAAAATATTTTTTAATTGTAAGTGATGGTCAAGCCGTTGCTTATTTTTGAACTTGGGTACCAAAATGAATAATTCTCTCACTTTCTTTCGCTTATTCATTTAAAAATTTAAATTTTGGGTGCCAATGTAGTAAGCGACAAGTAGGTCGTTGCTATAGTCGTCACAACAAAGCGACAGTCAAGCCGTCTCTCAAATTCCTTTTTTATACCTGGCCATCCCTTACTCTTGTTCTCTTTGAAGTAGATCAGAACGTCACAAGAATGGGGGGTTGAATTGTGACTTTGCAAACTTTTCTCGAAACTTTGACATTTCTAAGCTTTTGCTCAAGAATACCTTGGTGCTCAAAAGGTCTTGACATAAGGTTAAGCACTTACAAGGTTTAGCTTTCTAAGTGGGTAGGTACTACAATTATTATAGGATAATTTAATATGATTCTAAGAACCTAATGTCAATGTTCAGCATGCTCATGTTCAAAAGACTCAATATTTAAACATAAGTACAACTTAGAATATTGTTATGCAGGAAAAACATTTTTCATGTTAAGAAGATTCAACATTTAGAAAGGTATTATGCAAAATGTTGTACTTTGAAAGTTGTTGTTTAGAATGCATCTTAATAAGTTTGATTCTCAAATCAAGTGTGTGTTTGTGTACACGTCCGGGACGTGCGTATGCTCTAATTTCTGCCGTCAAAATTTGAAAAAACGCAGAAGTTACTCTTGGTAACTTCTGCTTAGACGTGGATCAGGTTTTCCTTGATGGGAATCCAAACATGCTGCAAATCTTGTGTTTTCTAAAGCTTCTTTACTTCTTAAAACATCTGAACTAATTTAAAACAAATATGATAAGTATAGAGTTTAGGTAGTTCAAATATTGAAGATTAAAATCAAGTTAAACTTGTTTAAGATATTTACAAATATGCATTTTGCAATGCTGTGATTTTCTTAATGCGTGATTAAGTGGTTTAATAACTAAAAAGTGAAAATTAATATGTGATTATGGTGTTTAAAAGAAATAAATGAATTGTTGCTATGTACAGTATGTTGTATGTGATGATGGTTCTGAGTTGTTGGTTTGAAATTATGGTTTGAATTTAGGAAACTTGAAATATGTGCTTGAGCCAATGTGAGTATGCTGTGAGTGTGATGTTGGGCTTTTGAGAGAAAACAGTTAAGTTATACCTAGTTTTGAGATAAGGAAAGTGGCTTAGTGAGGTTTGGGTCCTTAGTTGGCCAAAAGTCCGTATGAGAGCTCTGGGGAGGTTGGATATATAAGGAAGGAAAGGGGGAATCCCTTTCATTCTTTCATTTCTTTCTCTCTCTAAACTTTTTCTCTTTTCAATTCTCTCTCAATCTCTTTCTAGAAATTGTTGAGTTTGTGGGAGTATAAACGAGGTTGGAGCTTGATTTAGCAGTAGTGGTAAGGAAATGAACGATCTAGCTAGATTTTGGCTCAAGAACATCGGATTCTCAAAGAACCTAAATTTAGATTCAAGAACTTTTAGAGATAAGGGAAGCTTACAAATTGATTGTTTTGTGTTAATAATTGTTGGTACGCTTATTTCTTGCCTTATGATCAGTTGAATCTTTGTGGATGTTGCTATTTTGTTGGTTTTGGATGAAATTGGGTTTTGGGGGAGAAAATGTTCAGATTGAATGAGAAATTGATGAATATATGTTGAAATGTTGGATTGATGGTATGATTTGATGCGTATGAACTTGGTTGAGGTGGATTAAGGTTGTTAGAACATTATTAATTCGAAAATTTGTGGTATTGGATTGAAAATTGAGTTTTCCTTTGGAAAATCGCGGTTTTTCTTGAAAATCTTCGTAGATAATCAATTATAGCATTTGATAATCGATTATCTGGAATTTCAGAAAGCTATCTTGTAAATGGTTTTGAAAATAATCGATTATCAGCCTCTGACAATCGATTATGCATTGTTCCATAAAACTATTTTCGTGACTCAGTTTCGGAAATAATCGATTATCTAGTAGGACAATCAATTATCTACTGTTCACAAAAAAAAAAAAAAGATTTTAAAGTTTTTATCTCAAGATGTGAAATTTTATGAATTTCAAGATTTGCTAATCTTCCAAATGGTTTTCAAAGAAGGTTTGGTTTTCAAACTTTAATTGATTTTTGGATTTGATTATAAAGTGAAAGGTTGCTTAGATAGGACCTTCACTTGTGATGTATGATATTATTATATGAGGTTTCTCATGAGGTGGGCTGCTTGGATAGGGCCTTATCTGTTGACCATGCAAGAGGTTGGTTTAGGCATGCATGGAGTTGATTTGTGGTTGATGGTGAATGTTGGACCACAGGTGGTGCTGAGTATGCCACGTGGTAATATGTTGATACATATATATAGGATATGATGACTGTTATGGTTGTGTTGATATGTTGCTACATATATGTATAGATATTAATGAATGATTTTGGTTGAATTGATTGCTGTGGTGATACATGCATTGGCAAGCATATGTTGTGGGCTGAGGTTGTATGAGCCTCAAGCCGTGTGCGGGCAGGCATGTAAGGTGGATGGTGACTAGAGTTGGTACTCAGATAGGCCTCCAACCTAGTACCTGGATGAGAAATGTGGTTTTAAAGCTGGACCTTGGGGATAAGTGGATGAGTAATCCCGTAGGGGGCCAAGGCAATGCAGGCCTTATGTCGCTGGTAATACTACTACCCATATACACTTATCCTGACAACATAAGCTTATCCAACTGATCAGAGTTTTGGTAATCCCTGAATGGTGTATGGCCATGGTAGGGGATAAGATCTGGCTAATCACCTGAAATGTAGAAATCTCTCGAGAGTCGTGTCATTCATACATTGACATGTGGGGTTGACAACATAGTATGTGATGTTGTGCGTGATATACTGTATGTATATAGACCAGTTATTGATTATTGGTTTCCATATTAATGTGAATAATGATTTTGATTATGTTGGATTAAATATGATATGTTGATCTTTGTTTCGCAAGCTTATCCTTGCCTTGCTTTGTTGTTGGTTGGATGTCTGATTGCTATTGTTGTGTTGCTGTGACTGTCACGTCATCTTGGTGTGGGAGTAGAGGGGGGACATCTACAGATCTAGCGTCTCAGAGCTGATGGAGGAGGTCTCAAGTGGAGACTTTTGGTTGTCTTTTTTGGGTGGAGCTTTCTAGAAGCTCTTTTTGTTTCTTCTTGGATGTGTTGTTTTGTATTATATTCTGTTGATGGGATTGTATAGAGTAACCAGCTATAGGAAGTGAGTTTTGTATTCCTCTTCCCTGGTGACGTATATTTTGATAATGTTATTATGGGCTGGTATTATCCCATTTGTTGTTATGTATATATGATGATTTGAGTTGAACAAATATACATGTATGATTCTAGGAGAGATAGGAAGATCTCTCAGTTGATATGTTATGATCTGATTTTATTCACCATATATGTGGATAAGATGTTTTTAACAGGATTGTAGTACTGTGGCGACAGAGGGTCGTTACACATTCTGATGTTCAGAATGTTCTAATGCAGTAATGATATGTATGATAGTTATATTACTGAATTTAGATAAAGAGGGAGAAAAGATACTACACATGAAATTTATCCTAATTCACCCAAACAATCCTTAGGCTACATCCAGTTCTCACACATAAGGTAGGATTTCTCCACTATCACAATCAACATACAAGTATTCTTTAATGTCTCTTCAAGCTACATCATCAACTCAGTATTATGAACCTTTGTAGGTTCTTCTCAACCATAGAACTCCACCAGTTCTTAGGAGGAAAGCACAACACCAATATAACATCTTAACCATGATAGCTCACATGTGGTCTTGGGAGAGACAAAACAAGTATTCTAAACCTCTTTAGATTACCCTTAACTACAGAACACCACTTGTTCTTGGGAGGAAAAACAACAAATATTATAATCCTCTCTAGGTTATTCTCAACCATAGAACAATACTTGTTCTTGGGAGGAAGACAACGAGTATTCTTTTATCCCAGCCTCTACAGGCTACATTTTGAGTAGTAGTCTAAGCTGCCCAACCTTCATAAGCTTCACTTAACACTTCTCTCTCAACCAAACCTAACCCACCTAATTACTTTGGGATAAATATAAAGTACACACATAAGGAGATAGTATTTATGTTGATTTTCCAGCTTAACAACATACATTGAGTAAATAACCTTGAAGCTCTAAGCTTGACACACTCCTTCTATAGCCTTTCTAATGTTTAGAAAGATCCTGGAGTGGGAGAGGAGTTGATTCATGTTTTTACAGTATATATGCTCTCTCCTTCATGTTTTGTAGCTGTGTTTTTTCCTTATATATACCTTTTAAGTTAATATAGTTGTTAGAATATAGAGGATATAGCTAGAACAACTTTGTGACAGAGCTACAACTCTTCTTTTAACTTTACCACTGTCTCAAGAAACACAACAATCTTTTTGAGCAATCTTTCTAACATGCATTTTAATGAATTCTTCTTAGCAATTTTTTGGTCAAGCCTCTTGGTACAATCATCTCTATTTAATGATATGATTTGAGAAGACTCTCTGATGTAGATGGAAAGCCATAAAAGATTCATCAGTGTAGGAATACTTTGATGATAATATTTGACAAACATGTATTCCATCATTATGATATATAGCTTGTTGGGTCTACAACTATATTCAAATTATATGACCATTTAAATGGCCAAATTGGTCTTCGATGTCTTCATTAATCTTGTAGATAATTTTGTCCTTGAAACTTAAGCACTGGTCTAATGTCATTTAGACTTCTACTGCTAAAGATATCCTTAAAATACTATAACTGTATTAAGCTATTGGGACAGAACAACATTTTCATCTTCAATTCCAATTTAGTCCTTGATTCAAGCTATGTTAGCTCACAACTTCTTCATGAAAGATGTATATCTTTCTTTAAGCTTTCCATAGCCACCAAGAACACCTCAATTGCACTTCTAGAGCTCAAGTAATGCTTAAATTATTGCAGCTATGTCATGTTGTCAAGATAAAACAGTGCCTTCATCTTAAAGATCTAATTCATCCATGATCCAATTTGTATTAGCTCACGTCTTCGTCATGAGAAATGTAGATATATCTTTAAGCTTTCTATAACCACTAAGATCACTTCAAATGCATGTCTGCAACCCAAGATATGACCTTAAAAATACTCTTATGTTAATGATGAAGTTCCTTTTTGATGCTACAATTCTGCATATATTGCTTCTTCATTATTGCTGATAATTATTCAATTAAGAACAATGTTCTTCTTGTCTTTGAGAGACAACCCCTTCACATGGCTAAACTTTCTCTTTTTTTAATGATCTTACCGAGTTCTTCTCTACATATAGCCTTGGTCATTCTAAATCGTCTTCATTCAATGAGTTCCTTTCATGCTTCAACTTATATTAGTGCTCTTAAGTTTACTTCAATTGTCTTTACTAAACATGTCTTTCTACACTTAAGTAAACTCATCAGTAGACTTTAACTCAGAAGGCATATGATTTATATTCAAAAGGTTTGTCATAATTAAAACATATGGGCTTCAGACTTAACACCCTTTTTTTCTCTTCCTTTCAAGCCATTTCGTCGACAGTGATGACAAGGAGGTGGGGTCAGCGAGTGGCAACAAGTTGCCTCTTTTCCTTTCATTTCTCTTTTTCTTTTTCTCATTTCTCTTCCCTTTTTTCTCTTCCTATCTTTTGTCTCTCTCTCCCTCTTTCTTTTTTTTATGTTTCTCCAACGATAGAGAGGCGACGTCGATGGTTATAGATGGTGATGTTGGTGGCTTGTAGGTGAATGTATTGGATTTCCTTTTCTCTGGTGTTATCTCTTTTTTTTTCTTAGAAATGGTCATGGCAGACTGGTAGTGCCGCAATGATGCATTGCTAGTAGTGGTGGTTGCTTGTGGTGAAGGTTGCAAGTGGATCAAATAATGGCTGAGGTTGTAGGTGACTTGGTTGGATTTTTCTGGGATTGGTTTGATTTTTCTAAGAGGCTCAACCTTCAACAAAGAAACATCGCCTTCATTGGCCTTTTTTTTTTTTTTTTTCTGGTCATCATTTTTATCATCAACCTATGTGATGGCTTGACCGTCGCAACTAAGCAATGACTTATACAGGTTAACACAAAAAATTAGTGTCGACTTCATTAGAGATGGCCTCGTGATCGTTGCTTAGTTGACTATGACACACTTATTAATATATATTATTATTATTGCAAAAAATAGGTTATCATTAATTTCCAAAATAAAAATGAGTTTTTAAACCTTTTCTTTTTGTGTGGTAAAGGACATCATAATCACCATATGTTGACACACATGTAAAATCTCATGAATTAAAATACACAACTTTGGCCCACCGAGACCATACAATCTTTCAAAAGGGAAATCAAATCAAAATATAGTTTATAAAATACCAAAACTAAACCATAAGTAACAAAGTCAAGACGTAATTAAGAAGAGCTATAGCAAAAAGGAGGCCAATGCCTTGGCTTCGAGATTACTCCTCTAGATCTCACTAAATGTCCTATGTACGCCAAAAGTATATAATAAAACACAACAAAAGACAGGAGTGGGATACATCTCACATCATACTCAAAGTGTAACAATAGAGTAGAGTAAAACACCCATACACCATACAACTATAAGGAAATGCAATCCAACAAGCCTAGTTATAATAGGATGCATATGTATGTCATGTTCCTAAACCTCTACTTCATGCACATGTGGTATTAAACTAAGCTCAAGAAAGTAGTCTAGAAGTACATGTTAGCTATAAAGAAATGCCATCAACATATTGATGCCTTCGACTTAACACTCTCACACTAGAATGGTATTATTTGGTAGGTAGTTAGGGTTATGATGCATGCTTTTTGCTAACACTTTCATCTTAAATGTTATGATGCATGCTTCATACATGTACGCACACAATTGTTTAAGGGAACTACTCTTATAATGCAAGTGAGTCCCATCCTTGCCTCTCACATACAATGGTATAAATCGAGTAATCCACACGTCTCTGAACTCTCTCCAATGGTCTCCCAGTTCCTAAATCAGTTTCTTAAGCTAGCAATTCAATTATTAATCTCCTAATAATTAATCTTTTAAGTCATAGGTCTATTCCCTACATCATTCTAACAAAGTTGTGTCATGATTTTACCTTAATTCGTGCTAGGGGTTCCAACACGAGTGTGTTAAATAGAGTATAGGTGTGCTCTTTTTCCAAGACACTAACTCTAATTCGTCACATGAATATGCTTCACAAAGCATGACGTGCTTTCCCTCTGCATGTTTATGCTCAACGAAGCATGACCGTGCTCCCCTTTGAGCATAGCCTATGGATTTTCAAAGTCAAAATCCAAAATTGGACCACGGGTGTGCTCAACTAAGCATAGTTGCACTCATTATTTTGTAGATTGTAGAATACAAGTCACAAGGCCAAAAGCCCCTAACTTTCTCCCTAAACAATTTCCTAAGAGATTTAAATTCCTCATACACCTACCATCCAATTATCCATCATCCTATCCTAAAACAAGACATTCCTAACAATCTGAGTCATTTTCATTTAGGCCTAATCCTTTAATCTTATGTCCGATTTGGGAAAAACCCTCAAGTCAACCTAAACCTTAGAGTTGTCAAAGTGAGCCAATCTGACTCACTTGGGTTGGCTCACCACGAGTTGACCAAAAAGTAAGTCAACCCAACCCAACTCATTTTTTAGTGAGCCAAGAAATAGTCAATATGACTCAACCCACCACGAGTTGGTGGGTTAACAAGTTGGCTTGCCTATATATATATATATAACAAAATAAAAAAAAATCAAACATTATTTATATTTTTCTTTATGACAAAAAATATTATAGCAATTAAATTAATACTCTAGTAGTGATATAATTAAAAATTAATAGATGTAAAGAACATAACATATTAACATTACATAATTTAATTATGTGTGAGTGTCCAACATTTCTGTTCTAGTGGTTTCACACGCTATCTACTTTGTAATTGTAGCTTTCATCCATGAAGCTTTGATAGCACACTAGTACTTTCTCTAAAGTGATTAAACCTAGCAAATAGCTTTCATTGTTGGGAATGATAGTTGTTTGTGACTATTAACATGCACATGCTTTCAAAAACTAAAAGCCATCTTACAATCGATCCAAGTAAGCTAATGTTGCGGCAACTTAATCGATTTTAATAAAGTGATTTTTCTTTTTTCAAAAAAAAAAAAACAACCTGGGACCTAACCTAACTCACGACGACAACCTGGGTGAGCTGCAAGCTATGTAAGCTAGACTAGATTTAACTCATAATTATGGTGAGCTAATTTTTACCAACTCAACCTGGCTTGAACCCATGGTGAACCGGGTTGGTTCATGAGTCACAACTCACATTAACAACTTTACTAAACCTTGACAATACTCTCCTTCTACCCTCAAGCAAATCATAGATTAAATAATCACATATTTTCGCATTAAATTCGTCACAGGAAAACCAATATGTTCATACAAGTCACGTAATTCACATGATGAATAAAATTCACAATTCATACCTAAACCTAACATATAGCACTCTGCTTATCTTTCTTTTCTCGTATTACTGCATGATCAAAGTATAAAGCTACTTTTGTACTAAAAAAAAAGGTGATCTGTTTATACTCTACAGGACAGTTTAGCACACCTTTTGATGAAGTAAATGAGCTTTTTTGCTTGTTGACTTTCATACAACTTCTTCAATACGTTTTGTTCTCTATTAGACTAAGGAAGAAGGCCTTGCTCCTGAAAGCTTCATAAGACCATGTATCAGAAGACTTCAGACAAAAGTTGTTCATCTTGATATATGCTTTTTAAGAAAGATTATTTGTTAAGTCTTACTTCAAAAGCTTTGGTTTTTCATTACAAAAACTTCCAATTGCTTTGTTTGTTTAAATCAAAACGGTTTGGGGCCTAATATTTGTCATTTGTCTTAACATTATATATAAGGACCACATCAAGAATACATTACATGTATAAGGACCAAATGGTGTGTTAAACCAAAAAATAAATAAAAGTTTTAGTTAATTCTTCCTTAATTATTTAATGTTACTTAACTTATGAACTTAGTTCCTATTTGTTTTAAAGTTAAAAAAAAGAGTCAATGCTTGTATTTTTCAATTAGAAACACACAACTTAATATAAATATGTGATTTAGATTTTTTTATTTCCTACGGGTATTCATTGTAGATTAACAATGTAAAAAATATTTTTTATAATAGTGATTGCTAATTTTAAACCGCTAATGAAGGTTTTCAATCTACATTAGCCTTCACATATTTAGTGGTTTAAATCGCTAACATAGGTCTTTTATAACTACTAGTAAAAGTCTTTTTTGGTACTAATAGTATAAATTGAATATAATTCATAATTATAAATCTAAAAGATGATATTTTTGATATACAAACAAATAAAATATTTACTATTTCAAAATGAATTTTGCTATCTTATACACCAAGTGCACTAATTAAAAAAATAAAAAAAGATTTAGTTAATTCTTCCTTAATTATTTATTGTTGATTAACTTATGAACTTAGTTTCTATTTCTATTTATTTTAAAGTTTTAAAAAAATAATTTTTGTATTTTTCAAAAAAAAAAACACACGATTTAATATAAATATTTAGATTTTTTTAATTTTTTTACATATATCAATTTTTTGGAAGCAATCTTGTATATGACAAGGTCGAATACTAAACGTGGCACCTTTTTCTAGCGAGGATTCAAACTATGGTTCGCTATGTTGTGGGGCACTAGCCTCTTCTACTAGACCTAACTTCCGTTAGTAATTCAAATTAATTTAAACGAGTAAACTATCATTTTGGTCTCTAAAATTGTGGGGCATTGTCATAATTGTCCCTGAAATTAGAAAAAATAGAAAATAAATCCTTCAAAGTGAACTGAATCTGTTAAGTTAGTACCTATCGTTAGTCATCCACTTACTTTGTTAGTCGACGTGAGATGTGGCATGTTATCTACCACTTTGGTAGCCCATGTGTGTTGACATGTGACTACCCAGTTATGGGCACATCTTGAGGGATTAAAATGAAAGATTTAGGGACACGAAAATGACAATAAACTACAAAAACATTAATCAAACTAACTAGAACTGATGTTCATCAATGATTGGTCATTATCAACAAAACATTAAAAAAATCATGGGACCAACCACCCTCCATCCTCACTCCCTACTCACAAACCCATCTTCTTTCCTCAGTTCCATTGTAACAATCACCTTTATCTCCCCCACCATCATATGTTTTTTCACATACGATGGTTGTGCAATGATTAGCACCCTAAACCACCCCTTCCAACATCGACTTCCACTCACTATGGCTTATAAACTCACCCACAGAGTCACGACTTGGCACCTTCACTTGTCGTGCCCATGACCTCACTCCACGACCTTCCCCTGTTATGTCATGAACTTGCCTTCTTCCCTCATCCTGTGTTGGCATGCAATCAATCTTGCCTGTAAAAGGCATGCAACCAATCTTTCCTATACAAGAATTAATGTAGTTCATGAACATCATATTAAATGTAGAAAAGTACAGAAAATAAGAATACATAAGAAAAAAGATATGCTTAAGTGTGAAGGCTTTCTTAAAATGTTTCATTCAATTCTCACAAAGCGTTATCCATGCTACATCTTTTAAGGGCAAAACAAATCTCTGATCATATAATAGAATTACATTTTTAATATTGTGGAACCATACCTATGCTAATAACTCATTATCTCACACTGAAAATACAACAAATGAAAAAAAAAGTCAAATAAATTAATAGTTGATACTTTTACCAAGGCAACGATGACATGCATCAAGAGCCTTAGAGTGTACGCATTCAAGTAAACAGTGCAAGCATATAATTAATGTTGCAAATCTATGTAACATCCCCGTTTATGGACATTAAAAATAAAGTTATGTAGGTATTCCTTTTATGGTAATAACCTTTATGATAAATGGTCATAGATGCCTTAAAGTGTTAATAATAATAGTTACTCTTATATTAAAATATTACAAGAATAAGATAATAGGACCCAGATAAGGGACTGAGGCCTGGGGCAGGCTAAGGTCCACCAAGCCCACACACACTCACACGGTTTAAGAGAGGAGAGGAAGGGAAAGCTAGAGAGAGAAAGAGAAAAGAAGAGAGAAGGAAGAGAAGAAGAAAGGAGAAGGAGAAGGAGAAGAGAGGAGAAAAGGAGTAGAGATCCCCAAGTCTGGAGCTCATCTTCGTGCATCCCTAAGGTGAGTGTTTTTTCCTTATCCTCTCCTACCCTTTTGATTGTTGCTTGTATCCTTTTTCCTAAGGTGTAAAACAGGTTCAACCTGCCGGGTCAACCTGCCTTACCCGCCATTTTTGGTGGAGTGGGTAAGCTTATAAAACTCGCCAACCCACCCTAACCCGCCTCGCCCAACCCTGCTAACTCGTGCAGGCCAACTCACCAACCTGGTAGGTCAACCTGCGACCCGCCATTTAGTTTAGTTTTTTTTTTTCCTTTCTTTAGTTATTGTATGAGAGACATTAATTAAAAAAAAAAAGAGTAAAAGACGCTCCGCACGCACTATTCCACATTCACAATGTTATACTAAAAAATATAATTACAACAATGACACATGAGTCTAAGTTAGTTCTACTTGTAATTAAATACAATTCAATGTTATACTAAAAAATATAATTCCTGACACTGTTGAATGAAAAAGTGTTATTTATTTTCAAGTGTCATGATAAGTGTTATTTATTTTCAAGTAAATTATTTTTATAGCTTTCGAATGAAAAAATATAATTTCTCTTTCATATATTTAATGTGTATTAAAATAATAATAAAATTATATGTCAAACAATCAAATATTCAAATTTATATAATGTGCATTAAAATAAAAATTATTTAATCCAATTCAATTAAATGATAACAAAAAATATTCAAATTCAATTGAGTTTTTTTATTTTAAAAAAAAAGTTAGGTGGGTTGAAAGCGGGGCGGGTCAACCCACCAACCCACCCTTTTAAACCCGTCAACCCACCAACCCTTTTTTTGTACAACCCGCCAACCTACTTGTTTTTCCTTGGTGGGCCAAGCCACCAACCCATTACTAAGCATGGAGGGTTGAATACTCCAACCCACTTCTCGTTGGCAGGTTAACCCGCCTTGCCCTGCTTTTGGTGGGTCAATGGCGGGGCAGGGCGGGACGACTCGCTTTGCCACCCCTACTTTTCCCCCTCTTTCCCCTTTGAACCCTAGGTTTGGGTTTTTATGGATTTTTGATGATTATGCATGATTGAGTGGTTTGTTGGGTAGATTAATCGGGTAGAAATGAGGTAGAAGTGTTTTAAGACTGATTTTGGTGCTTGGAAGTGCTTAGGTTGCCATTGATGGCTCTAAGCAGATCAGATTTGCAAAATCATCATTGCAAATCGTTGCTCTAGCTGAGTGAGCTAAATGCTAGTTGAGTGAAAATCATATTTTTGGCTAAGTGAGAGAAGTCCTGGCTGAGCGAGAGAACATCCAAATACATGTCTAGAAATCTAGTGAAGGCTTGCTAAGCAAGACTCTTTGGGAACAATAGGGTATTGTCCTAGCCTCAAAGAAAGATTAAGTGTGGTTGCAGCCTTATCTTCTATACTTGTTTCTCTATATGTTTGCTTATATTGTTACCTTATTGTGTTTGTATTGTTGATTGTGGGCCTGTGTGGCTATAGTGTTATCCTTGTAGTTGTGCTTTGTGTTATGTTGTGTTGTATGAGTACAACGATGAACCTTACATAAGAAAAGATCGAAGACACTTAAGATTCTTGAGGATGCTTACTTAGTAAAGGCCGAGGATATTCCCTAAGCTAAAAAGGAATGAAGGGATCTTCCCTGCATTTATAGGAAGAAGAAGGGTTTTCAAAGGAAAGGAAAAAGGTTTTAGAAAATGATATTCTTCTTAGTGATTATAAGGTAAATCCTCCTCGATCATGATAAAGCCTGAAATGCGTTATCCATGGCTTAGTATAAGTGTACACTCACAGAGGGGATCCTTTATGACCACTAAGGTATAAAGAGTTTTTATGATAAAGATTTTAAACAACCCATGAAGGGTTGAAGGAAAAGGAAAAGGCTAGAAGGTCTCTTGTGCCAAAAGGAGGGTGACTATTCTTTCATGCCAAGGGATTGAGGGTACCACTTCGATAACAGAAGTTAGTGCGACCACTTAGACCAGTGATCTAACTAAAGATCGAAGGCAAGAGGGATGCCATATGACGACGGTAGTTTAATGGAAAGATAATAACAAAACTAACTAGAACCATACAAAAACAGAAAGTGAATAATGAAATGTATGATGTGAATGCCTAGTTAAGGCAAGTATGATGCTTTGTGGGGTAGATAATGATGTGTATGCCTAGTTATAGGTGAGTCAAGTTAAGCCTAAATGAAAGAACCTATGTGCTTAGTGGACGTAGTTTATGATAGTTACTACCCAATGGGTATGCGAGGGGTTTATCACAAAGAAAGTTCATGTATAAGTCCCAAAAAGGCAAGTAAAGAGAAAGATAAGGTTAGTCCTCATTCAGTGTCATAGGAAGTAAGATGTATAAAAAGTAATAGAGAGTACGAAGTTCTCATCAAAGCGATGGGGAGACAGTTGTCTAATGTGAGAAAACAGTATTGGTCAAAAGACTTGGGGCTCATCCCATTAGATATTAGCAAGCCTTAAGTTGGGCATAGTTTATAAGGTTAAGTACTAAAGAGGTAAGGAACTGGGAGTTCAGTGGGAGGTAAAACCATGTGAGTTAAGAAAGGATTCTAGGACGGAAGAGTTAGCTTACCCCTAGAGTTCCTGTATCACTCACTGAGACAATATGTCTCATCCTTTTTATGTTTCATGTTTTTACATGTTGAGAAAATGAAGTCCTCTTAGAAGTGGCTTGGAGCTTGATGCTTGGAGTCGCTGCTAGAGGAAATGTTTATAGCTTTGCACCTCTTAATGGATGGGAGTTTAATTTATGTTTCTATTTCTTTGCAATGTTTTGTATGGCACTAAGTGCCATGAGATTTGTATTAGATATATTAGCAACCTGTTTATGTAATTAATGTTTAAGTTTTAGTTTTTGTATAATTTTCTTTGATATTCTTATATTCTTAACTTCATATTTTAAAAATATAAGCAGGCAAAAGGTAATACTCTCTAGGATGTTACGATCCATAATAACCATTAATCTTAAACACTGCAGTATATGTAATTTTATTGCACATTTTATTAGCCTTAAAAGACATTTTTTGGTAATTTTACCCAAGTAAAAGGCATGCATCCTATTATTATTATTACAAGAGACAAACTCAGGTAGACTTTTTAATATGACAAGAAGCAATTGTACAACCATCACAAAGACTTTTCATGCACCAAAATATTTTATATCAATGTTACTTGAAATACTTAGGTCATGACTCACTAGTGTGAATATTAGAACTAATTCTATCTACAAAATGTCTAATCAATCATCTAGACATTAATGGTTGATTCGTGTTATTTCTCCTTCCCAGGCCAGGATTTACAATAACAATGCATAGAGGATGTGGTGGGCCATATGGACAATTGGTGCTACTTTCATGAATCATGCTTACGGATTCATAAATAAAGGGAGCCAATTTTCACAATCATCAAGAAATTTCAAGTATCTAAGAAAAGAGGGTTACAAGGGAGCACAACAAGTAGTCTTAGTGAAATGGCACAAGGAATCAGAGTAGGGAAAAATGTTGAAGGAAGTAATGCTATTCTTTTTATCTTCACTTTGTTGAAACAAGACAACAAATGCTAGCCATCAAAATTGTACCACATAACTAGAAATCTATGATGGAATCAATAACTAGAATCATTCAATTGATTCAAGAAGAGAGTAAGCATGATTTGGTTTAGTGGTGTTTATGGACACAGAACTTTTTAGGTTAATTTGTACAATGCATCAAGTTCTTGTGCTTTGTTGTTTTCTAGTGATATGTATCTTGCTATTTTATTCTACTTTTCCTTTTGGTTTTGCCCTTATTACAACATATTTATATGTAGATATTGTTATAATTATATGGAATGTTAAAATTGATCAAATGTAATGTCAATGGAAGTTGTCCTCGTATATAATGACATATTCATTTTGCTCATTGAAATTGAGTTTTGACCTCTATGTATAGCTTGACTGGTAGAAAAATAATGGTTGGTTCACATAAGAAATATGAGTGTTTGGCACAGTCCTTTAGGGTTACACTGGAGTACTTACACCATGTGTGCTATAATTTAATCTTCTATTTGACCCATATGTGAGATGACAAAAAATATCTTCATTCTTCCTCGTGATGAGTTAAGGTGTGAATATGGTCGAGGATGATTGAGAAAGCGAAGTAAAAGAAGAAGGTGATGGAGATGGAGAAGTTTTCAAAGTTGTGGAGGTTGTTGGACGGAATGGTTTCATTGAGGTTAAAGAGTTGGTGACAGTTTGGTTCTATGAATAGTCCCATGAAGATGGAGGTTGTTAAGCCTACCATGATGAGGAAGAGCAGAGGGGAAAAGATGGGTTTTTGAGGGGAAAGTGAGGGTGAGGGTTGTGGGTCCTATGAATCTTTTAATGTTTTGTTGATAGGGACCAATCGTTGATGGATGATAAATCTACAACATAATTAAATTTATAGACCTTTGAACATGTTTTAATACAATAACTTGATAGAATATTGTGAAAATATAACCCAATTGTGTATATTTTCATGTGATATATATTTTGAGATTATTTAATGAAAAAATCATGAATGCATTAATATATTGGGTTTCTAATGAAGGTAGAATGATTAAGGAAGAAAAAGATTTGGGTTTAGAGAGAAGAAAAACACCATGCGCCTAACGCATAACTTGTGCCTAATGCATAAGAAAAATTTAGACTTGGATTGGACATGCGCCCAGCACAGAGTTAGGCACCCATTGCATTAGCACCAGATGCTTATTGCTAGGCCACACGCCCAACATAGGCATTATAGAATCTTGACCAATAGGTATACACCAAACACCCATTGTCCGAAACCCATAAGCCAAAACATGGGCACATCTCAACCTTTGTAAGCCATGTGCCCAAAGCCCCAATGCACGTGCCTAGCACATTGTCGTCCCAAAGTTGTGATATGTACGTCCAAGCACCTATAAATATAAAAAAGCAAGACTTTTTAAGTGTTCTTTGAACTCTATTGAAGTGGAAGCTATAGAGACTATTGGTCACTTTCTCTACCATTAAAGATTCAGGGCATGGGAAATGATTCTTGAAGATTCAATGGCTTCATCTATTCTTATCTTTCATCATTTTGTTTTTCTTTCCCTTTTTGTGAGTTTCTAAATTTCTAGGGTTAGGTTAAGATGAATTTTAATTTGAACCTTTTGTTAATTAATTCTTTACCTACTCTTCATATCTTTTCATATGATTATAATCATTAGATCTACATGTAATGCTTCCTTTGACTAATCACCTTGGGATTAATTTCTAATTCGAATTTACAATTGGGATTGAAATTTAAGTTTATTTTTATCTATTAGCCATATATCTCTTATGCCTAAGAATAGGGTTTGAATGTATGCATCTGTTGTGATTTTTTGAAGTAATGTTTATTTCTAATTGAGTTTGCCTAAGGAATTAAGGTTCACAATTAGTAGTAAAGGAATTGTTTGTCAAGGAATTGGGATCAAAATAATTTAGCAAAATTGGATGTCAATTGCATGATTAAAAATAATTTAAGGTTGAAGAAAATTACATTAGGAAATAATTGAAATGATTCCGAGTCTACCAAGTTTTCTTATTAGTTTCTTACTTAGCCAATATTTGCATTCATTTTCTTTTAGCTTTAACTAAACCACAAAACCAAAAGTTCATCATTTTTTACTTGATTTGCTACTTGTTTCTTATTGTTATTTCTTCGTTCAAAAGTGCAATTAATCGATCGTGTTAGTTATTAAACTTCAATCATTATGGGAACGATAATTTACTCATTCTTTATTTCTAATATGACTGGTACACTTGTTGTTTGTTTAACAATGAACATTTATCCTATTTGGTGTGATTAGTGTTTCTGCAAATTAATGTTATTTTAGTCCCTAAAAATTTTCTTTTAGTCTTTCATGTGTGTCCATGACTGGAAAGCCACAAGTTAACATGCGTGATTGACAAAGTGACAAATAACATGCAACATCACACATTGGTTAAAAGAGTTAAGAAATTATTAATGATAAAGACTAACTTGACTAACAAAATTTAATTTTAGAAATTTATTTGCCATTTTTTAATTTTAGGGACTACCATGATAGAGCCCCACAATTGTAGAGACCAAAATGATAGTTTACTTTAAATTAATTTTCTTAAACTCTAAACCAAATAAAGAGTTAGTGTACATAGTAAAGAGAATGTTTGAAATTAAATTTCTGATTTTGAATTTCGAAAGTACACGATGAAATCGTTGGGTCGAATGCATTTTTTTGTGTTGATTTTTTTTTTGTCAAATGCATTTAAGTATATGCATAATGCATCACAATTAATTATTTACTATTAGCAGATGGATCTATTATTCATTACTAATTAACACTCAAGGGAATTTGTTAAGACTTTAGAGAAAAATAATTTGTAAAATTATAATTATTGAGATTGTGATAAAATATTTTACCTTATAAAATGTACCAGAGATTCTGTACACACATCAAAAGTCAATGAAAATTAGTACCTTATTTTTTTTGATACGGTGAAAATTAACACATTGCACACTATAAATTCATGATAATAAGCCTTTTACACCATTGAAGGATATAAATTATGAAGGTTTTTATTTGTCATCAAACGTTACCTTACTATTTCTTTTCAAATCTTAGCTAATCTATATATCATAGTACCATATCATGTGTAAACATGTCTATGAAAGGCTATGTGATGTTGCCAAGTGAAACTCAGGGGAGGACATTCAATTGACACTTTTGAGAGTATGAATCACACCTAAGCATGTAAGTCCTATGTTGAACTCCTTTTTCTTTTCTTACGGAAGCACCTTCCATAAATGACACTTTCATTTATTATGTTCATTTCTACTTTTAAGAACATCAAATGACACATTAATAAGGAGAAGATCAACAACAAATATTTCAATATTTTCAAACTTTGGCAATTCTCATTAGAGTTCTTTCTCATTCATCTTATATACTTCCATTTTTAGATTAAACACCACGACCAACATGTCACAATCCCTTTTGCCTCCCTTTTACTTTCATTGTCTACCCTGTTGCTTCAACCATGATCAAAGGTAAAGACATTTACGAAGTTGTGGTAGCTCTACGTGGCTTTGATCTTACATCCTAAAATTTTCATTTTAGTCCCTCATGATGTGTCCATGACTTGGCAGTCCTATGTCACATGTGGCTGCTAAAGTGATAGATAATGCGTCACTTTACACATTGACTAATGAAATTAGTGAATGATTAATGACAAACTAGCTTGACTAACAAAATTTAATTTTAGAGATTTATTTGTCATTTTTCTAATTTTAGGACTACTATGATAGTGTTGCACGATTTAAAAGACCAAAACAATAGTTTACTATAATTTAAACACATCTTAATCACATATTGTTTAAAATTAATTTTCTTAAACTCTTAATCAAATGAAGACTTGGTGTACAAAATAAAGGGAATGTTTGAAATTAACTTTCATAAGTTCGAAATTTGAAAGTATAGGTACAGTGAAAATCAATTAGGTCCAATGCATTTGAGTGTATGCATTAATTATTTAGTATTAACATATGGATATGCTATCTGTTGCTAATTAATACTCAAGGGAATTTGTTATTTTAAGGGAACCACTTTAGAGAAAAATAATTTGTAAAATTATAATTCTTGAGAATGTGATAAAATATTTTACCTTATAAACTACACCAAAGTTTTTGTTCTCACGGCATCAAAGTCAATGAAAATTAGTATGTTGTACATCATAAATTCATGATAATAAACTTTTTACACCATTAAAGGATAAAAATTACAAACTATATCATTTTATTTACCATCAAATGTTACCTTACTATCTAATTATGGATATAACGCTCACAATCATGTCTGAAAATGAACTTTTCAGTTGAGTAATGTTGTTATTGTTATTGTTATCAATCTTTCAAAATACAAACCCCCTATTTGTAGGAACTCATAGATGGATTTGGGTCCAAATTTGTAGCTTGCACCTTAACTGCCTAAGCCTATTATATAGCCCATGATGTGTTAGATAGAATAAGAGGGTCTAGAGTGAGAATGCTGACATGGCAGGAAGTTAGGGGGTGTGACTTGTGTGATGGGTTTCTGTTATATGGAAAAGAGAAATATTAACACACTTTCTAAAACACTCTTTTAAATACACTCTTTATTATTGATTAAAAGTTATTAAAAAGCACAAAATTTAGTAGGTTCCACTTTTTATTTAATGAACTTTATTCACAATATGGTAATTTTTAATAAATTTTAACCAATATTGAGTGTGCTTTTTGAAGAACGTTTTAAAGAGTGTGCTACTATCACCCCTCATATAGGAAATTGGGGTAGAGTGAAAGGGAATCTAGCAAAATCAAATGGTTTGTTATAGCAAGAGAACATAGGTTCTCTGAAGGAGCTTAGCTCTGTGACAGTAGGGATATTCATTCCACTATAATTCCTATTTTTCTCAGAAATAATACAGACCTTGTTTTCCATTTCTAAGCTATTTTCTTTATTAACTACTACTGTGAGATTTAGGTTTATAACACTATCTTTACTTGTTTACTAACATCTAGCCTCTAATTCAATCCATGTTTGGAAACGAGCTTTTTCATGTTATTATTGTTATTGTTATCTGTCTTTTCAAAATTCAAGCCCACTATACTTGTTTACTTTACATCCTTTAATTCAATCCTTGTGGTAGTGTTTGCAGTTCCCTTCTTTCCTTTCGTTTCATATCGACCAATAACCCTTACACTATGAAGTTCAAGTTCTTAACCGCAGACTCTCTTCAAAAGGTTGTGGTTTTGGTTGCATTTTTCTGTGGAACACTTACACAAAGTGGGGTAGCATAGACAGGACCATCACACTGTTCTCACTTTCCACTCTCCCCAACACACTCATCATGGGTGTCCCTCTTTTAAATGCCATGTACGGAGACTTCATAGCCAACCTCATGGTCCAAATTATGGTTTTGCAATCTATCATTTGATACACCCTTTTGCTGTTCATGTTTGAATATAAAGGGGCTAAGCTACTTATTGTAGAACAATTCCTAAGACTCCAGGGGTCATTGCCTCCCTAAGGGTTGATTCAAATATTAGCTTTCTCAATGGGAGAGAGCCATTGCAAGCTGATGTAGAAATTGGAGAAAATGGGGAATTTCATGTGGTGGTGAGGAGCATGTCATGTTCTAGGTCCATCTCTTTTTCATTCCACAAGTCCTATTAAACACAGTGTAGCAAACCTTGCTGGGGTAGAGATCTATTTGGTCCAATCATCAACTAGAGAACCAAGGTGCCAAAGAGCTTCAAGTTTTAATGGCACAAATTTGTACCTAACTAGTCTTCAAAGTGCTGGTTTTGGAGAGAAGGTGTTGAAGATGCATGAGGAAAGCTTTTCAAGGAGCAAGAGTTATAGTGTTGGGGTTCTTAATAGTGATTTGGTTTCTTCATACCCGTCTCTAAAGCGAATGTTTTCAAGGTCTAATAGTGGTGGCCAAAGAAATAAAGATATGAATGGTGGCAGTGGCGGTGCAACTAATATGGGGTTACACATGTTTGTTTGGAGCTTGAATACATCACCAACTTTTGAGGATAATAATTTAAGACATGCAATGAATGAAAATGGCTCCTCGTACTTTGGACCTTCCAAGGCTATTTATTTTTCACATGAAACTACTACTTCAAAAGGTAATTTAATCACACAATCACATATGACACACACACTTAGACTATGTATTTGTCTTTTGCTCACGAATTTTGCTCAAAGCATATAGTTGAATACATGTTTGTGATAGTTGAAATTTGGAGATTTCAGCTATTTCTTTGAAGAAAAAAGTTGTTTGTGAATTATCTTAAATTACATTTCAACATATTTCTCTAAATACAAATTAATTTTGATTATAATCAATTATAATAATAATAATCAATTATACATATAATCAATTATTGAAATAATTTAATTTTTACAGTTGTTTCAAACACGTCTTATCTTACACATCAACATTTCATTTTACACAAATTTCTTACACACATTTTTTTCCTTTCTCTCTCTTCTTATTACATTATATCACTTATTATACCTAGGGGTATACACGGGTTGGGTTGGGTTGGGTTGGGTTTGGCTAAACCTATTACCCAACTCGATCAAAATAGTATGGGTTTGGTTGGGTTCATGCTTTTTTTTTTTGCCAGACCCAAACCAAACCAACTGGGCCATCAATGGGTTATTTTGGGTCGGTTAATTGAGTTTGTGTATTTAAAATTTTGTTAAATTATTTAAAAATTGTATTTTTTTTCTTACAAATTTTAACACATTATAAAAATATTGTATTTTGTTTTGGATTTTGTTTCTCATCATTCTTGTTTCTAAAATTAATATAAAGCTTACAAGAAACTTAGAACGAGAGTCGAGAGAAAAAGATCAATAGCAACATGCATGGAATATGTAGTGATCCAAATTTAGCAGGGTTCAGAACTTCACAGGTGTGTGGGTTTCCTTACTCTTTGTCTTATTTAGTATTAGTAATTCACTAATTACTAATTATTAGTATATAAAAAATATTAAATTAAATTAAATGTCACTTTAATAGGTCAAGTTCACGGGTACACGAGTCCATAAATTAAAACCCGTTACCCAACCTGTACTCTAACTAGGTTGGGTCGGGTGCAACTCGAGTGTTAAAAAAATGAAACAGAAGTAATTGGGTCGGTTCGGGTCAACAGGTTACCTATACCCGTGAACACCCCTAATCATACCTACACATTTCTTTCTTTTGTATCTCTAAGTGTCATCTAAATGATGGGTGTCTAGTCATTATATTTTATATATAAGAAACAAATAACTAATTCATTAAGATAAAAAAATTATTTTAGTTAATTTTAATTAATTTTCATAAATTTAAATTTTATTATAAAAATACTCATAAAATTAAATAGTTTGAGTGGTAGGTATATTTGATGACACTATTTCTAGAAAAAAATTTCACCAATGAGTGTAATTTAAATTGTTAATAAGCTAATAAATACATCCACTTACACATAAAATGAGTGAGTATTTGATTAATAAACTTTGCAATAAATTTATGGTATAAAAAAATTAGATATTAATATATTCGAAAATGAGTCATTATTTCATATAATTATAACCAAAAAAATGTACCCACTTGACCACAAGTAGTATTGTAGTAGACGTAATATTAGTTCTTTGCATTGATTTAATTGAATATTAAAAAGATAATTTAAATATGTAAAAATAAGTGATGAAATGAATTTTTTTTTATCAATTTATAGTTTATCATAAATAATTTATTATAAATAATATTTTTAAGATAGTATGCATTTTTCTATTAAGATTAATTATATGAATTGTCAACTTTTTTTTTTATTGAAGTTATAATTGAAAAAATGAAATATATTAAAGATTATAGTTATTTAAAGTAATTTATTAAACAATTTGACTACGTTTTCAATATAATTTGAATGTTATCCATTTTTAATATACATCATCATTTTTCATTTATCAAATATGTTTTGTAATATATATATATATATATATATATATATATATATTCAGGTATGAAAAGTCATAGGTCTAAAAAATATTTATCACATTTAACAAATATCATAATTAATAAATAATAAGTAAAATTAATTGTTCAATAACATTAAATAATATATTTATTAAATGTAATATGTAGTCAAATTATTAAAGATAAAAATTAAGAGATAAATTATTATATATATTGATATATTTATTGATATTATTTTGGTATTTAATTAAATTTTTCAAAAAATATTTTATCAACTAATTATTTTACAAAATAATAAATTTTCAATGTATTAGAATATATATTACATTTATTAAATTTACTAAATACATTATATTTAATGAATATCATAATTAATATATTATAAATAAAATTTATTGCTATTAATATTAAATACTATATTATTAAACATAATATGTTTATCAAATTAGTAAGTATAGAAATTAAGGGATAAATTATTTTATTTGTTTATATATTTATCAATATTATTTAATATATATTTAAGTTTTTATTTTAAAATATGTTTTATAGGCCAATTCTTTTAAATAATAATATAAGTAATTAAGTTTTTATTGTATTAAAGTACATATTAGATTATTTAAATTTATTGAATATATTATATTTAACAAATATCATAATAAATATATTTTAAGTAAAATTGACTTCCCACTAACATTGAATACTATTTTTATTCAATATAATATGTAGTCAAATTAGTAGGTATAGAAATTAAGAGAAAAAAATATTAAATGTCTTTATATATTTATTAATTATTAATATTATATTAAGATATATATTTAAGTATTTTCTATTTTGAAATATGTTTTATAATATTAAATCATTTCTATTTAAAAATATTTTTTCAATATGTATAGATTTATATGAAAATTCATATGTTTAATAAACTATATTCTATTTATTCACTATTGCAACAGGAGCTTTTAACATCGGTTATTTTGGAGATTCTACATTGGTTCACAAATTGATGTAGATCCCGTCGATGTAAAAACTGGGGCCTTTTTACATCGGATTGTAAACTGATGTGAAAAAGAATTTCTACATCAATTCCAATATGAATTGATGTAGAAAGGTAACCAATGTAGAAAATCACTTTCTATGTATATAAGGTGACTTTCTACATTAGTTGAGACTTTAACCAATTTAGAAAGTGACTTTTTACATCGATTAAGGTCATAACAGATGTAGAAAGTCATTTTTTTTAATATTCTGTCTGTTTTATAAGTTTCACAACACTTGTAATATAAAAACACACCTAGACAAGTAGTGTACAACACAATCATATGCAAGTATGCTAATTTCGGAATACATTAAAACATAATTATAAGGTACCTCCTAAACACAATTCAAACAATTGTAAAGTCCCTAAATTCATTCTAAACATATATAAATTTTATCTACAACTAATAAGAAAATACAACTCTAAAGTACTTAAAATACAATTATAAACCACCTAAATACATATGTGTGGATGTAATCTAAGTCGGAGTCGGAGGATGGATGTGGATTGTTGAATATCTATATGTTCACATAAAAGGATAAAATGTTAGATAAAACATTAAAGTTGAGTGATCAATGGAGAATGATGAGTCGTGAGATGTTAGGATTGGAAAAAACAACAGTTAAAGGATCAGTAGTATAGGCCTTTTCATTTTCAAATTATTCATCACCAAAATATTTAATTTAAATAGATGCACTAAATTGTCCAATAATTGACAACTTTTCTTTTTCAACAAAATTTTCTCCCTGTTCTGTTATAAACTTAGAGTTAAAACCAAGTGGTGGGTCACAAGATCTTCCACCCTCTTTTCCCCCACTACAGTCACGTTTTTATAAGGCCTCAAAAGGCCAACTCGTGATGGCTATATGGCACACGATAAAATTGTTGAAACATGACACCACTGTAGGAATTTATTAGTTCTAACCTTATTTGACACATTTGTGTTACTTTGCGCTTAGCAATCTTTCTTTCAAGCTTCTCAATTTGGCCTTCAAGATCATAAGATACCATACCCTCTTCAAATACAACTGTCATATATGTCTCCTTTCTTACTTGGATTTGATTTCTTCCACTAACTTGATGAAGGCCAGCTCATGATGAGCTGAATGACAAACAATGAAAGCAATCAAATCCAAGTAAGAAAGTCTTGTCATGATTTGATATTTTTGATGTATAAGGCTGAATTGAGAACCTTAAAAGAGTGATTGCCCACTAGACTCTGTTATGAAAATTAATTTTATAATTATAACTTCTTTGAAATACTACTTTTCTATATTGGTTGCAAGATCTACTAATAATTCTTCTTATATTGCAAGGCTTTGTGTCATCAAGTCATCATAGCAATATTTGTATAAAACAAATGGGACAAATAGAATGACAGGATATTCTATTTGACTCAAATAGAAGGTAGCATACTATTTGACCCATTTGCTTTAAACCAATATTACCACAATAACTTGACTCTGCAAATGTCATGTAATATAGGAAAACATTATTAGTATATTTTGCAAATAATATAGAAAAGAGTAGAAAATTAAAAAGTTATAAATAAGAGAAATTTACAAAATAGAGTACATGGAAAAAACACTCTTTCAAGGTTCTCAATTGGTTCTTTTACATCAAAAGTATCAAATCCTTGCAAAGCTTCCTTACTTGGATTTGATTGTTCACACAGTGTGTCTAGGGATGGCAAAAATACCTGTGCCTGCGGATATCCGCGGATAAAATCCGCCACGGGTAGAAAATGGGTACTTTAAATGGGTACCCGCGGATATTCTAAACGGGTATACCCGCTACCCGTTTATTAACGGGGCGGGTACGGATATCATGGTACCCGTACCCGCAGATACCCGCTACCCACAATTATATATTTACTTAAATACCCTTACATATTAATATAGATAAAATTACATAAATTTATTCAAAATTTTCAAAAAGATTGTTCATTACGAGAGAAATCTTATACAATTATATTACAAGAGAAAAGGAACATAAATTTGTGAGCATTTAAACTATATTTTTTTTAGAAAAATTGTTAGAATAATTAAAATTTATGTTTAAAGTGATTATTTTAAATTATAACTCTTTAATTTATAAATTTAAATTTATAAATTCAAAGTGATATTTGCAACAATTTATAATTGTCCACAATACATAAAATAAATTTGTTATTTTTTTTATTTTTATTTTTTAAAAATACCCGTGGATATCCACGGATACCTGCAGATATTAAAAATATTTGCGGGTATCCGCTTAACAGATACCTGTGCAGGTAATGGGGCGGATACGGGTATAAATTTTATTGGGCGGGGCAGGTAGCGGGTAGCTACTACCCGTACCTGCCCCACCCCGTTGACATCCCTAAGTGTGTCATTTAGCTCACCATGAGCCAACCTTGATCAACTTAGTGGAAGTAAATTAAAATCAAGTAAGGACGGAGACATATATGATAGTTGTGTTGGAAAGAAGGTGTAGTATCCTATGATGTTGAAGGCCGAATTGAAAAGCATGAAAGAGTCATTGCTAAGCTCAAAGTAGCAAATGTGTCATATAAGGTTCAAAGTGATAAGTTCTTGGTTGTGTCATGTTTCAACAATTTTATAATGTGCCATTTATTATGAGTTGGGCTTCCTCAAACTCATGAAGATGTGACAACAATGGTGGAAAAAAGGGTGGAGGATCCTATGACCGACCACCTGATTTTATTTCCAAGGTTAAAAGAAAACATGAAAAAAATTTGTTGAAAAGGGAAAGTTGTCAATTATTGAACTATTTACTGCTTTTATTGAAATTAGATGTTTTGGTGATGATCTTGAAAATGGAAAGACCTATACTACTAGTCCTCTGATTATTGTTTTTCCAATCCTAACTATGAGACAACAAAGAGTAGATTCGCGACTCTACATTCTTCATCGATCACTCAAGAGGGAAAAAATAACTTTGCATTTGGAAAAGGAAAAAACAAGAAAAATGTTTCATTGTTTGGAATGTATCACTAACCTCATGTTGTTTGCAGGACACGTAACTAATAGGGACACGAAAGTAAGAGAGGAAAAGGAACAATTTTGTGTTCCCAAAAAGAAAAAATAAGAAAAAAAATGCTTTCTTGTTTAATTAGTATGGACATGTTCATATTGGTTGCGGGATGCGAATTTGACATCCTCAAGAGTAATACAATTGAAATTAACAAATATGAAAAATTCATAAGAGGCCCAACTAAACTCTATATTACCATTCTTATTCTATGGAAATTCCGACTACGTTTCCTCTGTTTTCTAGTACTTTCATAAACTTTACATCTATTCAATCAATACAATATATACCACATGTAAAACTATCCTATAATCCAATCAATAACTAAGAACATCACACAAGGTCTAACTAAGCTCTATGCAGCCAATCATGCAAACATGTCACAATCACAATCTTTAATAGTCATCATACAGTTCAAATAAATATCCTTAGATAAATTATTTACATACCATGATCAACAGGAACCAGTACAAAGAAAAAAATACAGACTATTCCAACTAATCACAAAACCCATAAGATTGGGTCAAATCCAAAACATTTTTTACACAATAGAATAATCACAAAGTTAGGAAAATGACTTACCTTAAGCACAGTGTCGGCGCGCTAGTTTTGGTAGTGGTGTCCACTGCAATTGGGGTTGGCGTCCACAGTGATGGGGCATACATGGTCATGAAGGTCCACAGCGCCGTCGATAGTCAGATCTTCACAACACGTGGGTTGGGGTTAAGGGGTTATCGTTGAGGACGGAGAAGGGGATGCTGATGACGATGATGTTGGCTTTGAAATCGACAATGTCCACAGTGTCCATGCCACTCTTCATGAACTCCATGACACTGTTTTGGGCTGCAGCAACGATGACGGAGTGATAGCGCAAACGGTGTGGAAGTAGTGAGGTAGATGAGAGCGTTGTCAAAACCCTTTATGTTCCCTATTGCGAGGTTGATGAGTGTTTTAAACATCTTGTAGGTTATTTTACATCGGTTATCTATTTAACTAATGTAAAAAACTACTTTCAACATTAGTTAAAAGCTTAGTCGATGTAGAAAAAAGTTTTACATCGGTTAAGTGTATAATCGATTTAAAAATGTTTCTTAAATTTACAAAAATGTAATCTGTTTTTTTTTTTTACATCAGTTCTAATTGAATTGATGTAAAAAGCTGAAGTCGCATTCGTTTTTTGCACTAGTGATTATATTTGATAAATACTATAATAGACATAGTATAAATAAAATTGACTATCCAACAACATTAAATTTTATCTTTATTATATATTATATATAGTCAAATTAAACTACATAATTAAATATTTAAATATTGTATTTATTAAACATAATATATTTATTAAATTTTTTAAATATTATTTTCTTTGAATTATATTTATGAATTTTTTATTAAGTGTAACAACAAATTAGAGAAGTTGAATAGAGATGATAATAATTAATAAAAATATAAAACTAAAATTGAAATTAAATTCTACATTTAATACTTGTGTTCAATATATATATATATATATATATATATATATATATATATATATATATATATATATATAGAGAGAGAGAGAGAGAGAGAGAGAGAGAACAGACCATGCGCTAACAGTGTAAAGTAATTTTACACTGTTATCCAATCACAAGCTACCATTTATTGTAAGTTTGTTGACTTTTATAATAAATACTTTAAAAGTCATACCAATGGTAAATTCTAATTAGTTCATAGTGTAAAACTTGTTACACTGACAATGTATGACCATTAAACTCATATACACACACACACACACACACACACACACACACACACACACATACACACACACATTATTTGAACGTTTCAACGTATTAATAAATAATTAAATTTATTAAAAATTATGCTAAGATATATTAATGAAATTAAACGTAGTGTTTTTGATAAAAAAATAATTTTTAACTTTTTCTTTTAGATAATGATGAACAAAACTTGGAATATTCAATGTATTCATTAGAATTTGTGGTGGAGTTTTTGAAGTCAAGCTCTGAGGTTGTCACTTGTATCATCTCTTCGATATTAGGGTGGTAGTCATTGCTAATGATCCTTAGTTATATTGTAGTACTTCGCACTGGTATCAGTCACTATACATCGTAAGGAACCTTCTTAAGTAAGGATCGATGTTTATTTATTTGTCGTGAGACTATTTATTGGACTTTGTTGTCTTTGGGTCTGTATATTGGCTTTGAAAGGTCCAAAGCAGGCTCAAAACATTGGCCCTAAACAAAAACTAATTTTTGTATATTAAGGTTTTGTTTGATTCTCTTCTCAATTTTTTTTTTGTTTAAAAGATTACTTTCTAATAGGGGTGTTCATCGGTTCGGATCAACCCGATGGTCCAAACCGAATCAACTAAATTGGTTTAGATTTTTCAAGTCAATCGGGTCCAACCCGAACCAAACCGATGAAACCCAAGAATGATTGGTTTGGGCATTGGATTTGGGCTTGCAAACCTGATGAACCCGAACCAAACCGAAGAGGTGATCTAACTTACTATTTTCCCTATTTTTCATTCTTATTTTTTCTATTTTTTTACTATTACTTAATTGGCGTAAGCCAATTACTACAAAATATGTTGTTTAAACTCTTTTAATGACAAGATTATTGTTAATTTTTGTTCAAAATCGTGAATTTTTTATTTTTTTCAAAAACAAATTTTTGCAATTTTTTATAAGATGGACCCGATAGACCCGAACCGAACCAACCCATTCTTGATCGGGTTGGTTTGGTTTGGGTTGAGTGAAAAAAAAATAGAGAAATCCAAACCAAACCGAACCAATAAAAAATGATTGGTTCAGATTTTTTCCCCTCCTAAATCCGAACCAAACTGACCCGTGAACACCCTTACTTTCTAAAAAAATTTCACACTACTCAACAATCAATGTCTCATTCAAAATCTATTAAGTTTTAAATTGTGATTGTGGTCGCATACTGTTACAACTGATGCAGGCCATGGCAAATTGGTTAATACCATTCACAATTGTAACGTGATAGAATTTGTAATTAAAACTTTGAATTGATTTAAACTATCACATTTTGTATAAGCAGCTATGCATGAGCTTGAAATTGAGGAAGGAATCGAACATCCTATTATGGGGAGCCAGAAGGAGGTGAGCAATGAAGAAGACAATGCAAACAAAAAGTAAGAAATGCCACGTGCTAGTGTCATGATAAGGCTTCTTCTCGTCATGGTTTAGAGAGTCTCATAAGAAATCCCAATACCTATGTGAGTGTTTTGGGCCTCGTTTGGTCTCTTATATTTTTTAGGTATTTTTCCTATCTCTTTGCCTCTATACATGTCTTTCTACATTGATGCTCATTAAAGGAAAACCAAGAAGAAGAAGAAGAAAAAGAAGAAAGAGGGAGGGAGAAAAATTAGTTTATACTCTCTAGCACAAGAAAAAATTATTAACTAGTTTAGATTATTACATGTTCTTAGTCTTAGTCAATCTTTATGTGACATTTATTCAATTTTAATTTACAAAAAAGAATTAATAACACTTCTTTATGTGGGTTTGCGTTTCGTCCAAAAAGACGTTATTTTTCACTATGTTTTTCATGTTGTTTAGTGTACAATTAGATGAAAAACGATGTCGTTTTGGGTGAAAAAGATAACATTGGAGTGTTTTTGAAAATAATGAGACTTAATTGTATCTTTTAATAAAAGAGAGACCTAATTGAATATAATAAATAAATTAAAAGACGAAATTAGTAATTAAACCTATCTATGTGTCATGTGAAGATTAATGAGTACCATAATGATCCTAGACCACCTAAAATCTTCTCTAATACAGTTGAGTAATGTTATTATTGTTATTGTTATCAGTTTTTCAAAATTCAAACCCATTATCTGTTAGGACCTCAAAAAAGGATTTGTGCCCAAATGTACAATTTGCACCTCAACTGCCCAAGCCCATTATGTAGCTTATTATGTGCTAGGTAGAATAGGAGGGTCCAAAGTGTGAATGCTAATGTGGTAGGAAGTAAGGGGGCGTGTGACTTGTGTGATGAGACTTTGTTATATGGAAAAGAGAAATGTAACACACATTCTCTAAAGCACTCTTTTAAATACACCATTTATTATTGATTAAAATTTATTGAAAAGCACAAAATTTAGTGGGTTCCACTTTTTATTTAATGAACTCTATTCATAATTTGGTAATTTTTAATAAATTTCAACCAATAATAGAGTGCGTATTTAAAAGAATGCGTTAAAGAGTGTGTTGCTATCACCCCTCATATGGGAAATTAGTGGAGAATGAAAGGGTATCTGGCAAAATCAAACTGGTTTGTTATAGGTGAAGAACTTGGGTTCTCCAAAAGAGCTTAGCTTTGTGACAGTAGGATATTCAATCCATTTTAATTCCTATTTTTCTCAAAAATAATACAAATCTTATTTTCCATTATTAAGTTGTTTTCTCTATTAATTGCTACTATGAGATTTTGGTTTATATCACTATCTTTACCTGTTTACAGCTAGCCTCTAATTCAATCCTTTTTGAAAATGAGATTTTACATGTTATTATTGTTATTGTTATCTGTCTTTTCAAAATTCAAACCTAGTATCCTTGTTTACTTAAAACCTTTAATTCAATCCATGTTTGGAAACGAGCTTTTTCCGTTGAGTAATGTTATTATTATTATTGTCTCTTTTTGGTTGGACAATAATCTAGCTAGCCTATCTATGCAAACACATGTATGAAAGGCTGTGTAGTGAGGCTTAAGGGAGGTGATTCAAGTGACACTTTTTGAGTGCAAATCACACCTAAGTGTGTAAATTCTTTGTTTGAATTTTTTTTCTTAAAGATGTATTATTCATATAACAATTTATATAATAATTTACGTAACAATATTTTTTGTCTCCTTTTCTTTTTATCACATATTATTTATTATATTTCATACTTTTCTTTCTTCTTCTTTTGTCTTATCTTAGTTGTAAAAACATTTCTCTTTTTCTTAACCGAAGCACCTTCCATAGATGACACTCATTTATTGTGCTCATTTTCTACTTTTAAGAACATCAAGTTACATGTTATAAAGAAAGGACCAACAAAGAATATTTCAATATTTTCAACCTCTTTGGCACCACCCTTCTTGTGAGAGTTCTTTCTAATTCCCTTTCAAATCATACACCACCACCAACATTTCACAATCTCTTTTGCCTCCCTTTAACTTTCGTTGTCTACCCTTTTGCTTCAACCATGATCAAAGGTAAAGATGTTTACGAAGTTGTGGCAGCGCTTGTGCCCCTCTATGTGGCTTTGATCTTAGCCTATGGCTCTGTCCGTTGGTGGAAGATCTTCACCCCTGACCAATGCTCTGGCATAAACCGTTTTGTGGCAGTGTTTGCAGTTCCCTTCCTTTCCTTTCATTTCATATCGACCAATAACCCTTACACTATGAACTTCAAGTTCTTAGCCGCAGACTCACTTCAAAAGGTTGTAGTTTTGGTTGCATTTTTTCTGTGGAACATTTTCACAAAGTGGGGTAGCATAGATTGGACCATCACACTGTTCTCACTTTCCACTCTCCCCAACACACTCATCATGGGTGTCCCTCTTTTAAATGCCATGTACGGAGACTTCACAACCAGCCTTATGATCCAAATTGTGGTTTTGCAATCTGTCATTTGGTACACCCTTTTGTTGTTCATGTTTGAATATAGAGGGGCTAAGCTATTCATTGCAGAACAATTCCCTAAGACTGCAGGGGCCATTGCCTCCCTAAGGGTTGATTCAAATGTTAGCTCTCTCAATGGGAGAGAGCCATTGCAAGCTGATGCAGAAATTGGAGAAAATGGGGAACTTCATGTGGTGGTGAGGAGCATGTCACGTTCTAGGTCCATCACTTCTTCATTCCATAAGTCCTATTCAACACATAGTGCAGCAAATCTTGCTGGGGTAGAGATCTATTCAGTCCAATCATCAATTAGAGAACCAAGATGCCAAAGAGCTTCAAGTTTAAGTAGTACAAATTTGTACCCAACTAGTCTTCTAAGTGCTGATTTAGAAGATGGGGTGTTGAAGATGCATGAGGAAAGCTTTTCGAGGAGCAAGAGTCACAATGTTGGGGTTCTTAATAACGATTTGGTTTCTTCATACCCATTTCTAAAACCAACATTGCTAGTGTCTAACAGTGGTGGCCAAAGAAGCAAAGATATGAATGGTGGCAGGTGGCAGTGCAACTAATATGGGATTACACATGTTTGTTTGGAGCTCGAGTACATCACCAACTTCTGAGGATAATAATCCGAGACATGTAGTGAATGGAAATGGCTCCTTTGACTTTGGACCTTCCAAGGCTGTTGATTTTCCACACAAAACTACTCCCTCAAAAGGTAATTTAATCTCACAATCACATATGATGCACTCATTCAGACTATGTATTTATCTTTTGCCATAAATCTTTCTTAAAGCATATAATGTCTGACAGCTGAAATTTGGAGATTTGAACTTTTTTTTTTTGAAGAAAAAATCTATTTGAGAATTATCTTAAATCATTTTTCAATAAATTTTAAATAAAAACTGATTTTGATTATAATCGATTTTAACAATAATCGATTATACATATAATCAATTATTGAAATAATTTAATTTTTGTAACTGTTTCAAGCACACCTTAGCACACATTATTTGTTTTCCTTTGTCTCTCTTTTTATTGCATTATATCACCTATCATACCTACACATTTCTCTCTTTGTATCTTTAAGTGTCATCTAAATGATGGGTATCTAGTCATTATTTTTTGCATATAAGAAACAAATAACTAATTCATCAAGAGCAATAAAAATAATTTAGTTAATTTTAATCAATTATTGTAAATTTAAATTTTATTCAAAAAAATACTCATGGAATTAAATAATTTGAGTGGTAGTTATATTTAATGACACTACTTTTAGATATTTTTTCAACCAATGAGTGCAACTTAAATTGTTAATAGGCTAATAAATTCATCCACTTACATTCAAAATGAATGAATGCTTCATTAATAAACTTCACAATAAATTAACAGCATAAAAAAATTAGCAATTAATATATTTAAAAACAAGTCTTTGTTTCGTATAATTATAATAGAAAAAAATGTACCCACTTCTTTCTTATATATAGGACCAGAAATTATACTAGACGTAATATTGGCTTGTTGCATTGATTTCATTGAATATTAAAAAAATAATTTAAATATGTAAAAATAAGTGGTGAAATGAAGTTTTTTATATCAATTTATAGTTGGTTTTAAATAATTTATTATAAATAATATTTTTAAGATAATATGCATTTTTTTGTTAAGATTAATTATATGAATTGTGATTATAGTTATTTAAAGTAATTTATTAAACAATTTGACTACGTTTTTAATATAATTTTCATATTATCCATTTTTTAATATATATTGTCATTTACCATTTGTCAAATATATATATATAGGTTTAAAAAATATTTACTACATTTAACAAATATCATAATTAATATATTATAAGTAAAATTAATTGTTCAATAACATTAAATAATATGTTTATTAAATTTAATATGTAGTCAAATTATTGAAGATGAAAATTAAGAGATAAATTATTATATCTATTTATATATTTATTAATATTATTTTTCTATATGTTTAAATTTTTCAAAAATTATTTTATCAACTAATTCTTTTACATAATAATAAAAATAATAAATTTTTAGTGTATTAATATATATACTACATTTATTAAATTTACTGAATATATTATATTTAATAAATATCATAATTAATATATTATAAATAAAATTGATTGCTAATAATATTAAATACTATATTATTAAATATAATATGTAGTCAAATTAGTAAGTTTAGAAATTAAGAGATAAATTATTTTATGTCTTTATATATTTATCAATATTGTATTAATATATATTTAAGTTTTCTATTTTAAAATGTGTTTTATAAGCCAATTCTCTTAAATAATAATAAAATAATTAAGTTTTTATTGTATTAAAAAAATATTAGATTATTTAAATTTATTGAATATATTTATTTAACAAATATCATAATAAATATATTATAAGTAAATTGACTTCCCATTAACATTAAATACTATTTTTATTCAGTATAATATGTAGTCAAATTAGTAGGTATATAGAAATTAAGAGAAAAATTATTATGTCTTTATATATTATTAATATTATATTAAGATATATATTTAAGTATTTTATATTTTAAAATTTTTATAAATTAATTATTTTTTAAAAATAATTAAAATAATTTTTTAATGTGTATATATATAGGTAATAATTTTTAATAATTACTTTTTCTTTAATAATATATTTTCAATATATATATTTATATGAAAATTCATATGTTTAATAAAAAATTATTCTATTTATTATATTAATAATATAATATTTAATAATATTTTTTATTTTAATATAATAAATATATATATATATATATATATATATATATATATATTGGAACCTTTTCAACGTATTAATAAATAATCAAATTTATTAAAAATTACAAAATGATATATTAATGAAATTAAACGTAGTGTTTTTAATAAAAAATAATTTTTAATTTTTTAACTATTTCTTTTAGATAATGATCAACAAACTCGAAATATTCAATGTAGTCACTAGAATTGTGGTGGAGTTTGCAAGTCAAGCTTTGATGTCATCATTTGTATCATCTCTTTGGTATTAGGGTAGTACTTATTACTATCGGTCCTTACTTATATTCCAATACTTTGCACTTGTATCAATCACTATACATCAAAAGGAACCTTCTTGAGTAGGGATCGACGTTTAGTTATTTGTCATGAGACTATTTATTGGACTTTATTGTCTTTGAGTCAGTATATTGACTTTGTCCTATCCAGATTGGTTACAAGGGCCGAAGTGGGCTCAGAAAATTGGCCCTAAACAAAAACTAATGTTTGTATATTAAGGGTATGTTTGATTTTCTTTTCATTTTTTTTTTGTTTTAAAAATTGTTTTCTAAAACAATTTCATACTACTCAACAATCAATTTCTCATTCAAAATCTATTAAGTTTTAAAAATTATTTCTAAAA
This sequence comes from Spatholobus suberectus, assembly GCA_004329165.1. Taxonomy (NCBI): domain Eukaryota; kingdom Viridiplantae; phylum Streptophyta; class Magnoliopsida; order Fabales; family Fabaceae; genus Spatholobus; species Spatholobus suberectus. The sequence continues at coordinate 35,537,942 of CM014729.1, read as the reverse complement.
AAATATTTTAAAAATCAAAAAATTGTTGAGAGATGTTTTTTCATCCTCTTCTTTTATTTTCTTCAAGTGTTTAGGGGACAAACTTTTATAAAACAAAATATACTTAGAGGACAAACACTTTCAGATGTACTCAAGGAACAAACAAAATTTAAAAGGAAAACACAAATATGTTTTTAAAAACAATAACCAAATAAGGCCTAAAACTGTTTTTATTTTTTATTTTCTAAAAACTATTTTATAAATCATTTTTCAAAAGCTAATTTTTAGAAAATATATAAAAGTGGGGAAAGATGTAGGCGAGTGCAAGTGTATGAGTAATAGAAAACAAAACAACTTAGAAACGATCTGGTTTTTAATTTTAAAAACTTAAAAAGAAATATTATTTTTTAAAACTACTTTTATTAAAATTAATTTTATTTTAAAAATAAAAAGCAAATAGACCTAAGTATCTAGTTCTTTAAACGGGGGTGTGTTCGTCCTTCCCGAAACTTCCATTGAATTGATGGATATAGTTTAAGTAGTATGAAGAAATAGTAATTAACCAAGATGTTGAAATTAATTCCATTGCATTTTTCTCCTTTAAGTAGTATGAAGAAATAGTAATATTAACCCCATTAATGTTCATATAGAAAAAAAAAAAAAAAAAGCCTTGACATAATTTTAATTGAAAAGTTTTAAATTGTGACTGTGGTTGCATTTTGTTACAACTGATGCAAGCCATGGCAAATTGGTTAATACCACTCACAATTGTAACATGATAGAATTTGTAATTAAAACTTTGAATTGATTTAAACTATCACATTTTGTATAAGCAATTGTGAATGAGCTTGAAATTGAGGAAGGAATTGAACATCCTGTTATGGGGAGCCGGAAAGAGGTGAGCGATGAAGAAGACGATGCAAACAAAAAGCAAGAAATGCCACGTGCTAGTGTCATGATAAGGCTTCTTCTCATCATGGTTTGGAGGAATCTCATAAGAAATCCCAATACCTACGCGAGTGTTTTGGGCCTCGTTTGGTCTCTCATATTTTTTAGGTATTTTTCCTATCTCTTTGCCTCGTACGTGTCTTTCTACATTGATGCTCATCAAAAGAAAACCACACTCAAAAGCTAAAAAGAGAGAGAGATACTAGCAATATGCTTTCTAACACAAGAAAAAACTATTAGGTAGTCCATATCACTACATGTCCTTAGTCTCGGTCAATCTTTGTGTGACACTTATTCAATCCCCTCTATATATAAATTAAAATAGCTATATCGAACGAGATCATTTTTAGCTATTATTTTTTATTGAGAGTGTTTTTAACTGTCATTCTTCGACAAGAGCAATTTTAGCGATTTTTTTAACCATTTATCTCTTTCAATCTATCATTTTCAATATCTTTAGTTCTAAAATTGAATTTTAATATTTTTTTTAAAAGAAATTATCAATAATTAAAAATTAACATTGTATTACAATAATTCTTTAATATAAATTTAAAATATAATCTATATGTTGAAAAATATTTATTTATTATGAATTTTAATTACAATATAATTTATATATTCAAAAGTGTTTATTTATTATAAATTTAAGTTATATAAAGTAATTGTGCAATACACAGTTGAAATACTAGTTATTTTAATTTACAAAAAAGAATTAATAACACTTATCTTTGTGTCATGTGAAGATTAATGAGTACCTTGATGGTCCTGGACCACCTAGTAATCTCTTCTAATACACTATTATTTGTTAAAATTTATCAAAAAACACAAAATTGAGTGGGTTTCACTCCTTATTTATTGAACTCTATTCATAATTTTGTAGTTTTTAATAAATTTTAACTAATAAAAAAAAGTGTTACAAGAAGTATGTTAGAGAGTATATTATTATCATTTCTCTAAAAAATATATATATATATTTGTTGGGTGCTCTATATATTACCATTCATCAATCGTTGTTGCTTGTGAGCAGGTGGAACATCAAAACGCCATCTATTATAGCAGGTTCCATTAAAATACTGTCTGACACCGGGCTGGGAATGGCCATGTTCAGTCTAGGTACGAGCTTTCCAACTTCTTTTCCTTTCCTCTTTTTTTTTTTTTTTTTCGACTACGTGCCAACAAATTTTGGTTCATATTATAGTAACCGTTTTTTGACAAAATAAAATATGCTTACTCTATAAAGCACTAAGTCTATATATTTTTTGTATCCACCTTGCGTCAACACATGTTTAATTTATTCTTTTTGGTGCTAACACATGTTTAATTTTATTATTTCTTTTATCTGACGTAACTATTTTATAGCATCTATAAATACAACATGGACATGATCATTTATTGTTTCCTTTAAAAAAACACATATATATTGAATTTGTTTTAAACTTTTAAGCATGATAAGAGAAAAAAAAAAATGCAGCGGGTTTTTATTACATGAAAATTCTTATTTTTTAACTAAGTTTGACAGTTACAAAATATTATAAATCTTGATCCTCAAAAAAAAATTATAAATCTTGAAGCGTGTTTATGTACATACCATGTCCGTTTCGTATAATTTTTATAATATGGTGTATTCCTAAGTCTATATTTAAGATTTGTTGTGTGTTTGTGTCGCTGTCTCTACTTAATAGTGCTTTACTTAATGAAACAGGTCTATTCATGGCATTACAACCCAAGATTATTACTTGTGGAAAAACTCGAGCTGCAATTTCAATGGCAATTAGGTTCTTGGTTGGTCCAGGAGTGATTGCTGCAACCTCAATAGCCATGGGTCTCCGTGGAGCCTTTTTACATGTTTCAATTGTTCAGGTGAAACGAAACCCTCTTGTGAATTCCTCAAACTAATCAAATTGCAAGACCATTACATATTCGAAGTCTATACTACAACTATTTCTGACACCATGGTATAATTTTGTAGGCTGCTCTTCCCGAGGGTATTGTTCCCTTTGTATTCGCCAAAGAATATAATCTCCACGCGGACATACTCAGCACAGCGTAAGTGTGTGTTCGCTTTATAAATTTATATATGTTAATAGAGAAAATAAGCTATGCACTCATAATATAAAGCAGTTTTATACTGTCATCTAATCATAAATTATCATGTATAGTAAATTTGTTAATTTTTATAATAACTACCTTAAAAGTTATATTAATAGTAATTTCTGATTGGTAAGCTATATGAAAGTTTTTATACTGACAGTGCATAACCATTAAACTCATGTTAAAATGAGAAATGTTAGTAATATATTCTCTAATACACCCATTTTAACGCAAATTCTGAAATTAAGCAATTCACAAATTTTGCAGGGTTATCTTTGGTATGGTGATTGCGTTGCCCGTAACAATAATCTACTACGTGCTTCTTGGACTGCAAATGTAATAACCTGTCTTAGAAAATAAGTATACACACTACAGTTCTGCATCTACAAGTCACACACTCACAGGATGGATGGCATTTGTAGCATTTGAAGTAGTGTCGAGTATCATATTATCAAAATCAGACAGACAAATTTTAGTTGCTTCAGCTATGTATATGTCGTCAAAGTTAAAATATAAAATCGTATAATTTTTTAAATTTATGATATAAACTTTTTAACTCATCACCCGCGTGTATAAAGTAGGTTTTACAATTGAATTTAGCTAGCCACGTTTTTAGAAAACTAAACAAACACAAAAATTAAATCTTGAGGCCTTTTTATTTTGTAAAAGTAATACATCTTAGTGATACGTGCATGAAAAAGGAAAAAAAAAATGTTGAATTGTATTTTCTAACTATTTTAAAGGATAAAAACATTTTTCAAATGATATAAGTTTGTATAATCACATAGAAAAGTCACATAAAGGTGTCTTTGCATTTATGAAATTTTTTGAAAAGATTATTTATAATGAAGTTATAAAATTCACAACATAACTCCTATTAAATAAAATCAATAAGAGAGGTCGTTTTAAAAGAGAAATAGAGGATTTTTCTAGTTTACCATTAATTATGCAGGCTATATTTAAGATTAAAACAAGAGTATCTGTTACAAGTAACAAAAACAGTAAGATATCTGATATCATTTTTAAGAATCAATGGCCAATTACTAATTTACAAAGTCAACTACTAATTTGAAAACAAAAATAAGAATTTAGATTTTCAGATTGAGTAACAAGTACAAAGATTATAAAAGTAATACAATATTTTGGAATCTATATTAAAGAAGAAGACCAAGAATACAATAGGTAAAAGATTTAACTTAACTGACTAATATGTTAGGATTAAATATCATTCAGTTTCAATTGAAAAACCTAAAATAGGTTAATATAACTTGGTTTGGTGTTTCGTCTAACGGATAAATTATTTAAATCTTAATTCTTTAGATAAATAAATCTTTATTTCCAATTAAAAGTCCTAATTTCTCACATGAACTCAAAGAAGAACAAGCATTATGATCACAAGTACTTAATAGCGCTAGTATTCAATGACTATTCCTAACCCAAAGAATTACAAGGTTCAAATTTTCGAAAACATTCATGTATCAAATTTCCATTTAATGTACAAATCAAGAATCATTCCAAGATTGATCAAGTCTTAGAACATATGAAGAACAAGGGCAATGAACATGTAGATCAAAGAAACCAAATCATATTAGTAATCCAAATCAAGATATTCACCAGATTCATTGAAATTCACCTGACCCCAGTAGGAGAGGTTTAGCAAGACATGATAATGACAATGAAATCTAAAAGAAAAGATTAATAGAAGAACTCCATGAATATTCGAACAAGATTTGAGCTTTCACCCTTACCATCGTCATGTATCCTAACAATCCTTTAGATTATATAATTTTTTCTATTATTTTAAAGGGATTTAAGTCACTTATAAATTGTAACACGGTTTTTCCTCAAGAAAATGAATTTTACAGTATTAGAATAGAAGAATTTATTTGCTTTATTTTTATATTAAATTTAATTAGAAATAGTACGTATTTTTAATGTTTGATAATAAAGAAAGAAAAAATAAAGCTTAAATTGATCGAGAAAAGACAGTAAAACTCAATATTTGAGGACCAAATGAAACATTGGATATTAAAGAAACACACTCATGCGGTCATTCCCAAAAGAACAGGCCCAAAATCACCTAAATGGACTGGATTTCATGTCAAGGGCATGTCACACAATCGTCTTTGGTGCCCAAAATGGGCACTACTTTTTCACCCAAGCGTTGGGCGCCTACAAGCCAATGATAGGTGCTCCAATATAATTGAGCATTAGAATGAACTTCCAAGGTGTTGGGCACCTCTTTTTGGGGGCATCGGTTCAATGTGAAGGCGTTGGGCACGTCCCTTCCAAGGCCTAGTGTTCACAACGATGACTTTTGTGAATATTGGGGCCCTAGGCACCTTTTATTTTGTTTTTAGTGGGTGTCCGTCCTATATAAAAAAATTGCAAAAAAGATTAGGCAGTTTTTTTCATTTGCTAACCATCACCTCTTGAGTTTTGCAACTTTCTTTCTCAAAAGTCTACGGGTACATGAAGAAAAGAAGATGAAAGCCCACATTCGATCACAAAATCATGGAGTTTTCATTCTTTCCCTTCCTTTTTTATGATTTTGTTCATCTCTGTTATGTCTGGAGTTTGGTGGATTTCGATGCAGTCTATGGATCTTCAAATTGAGTTTGTTAACAAGATTTGGATTTTTTTATCTTTGTATCCATTGTTTATGTTCTTATTGCTTCTTAAGACTTGATCAATCTTGGGATAATTTTTACTTTATATGGTAAATGTAAATATGCTATATGGATGTGCTTTGAGACATGAACTATGGGACCATTTAGGCTAGAAATAGTTATTGGATGATTTGTATCGTTAAGCATTTCTAATTTTCATGATTATCCCTCTTTAACTTTACCTAAGGAATCAAGGTTCTTAATTTGAAGAAAAAAATTTATTTTTAGTAGTGTTTGCACCTTTTATAGACATTAAGAGACTGATTTTCACACTTTGAAACTTCATGGACTAATTTGCACATCACCTAAACATCAAAGAGGTAACATGCATTTTTCTCTTCTTTTTTTTTTCTTCCAAAAATATCATTATTTATTAATTAATCTTATTATTAGACTCACGTGCCTTAATAAAGTATTAGGTTAGTGCTGAAATTCGCTGAGATATTGGGTCCATTTGTTACATTTTTTGTTCGTAAAAAAACACTTCTTTTTAAAAAAGTCACTTTTAAAAATCAGAAACTACTTTAAATAATTTCTTACAAAAATCAGCTTTTTTTTTAAAAAAAAAGGAGATTTTTATGATTGGAAACAAATATAAATTAACTTCTATTCTTATTAAAATCTCAAAAATAATCACTAGATTATTTTACATTATAATCACTTCTATTTTAATCTATAATATCAAACTGACCCATGGTTATGGTGCTTGGTGGAAAACTAGAATCGCATTCTAAATTGTTGAAAAATACTAGGATCACTCTTAACACATTCCTTCCAACACTCTATCATTAGTTAAAATTTATTAAAAACTACAATATCAAAAAAATCACAACATAAACAGTGGATCCCACAAAAATTTATAATTTTTAATAAATTTCAATCAATAATAAAATATATTCAAAAGAAAAACACGTTTCGAGCATTGCTTGTCAAGATCAAAACCAACTCGGATCACACCAATCAAACCAGTTATCCAGTCCAATTATTTTTTATTTTAATCATTGGTAGAATTACGTAACAATATTAATTTCATTAGTTTTGAATCAACCAGGTATTATTCAAACAGGTATACAATTTCTTTGGTCCAGGAAATCAGGCAGGTTCTAATATTGGCAACTTTTTTATATTCCTATGCTATATAAGGTCAACGTCACTCCAAAATTTATTTATTAGCCCTCTCATAACTAACTTTAACAAACCTAGCCATAAAATACGGCAGTCATAAAAGCTCAATGAGAAATTGCAGCAAATCGTGATAGCCATAAAAGCCCTATAGCAATTTTTGTTCTCCGTTACAACAAAATGCAGCTACAGCTCCTATAATATAAAAGCCAACCAAAATGCAGCTGTAGCAATTTTTGTTTTGTTCTGGCGAGGAATCCACCAAATCATTCATATACAGTTGGTGTTCCAACTTTCAAAGAGCAGTAGCTGCCATGTGGAATAGATCCATATACCCTAGTACATCTCTTGATCATGTGTTATAGCTGATACATCACTATGCACCCAAAATGGTTAGATCAGAATCTAGAAACAAGAGAACGAGCAAAAAATGTTTGGTCAATGTGTCATAACACTGCATGTGATGCAGAGTTGGGCATTTAGTTAGACAGATTCTGCCCCGTAATGTCCATCATGGGTGCTGCCATTTTCTTTGCCAAGTTTAGATTTTGGCAAAATGGAAGCCTGTCGGGGAGATGGCCTGTTTGATTGTTGCCTCAGATTAAGGTAAGTGTAAACAGACATACCGGCAATAGCTGTGAATGCGCCACATATACTGATTTTGCCAGGATTGGATCCAAAGAGATAATAGTTTCCTAGAAGGAGGACACAAGTCTTAAACTGCCCAAGGACGACATGCGAGATGGCAGATGTAGCTCTGTAAATTGCAGAGTAAAGGAGAAAAATATATATGAAAAAGCCAACCCTCAAAAGATTAGTAAATCACAATGTATTCAGCCAAAAAGAAGCATGATACAATAATGTTCTGAATGTTACATAGAAATCGCATCCAAAACAAAACACTTAAATATGCATGATGACAAAGAAAGATCAGATGACAAAGAAAGATTGTATCAAAAACATCTCATGGTTTATTGGTCCAACTTTTCAATTCAACAAATAAAGCTAATTAATTGTAAACACCCCCACCCCCCGCGCAACAAAAAAAAAAACTCCCCCAAGAAAAAACAAAGCTAATTTCTCTCCCAGAATTAATGAATCTTAGCATATAATAGAACAAGAGCAGCCACTTTATGCTTGACCCCTTGGAGGTCATTTCATTCTTAATGCAACTTCAGCAATGTGTTCTACAATATACACAGCCAGTAAAATGATCACAACCAAGTGGGGCCCCTATAAAATTCAACAGCATAGTTCTATGTACAAGAAATTGAAATTTTTTTCCCAAACAAAACTATTCAACAACTAGAAATCTCACCTACCCTAGTGCTAAAGCACCAGACCACTGAAGCAAGAATCCAAGAATAGCTGATACGAAAATCACCAAACTATTGCTGAAGTTCCAATCGAAAGAGAGAACACCTGGAGGGTCTAAGCAGGGTAACATAGCAGCCAGAAAAATCAAAGTAATAGGTGTGGTTTTCCACATTAGCCTGTTGATCAATCCACAAATTAGAAAAGATAGAAATAAATTCTCTAATGCAAATCAGCACCAAGAATTGGGAAGGGAGATGAGGTGGAAAATTATAAAAGATGTAATAAACTACATACGACAATGCAGTCCAGTTCTCTTGCTGCTGCAGTCTAGACCACAAGATTTTATTTACAGCACTGGGAACAATCCATGCCAATGCTACACAAGCACCAAATACATGGAACTGCAGATCAGTCACGGTTGCCACAGCAACACCAATAGATACCACTGTTAGTGCTAATGCCTGTAAAGTTTCAAATTTTCTGGTAAGCATTTAAACCTAAAATGAGATAATCACAAAAAGTTAAAAGCCACAAATCAATTGCACACTTTGCTTCATACTGAAGGATCGCATCAGCAACTTGAGCCATGTTGTTTCAATTAAAGAAGTTTATAGTACAAAATGTGTCCATATTTCATCCGTTTTGATTATATAAAAACTCGTATTCCTGCTAGACCCACACATTCCTACTTATTATTATCAGAAATACATGCAAAACCAGAGAGAGTATATCTACCTTGGGGAAAGAAACTTTCATCCTATACAATACAAATTCTGCCAAAACTATTGATGGTGTCACTGCAATCTTTGCCATCTGATAGAAACCAATGCTGAAGATATAGAAATTAAATTAAGAGTATAAAACCAATACTTCAAATAAAAATGTGAATAGTTGGGTTACCTATTATACTTCAAGCTGACATTAGCAAAGCCAGTGGATAGAGACATAACAAATCCAAGAGTAAATAAAGTAGACAATCGAGTTGATTTTGAGGAAGGAGAAGCCGGAAGGAAAGAAAATGCTTTTAGTATAGCCATTAAGAACCAGCTCACTAAATAGTGAATTAGTGTAAGAAGTATAGGGAATTTGAATTTAACAGTTTGAAGCACCTAAACAAAACAACAAAAACCAAAGAAAGTCAGCAACTAAAAACCATGATACATTGAAATTTCAACAGAGATCACAGCTTAACCAGATAAGGGGTATAAAAGAGAGTAAACAAACCATTTTGTTCATGAAAATAATACCGACTGCAACCAGAAAGTTGAAGGAAAGTACAATAGCTGGACCACATATGCGCTGCTGTTGACGCTTTGCACCTTCAGAGGAACGGAATTGATTAAAGAGAGAAGCTCTCAAGTCTTCCAAAGCTCTTCCTGCAATAAGGACCAGGAAAAGGTAATAGAAGATAAGGGGAAGGTTTCATTTTAGATTTACCATAAATTAATAATTATTTTCATTTTTCCCCTCATGGGTCGAATAAAAACACGATTTAAATTTGAGTTGACTATTGAGTGTGAAAGCAAAAGAAAAGCTAATATTAACTATTAAATCTTCCATGGATGGTCAAGATTAGTTTCAAGTAAAACCAATCTGGGTCATTCATGTATGGTTATATCATCAAGATTAACTCTTCTTACTTTTCATACTCTCACTTGGTAGGCCCTTTATATACACAAAGGTTCATATTTTATTTTACATTCAAAAGCGAACTCAATTTCTACACCTAGTACAAGGCTTTGATGGAATTATAACGAGGCACATAGACTAGAATCTACTCTAAAATCAACTTGTTTTTAGGAACTACAGCAGCTAAAGAAACATGCTCTCTTATAGGCAGCCAAAGAAAGGAAAATACATAACACTAGAACTTAAAAATCTATATTATCACTTCATAAGAGCTTAGAAAGATACCAAGTGAGAACATGCTCTCAGAGGAACTAATCTAGACCACACACCATAAATGGGATGGTCAAGATTAATTCCTCTCATCAAAGCTCGCTCTCACCTGATAGGCTTCATATATAGGGGCATATCACTCCAAAGCTGAATTGCTTTGAGATACTTAGGCAGTGACAGAAACTGCTTTTGTTATAAACAGAGAAAGATTATACGAAAGAACAAAAGCCTAAAACTTAAAAATGTTCATCATCTCTTCACATCACATAAAAATTCCAAAAACAAGTCCAAACTCACTCCATATGCCCCTCAACCAAAAGAGGAATTACAATTTAATAAGTCAATTATTAGCATAGAAAGGCACAAAAATGTAATAATATCCCTAGTAAAACTATTAACTATAAAAGCATAAACCAGACAAATTATATCCTCATCAATCTACACAGAAGGCAACAATGCAGCAATTAGCCAAAAGAATCAACGATGAGGAACATTCCAGAAGCTCCATTGCGCACAACAACCTTCACTAATCACTACCAAAGACCATTAACACAGCTAAGCCCACATGACAAAATGGCACAAAATGCACCCAGGCACAAACGGGCAAGAATGTGAAAACTTGAAATACTCGTAAAGTCAAGAGATTGGCGAAAAGACGGAACCTTTTTCGCCAGCATCGCTGTCCTTGCGCTTGAGGATCTTTCTGACGCCTTTCCGCATGAAGAAGCTAAACATTTTATAGTTGCAGGGGGCAGATTGTTGAGACCAAACAAACCCTAGAGCAGAAGCTGAAGGAAGCAGAGAATAAATAAATGAATGGACGAGTGAGAGCACAGTGTGTGTGGAGTGGAGTGAGCGTGTGTGCGAGCTAAACTGATGCTTGTGTCGTGTTTGGCTGAATTAAAAATGCAGAGGCGTAGACAGGAAGAGAAAAAAGGTACTACAGGACAAAATTTATCTTACTGGGGGTGAAAAGAGCAGTGACGCGTGGCTTTAAGACCGATGATGGCGGAAAATGGCAGCTGTCTGGACTTATACTCTTTCAAAGGAGAATTCTCACTGTGTACGTTATAGTCTTTGTTTTCGACGATGGATAGTTCACACCGATACAATGATAAACCAAAAAAAGTGTATTTTATTAAATTCTTTTGATGGAGTGTAAATTTTTTTTACATTATTATTTAATTATAAATTATTATATATGATAAGTTTATTAATTTAAATAATACTTATTTAAAAAATATATTAAAAATAATTTCTAATTAATTGATAGTGTAAAAACTTTTATATTAAAAATACATATCCATTAAACACTTTTTAATATTACACACAACTTTTTACTTTTTTAACGTTTACATAGAAGAAATTAAGGATACATGATATAATATTTTTCAAAAATTAAGAGGAGTTAATATAATATATAGGGAGTGTTAGTATAATATTTTCAAACAATTAAAAAATTTAATGTAAAAATAGAAAAAGAATCAATATTGGGAGGAATTTGATAAAATTTGAGAAGAGGTGAGTATAATTTACTCTAATATTAATATATAGTGTTTCATTAAATTAGTTTATCAATTTTAAAAAATTATTCTAATTTTTTTATTTTTAACTAGAACGGAAATTAATTGACTTTTACTACCAAATGTTCGAAACTTTGTTAAAATTGTCTCTTATAAAAAAGATATTTGTAGTCTCGTCCTAAAAAAATTAATTGACTTTTCATGCATGTTTTAAAACCAATTGCATATATCTTCCAAAAAAACACCTATCTTCAAAAAACCAATTACACTTTTCATGCTGTTATGTATGATTCAAAACCACATCTTTTTTTAACTTGAAATAATTAATTAAATATAATGATTGAATGATGTAAAATAGAAATTAAAAGCCGAGAAGAAATAAGATGATTAATTTGTATTTATATAAAATAAAAATTAAAATTTTAGGCGTTAATTAATTATTATTTTACAACTTCTGGTATTAATAGGAATTAAAAAAAATCTAACATTTATTGGACCACGTTTATTGGCTATAAACAAAGCTGTCCCCTTTTTAGTGCTGCGCCAAAATTTGGTTCTGTCGGCAGAAAGCGAAGTTAGCCCAAATCTGAAAAAAATCAATTTCCAACCTATATAATTTATCTAAATCCATTTTCAGCAGGAAACCAATATTTTAGTAATGAGGAATTAAAGAAAACAAATTGTGATTTAATTATTAATCTATTAACAAAAAATTATAAAATTAGCATTTTACTTTCTTTCTTTTGCTTTTCTTTTTTATTGTCATTAAATTTAGTAAAGAAATTATTTCTCAATGTTTGTCTTTGTATTATATATATATATATATATGTGAGATGTAGAAAGATCAAGTTATTCTAAGAGTAATTCTTGGTAAAATTATTTCATTCAATAGTTATTTCTATTTATTAAATTTTATTAATCTAACTATTAAATTTAAAATTCTTGTTAAGTATATCAAGTTTACAATATTTTTATAAAATTTGAAAACAATTTGATACTTTATTATATAATTGGCTTAGTTGCACTTTTAATCCCCCAAGTATTATAATTGTGTGATTTTAGTTTCTCAGGTTCTAATTGTGCAAATTAGGTCTTCTATGTACCACAATTGTGTAGTTTTAGTCTCTCCATCAGTCTTTCGTTAATTATTTAATAAATTTTACTAAGGTGGCACTGGATGATGATGTGTTGATGACATGGCAGGTGATGTGTTGCCTAACACATATGCTGATGTGGCTTAATTACACTTTTGGTCCCTCTGGTATCACAATCGTGAAGGACCAAAAGTGTAATTAAGCCACATTAGCATATGTGTCAGGCAATATGTTAGCTGCCATGTCATCATTTAGTGTAATTTTTGCAAAATCTGTTAAATATTTAACGAAAGATAGCATGGAAGGACTAAAATCACACAATTGTGATACCTGAAGAACCTAATTTGCGCGATTGGAACCCAATAGACCAAAATCACACAATTACAATACTTAGAAAACCAAAAGTGCAATTAAGCCTAAATAATTTTAATTTAACATATAATATACTTTTAAAAAATATAAGTAGATGTTGAGTACAAGATTAAATAATTACCGATGTCTAATTTATCTAAAATTTTATGTGTATGATTGTTGAGTCAATATCCAAATATTCAATGATTATATTAATAAAATTTAATATATACAAAAAGTTATTAAAGAGGATAACTTTATGTACAAAAAAAAAAAAAGAATAACTTTACCAAGAATAACTCCTATAGTAACTTAATTCCTTTTCTCTCTCTTTGTAGCATATAATAAGTTGTTAGCTTAATTAAATTGAATATTAATAACAATATTAATGGGATATTAAATAATTTATTCATTCAGATATTTATCATTAATGTAAGAATTATCATTAATAAAACCCACATCTATTTATTTATTTCTCATTGGTATAGATCTAATTGTCAAAATTATAATTTTCCAGTTTAATTAAATTAGAAAATAGTAGGAGTGATTAATATAAATCTTAATTTTTTTATATTAATATAATAATTTGTTATGAAATATCTTATAAAATTTTATTAAAACTATTTTGTTAAAAATGGATTGATTTGAACATAAGTAAATCCTATGTTTTGTAAATATGATTGGATATGACATTTGAGTATTTTCATATTTAAAAATTATTAATTAATTAATTATTTTATTTTAAATTAAAAGGAATTGATTTGAAGATAACGTTCCGTTAATTCTATGTTTTAGAAGAGATAATTGAATATAACATCTCAAATATTCTCATAACTTTTTAAATACGTAAATTCAATTTATTATAAAGAAAAAGTTATTAATTTGAACAAAAGGCTCTGGGTTTTTTTTTTTTTTTTGTGTACAATGCTTGCTTTAAGGTTAAAACTTATGACCTTATACATACTACTTCAACCCTATCACTTGGCCGACCCTAGTGAGTTAACAAAATGCTATGTTAATCCTAAATATTAATGAAATTAAATTTCTAAAAGTATGAACTATTTACCTACTTTAAGTCAAACACTAACAAATATATATATATATATATATATATATATATATATATTGCTTGAATTTTAAATAATATTTAGATTTTATATCCTCGTCATTCTTATCACTTAACTATACATTAATTTTCACAACGAAAGCTAAGTTATTTCCTAACTAATCCAGCATAGTTCTCAATAAATCTAAATATTATTTAAAATTCAAGTAAAATTGTGCTTATAATAAGATTTTAAATGAAAAAGATAATTGTATCTATATATTCTTTTTACTTTTAATATCTCTTATTGTCATTAATTTTTTCACTAAAAAAATAATATAGCCGTGTAATGCGTGGGTTTGTGTATAGTTATTAACTAAAGTTAGAGACATGCCTAATGATTTACATATATAATTATTAAATAAAACATTTCAATAAATTTATTGGTGCTTTTAATTTATTTAGTAGGAATAATATTAAAAATAAAATTAAATGATGCATTTAAATAGAATAAAGTTGCTAATAAATCTATTAAAAAATTACCTAACTTAATAAATTATCATGTTACAAATTTAATTATCAGTTATGCTTTGTTAATTTATGTTAAAAACTGGTGACAGGGAGGCGTGAGTTTAGTAGGTGATGATGCAATCTAAGAGCTCTGACAGGGTTCTGAAAGACAAAGGTGATGTAGTCAAGGAGGATGATCCACATAGGAGTATGAAGAAGGTTAAGTTTTGAGAGGAATGTGATTGGTTCACATAGTGGGATTGAAGCAGATGGAGGAGGAGGAAGTGTTGAACATTCTTTACAAGGAAAAGCTTCTTAGTTTGCCAAGGGATGGTGCCATGAAGGCATCAAATAATGATGTTGATATGGAAGAGGAGGAGTTACCAAAGAATAGATGGTATAAAGGGGAAGTGGTGGATGATCAACAATAAGAGAAACCATATGATCCTTGCCCTAATATACAAGTTTTAGGTGAAGAGCTGGTAGCGTGGAGTAACCCATGGAAGGAGTCCTTGGTGGTTAATGTGTTAGGAAACGTGTAAGTTTTCGCACAATTAAAATGAAGATTTAGAGGGACTAGGCGAAGAAGGGCATGGTTCACATCATTGATTTGCCTAGGGGCTTTATGTGGTTTAGTTCTCCTCACAAGAGGACTATAATCATGCCCTATTTAATTAGCCATGGATGGTGGCAGATCACTATCTCATAATTCAAAGATGGAGACCATTTTTCTTAACTAATACGGTAATGGAGAGGAAAGTAGTAGTTTGGATTTGTATTCTGGAGCTTCCACTTGAGCTTTATAATGATAAGTTCTTATGGCAAGTTGGATCACAACTGGGGGTTCTTTTGAAGATTGACCATCTCACCTCAATTCACTCAAAGGGTCAATTAAGGTGGAGAAAGGTACAGCCTCGTGGATGTTGGTTAAAAAGGCAATAGGAGAAAGAATTGCATGATTATGGGGGATAATGGCATCAAGCATGATTTAAAGAGAGGGAAGCGTCAATCTTTTGACGAAACTAATCACACTTTTAGGTTCCATATATTAATAGGTGTTTTGGATGAAGAGGTCGTTGATAATTCTTTGGAGGATGTGTGTGTGGGCCAGGATATCAATCTCGAAAATCCCACTACTAACAAAAGGGATCATCATAATCCAAACTGTCACTCTAGAGGCACACATCAAAGAGTGAAGGTGGATCGTGGGGAGGGTTCTAAAAATCCCACCCAAAAAACCCAAGACCATTATAATTCCCAGGGGAATAAAGCAAAGGATGTATAGGTGGCCCCTTTCACTAAGTCAAGTGATCACGAGATGGTGGGGTCCAACAATGATAAGGGGTTAAAACAAAAGGATATGGATGTGGAAATGCTTAAAAGCATGCATTACTTGGAACAACTATTGGGTGACAAAATGTAGTATAATACGTTGGACATGTAATGGCATTTTTGGAAGATGATGAATAAAGCCAATTTGGCCATAACAAATAATAATGAGGCATTAGTGACAAGTACTATGAAATGGTTGGACAAAAGCTCGATGGAAAATATGGGAGATATTGGTTAGTAATCCTAGGGTTTAGATTAATCGCGTAGGGATAATGATGTGTTGGAACCAAAGACATATGAAGCGTCTAGTCCTTTAAGTTTTGAAGATAACAATAACTTATTAAGTTTTAAGTCTCTGTTGTAAAAAGACTCTTTAAGAGTCCAACGCATCTTGAATATCAAGTGTCCACTAGGCTTTTGTATGATGATCGTCCAGGTGTAAATCTCTTTAACAACTAAGTTTTAAAGCTTGTTTTAACTATGCGCATTTACAAATACACAAAAGACTAACATTTTACCTTTTAGAATGATCTAACATTCAAATGTCTGAGTGTTAAATGAAAATCAGATATATGTTGATATATAAGCTCATTGTTGTAGAAAAAGGAAGTCAACCTATCAAGCTGGCAAACCGAATAAAGAATGTTCAGAAAAGCAACTCTCTAACATAGTACCACACCTTCCATTCTAGTGCAAAAATAAAAGTCACTTTTCTGACTCTACTACAATCTTGATATACACGTACACATTCCTCTCTTGAAGATTGAAGCTGGAAATTTCAACGGCTATTTTCTAAAGGCTATATATATATATATTAGCTCAGTAGAGAAGAAAATTAAGACAATCAACTACAACGAGCCTTGTGTTACTGGACAACTTTAAAAACTCTTCAAACTCCTTGTAGAAAAATTCTTGTACTGCACTTTAAACTTTCATAACCTCACATTGTAAGTTGATTTGTTTTAACAACTGTTTCATGTTGTGAAAGCCTAGAGAGGCTTAATGATAAAGAATACTTGGATGGTTAAGTAATTTGGATAGGTTGCTTTGTAAAGCCTGAAGAGGCGAAGAACAATACTTGTTTGTAACCAAAGGTTGGTTAGTTGAAAACCTTTAGATCGAAGGGACTGGATGTAGCTCATAGTTGAGTGAACCAATATAAAATTCTCTGCGTGTTTTTCTTTTCTTATCCATATATACACCTATTTTATTTGCTCATTTAACTCATTTTAAATTGGTTAAAAAGTTTTTTTGGAACACACAATTCAACCCCCTTTCTTGTGCGTTCCTCATTTCTTCAATTGGTATCAGAGCTCGGCCTCTTGAGGTTGAGCACCTAATAGTGCAAGGGTAAAAAGATCTTGAGTATACATGGATAACGAAGGACAAGCTATCAGCAGACCACCTCTCTTCAAAGGTCAAAATTATGACTATTAGAAACAAAGAATGATAGCCTTCTTCGATGTATGTCACATCAATATGTGGGATGTTGTGGAGATAAGTGACTATCTACCTATTAACCAAAATGGAACAGAGCTGCCGAGAGGTTAGTGGATAGAAGCACATAAACAAAGGTATATGCTAAACCCTAAAGCTCAAAATGCTATTACGTGTGCTTTATTTGAATTTGAGTATGAGAAAGTGCATAGCTTAAAAAGTGCAAAAAAGATGTGGGATACTCTAGCTCTTGCTTATGAGGGTACCTCACAAGTAAAAAGATCTAAGCGAAGTTTGCTTGTAAGACAATGAGTTATTTACTATGGAAGACAATGAAACTATTGAACTTATATTTGGTAGATTTCAAACCATTATAAATAACTTGAGATCTCTAGGTAAAATTTATGACAAGTATGATCATATTGACAAGATTTTGAGAGTTTACCTAGACAATGGAAACCATAGGTTATAGCTCTGAGAGCCTCCAAGGACTTAAGAACTCTTTCCATGGAAAAGCTGCTTGGCACACTCAAGGTTCATGAGTTGGAACTAAAGCAAGATGAAGGACTGAGAAGAGGAAAGTCCATTGCTCTAAGCACTCACCGTCCAGTAAAAGGATCATAATCCAAAGCTCTAAATGTGGAGGATTCCTCTGAGGAAGCGTCCAAAGATGACTCTAATGAGGATGAAATATCCTATATATCCAGAAAAATACAAGCTGTGTGGAGGAAGAAAGGAGGATCCAAAGCTAGAAACTTTACTAAGAAGTTTAGTAAGGAACCCAAAAAAAAAAGTCCATTAGTCTGTTTCGAATGTAAGAAGCCTAGATGCT
This sequence comes from Spatholobus suberectus, assembly GCA_004329165.1. Lineage (NCBI taxonomy): Eukaryota > Viridiplantae > Streptophyta > Magnoliopsida > Fabales > Fabaceae > Spatholobus > Spatholobus suberectus. The sequence goes on along the minus strand of CM014729.1, from coordinate 35,519,793 downwards.
TCAAAGCTGAATGTCCAAGTCTGGAGAAGGAGAAAAAGAAAACCTCTCTCAAAAAGAAAAAGAAAGGACTCATGGCAACCTGGGAAGATATGGATCTATCTTCTTTGAAAGAAGAACGAGAGGAAGAAACAAACCTTTGTCTCCTAGCTTAGACGAGTTCAGAAAGCTTAAAAAATGAACAAGATGAAGAGATCTGCTTGACAACAGAAAGGAAACCCCAGTCATGGTACTTGGACAGTGGCTGCTCATGACACATGACAGGAGAAAAGTCTATGTTCCAAAGCCTCCAACAAAAGAGTGGTGGATGGGTCACTTTTGGAAGAAATCAGAAGGAGAAGATAAAGAGAATAGGTAAACTTGGTAAGCATCCTTTACCTTCCATTGATAATGTTTTATATGTTAAAGGCTCAGACACAATCTACTAAGCATAAGTCAATTATATGACAGTGGACACAATGTCTTCTTTAACAAGGAAGAATGTACAGTCAAAAACATGAATGGATCCATTTTGTTTTCTACAAAGACGCAAAGCAATCTATATAAAATTGACTTAAATGATCTAACAAATCAAAATATATCTTGTCTAGTATCCATCAGCGAGAACCAATGGATTTGGCATAAGAAACTTGAACATGCAAGCTTGAGATTGATCTCGAAGCTAAATAAGCATAATCTCGTAAGGGGTCTTCCAAATCTTATATATAAATCCAACGTTCTCTGTGATGCTTGTCAAAAAGGGAAACAAGTAAAAAACTCTTGATTCAAAAATGTTGTTTCCACTGTTAGACCTCTTGAACTCTTACATATTGATTTGTTTGGACCAACTAAAACGGCCTCACTTAGTGGAAAACAATATGGACTAGTTGTAGTAGATGACTATAGTAGATGGACATGGATTATGTTCCTAAGACATAAGGATAAATCTTTTAACGTCTTCTCTATATTCTGTAACAGAGTTCAAAACGAAAAAGGTGTTTGCATAACTTCAATCAAAAGTGATCATGGAGGAGAGTTTGAAAACGAAAGTTTTCAATGGTTCTATGAGGAGAATGAAATTCTCCACAATGTCTCTGTGCCTCTTCAGTATAAATTGCCCCTGCCACTAGCACCGTTAGAGTATCTCTCCTCAACTCTATGTGATACATTATTTTGTGCATTAAATTCACTCAAAACAAAAAGAAGCTCTATCTCACAACGAATATTTTCCCAAGCTTCTATAAGAAGACTTAAGAGTGAAGAATGAAGCTATATAGCTTGTACAAAAACTCTATCGCTCTTTGGACAATCTCTCTGTGTTCTAAAACTTTCATATTCTTTGTATCTATAGAGTTATATGCATATGCGCTTAACTTTAAAACGTTTACTTTTGTGAGTTATCCTTTCAAAGAACTATCTTTGTGAAAGTCAGGAAAGGCTTAGTGTTAAAGAATATTTAGGTTGAAATAATCTTGGGTTAAGGTTATTTCGTTGTAAAGCCTGAAGAGACTTAGAGAATACTTAGTTGTATAAGCAGTTAGCTCAGTGGAATACCTTTAGGTTGAAGAGATTGGACATAGCTCTTAGTTAAGAGTGTACCAGTATAAATTCTATGTGTGCTATCTTCCTTTCCTATCCTTTATTTTTGATATTGTTTTATTGGACAATCTTTTTATAGTGCTTATGAAAACATGTTTGTGAAAAAGTATTAGAAAATACATAACACATAATTCAATCCTCCTTCTTGTGTGTTCTCTTGTTCATTTCAAACTTTCCATCACATTCCTTGTGAGGATAATTAATTAGCTGATGCTCTGGCTACTTTGTCATCAATGTTCAACATTAGTTAAGAAAGGGATGTGTTGCTTATAAGAATACAAATTCAAGATCAACTTGCGTATTGTCAAGCAGTAAAAGAAGAATCAAATAGGAAGTCATGGTTTAATGACATTAAGCATTATATCACAGATCAGGATTACCCTCATTATGCCTTAAAAAATGAGTAAATGACTTTTGAGAAGGCTAGCAATGGATTCCTTTCTGAATAGTGAGATGCTTTACAAAAGAAATCACGACATGTTGCTAAGGTGAGTTGATGCATCTGAGGCTAAGAAGATAGTAGGAGAATTTCATGATGGTTCATTTGGAACCCATGCAAATAGGCATGTGATGGCAAGAAAAATCATGAAGGTTGATTATTATTGGTCAATCATGGAATTTGATTATTTCAACCATGTGAAGGGATGCCACAAATGCCAGACATATGCCGATAATATTCATGTTCCTCTAACTTCCTTGAATGTCTTGAATTCATCATGGCCATTTTCAATTTGAGGAATGGACGTGATAAGTCTAATTGAACCCAAGGCGTCAAATGCATATCATTTCATATTTGTTGCCATCGATTACTTCACCAAATAGGTTAAGGTTGCTTTATATGCTAGTGTGACTAGGAATATGGCAATCAAGTTCATTAAAAGGGACTTAATTAGTTTATCGTTATGGCTTGCCAAGTCGCATCATTACTAATAATATGATTAATTTGAACAATAAGATGATGAAAGAATTTTACAGCTTCAAAATTCAGCATCATAATTCCTTACCATATCATCTATAAATGAATGGAGTGACCAAGGCAACAAATAGAAATATCAAGAAAATTGTTTTAAATATGGTTGTGACATATAGGGATTGGCATGAGATGCTTCCTTTTACCTTGTATGGCTATCACACCTCTATTTGCACCTCAATTGGGGCAACTCTATATTCTTTAGTGGATGAGATCCTTTTCTTCTTGGGTTTCTCTACTATTTTCTACTTGTTAGTTTTGATGCCTTGATTAATTCAGGATGAACTTATTAAATCCTTAGAGATTTGCGCATGACATATATAAGTCCTTGAGAACAGTGTGACTATCACACATCTCAAGCTATTTTCTTTATGTTTGATTGAGCTTCACAAGACGAAGAACGAGGTCGAGGTTCATAATCATACAAGTTCGTGTGTTCATGGTGATTATGGTTCATGATACCTAGAACAACAAAACACTATTAAGACATGCACAAAATAGTTTACAATGGGATTATTAATAAAATATATAATAATTGAATCTAAAATATGTCATCATGATGGAAACATAATGTATGGTACTTTATATCCTTCAAGTGCTTAAGATGCCTATCTCATTAATATGGCTTCTAATCATTAAGTTGAGTATATAAACAAGAAAGTGAAAATTTCAAGGGTATAATCTAAGGTGAAAACCTTGGCATGGCTTGTATGCCTTCTTGGCAAAAGCTTGTTCAAACTTCTTTCCAATAGTTTCACTTTCTTCTAATCTAGTTTGAACAAAACACCTTATCCATCAAGAGGAATTGTGCATTTGGCCTTCATAATAAGAATATAAGAAGGAGAAATTGAATTAATGACATTATTTTGGGTAATACCTAGCACTAGTCAATAGTTTCCCATTATGACTATTGCGGTCATAAAAAACCTCCAGATGGTGACCTAAACATCACTTATGACTTGACCATTCAAAAGTGTGTTCTCCTCTATTTTTTAGATGTTAGGAGGATTCAAACTTAAACTAGTTGGCAATCATTCAAATTATAAGAGATCTATTGTGAGCTTGGATCCTATCTTTCTAACCGTTAAATCTTGAGATAACAACTAATGTTCCAAATGAGTTTTCAATGGCACAATAAAATAAATTGGCATAATGCAAATTTTAATAACCATTTGAGTTCTAAATAGTATCCTATCTTTCTAACCATCAAACCTACTTAAACAAATCTTGTGTTGCATTTTATCATATATTTTGCATATTAATTTAGGTAGGTTTACATGCATTTTGAGTCAATTAGGATTTGTTTCATCCTTATTTTCTTTAGTTTTGTCATTTGGAACTTGTGATGTGTGTTTCTGTGAGTTTTTGTGGAATTTCAAGATGTGTATCATTGGAATGCTTGGTATTGGTGACTTGAGAATTGGATTTGGAGTGATTTGGAACAAGGAAAAAAGGCATTAAAGAGTTTGTTAAGGCTTTGATTAACTAAAGAAGGGACAACAAGCACTAGAGCATGAAGGAAAATGAGAAAATATGGTGAAACTCACTACCAGATTGAACCACAACCTACTTGTGGTTACTTCCACGGGCGTGGCAGGCACCACGATGCTTAAATCTTCAATCAGAAAGAACCACGACCTGTCTATGATTCAAACTATGGTCGTGGGTGCACTTCAAATTTCTTATGTTGCAAATATTTGACTTGTTTTAGTTGGGTTTGGACCCTAATTGTAACCTAACTATAAACTAGAAATTTTAGGATTAGAAAAAAGGCTATGAAACCTTACATATTGATGGCATAGAGTAAGAGCTTGGATTCTTATCCTCTCTTACTCTTTTTCGAGCTTGATGTTTATCTTTTCTTCTCTTGTTTTTATTTCTATGACTATGACTGAGTAGTCATTTTATTCTAGGATTAGGTGTAGCCTTACGAACACCTTAATGAATTAATTCTATACTTCCGTTGTGTGAAACTTGTTTTTCTCTTGTTTTCTTTTCTATTATTAAATTATGCAAAGCAAAATGGTTGGCATTTTACATAACCTTAGAGATTTGGGGAAGCACTGGAAGGTGAACACAAACATCGGACCCATAGGAAAGGAAATTAGGTCTAAACAACAAAAATAAGTTGAAACCTTCATGGAACATAGGAATTAACAAAGAACTTAGTGGGTCTAATTAAATGTAGCCACCATGACAGTAGGGGGTTAATTTAATTGAATATCCCTCCGTATCTTAAAAAGAAATGAAGGGTACTTTAGGTAAATTTACCTTCAATGAGAACAAATAGAAGCGCATAGGTAGTGGAATTAAGTTGTTAGGTGTCATAGTGTGAAATCTAATCCTAGAAATCTTCTCCAATTGATTCATCCCCAATATTAATCACTTGCTCAATTTAATTTTTAATTGCATTCTTTTCAAATCATTCAAAACCTAATTTTTTCCCCAATTAAGTCCTTTTTATTTAATTTTAATTAAACAGTAATAACTACTAAAGCAAACACGCAGTTCCTGAGGAGAGAATGATATTTATTACTTAATGATACCATCCACTTGCAATACTGCATCAATATATATAATCGAAACTATCTACAATATAGCCAAAACCATCAATTTAAGGAAAGAATTAAATTTTATATAGATATAATACGAGAAGTAATATAAGTATATTTTTGGTGTTGGTCAATTTAGTTTGATTCATTTTTAACAATAGAATTAAAAAACCAAATTGAATTGAAATAAAAAAGTGAATTTTTCTATTTTTAATTTTTTAATTATTAATTTGATTAATTTGTGTTTTCTAGATCCATTTTAATAATTTAAAGTGATTTGATTTATGGAGTCTTATGTCATCTTTGTTACAACATTAATAATGGTGACAATAATTGTCTCTTTTTATTTATCTTTATTAATTTTCTAATTTAAACTCAAAATCCTTTGCACAACTAGCGGAATTTCCTTAGTTTTCTGCGTCTTTGTCTTCTCCAAATTGTTAGTAAGAGTTTATTTAGTTTTTCTATTTTACTAAAAATTTTTACAAGTAAAAATATGAGATTAATTAATAATTGCCCTCGAAAATAATAACTCCAAGATTCATATTCTTAATACTATATTAAAATTTGTCTAAAGTTATTTTTAAGGGTGTAAGTGGGTCACAATCGACCCATGAACCAGAGCCAACCCAACTACATTTTAGCGGGTTGGGTCAGGTCATCAGATTAGTCTGGGTCTATTTTTGTTGACCAGATTAAGACTGGATTGAGTCATGGGTTAATGCATTTCTAACCCCGACCCAATCAAATCTATTTTTTTTAATTAAAAATTAAAATATTATAATATTTACAAATATTGTATTTTTCTTGAGTGTTGAATTTGTGTGGTTAAATTAGTATTTAAATTGAACATGGGTTGAATGAGTTGAACTTATTTTTCCTTTTCTTTTTTTATTTTTTTGAAATATAAAAATTATATTAAAATTTTAATTGGCTAATCTGATGACTTGACCCGACCCGATTAAGGTCAGGTTGGGTAGCTTCGAAAAAAATGCAAACCTGACCTAGCCCAACCCGTCTATTTTTAATTGGGTTGGATCTTAAACACGTCTGAACTCGACCCAACCTGGACCATTTACACCCTTAGTTATTTTACTTCGAGCAATCTTGTTGAGTATACTACTTCAAATAATAATTAATAGGAGTATTTGTGATTTCGTTTGAATCGATTTTAAGGTAAAAAATTATCTGATTTGATCATAAAAGAACTTGAAATTTTATTTCAGTTGGTTTGATAATATTATCAAATCCAAACTAATTAAATCTGATCTTTTGTAGTCTAGATTAATCAATTATTTTAATTTTTGTCTTCTTTTATTTTATTTTTATAAGAAAAACACTTTATGTTTTAGTTAGTAAATAAATGAAATTTTATTAACTAAAATAAGAGTAAAGTCATGAAAGAATATATGAATTTTTCTAGTAGCTAATTTTTTATTTAAGAGATAGCACTTATTAAATAAACAGTCAAATGGCACAAATCCATAAAAATGTGAAAAAAAATCGTTTAAAATCTTAAATCTAATAATAAATTATAACTTGATCTAAATTACAAATCATAAATTAAAATCATTCAAGTTTGTTTGAGAAAAAAATATAAAAAAATAACATAAATATGATATGCTTGTGGTTTGCTTTAGTTCGATTTGATTCATTTTTAAACATAAAAATTGAAAATTAATTTTAACCAAATAAAAAGAATGTAATTATTTAATTAACGACTTGTTTGATTTTTTATTTTTTTTAAAATCGATTTGATTTAATTATTCATTATTCAATACTTTTAACAAAGGACAAAAGTTAGGTACAGTTTCTTAGGTGCTTTTAGTGTTGTTCTCCAAAAGAGAGAGAAAAGTGAAGAATGCTCAAGAAACTGAAGAATTTTTATTGTCTCTGCCTAGTTACTGCTACTGAACAATTGAATACACTTCCTGAGATTAATTCGAGAGTACCTCAACACTTCTCCACACTTCCAATTAATTTCCCACACAATGACTGACTACCCTCTTCCTAGTTATATACATCATCACCCACTTGACTCACTAAGTAACTCACTACTAATTAACACACACCTAACTAACTAACTAACCAACCAAGGGTTACCTATCAATACTTCGCCCCTGAAGTTTCACCTTGTCCTTAAGGTGATGGGTTGAACCATTTTTCTTCCATTGGTTGCAAAAGTTTCCACCTGAGTCCCACTGTTTATGGTGTAGAATACTACAATTATCTAATGAAAAGTGTACAAGGTTAAAGCACGTTGCGCTTTAGGATAGAGACTTATTCAAGTCATCTATGAGCTTATGATGGGTAAAGTCACATTCGCGTGGCACACATATACAAAGAAGGGAACCGGTGTGCAGATGCACTAGCCAAATTTGGTTTAGCATTGAGTCTGGGATGGTGTTCTTTGAGCAACAACCTCCTTTTTTGAGTCAATTGCTCATCTGTGACGCTTTTAGGGTCTCTTTCCCTAGGGATATTCTTGTTTAATTTCTCTTTTTGGGGCTTTAGCCCTGTTTTTGTACCTCAACCCCCCCCCCCTAAAAAAAATTAGAGTTTTACCTCACTAATATGCAAAACTCTAATTTTGATTGGAGAATTAGGGGTGTTCACATCCAAATAGATAAAAAAAACAAAAACAAAAAATAGTCCAAAAAAGTAAAAACTGAAGCAAACCGAAAATTCTTTGGATTTCATTAAATGGTTTTGTAGACCAACCGATCAGTTCAGTTTAGTTTTTGGTTGGTGGCTCTAAAACCGAATCGAACGGAATTGAAATGAGTAGATATTGCTTGCTTAATCTAGCTGTCAAACAGGAGAGATATGGCGGTTAAAGCTTTCAAAGGGACAACGATGGTCTCAATTAGGGAGTTTTATATGAAAGATGGAAAACTACTTCGTGGATCTAAAGGTGATTACATAATGATGTATTGTTTGCATAATGTTTGTTTGCTCTTACAAATCCATTATTACCTGCTTTTGTGTAATGTTTCTTTATACTGTAAATGCAATGACCCTCTGCCGCTATAGTACTACTCATGTTCCTCATACATTACCCATATGTTTAGTCATTAACATAAACATGATTATATCACCATTCATAACTATAAAATATATTCAATTCCGATGATATAATATACAAATAAGGTTATGTATAACAACAAAACTCCCTATAGCTGGTCAATTATACAACAGAGACATCAAATTAATAAAGGAAACAAAAAGAGCTTCCAGAAAAGCTCTACCAAAAAAAGGCCTCCAAAAGTCTGCATCTGAGACTTTCTCCATCAGCTCTAAGAAACTGGATCTGCAGACGCCTCTCCCTCTGCTCCCATGCCAAAATGACGTGATCATCACAGTCACAACAACATAACAACAGCAACAAGACATCCAACCAACAACAAAACAAGGCAAGGGTAAGCTTACGAAACAAAAACCAATATATAATGTTTAATCCAATATAATCAAAATCAGTAATCACACCAATATGGAAACTAAATTTGTCCACAAATAAGTTTACACACATTATAGTATATCACATACAACATCACACACTATGCTGTCAACCTCATATGTCAATGTATGAATGACATGACTCTCGAGAGATTTTCTACATTTCAGGCGATCAACCAGGTCTTATCCCCTACCATGGCCATCTAGCACCATTCAAGGATTGTCAAAACTCTAATTTGTTGGATAAGTTTACGTTGTCGGGATAAGTGTATGTGGGTGGTGGTATACAGCGATACAAGGCCTGCCCTGCCTTGGACCCTTGTGGGATTAGCCATCCACTTATCCCCAAGGTCCAACTTAACCACATTTCTTATCCAGGCACTAGGTTGGAGGCCTATCTTGAAATAAGAAAAAGCGCACAAGAAGGGGGGGTTGAATTGTGCGTTTAAAAACTTTTTCGAAACAAGTAGATTAGTCTAGAAAACGTTTTCAAGGGTAGGGATAGAGAGAAGAAAACACAGAAAGTTTTATACTGGTTCACTCAACCTGAGCTACGTTTAGTCCCTTCACCCAAAAGGTATCCACTAACCAACCTTAGGTTACAAGTATTGTTCGTGGCCTCTTTAGGCTTTACAATGCAATCACCCTAGATTGCTTAACCCAAGTATTCTTTTACACTAAGCCTTTCCAGGCTTTCACAACACAATAAGTGTTTTAAAAAAGAAAGGTCAACTCACGTAGTGAGGATTTGAAAGATTAAGCTCAAGATCACTTTGAAGATCTTTACCAGATATTTGCTATCGTCCACTGGACGCTTCTATCAGACTATTACAAAAGACTTTATGTGCTTGTTATTTTTCACAGACTTCGCCTTTTCTATTCACTTCGCATTACTTTTCTTCTTCGTTGGTGCATGCATATATATATATAGTCTTTAAGAAAAAGATCCGTTGTTGAGGATTTTGACTTGTTATGCAATGAGAAGCGTGCAAACTATCTTTTCAGAAAGGTCAGGCGTGGCAGTTTTTAGACTTACACTAAAAAGGAAGGTGCAGGACTGCGCTGGCGGTCTGTTCTTCTGAACATTCTTCATTTGTCTTGGCAGCTTGATAAGTTGACTTGCTTTATCTGTTCTGCTGTGCTTTTGCACTGAAATGATGTTGATGTTATTTAATGCTTCAAACAAATTTGAACGTTAGTTTATAGAAGTAGTAATATGTCAGTTACGAGGAACATTTAGCATAAATCAAATTGACGTTCAAACTAAAAAACTTAGCCGTTTGAATATATGATCTTGGAGGCTTGTTATGAGTTTATTCATTGGACGGTCGCCTTCAGTTTGTTCAACTGGTAGGTTTTCTTTGGCGAGTCTTCTGGACAGTTTTTAACACGTCTACTAGATGATCTTTAACATGTCTATTGGACAGTCGTTAACACGTCTGTTGGACGGTTTTTAACACATTTACTGGACGGTCTTCTTAGCTGTGATGGGGTTAGTCTATACGCACAAGATTTAAACATTAATAAGTATGTTATCTTCAAAACATTGAGAGTTTAGACGCTTCTACGTCTTTGGTTCCAACATATATGAGTACCAACTCTAGTCACCATTCACCTTACATGCCTACCCGCACACGGCTTGAGGCCCACACAACCTCAGCCAACAACATATGCATGTCAATGCATGTATCACCACAGCAATCAACTCAACCATAACAATCATTATATCATACATATATGTGTCAACATATCACCACAACTATCAACTCAACCACAACAGTCATCATATCATGTATATATATATCAACATATCACCACGTGGCCTACTTAGCACCACTTATGGTCCAACAATCACCATCAACCACAAATCAACCCCATGCACGCCTAAACTGGCCTCTTGCATGGTTAATAGATAAGACAATGTCCAAGCAACACATACTTTTTGACAATTCTTACACAACAAAACAAAATTACATGCTTGCTCAGCAATCCATATGCTCGCTTAGCAAGTACCTTTCTTACAGAGGGCATAATCTCTCTTTGAAGGCTCTCGCTTAGCGAGGTCAATTTTAGAGAGCAACCAAGTCTCAGGAAGAACTCTCGCTTAGCAAACACATGTTTCGCTCAGTGAGACACTTACAACTTTTCAAACAGATCTTCAATACTAATAATAAAGGAAACCCACAAATTAGTTTAGAAAATCATTTTAATATCCAATTAACTTAAAATATACGTTTGACATTCATAGGAATCAATGAAATCATCAACAACCAACAAAAATAATAAAAAAGAAGAGAAAACTCTGTTTTCCTCTTGCTCGACGAGCATTTTCGTCGCTGAGCGAATGATAGCTTCCAGCGACTAAAATATCTATCGCTAAGCGAACATTTCTGTCGCTGAGCATGAGCTCAATTGCTGGGTGTAATTTTCGCTTGTTTTCTTCGCAAATCCAACATCAATACTCAATTTTGATCAAATCAATCAATAACAAGCATTACAAAACAATTTTAATCATTTCTAATACCTTTCTAACCGATTATATAACAATTTTATCAACAAAGCACAAAAACCCCTTTCAAAACCCATTTCACAAAAAACTCCACCAAATCTAAAACCATATTTGTTTTCAATCCAAATCAATGCATAAACCACGATTGTCAACACACAATCAATCAATTTACAACCAAAGTAAGCTTTGGTTACCTCTAAAAGTCTTCGTATTTGAATCTTAGTTCTTTGAGAATCCGATGTTCTTGAGCCAAAATCTTCCACAAAGTTGTTCCTCCTTTCACCATAAGTGCTAAACTAAGCTCAAAACTCCTTTTACAACCTTACAAACTCAAAAATCCTAGAGAGATAAATAGCGAAAATGAGAGTAGAGAGAGAAAGAAATGGGAGAATGGGGAACTCTCCCCCCCTTCTCCTTTTTTTATACTTGAGCTCCCGAATCTCTCATACAGACTTTTGGCCAACTGAGGCCTAAATCTTACCAACCCACTTCCCTTATCTCAAAATTGGTTTAACTTAATTATTTTTCTCTCACAACTCATAATCACTCTAACAACACACCCAAATTGCCTCAAGTACACGTCTTAAGTTTCCTAAATTCAAACTTGAATTTCAAACAAACAACACACAACCATCATCACATATAACAAACCATACATAACAACAATTCATTTATTTCTTTTAATCACCTAGATTACATTTCTAATTCCCACTTTTTAGTTATTAAAACACTTAATCACGCATTTAAGAAAAACAAGACGTTACAGTAAATGTTGTTGGAATTTGCTCACATCAATGGGCCTCCACACAATCACGGTAAGTAATAAAATATTAGTCATAGGAAACATATTTTATGTTGAATCTGGATATAGACACACACACACACACACACACACACTTATTAGAACGTTCTACATTTGAACTACAGCTAAGCTGGTATAGGAAACATATATTTTTTTTTTGGTGTATGACTTGTTATTGTTGCAAGTAAATGTGAAATCCATCCAAACCGAACCAAATCACATGTTCTTTTCATATTTGGATCGAATGACTTTTTGGCTCAAAATTGATCCGTGAACACCTTTATGGAGAATGTAACGAGCCAACTATCATTACTAAACAACAACCCCACTAATCATACTCTTATCGTCACATCAAGTAAATAAATTCAAAACATATATATATATATGAAACATACACATATTGAGAGATTCATCCATCTCTCCTACTGTCATACACCACATCTAACAAAAGAATGGGGATATTGCCAAACCATATCCAAAAAAATATTCCAATATACAACACATTAATAGGGGAGGGGAATACAAAACGCCCTCCCTATAGCTAGTCACACTATATAACCCCATCAAAAGAATGAAACTGAATACATAACAAAAACAACAAAAGCTTGGCTCCTCAAGCCAAACGCTTCCAACATCGCATCTCCATCCTCAACTCTGAGAAGGCCAGTGCAATGAAGCATCACCATTTGCTCCCATGCCATAAGACGTGATCATCACAAGCACACCAGCACGACAACAACAAGACATCCAATAACAACAAAAACAAGGCAAGGCTAAGCTTACTAAAACAACAGTATAGTGTATACATTTTGAAATCATCACAATTCTCAATCATTTGTACTTATACATATATACACATATAACATTCATTCATATGGCAAAGAGTTCTCAGTCCAGTACTCCATCTCATAACCAATCCACCACAACTATGTCAATGCATGATGACACGACTCTCAAGAGATTCATAACATCTCAGGCAATTAGTTAGGTCTCACCTCCTACCATGGCCTATCTAAGAACCATTCAAGGATTGCCGAAAACTTTGATTAGTGAATAAGCTTAGTGGTGTGTCAGGATAAGTGTATGTGGGTGGTAGCTCCCCACTGACACAAGGCTTGCATCACCTTGGCCCTTTCCAGAATCACCCATCCATTCATCCCCAAAGGCACATCTTTAAGACCCCACGTCTTATCGAGACACTAGTTTGGAGGCTTGTCTAAGCAACAACTCTTGTCAACCATCCAACTTATGCGCTTGCTTACACAATGACATGAGGCCCATCATAGCCTCAGCCAACAATATATGCATGAAATGTAGGTATCACAATGCCACATCCACTCAACAACAACCAAACAACATATATATTTGTGTAGCAACACAACAATAGCAACACAATACCACGTGGGCCCAACCAGCATCACACGTGGTCCACAACCACTACCAACACCATGCAGGCCCAAACCAACCTCAAGCATAGTCAACAGGTAAAGCCTTATCCAAGCAGATCATACCTCGTGAGAAATCTCACAACGATTCATTTACAACTAGTGGAGGTCCTATCCAAGCAACCAGCCACTCAGGGCCTTATCCAAGCAGCCCACATCCCATAGGTATAACCTAAATAACAACATTAACGACAAGTGGAGGTCCTATCCAAGCAAGCTGCCACTCCTCCCACATTCTCAACCATAGACTTATATTAGGAGTCTTCTCAACCACATTTCACACAACTACATTTTTTTAAAATTTATCAACAACAGGACTTTACATTCGCTCAACGACCTACATGCTCGCTCAGCGAAGACCTCCCTTATAGAGGACCAACTTCCCTTGCTAAGGCATTTTGCCTAGTGACCATGAGTTTTGCTCAACGAATCAAGGGCACTCTGTTAAGACAAAGGACGAATTTGTAGCCCTTAAATATTTAAATAATAACAAACAGTGAAAATTATATCTCTTGCTCACATTATCGTTTGACGTTTTGCAAATTGAATATCGTCTTATCTCTAGTACACATTATATCGTCTGACATTTTTCAAATTGAATATCGTCTTATCTTTATTTGTATAAACTTCGTAACTAACAAAGCTTACAAACGATGTAGAGTAGTCTAAAATGATCTGCACAATCAAAGCGTAAGCTACCTCGAAACGTATTATGTCTATATACCTACTCTCGAGGAAAGTCAGCGAAAAAGAAGGAATATGTGTGTGAATGTTAGAACGGGAAAACAGACATGACAACTGCTAAAAGATTGAGTACAATAATAGAAAAGACAAGCAGATTGCTTTATCTTATCATATGACAAAGTTAGTAAAAAGCATTAAATGCTGCATTTAATGCTCCAACGACTCTTTTCATCAGACGAAGGTTGTCTCCTACAAAATTCTCAACGGATACTTTTGGAGAAGCCTATAAGTAGAAGAAGAGACCTCCTTCGAGCGTGGGTCGAAATTACAAGTGTTGTTAATATAATTACTGCTGAATCTAAAAACTCATAGCTGCTTTGAGAAAAGAAAAAGTCTTTGTAAACTTAGTTCGAAAATTTGTTGTGAACTTCAATATACATATTCGTCTGATAGGACGTTAAACCCAATGAGGTAAACTCACACAAACCTCCTTCTTTATGAGATTGGTTGAAGCCTGAAGAGGCTTTGTTTCAAAGTATACTTGGGTGTTTGTTTGGAGAGGCAAGTGAAAGACTACTTGGGTTGAGTCTGAAGAGGCTTGTGGAAAGAATATTTGTAACTTGAAAAGTTAGTGGAACTTGGTTGTTGCCAAGAACTGGACGTAGTCTTTGGGGTGAGACGAACTAGTATAAAATATGTGTGTCTTTTTGTTTTGATCTTTTAGCTTCCGTTTGTCTTTTAAAACGTTTTGAAAATCTTTCTGATCTTATTTCAATCTTTACGTTACTTAGTAAAAGAATCGCAAAATTGGCTTTAACATAATTCAACCCCCCGTTCTTGTGTTTATTTTGTGTTCTACAATTTGGTATCAGAGCTCAACCTCTAAGGGTTGAGCACCCTAACAAGTGTTAGAGGAAAAGATTCGCATGACACACCTTGAAGGACAGTTCATTCCTGAAGGAGCCTCTCTATCAAGGCCTCCAGCCTTCCATGGAGAAGATTATGCATACTGGAAGGATAGAATGGAAATGTATATCAAGTCCACTCACTATAGTATCTGGAGAATCATCACACATGGAGATCATGCTATAATCAAGCTAGAAAATGAATACAATCAAGATGACTACAACTTGTTACAACAAAATGCAAAAGCTAAGTATATTATAACCTATGCCTTATCAAAACCTGAATATAATAAATTTTGCAGTTGCAGAATTGCTAAGGAAATGTGGGATGCTATATGCATAACACATGAAGGCACGAAAGATGTTCGTCTTAGGAGAGCAACAACTCTTCAAAGACATTATGAGATGTTCACCATGAAGGAGACTAAAACCATTGATGAAATGTTTGGAAGATTTCAAACAATTCTAAATGGACTTCAAAGTCTTGGGGTTGAGTTTTCTAAGGCTCAAAACAAT
Source organism: Spatholobus suberectus (assembly GCA_004329165.1). Classification (NCBI taxonomy): domain Eukaryota; kingdom Viridiplantae; phylum Streptophyta; class Magnoliopsida; order Fabales; family Fabaceae; genus Spatholobus; species Spatholobus suberectus. The sequence goes on along the minus strand of CM014729.1, from coordinate 35,504,379 downwards.
CTCAAGATCCTGGATAGTCTTCCCAAAGTGTGGGAACCCAAAGCTACGGCCATAGCTGAAGCAAGGGATATGAATACTCTAACTCTAGATGAGTTATTGGGAGCCCTAAGAGCACATGAAGTACATCTATTCAAAAGAGACAAAGTCAAGAATAATGACTCTGTTGCCCTAAAGATTGGAGAAACAAGTAAAAGAGCAGACGAAAAAATTGAAACAAAAGGAAGAAACAAAGCGCTGAAAGTTCAATATGAGGAATCCGAGAGCTCAGGCGAAAGCTCTAGCTGCTCAACAAACAATGAGATCTCCCTCGTTGCCAGAAAGTTCAAGAAGATGCTTAAAAAGAAAGACAGATTTAAGCAATCTTCCAGAAAGAAAGATACTAGATATATAAAGTATCCTCAAGAAAAAAACAATGAGATCATCTGCTATGAGTGCAAAAAATCTAGACATATTAAGGTTGAATGCCCCAAAATGAAGAAAGGATGGAGTTCAAAGAAAAGATACAAGAAGAAAAATCTTCTAGCCATCAGGGAAGATCTAGACAGCAACAGTAGCAGTTCAGACGATGAAAAAGCAAATATTTGTCTCATGGCAGATGCAGAAGAAGTAATGTCTGAGGTAAACTCTGAATATAATAACTTTCTACATGAGTCTGAAGATAGTGAATCTGAATCTGAAGATGAAGATATGTCATAAGACACTCTTCTTGCTAACTCACACAAAATTGCTCTTGAGTACAAAAAATATAAAGAAAAATATCAAGAAGCTCTTTTAGAAAATGAGATACTCAAGAGAGATCTGATGAGAGTGCAAAAAAGTCTAGCTTCAAATCTTGAAAAGGCAATGCTTCTTTCTGAAGTTGATAAACTAAAGAAAGAGGTTATTAGTCTAAAACATGATCTGACCAAATTTGTAGAAGGATCTTCAAAACTTCAAATGATTTTAAAACATAGAAGATCTCCATCTGACAAATCTGGGATTGGATTTGTAGAAGACAAAAGTGCTAAAACATCGTATTCTAAATCTTATTCAACCTTCTGTAACTTTTGTGGAAAATCTGGACATTCATTCCAAAGATATCAACACAAAAGGAAACAGAGGTCAAATAAGACCTTTGGGACTAACATAAAAGGACCTAAAAGTATTTGGGTACCAAAATCTCAAATAATTCCTGTTGCAGATATCCTTAATAGGAAAAAGGAGGGATTCATTCTGGTACCTGGATAGTGGATGCTCACGTCAGATGACGGGAAAAAGGTCTATGTTCCTAGACCTCCAATCACATGAAGGAACAGTCTCTTTTGGTGGAAATGGAAAAGGAAAAATCATTGGTATAGGTAAAGTTGGTAAGCCTGCTCTTCCATCAATAAACAATGTTCTATGTGTTGAAGGATTAAAATACAATCGACTTAGCATCAGTCAATTTTGTGACAGTAGATTTATTGTATCTTTCAACAAAGAATCATGCATAGTCAAAAGAAATGATGAATCTATTCTTTTCACTGCCAAAAGACACAATAATCTATATAAGATTGAGTTTGAAGATCTGAACAAACAAATGTTACTTGCTTAATGACCAAAGAAGATGAAAAATGGATTTGGCACAAAAAGCTCGGGCATATTAATTTGAAACATATTTCAAAGTTATATAAAAAAAGTTTAGTAAAAGGATTGCCTGAGATTTCTTGGAAAACTCACCTTCTTTGTGAAGCATGTCAGAAAGGGAAACAAATCAAAAGCTCTTTTAAATCAAAAGATGTTGTTTCCACTTCCAAACCATTAGAATTACTGCATATAGATCTATTTGGACCTACAAAAACTCTTAGTCTTGGTAGGAAAAAGTATGGTTTTGTCATTGTTGATAACTATTCTAGATATACATGGGTTTATTTCCTAGCTCAAAAACATAAGTCTTTTAATGTGTTTGAAATATTATGTAAGAGAGTTCAAAATGAAAAAGGTTTTTGTATTACTGCAATTAGAAGTGACCATGGAACTGAATTTGAAAATGCTGAGTTCAAATCCTTCTGTGAAAAGAATGGAATTTTCCATAACTTCTCACCGAGAACACCTCAACAAAACGAGGTAGTTGAAAGGAAAAATAGAACTCTACAAGAGATGGCAAGAACCATGCTCTGTGAAAATTCAATCCCTAAGTACTTTTGGGCAGAAGCTGTAAACACATCATGTTATGTACAAAACAGAATATTGGTCAGACCATTAATTAAAAAGATTCCTTATGAATTATGAAGAGGTAGAAAACCCAACATTTCATACTTTCACCTCTTTGGATGTGAATGTTATATTCTTAACACTAGAGATCAATTAGGAAAATTTGACTCTAAGGTTGATAAAGATGTTTTTCTTGGATATTTCAACACATTAAAATCCTTTAGAGTATTCAACTCTAGGACTTCTATTGTAGAAGAATCTATCCATGTGAAATTTAATTATTCATTAACCCCTGATAGGAGACTATTAGATTTGGAAGAAGATTTTGCATATTTACAGATAGAACCATCTGATCAAATAAGAACAGACAAAGTTAAAGAATCAGAAGAAACTTCCCAACAACAGACCAATAATCAGACAAAGGGTTTTCACAAGGATTGGAAGTTCGTTACCTACCATCCTCAAAATCAAATTATTGGAGAACGAACAGAAAGAGTTAAAACAAGGTCATCATTAAAGAATCAAGTGTCTTGTGCCTTAGTCTCAGAAATTGAACCTAAGACGATAGAAAAAGCACTAACAGACGATGACTGGATAATAGCAATGCAAGAGGAATTACATCAATTCACAAGAAATGATGTTTGGATTCTTGTTCCCAAACCAAAACATAAGAGCATCATTGGAACAAGATGGGTATTCCACAACAAGCTAGATGAAAATGGTAAAGTGATCAGAAATAAAGGAAGGTTAGTGGCTCAAGGTTACAATCAACAAGAAGGTATTGATTTCATTGAAACCTTTGCTCTTGTTGCTAGATTAGAAGCTATTAGAATTATGCTTGCCTTTACCACTCATAAAAACATTAAGCTTTTTCAAATGGATGTGAAAAGTGCTTTTTTAAACGGTTTTATTGAGGAAGAAGTTTATGTTAGACAACCTTCTAGCTTTGAGGATTCAAACTTCATAGATCATGTCTTTAAACTTAAAAAGGCTTAATATGGTCTTAAGCAAGCACCTCATACTTGGTATGATAGATTGAGCAGTTTTCTTATTGAAAATGGGTTTATGAGAGACAAAGTAGATACAACTCTCTTTAGAAAGGAATCCAACAAAGATTTCATTATTGTTTAAATTTATGTAGACGATATAATCTTTGGAGCTACTAATGAAACTCTATGTAAGGATTTGTCAGACTTGATGCAGAGTGAATTTGAGATAAGCATGATGGGAGAATTAAAATTCTTCCTTGGCCTATAAGTTAAATAGGAAGAGAAGGGTATATACATTCATCAGAAAAAATACACAAAGGAATTGATTAAAAAATATAAGATGAATGAATCAAAACCTATGAGCACACTAATGCATCCGTCTGTGGGTTTAACAAAGGACAAATTAGGTAAACCTGTAGAGCAGACTATCTATAAAGGTATGATTGGCTCACTTCTCTACTTAACTACCAGTAGACCAGATATCATGCATATCGTCTGTTTATGCGCCAGATTTCAATCTGACCCTAGAGAGTCTCATTTAAAACCTGTCAAGAGGATTTTTAGATGCCTTGTTGGTACACCTAACCGTAGTTTATTCTATGAGAAAAACAAAGATTTCAGGTTAGTAGGATACTGTGATGCAAACTATGTTGGTGATAGACTTGAACGAAAGAGCACAAGTGGTGGATGTCACTTCATCGGACCATGTCTTATATCCTGGACCAGCAAGAAGCAAAACTCAATCGCATTATCCACTGCTGAAGCAGAATATGTATCTACAGCAAGCTGCTGCTCACAACTCCTATGGTTAAAGTACCAACTTGAAGATTACTCTAGCTTTGAGCATAACATTCTTGTGTTATCTGATAATACTAGTGCAATCAATTTATCTAAAAACCCCATTCAGCATTCTAAAGCTAAGCATATAGAGATAAGACATCATTTTATTCGAGACCATGTTCAAAAAGGTGTTTTTGAAATTAAGTTCATCAATATAGACCATTAATGAGCTGACATCTTTACTAAAGCTCTACCTGCAGAACGTTTTAACTTCATCTTAGAAAATTTGCACATGAAAGTTTTGCAAGAATAAATCGTCTTATATGCATCGTCTCGTTTGATCTTTTACTATTCGTCTTACTCTATTTTGTCTCATCTTATTTCATCTTACTAACACAATGGTTTTTGAATTTGAAAAGTTTTTAAGTTCATTAGTATGATATTCCCTCTAATGATTACTCTCGCTAACCACCCAAAAAGCATGCACCGTATCCCCTACCACATCAAGTCACCATAAATGCACGTCTCTTCAGTACCTTTAGAACCTTTCTTTTTAATTCAAACTAACCACTTTTTCTTTCTCTTTACGCACTCTGAAAACCTCTCAAACTCTTTGAACTGAAACCATATCCCTTACCTTTTCTCTCAAATCTCTTTCTCTCAAACTTGCACTTATGGTCGCCCAAAAACAACTTGTGCCCATGGAGAGATATCCAGAAAATGACTTCGTCGCCGAAAAATGGGTCGACTTACAAAAGCTTAAGGACAAAGGATTCCCTTTGCAAATGTATATCAAGAATGTTGGATGGGAAGCTTTTGTGCAGAAGAAACCTTCCTGGTACCATGCACTGTACGCCTACTTCTGGGCTTTTGCATTTGAAATCAATGGAACTATCATTGGAACCGTCGACAATAAAGCCATCATCATCTCTTCCGACGCCATTGCAGCAACGTCTAGCTGTAAAGAGAAGGGTGACCTCTTTACTGAAGACTGGGAAAAGGTCATAACCCCAGAAACTGTTGACAGGGCATTGTATGGAAAGCCTAAGTCTCAAATAGAAAACAAGGATATTCTAAGGAAGTTGCTATATGCGTCAAACATGAAGCCTATGTGTCGATTGCTTCACAACATCCTGCTGCACATTATTATGCCCAAAAAAGGCTCAAAGGATAATATGACCTCCAAGGACAGATTCTGCATCTACAAGATGATAACTGGTTAGAAGGTCAATCTGCCTGCATTAATCCTGGACAACCGAAGATCTTGTCTTGCCAAATCGAAGGAAGGTGCCCAAAGTAAGCAGAAATATCCTATTCCCTACGCCATGCCCTTCACGGAGATCATCCGTTTGGTAGGAATAAAAGAATCTAGGTTGGAGAAAATGAAACAAGGTTCTAAGATCAATGTATCCATCATCCGGAGGATGAGGATTGCACATCTCTTCTCTGGATATGTTGTAAGACATCTAGAGTTGGCATTGATCAAGGAAGAAGCACCAGAAGAAGTTGTCGGAACCACATTCAAAGTGGGATCGTCTGTTGACCCCTCTGTTGGTACTGCGTCTATTCAACTTCCACCACAGAAGAAACCCCAACCTTCTCAATCACCACCCAAACAGACCAAACCACAAAAACCTAAGCTACCTATCAAAAGACCTTCACAACCAGACCCTCAACCACAACAGACCAAACCTTAAATCCCATTGTCTCTACCTCACAAGAAACAAAAACCCTTAACCATTCGTCTGAGATCTAAATCAACTCCCCAACCTGACTCAGGCGATAACCTTCCCATTAACACTCTTCTTCCTACTCCAAGCACAACCATTCTTGCCCCTCCATCAGAACTACCACCTCCACCACCTACATCTTCCGAACCCACTCCATCTGCCCAACCTTCTAAAAAGCTCTCAAAATCCAAAAACTTTCCAGTACCAAAAACAAGGGCTCAAGCAGAAAAGCAACTCAGGAGAGCTCGAGCTGAATCAAAACAGGTTGAAAAGAAGAAGAAAGAAGAAGCAGAAAAGCTAGCTGAGGTTGAGCAAGAACAGATTGAAGAAGCTGTGCTTCAATCTATGATTGAGCACTCGCTACAAACAGCCCCTGTAGAGCCTCAAGCGCAAGAGCTGTTGACTCAAGAGGACATAGCTGCTACCTCAAAAGGTAGATTACCTAGATCTCTCTTTTGGGAAGTTCCACAATCTGTTTTTGTCTCCAAAGTTTTCAACCGTCTTTTTGTAGACTTAACAGCTGCACCCAGCTTTAATCAGCCTGCAAAGGGCTGTTTCACTCTCTATTTCCTTCACGGAACGTGAAGCAAAAGGAACTTCGTTTGAAGGAGCTGCACCTATGATAGACGAAACAGCACCAGAAGATTATCGCTCTGAAACGCCTCTGTCTGAATGTCTCCAAAGGCTGACGATGATTTACTTTGAGTAACCTGAGTCACGTCAGACTGGCACAACAAAAGAATATCATTTACTAGAGCCTTTTGACCTAGAAGTTCTCCAAGCCTTCATCAACTATGAATTGGGGAAAGTTAATAATCTAAGGATGTGGACGACTCTCATCAATGAAGAATGGCCATTTTTGGTCCGCCATGGGTATGTTAAGAAATTTCCTGATATTCCAGAAAAGGCTACTCTCGCACTATCTTATGAGTCGTACATCACCCCTTATGTTTGGGAGGAAGGATACAACACTTGGTCAGATGCTCCAATCTTTGTCTATCCACCATCAACAAGAACAAAATTTCCACTTGGATATGAAGTTTGGAGACAACGTGGGATCTTATGTCACACTTCTCCTTTCATGCTGAAATGCAACTACTCTAAATATTTGATCATGTGTAGAACATATCATTATAAGCCCAAAATCATTTATTTGTTTTGTCATGGAATGATCAAGACTTACCCCCTCGCCATCAGTCCAGAAGATAGTCTAGACTTTGAAAAATGGCAGATTGGCGATGATGACTGGGAATTAGGAAAAGTGATGAACAATTTCCTACGAGAGAAAATGCATATTTCTTTACAGCATGCTATCTGTGAGCAAAGGTGTCCAGACCTTGAACTAGGCTCGCTTAGATTCATGGCTACTCGGATGTGGCTCCTTATGAAGCCATGGACTACCTTTCGCATCAACTGTCAAAAGAACTATCTGTGCCAAAATCTATCTATGGGGAAAGGAAAAGAACCGAAATTCAGACAAAACCCCCGAAGGCACGTGATGATCAAACAAAGAGCATTATCATCTGCACAGCCGGCCAAATTAAAAGGCAAAGCAACTCTTTGAAGCACAGACCACAAAAGGTTGCAAGACCATGTAGAAGCACTTAAACACTTCTCTAGTCTACTGCTGCTGAGAAGAGTTTGCTAAGGCATGAAGCTGCCCTTCGTCCGACGGGTCACTGGATGCAAGTCTCTTCGTCTCCCTCCACCTCTACATCCAACCCCCAAAACCAACTGTCTCTAAACCAACCTCTCACCTATATCTTCTTCTCCTCTGAAACCTTTGAAATATCTCTACCCTGTGGTCACTTTTGGTTCTGTGATCCTTCTGTACCATATGTTTTCAACATATGTTTTGTAGAGGAACCCAATGATGAAGCAACAACCAGTTCTGCACTTGCACCTTCAGACGACAGACAGGCTTTCAATGAATTAAAGCAGACTGTGCAACATCTTGAAGCTGATCTTAGGACAGAACGCAGGAAACGCAAATGAGCAGAAGTTCTGTTAGGCAAGTTGGCAAAATGCTTCAAAAGTGACATCGGCTCATCATCTACACCTTTAAACTCTGAGTCTTCTGATTGATGATGCCCAAAGGGGGAGAAAAATAGAAGACAAAAGGGAGCATAAAGATATTAATCTTAGGGAGAGTATTTTTTTAAAAAATGAATTATGCGTTGATATCGTCTAGTTTTCTTCAGTTACTTATATATATATATATATATATATATATATATATATATATTGCATCTGTTTAACTGAAGTACACCTATATAAAATATGTGTTTGTTAACAATTCGCTCATAAAAAAGAACTTTCATAGAAAATTGTTTTACAAGAACTATAATTGTTTGTTATCATCAAAAAAGGGGAGATTGTTAAGAGAAAGGACAAATTTGTAGCCCTTAAATATTTTGATAATAACAAACAATGAAAATTATATCTCTCGCTCACATTATCGTTTGACATTTTGCAAATTGAATATCGTCTTATCTCTAGTACGCTTTATATCGTCTGACATTTTTAAAATTGAATATCGTCTTATCTTTTATTTGTATAAACTTCGTAACTAACAAAGCTTACAGACGATGTAGAGCAGTCTAAAATGATCTGCATAATCAGAGCGTAAGCTACCTCGAAACGTATTATGTCTATATACCTACTCTTGATGAAAGTTAGCAAAAAAGAAGGAATATGTGTGCGAATGTCAGAACGAGAAAATAGACATGACAACTGCTAAAAGATTGAGTACAAGAATAGAAAAGATAAGCAGACTGCTTTATCTTATCATATGATAAAGTTAGTAAAAAGCATTAAATGCTCCAACGACTCTCTTCATCAGACGAAGGTTGTCTCCTACAAAATTCTCAATGGATACTTTTGGAGAAGCCTATAAGTAGAAGAAGAGACCTCCTTCGAGCGTGGATCGAAATTACAAGTGTTGTTAATATAATTGCTGCTGAATCTAAAAACTCATAGCTACTTTGAGAAAAGAAAAAGTCTTTGTAAACGTAGTTCAAAAATTTGTTGTGAACTTCAATATACATATTCGTCTGATAAGACGTTAAACCCAATGAGGTAAACTCACACAAACCTCCTTCTTTATGAGATTGGTTGAAGCTTGAAGAGGCTTTGTTTCAAAGAATACTTGGGTGTTTGCTTGGAGAGGCAAGTGAAAGACTACTTGGGTTGAGCTTGAAGAGGCTTGTGAAAAGAATATTTGTAACTTGAAAAGTTAGTGGAACTTGGTTGTTGCCAAGAACTGGACGTAGTCTCTGGGGTGAGACGAACCAGTATAAAATCTGTGTGCCTTTCTGTTTTGATCTTTTAGCTTTCGTTTGTCTTTTAAAACGTTTTGAAAATCTTTCTGAGCTTATTTCAATCTTTACGTTACTTAGTAAAAGAATCGCAAAATTGGCTTTAACACAATTCAACCCCCCATTCTTGTGTTTATTTTGTGTTCTACACACTCGCTCAGTGAACGTCGCATCCGCTTAGCGAATCTGTTCCAAGGACTTTCTCCAAATTTCTCTCGACCACATTTCGCTCAGCGAGTCGCCTACTCACTTAGCAAATAGCCACTCTAGAGAGCAACCAAATGCTACACACACTTCTAGCTCAGCAAACTTGTTGTTCGCCTAGTGACTCATTTGCAACAGAGAGCACCACTCTCCAGGGCCTCTAATTCGCTCAGCAAGCTTAGGGTTTGCTCAGCAAATTCGTTCCAAGCATCCTGGAGTGCCCACATTCACTCAGCGAACATCGCGTTTGCTCAGCGAGCCACGATTTGGAAAATTTTTAGAATTCTCATGATCGCTCGCTCAACAAATTGGCCATCGCTTAGCATGTCTCCTCTTTCCTTCAGTCATTCCCAACAACTCAAGAACACTTGCTTAGCGACACAAACAGTCCCTCAGCGATTCCCCAACCCGAGGGTCTCCCTTTTGTCTTAGGGGCACTCTCACTCAGTGAGGCCCATCTATGCTCAGCGACTATCAGACAGTAGCAATAGAACTTTCTTTGAAAAACCCAAAAAATCCAAGTTTTTCACTCATTCATGCCTCAAATCGATCCCACAGAGGTCGAATACGACCACACAACAACACATAACAACATACTAAACACATACGACAATCCATGCAACATTTCAACACAAAACAACCACAAAATCACGAAAACCCATTTTTCAACATATTTCCATAAAACTCATCCAAATCATGCATTCTAACATGAACCACAACCACATACATACACTATCACGTTCATACAATATATATTCAACACAAGTAAGCTTCCCTTACTTCTAAGAGTTCTGAATCCAAATTGGGGGAAAGAGGAAGATGAGAGAAAACTAACTCTTGAGCCAAATCTTCGAGAAATCTACTCTTCTTAGCGTAATGGGATGAAAATCAAAGCCCGAAATCTTACTATACTCCAAATGGGCTTGCGAGAGACTGAGAGAATGAGAGAGTTTGAGAGAGAGTGAAAGATGAGAGAATGGTAAAAGTGAGAAAGAAAATGGTATTTTTTTTGGGTCTTAAAGCTCTCCCCAGGCCTCATGTAGGCTTTGGACCCACTAAAGCCACATGGTTCGTCTAATCACTCTCCATTACTCACAACTATTCCTTCACTTATTGTTTCTCTCAACAACCCACATAACCATAATCGATACTCTCACTTTGGCTCAAGATAAACATTTTCTCAGTTCCCTAAATTTAGACAAGAATTCCAAAACAGCTAATACAAAACAACACTCATACAACAACTTATTTATTCGTTTTAATCACTAAAATCACATATTATATTTCCACTTTTAGTTATTAAGTCACTAAATCAAATATTAAGAAAATCACAGTATTACAGAGAACAATATTAAAAGAATCCAAGAAACTACACCTAAATTTTTTCTCTTAAAAAATAGTAATTTAAAATAAAAAGAATAAATAAAAAGAAAATCCACGTAAGCCTCTTGACTCTCGTTTTCACAACTCTAATTTCCAAACCATCCAACCACACACATACAACTAAAACCAGGTGAGTCACGCACTCTCACTCACGCATTCACACAAACTCACAGCTCTTCTCTCTCGACCCCGAGAATGCGACCCAGATCGGATCCCCCGGTTCCGCCGTCCTCCTCCTCCGGCGACGGCTCGTCCGGCGCAGCCCTGGATCCGATCTTCCACCTCCTCCGCGTCCTCCCCTTCGGCTTCCTCCGCCCCCCGAGGCTCCGCCTGAAGCTGCCCTCCCTGACCCTCCCCTCCCCCAACGCCGTCTTCGCCCTCCTCCTCCTCACCTACTTCATGGTCGTCTCGGGCATCGTGTACGACATCATCGTCGAGCCCCCCGGCATCGGCTCCACGCAGGACCCCTTCACCGGCGCCGTGCGACCCGTCGTTTTCATGTCCGGCCGCGTCAACGGCCAGTACATTATCGAGGGCCTCTCCTCCGGCTTCATGTTCGTGCTCGGCGGCGTCGGGATCATCCTCCTCGATCTCGCGCTCGATCGCAACCGCGCCAAGTCCGTTAAGGTGTCGTACGCCTCCGCCGGCGTGTCCTCCGTCGTTCTCGCTTACGTCATGAGCATGCTCTTCATCCGCATCAAGATCCCCGCCTATCTTAGATGAATCGGCTTGCGTGTTTTTCGGAATTTTGTGGAATTTGTAGTTTGACTTTGACTGAGGTTTCGTTTTCGCGTTTTCTAGGGTTGGTGAATTGGAATGGATATGGTAATTGGATCTGATCTGGTGTTATTTATATGGAATGCAGTTTTCGGAGTAAAATTATTGTGGTTATGACTGAGTTTTTTTTTTTTTTTGATGTGTTGTGGTTTGTGCTTGTTTGGATTGGAGTTTGTGTTAATTGTGGATTGAAGCATGTTTCTCAAGGGGCAATGCTGTTTGATGAACTGTCTCATTTTATACACACACACACACACACATAGTGTTTGGTTGTTTTCTTCATTACTATGTGAGTTTGATGTGTTAGACTAGGGATTGCAGGGCAATTCTGGGAGAGAAAACACGACATCAAACCTGAAAATGGGAATGGAGATTCATTTATGGATTGGTTGATTGTGTTGTGGAATGTGCTTTCTATCTATACATCTGGGATGATCTTGCTCTTCCTCTTACTGATATGGTGTGTCCCTATGTTTTGTGTTTGTTTCCTCTGTGGTTGTCCTGCACTCTTCAAGCTGCAGTTACTTCTTAGAACAATAGTGGCTTGTGTTGACCATAAATTTGCCTTCTCTTAGCGCTAACTCCTTTTGGGGATTGTTTGGTCTCCTGGGATCAAATTCTGGCATGGCCATTTTGCCTGTTGTTTAGTCTACTACCCCCCTCCCAAACACACCCACATAGGCCTCCTTTGTTGTACCAAGAAAGAGTTTTCCTCCGCACCACTCCTTTCTCTGTAACACTATGCTAGAATCTAGGTACTTTAGACAGCAATTTATCTCTGTTGTCCGTGGACTCTATGATGAATCTTTCTTTCCTTACACATGTATTGGGGATGTTGCCAAAAGCAGAAAGTTTACTTGATAAATTGCTCACCTTAGTGTTGATTTTCTTGTAATTATCATCTTTCATACTGTTAAAACAAAGTGAGCTTTGATATCACTTGATTTAGACTACAGAGGAGAACTCACTCCTGAGAGCCAGGCTAATAAAAGGTGAAACTCTCCACTACAAATGGGAGATCTATGTCTCATACCCAGCTGATATTTCAAAATGCATGCAATAGAATTCTAAAAGTGGAAGATTACTTTCTTTTTTAATTTCAATTTTCACATGATCAAGGCAAATAGGTTTTGTAGTTCTTTGCATGTATTGTAGTTCTTTCCTCGTGACCAAGTCCCTTGTAGACTACTTGATCTCAGATTCAAAATCCTGCTTAGGCTGATTTGGCTCCACTTTAGCCTCCTATCATACTTCCCATACCAAGCCTTAGATCTCCTTTGTAACCCCAAAACCCAAAAGATCAAAACAAAATGTTTAGACAAAAGGATTTTTGGTCTCAATTAGCTTTGGTCTTTTCTTAAATCATTCTCTTTCTCCGACCTATGTAGCATTTAGTTACATTACAGATTCCCCTTGGTTATGGAATGGAATTTCCTCCAATTTCCTTTCTCCACCTTACATCCCTCATGGTCCAGCATAGGGAGTGGCAAAAAGGGGTTCTGAGTTCTTGTGGTAATGACTTCTTAATATATTAAAAAATGATTATTGTGATAGAGTTTGTGATTAGGGATGGATCCAGAAGTCTATCAAAGGAGGGGGCCAAAATTTTTTGTGATTCATCTAAGTAATTTTTGTTTTTTTTATAAAAATATTGTTTTATTGTTGTATGTGTTTTTCATTAACCTTGTCGCATATTATGTACAAGTGTCTTAAACTTTGTCAATTCAACATTTGTTCCTCTATATATTTGATCTGCATATATTATTAGTTATTAAATTAGTCCATACTATATATATAGAGTCATGAGGGAGGGGGTAGATCTGTCTCTGTTTGTGATTGAAACAAATCTTTAAATTTATGTATATGAAGGTTAACAGCCTTGGGAGATAGTTTTTGGTTACATATGCATTATGAGCTATGAATATCAAATCTTTGGAACTATTCTATAAATCTTTTCAACATAGCAAAATAAATGTTATATAAACAGCCAATAAATTTATCAATTTATATGTTTGAGGTTTCACTTGCAGTCAATAATTTAATTGTTCTTCAGCCTGAGATATATATGCGTGTGTGTATGCACACAATATGTTTAACGATACCTAAGTTTGGCTTGCTTGCATTTTGTAATTTTTATATATTTTTTTTATATTTCTATACCAAGTGACTCTGTCATCTATTGTATACTCTTGCTCTTTAATGTTTGATATATGTCACTCAAGGATCAAAATTCAGGGAACTTGGTTGCATAATTTTTTCACTGCTAAAGATTGGTTTGCTCCATTGGAAGATATTTCTCTACTTTGAGATTTATTCATTGATGGTTCTTGCTGTGGCTCAACATTGAACTGCATGCACTGCTTATTTGTGGATATCTGAAATGATGATTTTGTTTGTTGTACTGCTGGAGTGCATGCTTTTAGCTGCATTTGTTGCTGAGCTAGTTATCGTACTGCCATTTGGGTATTAATGCCTCAACCCATTTCCCTGATCTCGTTAGGAATACGAGCATAGAAACGTCTAAAGCCTACGTGAAGTCAATTTTTTTTTCATGTATTAAAATTTAAAGACATACCATGTACTTCTAAACTTTTTTGATGATTTGATCTATAGTTTTTCTACGTCTCTCATCAGTAAACTATCTTTTGCTCAACCCTCCTTATTGGTACTTCTGTGGATTTTCTCTACCTATGGTCAAACCATTTAAGACAAGACTTACATTTTTTACAGTGGAAGTGATACTAACTTTCCGTCTAAAGATTCTATTCTTAATTCTATTGTAGCATAACCATTCTGTGCAATGAGCTACTTCGTATTCCTTGCCTTTCACCTCTTTGAAATCCCACGAAAGAGTGCACACATTTCATGGCTGTGGCTACTGTTTATCTACAGTTTTAGGAGGCCAGAGGCCTACAATATCTTTTGTCCAGATGGGTACAAATGTGTCAGCAGCTAATCAATTTATGTTGCGTTTGAGTTTCTCGATCCATTTTGGACGATTATATGCGTGGAAGCACTCACCTTCAAGCAATCAACATCAAGCTTCAATAACAAATTACGAATGGATTAAGTGGATTAAGTGTAACACAGATGGATCAGTCCATGGTACTAGTGCAACGTGTGCAGAAGTCTTTAGATCTCATGAGGGGAAATGGCTCTTGGGATTTCAATGAAACCTTGGATCTACAAACACCTTGTTGGCTGAACTTTGTGGCATTGCCACTGCGTTGGAGGTTGCATGGTCGAAGGGTGTTAGAAGTCTGTGGATTGAATATGATTCTAGCGGTGGTGAAATTAATGGAGCAAGGGTGCCATTATCCAACATCCCCTTTGGAGTATGGTTGAGACTATCAGGAAATGGAAAGGAATCACTCTTGGAGGACCTTTGTATCACATCAAGCTTACAGCAAAGCAAATGAGGTGTAGGACTGTCTTGCTAATATGGCTCATAGTCTCCGGTTTGGAACTCACGTTCTTGATGATCCCCCACATGCATGTTCGTTGCTTCTTCTCATGCGGTAGAAAGATTCTTTCCATTTTTTTTTCTCCATTTCTTTTATTACTATGCTTTTAGGAAAACAAATGAAATGAAAATGATGCACATATAATGGAGAGTATCATTTATTTTCTCTAAAACATAATAATAGAAAAAATGAAGAGAAAAAAATAATAAAGATTATCTTTTACCCTGCTCATGGACGCAATGGGGCTGCCCGTGCTTCGTCCTAGTTGCTGTTAGTAATGTTTTTGTGGGCCTTAAGCCCTCTTTAGCATAAAAAAATAACAAATTAAGAATTCCTACAATAAAAATGTACGAATCCATCAAATACACAACTCTATCGTACAGGATTAAAGAACCGGAAAGAAACTAGACTCGCCCATTTTATGTTGTCAACAGCCATTTAATTTATCTTCAGAAGAAGCTTACTACGAACAAACTTCCATAGTTTCACAAACCTGCCATCATTTTCAATTCATGATACATTCTTGTACTTTAAATACATACAACCTAAACCCGCAATTACTTCCATTCGGGATTATCACACCTTTGATTGTTGGAATTCAACACAGTGAACCAAACTACTCAATAGAAGAAAAATTATTACATGGTTCAGGACTATCATAATCTCTAACAATCTTCACGTGGCACATAATTGAGTTTTAAATTGAAAAACTCGATTATGTGTTACATGAAAATTAACAGGGACCATAGACATGCGATCTTGGACCATGCAATAATTTCTCCTCAATAGACAGTAATTTACAAAAATATTCTGCCACTACTCAACCGAAGGTACGACGGGGTGAGAAGAGGCGAAGAGGTGAGAGCATCCCCATGAAGCCTGGTGAAGCAAGACCATTGATATTCTGGTGCTTAAGCATGTTGTAACCCACAGGTTCTGATCCTTTCCCACTTCTCGATTCTTTATTGAAGGTCCCACATTTCACCATCTTCCCCATCCACCACCTTTTCTTTGTTGGGCCTTGGTGGCTTGAGTTCATCTTATGATGCATGTACTGCATCACCACGTGCAGTCCCTGCTCCACCACCTCCATTGGGGGACAAGTAAGAGGGTTCCCTTCCACACTTAGCTTCTGGAGCTTCTTGAGGCAGCCAATGGATTCGGGCAAGGTCTTGATCTTGTTGTAGCTAACGTCAAGTTCAACAAGGGACAAGAGGAGCCCTATTGAGTAGGGGAGGGTCTCCAGGTACTGGAAGTTCTGGCTCACATTAAGGGTCTCAAGGTTGATGAGGTTCTCAAGGTCCTCCGGAAGAGCCCTTAAGCAATTCAAGCGTGCATCCAGAACCTTCAAAGCCGTTAGGTGTGAGGTGGAGCTAGGAAGAAACACCAGCTTGTTGGAGTTCACTGAGAGCTTCTTGAGGTTTATGAGCTCAAACCCTATCGTGTCTGGCAGCTTGCTCAGCTTGTTGAAGTTGGCATTCAGTTCTTCCAAGGCTCTGGTGGGTCAAAAATCATCATAGTACACATGCATGTTAGGAATAACGAATCATGTGATCTACGTACATGAGTAATGATGCACACACACACCCCACCACTATTATTATTAACACACACTTTATTATTAATTAAAATTTATTAAAAACTATAAAATCATGAGAGAAAGTCATTAAATAAAATGTAAAACTCATAATTTTTTGTAATTTTTAAAAAATTTCAACCAATAAGAGATGGTGTATTCTAAAGAGTGTGTTACTAGTATTTCTCATTAATTTATTTTGTTTCTAGCACGCTTCTAGTTATGTCTTATCATTTTGATTTGTGAGGAATTACAATATTGATTAATTTGTGATGGAAGAACTAGAAATGCTAATTAATGCATGGCATGTTGAATTATAATGGAAAAATTGAGGTGACTGAAAAATTAGAATAACTAAATGGAAATTATTCATCTGGTTACCTATCGTCGCTGTTATTTGATCTGTATAGGTTTATTAGTGTTGTGTGGTCGGTGCCTTTTGACACTAAAGGTTGAAATTAATCGTCAATTTCCGAAGTGTCTGACCTGCACCTTTATCATACTCCTCGTTTATAACATTTAATTCCTTAGCACAATTAATTTCAATAAAAGTGTCCAGGACTTGCAATTTCAAATTTGTTTTAGTCAAGCGCACCTACATTCGATCTTGATATACGAGTCAAAACATAACTATAAAAACGGCAAATATAAAATAAAAAAAAATAAAAAAATTGAGGGATATCTTTTTTGCAAACTGTAACCCTCAATTTGTGTGGCAGCCCACGATGCTTATTTTCCCTATTTTATTTAACTGATTTTTTTCTTCAAAAGAAAAGTGTAATTCAATTATTATATAGTGAAAACTATTAATATGTTTGATAAGACTAGGGAGTATATTCGTTGTTTAGATAAATCCGTATCATAGATATTTATATAAATTACATATGTTTAATAATCTATTAGATGTACATCAAATAAAAAAATAAAATCTATTAGACTATCATTCGTTAAGCTCTCGAATCTAAACATGACGTAGGATTTGCTGACTTTCGTACGCCGGAATTGATGCCGTAGTACCAAAAGAAAAATCAAGAACGTAAACGTTACATCCACAAACATTTTGGGCATGCTAACGTTAAACGAGAGATAAAAGAACCGTTGACAATTCAGGTGAAAAAGGCGAAAATAAAATTAAAAAAAGTTAAAAGAAAATGGTCAGTGTTTGATTGTCGAGAGGTTTGCGTAAAAGAAAACATTTTTCATATTTAGATTCACCGATAGTGTAAAAACAAAAAGTTACACTTATGTCAATATCCTGTAAACTAATTAAAAATTATTGTTGGTATAACTTTTAATATAATTAATATAAAAATTAACCAACTTATCATATAAGATAATTTGTAATTGGTTGACAATGTAAAATTATTTTACACTGTTAGTACATAATTTATCTTTTCATAAATTATTATGTAAGATAAGATTTTTTACTTTATTTATAATTGGCTAAGTGTAAAATTTTTTATACTTTAATCTCTATTCTTATTTATCTTTTTCATATCAATTTTATAACTTTTTTCTATTCATTTTGTATCACATCATTAGTTTTATTACATCTTCTTTTGTCTTCCCTTCTAATCTCTCTCCTAATCATAGCATAAGTTGTAAAAACATGTGTGAGACTAGAATTTCTCTTTTACATAAGGTTACCTATTAAATAAGCACACATAAAACGATTATTATCGAAAAAAATAATTAAATTTGCCGTCTGTTTTTTTTTTTTTTCCTTTGTCTTTTATATCTCCGTATGTAATTTATAATAACAACTGACAAAGAAGAGAGGGTATTATCATTTAAATAAGAGAAAATAGGCTATGTATTGATAATATAAAGTAGTTTTATCATCTAACCACAACTCACAATGTATGGTAAGTTTGTTGACTTGTATATTGACTATCTTAAAAGCCATATCAACAGTAAATTTTGATTGGTTGATAATGTAAAAAGTTTTACACTGACAATACATAGCTATTAAACTCTTTAAATAATAACTTACGACAATTTATTTAGAGGAATATAGAATAAGACAGAAAAATGGATTTTGAATGGAGTAGATATACATAGGAATGGACAAGCTACATGTTCAATTCCAAACTTTATTAATTAAATAGGAGTACTAACAACACACTTTCTAATACATTTTTTTAAAACACTTCACAACTCATTAAATGAGAAGTGAAACTTACCAAAATTTGTGATTTTTAATAAATTTCAGTCAACAATAAATAGTGTTAAAAAAATGTGTCGCTAGTATTTCTCTTAAATCAATATAAGACATTCTAATATATATATATATATATATATATATATATATATATATATATATATTTTAAAGTCATGTACTAAAAGAGAGTAACACATATACAGCTAAAATTCTTAACAGAAATATTTGCTGTATGATCTATGCCGGCCGAAAATAGATTAGGAAAAAGAAACAACACGCAATTATCGAGTGATTTTAACAGGTTTAGTTTTAGCTAAATAAAAAAGTTTATATATATGCAATTTACTGGAACCTCATTATTTAATTATTAGAAAAATAGAAAGAGAAGCGATGAAAACGAACCTGCAATTCTCAATGGTTTTGGGGAGGAATTCGATGAAGTTTCCTGAGACATTCAAAACCTTGAGCTTAGAGAGGCAGCCAATGGAATTGGGAAGGGACTTGAGCTGGTTGGAGCGCACTTCCAACACCTCCAAGTTTAGTAGTCTCGCCGTTAAGGATTCCGGAATGTCCTGTCAGAGTAAAATATTTTTTATATATAAAATTGATATAATAAATAAGACAATTATATATTTACTTCGGAGGAGAATGATACGTGGAAAGTAGGAACCAACAAATTAATTGTAAAATAGTCCTATAACTCCCTCTTATTATTTTAAAGTATAATCATATACTCATCACATATGATTATTATTAATTAAGATCTAAATATAAATAATTTCTAAGAAAATTTGGATTTTGACAAAATAAAATGATAGTTTAATTCATACACATCAAGCCATACAGTAAAAAATTAAAGACGTACTGTTTCTTCTTTTCTTATAGCATAATCAAATATTGATGATATTTTTCAAAACTCGTTCTTAGATCTGGATGTACTTTTGCATGTTTCTGGACTTATTCATTATATCCAAGTCCATATATAGTAATAAGATATTATTATTATTATTATTATTATGTACTTTTTTGTGTGTGTGAAATCAGAAACAAATCCCTTCGAGGAGTAAATATCTTTCTCAATGAAAACCTTTTTGACAAAAGAAATCACAAAGTTAACTATCTACTAATCACTGTATCAGGCAAAAGGGAAGATAAGCGCAGAGGATCACCAAAAGTTTATTAATTTTTGCCCTTTCATAAATAGAGAGAAATAGAGTTAATAATTTATGAGTAGCATATGGATCGAGTAAGCCCAGCTATCTCAGCAGAATATGCTTAATTTTGTGATGAATATTTATTGACTAAATTAACGCAACTCCATATCTTCAAAACAAATAATAAATCCGTGTTCTCAAAATATTCATTATTTTGAAAATCTCGAAATATATGGCTGTGTAATTATGTAGACATACCTGGAGATTGTTATTAGATAGGTCCAACTTGCAAATGGTAGCTAAATCAAGCGAAGGTTTGGGAAGAGTCTCCAGGGACATGCCACTCAAATCCATGACTTGAAGCCTCTCTTTCTCTTTCTCTTTCTCCATGGCTTTGCTTCTCTCCCTCTTCATCGTACCCGTCTTCATCATCGGTTGGTGAAACTGTTGCAATTGGTACATATTCATAATTGCAAATAACTTTATAATAAAAAACTCGATCACAAAACGATCCCCTTTTTCTTCTTTTTTGACTTTTTTCTCCCGTGTGCTGTTGAAAATAAAATCCAACACTAGAAAAGAGGGAGGGCTGGATCGTGAGAGAAGATGAAGGTTGTGACTAGAAAGAGGGAAAAGTAAGGGATTATATAGTGTGTACACGAATGAATGGGTAAGAAACGAATAGAAGAATTTTCTTGGCCCATGTAGTGTGTGGACGCACGCAGCCAACACATTTATGGGTGAAGCCGTGAAGGGAAGAACGATACGACGTACGGATGAGGACGATGTTGACGTAGAGTGACGTGTGATCAAAAGAAGTACAAGAACCGTAGGGTCAAATGTTGCGAGCAAAGCCACGTCGCCCACTTGATAACCACCTCCTCCTCATTAATATTTCAAATTAAGATATTAAGGTCCCTATAAAAATTCAATTAGAATAAATTAAAATTTTAAAAAAAATATTTATTAATTTTTATACTAATTATTTTAAAAATTATATTTAAAATAATTTATCATTGATTAATAGAGTAATTTTTTTTGACTAAAATTGAATTCTTTTGTAAAAACCATCAATATATTTTATCTTCAAAGTATTATTTTCTCTCTTAAATAGTTCTTAAAATAAAAAAAAATTATATAACCAATTTCTTAAGTATTAGAAATCATGTTACATAATCCTTTAAGTATTGAAAAATCCTTCAAATCAATTCTTAAACGTTAGTAAAATATATTAGCTTAGGAATCAAATTGATGAATATGTAATACTTTAGAGACTACTTGTATATAGGGGTGTTCACATCCAATTCGATCCAAAAAAAACCTACAAACTAATCCAAAAAAATTGAAAACCAATGAAAACCAAAATTCGTTGAATTCTTTTGACCATATTTTTACATAACTGATTGATTTGTATCGATTTTCGGTTGGTGCTTGCAAAATTGAACAAATCCAAACCAAACTGATATTTTCAAATACACATACATTATTATACGTTTTACATGTAACTTCTATATGTTTTATTATACTTATTAGTATTTTACTGATATTTTTATTATGCTTTTTTTTCGCATGTATCCAGTCAACATAGCTAAACTATATATACTTTATTCTCCTTAACTTTTATTTTGAATATATATGTTCCTATTTTCTTAGAAAAAAGAAACCATGTTGTTGAATAATTAATTAATTGATTGACATACTATTTTTATGCTTATTTTAAAAATAATGTTCAATATTTAGAGAGTAATAGGAAATTAAAATATTGGTAAGGATGTGTTGGTAAAAACCAAATCATCCAATCCAAATCAAATCGCATTTTATTGCATCAGATCATACTAGACATTTTTAAGAAAATAATCCAAACTAAACTGAATCGAAAATTGTTTTAATCTTTGGATTAGATGACTTTTTGGCACAAAACCAAACCAAACCAATCTACGAACGCCCCTATTATATAATTTCATTGCTTTAAAGATTATTTAGGAGAGAAGATAATGCTTGAGAGACTAAATTAATGATTTATTTATTTTTTTATAATATTGCAAAAGAAAATAAAAATAAAATATTTAATGAAAAACATGTTATATTAAAATAAAAATATAAAATTACTTAATATTTTTAAAATTATAATTTTTATTAATTTATATTACATTTTTTAATCAATGTTATGTGTTGTTAAGGTTATAACATATCTAATTCTATATTAAATTAGAATACACAACTTAGAGATTGAAACTCTCACTTTCTTTAATATATAGATTAAACATTTTCATATTATTTATCTTTTCTCGTTTGCATGTGCATTTCACACGTTATCGATGCAACTGGTCAAAAAAAATTTCTCTCAATTATCTTAAACTACTCTCATTTTATCTTTATTTGTATATTTGATCTTCTTATCCACTATCATTTTTAATCTACTCTTTTTTATCTCGGTTTTTAAATTGAATTTCAATAATTTTTTAAATTGTCAATAATTAAAAATAATCTTATATCACAAGTTAAATTGTTCATTATAAATCTATAATATAATTTATATATTTAAAGATATTTACTTATTATGAATTTTAATTATATAAAAGTAAACATCTATCGTGTAATACACAAATTAAAATATTAGTAAATTTAGAAATGTAATTAATATTTTTTTATATCAAAATATTTGTATTTTCTTAATATGTCCTTTATATTTTTTTTACTCTATTCTACATTATTGTTTCTTTCTCTTTCTTGATAAGTGTAAACATAAGGATATATTTTTAAAAAATAGTAATTAAAATTATTTTAAACTTTCAAAATATAGATAAATAGAAATAAAAATTCTCCTTCAAAATAACAAATAAAAAGAAACGGAAAGAATGAGACAATAAAAAAAACTATTTTTTGCAAATTGATTGCAAAAATTTAAAATAAATAACTAAAAAAAGAGTTCAGTTTTGTTTAGCTATTCAATTAGATTGATTTAGTTTCATTTTGACTTAATTAGAATTTTGATTTCTCATGTGTCGCAATTATGTGATTTTGGTCTCCAAAGTTTTAACACATATGTTGGCGTATGACATGAGGACATGGCAGGTGACATAACATATGTAAATTAGAGAAGAAATTTACAAATATTGATTGTTGGATTTGGACCCCATCCTTTCACTCGAATACAACTACCATTACCACCAACTCAAAATGTTGATTAGATATATAATGAAAATCATATTATATATAACTCAAGTGTGAGAGCAAAATTGCACATATATTTATTACTACTAAATAAATTATTTATACTATATATAACTTAATTTATATTTATTAATATTAATTATTATTATGTACTAATAATATGAAATATTAAATACTAATACATTGATAAATATATAATAATATTATTAAACATTAATGCATATAATTAATAAATATATAACAATAATGTAAAAATTAATATTAATAATTATAAATTAGTTTATATTGATACTTTAGCAACTTATACATGTAATAAAAAAATAACTTATACTTTTATTAATTTAATACATTAATATTAAATATTAATACATATAAATTAATAAATATATACTATTAAATATATACTAATAATATTGATAAATATAAATTAATTTATATTAATATTTTAATAACTTATACTTTTCTTAATTTATATTTTAATTTTAAATTATTATTATTAATTTTAATATTATGTTATATTATTAATTTACTAGTATTTAATAAGATTTCTTTTATAATTGATTAGTATTTAATCCTTAATTTATTAATATTATTAGTATATATTAATAAATTAATATTGATAAATAATAAATTTTATATATAGTACAAATAATTTATTTAATAGTAATAAATATATGACAGTTTTAGTGTCAATTTAAGTTATATATAATATAATTTTATTTAGGGGCAGGATCCATGACACTAAGTGTAAGAGTTAGGCAAATTACACCTTCAATAACTTTTTGTATAATGCAAATTTAACCAATCCAATCGTTGAATTTGATGTTCTTATTAATTAAATTAAGTATACAAAATTTCATATAATTCTAAAATTATTTAATAGTTTATTAAAACACTTTATTTTAACGTACAATATGATATTAAAATATATGTAAATATTCAATATTAGATAACATATTTAAAAAGTCCAAATGATGTGAAATTTGATATACACAATCATAAAGATAATATCATCAAATTCAACGGTTGGATTGGTTAAATTTGTATTATACAAAAAGTTATTGAAGGTGTAATTTGACTAATTCTTACACCTAGTGTCGGATCCTGCCCCTTTTATTTATATATTGAATTAACACTTTGGCCAATGAGTAATGGTGTTGTTATTGGGATGAATGGGTCACCCTACCATCAACATTTTGTAAATTTATTCTCCAATTTTTGCATTTCACATCAACATGCCATATCACCCATCACGTCAACATGTTAGTGACACATATAAGCATATGTGTTGGACCCCCATGTCAGTAGCCCACGTCATTTGTTAGCATCATATCATCTACTACATCACCCATCAACACCCCGTCAACAAAAATTGAATTTTTGGCAAAAGGATCAAAATCACACAATTGTGATACTTGAGAGACCAAATTTACTCAATTAGAACTTGGAAGACCAAAATCGTACAATTGTTATACTTGGAGACAAAAAATGTAATTAAGCCATTCATTTTGGTTTCCATTTATAAATCTAAATCAAATTAACATAAATCAAATATAATTTAATATTGTGTGTGTGTGTGTGTGTGTATATATATATATATAAATTATTTTATACAATATTTTAATTATATATGTATATATTAACTATATTATATTATACAATATTTTATTATTACTTTATTATTATGAAATTATGAACTTAAATTGATGATAATTTATTATCTATATTAATTCATGATGGACTACGATTTTTTTTATCAGGCTACTCTAAAGTGATTAACTTATTTTACAGAGTAAAGTAAGTGATTTTAGTGGTTGAGGAGAAAATTAATAGTTTATATATATTATGTGCATATGCATAATAAATTACAAATGTATTAAAATATCAACTATTAATTTTAAAATTTTTCTTATGAATGACTAACATTATATATATGTATATATATATATATATGTATATATATATGTATATGTATATGTATATATATATAGGTATCTATAATTGTACCTATATATGTATATATATGTATGTATGTAATATATATGATGTATGTATATATATATGTATGTATATAGTATGTAGTATATAGTGTGTGTATATATATATATGTGTGTATATATATATGTGTGTGTGTATCTATATATATATGATAGATGATAGATATGTGGTGATTTGAATCTTTGTAGTAAGAAGTAAAGTTAAATTTGTGAATTTATTTAAAATATAAATATTTCATCAATTTTTAATTAATTTGATTTAATAGCATTCAATCAAATCTTCATCAAATAAACTAAAACATTTATGAGAACATAGGCTATGTACTAACAATGTCAAGTAGTTTTACACTGTCATCTAATTACAACCCCATCATGAATGGTAAGTTTGTTGACTTTTATAATAATTACCTTAAAAGTATATCAATGGTGATTTCTGGTTGGTTGACAGTGTAAACTATTTTTACACTGATAGTACATAACCATTAAACTTAATATTTATTTCATTCATTCTTTCTAATATTTACTAATAATAAATAGGTAGAAAATTTTATTTAAAAAATAATTACATATATAGAGTTTAGCCTAAGATGTTTTATAAAAAAATATTAATTTAAAATTTATTCATCTATATATTTAAATTATAAAATATATAATTATATAATTCAATTTAGGTCGATTCAATTTTAGAAATAAAAGTCAAATTTAAACCAAGTCAAATGATTTTTATAAAAATATAAATAAAATTATCATTAATTTAGATGGATTTGGTTTGGTATTTGACTCTTACTTAAAAATATACCAAATCAACTTGGCACACCATTTAAAATTACGTGTTGTGTTACGAATATTTAATATGTGCTTGTCCATATTCATTGTAAATTATGACTATTTATATTTCACCTTAATAGTATTAAATTATTTGTAACCATTCAATTATAGTTTGTACTTATAAATAGGTTATCCCATTTCTGGAAATACAATAAGAAACTCCATATTCTCTCCATTCTCTTGTTCTCTCTATTCTATGTTTTCTCTTTCTAAAATTCTTATAGTTTCATGTTATTTTCATAAAGCACGATCATATTTCCCTTATTGGTCATATTCACTATTGACATTGCAGCCTACAAAAAAAAGCCCTGTAAAGAATTTTATTAGACAAAGTCATATTTTAGAATTCATATTTGAAGGTTAGCATTTCTATCTAATCATAATTTCTTACTAAACATTTGTTATATACCATTATATTATTTACGTAAATGTGAAACTCATTTAGATGTAATGAGTCTTGAAGTCTTTATCAAGGAGCGAATTTCTAAGAATAAATTTTTCACCAGAAGTGAACAACTAGTGCAAACAATGAAAATGAAAAAAATAATTTTCTCACTAGAAGTGAAAAAAAAGGTCAAACGTAAAAAGAAAAGTATTTTTTTTCACCCGAAGTGGAAAAATAGTGTGAAAAGTTAAAAACAAGAATAATTTTTCTTATGAAAAAATAATGCTAAAAGTAAAAAGATGACATGATATATTATGTTTCATCTTTCGATACTATTTAGAGCACCAGGTGTTTGCTCAATTAATGTGTTGAGTTCTTTTACAAATTGTCACAAACGGCTTAATGCTTTAATGACATTGTGTTCTAATTTTTATTCATCTTTACAAGGTTTATGAATTACATTTCTTAGCAAGAGTGGACAATGGACTTCATAGGTATAGATAAAATAAAATAAAAAATAGAGAACAAGAAAAGAAATTGTTTTAGATATTATTCATAATCATAAATCGTTTTAGACTTTTAGGCATTCATATTCATAGCCATTCATTCATATTCATGAAACTTTACGATGGTTACATTTGTTAATGAATTTATTTTATAGTCAATTATAATATAACATATTGTTATTCTAATTTATTGTTATGTTAATTCATTCATAGGCTCGTTAAATTATGTCTGTATTGTTATGTTATAATTTATTATTATAATATATTTGATAACTGATGCATTATTATATAACATTTTATTTAATGTTATAATATATTATTTTTATTAAAAGGGTTTTTACTTTATACTAATTATTATATAATTAAAATTGAGTTATAATATATTTTTAAATGTGATTATTATACAATGTAACGTTCATGGTAATGTTTATATGTTAAATGTTATACATTGTTATTTAGGTGTTATCACTTATATTGTCATCAGAAAATTGTGATTCTCCCAAAAGATCATTATGATTGGATACATTTACCTTTACATGATTTTAAAATTGTAAATGAATATAATTATGCAATATTCATTATTTGTTCAATTGAAATTGTGTGAAAAAAAATATTGGTGAGGATATATGTTAGAAAAATATTCTCCATTTTTTCATACATCTAATGTGCTCCTACAGCAGCAATATCAAGAAAAATGATTTAACAAATATAAAGTTGTTTTTTTTCTCCTCATAGATAAACAAAATAATGAGATTTTGATGAAAAATCATAGGACTTGTTCGACAATACTGCTTTGTTCCTTGAGTGAATGTAGCACATATTTTTTTTTTCATACAATAATTATTTAATAATTTATTTTTATTATATGAGTTTTAATCATTATTGTCAACGTTATAGTTTTTATTAGATATGATTAACACTTAATATTTATGCTTTGAATGTTTCAAATTAATTAAAGAATTACAATTTTAATAGTTATTAAATGGTTAACGGTTTCGATTTTAAATTGATTACAATTCAATAAGATTTTAATATTTTGTAATTGACATTTGATAATAAGGTTATTTTATGCCTATAAAAGCTATTGAGATAACATATAAATGTATGTGAAAAAAAAATGATTTTCCTGTAGTTTGTACTACATGTATATTAGTACAATTGTATCACACAATATTGTAAACTAGAAGTTTACAAATCAAAATAAGTTTGTTATTTGGCATGATCGGTTGGGCAATTCCAAGTCTATTATGATGCAAAAAAAACTGAAAATTCATGTAACACTCATTGAAGAGCCAGAAGATTCTTTAATTCAATAAATATTTTTATGTATTGTTTATTTCCAAGGAAGTTGACAATATGGCTATCATCAACAAAATAGAGAATGAATTTCTCACATTTTTAGAATGTATACAAGGTGATATTTGCTAATCAATACACACATCATGTGGACAATTTAAATATTTGCGCATCAACTAGATAGTCACATGTTTGTTTGTTGTCAACTCGCAACCAGTCATTTGCGATATTGCTTAATTAAACTTAGAACTCATTTTTTCAAATTATCTAATTAAGAAAATACATATTGATAATGTTGGTGAATTTACATATAAGGCTTTTAATAAATATTATTTGCCTGTTGAAATTGGTATTGAACATCCTGTAGCATATGTTCATATACACAAAATGGATTTGCAGAATTATTTATTAAGTGTCTAATATTGATTTTAATGTTATTACTCATGAGATCAAACTTCCAATTTTTACTTGAGGACATGTTATCTTACATGTTGCAGTATTGATTTGCATTAAGGCCAAACAAGTTATAATTAATTCTCCCTTTACAATTGATTTTTAGCTAGCAATCTAATATTTCTTATTTAAGAAATTTTGGATGTGTTGTATATGTTTCAATTGATCCACCACAACATACTAAAATGGGTTCTCAAAGAAAATTGGGAATATATGTTGGGTATGAATATCCATCAATAAAAAAATGTTGAATTATCAATAGTATATTTATGAGTAACTTACATTCACACTCCCTTAATTTTTTCAAAAATACGCTCGATACCCCTTCATTTTGGCACACAACAATAACGCCCTAAAAGTGTGAAATGTAACACTGACTCTCCTTGGTCGTTGGATGTTGTCCAAAACGTTTACAAAAAGTGAGCATGTGCTGCTCACATAACCTTCAATTAATTTTTCTTCCAAAAATACCCTCACCTCATCCTTTAAACTTCATAGTTAAGGTCAGCGAGCTTCATACACACAGTTAAGATTTTATGCAACATGATTAAAACAAAAAGTAGTTGGGTATACAGTAGTTAGGGCTTGTAAGATTTATTTGCAAAATTCAAACATGCTTTTGAAGGGTATATGGTACAGGAGAAATGCAGTAAAAGAGCTAACACTATCTTAGCATGAGATACTGTAAGAATGAAACTATTGAAGCAAAGTTCTTAAAAATTATTGGAAATATTAGATTTGGTTTAAGAAAATCAACAACTAGAATTTGAACTATTGGATCTTATGTTAGGAGAGGAAAAGAAGGTGACTCCAATGAGGTTCCCATTCGCATATGGTATGGCAGTGCTTAGAAAAGATAAAGAATAGAGAAAGAAAGGTAAGGAAACTAAGTTTAAAGGATGAGGGTGAGGGTGTTTTTGGAAGAAAAATTTATTAAAGGTCATGTGAGCAGCACATGCTCAATTTTTGTAAATGTTTTGGACGGCATCCCATGGCTAAGGGGGTCGGTGTTACATTTCACCCACTTTTAGGTGGTTTATAGTAGTGCGCCAAAACAGAGGGGTATCGGGCGTATTTACGAAAAAACTGAGGGGATACAGGTGTAATTTGCCCTATATTTATTTATGACTCAATTTGTTGATTGTCATTTTGAATCAATTTTCCCAATACTATGAGGAGAGAATAAGCAGTTGGAAAAGAAAATTAGTTGGAATGAATCAAAATAAGTTTATTATTTGGCATGATCGGTTGGGTCATTTCAAGTCTATTATAATGTGAAAAATAATTAAAAATTCATATAACACCCATTGAAGAGCCAAAAGATTGTTCAATTTAATAAATATTTTCATGTATTGTTTAGTCCCAAGGAAGTTGATAATTTGACAATCACCAACAAAATACAGAATGAATTTCTTTCATTTTTAGAATGTATATAAGGTGATATTTGTGGACCAATACATACATATTATCCTAATCCTCGAAGAAAATAATGTGAACCAGGAGTTCAAAAAATAATTCATTTACAAAGTTTAGCCAAAAAGAGCAGCTAAGTCATATGTACCAACTGCTAATGTTTCAATAAAATTGATGTCTCTGTTGGACAATTTAATAGTGCAAACAAGTCTCAAACAAGTATGGAGTGTGGTAGACTCGTTGGGTCTAAAGATAAATATCCTCTAACAATAAAAGGACTTAAAAGTAAAGATAACCAAATTGAGGATATGGAAACTCCAAAAGATTCCTTTGACATGATTAATCTTTTAGTTCTAGAAGAACTCAAGTACCTAAAATTAGTGAAAAAAAAAGAGATCTAAAAATATGTCATGAGTGGAAGACAATGGAACTAAAACAAAGTCAACGTTGACAATGTGTTTGCACATGTTGTAGCGCTAAATGTAATAAATCATAATGAGGATCAAGATCCAAAGTTTATCAAAGATTTTATACAAAGAATGATTGGCCAAAATAGAAAGACTTAATTGAGGCAGAACTAGACTCACTTGTCAAGCGAGAGGTTTTTGGACTTGTAGTCCTTCCTAAATATGTAAATTTGGACCTGTAGTTTGTACATTTGAAGATGTAAAACTTGTTAGGTTTTTGGACTCATAGTTTATATACCTAAAGAAATAAAAGCAGTTAGATTTTGAACTTTGAAGATGTAAAACCAATTAGATACAAATAAGTTTTTGTGCAAAAATGAAATAAGAATGTGAAATTATGAGATATAAAGCATGACTTGTTATTCAATGATTTTTGTAAAGACTTAATATTGATTTTGAAGAGACATATTCACCTGTAGTGGATGTAAGTACTTTCCGATAATTAATCAGTGTGGTTGCACATGAAGGGCTCAATTTACAACTAATGAATGTTATTAAAACCTATTTGTATGACGCTCTTGATAATGACATTTATATGAAACTCCCTAAAGGATTTAATTTGCCCAGCAGTGCACGTTCTCAAGAAGATTACTCAATCAAAATGAATAAGTCTTTTTTATGGACTAAAACAATATGAATGCATGTGGTATAATTGTCTCAGTAAGTATTTGACAAAAGAAGCATATAAAAATGATCTCATTTATTCATGTATTTTTATAAAAAAGATCTGGAAATGAATTTGCCACAATTGCTATTTATGTAGATCACATAAATATTATTAGAACTCCTAAAGAGCTTCCACAAGTTATGGATTATTTAACGAAAAAGTTTGAGATGAAGGACCTAGGAAGGACAAAGTTTTGCTTAGGATTACAAATTGAATATTAAAGAATGAAATTCTTGTGAATCAAGAAGCTTATATGGCAAAGGTTCTTAAAAGGTTCTATATGGACAAATCACATTTGTTGTGCACTCTAATGGTTGTAAAGTCTCTAGATGTAAACGAAGATCCTTTCAGACCTCGAAAAAATGATGGAGAGCTACTTGGTTTTGAAGTACCATATATTAATGCTATTGGAACATTATTGTATCTTGCTAGTAAATTGACGGCAAATAATACATCATGTCGTTTCTAATTAGCGAGATATAGTTCTCCACCTACATGAAAACATTAGAATGAAGTCAAGCACATGCTTCATTATCTTAAAGGTAATTTGTTAGGCACTCGTAACAGTAGATCACAACAGAATATTTGATTACATGCAGTGGTACAACAATTTCATGGTGATATGTGAAACAAACCAAAACAGTCACATCACTTAATCATGCAGGAATTTTAGCATTATATGAGGCTAGTCAACAATGCATTTGGTTGATATTTATGGTTCAACAAGTTCATTCATGTGAGAATCTAGCAGATTTCTTTACAAAGTCAAGGCCAAGAAAAACTTTTGAGTAACTAGTACACAAGATTAGAATTTGTCATCTTAAAGATAATTGTCTACATGAGGGGGGGGGGGGGGCGGGGGGGGGGGGGGATAATATGTCTTGCACTCTGCACTTTTTTTTTCTTTCGCCATGGTTTTGTCCCATTAGATTTTCCTAGCAAGGTTTTTAATGAGATAGTATATGATGACATATTAAAGAATGATGCACTCTTTTTCCTTCATTAGGTTTTTGTTTCATAGGATTTTTTCTAGTAAGCTTTTAATGAAGCACATTCTTAAATAATGGACATCCAAGGAAGAGTGTTATGAATATTTAATATGTGACTGTTTATATTCATTGTAAATTATGACTATTTATATTTCGCCTTAATGCTATTAAATTATTTTTAACCGTTCAGTTATAGTTTGTACCTATAAATAAGTTACTCCATTTCTAAAAATACAATAATGAACTCTCTATTCTCTTTATTCTCTTGTTCTCTCTATTCTATGTTTTCTCTACTTCTAAAATTCTTATAGTTTCATGTTATTTTCACAACATGTTATAATTGTCTCAAAAAACAAGCAGACTTGTGTAATTAAGAAATTTCCATAAGCTATCGTTATAAAAATAATAGTAAATATTACATGTAGTAATAGTGTAAAGGTTTTTCACCCTATCACATACTTACAAACTATTATGTATGATAAATTTATTGAATTTTATAATAATTGTTACTTAAAAATTATACTTATCATCATTTCTAATTAATTAATAGTATAAAACTTATTTACACTGTCACACTAACAATGTATAAAAATTAAACTTAAAATAATTAGTTGTGGCAAAAACTCACTTAAAAGTATTTTAAGCAGGCTCGTTTTATAACCCTTTTTTTTGGTGCGTCATTTTAAAGCAGTTATAAGAACAGAAAAGTTTATCCTTTGTTATTAATAATTCGAAAACAAAAAACAATTATAAAGTTGAAAGGGTACTTCTTCTCTGTCCCCGATTGCCGCGAATCTCGGGCTTCTTGTGCTTTGTGTTGAGTTTGCATAAACAATACATTGGATTATTGTACTCACAACATAAATGAGATTTTGACGCACACAGCATAAGTGACTTAAGTTTTTACGAAAATTTCAACTATTATTAATTTATTATTATTATTATTAATACGTTCCATTGTTAGACCAAATCAAACCTAGTTGGTATTCTCATACATCAGTCTCTAGAAAGATTGTCATTTTGCGGTATTATTATTTATTGAATTGCAAGGTCAGCTCCGTGATAATATCGTACAAGTCATAACATCCTAAACCATTATGTTTTTATTTAATATAAGAGCATACTTCATGTCAACTATGATACCGCATTTTCAAAATAAATGATGACAAATTTTATTTTGTCATGTTTCACATCCATGTTTTAGTATATGCAGGTTACTTATATTAATATGATATATTGTATCGTGGGTTTAAAAATAGTTAAATTCTGGGTAAAATCTTGTTTCGTTTTCGGTATAAATATAATTATATAAATAATTAAAATACCAATGGTTATATCATTTAACGAGTTTGCATGATTATAGTTCTGTTTGGATAAACTTCTCTATGAACATTTATGGGAAAAAAAATAAGGTAAACAAATTGAACTTCTCTCATATAAATTCTATCCAAAAGTTGAGGTATGTAAGTTGATTTTAACTTATAAGAGAAACTCAATTTATTTATTTTTTATTTTTTTCTCCTGTAAGTAATTATGTATAAAATTTATCCAAATAAGGTCTATGATAAGAACTACGTGAAAATCTAAACTTTTGAATGATATCTCAACATATTATTTAAGAGTTTAATAGTCATGCACTGTTAATGTAAAAAATTTTACACTGTCAACCAATTGAAATTCACCATTGGTATGACTTTTAAAGTACTTATTATAAAAGTCAACAAACTTATAATAAGTGATGGTCTGTGATTGGATGACAATGTAAAACTACTTTATACTGTCAGTGCATGACCTGTTTTCTCATTATTTAATGATAACATAAAAAGAAAACTTTACATTAGTGATGAAACAAAATTCAACTCTAAAATTTTTGTTTGAAAATGCTAGTAATTAATGCTAAGATATAACCAATTTTTTGCCACTTCTCAAAACTCGATTAAACGACCTACTTAGTTTTTTTTTTCTAACCTATGAGGTTGTCCGAATGATATAGAGTGAAAAATATTAGAGTAAAATATTATTTTGGTATCTAAAAGATTTGGGATTAATTACATTAGTTCCAGTAAAATGAAAATAACCAATTTCATTCTTATAAAAGATGAAAAAAATTGATCTATTTGATCTTAATTTTTCTTTGAGCAGTCTATTTGCCGTACTAGTTGCTCAATTCTTTGGTTGATTCTTGCAAATCCTTGTGATAATCTCAATATAAAATTTCTTCGGTACAACTCATCTTTCCCTTGATATTATTCTCCTCTCATTTGTTTCATTACACTCTGACTCGAGTGTATTTTGGTCATTCTATTCAAATAAAACAGCTAAATTGTTTATCATTTCTCCAAATGATAAAATTCGTTTAAAATGTGAAATGCAACCCTTTTCCGTACAAAAAAGTTTCAACAAATCAGACTGTACATCGGGTCAACAGTGGTACACAATTCGTTGGAAAAGGACATTAATTTTGTTAGTGTCCGTTTGAGAAATTTTAAAAATCAATTAATATTTCAATATGTGATTAAAGTTAATTTAAATATATATTTCAATTATATTTAAAATTTAAAATTAATTTTATAAAAACTAATTCTTTTAAATTATATATCAAACTGGCCCCTAATATGTATTTTTTTTTTCTACAAGTATTCTCCTTTAGAGTTAATGCTGTACTTGAAGTATTATCAGACACTAAATGTATATACCTCTTGGTTTAGGAAGGATTCAAATATTGATTTACCACATTATCCCTTAATAAGTTTTTATGAGTTGGTTTGTATTAAATTGAACAAATTTATGAAAAATATGTTAATTTCTTTAACAAATTCACTTAAGAAATAAAAGATAATAGTAATTATTGTACCAAAATAAATAGTAGTCGTTACTTGGATTAAAAAAAAATTACCTAGACATTTGTCAAAACTCATTTTGTTAAAAAATTCAACATTTTCTTAACTCTATAACATTTTTCAAAATTTAAATTAATCCAAAGAGTTGTCTTAGTATATAAAATATCTTCTTTAAGAAAAATTAACTTTTTTTTAATTTTTACCAAGACTTTTTACAATTAGTATACCAAGAACCAATTTAGAAAGTATTTTTAGACCAATTCTTAGTATGACTAATTTAGAATTTTAATGCCTTTTGTAACTTTTACAATTTATGACAAGACTTTTTAAATTGATTATATTAAGAATCGATCTAGAAATTTTAGTTATTTAATTAGGAAGCTAGTAATTTATAATATAATATATTAAAAGCTAATCATTTATAATTAAAAAAGCAGTGATTTTATTTTACTCATAACAATATTTTTAAAAAGATAATTAGAAATAACTAAACATCAACGTAGAAAAAAATCCTTTCATAGGTCATGTTGACTTTAAACTTTTTAGGAAAATTTATATTATTTATATAAAATATTTTATATATTACTTTTGTAATATTCTTTTATATTTTTATCACATTAAATATCTTATTTATGCTCTTTTATTTTTTATTATATATTTATTTATACAAAAATATATTAAATACAATTTTCTATTGTAAATTAAACACAGTTTAGTATATCCAAGTTAAAAATAAGTCAGTCGAATTAAAAGTTGGAAGCACGATGATGTATACTATATACAGTTGTAAACGTTGACCATTAATACATAATTATAAGGTGCACAACCGTGAACAGTGACAGATTGAAGGGAGGACAATGACATAAATATCCTTAAAAAATATATATAAAAATAAAAGTAATTTGGTTTTTTTTAGTCCACTGAACCAATTTCTCTCCTTATTCCGTCCAAAAGTGGACAGATTAAAAAAATGGTGCGTTTCACATTCATTTTTATTTTTTTTTACACTTACCAAATGATGGAAGGAATATCGTTTGTTACCTTTTTCATCATTCCAAGTGTTTTTTACCTCTCACGTTCTCTCAATTTAGACAAAATATGAAGAATAATTCTAAATTCTCCAGCATCTTTTATTAACTCTCTTACTGCTTTACATGTTAAATGTTGATTTTTATTTTTTTTTACATTTTCAAGACATTAAATATATTTAATTTTTATTTAATATTTTTTTATAAAGTATTAGAATGCTTTGCAAGAAATTATAACAGTGAAACCTAAATCCTTCGTGAGACTCTGGGAACTTGTTCCATTGCATTGTCCGCGTCATTAATTTCCTTCTCATCGATTAATGTTTCCCGAACTAACAAAAGGAGATTTTGTGGTTAGTGTCTTCTATAGGTTGTTGTAACGTGGACATGAAGAGTATAAACAAAATGAGGCATAGTTTAGGCACAGGATTAAGGACAGGAGACGAAAACGTATGTTAGACTAAGCCGATACAATTAATATACTTTTTATTTTATCTATTACACTAAAATTTTTTTCTCTCCTTTTACCAAACATCATCATGCATAAATAGTTCTATACACTATTTTCTATCGATGAGATATCGTGTTCTACTTACTCCTATTTTGCCTTTTCAATTGTTGGTCAACTTGGTTTGTATTCTTTCCTCGGCCCTACCATGCTATAAATTATCACTTCCTTAGTATTTGCCAATAAAAATTACAAATCAAGGACGATTCAAAAAATTAAAAAAGGTACAAGTGTAAACATTATTTGCTGCTAATTTAATATAAGAACTGAATTTTTATACTTTTGCTGTAACGAGCAAAGACCGGAGCCTCACGACAACCTCTAAATGATCTCACCAAAAAATTAAAAAAATTGTCCTTCCTAAGGGATAGTAGTAAGACGTTGGTTATTCAATTATATGAAAATCAGTTGTAATTTTGTTATGTAGAATATAATATAAATATCAGTAGAGCTTGTACTTGTAATTCATTCAAAAATCACAATATTAAGAACCACTTTCACACAAGTACACAACTTCTCTCTTCTTCCCGGATCCTTTTACCCTTTTCTTCGTTACTGTTCATCTGATACCTTTATCGTATAATATCCAACAAACCCACGTATGAGACAAGTCCATATATAAAAGCCAAAAGAATGATACTTGCTCTTTTGGGTTCTTCCAATATCAGAGATGTTAATGCAGTGACAGTGTGGCACTAGGATATGCATGGAAACGGATTTACGGATTTCACAAAACACCATTTTCTCTAACATTTCTCCGCAAAATCAGTGGAAACTTGATTTATATACGGGGACTAACTTTCGAAATTCAAAAACAATGAATTTGACCTATTCATTAAGTGCTGGTCATTAATCTTAATCATTGACTAATTAAATAATATATCTAAATATTTATAATAAAATGACCACCCTTATGGGCATATTTCAGAGTGGGATTGATCAACTAATTTTAATACACTTATTATAGTTTTGTTTTTGACTTTATTAGATGCTTATTGTGTCTAATATTGGTGCTCTAACTAAGTTTTGAATGTTTGAATTTAATTGGGCTTTAATGCAAAATTTGGTTAATTTTTGGATTTTAATGCATTTTGACCTTTCCTCCTTGTTTAGGCCATAACTTGGGCATTAGAAATGAGATTGAGATAATCTTGGTGTCTATTAAAAGTTTAAAGAAATATCTACATTTATGATGTAGAGGTTGTGAGCTGATTTGGCTTGGATAATGAGCAAATTTGGACTTAAAATTGGAAACATTGCTATGTCCTGACAATCTAGCATAGGTGCGGTATTTTGAGCACATCGTGTGCTATAGAGGTTGAAACAACATGAAACTAGTGCCAGCAGTTCAAGGATAGATTTATCGACAACTTTCATGAAGACACTGAAAGCCAATTTGGCCATTTGGAGGGTTGTACCAACCAAGGACAGCAACAGACGTGATGTGCTCTACAGCTTAGCTATCTCTTAAGGAATTAATTTGTAATTGGGCCAATTAGCATCTAGTGAGCCCCAATTTTGGGCTTAGGCCTTAGTTTACCCTAAGTAGACTCTATTTAAACATATCTTTAGGACCTTAAAGAAGAGAGAGTCTAGAGAGTTCAAATTACATTTTGTTTCTGCTTGAGCTTTCATCTTTCTTGACTTTCTCCCACTTTTTTCCCTCTTTTGATGATTTTGTGTGAAGCCTCGATGGAAGGCTAAGCACTCTTGGATCAATTCACTAGTTTAAGGTTTCTTTTTGGATCTTGAGATTTGGTTTTAAATTCTTTTTTAGTTCTTGATGGAATTCTTTCCTTATCAATCTTTCTACTTTTTTTCGTAAATCTTGATTGTGAATTCTTGTTGGGTTGGTGCATCATTCAATTTTGAATTTATATTCTTGATGAATGTGTTAGATGCTTGTTTTAGCATATTCTAATTGGGGTTAATAGGGTCTTTGATACTTAATCAATGATTTGATAAAGAATCAGGTTTAGAAATGGGTTTGGTGACTTAAAAGACACTTAACCGTCTAACTCAAATTAATTAAATCCTAGATGTTTTATTCAGTAGGAATTTTCTTGGAATTTATTGATATCTTAATTGGTTAATTTCAAGGTCAAATAAGAATTAAATCAAGAATTGGAATTAGATCTTTAGAAATTGATGATAGATCCAATTAGAAAACTTAACTGGTGGATTGGTCATTTTTATTAATTTGAATTCTCTTCTCTTAATTGTGATATGTTTTTACTGTTAAATATTCAAATCCTCTTTTTCTAACATTCCTAATTGGTTAAGAACAATCAAAGATCTTTAAGAGACGATTACGGTTGTTTATCTTGTACTGTAGTTTTTCTTGTTATTTGACTTGGGTATGACCACAAATTAAGGATGCTAGAAGTAAAGACAGGAGAGAATAAATATTTTACATTTAAATCAAGAGAGTTATATAATATTTATAAAAATAAATGAAATATTAAGACATCAAATTTATGTTAAACTATTATCTATTTTTTTAATTTTAAAAATTAATTAATTAGAAAATATTTATTAAAAATAAAAAGTTTACCTTCTTTTCTTTATCTTCTAAAACTCAACTGCCAAACATATCTTTAAATACAACTTCTTTATACTTTTTGTTTTATGATGATTAATAGGAAATTGGATTTCAATTTCCTCTTTAAAAAAAATGAGATTTCTCCATTTTATGTTTAGCCATTATGTGTTTCAAGGTAATTAGGAGAAAGGAAATGAACAGGAGAAAAATAGCATAAAAATACTAAATTTCCCATTAATACAAAGTAGACTTTTAAGATTGGTTGATTTCTACTTTCTATATTGGTCCCATGAGTAGATTAGCATCAACTGATATAAAAGGTTAGTTCTTTATACATAGCATTATAAGAAATACAACATAAAGTTGTGAGTAGTTAGCCTTAACCTTAACATCGAAGCAATCAGCATACCAACTAAAGTTAAGTTGACACTAAAATTAATTTCATTAATGTTTTTATTTTTGTCATTTTTAACTTGCATTGGCCAATGCTAATTAATAATTTTTGAAAAAAATTATTTTTTTAATACAAACGTCAACTTATTTTTTAATTTGAGCGCTTAAATTGAAAGATCAAACACTCGCTTATCAATCTCAAACCTTCATCTAAAATGAAATCAATTGAGGGTGTTTCATAGTAAAGAACAAAGGGAACAAGTGCATGAAATTAAATTTGGAAATGACGCATCATGGTGATTGAGATAGGGGCTTAAGGTTCACAATGGTTTGTGGGTAAATGGAGAACATGCAAAGAAAAATTTTCGGGTGAGAGAAAGGAAGGGAGGTGCTGCCACTCATAACGACAATGGGTTGTTGGCATGGCGGCACTATGTGTGAAGATATATTTTTATTTATTTTACTGCATGTTTTCTTTTACTTCTAGGTATTTTTTTGTCTATTGATTATTGTTTTTGCTTACTAGTTTATGTTTCGATTGCAAATTGGTTTTGGGTTTATGGTCGATATGTGGTGGACTTTTGGGTTTGATGGGTGATTTGGGTGGCATAGGGCTTGATTTTGGCACAAGACTTGTGGCTAATGGGGTTCGATTGGTGTACCCTGGCTAGATTCTCGAGGGTGGTTTTGGTCATGCAGAATGGGGGTTTTGGATTTGATGTTAGTCGTTCATGGTGACGGCTTTTGGCCTAAGGAGTTGGTTCTTGTTGGGTGTGAGTTTCTAATTTTGGTTTTGTTTTCTCATGACTTTGGTTTTGATTCTTCTATTTCACTATCTTGTATTGTTTGATAGAATCAAAAATAAAAAATGTAGAAGCAAATACTTTGAGATTGAAGGCCACAAGAAGGATAAGAACAATAAGTGCAACACCTAAAACTTAGCATAGACAACAAGATGCAAAAAAAGGAAAACCATAAAAATTAGCATTGTCCAATTAGGACAATTTTTCAAAAAAAAGATAGTGTTAGCTCTTCTTGATGACGACCTAAAGTGTCAACTTTTTTTGTTTTTGTCAATGTATTAATGTTGACTAAGTTAGCAGTTGTATTAAGGTGGATGCTTGATTAAGGCTAAAATAGCTATTAGTGTTAGCTTTTCATGATTAGCATCGGCTTTTTGCCGATGCTAATATGTGTTTTTGTTGCTATGTCGGTTTTAGAACTGGTGTAAAAAATGACTTTCTAGACCACTTGTGGCTATAACCAATCTAGGAAAGTCTTTTGTTTTTAATAGTAGCACTATAACTACATGGCCTATTTGGTATACAATATTCTAATACGAAAATTACATACACAAAACCAACAATAGATACATAAACAACACATAATTTTATTTCATTATTGTCAAATATATATATATATATATAATATCTCGAATATCAAAATATAAAAGCAATTTCTTGTTACAATGATTAAACTAAAAACATGTCTTTATTTTTAATTGATTTAAAAGAAATTGAATTTTTCCCTCAAGGTAAGTTTCCTTCCCTTTTTGTTTTACATTTTTGTTATTGTAAACTCTCACTCAGATTATATTCATTCATGTCTGAAAAAGCTATCACCACCACTTTGTACACTCTATCACCCATTTTCTGGTGCTTTCTATGTTTGATCTAATAGAAAGTGTGTGTTGGAGCATATAGAGCAACGGTGATAATTTTATTAGAGATGGGTGAATATAACCTAAGTGAGAGATTTATAATAATAAAAATATTAAACAAAAAAAAGGAAAGGAAACTACGTTGGAGGTGGAAATTGAATTCATATTGGATGAGAAGAAGCAACGATGTCCTCAAGGCGTCTTCAATGTCCTCTTGAAAGTTATATCCTCAAGGTGTCTTTGATTCATCAAGAAAAAAAATGAGGACTTGAAAATTAGAGCGAAAATAACAATATGAGCAACAGAAAACTTATGTTAGACTTTCTAGACTAGGTTCTTAGTACAACTTATTTAGAAAGTTTTGTCAAAAATTTCAAACATCCCAAAA
Organism: Spatholobus suberectus; assembly: GCA_004329165.1. Classification (NCBI taxonomy): domain Eukaryota; kingdom Viridiplantae; phylum Streptophyta; class Magnoliopsida; order Fabales; family Fabaceae; genus Spatholobus; species Spatholobus suberectus. The sequence goes on along the minus strand of CM014729.1, from coordinate 35,463,138 downwards.
GGCATCAACATTTTAGATCGGTTGAATCAAGAAATGGTTTAGAAAATGAATTTTACCTAATTTTTAGTATAACCAATTTAGAAAGTCTTGTCAGAAATTTCAACAGTTGCAAAGAGCGTCCATATTCTAGATCAATTGTTAAAAAAGCGATCTAAAAAATAATTTGTAGATTGGTTCTTAGTATAATCTGATCTAGAAAATATTTCTAGTCCAATTCTATAACAATTGATCTTAAATGTACATCTTGTTAGATCTAAGATGATCCAACTAATAATTTTACTTATAACAAACAAAGCATAAAGACTGATTATTCTATGATAAAGTCTAATAATCTCCTTGTACTACAAATTGTCCTAGTTGTTCATCTTATAGAGGAGCATCTATGTGTTGTACATAGTAGTTTTGTTTGTGAACTCACTCCAAGCTTTATTTGAAGGTATTTGTTTGATAAGAAGAGCAACAAGGACCCAAGGAATTTTTCTAATTCATAAGCCAAATTGCATATGCCAAAAGATTGAGTACGTCTTCATCTTAATATGAAGAAACAAAAAGGGAGAGTTTACTTACCCTTGTACCTAAAAAGTTGTGAATGACACACACAAAGTGACAAGATAATGCTTCTGAAAAAGTCAACGTACGAAAGCACAGAAATAGAAATGTCTACCTATTACATAGAACAAGTACAAAAATAAAAGATAAGAGGAATGTCTTATCATAATATTCATGTAAGAACGAGAATAACATTTAATGCATCTCAACATTCGTATTTAAGATAGAAGAAAGCTCTCAATGTCTGTAATTAAGTCCTTCTATAAAAGCCTCAAGAGTTAATAAGTTATATAAATTAGAGACCTTGATATTGCACTAACTCAACTCCATTTATTTGCAATCATTTACAAAGGACATTCCTTGTAACTTTGTAATTAAATACTCTGTGAGCATATTTGACTATTATTCAATAGAAATGAACTTATAGGATGATAGTCTAAGGTTACTTGGTTTGTGCAAATTTTGAAAGATCTGTTAGTGCATGAAGAGGCAAAAAAAAAAAGAATACTTGGGATTGTATCTAGAAAAGCAAGTATAAACAATAACTTGGGTTGAGTGTGAAAAGACTTATTAGAAAGAATACATGAGTTATGTGCTTAAAGAGGCAAGAGAACAGAACAATTGGTTTAAGCCTAAAAAGGCTTGGAGAAAAGAATTGTTGTAAGAGTGTAGAACATGATTCTAGTAAATCTGTGTTATAGTGGAATTCTTGATGGTTGCCAAGGACTGAATGTAGTCTTAGATTATGAGACAAACCAATATAAATATTGGTGTTCATTTTTCTTTTTCCTTACTCTTTATTTTTACCAATGTTAAGGGCGTTTAACTTGTGATAAAATGTTTTGTCCTTCAAATAAAGTTTTATCCTAAAAGAGTTTTTCTATTGTAGAATGATACCCTTTACTCATCCTATCAAAATTTAAATTCGTTAAGAAATTAGCTTTCATCTTGCTAACTCATTTTTTCATAAAAGATTTGCAAAAGTTTTTAAGAAGCACAATTCAACCCTCTTTCTTGGGTTTTCCTATACAGTAATGTACACATCCCAATATTACAAATATGTCACTAGCTTTCATACTACATTAGATTTCCAAGAAACGATATAAAAGACATTATTTGTACTATTGTTTGTTGCTTGTTGAGAAAAGAAATAAAAAAAGGGAAGTTTTTCTATGGATCTCATAAGAAGAAACTTCCTCCCCCTAATTAGCATGAAATTGGGAGGGGAGAAGATCTCTCTTATTTATTTATTTATTGTTGTAGTTTCTTAAAAAGTTAAATAATTTTTATAACGTAAAAAATTAATAAATAATAAATAAATTTATGTTAAGAAAAATAATGGAATAAAAAATTTTAATTTTTGGATTAAATTTAATTTTTATTTAATATAACAATATTTTTCAAACAATTTATTTTATTGTTTCCTCTTTTCTTTCATTTATCTAAATAAGCATAGAGAATTTTTTTTTTCCACTTCTTCTTTCTTTCTTATTTTTATCCATCCAAATAGCACATGCTTTCTACTTTATTTCTTTTTTTACTTATATCCTTACCATTTCTTTTTCCCTTATTACTTTCCTCTCTATTTCACTTCTGATCTAAATAAAGCATCACACAACAAAAAAATGTAACATTAAAAGCTGACGTTAATCGTTATTTTTGTATCAGTCAAGCAACAACCTCGAGACTGTTGCAAGGAAGGTTATTGCAAATGTGTTTATGTCATCTAGAAGAAGCTATTGCATATTAACGTTGGCTAAGCTGATGCTTAAGCTGATACTAACAAAAGGAACTACACAAAAAAAAACTCCTCTACTGTTGCGATGACTCTACTCCCTCAACCTTTTTTTTTCCTTTTCTGTTCTTATTGCTTTTGCTCCTACTCCTTGCCACCCAACCCTCAGCCACTCTACAACATGCTTACATGCCAAAATAAAAATAAAAATAGAGAAATCAATAAGAATCTCCTCGAAGCTTTCTTGCCATAGTTTTCTCTCCCTCGCATCGTTTGACTTCCTCATACACTGAATCTCCCTGATTGAGTCGGTGTTGCCAAGCTTTGCCATCAGTAACAGCTCTCAAATTTAGAGGAGGCCAAGAAGGGCCAACATGTGCAAGCACGACTTCAATAAGAACATGTTCGCAGTAACCAATTAGAAACCCCATTGAAAAATATACATGTTGAAGCCACGGTTTTAGGGTCATTAAAGAGAGGGGGAAGGAATGAGGGGAGACGAAGAGAATGAAGGGAGAAGAAGAAGAAAAGATTTTTCAAATTGTTTCATTTTCCCACTTAAATGAAAAACTAGCATTGGCCAAGACATTGACACTAATAATTTTTTTTATAAAAAAATATTAGTATCATCGGCCATGGGCGACATGAGTTGAAAAAGATTAAAAATAAAAAAGAAAAACATTAACAAAGAATATATTAGTGTTGGTTGACCAATGCTAATTAGCATTAGTGATGAGGCCGATGCTAATTTGCTATTTCTTGTAGTATTAGTTACAATCAAAAATTAAAAATGTAAATTATTTCCTGTAGTGTTATTCACCTAAATAACTTATAACTAATTGGTTGAGTTGGCAAAAAAATACAAATGGTAAAAAAAACTTTAACAAAATAAAATTCTCGACTTGGTTACTAAGAAAAGATAAATTACAAGATAAATCAAGTTTAAGAGAACATAAGAATGAATAAATATTGATGAGAAAATATAGTCTTGTAGAGAAATTAAATTATTTTAATTATTGATAATAAAAGGAAGATTAAGGATTCGTTTGATTTATTAAGAAGTGAGGGACAGCATAGCACAACATGATTTGTTCAACGTTTGATTTTAAAAATGTTCATGGGACAAAACACAAAGAGTGGTGAGGAACAGAATAAAAATATAAAAATTTGTAACTCACTAAACCATAGGACAAAAAGTTGTCCTATGTATAACAAAATAAAAAGTTAAAATTGTCTCTTTCTCTTTCACACGTTTCTTACCTCTTCTTTGTAACATCTTGGGCACATTTTTCTTCTCCAACCTCCCTCGCCTATATTGCTTCTTTTGTTTCCTTCCTCCTTCCTCTTCACATACTTTTTGAAGATGCTCTCCTAAGAGGCGTGACATTCCAAAGACGCTCTCACAAGAGTGGTGACGTTTCAAAGGCACCTTCACACAGTCGTACTTTTCTCTATTACAGGTATGTAAAACCCTTTCGCCATTCTTGCTATGTAATTGAAAACCCTCTTTAATCAAGTGTGAGTTTTAGAACATTGATTATTGTAACAAATTTATTATGTCTATTCCATGTAGAAAACTAATATCAATAAATTAAATTAATAGAGTTGGTGAAATGATGAAAAAGAAGGAGTTTTTGAAGAAGTGAAGGGTGTAGGTGTTGACAGGGTGAAGGGAAGAACGAAGATAGAGCATTCCAAATAATTAATATTAAAAAGGATAATTTGGTAAATTTTACATTATTTTTCCTGTACTGTCCATTGTCTACCAAACAATATACAAGACTAAAGTTATCTTGTAATTTGAGTATTTGTATTGTGTTGTTCTCCTTGTGTTGTCCCTTAGTGTGTATCAAATGAACCCTAAGGGGAAGAAGAACACATTTGTGGTTCGATTAACAACTTGATTACAAAAGAGTAAACTATCAAATTAATCCTTGAAGCTTTTTCTCTCTTTCTTAAATGGTCCTTAAAATAAGAAAAACTACCTAAGTGGTCTTAGAAGTATTAGAAATCATGCTAAGTTCCTTAAATATTGAAAATTTTTCAAATTAGTCTCTAAACTTTACTAAAATACATCAATTTAGAGATTAAACTAATTAATGAATATTCAATACTTCAGAAATTAAATAATTTTATTATTTTAGGGACTATTCAAGAGAGAGAGAGAGAGTAATAGTTTGAAGATGAAATTAATGGTTTATTTGATCACAAAATATTTTTTAGGATTAATTAATGCACTAAATTTATAGGGGAGAAAGAAATGGTGATTAACAGTAAGAATAAATGCGTAAGGGAAGGAAGAGAACGAATGACTTGAGAGAAGAGAAGAAATAAGGGATTAACTATAATGCAACAGACGGCAAAAATTTAATTACTAAGTAACTAAAATGTCTACATTATAACTCGTGTCTTAACTATTATATACTAGATTTACACTTGCGTATTATGTGGTTCATTAACAAAACTATTTTAAATTTTATTTATTTATATTTTAATTTTCTCCTAAAAAGAGTACATTTTAATTTTAATATACTACGTATTATTAAGAAGTAAAATAAATAATTTAATAAATATTTGAAAAGGAGTGAATTCTTTGTAAGATTAAAAATATTGTGAATATTATTTGAAAAATCAACCAAGTCTTTGTAAAAATATTTAATAATAAGATAAAAGTTTTATATTGTAATAATTATAAGTATAATAATGTATGAGTGACTGATTATTATGAGTAACTAATAGTTATTTAATAGAATGTAACCGTTAATTTTTTATTTATTTGAAAAATTAATTAAAAAGAATAGGAATTATTGATATGAGTGTAAAGTGGTTAAGAGAAAGTGAGGAATTGAAGTATTGAACCTATCTATGACACGTCAATCAAAATGGTAACGTGACAAAAATAAAGTAACTTAGTTATCAATGTAATAATTCACACTTTAAAATTTATATATTATAAATAGATTATAAATACATTGGACAACTACAGACTACAACATCCTATTAATTCAAAACAAAAGAAAGTAAAGAGGATATACAAGTTGGGCGTTTTGGCCCAAGAGCCACTAAGGCTTTAATCCTCCCTTACCGTAGAAGTGGTCAACATGTCTAGAGAGGAAATAGAGACAAGAATAGTTACTATCCATCCCATTTTCCTTCGAGCATCATGATATCTACCCTAATAAAGTGGTGAGTTGCCAACAAAGGCACACTTCCATTTAGGATGGTCTAGGAAGACAACACTATGCATGGGAGAGAATAAAGGTAGGTTAAACTTTTCAAATATACACACATAACCTATGATAAGCTTTTCCCTTATGCTTAATTTTGATAAGTGTCATCAAACTCATTTGAAATAAAAATTGTCAATAACTAACATTTAAGTATCCTAAAGGCAACAAACAAAACATAAAACTTGAGACAATTATTCTTTTTTTATTAGCATTTACCGTTTCGATTAGTTGAACATTTTTTATGGATCATTCTTTTCGAGAACATGTAAAAATTTCAAATTCCTTACAAATCTTGAATAAAAAAACTTAATACATGCTCTAAAGCTTAACTCTCTCGCATCAACATAACATATTGATCAATCACCTTTTAATTTCCTATTTTTCGATTCTTCATCGAAATTCTCATATCTTGAACCTTCATTAAAATTCCTATTCCTTGAATTTCTCTTGTATGTCATCTAAACTAACACTTTTCAACTAGTCACTTTTCAATCTTGATCTAAATTCAACCTTCTTGTCAAAATCTTTATTTCCCAAGCTTCTATCGAAATCACCACTTTTTAGCTTCCATTGAAATTGTCACTTCTAAACTTCAATTAAAAATACTACTTCTTCGTTTTTATAGTAAATGCCACTTCTACGTTTCTATCACAATTACAACATCTTAGCCCACATCAAGTGCTTTTATTGAAATTTAACTTCTGTGATAGCTACTCAAATCAACACTCTAACATCTAATACTCACTTTTCTTCCAAGAATTGTTGAAAATTCAACTTTATATTTTTTAAATATCAATATATTTTCTAACATTTAGAAAATCTCACCCTAATAAATGCCCTAAAATATTTACTCTTGAAATATTTATAAAGAGTAAATATTTTAAAATTTAAAGTATACACACACACATACAAGTAAGAGGAGCGAATCTCAATCATATAATTCAAATAAACATTTGAGATTAAAACTAATTGAAATAATATTGACTATCTATATATGATTGTATAACCAATATTAACTTAACTCACCTCTCATTAATACACACACACACACACACGTTTCAAATGAGAAACTCTTACAATGAGAAAATGTGAATTTTCAATGATAGCCTTTGGATCAAATTAAAAAAAAAAATTGCAACTTAAATTAAAACGCAATTAATCATCTCTTATGAAACTATCATTGTCACCACCTCCACCACCACTACAACCGCCATTGCCACCACCACCACCACCATTGGAGGCAGTGGTGGTGGTGGCGACGACAATAACGACAGCAGTGACAGCAATAGTAGTGACAATGGTGGAGGTAATAACGATGGTGATGGCGACAATGACAGCAACAATGGTAGTAGTGGTGGTGGTGAAGGTGACAACAATGGTAGTCTCATGAGAGGTATTTTGGTTAGTTTTAATCTCAACTATTAATTGTAATCCAATAGTTACTATTAATTGTTATAATTTCTTATTTTAAGAAGTTTCTCATTTGAAACGCCCCATATATATATATATATATAATAAGAGGATTAAATATGGGTTATACAATTATACATGAATGATCAAGATTTAACTTATCTCACCTCTATAGGGGATGTATATTCTGAGAGGACTTTTTTAATATAAAAGTAAGAAGAATAAATATTGAGCATTAGATCTTATCATAAATGGTCAAAAATATACAAGTCATATATATGAGTACGTTTTTTAAAAACTTACATGATTTTTTTAAGTGGTCATATGACATTAAATCTTGACCATTCATGTATAATTGTATGACATCTATATATATATATATCAAGTGAAAGAACTTTTATTATGAGAGAATGAAAGGATGTGAATTTTGTCCATCGAATCAAATCATGAAAGGATAAAATTAAAAGACAAAGTCATATGACTTTTGAAGTTATCATATGGTCATTAAGTAATTTTTAATCATAATCATTCATATATGGTTTAGATTTACTCATCGCTCTCTCTCATATAATTTTTAATCATAATCATTCATATATGGTTTAGATTTACTCATCGCTCTCTCTCATATAAATACTCTTCTCACTTAATATGCTCTCTCTCTCTCTGCGATTGCCTGCGTGCCTGCCTATGCGTGTGTGTGTGTCTCGAAAATCATATTTATTATTTTGCGTTGAAATATTTTTTATGCGATGTTCATTTAAAACTAAATTATTATTTTATACGTTGGTAAAATCAGTTGTGCATTATTATTATTCTTATCAAACGCGTAGAACTAAAATAAAAAAGATAAAATTTGCTACATTCCTATTGGACCGACCGGTAAAAAAGAAAACGACAAAATGAAAACAAAATCCCACAATTTTGTTTGGCATTTGACAAAAAACCATTTGTCAATAATCATTTTATTATTCTTTCCTTCAAAGTACATACAACCCTAGAATAGGATGTACATGAATCAAAAAACTAAGAATAGGATACGAAGTTGTCTCATTTAAAAATCAGGACATATTATATATATTTTGGTATGATATGATATTGGGGTAACACTTACAGATAGCTCACAGAAGAAAGCTGCTTGAAGTGAGATGAGCAAAGAAATCATGTTTATTTCCTTAAATTGAGATCGAAAAATTTGCATAACTTGATGGGTTGAAATTTCCCCCCTAAATTGCTTACCTCAATTACTTCATAAACCATTTAACTGACCTAGGAATAGCGCGTGAGAGAGAGAGCGGGCACGAACAAAAGATGGTGGAGTTTGTATATGAAACTAAAATGCCTCTTCATAGCCAACTTAATGTTCCGACGTGTCACATAAATGAAGTGCACAGGAACATGCTTCTTTTAAATAAAAAGAGTTGAACCAATTCCTTGAGCGTATGGTATATTACTGTATTTGCTAGCTCCAAATTGAGAGAGAGCGAAAGGGTAATGTTTTTATTTTTGGGGTTACCATGGTATTAGTACGAAGTATCTACCGTTGAAAATAATAACTAATCTCCGCCAGGAACCCTGAGTGCACACAAGGTGGGTTTTTCTCTCTCAACATGATTTATTCCATACTTAAGACTAGGATTCGAATCTTGGACAACTTGGTTAAAGAATACAAACCGCTACCACTTGTATCCACGAGTGTTGGTAGCAAAAGGGTAATGTTGTATGACTCTCTTGTCGCAAAAGCAATGGCTTTTTCTTATCGTACCTGCTTTGGCAACAAAAAATCCATGTGCCTGTTGAACCAGGTTGTCAGTTTCGTCTGCTTCCTTTTCATCACTTAGCTTTTGTGGTGTTTTCTTCCTCTTGGGTCGGTGAGACCAGGGCTTTTTATAGGAGATTTGGTGGTCCTAGAGAGTTTAGTTCTGGAGAGGATACAGAGTTGCTGAAAGGGTTTCTTTCTCTGAGTGAAGAAAATGTCAACGATGGACTTGAGGCAAACGTTGGCTGGACTTCTCACTCTCTCTATGGTCATAATGCTGGGTAACATGATCAAAAAGGACCATTTTGATTCAATGTATGATGATGTAAGTCACCTCACATTCACCTTATCACTTTAAGTATGATAAGCTCAGTCACTCTCTTTTTGTTTTTTTGAGAAATTAAGGTTTCATTATATTTAATCCATTATTATTATTAATGCAAGATTTTGGTTTTTAAATAATATTTTGTTAAGAAAGATTAACCCCTTAAATGAATTTTCATATATTTCAAATGATTAGTCTCTAACTTTCCACGAAAGGATATCCTAGCCATCCAGGATTGATTGTAACCCAGACAAACTTGAAACTGCTTGTACTAACGTTTTTGTGTGTATGAATTCAGATATTTTACCATAAGATTTGAGCGGTGATTATATTTTTCCCCTTTTTATTTGGAACACGTATGTTAATAAAGGGACAAGAAAAATCACCTTTTTTATTCATTTCAAATAATGAGCGATTTAGGATCTTATCTTAATATATAAAAAAAGTTCAAAATATTAACGTAACATTAGACAAGGATAACATATCCAAAAATATATATAAAGTGTGGAAAAAGTGTGTCGTAATTCGCAACCTAATGCAATTAGAGAGTAGAGAGAGACTTGAATGATCTTAGCACAAAATAAGAATCAAATTACTTATTTTCTCAATTTCCTTTTTCTGTATGTTATTTTCGACTCATTAAGAGATTTAAAATCTTATCTTTTACACTGAAAATTCACTATATTAAGGTAACCTAAGAGATGGAAAGAGACAAAAAGTGAGTCACAATTCAAAGTAAATGTATATTGTAAAATTAGATGTATATGAATTTTTGATTTATTTAAAATTTAATACGCATAATCATTAATATAATATTATATAGTTTAATAGTTAAATTTATCAAATTCATATAAAAAGAGTTATTAAATAGGGTAATTTTGCAAGACTTAGTAATGTTTGACCCAACTCTTATTTTTAATTTTTATTCTCCTTAAAATGAGAAGCTGCACCAAAAAATTTTATATAAAAGTTCTTGAATAAGTGGTTTATCTTTTAGAAGAAATCATGAAAATAAGGAGCATTTTCTAAAAAACATGGGAGTATTTAAAAAAAAATTAATTGAAGGAGCTTTTGATGAGTTTGTACAATTTTTTTTACAATGAACCTCACTATATATATATATATATATATATATATATATATATATAGGGGACATATCTAGTGAGAGGGTCATTTTTATATAAGAGTAAGAGGAGTAAATCTAGGCCTATATAACCATACATGGATGGTTAGGATTTAATGTCATATGACCACTTAAAAAGTTATGTGACTTTTTAAAAATCTCACTATGACTTGTGTGTTTTAATCTTGATTATTCATAGTAACATCTAATGATCCAGCTTTATTCCTCTCACTCTCATATAAAAAAGTCCCTCTCATTAGATATGTTTCCTATATATATATATATATATATATATATATTTTATACTTTGTTGTGAAAATGTGAAGCTCATCTCCAAGATGCAATGCGTGCATGGAACGCGGTCCTATCTATTCTGGCCGCGTGTTTGGACTCGTGTCCATATATGTGAACAAGCGCACATCCATCTTATGCTACTACATGTTTCTTTTGCGCTAATGTGGATAGGTGACGCAGTTCTAAACATACATACACTTGAACATGGTTCCACATGGAATGTGCTAATATGCATAGCTAATATTTAAACATGGCATCTCATTAGTTGATATAAAATAAGTTCAATCTCTATTTTTTTTTCCAAATATTTACAACAGAATACTTCATCATTCTATATATGTTAATTATTAGTCAACTATTAACGTTTGATTGGAATGTAATTCTTACTCTTTTTTTTTTAAATATTATTAAACAACAATATAGAATAACTTAACATTTTATCCTTTGTAATCAATATTTAAATTTATTTGATTAATATTGTGTGGGTGTGTAATTTGCAAATCATCATTAAAATAATTCTTTATTAAAGTATTCTTTGACTTTTTCAAAAATTAAAAGTTTTAAATAGATAATTTTAATATTTTAATTTATTTTTATTATCATTAAATAATTTTATGTTAATTAAATTAATTTTACATGATATTTTCCATTTATTTCAATATAATTTTTTATTGGACGAGATAAATACTTTTAAATAAAATCAAAATTTTTAAAAAATTTTACCAAACAAACTTTTAGCTTAAAAGGGACTTTTAAACTGAAAAAAATAAAAATTAACAAACAATTACTTTTTAAAGCTCTTATTTTTAAATTTAATTTAAAAGTAATTTTTAAGTAAAAAAATTGGGCCAAACATTTGCTCCTAAAATAAATATATCCTTTCCCCTTCATTCCCAAATTTCTATTTAAATGTTTAGGTAAAACTTAAATTAGGAATTAGGATATTATACCCCAAATCTGTAATACAATTGCATAATTATCCGATAAGTTTGATATGTTATTATTGAGATTAATTAACACTTAATATATTTAAAATAATTTTAATTGAATAAGAAAATGTTAAATTTTTTGAGTTAGTTTAATATATTATTTTTTTTCTTTTTTTTTTAGAGCAAATGCATTTTTTTAAGTAAGGTGAAGAGAATTCACTAGTTGACTCAGTGTGTAATTTGGGTGAATGTTTGCAATGTTAATTTTGAATAAAATTGATTTTGTAAATTTAATGCCAACCAAATTTAATTTTGAAACAAAATGATTTATGTTTGGATGTTTTTATTCTAAAAGCTAGTTAGTAGTAAAACTTAATATAAAAATTTTTATCTAGCACAAAAGTTATCTAAAGTTGTTTCAGCTTAAAATTAATTTTGGACTCAGAATCATTTTCTCAACGTAAGATCAAATATATAAACATTTACATAAAATCATGTTAGATGGTCTTTCAATAGATTTTGGATGATCCAACATGAATACAAACATGTACTCAAAATTACAAAAGTTTCACTTTATATAATGCTTGGTTAGAGAGAAGGATAGATACTTTGAGAGATTTAGAAAAGAGAGAAAAAATATTTATAATATTTTAAATTGCATGAACTAACTCATCTTAAGATTTTATTTTCTTTTTCTTTATTTCGTTCCATTAATATCTATAAAAGTATGACAATGCATCTTTTTTTTTTCCTCCTCTTATTATTTTTTTCCCCTCCTCTTATTTTTCTTAAACCAAACCAAAATAAAGAGATTTTATTTTCTCTTCCTTTCTTTTTTTCTCCTTTATTAAAATCTCTTTCCTCTTTACCCATCTTTAACCAATTTTGCTAACAAATAAAAAGTTTTTATTGAAAATTATAACATTTAATGTATTAATAACATTAAGTTAAATGTTATATATTCCAATAAATTTGATTCTTTAATCATTGCTATTAGTATTAAGGCAACGATCCGCAAAATCGAATTAAGAACATTACGTACTTAGCCTTTTTCTTTTGGAAGAATAAAATTAAAAAGTATTATCACAGTCTTACTATGATTTCTAATGCAACTCTGCCTAATTTTTAATAAAATTTATTTATTTATTTAAGAAACTTGTTAGCATGACACTCCTTTTTTTTTTTTTAATGAGAAATGATACTTGTACAATAAATTATACAACAAATTTTACAATCAAGAGAGAAAAAGAGATAAAAGAGAAAGAAATTTAAACTGTAATAAATGATGTGATGAAAAGAGATAGACACAAAAATGTTGTATAAATTATTGTAACTTGTAGGAATTGTTGTGTGTATCTTTTTTTTTTTTATATTCTTAAAAATTGAATAAACTACAAAGTTTTGAATTCCCTGGCCACCGTTTGTAGTCGTTTTAATTTCCATTTAACATCTGCAAAACCAAAAATTGAGTTTTGGGCAGTTAGTTCGAACTTTTCATGTCAATAGCATCGGCCACGAGAACATGTAAATTATAACATGTATCAAATTCTTACTTATTTGATTTCATTTCAGGAGCCTTGGAGATATTTATGATGTTCAGAAAATTATAAATAGGCTGGATGGGTTGGTGAGAGTAACTACGACACTGCCTGCTCAAGTATCCAGTAGAAACCCTCCAATAGTGAAGGTACCTAACAGGGTTTCAGAAGACCATATTGTAAAGAAAGTAAAGCCAATACACAAAGCAAAGGGGATTGTAAAGATTGAATCATACTTTCCCTCAGTTAATCCAACAATGGCTGGAAATAAGAAGAGCCTGTACTCATTTGCATTTATCTGAAATCACGTTAACTGATATTTCAATGTTATTTTGAATCATCTAATGTGTATCCAAACACACTATAACAAACCAAGAAGCTTCACTACAGTGAAATTAGAATTCAGGTCATAGTAATTAAACCTTATTTTTATTACTATTTTAATTTACATACTTTAATTGCTTGTTATATTTACCAATGGCGTTGCTCTTCACAACGATGGCTTTCTCGAGAAATTTTTTTATTAAAGCATTCTAAGAACTGACGATACCTTGGCACGCTCAAATCACATATAACTGTTCAATGTTTATGACAGATTAACTTTCACAAATAAATCTCATATTTTAAAAGTTTGATAGTTAATTTACAGCCTTCATCGGCTACACTGTAGATATTCGTATAAAACGAACACAATGTAAGCCGGCAAAATTCAAATACAGTTTCTCATTGGACATTAAATTAACTTCGAAGGGAATGATTGGAAATACTATCATTGAATAAAGAGAAGTAACTGAAATCCAATCTTAATCAAGAACAAACAACCAAATTGAAATCGTTCATATCTTTACAATTTTTCAAATCTGCAAAATAATAATCAACATTTGTCAAACTTGCACATCTAACAAAAACCAAGATTAGCTGAGATTCTGTGTATTCTTGTTAGAACCTAGGTATAAAACAATTCCACATTTCTCTCGAAACTAACATGTTAAAGTAATGTTGAGAGTAGTAGAAAGAAAAATGTATTTGTCAGCAGTATCCATTTCATTATATGACAAAAGAGACAACAAAAGAAACAGCAGAATGATTAAAACAACACAACGCCGTATTGACTATTGAGATTCCTCAGGTTCCTTCCTTCTAGAAGTTCGACATTTTGAGAAAACGTTATTGATGGGAGTTGTCGGCACTGGTATCAATTTCCCAATCGCAGCAAGAGGCCAACTGAAAGTATGAAGCAAAGAGTGAGAGGGTGAGAAACATTACTACAAGTGCCATAATTCCTTTCGAGCACATGCTTAGGAACAACTTAAACAATCAATAAAGGACATTTCTGATTTTCATCAAGGACAATCTCAAAAAAAATTATTTAAAAGAAAGCACGCAAAAAACAGGATACAATTGGCTCCCCAGGGCGTATGATTAACTGACCTAATGATCCCAATAACGACAGAGATGAGCCACTGCTTCCAATTAAGCCTCACTGTTGAAGTAAACTTCCCAAGAAATTCAATGATGACAATCTGAAAAACAGTTGCAATTTTATGGCGTCCTTAGACATTTCACAGACAAGGCTAAAAACCACCAGAGGACAGTAAACAAGACTAACCTGAAGCACAACAGTTAATACAATTATACCCATGAAGAGGTAGTTTTTCGTGACTCCTTTAAATATGTTGTATTCATCTGGCTTCCGTGCATTAAATTCATTAAAGACCTGCAGGTTTGAAAGAATTTTGTCTTTATCATCAATTACAAGAGAATAGAAAACGCAAACCACGAATATAAGGTGCAAAATGAATTTGGGCACATCCCATGCCATTCCAACATCAAAATGATTTAGTAGCAATATAAAAGGAGGAAAGAAGAATCCAACATAAATGTTGATAAGAGGAAGTAGAATTAAATTACTGGAATAATATGAGGTAACAATCAAGCAACAATGAAAAAACTATTTAGTAGAGGCAAGCCTCCAAAATCTTTTGTGAATGAAAATACTTGAGTTCTGTTGCTTCGTATCAACACATATGAATTAGTTGATCTCAAAAAAAAAAAAAAAAAAAAACCGCAGTGAAGCAAATTTAGCTTAAGACAGTTAAACATCAAATAAACCCCTGCCATGTGCCTATAAAAAAAGGTTCACTATATTTCAAATATCATGTACCTAACAAGAGCTCCAGAGCTAATACGCAATCATGAATATTGCATAAGAGCTTAACTACTATTATCAGGGTATGACTAGCTTTAGGCCAACAAGGCAGTGGCATAATACCCTCAATTACCTAAAAGAGATTTTTCTAATATAAATTTAAGGTTTAGGCAAAAAGCTTTGTTATGATAATTTTTATGGAGTTTTCTTTTTTTGGTGCTTTTATATCACTCAAAATATTTATTACCAACATAGTAATTACTATCAATTCCCAATTTTATATGTAATTTATAAGCTTATAGCTATAATTTTCTGTATAATTCCTATACATTAAAAAATGTATTATGAATATGAATTACTTTCTCTGACTATTTATCAGAACGTTATTAACTATCCAATATTCTAATAATTTTCCCTCTTATTTTCTTGCCTTATAGAATTTTATTAACTACCACCCCCGCCAAAGCACCTAGTTTCAACCATGGAAGTGGGTGGATCATCAGCTGCAACAAAGCTCCCACAACCAGAGCCACACAATTCAAACTCTTTTAGGGAGGAGGATGGGTACTCAAGCCACACCTATACCGGCTATAACATCTAACTTTCCACCTTCGGAATTGCAATAACCACCAAACTATTATATTTGTGTGGTGGCTAAGGAGGAGGTGCAAATGGGGTGCAGCCCAGAATAGCGAGACGAAATTGTCCAAGGGGAAGGAAGCAAGGATCTTTGCATGGCCGCCATTTGAAAAATCAGAAGAGTATACTTGCGGATGGGGGGAGTAAGATGAGGCAAACAAAATGGATTTTAGAGATGAAAGTCGACCAATAGCAGATGGCGGCGAGCCAAAAATCCACCATATGTATATGGCGGACGGTGTGGCGGCATATGGCGAAAGCATGGCGGACAAAATAAAAATTATGTCTCTGTGTCTCTGTATAAATACTAAAAAAAGAGCAGAAATAAATAAAAAAGTAAAATAAAAGAACTAAATCGAACAGAATTAAAAAAAGGAATAAACAGAATTGAAAACAGGAATTAAAAAAAAAAAAAAAAGTCTTTTCTGTATAAGAAATGGAAAAAACAGCATTGAATAAAGTACAAGTGCATAAAGAAACAGAATCGAAATACATTTAAAAATAGCAATAAAAGTATTAGATAAAAAAATTTAAATAAGCAATAAAAAAATTATAAAAAAAAAAGCTAATAAAGAAAGAAAAACTCGATAAAATAATTGATGTAGTTTACCAAAGAGGAAAAATAGAAAAGAGAAAAAGAATAGATAGATGCTTAACAGAATTAAAGAAAACCAAAAAAAATAATTAAAGAATTAAATATTTTAAAAAAAAATTATTAAAAACCAAAAAATACAGCAGAAAATAAAGTTCATTGGAGGAAGTTGCCGGAGATGGTTGCTGGTGGATGGTGGTTGTCAGAGGATGTAGGTCGCTGATGGACGGTGGTCACCAGAGCCGGAGGTCAAATCTGCCATTTTCCGCCATGGGTGCCCCATGCAGCCGCCATTTGAAATCCGCCATGCCACTGCCATATCATGGCGGGCTATTAAAAAACAGCCACTGCCATCTGCCATGCAGAGAGCGGATGGAATGTGCTGAACTCTTTTCTTGATCTAATGGGTCAGGCCCAACAGAAGGTAGTGAAGGACTATGATACCCCCGCCTTAGTGCAGTCCTTAAGGAAGCCATGGGATCACATTCCAGTGGCAAAGGCATTGATATTATGTTTGACAGCCAAAAATATTGCTGAGAAACTTGCATGTTTGTCTATGACCCAGGAGGAGTGAAAGCTATTTTTGGTGGCAATGGTCATGTTGGCTTGGTCATCATGCTTCAATCTGTTAGAACCTCAGTGGGACTTTATTTTCAGCAGAGCCCCAAGTTGTCCACCTTGAGGTTGAGGACAAGGTGAAATAGATACTCATTACTGATAGTTAGTTGCAATAGTTAGTTGGTTGAAGAAGTATGCCACGTTGCCCATAAATAAGAAGGGAGGTGGAGACAGGTCATCTTGTCATTTGTGAGAGAATTGAGGCCTCTAGACATTGGGAGGTGAAGACCCTCAAAGTTCTGCAAGTTAGCACTGTATTCAGGAAAGAAATCTTGTATTCTTTTTAGAGTAAATTACACTAACTTCTCTAAAATTTTGTCAAATTTTTCCTGATACCCCTTCTTTTTTTACCCTACACTAACCTTCCTTAATTGTTTGAAAAAACATTAGACTAACATTCCTACACATTATACAAACCCTCCTTTAATTGTTTGAAAAACATTACAGCATGTACCACTATAAAGGGAGTTGCTGTAAGTGTTAAAAAAGCAAGGGGATCAATGTACAATTTCAAAAAACTTCAAAGAGAATTAGTGTAATTTACTCTTTTTAATGAATTATCACGTTTCTATCACCTATTTCGTATCACCCATGTTATGAGATAGATTCAATGAATTAAATATCTAATATACTATACCATTGAGAATGAGATGTTAGAATCACTTGATTTATAACCTTTCATCAATAATTTTACTACTCAAAAAACATAGAAGAACAAAACATGGATTGATTAGTTATGTTAAATAAGGAATCAAACATAAATGTCGCCCAAGTCCCAAAATGTTTAGACACAGCCCCAGACTATTACAATAGAAAATGAATAAGGGAAGGAAATGTTCTTCCTTAAACATGGTAATTGTTCTACTTAAAATTTTCTGATTCATCCAAATATTTAATTTCAATTCAAATAACTTTTTAGTCGTCATGAAGGTTTTACTCTAAGAGCCCTACATCTATAGACAAATAAACAAGTGTTGATTCCACCAATGTTACGGCAGTATAGTTTTTCCCCCACATTATAATACAATTTTAAGATAAACGCACATATAAACACCCCCCTAATTAAAAAAAAAAATTCCAAACCAAAAACTGGGGCTAACATGACATGAAATTCTTAGTCCTATATCTGTAATTTCCCATTAACAGGTTATGAAGACTTACTTGACAGAGAACAAATGCATTGAATATCAAAGTGTTCTTCACTTTGATTGCATGATCATTTTTGTCATGGCTCAGACCCAGTATGCTTCTACCTCGGAAATTGAGTACAAGCAAGACAGACACTTGGTACATTGCCTGAAAAATTCCAAACATTATTGATGATTTAGACACAATAAATACAGCATTTGTATTAACTGTAATGATAAAGTTTCAAAATCCTGTAGTTGGCTGCTTGTGGGTGAGCCAACTGTGCAACCCAACTGATAAATAAATCCATGCAAACTACAATAACAAAAGGGGTACGAATAAATGAGAAACAGAATTCACCTGTATCAGCAAATTCCTCCACATAATATTTGTTATGAGAGGTTCTCTGAAAAACATGCAAACTATTGTCAATTCCATCCCATAAAAAACAGCCAAGCACACAAGCATCATCTATTGTTTTGATAATAGAACTGTAAACTAAATCGGCCCATCATTTACAGAGAATTTGGATCTTCTCATGTAATGAGAGAATGGTACAAACACAAAATAAATGGGCCCTACACAAAGAATTTGCATAGCATTAGTAGTGCATCCACTGTTCTTTTAAGGAATCTCATCTTTGGTATTGTGCAATATTCTCGTCAATTTCTTTCTTTTATTAGAATAACCACACCTATTGTTTTGATATTAAAGCTGCAAACTGAATTAACCCATTGTTCACAAACGCATTCTGCAAATCCATGCATGCATACAGAAATTCAGCCTTCACTAGCAGCTTAATGGCTATTGGCAACTTTGTTTATTTTGTTTCGGAGGAGGGAGTTTCTGCATAACTTAAACTGAGTGGACCGTATTTCAATTGATTATACCGTTCAATTTTTGTATTCCTTAAGGGATATCTTGTCCTGGTCTTGCATATTGTCCTCTCTTTACCACTTTGTTTGGTAGGAAAGAAATAGAGAGGAAGAAAGGGGGAGATGAAGGAAGAGAGTGGAAGAATGGGAATGGTGGTTGTTTGGTACGTGAGAAGTGTAAGGAAATATTCAAAAAATGGAATGGGGCCCACCCTTAAAAAGTTCCCCTCTAACATGGGCAGAAGTGGGAGGAAGTGGGGAGAAGTGAGACAAGCTTCAGTTAATACCCCCGTCTCTGTGCTGTGGTGCTGCTCGTTCCAGCTCTTGGGCAATCATGCTCCTCGGTGCTGTTAAAATTGCTTGTAATGCACCGAATGCAAAATAGAGAGCATGCATTAGACTCACTCCACCTAATTCATGAGTTGCATCATGTATACCAGACCTTATTCCTTCCATGAAATTAACAGCAACCAATAAAGTGCCAAGTCAAGAAACATATAACCGATTATAGCATGCAATATAATCGATTTGTGTCTACATAATCAATTATATTGCATGCTTTTCTATTATAATACGGTTGAAAATGTATAAAAAAAAGGGTATAAATGTCATTTTAGTTTTTTATTCAAACAAAAAAAAAGTCAAAAAGTAAACTTTTACTCTATTTCCCTTCTATTTCTACTACATTTCTTGCCTATTTCTCTTCTCTACACTTCTTTCATACTTACTTCCTCTCCCTCTATTTTCTTCCTCTCTACCAAACATAGTGTAAATATCTTTCTTCTATTAAAAGACCCAAAGATAAAAAAACAGAACGAGAATTGGCTTTCCAACTGTTTTGACACTTTCCTAATTTTCCAATCACTGTGTAACCCTACAATAAAAAATCAAACAAATGCCATGATCTGAAATACACCATAATAATCAGAAAAATAAAAATTATGACCTTCGCCCCACTGGAGATCTATCCATGAGGTGATCAGTTGGTGGTTCAGTTGCCAGGGCCAGTGCTCCCAGAGTATCCATGATAAGATTCACCCAGAGAAGCTGTAGAGAAAGCAACAGAGATTTTTAATGTCATCCTGACTTAATAAGGGGGCATAACCCAGAGAGAAAGAGAAAGTCAACCTGCACTGTATTTAATGGGACATCACCAGATGAAAATGCAGCAACAACATTTATCACTAGAGCAGCAACATTTACTGTAAGCTGAAACTGCATAAATTTCTGAATATTTGCATATACAGACCGCCCCCATCTGACAACCTATAATCGTGGAAAAACACAAATGCCATTATCAGTTGCGCTTCAAATATTCAATGCACCTCAATTCTATGTAAACCTCTCATTGTACAGTCAGTTTCAAAAAGTGCATTTCTACTTATAGTAATGACAAAAAAACAGCTTTTCAAGAAGTGAAGAGCTAACATACATCACTGGTAAGAACAAATCAAAATCTATCAAAGTAGTACTAACCTTCACAACTGAAGCAAAATTGTCATCCAAAATAATGATATCGGAGCTCTCTTTGGCAACTTCTGTACCTTGGATACCCATTGCAAGCCCTATATCGGCCTATATTCCAAAATGTATAGAATTACAAAAGGAGAAAATAAAAGCTAGCTTACTACATTAGGACAAAAACTATTGCATTGGAATGATAGTTCAAACCTTTAAAATTAAAAAAAAATAAAAATAAAAAATGACATAACGTAACCAGAAAATCATGACTCTACAACAATATAATATAGATATAGCAGTCACATGATCAAACTAAATGCACCATTACAATCAATGTCATCATTGTAATGGGTACTAACAAACAATACAAGCACAAGCCTCAAAAACACAAACACAAGCCTCTAAAAAGGTAAATACTATGCAAACCTCATGAAGTGCAGGAGCATCATTTGTTCCGTCCCCAGTTACAGCCACAACATGATCCTTCCTCCTCAATGCTTGTACTAGCAGTAGTTTGTCATTGGGAGATGACCGTCCCATGACCTGTTACACAGTATTGGGAATAAATGCTATTTGCAAAGAATATACCACTATAAGAGCACAAAAGCAAGACTGTCATAGTAATTGGATTCTACCGATATCCTATCAGCAATTTCATCTCTCTCTGCATCTGACAAGCCACGAAATGTTTTTCCTTCAATGAGGTTTGGCTCCGTAGCATCAGCAAATGAACTAAGTATTCCACATTCCACAGCAATTGCCTTTGCAGTTTTCACATTGTCACCAGTGACCATTTTTACCTATGATTAGAAAAATCCAAACCAAAAAAATCAAAAGTGAATATAAATTGAAACTTCATTAACAAAGCATATTGCATTTCTAAATTTAAATGCTTAATTTGCATGATGTTGCAAGGATCTTAAATCTATTCTTTTTTATGGAACCTAAAAATACATGATTTATCTTCTGCTAAGAAGATAGTAAATTAGTAACTCAGTCCATCTAACAAAAATTTAGTCTTTTTTTTCCCCCCTCTAACAAGAAGACACCTATGACACACTAAAATTCAAGAGTTATACAATAAAATGTGTCAACTGTGTTATCAAATAGCAGCCATGGCAGAGTGGTGTGGTCAAATTCATGAAAACTGCCATACAAATGTCATGGCAAGTTTGTAACAGAGGTAGCCATACCAATGGGGCTGCCAGTGCCATTGTAAAGCCATGAGTGAAACAGTGGTTTGAAGATGTGAAAACCCTTTCATCTTCACTCATATACAGCTTATGGCATTTCTTTGTTCTTTAAAGTTTATAACCTCTATTAGAAAATTCTCCTTCAGTCAATAGTACATCTGCTATTCCATATCTATCTGTATGCAACACATCTGTTCTCTGTTTCCATCTCCATCATCCGTCAACATCCATGTTGAGTGGGTGTCAGGTAAGGGCAGTTGTCTCCCTGTTATTATTTTCTTTTTCTTTCAGTTGAAACCCTGACCCACTCTTCTCTCTCTTGTGCAAACCATGCCCATAATGCACAAACTCCATTTGTGTCTCACAATAACAGAGGCATACTTCTGTTTTCTCATCTTTTGTTCATGTTTTTTGGAAGGGGGGTTTTAACCCAAGCACCTAGAACTCAGCATGCCCATTCTGCCCAGATTTTTAGTCTTTTCTGCTTGTTTATGATTAGTGATACTTTTAGCGAGTTTGATATGATAGAAAATGTTTTATTTATGTTTATTATTTATGTTTGGCTCAGATTAATTTTGAGAATAATTGTTTTTTGTCAGCTTCCTGAGATCTTTTCAAAAGAATAATTAATTCTCCAGAAAAAGGCTATTCCCAAACAAGCACAAAGCAGTTAGAATTTTTTATGATTTACATTAAGCAAGTCTTAAAATTTGGCAATTGTTAACAATAGGTTTTTAGGATCAGGTTTGGGTTATACTTCGGATTGTTCCAACCCAACTTGATGTCCCATACTCATAATTTATAATTTATGTCCCATACTCTTATAATTTATAATTTTTCAACAATTATGTATTAATAATATAACTTCTTGATAGTATAATTATACCCATTTTTGTTTTAAAATATATATTATAAAATATACCTTAGTTTTAGTTTCATATTTATTCAATTCTACAATTTAACTATGTATGTTAAAAAATTTATATATAATGTCAACATGATCAAGTTGACTCAATCCTGTCTCATGCATTATTAGGCCTTGATCATGATATGATAGGTTTGAGTTGAAACAAATGAACCCATCAAAATTTTGGGTTGATATGGATCTAGCTAAACTTGTCCTATGAACACCCCCAGTTAACATAGCCTCCATGCAACCACCATTAGCCACACACTGCCATCCTGACATTGGCAACACTTTTTGTACTTGTTCAATGATAAGTATCTTAATGGGACACCAAATAACTTTCAAAATCAATTGTATGAAATACCTTAACCCCAGCTTTTTGGCAAAGTTGCACTGCATCTTTGACACCTTCTCGACAAG
This sequence comes from Spatholobus suberectus, assembly GCA_004329165.1. NCBI lineage: Eukaryota > Viridiplantae > Streptophyta > Magnoliopsida > Fabales > Fabaceae > Spatholobus > Spatholobus suberectus. The sequence goes on along the minus strand of CM014729.1, from coordinate 35,440,267 downwards.
GATCCTGAATTTCAGCACATATAAGAAAAATAAGAATATACAGAAACATAGAAATTTAACCTGTGGAAAAATTTTAAAGTTGGATGCTGTCAAAACTAGACATCAACTATGTTTCTTTGTGAAGCTACATACACATCCTTCGCAAAAATTTTCCGTGAAGTAAAGTCAAGAGCTAGGAGAAAGGCATAACAAATAAAATAAATATTTCCCAAGTTACAAGCGACATACAAGTATGCAACAAAGCCAAATAGCCATTTATTGGGAATAAATGGGACGGGAAGCCTATAAATAATAATGCTAACAGGCTTTAACTTTAAATTAGAAAGCAAAACCATGGGAACATAATATAATATACTCAGAAAAGTATAAAAAAGATAATATACCCAGAAACAGAATAGGGTCGGGGCTGTCGGGCAAGGGGAAGAAAAGGGGAAAAAAAGAAAAGAAAGGAAAAGAATAAAAAAAAGAAAAGAAAGAAAAAGAATAAAAAAGGAAAAGAAAAAGACTTGAGAAGGGAGAAGGAAGAAGGAGGCTCGTTGGAGACAAAGAAGGAGCTATCGGAGTTGGAGAAGACGAAGAAGACGAAGTTCGTTGGAGTTGGAGGACGTCGCCGTAGGATGACGAAGTTCTAAGCTGGCTAGGTCACGGAGAGCTTCTTGGGCGGGAGCTTCTTTGAGAAGCTAAAACAGGCCATGGAAATACTGAAAATACCCTCACTAACAACTAAAAAGTGAGGTATTTTTGGGCTTTCAGCAGTTTCAGGGACCTTCACCGGAGCGGACGCCACGACGTGTGATCGTGGCCTTGCCACATCGCCGCTAACGCGGACACGACATCCGTGACGTGAAAACGCTCCGCGAGCTGCAATAAGTAGCGGATCCGGTCCACTTTGCATCGCGACACCACGATCGTGGGCATGACGGCCGTGATTGATAACATAGGTTTCTAGTAGGTCTCAACCAAGAATTGGATGAAGTTCATGGCAAAATTTTGGGCAGAAAACCACTGCCGTCAATGCGAGAAGTGTTCTCTGAAGTTAGGAGGGAGGAATCCAGGAGGAAGATCATGTTGCAAAACTCTGTTGGTACAAGGATGCAAGAGGCTAAAAGTTCAACCCTGGCTACAAGGGTACACGAACCAGAAGGAGAGAGAAAGAAGAGACCTTGGTGTGATCATTGTAAAAAGTTGTGGCACACTAAGGAAACCTGCTGGAGACTCCATGGAAAACCACCCAACTCAAAAAAGAAACCAATTGGAGAGGGTCGGGCTTTCCAGGCCTCAAATGAAGAAAATGTGGAGCAAAAGGGCAACTCTGAGTCATCTCTGTTCACTAAGGAATAACTAGAGCACCTGTACAAACTCTTTACCACAAAAAATGTCAGTGACTTCATCTTTTTCTCTAGCTCAAAAAGGTATTTCTTTTTCCACTACTCTCCTTAGTACTAAACCTGACTCTAAAGCTCCATGGATCATCGACTCTAAAGCCACTGACCATATGACAGCCTGTTCAAAATTGTTTTCCACATACAGGTCACAAAAAGGTCAAAATAGCTTATGGTACTCTTTCTACTATCGCCGATGTTAGTTCTATTCCTATATCTTAAAATTTAACCCTTTACAATGTTCTTCATGTTCCAAATTTATCATGCAATTTGCTGTCTATAAGTAAATTAACACAAGACTTAAACTGTTTGGTTGTTTTTGACTCCTCTGCTTGTAAATTTCAGGAGTTGAGCTCGAGGAGGATGATTGGCAGTTCTAAAGAGGTTATGGTCTCCATATCTTTGAAGATGAGACTGGTCCTACGGAAATTATCCATGAAGATGAAGAAATAATGCTATGGCATTATAGGCTAGGTCACCCCAATTTTTTGTATTTGAAGATTTATTTCCTAACCTTTTTAAAAATAAAAATCCAAATTTGCTTTCTTGTGAAGTTTGTCAATTTGCAAAACATCATCGTTCCTCTTATTCCCCTAAGGCTTATAAACAATTTAGACCACTCACCTTAATTCATAGTGACGTTTGGGAACCTTGTTGAGACCCCACATCGAATGGAAAAAGATGGTTTATCACCTTCATAAATGATCATACTCGGACAACATGGGTTTACTTGATGAAAACAAAATCTGAGGTTGAGAGCATATTCAATTTTTTTTTCCAAATGATACAAACACAATTTCAAAAGAAAAAGTTTTTTGTAGTGATAATAGGAGGGAATATTTTAACAAGCACTTAAACAAGTTTTTTCTTGAAAATGGTATAATTCATCAAAGTTCTTGTGTTGACACTCCACGACAAAATAGAGTGGCTAAATGAAAAAACAGACACCTTGAAGTTGCTCGGGCATTAATGTTTCACTATAACGCACCAAAGTATCTTTGAGGTGAAGCAATTCTCACTAGAACATATTTAACAAATAGAATGCCCAGCAAAATCTTGAATTTCAAAACTCCATTTGATGTTTTCACAAGTGCTTTTCCAAATAACAAGCTCTCATGTACTCTACCTCTCAAAATATTTGGGTGCACTGTTTTCATACATATTCATGAGCCCAACCAAAGCAAACTTGAGCCTAGAGCAAAAAAGTGTGTTTTTATTGGCTATGCTCCAAACCAAAAGGGGTACAAATGCTTTGATCCCATTTTCAAGAAAACCTTTTTAGTATGGACGTTACCTTTTTTGAAAAAACTCCTTTTTTAAGTGATCATCTTCAAGGCAGAGACAAGAGGAAGATGTTCGATATTTTCAAACACAATTTAGATTTCTCCGAAAATTTGGATTTTTTGAAAAATTTAGAAGAAGCAAATATTGAAAAAACAAAAAATTGGGGTGAATCAAGCAAACCAAGTCAAGACAGCCATGAAAATGATATTCCAAAAGCTGTTTTAACAAAACCAAAAGTTGAAAATGAGGCAACTAGAAGCTGTTAACAAAGGAATCCAACTCTTTGACCGTGTTTACTTAAGGAAAAAAGGACCTCAAAAAATACAACCTAATGATCCTCAAAATTGCCAGGCATCCAGTGATCCATCAATTAAGAATCACTCTGTTCAACCCATTCAAAATACTGATAAACCTGAACCTGTTCTTACTAATTCTGTCCTTGTTGAACCTGTCCTTGACAATTTTGACCTTCCTATTGCTGTCAAGAAAGGCATAAGGTCTTGTACAAAGCATCATATTTCCAATTTTATATCCGATGATAAATTGTCTCCTATCTTTAGAGCTTTTACTTGTAAATTGACAAAAACAGAAATTCCAAGAATTATATAGGAGGCTCTAAGGGTTCCTAAGTGGAAGGAAGCTGTCTTGGAGGAGATGAGAGCTCTAGAAAAAAATTAGACTTGGACAGAAGTGGACTTGCCTAGAGGAAAAACAACCGTGGGGTGCAAATGGGTGTTTACTGTCAAGTATAAGGCAGATGGATCCGTTGAGAGGTACAAGGCCAAGCTAGTTGCCAAAGGCATCATCCAAACTTATGGTATTGATTACTCAAAAACCTTTTCTCCTGTTGCAAAACTTAACACCATTAGAGTCCTCTTACCATTGGCTGTAAATTTAGACTGGTCTTTATAGCAACTTGACGTGAATAATGCCTTTTTAAATGAGAATTTAGAGGAGGAAGTTTACATGGACTCACCCCTTGGTTTTGAATCTCAATTTAATCAAAAGGTTTGCAAGCTTCAAAAGTCTCTCTATGGCTTAAAACAATCACCTAGAGTGTGGCTTGAGAGATTGCCCAATTTATCAAGAAGCATGGATATTCTCAGTACCAGAGTGATCACAACATGTTTGTGAAACACTCTTTTGAAGGAAAAATGGCTGTGTTAATTGTTTATGGGGATAATATTATAATTACTGGGGATGATTCCAAAGAGATAAATAATTTGAAGGCATCCATTGTGGCTGAATTTGAAATTAAAGACCTTGGATCCCTAAAATATTTTTTGGGGACGGAGGTTGCAAGATCAAAGAAAGGAATTGTAGTATTTCAGCAGAAGTATATTCTAGACCTTCTCAAAGAAAATGGGATGATGGGTTGTAGGCCAGCTGATACTCCTATAGATCCCAACCAAAAAAACTTGGAGTGAAGGCAAAGGAGACCCTGTAGACACTACTATGTATCAAAGTAGTGGGGAGGTTAACTTATCTATCTCATACCTGTCCAGATATAGCCTTTGCAGTTAGTTTAGTGAGCCAATTCATGCACTCACCACACCAAGAACATTTGGAGGCTGTCCACCAAAATTTAAGGTACCTTAAAAGTGCTCCAAGCAGAAGTTTGTTCTTTAAAAAAACTGGACAGCAAGCTATTGAGGTATTCACAAATGCAGATTGGACAAGATCCATGACTAATCGAAAAACAACATCCGGGTACTACACATTTGTTTGGGGAAAATTGGTTACTTGGAGGAGTAAAAAGAAAATGTAGTAGCCAGAAGCAGTGTCGAGGCCAAGTATAGGGCAATGGCCCAAGGTGTTTGAGATTCTATGGCTTAAAAGGATTCTAGAAGAATTGCAGCTTCCTATAACCCTTCCAATCAAGCTGTATTGTGATAACAAGGCTGCAATCAATATCTCCCAGAACCCTGTTTAACATGACTGGACCAAGCATGTTGAAATTGATAGACATTTTATAAAGGAGAAGGTGGAAGCCGGCATAATTTGCATGCATTTTGTCCCTACTTCACAGCAAGTTGCTGACATCCTTACGAAAGGATTGTTTAGGGCCAACTTTGAGTTTCTTGTAAGCAAGTTGGGTATGCTAGACATCTATGCACCAACTTGAGGGCACGGTGTCGATAGCTGTATGTTTATTTTTGGGATTAATACTCTAGAAGATTGAATAATTAGGATCAAGATCAGATTATTCTGATCTGATCCGATTAAGTTGTTATTTTGGGTGAGAATCAAATCTCTCTGATTTGATCAGATTTCCTTTTATTTACTTTCCATTCTGCATTTATTATGTAATTAGGCAGCCCTGCCTATATATGTCTCTATTATTTTTGAATTAATACATAAGAAATATTCTTCCTATCCTCTATTCCTTAGCAGCCCCTAAAATCACACATACCTTAAGACCAACAATAGCTAGTAAAATAAGATCATCCTCTGGTAAAGACCAGTGAGCAAGTAGTTCTTCATTAGTTGGAACTTTCTCCTTTTCATATGATCTATATGCAATAGCAACACAACGAAGACTATCAGAAGCCATGTCTTCAATAGCGTTTTTGAAAAATGTCATCTGCAAGACAACAAAATTTTACTCAGTGCCTTTTCAAAATAATATATATATATATATATATATGGACAAGAGTCATCTTAACAGTTCATACACAAATTTTGTTTGCTTTGTTTTATAAGTGTGTGTAACATACATATAACAAGCATTAAATTTCTATTCATGAGGAAACTATATGTTGATAGAATCAATTGAGATATCCCAATTTCCCTATTTCCAAAATATCTTAGTTCCTTGTATATTCAGGTATCATTGCTTGTATAGTAGGAAATTCTGGGTAAATGCTATAAATAGTTCATCCCCCCAGAATATAGGGATTCAATTATGTAATGATGTGAATAATAATCAAAAGGCTGACATCTATTCTCTCAAGAAATGCACAAATCAATTCTCAAGTAAATACAACAAAAGAACAAGATGGAGAAAAACCGGTTGGAGACAGGTGGGGGCAGAGGGATGAAAAAATACTAAGCATAGTAGTTTGAGATGAATTCCAGTTTGGGCAGAATACCCCTCCCCTCCCCACCTCCCCCACAAAAGAATAAAAATAACTAATAAAAATGCCTGTGTTTAACTGATGTTAATATGTGAAAAGTTTTTCAAATCAAACCTTCTCCTCATCCATCCCCACCAGCTGGTCATTTGCATCAATATACCCTGTACAGCAGGCTAGGACTATCTCAGCAGCGCCTTTCCAGTGTATATGGATGTCAGAGTCAGCCTGCAAATAGGCATAAAACTATAATGCCCTGTCTAACAGATAAAGTATATATGTTTTAAGCAATATATTAGCTACCTAGCAATGTTTCAGTTAGCCTAGAATAGAAGCAAAATATCTGCATAATTGAGTAAAAATGCCAATAAGATTGTACCGTTTGTATTGCAACTCCGCCTCTTTTTTTCTCTGAATTGAATGGAAAAACATGAATAATTGACGATTCAGATCGAGCAGCCGTAAAATTCATCCCAAGCTGAGATTTGATATAACAATCATAACTTGTTGTAACTTGTAAGCACATATATTAGCTCAAAAATAAAAAAAGAGGGGGGGGCACTTCCAAAACACACCTGTATTCCCCAAAGTAAAATTGCCTTTTCTGTCGGTGATCCAGAAACCTCAACATCATTAGCACCCTGTAGAGAACAGAAATCAGTGAATATTAGAATCACTAAGTCTATGCTCACATGCATTTTCTCTTTTTTCCTTGTACCTCAGGTGCATAAACACTTCCATTAGTGTTCTGTGCAACACCTTCAATGAGCAGAGAGCAAAGCATAGGATAGGACTCCAACTTGTGAGGAGGATCAATTTTATTACCCCCCGCGTAAGCCTCAACCACAGTCATCTGTCTCATCAAATTTACAAAAAATTAGCAGATCAAGAAAATCTGCTGTATATATGCCAACCAAGGCAACAGAAATGAACTTCCTAAAAATCCCAATTTTATTGCACATCACATTGGTAAAAATAGAAAATTTAACATTTCGAGCCCCTAATTTATCTTAAAAAGCTGAAAGGATTCTTACTTCAAAAAAGCTTGCACGCATAAAAACCATTAAAACAAGAAACAATTGCAAGAAGTACCCTCTGAGAAGTTGATGTAACTAGTTATAAAAAATTATTATTTAAATCAACATTTCAAATACAGCACCACAACTAACCTTATTCATAGTCAATGTGCCAGTCTTATCACTGCATATGGTTGTGGCAGAGCCCATGGTCTCACAGGCAGAAAGCCTTCTTACCTACAATTCAATGTGTCATATTAAACAGTTTCACATATATTTATGTAAAAATCCAATTAAAGTACAAACATCAAATGGCATACCAAAGCTTTATCTACCATCATTTTTCTCATCGAGTAGGCCAGCCTATAACATAGTTTATGGAAAAAGAGTGTAAGAACAAATAAATAAGATTAGATAGAGAATACGACGAAAAAAAATTGTATTTTAGATACGAAAAAAGCATATTGATAAGCACCCAAGCACTTGGGAACCCTTCCTTAAAAGCTAGCTGTTAAGGGGGGAGAACCAAGCCACTTAAATACACCACCAAGCATCTCATACTACTCGATGTGGGATTTAGGCACCCCATAATACCCAAACACTTGATATAAGACTCAAAATAAAATATTAGTGAGGATAGAAAAATGGAACATTAAACATCAATGGTAGATTCTATATTGGACCCAATGTGGGACTCACTGCCAATTTTTTGCTAAAATACAGTAACTACAAAAATTAAGAAAATTTGATTAAAATGAAGTACAAGAATAATGACAAATTTATCCACAATGTAAAATGTAACGAATGTTAAAACATATCCATTATGAAAGCAATAACAAATGAATAAAACTAGGAAGTTTGGGTCAAAATTAGCAAACTTACGTCAAGGTAACTGCTAATGGGAGCCCCTCAGGTACTGCAACCACTACAATGGTAACCTAGATATTCATTGGGTTAGTTATTATCACTACACAGATATTAAAGTCTGAAATATAAATATAAATATGGATATACATATTTAATTGCACCAAGCATGCTCTGGTAATCTAGTATTTAACATGGCACATACCGCAACAGTTACTATCTTAATTGCATCATCAATAGCATCACCAACTTTAGTCTGGCCTCTTTGAAATTGAGCCGTCCCATCTGTGTTTTCAGTATGCCCAGAAAAGTATCTGCTAACAAATTTCCACTTCAGAGGCATGCAGATTATCCTCTATCATTAAGCCACAAAAAAATATGGCAACCACATGATAATAACTAAGTTACCTGGCCAGTAGCACAATCAGGACGATAACAGCAACAGAGAGTCCAACAATACCAATGAAAGTAGCTACACCATTTAAGCGAACCTATATTGAAAACTTGCATAGGTGAATAAATTATAAGAAATAGAAGAACTTGTTCAGAAACCGCAGCTAAGAAAAGGACCTGCAATGGTGTTTCTTCACCAGTATCTTCTGAAATGCTAGCCATTAGAAGCCCCCATTCAGTATTTATACCAACACCAGTGACCTATGAAAGCAAATAAACAAGTAAAAAGTGATATTATATAGAGAATTATTGGAAGAAATTCAGTAAAGTAAATCCATATTTTATTGACTCCAAATTATATCTGCATCAGGTGTCTTAATAACTTAATTCAACCTGGAAATAAAATCCCTTTAAGAATGCACACAAGAAGCAAACAATCAACATCCTTTTCAAAAAAAATATGTAACACTCTCCCTATGGTCTTTTTATAGGAACCTTTGGAGAAGTTCGCGTTGGTCCTTAATTACTTAATATTTTTTTCTAGTCAATAAACAATATATACAGTAAATTAATTTCTTAGAATCTCTCATGAGGATAGAAGAAGATCACTAACTATTAAGTTGAGATGCATTAATTAATTAGGCAAAAAAAAAATTTAAGAGAATGGGGCCCCAATTAATTTAAGGGTAATTATGGAAAATTTATAAAAATTGTTAATAAATTTAATACCAGTAGCAAAATTAACTAAATTCCTTAATTCTTGTGAAGTGATTAAAGGGGTCCTAAATATAGGACCAGAGGGTGAAAAAAGAATGAATAATCTGCTATAAATCCAATTAAGAAACACTTCCACAATTAGTGCACAATTTATCGGCCCTTACTCACACTTCCACCAACGTAACTATTACATGTCATTAACTACCTCAACTATCCTTTGAAAACTCTTAATTATGTAAACTAAAATCAAGGCAGACTACAATTACCAAAATGAAAAGGAAAAAGAAGTCTAAATTACCAACATAGTGCCACTGCCATCTGCAACCTTACATCCAGACATCAGAAAAGGATCCTTAGAATCCTTATGGACCTGCAAAAACCAAAATATGAGGCAGACAAAAAAAAAACAAAAAAAAGAAAGAAAGTAATAATTCCAATATCCCAAGAGATAGAAATAAATACTTACAGTTTTGCTCTCCCCTGTCATACTTGATTCATCAATTGCAAGAGAGTGACCAGTGATCAGAATTCCATCAGCAGGGACCTAGAAAGAGCAGAAAAGAACTTAATAACAAAGAGGAAATGCAATCAACAAGATAAGCAAAAACAAGAATAGAAAAAGATCGTGTACCTGGTTACCAATATTAAGGGGTATAACATCCCCAACAACAATATCATATATAGAGATCTCAACCCTTCTACCACCTCTAATAACCTTCTCATGCACAAATCCAAATATAAGGTTAAAAATATGACAAGAAAATTGCTAAAAAAATTGTAATACAACAATCAAGTTTAACTGAGCAAAACAAACAAACCTCCAGGTGTATATTTCTCTTCTCTTCATTTAGGTCTCGGAACTGAAGAGACTGCTTATAATCACTTACAGCTACAAAACAGGAAGAAATGAAAAAGGGTAACAGGTCCTTCGAAGGAGAAAATACTAGACACCATTATTATAATAACTTCTACAGTAAAAGACAGAGTGGAAAGTGTGGATCATGAACTTGGACTACACCAAAGACTTATCAAAGAGGAAATTGCAAAATAAAGTCATAACACAAGTAAACTAACACTACGCATTATAAACCTTACAAAGCCAATACCTGTAACAACAATAACAATAATAACTGCAAAAGCAATGCTTCCCCCATCATACCATCCTTCCTTAATACCCTGCAACAAAATTATTGTCAAACAGAATGAAAAAAAAGAAATCTCAACATTCACAAAACTATACTCTTAATCCTAGATTATGAAGAGAAGGACAAAACATACCAACATAGAGGATAAGTAGGGCAAAAGAACAGATAAATTAATTGATGGTACAAGATAACATTCAAAAGAATGCACCGCATAGATACATCATAAAAAAGTCATCAAGTCTGGAAACTCTTAGATTTTAATTTAATTGAACATAATTAGAGCCAAATTAAGTTCAAGAACTATAAATAACCAACAATTCACCGAAGCATTGTATGCTAAATGTTACATAGATTAAAACAGAAAAGAGACAAATCCAAGAATAACAAAAGGAGGAGGCCTAAGGTTTGAGGATTAATATTTTTATACAAATCGCTAAATTAGTGGGAGAGAAATGCCAAAAGTAAAGAACAGTGCAAATTTTGGAAATTAGTATTTGCAAATATGAGACAAGTCCCCTGTCATCACTCTCAACCAAGAACAACAAATTGCATCATAACTTTCCCAGCCAATCTCACCTCAGATTTTATCCCCAGTGCCAATGAAGCTGCTGCAGCTATCATTAAAATAATCAAGGTCAGGTCCTTGCAAGCATCCCACATAAACATCTGCAAAAGGCATGGAAAACAGAAAGGTCACTACATACCCCCTAATGACAAAGAAGAAACTTATACCATATAATCATTAAGCATTCAATGACTCCAAGTAAGTTACCAAAAAACTTCTTCCCTTCTTCCGAGGATAATTATTGGAACCAAATGCATTCCTTCGTTTTAGTAAGTCAGCATCATCACCATGAATCCCCTTCTCTAAATTGGTTTTCAACAAATTTGATAGTCCTACAACCTGATAATGATTCAGAAGAAACACTTGAAAACTTATGACACTGAACAATACCATTACCAAGTTAAGAAAAATTATCCTTGGCAAACATACCCCTCCATTTTGCTGCAGAGCAGCAGGGTCATGCTCCCTTGAAATTGAAGCAAGTTGCTCTTGTCCAATTTGAAATTCACCAAGAGTGGGTGTCGGAGGAGGTTTAATAGGTTCTAACAATTTAAAGCATTAACCATCAATATTTAGGGGAAAAAAAAGAAAAAAGAAAAAGGAAAAAGTGGTCTACCCCTTTTCAATACACTAGTATAAGTCACAAGGTAAGTTATTTAAATAAAAATCCATGGAACACCAAGAATCACTACCAAAAAATATATTCAAGTTTAGGTATTTAATGCTGAAAAAGAAAATGTACCTACCCAACAAGATTGTCATAAATGCAAACATATATTTTGGAACAACTTAGGAACAAGATAGTGAACACTGTGTCACATATCATCATACAAAACTAAAAAGGAGAGCAACTTTCATTCAATTGGTACAAGTTAGAGTATAGGAAAATATCTTATAATTTATCATATCTTAGATTATCTTCTAGAATTAGTTTCCTTATTTCCTCATTATCTCTTAGGATTAGTTACCATATTTCCTTATATTATCATGATTTGTTTCCTCGATTAATTTGGATTATGATTAGTATAAATAAGGATTAGTGCTCTAGGTTTTATGTACATATCAAACACATCAACACATTGTAATACATCTCAATTAATATCAATTAGTGTTTCATTCTCTTTTATCTCTCTTCCACCCTTTATACCTAAAACCCCATAATTTCAGCATGGTATCAAAGCTTTACCATCCTCCATGACCTGTGCTGTCCCATCAATGTTCCATGGCAGACCACCTCAATATTTGGAATTCTAATTTATTTCCACGATTCTTTGCAATTTGCGGTCTCCCAATCTGGTTTCCAAACCCTTGTGTCTTCTTTTCAGCATTTTGCACCTTTTTTGGGAAGTTATTTTGGCCACCACTGCCGCTGCCAAAAAATTTTACAACAACTTTTCTGACAAGACCAATATCAGAATTTCTATCCACTGATCTACTAGTTCCATATGCGCCATTGTTAGCGGCTGTCATTATCTCATCGACAATCTATTAATCCAAAAAATCACCACCAGAATTAAGACATGCCCATACACATCATTCTTCTCTATGGTCATTAGCTCACCTGCATGCAGCACAGCTGTGTATGGCAATTCATCGAGTCATTTGTTTAGCCACTGTTTCTTGTGCCAAGGTCACCAACCAGTCTTCCTGGTTTAGTATTGAAACTCCTTCAAAAGTGCTCTAATGTGCCAATCTCCTTTTGCATGTAGTCTATGGAGTGAAAGCCATTTGTTGCCATCCAATCTCTAATTCCATCATCACTGGTACCATTCTGCTTGTCGGCTTCTTCTGGCCTTATTTTTTAAGGAATCATTAAATTTGTATCTTGGTGTGATTCACTTTGTACCCGTAACAGTAGTTACATCAAGCTTAACTACAAAGAAGTGATTCTAATAAATTTTGTTCACTTTCTTCTTTCGCTATTTACGTGTCCCATTGCTATTTGGTTCCTTTGGTACTTGGTTTGTCTTTTACGACATATGATGCTAGCTTTGAGGGAGAGAAAGGTGGAACGTGTCTAGCCCTGTCTTTTGTCCCGAAACTGTTTGATCTGAGTCTATCCCAGTGTGCTCTGGCCCAACGCCAATCCCAGTGAATCATCCCTGGACCACGGTAGTCCCAAAATTCAGCCCAGCAGTCCCAAAAAATCATCCTATCCCTGCTGGTCTTTGTTCTATACTAGTCAATTCACCTGACTTTTGTCCAATCACTCCAAAGCAGTCATTTTTGTTGGACCCATATTATTAAAAAAGGAAAAAAAAAATGAAATGGTATTTATTTGTAACAAGCTTAAAACTTAGTAAGTTTTTAACATATCTTAGATTATCTTTAAGGATTAGTTTTCCTATTTCCTCTATCAGTCTAGTAGTAGTTACTATATTGCTTTATCATGATTTGTTTCCTTAATTAATTGGGTTTTTTATTAGTAAAAATATGGGTTAGTGCTCAACTTTTCATGAACATATCAAACACATCATAATACATCTCAATTGACATCAATTAATGTTTCGTTCTCTTTTATCTATTCACCTCTCTCTACTTAAGACCAAATAATTTCAACAAAAATATTCAGTAAAAATAATAAAAATTACCAAGTTATAAAAATAATCAAGAATCATTTTTATTTTCAAACAATAGGAACTAACAGCCAAACTAGTCAAACAGACCAAATACTGAATTACACCCAGAACATGTTTTAACAAATGTAAACAAATAAAAATATACATATCTTGCAGGTTACTGAATAACTAAATTAAACCAAATTAAAAAGGATAAAAAAGATAAGCAAATAAAAATATGAGCATAACCCGATTACTCACCACTCCCTGGCCCCCCACCAGCTGCTTTGAAAAGATAAGCTGCCTAATAAGGCAAAATGGATAATTAGTGTACGTCATATACCAAGCATAAGCATAATAGAGAAAGTCCAATTGAAGGAACCGTACTCTAATGGCTTGTGCATGAGCTCTAATCTTTCTCAATATTTGCTTCTTCTCTTCTTCTTTTTTCAAGTCCAAGGTATAACGAAATCGACGAGAAGCATTAAGCACAAGCGCCGCTTGCTAAAAAAAATAATAAAAATAAAAGGGATTTCTTATATGTAACAGAAATATATATATAAATAGACTCAAAAATAGCAAATGAAGAATAGTCAAATGAAGCTAGATATTGGTATTGACAGTTGACACAATAAATTACAAAACAACATTCATACAGCTGAAAAACTAAACGAGCTACAAATCAAATGTTGTAGGTTCGAGAAAATGGTAGCATTCTTGTTTACAACAAATTTTGGAAACTGAAGTTTATATATGCACAGGTGTCTTTCCAATTTCAGAATAGTTAAACCCATGCCTCTTATTTTATCTTGACTTTTCAAATTAATACAAAAATGTCAAACATTAAGTATCTGCTGGGAATAAACTACTGGCATTTAGTAGACTGGTAATACTAAAAAGTTTAAACAAAACAAAAACAAAGGTGAAGTTTAATACTAATTTCTCAAAAGGTATGTGGAAGGGTCCAACTTCTTACTGTTCAAAGCAATAACCACGTAGTCTCAAAATGCATTATTGTCTTTTGGCAACCATAAATGGATAAAATTCAACTCTTACCTATTAAATATAAATTTTCCTTTTTTTTTCTTTCATTAACACTCATTCTATCCATCCATACCTTGCAGGAATCTCATATTGAAACTCAGCAACCCATTCAGTTTTTAGTACCCAAATCTATTAGCCATAATTAAATCCCTAAATTCAGTCTTGACTTGAGTCTTCTATTATCCTAGAGGGTTCACTGTTAATGGTTCAGAGAAAAGCAGAGAGAGAGAGAACTGAATTTGAGAAAAGAAAGAAAATGATTTCATTCACCAGAGTATTACAATGATACAGTTTATATACCCACTGAAAGTGCTTACAATAGAACTAACTGTTTAGACTAGGGACAGCTTGTCACTAGACAGCTGACAAACTAACCTATAACAAATTTACACTACTGAACTAATACCCGAGAGATAGCAGCAGTAAGCTGATCTCGATACATCATTCACACACCCCCCGTAAACTCAAGGTGGGTGAGGTGGAGTAAGCTCAGCCACATTGAGTTTGGTCCTAAGAAACTGGAACTGAGTTGGAGACAGAGGCCTTGTGAGAAGGTCTGCCCATTGATCTTGAGCAGGAATATGAACAAGAAGAAGCTGCTTTTGCATTACTTTTTCACGAACAAAGAACAGGTCAATTTCCATGTGTTTAGTTCAAGCATGGAGGATAGAATTATGAGCAACGGCAACAGCACTTTGTTTGTCACAGTGGATGTGTGGAGTTGAATAGAAGACACCAAGTTCAGTGAGAAGAGTTTCAATCGAGAGAAGTTCTGAGTGACTTGAGCTAAGCTGCGATACTCAACTTCAGTACTTGACCTGGCAACACCTTGCCATTTTCTGGACCACCAAGAAACTAAGTTGGGACCCAAGAATATAGCAGCACCTGAGGTGGATCTACGATCATCAGGATTAGCAGCCCAATCAGCATCACAGTAAGCACAAAGAGCCATAGAAGTAGGGGCAGCAGCAGGGAATAGGTAAAGTCCAAAATGAAGAGTACCCTTTAGGTATCGAAGGATGCGCTTGACTGCAATCCAATGCGACTCAAGTGGTTTGGCCATAAATTGGCAAACCTTGTTGACAGCATAACTAATTTCAGGTCTTGTGATGGTGGCATATTGCAAAGCACCAACCACATATCTGTAAAAGGTGAGGTCAGCAAGGAGATCAGAGCCCTCCTTGGAGAGTTTGCAACCTGAGGCCATGGGAGAAGAGATAGGCTTTGCTTCAGTCATATTGGTTTTGTTCAATAAATCTTGTATGTATTTACTCTGAGTGAGAAGAAGAGAGCCATTCAGCTGAGGGCGAACTTCGATACCCAAAAAGTAATCCAAAGTGCCAAGCTGTTTTAAGGAGAAAACAGAGTTTTAGCCAAGTAATGAGGGACTGAACCAAGGAGGATGAGCTCTTGTGATGATAATGACGTCTACATAAACCAAGAGATATACAATGTTAGTGGCTTGATGATAAACAAAAAGTGATGAATCACACTTGCTGGCACGAAACCCAAACTGCAGAAGAGTTTGCTGCAATCTATCAAACCATTGTCTGGGAGCCAGCTTTAGGCCATACAGAGCTCTATTTAATTTGCAAACCAGGGAGCGATCTGAAGCTTCAAACCCTTGAGATTGTTGCCTGTACACTGTTTCAGTGAGAAAGCCATTGAGGAAGGCATTGTTCACATCTAATTGCAGCAAAGGCAATTGCCTGGTGAAGGCTAGAGTCAAAATAATTTTGATGGTGATTGGTTTAATCACCAGAGAAAATGTCTCATTGAAGTCAAAACTAGGGATTTGATGAAACCACTTGGCAACTAGGCAAGCTTTATAGCAATTGATAGCTATGTTATCAATCGCGGTGTCGCGATGTGGAGCGGACCGGATCCACTACTTATTGCAGCTTGCAGTCGTCGAGTCCACGTTAGCGACAATGTGGCAAGGCCGCGATCGCGCGTCGTGGTGGCCGCTCCAGCGAAGGTCCCTGAAAGCCCAAAAATACCCTAACTTTTTAGTCGTTAGTGAGGGTATTTTCGGTATTTCCATGGCCTGTTTTAGCTTCTCAAAGAAGCTCCCGCGCAAGAAGCTCTCCAGTGACCTAGCCAACTTAGAACTTCGTCTTCCTCCAGCAATGTGCGTCTTCTCCGACGACGTCCTCTGACTCCGACGAACTTCGTCTTCTCCAACTCTGACAGCTGCTTCTTCATCTCCAACGAGCCTCCTTCTTCCTTCTCCCTTCTCAGGTCTTTTTCTTTTCCTTTTTTATTCTTTTTCTTTCTTTTTCTTTTTTTATTCTTTTCTTTATTTCCCCTTTTCTTCCCCTTGTCCAATGGCCTCGACCCTGTTCTGTTTCTTTTTTTTTCTTTTTTCATGTTGGCAACACCCAACAATGTCATTTTATTTGTTGACTTTTGTTTGCCTTTTGTATTCTGCCCAGCAGAATCATGGCATCTGGCTCCCAACCAAATGCTGATCAACAAAAAAATAATTCAGCAGCTGCTACCCCACCATCAACGGGATCTTCAAATGCAATGTTCAAGCCTACTGGTGAGAGGATTGACATATTTTGGAAGTGGAACAGCTTTAAAGACAAGAATGACAAGAAGAGTGTAACATGTGGTTTTTGCTTGAAAACATCTACCGGAGGAATTACTATAGCCAAAAAGCATCAACTTGGAATAAGAGGAGATGTGGGTGCTTGTAGAAAAATACCAGAAGATATTAAATTGCAAATGAAGGCAGCCTGAGCAGAAAAAAGTTGAAAATGAGATATACTTGGAGGGTGTGCAAGAAAATGAAGATGAGGAAGATGAGGTGCAAGAGATTGCAAGCCTTCAAAGTGGGAAAAGGCCTCTAACATCATCAACAGAGGCCACTTCAACTGCTACCAAGAGGACAAATGCAATTCTTAAAGGCCCTCTTGATTTGCTTTTCTTCAAAAGACCTGAAGAAAGTATCCAATTAGGAAAATCTAAGAAGCAAACAAGCATAAATGATGCTTGTCAAAAGGAAGCAGGAGCAAGAACGATTCAATACATTGCTCGTTTCTTTTATAGGAATGGAATTCCATTCAATGTTGCTCGATCAAAAAACTTCTAAGTGATGCTTGAGGCGGTTGGAAACTATGGTCCTCATTTAAAGCCTTCAACCTTCCATTAATTGAGAGTTCCACTCCTTAAAAAGGAGCTGGAATATACAAAAGAAATGTTGAAGGGTCATGAAAAGGAGAGGATGAAATATAGATGCTCTATAATGTCAGATGGTTGAACGGATAGAAAGAACAAGACCCTAATTAATTTCTTGGTAAATTGTTCATTGGGAACAATGTTTGTGAAGAGTGTTGATGCTTCTGAATACATAAAGACCGGGGACAATGTACATGAGCTCTTGAATAGTTTTGTGGAAGAGATTGGAAAAAAAAATGTTATTCAAGTGGTGACGGATGATGGGAGTAACTATGTTATGGCAGGTAAGAATTAATTAAGTTTTGATTTCTATTTCTAATTATAAGTTTGTAAATTTTAATTGTAACTCATTTAAGTTTATTGATTTTGGTCTTTTTAGGTAAAATTTTACAAAGCACTAGAACAAAATTTAGACTCGTTTAATTGTAACTCATTCCATGTGTTGCTCATTGTCTTGACTTGATGCTTGAAGACATTGGAAAGATCCCTAAAGTTAAAAGGGTTATACACAGCTTGTAGGCTACATCTATAACCATTCATTGGCCTTGAACACTATGAGGAAGTTCACGAATAAATCCGAATTGGTGAAGCATGGAGTGACAAAATTTGCTACCACCTTCCTTACGTTGCAAAGATTGCACAAGCAAAAAAAAAATCTTAGAAGGATGTTTACTTCAGACGAATGGTTAAAGTCTAAGGCGGCTAAAGATCCCAAAGGAACGAAAGCAACAAATGTTGTGCTTATGCCAACATTTTGGAATGATGTAGTTTACACTTTGAAGGCTATGGGGCCTATTGTTTGTGTCTTGAGATTGGTGGATAATGAAAAAAGAACCACAATGGGTTATATTTATGAAGCAATGGATAGGGCCAAGGAAGCAATTGAAAAGTCCTTCAATGGCAATGAAGAGAAGTACAAGGACATCTTTGCAATTATTGATAGAAGATAGCATTGCCAACTACACCACCCTTTGCATGCAGCGGGTTATTATCTAAATCCTGAGCTCTTTTATAGTAACCCAAAAATTGACAATGATGTTGAAGTTTTGGATGGCCTATACAAATACATTGATAGGCTTAGTGAAAATGAAGATTTTGTGGACAAGATTCATAGTGAGCTACCAATATATAAGAGGGATGGAGGACTTTTTGGAATAAGTGCAGCAATAAGAAAAAGGAATACAATGGCTCCTGGTAAGTGGAAAAGTTCACTTTTTATAAATCTGAATTTTGAATTATTAAATAATTCATGTAAATACTAATGCATAATTGCATTACTTACAGCTGAGTGGTGGAAGATGTATGGAGCACATACACCACACTTGCAAAATCTTGCCATTAAAATTCGAAGTTTGACTTGTAGCTCGTCGGGATGCGAGCGTAATTGGAGTACCTTTGAACATATAAGTTAATGTTCATTTAAATTTGAATCATTATGGAACATTGAAACTTAAAACTAACATTCAAGTTTTTTAAATTATTATAGATTCATTCAAAGAAGAGAAGTAGCTTGAGCACCAAAAGCTTCAAGACTTGGTTTATGTTAAATATAGCCAAGCTCTTCAATAGCGCTATGAATGTCATGATGCCATTAATCCTATTATTTTAGATGACATTGATGATAGCAATGAATGGCTATTGGGAGATTTGGGTGAAGATGAAGATGCTGAAGATGATTTGGTTTTTGATTATGATGTTTTGACTTGGAGAGATGTTGCTCATGCAAGTAGGGCCAATGAACCTTTGAAATACACTAGGAGACAAACAACAATGAAGAGGGCAGCTGGTGGTGCATCTTCATCCAGTAGGAAGGGAAAAGAAATTGAAGAAGTGGTGGAAGAAGAGCATGACACAAGTGAAGATGAAGGGGAGGAAGAGTACATTTCTAATGCTAGTGGGAGTGATGAAGAGGGAGACAATGAAATGAATCTTGATGAAGAGGATGATGATTCTTATTAAGAAGATTGTATTTGTCTATTTGACATTTGTCATTTTGTCTATGTGAATTTTAATTTCTAGGACTTTACTACTTTAGTTACATTAGGCTTTAGAGGATTCAAGACTTTTAAGTACTTTGTAGTTTGTTTTTCTTTGACTTTTATTAACATCTACCACAATAATGATGATTAGTACATGAATTTTGAGTAATATTTCTCTTTTTAAGCTTTCATATATATATAGTATCAAATTTTTGTAATTTTATTATATATAAAAAATATTAGAATGGTGGTCATCCCGCTATCCCAGTTTTGGGGGCGGCCGCTCCATGCCGCTATCCGGGATTGATAACTATGATTGATAGATCCGTCTACATTCCCCTTTATTTGAAAGACCCACTTGCAACCAATAGCTTGTCTATAGGGAGGAAGTGGCACAAGAGTCCTAGGTCTCATTTTTTTGCAAGGCATCATATTCTTGCTGCATAGTAGCACGCTAATTGGGATCTTGTAAGGCTTGTTTAACACTCTTTAGTTCAACATGTGCCAAGAGTAAAGAAGGATGAATTCTACACTAAATAATACCAGATTTGGACCGTGTTTGCATAGGGTGAATATTGGGAGGGCGAGAAGGAGGAGATGATGGAGCTGATGTGGGTAGGGGGGAGGACAAGGTGGGTCTAGTGTTTGGTGGGGAAGGCTGAGTGGGGATAGACTTTACAAGTGGAATTGAGGCAAGGAGTAATGAAGAGGATGGTTGAGTAGGGGAAACTAAAGGTGAGGGAAAAAGGTCATTGTATGGAAAACGAAGTTCATTGCATACCACATCCTTTGAAATAAAAAGTTTAACTATGGGAGAGAGACATTTATACCCTTTGTGTGAGGTGGAATAGCCAAGGAAAAGACATTCATGTGAGCGAAAATCAAGTTTATGAGAGTTGTAGGGTCGAAGGAAGGGAAAACAAACACATTTAAATACCTTAAGGAAATTATAATCTGGGTTTTGATGAAAGAGGACAGTGTATAGGTTAGAAAAGTTGAGTGGGGCTGCAGGTAACCTGTTTATAAGGTAGACAGCAATAGCGAATGCATAGTCCCAGTATTTGAAAGGCATAGAGGCATGACTCAAAAGAGCTAATCCTAGCTCCACTATGTACCAATGCTTTCGTTCCACCACACCATTTTGGTGGTGAGTGTGTGGACAAATGAGTTTGTGAATGACTCCCAAATCTACAAGATACTTTGTCAAAGGTCTAAACTTGCCTCCCTAGTCAGTTTTAGAATTTTGAAGGGAGTTCCAAACTGAAATTTTGCCGTAGACATAAATTGTTTAAAAAGTAGCAAGCTACACTAAGTAAGAAGTGTAGAGCAATTAGTTCATAAAGACCGCCATTGTATAACCATTCACCAACAGATGCCGCTTCCCATATAGGGTAAAAGTGCAAACCTATAGCCGCAAAAGTAGGAATAATGGTACCAGAAATGATATTGTTTCCATAAAGTAGAGATCCAGAAAACAGGCTCACGAATACCATCAATATCTACTGGAAAGGTAGCAATAAAAGCGATAATAAATGCAGAAGTTGTGGTAAGGGTATTATACTTATTAAGTAAATAAATCCAAGTAAATCGTGAGCATGCATCCACAAAGCTAATGTAGTACAGAAAATTATTAGTAGATGGCATTAGGGATGGTCCCCACAAATCACTGTACACCTATTGTAAGGGAGCAATATATACAATTGTTGACAGAGGAGAATATGAGATTTGCCCACACAACATGCTAAACAAAACAGAAAGGCACCTTTATAGAATTAGGTATATTACACCGTTTGAGTACAAGTTTAAGTGTGTGATCATTTGGATGCCTTAGTCTAGCATGCCACAAGAATTGAGAAATAGAACACATAGTTTTATGATCAACAGAATATGAAACTAAACAACTAGCTTTGCTAGATGCTTGAGTATAGCATTGTAGGCGAAGACTCGAAAACTGGTAAAGTCCATCTGGACCATAGTCTCCTGAGAGTTGACAACATAGTAGTCAGCATGGAACTCAAAAAATACAGAGTTATCCTTGGGAAATTTACTGACACTTACTAAATTCTTAGTTATAAAGGAATGTGCAATAATTTGTTTAAATGAAGAGAAACTTTTGGATTTAATAGGAAGGAAAATATGAATAACCCGAAGAGTATATAGCTAAACCTTGACTATTTCCAATGAAGATTTGGCCAGTATCTTCGAAGGGACCAAGTTGTTGGATATTCTACGAACCACCAGTTACATGAAATGATGCATCCTAGTCCGAGTACCAGGTGTTGCTATTGGTAGGAGCAATATTAGTGACCATGGCCCTGGGTTGGTTCTGAAATTGTGGTCGTGGTTGAGTGTTGGATTCAGTCCAGGTAAAAGAACCAAAGTATGAAGGAGGTGCTCCATGCGCAGCATAAAGGTTGATACAATGTGCAGATTGCACTATGCACAACATAAGGATTTGGAGCTGCAAAGTTTTGAAATCCTTGAAAATATTGAGGAGCTGTGGGCTGAAAGTGTTGATCATAGCGATGAAGCAATTGGAAGCAATGTGACCAAATCAGAAGCAGACTTGGCACTGCACATTGGACTATCGGCCACAACGGCCGTTACGTCCTTCATGACCACGGCACCTCAAAACCATGGGTTTTGAGGATTGCCTTCAGAGTTTTTGAGCGAGAAGAAGTTGCGTAGGTGCCAATGTGGATTGTTGCTACAAAGAAGTGTTCATAGGAAAAGTTTTGGCAAGATTAACAGTTGCAAACTGAAAGAAAAGCTTCTTGCAAAATTTCTCGAGTCGCATTTCATGCGCAAGAAGAAGCGTCTTAACTTCTTCGATTGGAAGTGGTTCAAATTTACTTTCAATCACCGAGATAATAGAACCATAGTCTTGTCGTAATCCTTCAAAAGTCACATCAATGAGTTCTTGAAGGGAGATTGAATTGCCAAAAGAAGCCAAAGAATCCGCTAGGGCTTTGATGCACAATAAGAATTCCGAAACAGATCAATCTTCTAAGGTTGTAGAATGCAGTGACGTGCGTAATTGTCGTGCCTTCGCACAAGTTTGCTTCTGAAAGTAGTCATGGATTTTCTCCCAAAGTTGATAAGAATGAACACTTCCAAGAACACGTGACAGAATCAAACTCAAAAGTGATGACTGCAACCATGAGAGGAGCATCAAATCCTGTTGCTCCCAAGCAACATAAGCAGATTAACAATTCCTGCATCTTGATCTGATTCATTGAGAAATCATAGAGGAATGTTTGGACAAACCACAAAATGTTGAAGACGATGAGCCTTGATTACTAGTTCTACTTGCTAATGCCATAGAATGAAGTTCTTTTCATCTAATTTTTCAAAAATTGTGTGCAAAAAAGTAATAGATGCGGAGAAAGAGGGAGGAGGAGGTTCTTCCACCATAGCAAGACCTTCAAGCTCTTGATACCATGTTAATGGTTTAGAGAAAAGCAGAGAGAGAGATAACTAAATTTGAGAAAAGAAAGAAAATGATTTCATTCACCACAGAGTATTACAATGATATAGTTTATATACCCACTGAAAGTTGTTACAATAGAACTAACTGTTTAGACTAGGGACAACTGTCAAACCAACCTATAACACACTTACACTATCGAACCGATACCCAAGAGATAGCAGCAGTACGTTAATCTCGATACATCATTCACATAGACACAGGATGTATTTCAGATCAAAAGTACATTAAACCAACATTTATTGACATGGGATTTTATCATGTCCACTACAAGTGAAATTCAAAAGGCAAGCACATCATTCTTGAATCCTAAGAAAAAGAAACATACAACATTGATCTTAACATAGCTTCCTAATTGATGCATTCTCCTCATTTTCCGTTCAATAGTGGGTCCATCCAGTTCATCATTTCATCTTCAACCACAATTCAATTAAAGCAATTAGAATCCCTTCTCCTTCTTTCCTTCTCCATACCTCAATTGTAGTGATAAAACATGGAATGAATACAACTCAATCCTTCACTCAAAATTTCTTTTTCACCAAGCATACTTGTAGTTAGCAGTGCACAAATAAAAGGCTCAAAAACTGGGCTTCATTGACCCCCTTAATAACATTTCTTAAACTTACAAGTTCGAGTCTAATCCCTAACTACCAAATTTCTCCAGCAAGATTAAGAACTAAGAATTATGATACCAGTTATGAGAGAAAATTATGGACTACTTCTATTAGTCCTGATGCACCTTAAATATGCTCTTTGCATACATGAAACATATTGCTTCTTTTGTTTCATTGCTTTGCAGAAGGAAGACACTATTTAAAGAGATTCACAAGTATTACTGAATATCCCAAAGTTTTGCAAATTGAAAATTTTATGTTCTCGTGGAAAATCTTCAGAGGTGTTTGATAGGTGAACATTTTGATTTCCCAATCCAAGTACTTGGATAACTAAATACAATATATTTGAGAATAGGATATATAAAAAAAGTGTAAGATTACCAAGCTTGTTTTAACATCAAGTACTATAAATTTGTCCTCTGCTTGGTCTGCTACTACAGAAGGACTTAGGGTGACACTTAATAGATAAGTACTAACATTTAACTAATGCAAGATCATATATGTGTGAGTATGAATATATTCTGCTGCATGAGTACTAAAGCTTGTAGTCTAAAGTTCAACTTTTGCTCCAAACTGCTTCACCCTCAAACAATGAAACAAAACACTAATTTGCACTACTATTCATAGATGAAGATAATTACCGAAACAAGTGCACTGTGACTGTATCTTTTCAGCCACTTCTACACATCTACTTTTCCTTTCCCAATGGATTGATATATAGATAATGCAACAAAGAATCACAACCTTTAAAGACTACTGTAAAGCCATCATATCGAGGCATGCAGAACAAGAAGGAATTTCTGCTCTAAAATTTGCAACACCAAAAAATGTGAACAAAAATATTGCCCAAATCCTGACTTTTTGTTCTAATAACCCTTTTCCTGGTATCCCACCATTAACTTCCCTCATCCTCGAGGAGAAACCGATACGATTTCCTAGAATATATCTACAAACATCATTCAGACACAATAACTATACTACTCCACAGTTAAGCAATATTCTTGAATCCTCCGCAGTCTTAATCCACAACTGCCTTATCTCCCAAAAATTTCTCCAGCATACAAAAACCCTACCCAATCAATCAATTACAAACACAACATAACATCCACTCTACAAACCACTAAGTTCACCATACACAGAAACTATAGCATCAATCATTGAGAACAGAGTGCAAATAATTCAAAGACAGAGAAACAGACTGAAGATTAAAAATACAAACAAAAAAGAAAAAGAAAAGCAGAAAAAGAACATCAGAGAGTATGAGTATGAGTTAGAAGAGAAGACGTACCCTCCAGCGCCTGAGGCGTTCGATGGAAGCGTTCTTGGTTCTGGCGATATCAAACGGATCGGAGGAATCCCCGTCGTCGAGGTCGGCGGAGCGGCGGGTCGACGGACCAGCCTCTATGTCACCCTCCGCCGCCTGCCGCCGCGGCGAAGAACCATTCGGGAAACTCATCGTTCCCGGAAACTGTCGCAGGAGAGATGGCACCGTCACTTATTCGGTCCGCACCAAATCATAACATCATAATCGATTGATTGCTCTTAGCCTCTTACGGCTCCACTAACCTCTACCTAATTTCCACCACTTCACTATTTTCCCCAACCAAACAGATCAAGATTTCGAAAAATAAAATAAAATAAAGTATCTCTCAAATTCTAAGTTCAATCTGCGTTCTGGGCAATCCGTTTTCTGATTCTGGATTCAACGCTCACAGTCATCATGTTTGGAAACCAGTTTTTCAGTTGAGTAATACCATTATCGTTATCTCATTCAAAATTCAAACGTACTATCCTCACCTGCTTTACTAACAGCCTCTAATTCAATCCCCTCGATCACGGGTCAATTGCTCTATCGATTAAGTCCAGAGACTCTCACAAGTCACAACACAGTTTTTGAAATTTTATCTTTTCTAGAAAATATAAACAAAACTTCACCACCGTAGACTGTGCTTTTATTTTACGGCGTTCGAAAAAGTAAAAACTAAACAAAAAACAAAAAAAAAAGACGTGTTTTTGTCTTTTGCGCCTCGTGATATTGGATTTGACCAATAGTCGTGTGAGAGTGGAAAAATGACATACATCCAAACATTTACGCAGTAACGAATCGGGACCGTTGATGAAAATTGTACGCTTCAAATTTTATACGTGTCTTCCTTCATCTAACGGCTCTAATGAACTGGTATAACTAGTGACTATCTGCAGAAAATCTGCTCTGACATATAGCAGTATTTCACAGAAGAGGCACCGAAAGCGTGAGTGAATGACTTACCCTGAAAATACGCAGAAGCCTTTTTATTCACAGGGCTTTCTTTGCGCTCGGAATTGGGTTTCTGAATTCGGAATCCTGAAAACCTACAGAGTTCAGAAAAGAATAAAGTAAACACAAACATAACCGAGAACCTCAAGAGTGTTTTAGGAACCGACAGCAATTAAATCCATTGATCGTTTAACATTACTACCTCGTGCAACAAACTATAACGTAGGTCAGTAATGTTATTACTCCCCAAGTCTTTTCTTCTTTTCATTCTCCTCTTACGGTTCTCAACATTCAATTTCAGTGCCTATAATAAGAACATGTACAAAGCGTTTTTTAATTAGTAGCAGCGTTAAGCTGTCTTTAATTTGCTTCTACGCTATAGAAGAGAAGATAGTGGATCAGCATTAAGCGGAGTGAGGCTTCCCGTTTGCGAAACCGCGTGTGCACAACGCAACGTGGTTGGTTACGCCTTTGAGCTGGCTTTCTAGTTTCTATGTTTTTTTTTTCTGTTCTTTTCATAATGTGTCACTTGTATTGAAGAGACAGTTGTCCCACATGCAACGTGATTGGAGAGCAACGAGGACAACCCAACCGGCCTCTGCGCGTTGATTGAGGTTGAGCCTTCCGTCAGTTTTCAGTCCACAGAAATAAGAACATAACTTAGGATAGGAAAGAGAGAATAATTCTCGCTTTTAACAATTATTATAGTATAATTATTATAATATATTCTCAGCCAAAATATATATATATATATGAGACTAATTACTTTTCTTGTGATGCACTCTATACTTTAAAAAAGGGAGAAATAAATGAATAAAAAGAACTCCTTATTTAAATGGAGAAAAATATGTAAAAAAAAATAAAAAGTGATGGGGTTCTTTCACTTTTATTTTCTTATCTCGTGTGGAGAAAAAGAAAAAGAGATAAATAATATTTTACATTTTTTCTCAAACATTCTTATATATTATATTATAAAGTTATATTTTTAATAGAGATTTAGTATTCGTTAAATTCTTTCTTTATGTCTTTTTCTTTTCTTTTCTTTTTCAACGAAACAAAGCATATAGGTTTTGACAAATTGAAAAGGACGAGAATAACATTCGTGAAATGACGAGGATTGAATAATGAAAAGGAAGAAAAACCAGTGAATGCTAGCTGGTAAAGTTGGGGGTAGCGTGGCAGGTCCAAAGTGAATGCATATAACGCAACGTGGCACGGGGTGTACGTGGTGAGCCTTGAGGGAACGGACGGCGGGAACGGACGGCGCCAGAACTGGCTCATCCGGGGCCAACAGGCAACAATTAAAAAAAAAAAAAAAGATAAAATATATTTTTAATCCTCTAAAAATATCACAAAATTAATTTTAATTTTCAGAAAAAAAAAATCTTAAATAAAGAACTTCAAATATTAAAAATACTTTAATTAAATTTTTGTGCTAAATTTTATTTAATTTTTCTATTAAATGATAGTCACATCAACTCTCAAGTAAAGTATTTTATTACCTAAAATGCTTAGTAATAATTTTTAATAAAAAATCATGTAATTACTTTTGTTTGAGTTAAAAAATATGTAGTTTAGGGTTAAACATGTGATAATTTTATTTGAAAAGTATGTTACTAATCTAACTCAGACATAACAGTTGACACGGACGGTCATATCAGCAAATTAATAATGACTGTAATGCTGATGTAACCATCATTTAACAAAAAAGTTACATAGAGTTTAGCATAGGAATCTAATTAGGGTATTTTTAATATTGAGGGACTTTATTCATGAAAAAAAAATTCTAATGACTAAAACTAATTTTATCATATTTTTGAAGACCAAAAACATATTTAACCAAAAAAAAAAAATCTCTTTCCAAATAATTCCTTTGGTGACAAGCTTAATTGTTCTAGATTTTCAGTATAACATCATTTAGCTACACAATATAATATAGAAACAAAACAATAAACATTTTAATTTTTAATATATATATATATGGGTCAATTGTAGTCGTTGGCTTGCCTTTTAACCGCTCTTGAAATCTGAACTAAATAATATGGAAATAATAATGTATATATTGACTAAGAGTGTGTTTGGTAAAAAAAAAAAAAATAGAGAGAGAAGGAGAAAATAGGTAGATGACAAAAGAAACAAAAAAGAAATATATAAAAAATAAAGTTGTTTAGTTAAAAAAAATAAAAAAATAAAGTAAAAGTTACAATTATTTATTATTATTATTATTATTATTATATGAGGGACACAAATCGATTTATAAGGGTTGCGTAAATCGATTTATGTTTGCCTAAATCGATTTATAAGGGACATAATTATAAGGGACACATATAAAACTAAACCGATTTAGTTGTATTGAACAGCTTAATTCTGCGCATTTCAACATTTTTTAGTGTAGAATTTTTTTTTATATGGGTCCTACCATCACTTCTCTGTATTTCTTTATATTTTATCCCTATCAAACAACTAACATTATTTCATTTCTACTCTATTTCTTTTTTGCTTTCTCTATTTCCACCTTACCAAACAGCCGTAAGGGATGGGCGAATCAAAAATCACAATGAACCGATGAAATTAGAACAACAAAAAACACCTGATAGGATCAGAAATCAAAACCTGCTGCTCATGAAACAGAAAAAAGAGGCAATGGTATTTCACATGATCGAATCGACGCTAAATAGAGAAACCAACGTTGCCTCCTAAGTACAAAGTGGACGCAAGTTCTTTGAAGGTGGTGTATGCCTGTACGGCACGTCCTTGTTTTCAAAAAAAAAAAATGAATAAAAAATTCGTAAATTCGTATATACTTGGACAAACTTCTCCGCATATTGTGACCCAAAAAGAAAAAGATTTGTTGTAACCAAAAAAAAATAAAATTCTTCACGTATATTTATAAAAGAATAAAATAAATTAAACTTCTTTCATAAATTAAAATTAATTTATATACTTAATTTTTATACAATTTTTTTTTATTTAACGCTCCTTCAAAAACCAAGATACATAAATTGATTTTAATTTTTTTTCCTATAAATAGTTATAAAAAAATTATCCAAATAGGACCAATGAGTAATAGTGGTGAATTCTTTAATCTAAACATTTCATTAATATCTATTATTTTTCTTTTTTTTATTATATATTATTTATCATACTTACAAATTTCTTTTTTATCTCTCTTCTTTTCACTAGATATAATTTAGAGCCAAGGTGTCTACTAATCATTACTTGAAATATGAGAATCACAATCTATTTTACATTATTTATGTAATTAGTTAAAAAAATTATCTCAATCATTTTAAATTACTCTTTTTTATCTTTGTTTATATATTTAATCTTCTTAATTATTTATCTCTTTCAATCTACTCTATTTTATTCCAATCACCAAATTAAATTTCATTAATTTTAAAAAAAATTGTTAATTTATCTTATATGATCCATAAATTAAAACACTAGTTTACCTCCGCAAAAAAAAAAAACACTAGTTTATAAATTGTTTTTCCTAATTAAACCTGCCGGTGGATATTATAAATATAAAAGTACAACAAATTTTTTATTTCTTTCTGAGATGAACCATGGTAATTAAATTTTAGGCTTAAATATGCTTTAAATCCCTACAAATATGGCTCTATCTAATTTTAGTCCTTGCGAAAAAAATTGTTAGTTTTAGATCCCTGACATTTTCTTATTGTTTTTTTTAGTCCTTACCATTAATTATAGTTAATTTAGTATTGACATGGCTAACAAAATAAAAAATATTGATTAAGATAATTAAGGTAACAAATAATATTTTAAATTAAGATAATTAGATTGTTTTTAGATTGTAATACAATTAAGTAATGTATTTATTATTGTAAGTGTCTAAGTAAATTAGATTATAGTTTACTTAGACACTTATAATTTATTTTTAATATATTACTTTGATGTTATTTTTATAGTTCAATTCATTAATTTTCACTGATTGCAATATAACTTATTTTTTAATATATCACAAGTAGTGATTTTGTCTCTAAAGATAAATCAATATATTAGAAATAAATTATAAGCGTTTAAGTAAAATATTTTTTAAAAAAATTACAATGTTAAAAGTAAATTAGTGAATTGAAAAATAAGAACAATATTAAAAACAATAAAAATTATTGTTCATAATATATTAAAAATTAAAAATAACTTATAAAAGTAAATTATATGCAATTACCTTATTTATATAAAATAATAAATACATTACTTAATTGAATTGCACCCCTAAAAATAATTTAATTATCTTAATTAATATTATTTATTTTGTTAGTTAAGTTAGCACTAAATTAACTAAAGTTAATGATAAGGGCCAAAAAAGAATGATAAAAAAATGTCAAAGATCTAAAACTAACAAAAAATTTTGTAAGAACTAAAAACAAACAAAGTCATATATACAGGAACTTAAAACATATTTAAACCTTATATTTTATAAAGGACTACTAAACAACAGGAAAATATCTCATGACAGTTTTTGGAGTAAAATCAAAAGAAAAAGTACGGTGGATCAGGAAAACTCACCACTCTTTCAGTTTCAGGTAGGAACACTTCAGAATCGATCAAGTGCAAACCAACCACGGACCTAACCTACAATAATTTCGAGACACCCACAATTTGTGGCATTATTTTCCATGGCCACCACCACTAATTGATAGTTATGCAGCAAGCAACGTATGCGGTGCAATGATGGAAGAAGCATTCATAGAAAATAAAAAAGGTTAGAAGCATGCCATTTCATTCAATGAGAGATTTAAATGCATAAACAGTAGTTGTTAAAATTTATGCTCACGTTTACGCAAAAATCATTCATGTCCATATCCGCAAATATTTATTTCTATTGTGGGAAAATATTTGCAATAAAGATAAAGATTTGGCGCGTAAAGTTTTTACTAGATACGGAAAGCGGACAAAAGCAAGACAGCGAGGACCACCCACCTCACCATATCCTTTTTCTTCGTACGAAAAAGAAAAGTAAAAGAAGAAAGAAAATTTTAAAATTTAAATTAAAAAATAATTTTATTTTTTTAATTTTTCGTTAGCCAAATAAATTTTTTTAAGAAAATTATATAATGTTTATAAAAATTATAAGAATTAGAATATTATATGTATATTAATTGATCTTTTATTTCTTTCAATTTTAAAAACATTAAATTAAAAATATTTATTAAAAACAAAAATCTAGCTATCTTTCCCGTTTATTCTTTCAAATCTCACTTCCAAATATATTTTAGGAATAGAGAAACTTTTTCATTCTACTTTTATTTTTTCTAATAAATCATATATAAAATATATTTAAATTAAATAATATATAAAAATAAACGTTAATGAGTTTTAAAAAATAAAAAATTTAAGAATTAAATCATATTATCAATACTAACATATAAACTTAAAATAACTTTACCCTACACTGTTCGTGAATACAAGAGAGAGTTTTTGTTCCATAAAGGCTTATAATAGATAACACATTGAATGTGTATAACATTTTCCATTGTACAAAGGAGGAGGGCCCGGGAGATGCTGTATACATTCAAGAAGACCATGTGTAGGAAATTTAGGGTCATAGGTAAAATTTATATGGAGCATAGTCTAATATAAATTATTGATCATTATTTATTTTTTTTTAGTTACAAAATTATTGACAAATTTTATAATATAGTAATTTCAATATTTCACTTTTAACAGATAATATTTTTTTGGTAGTATTGTAACTGATAATATGACTAATTTATGTAATTTATATTTCACATAAAATTTAATTAATTTTAATTTTGAAAAAAAATTGATAATAACAATTATAAGTAATGTATTAAAATTTTAATATAATATAATATTTATAAAAGATTATTATAACAAAATTATTATTTAATTATTTAAATCAACTATATTTTTTAATTTTTAATGTATTAAAAATCTTTTAGGCCTTCCAAAATTTGGGGCTTTAGGCAAGTGCATTAATGGCCTAAATTCAATCATGACCTTGGGTACATTAGTCCAAAAGTTATTGATATAGTGAAAGCTCATTTGTCACTATAAGTGGCTATTTTTTTATAATGCGGGCTAAAATCTAACAACACTAACAAACAAGATACGAAGTAGCAATCTCACCTAAATCATTTCTCATAAAGGACTAAAAGATTGGTAACTCCACATTTTAAACTTTTTTATAATCAAGATTAATCAAGTAATTGCACATTGATTAATTTACCCCTTATGCGCATGGTAGAGCTTGATATTAAGATCCAACCACAAGTCTCTAATAATTCTAACCGAATCATAACAAGGGTGAGATGGATGACAAAAAAGTACAATCAAATCATAAGCCACTCTAGAGTTCATCTCAACAAACATAGTAGGAAACTTTAGAGTATTAATCACATGAAGTCTCCCACAAACACTCTAAAGTTCAACTCTAACTAATGAACACATATCAATGATACACACAAATCCTTTGATGAATCTACTCGTCTCATCTTGAAGAAGACCACCACACACTACCCTATTAGGAGGTTTCTTTATGGAACCATCAATGTTTAATTAGTTTGACAATCCTTGTTATGGAAACTTCCAAACAATAAAATCTTCATAGAGAGTATGGACAAGTCTCATAAAGATATTCATACAATCACATGCCACTAGGTTAGTGGTCCCTTTCGAACTTAGGTTGAATACCTTATCCATAACTTGGCAATAAGTCCCTATAGCTTAGGACTTGGAGGGTTGTGGTTCCTCCCAGACCAGGCCAAATACATTATCCATAATTTAGTCACAAGTCCTTACACCTACGGCTTGGGACTTGGAGGGTTGTGGTCCCTCTTAGGATGCTAAATACCTTAACCATGACTTGATCATAAGTCCTTACGCCTACGGCATGGTTGTGGTCCCTCCCAGACTTAGGTTGAATACCATATCCATAACTCAGTCATAAGTCCCTATGCCTATGGTTAGGACTTGGAAGGTTGTGGTCCCTCTCAAAACTAGATTGAGTACCTTATTCATAACTCGACCCAATGACTTTGCACCTAAACTGCAACTCAAGCTCATTCCCTAGATAAGAAGTTGGCCCCTTTAGGCCATTCACCTAGTCCGCATGCCAGGTCGAGGGATCACTGAATTCATATTTTGATCTCCCCAATCTTGGCTAGATTCTACAAGGTTTAGTCCCCTTAGTTCTTGGCTAGGGTGACCTAGTCGAGAAATAAAGCCCTAAGCCAGTCTTATGCAAGGACAAGGATTGCTTCATCTTGAGCTAGGCCTTAGGATTGGCTTCCTAGAATTATTCTTTGGCTGGAACAATTAATATAACTAGAAATATAGGGAAAAATGATCTCATATATGTTAGATTATCCCTTAAAATAAGGTGGTTTCGATCTCTCCGTAAGAACCAAAGAATAATATTAAACAAAGCACTCTAACTTTAATGTTCCAAAATTCATAGGATTATCTAATATGAAGACATGTGTCCAATATTATATTAACTTTTTAACTATCTTCTATTTTGTTTAAAGGGGCTCATAGTGAGTCATTTAGAAGGCCACACACAGAAAATTTAAAATAAGGAGGTTCTATTACTCTTTCCTAATTTATTTTATATGTAAAAATTTTATACTAAATTTGTTAGAGATGCATTGGGTATTTTTTTTTTTCCGAAAGACATTATTATTTTTGTTAGATTTTTAAATGATTATATTAAGTGCATCGGATGATAATGTAGTTGGACAAAACAAAAAATCACCTTTAATTAGCTAAAATGTACTCAATATTAGGAAAACATAAATAAGAAATTCAAAATAAAGAATATTAACTTAGTAAGTTAGGTATCATTTCTTCTGTTCCAAAATTGGTCAAGTGGCATAGTCCATGAGTTTCAAAATACTCAAGTAAATTGATCAAAATTATGAAAAATACAGGATTTGACTTTCCTCAAACAAAGTTTTTGGTTCGAGTAGCCAAAAAAAAAAAGGATTTTCCCCAAACAAATTATATAAACACATACGTACGGTAAAACATTACCAATTTGCATATCTACCACAATCAATTCTTTATAGGTCAAGTCACAAAGGATTTGATTTTCCTCGGATAAAGTTTTGGTTTGAGTGTTATGAATAAAAAAATATATATATGGGATAATATCTTCACCCTTATTATTGTCTCTCTCAACTCACATTTCACATCTTCTCCCGTTTTAAAACCCACAAGCCTCAGCACTATTGAGACATTGGTTTTTTTTCACTTTCACTCTCCGAGAAGTTAACTTAAAAGCTTTGAACTTTCTTGCTTTTTTATCCTCGTAAGTTTCACAACTAAAAAATTTTATTAGTGAAAGAAAGACAAAGATGAGAGAAGCTAATGGAAATGACGGTAGAGTCGTCAACAACACTATGGACCCTATAAATGCTACTGCCTTGTCTAGCCTCAGGGTCATTTTTTAGTAAAAGTTAATCAGATGAAATGGAGACACAAAGTCCTAGAGAGATAAATTAGTCTAAACTACTATATATTAGTAGTTATTAAGTCCATGCAATGAATTTTTGTGCCCAATCTCCACGGATGCTCATGCTCAAACTCCCTCACGGTCTCGCACACAGGGGAGGGTAGTTATTAGTGATTATTTCTTAGACACTCAAAAAGCAAATGCCTCAAACATAGGTTGATTGATATTCAACGACTCCAAAGACATCCCCAGCATTAAAAGCGGCTATTATATATATGTAGTTAGGACGATACATAAGCAAAAGAGAGGCATCTTTACCAGACAGAGGTTGAGGTCTTCTCTTGAAGCCGAAATTAGAGCTTAAAAACATGAGTGAAACAAGGTGTATGAATTATGAAACTTCAACTGCCCCATCTTAATTACTTTTTATATCTTGATTGGATCTGGATTAGAAGAGCTTGATCTAGCTAGCCCCATCTCTTTTGCTTTATATGTAGTTTAAGAAAAAAGATCTTGAATTAACCTCTATGAATTTTGTTTTGTCCTTTCTAACTACCTAATTAAAATGGCCTAATGCTTAGCCACTGTCGACCACCACCGCTAATAAAAAAAAAGAGAAGGCATTTTACACTTTTACTTTTGTTTTTCTTCTAAGTCCAAAGAACAACCTCTCCTATTCCTTTATTAATAGCTGCATTAACTCTCCCTTTGCGACTTACGACAAAACAATTCCTATTGAGATTTTCAAAGACAGCATAAAAAGATTGGTCAGAAGATTTACTACCTTTTGCAGAAGGATGCTTCAAATGTCTTAATTTCCTTGAGATTTATGATTCTAATATCTGCAGCTAATACTTTTGAATCGTGGATTTCTGCGACATCAAGAATTGAGATAACATATCAGATAATTCATCCTCTTGAGATGCCAACATCTGTTCATCTTCAAACATATATACATGTAGTCATACACAAATTGTGCGGTGTTGGTGCTAAATATCATACCAAAGTATCAAACAGATTAATATCCACCGAATTTAACCAAATGAAGATTGATTGCAATTTGAACGTACATGAAACTAATATTGGTAGAAGAGTAGCCAAAACATTGCACGGGTGCAGAGATTTATCTTTGAGATGGAGGAAGAATAGCTGGTAGGCTGGTAGCTAGCTTGATTCTTAGCTTATAGATGAGTTAAAGTTGAGAATTGATAAAGTCCGGAATTTTGTCTTTTGACCAATGGTAAATCAAAAAAAGCGTTTGGAAAAACGATTTGGTTCCTAGCTTTTAGAGGACTAAATTACAGTAATGGTCATTGATTTGGAAATTAACAATTGTGACTGATAAAATATATGTATATTTAGAATATGTTATCTTTGATTTCTAAATCAATGGTTATTATTGTAATTTACTTTTGAAGATGTATTTTTGTAAGGTTAAATTATTGCGTATGTCTATATATTTTTAGGCAATTTTTAATTAGATTTTTATAATAATTTTTTTAATTGAGTCCTTAATCTTTTAATTTGTTTTTGATTGGGTTCCTGAGGTTAACTTCCCTTTGATTGTCGTTTGTCCCAGGAACCAAATTAAAAAAAAAATTAAAAGATTAAGGACTCAATTAAAAAAAATAGTACAAGAACCTAATTAAAAATTTCCTAAAAGTTTAGGTGCCTTGTTTAATCTTTAATTTACTAATATTACATTAGTTTAGAAAGGGCCCGTTTGAGGTGGTTGTAAGTTTTTAGTTTTTGGTTTTCAAATCTAATTTTCAAAACAAAACGCATTTGGCTAAAATAGAGTTGAAATGGTTTTTAACTCACTTTTGAAACACTTTTACATTCATTTTCAAAACCAAGAAAAAAGGTTTTGTGAATCTAGTTTTTAGTTTTTAAAAAAGTACATATCACTACATTTGACAATGACTCTTCCCACCACCACCACTAACACCGTCACCGCCGCCGTCGCCACTATTGCTATTACCACCACCATGACCATCAATGCCACCACCACTGTCACTGTCGTCATCACCACCACTACCACCACCCTTGCCACCACCACACAAACATACCCTTAAATTAATTTTAAAAAATAAAAAAGATTTCAAAATGAGTTTATTTTGAAACCAAAAATTTGAGAAAAAGCTAAAACTAATTTTTAAAACTGAAAACTAGTTATAGTTTTTGAAAATTTTGAAACTCAACTAAAAATCACCACAAACGGGCCCTAAGGTTTTGGGTTTGAGTTTTGTGGATAAAAAAAGTGGTTGGGAGAATATACCTCATTAAAAGTGATAAGCCAAATTTTCTGGCATATATTAGTCATCGACAAAACCAGTAAATACTTTGCACCTATTTTTAATTCTATGGTTTTAGTCTCCTAAATTTTAAAAATCTGTAATTTTGGTTCAACCGTTAAATGTTCATCTATTGACTGTTAATGGCTCAACGTTAACTATAATGTGACATTAGATTGAATAAGTGGCAGATAATATTTAACAGACTAATGTCACGTCATAGTCAACGTTGAGACATTAATTATCAACGAATGGACATTTAATGATTAAACTAAATGGAAAATTTTATAATCACGTGATACAAAAAAGTTATATAATCATTTAATTTAAATTATTTAATTTATTGTATAAATTGTGTCTACTCAAGTATTTTACTGTGTTTCATTAAAGTCAATGCTCAAGTCTCTAGAATTTAAGCCACATGATAATAATGCAACAACATTTGAATATTGAGATATGCTTTTTGCCCTTTTTCTATAATTTTCTTTTTTCCTAAAATAAAACAAAGGCAAATCAAGATAAAATAAAAATAAAAATAAGGTTAAACTATTGAGTAGGTCCCTAAACTTTTAGATAATTTTTAATTAGGTCCCTATACTATTTTTTTTATTAAGTCCTTATCAAGAAATATTCTTTCCAAGTTAACGGAATCTTCACAGCAATTTAACCCTAGGACGCAATTAAAAAAAAATTAAAAGATTAAGGACTCAATTAAAAAAAATTAGTACAGGAACCTAATTAAAAATTGCCTAAAAGTTCAAGGACCTACACAATAATTTAACATTTTTGTAATTTATTAACCTAAATTATTTAAATTGGTCCCAAATAGCATCAACTCATTTTCAATACATCTAGCGCAAAAAAATATCAAGTATAGATCATAAGTACCAATCATGGAAAGGAAGAAAGTAATAGGATAGTTTTTGGAAATGCATAGTATTAGTTTTTTTTTTTTTTGTGTGTGAAAATAAGTGGTAGAATGCGAAGGCACTCCCAATACTACCAGGCAAGTCACCAATGACATGTTTAGGTTGCCAACAAACGTTTACTTAAAAGACTACTGCACAAGCATAAACAGCAGTTCCAGCTAATTGCAACTACTTAACTAACTGTTAGGCAAAGGGATTCAAACTCACACCCATGAAAAGGGTGGAAGTTTGCATCAGATCTTTAACCACTTGTGTCAATCCGTATTGGAAAATGCATAGTATTAATTATAGTAGATTATTATGCAATGTTGTGTAAGCATGATACTGAGACGAGTTTTCACTCTTTCCATTCTTGTGTTGGCAAATGCATAGTATTAGTAGATTATTATGCAATGTCGTCCTTAACCAGTCAAAAATATGAAATCATTGTTTTTTGTCCCTATTATCATGTGTCACTTGTTAACTACTTATGTGTTTAACATAAGGTTAAGTGACCATCTCAGGTGACACCTATTAGTGTTTAAAATATCATATCAGCATATGACATCTGTAATTTTTTTTAGATTCCTAAAATAAATGTTATTTATCTATCTTAAAATGAATTTTAGGGACTAGAAGTAGTAATTTCAAATTTTGGAAGGATGAATGTCAAAGAAAAGTTTTTTATAGGAACCAAAACCAAAATATATTCACTTATTTTTCAAAGATCAAAAACAATAATTTCAAATTTTAGAAGAATGAAAAACAAAGAAAAGTTTTTATAGAATCATAACCAAAATATGCTTATTTTATGGGAGTAAAAACACATGCCAAGTATATTTAATATTTTGCCCTTTTTCTTTTACTTACACATACCTCCCTTAATTTGTAAAATAACATTACATATATATATATATATATATATATATATATATATATATATATATATATATATATATATATATATATATTGCCTTAACTTTATAAATATTACTTCCACTCACGCCCCTACTGTATAAATATTACTCTCTCAAACAAGTTAAGGATAGAGGCTAGAGTGAACCACTGCCTCAAGTGATTCACAGTGGGGAATATAATAATGTTTGTTGGATTTAATATTAAAATATTAAAGGGTTGAGATGAGTTACTTGCAACTTGTTTTATAAGTTTTTTCATTTAAAATTATTTTTAGAATTTAAATAAATTTTACCTATTTGTCCCTTTCTTTTTACACGTTCTCTCTTCTTCTTTGACCTCCTTTTCTCCTTCCCCTTTTCGCCACTCACTTCGTTCCTCTTTTTACCACCACCAACAAATCTGAAAACCTTTTACCACCATTTGAAAGATTTTAGTGTTACATCTACTTTTTCGTTGAAGGATCATGTTTTTGTTTAAGGATTCATTCCTCCTTTTATCGCTGCGCATTTCATTCTTCTTTCCCATCACATATTTGAAATGCCCTTGCCTTTCCCATAAAAACTTATGGGGGTTCTCAAATTGGAATATCTTCTTCCTCCTCTTGGCCTCTTCGCCACCACCACAATGGCGCTTCCCCCACCTAAACCTTTAGGAACTTCAGTGTGTGAAGCCACACGCCCTTTTGGGTTTGCATCTGCGTAACTGGTTTGGTCACTGCGATGGTGCTTCCCCACCTGAACCTTTCAGAATCCAAGCGTGTGAACTCGCATGCCCGTTTGGGTTTGCATCTACATACCTCGTTTGGTCCGTCTTCTCCATGCGTCATCATGACTATCGCGTTGTTGTCAACTAGGACAAGTTCTCCAACTGATGCAAACTCTTTTTTCTCCATTTTTTTCTTTTTTTATCTTCCAAATGGTTGCGTGATGTATCTGTGTTTGTTTCTTTTTATAGTGTTAGTTTTCCGTGTTGATTGTTTGAAGCCTTGGATATGGAATTAATAGGGATATATAGTTGTATTTATTTATTTAATCGCATGTTTAAGTGATTTCGATTCAGATTTGAGCGATTTCGATTCGAGTTTGAGTGATTCTAATTTCAATTTGAGCAATTTGAGAATGACAATGGAGAAAGAGACCAGGAGAAGAAGATAGGACGAAGAAGAGGGAAGAAAAAAAAAGGAAAGGTAGCGCGAAAGGAGGGTGTGGTGGATAAAGAGGATTTTAGATTGTGGAGGTTGACGGTGCTAATGTTGTCCTTGACGTCAACAACTACAGCGAGGCCCAAAGTTCTCGTGAGCAGTGATTTGGGCGTCAAAATGGGTTGCTTGGGCAAGGGTTGTCGTCGTCGTTGGAGAGGTTTTTTTGGACAAGGGACCACGCCAATTTAATGAAGGGCATAAAAGTCAATTAGTATTTAAAAAAAGTAAAATAAAATAAAATAAAAACTTGAACCACCTATCATGTATGGTAAAAATAGGTCGACCACGTAAACCACACATAAGAGCGTATTCCCCGCTGGCATCCGTTCCAGTCAAGGTACGTATTATATCCTTTGTAGTTACTTTACCATAATATACCCCATGTATTCCTCGGTGTCACAGTGCATTTTACATGTACTATCTCGTGCTCCATCACTCGCGGCCATCGAAAGAAATGGAAGTTCAAATTCTGGATCGATCTCATGTTACCCACAAATTAAAAATGACTTCAAAAATAATATAATAATATCGACTAATCTTCTTTTCCTCTATTTTCTTTGTTCCTTACTTTAACATCGTAGGTTGGCTCCGTTGTGCCGCGGGATCAAGCAAGGTACCAGTACAGATTATTCGAGTGACTTCCATACAGTTCAGATTTACTAGCATGGAGCCCAGAAAAGGAAAAGCCACCCACCATAAGTTGGTACTTTCCTATTATATGTTAGGTGTGATTATGGTAGGCATTGACACTTGCCATATACATGGAATGGTGGAAGAGTGTTGAATTTGCGATTGTGCACATGAACCTATCTTTAGCTTGCTGACACCCCACACTCGTAACCAGAAATTTCCATGATGTTCAGAATTTCCAAACTGTTTCATTTTTTGGTCTTGTCTTTCCAATTCATGCACATGAGATAAGGCAGTAACGGTTTGTTTGGATGAGCTTTTCTAAAAGATTTTTTTAAATAAGTTAATATTGTATTTGGATAATACATTCTTAAGTACTTATTCAAAATGATAATTATTTGAAAAGTTAAAAATTTTAGCTTCACTATAAGTTCTACTGAGAGCTTTTACTTTTCCAAAAACTAAAAAAAATATATATCCAAATACTACTTTTTACATAGCAAAGAGTTTATTTCAAAAGATAACTTTTCAAAAGATTTTTTAATATGTATCCAAACAGGCCCTAAGTATATCTTTTAGAGGGAAATATAAGAGTTTATATGTTGTTTTTATAAGAAGTGTTTTAGTAATCAATTATGATTTTCTTTTGAGTTTAATTTTCATATAGAACTACTTGAGGTTTAAGAGGGGTCATAACCCCCAAAATTTTTTAGATTTCTTTATTTTATATGTAAATTTTTAAAATGTAACATAAAATTAAAAACCTCTAGCTAGTAAAATTTTATCAATTGTATAATTTAATTTGATAATTTTCCTACTATATATTGATTATGTATTTTATATTAAAAATTTACAACACAATAATAATATAAAAACTATTTTAAGAAGAAAACTTAATCAAGTACTATAATAAATAACTTTTTACTTGATGTAGTAATTTTGTGGTTCAACTCTTGAGTTATGAAGTGGTAATTTTTTTATGTATACATGTATTGTAGTGTAGTTTGCAAACATTTTCTAGTTGTGATGATGTTAGTCCAATCAAAATTATTTTAACAAATTAAGCAAACATGTTTCAAGTTGAGAAACTTGTGTGTAGTTGTCTATAAAATTATGAAGTTTGAATTTTTTTTTAATCAACACTCTACATATAAAATTGTCTATATGGCCCTATATATTAAATGATTATAAGACTTTTGAATTTATAAAGTGATTCTTGTCTAATATATAAAATTTTACAATAATAAAGATAAAAAAAAATATTTTCTTTAATAATATTTCACGTATTTGGCTTCCCTGCCTAAAATAGTCTAGCTTCGCCCCTTGTTAAAACTCTTAATGTAAGGATTATCAGTCTAAAACCACAAGTACAAAAAAAAGTATTAAATCACGATAAATCATGATAGAATTTATCAATTTCTTTTAACTGTTATAGTTGCTTGGAAAATTTGTTTTCTTAAATTAAAATATTCTACTATTTTTTAATAGGTAATTAAAATAACTTAATTATTTCAATCACTTAATTGTGAGATAAAATTATTTACTATTTTCTCTTCTATAATTGTCATTATATAGTTCAAGTTAATATTGAGTTGTATTATTCATATAACAACTCATACAACAATTATACAACAACAATTTTTCTCTCTATCTCTTTCTATTACATTATTAATTACATCTTATACTTTTCTCTCTCCTCTCTCTTTTCCTGTCTTTCTCTATCATGCTCATATTATTGTATTAAATGATTTGGGCCGTTTGCTTTTGTTTATATAATGCACACAAATCAAGTTGTTGGTTGGGCCAGTTCGATGACTCTATATGAGTTTGCAGTTCTTGATCTCTTTGAACTTGTTCTTGACCCAATGTGGAGACAGGGTATGTTCGTTATACCGTCATACTCGTTTAGGAATAACCAATTCGTGGGGCAGTTAGAATATAACAAGAGGAACAATAATGAATCTGGGTATTTGGAGTTACGAAGGTGTCGCCGAAGCACATATTGTATTTTCGGGCTTGTGCTTTTTAGTGGCTATTTGGCTTTGGGTTTATTACTAGTATAAACTTTGTTGTATAAATAACATTTTTGTAATATTTTTCCTTCTTCAAATATCCTTTCTTTTTCAAAAGTTAAGAATTGATACAGTCAAGATGGCTTATGTAAATTCAAATATTTTTTAATTAAAAAAAAAAACTTTCTTTTGATTGTTCGGTTTACGCAAGAAGTCACAATTGAAAGCAAAAGAAGATTCTGATTGGTCGAAAAAGATTATGTGTTGTGTTCATGGATGCCAATATTTAGACTTGGAGAAAAGTTGTCGAAATCAGCAATCCCTTCTCAACGAAGAAGAAACCCCCAGTCAAATTCGGTTGCCGACGATTGGCGAATTATTAAATATGAGCAGAAATGCCTTGCGACTTAAGCTTGCGACTTCGAGAAAATGAGGGAAAAGAAATAATTAGAACTTACAGCAAGACTTGTAGGCTTAGATTTTTTTAGGTGGATACTTGCAGGCCAAGTGAACCTTTTCTTTTTCTTGAAAAAAGGTATAGTCGGTACACCCAAAAAAAAAAGATATATTCACTTTTTAGTCCTCTAAATATATATGTAATAGTAAGTATTTTATATATTTTATGAGTATTTTTTAAATTTAGATAGATTATAAATTATAAATAAAATTATAATATCTATATATATTTATATATTTTGAATTGAATAAATAAGTAGATAAATATAAAAAAAAAATTGATGAAAGAGGATAAGCCATTAAGATGCAGGACGCAAAAAGAGAACATAAAATAAATTTTTAAGTAATTATTTCTATAGAACTGAGTAAAAATAATTAATAATAAGAGAATTTTAAAAAATTAAAAATATGTTACATACCAGTGAAAAGGTATATTTTAATTAAAAGGAAAGTACAATAAAATGTCTTTATTTTTAAAAATAAAATTTTAAGGTTATTATATAGAGATAAACTATTAATTACAATGTCCTTTTAAGAATCTTAGTACCGTTAATCTTTTGACTGTGAAAAGTAATATAAAATTAGATAAAGTTATATGTTTTGTCTTCTTTGTTTATTTTAAATTTCAGTTCAATTTTTTATTTTTAGCTTGAATAACTTTTTAGTCCATATAAGATATATATTTTTCATTTTGATCCTTTAAAATTTTTATTCATTTTAACCCTATTAATTTTTTATTTATTTTAGCATCTACTATATTGTTCCAATCCTTGCAAAATTGTAAATTTTTTATATAAATTTTTCTTATGGTGGACGATTTTCATTTTAGTCGATGTTATTTAGAAAACATATGCTTATTTTCAATTTCCATTAATCACATCATCACTTAACAAGCAACCCTAATGTCAGGGACACAATGAGAAAAACAAAATTTAATAGAAACACAAATAAAATTTGTTAAGAGGATCAAAACAAAAACGTAATTTTATAGGTACTAAATGTTATTTAAGCTTTAAATTTTTCTTTTATCTTAATTTGATCCTTCAATTTAGTTTTTGGGTCCAATGTTATACTTTCTATCAAATCTATTTCACCACTTAAAAGAAACTCCTAAACTCAGTAAATTAGTGTGGGATGTCCTCCACGGTAATGAGAAATTGTGGGTCTCAATTCTCTACTAAATACATTAAAGGAAGGTGTTTATTCCAATCTTGACACCTGAAAGGCTCCCCTGCATGGAATGCAATTACTAAAGTTGTGCAAAGATTGAAATAAGGTTTTCAAATGAAATTGGGTAATGGGTTGTATAGTTTTTGGTACTAGCCTTGGGCTCTCTAGTGCCTGCTGTGTGAATTGGTACCAGTGGTGCATATTCATGATGTTGACTATATCGTGGCTGATATGTGGCACTATGGAAGTTGGAAACTTCACTCCTTAGCAACCTTTATTCCTTGAGAATTCCAACAAATTATTAATTCAATTACACCTTAATTGGTGACAAATATTCCAGATGTTCGGATATGGGCACATAATGTCTCAGGGATATACAATGTTAAAAGTGCATATAAATGGTTGTTGAACTCCTACTCTCATGTTGGGCCTCTAAAGCCATATGCAACGGCACATATATTCTCGGTACTTCCTATTCAGTACCGGCACTTAATAAGATCCCACTATTAGAGTGGGTACTTATATAGGACCCAATACTTATGTAAGTACCGGTGCTTAGAAAAAAGTGGTAGGCCATTGTCAATTTTATTATTATTTTTTTACTCTGAAAAAATAATTATTGAGAAAATGTAAGGATGTGGGGTTATTGATAAGGCCCATTTAAGAACATTTTTAAACTTAAATAGTACTTTAGTTTAAAAAGATAAAAATAAATGATGTGGACAAGTGGGGCTCATGTAAGAACCCCAAAGAAAGATGCTGAGTTGTAGATGCTTTAAGTAATTAGGAGTGAATTTGGAAAACTTGATTACCTAAAAATACCTTTACAACGCAGAGGTCTTTTCATCCTAACAATCTACCCGGGTTGCAATACATCATGCGAGACAATCCTTCACTTCTTGCTCCTCCACCCAAGGATGATCCAACTTTGACATGCACT
The DNA here is from genome assembly GCA_004329165.1 of Spatholobus suberectus. Lineage (NCBI taxonomy): Eukaryota > Viridiplantae > Streptophyta > Magnoliopsida > Fabales > Fabaceae > Spatholobus > Spatholobus suberectus. The sequence continues at coordinate 35,395,736 of CM014729.1, read as the reverse complement.
TGGCCTCGCGCATGTTTCTCCTCTAGATCCATCAATGAATTGGCAGCAATGTACGTTGGAAAAAAAAACTACATAGCATGGCATTATCGTCCCCATAACCTTATGGGTCACGTGGTGCTCAAGGAGTAGGATAATATTCAAACACGTTTTTGACACAGTGAATTCGATGGCTTATTGGGTTTGTGCCTAGACTCTCAATATTTCAAAAGCTTATGTTGATGACAATATGTGAACAACCACATTAGCTGCCTCGTGGGAAGTATCCTAGAAAAATCGAAGGTGAATTACGTGGCTTTAAAGGTGGATGGAAGAGCCATCAATATCCCTAATAAGGCTAGATTGTGAGGTTTGATTAGGGACCATTTAGGGGTTTTCTTGAAGGGATTCTTCGGTAGTGTGGGTACATCAAATAATCCTACGTACAAGCAAAAATGATGGCCTTGTACCACGGGTTGAAGATCTATTAAGATACCGACTTTCATCAGGTGGTTTATTACTCAAATTCCAAATATACAATACAACTTGTACAAGAACTATATGCATATCACCATTATGGAAACGAGATATCTGTCATTAAGGATTACATGTTGCGGGAGTGACAAAGCACCTAGTCGTATGGACTCCTTGTTGTTATCAAATGTTATGGGTGTGTCCTTCCTACGTAGCTAGTTTGCTTCTGTTTTTTCCCTTATTTTCCTCTTGAAATAGGAAAAAAAAAAAACTAAAACTCCTAATACTGTGCTATTAATGTTGTTAATTGAATCTTATTTTGCAATTAAACATCTCAAAATGTTGTCATTTTGAGCTAAGAAAGAACTAAATTGAAACTTAATGTTAATGAACTTAGTAAACCACATTGAAACTAAAAAAAAAAATAGGATCCTTTATTCCTCCTTTTCTCCTCTTCTTCATTTCTTAATGGGGCCTCCTCTATTCCATTGTTTATTTTTTATTCTAAAAAATGGTAAATCTTCGGAATGTAAAATGTGATTGTGTCTAATACGAAAGTATGCAAATACTTTGAGCCGCAATTTGACTTTAACTGTAAAATAAGTGTGAAATTCTCTCTCTCTGTCTCTCTTCTTTTTTTTTTTTTTTGACCTTTTGGTTTATACGACTACCTTTAGAAAGTGAGTAGCTGAAAAAGTGGATATTGACCAATGTCATTTTGAATTTTTATTTAAAAATGCTTCTGAATTTTGGTTAAGCACATTCAAGCATATTACAGACTTTGTTTGACAAAATTAGCTACGACTGTTCTTTCGGTGGCATTGTAGACTTTTGGTTCCTAACTTTTATGCTTCGTTTGATACAGTTGAAAGAGTACCGACGCATTAAGGGTAAGTAAGGAATGAACTTATCTTTGCCTTTATTTGGTTCAAATTTTTGATTGGATCATTTATTTAAATTTGAACTTAACCCGATCAAGACTCAAAAAATATGAGACGAGACTTGGTCAACTCAACGTTTCAACACAATATATCAATATTAACATTATCATTATGTATAGTTAGATCGTAGAATAAAAGAAGTATAAATTTTAAATTAATGTATATTTTACAATATATATTTTAAAATAAATAATATCATTATAAATAGAATATCATGTTAAACAAAATATTACTTATTAAATAAATTTTTGTTATTATTAATACATAATTGTTTAAAAGAATGTAGGACTCTAAACCGATCCAAATCAACCTGGCTCGGGACAGGTTTGATCTTGCTCACCCCTAGGATAGGTTGGGGGGGGCGGGCGCGAAAGTACATTCGAAATGAGTTTCGTTCATTTGTTTGGAAGTATGCCGAAAAGGAAAGAAGGAAGAGATTTTAAGTTAATCTCAGATATTGTAGCAATCTGCCCAATTTGGACAGAAAAGAGGAGAGAAAGCTTTTATATATATATATATATATATATATATATATATATATATATATATATATTTATACAATGACAAAAATACTCTTATTTATCTCACATCTTATTTTTTATCTAAGATGTTTATATCATTTTATACACATGTTTTCTTTCCTTCCAAATAACAAATCATCTTATTTTCTACTCCTTTTATTTCCTTGTCATTTCTTTCCTTTTCCTTTCTTTTCTATTACTTTATTTCCTAAACCAAACACAACCTTAGAGTATTCATTAATTTGTTTTGTTTCATTAAGAAAAAATTATTACGCAGATAAAATATTATTTTTTGGTGAATTTAGGATATCATTCGGTCGAGTGTCAAAGACTAATTCTTTGAAATATTGATATTCATTTAAAGGGTTGACCTCTCACAACAAATGATATTCCATATACATGAACCTCAGGATCGAACCTCTGACCATATATTTAAGGAGTATGACTATGTGCCTATGTGTCAATTATACTACACAATGTTGGTCAAATAAAGTATATAAAAACACCTAAAAATTTATATTAAAAAAATCATATAAATATGACCTTTAATATTATTTTACATTTATCAATTAGTTTAATAAGAAAAGTTTCTAAATATTTCTAATATAATAAATTAACTTAATAACTTTTAATGAGAAATTAACTTTTTAATTTTTAACTAGCTTATTAGTTATTTTATAATTTGACGTTTAGAATGTCACAGTTTATAATGAGTTAAATTATACATATTTTTACTTTTAAAAGCATGTACTTGTTAATTTTAATAAAAATTATTCTAATAATTTAACGATATTATTGAATATTTTATTTAGAATTGTTATCTGAGTTTCTAGGGAAAAGTTTTTATAAGATTTTTAAAAAAATGATTATGCATTTATGTATTATAATTTTAAATACTTTTTATTTTTAAAAAATTACTTGAATTTAAAATATCTTTATAATTACAAAAAATTATTATTGAATTATTAAATTAGTTCAATTGTTTTTTTTTTTTGTCATCTTTGTCTCTCTATCAAAAATTTGTTGCATTCACACGAGCATACTAACCTTTGCTATATTGCAAGTGTAATGTAAGATTGGAACATTTAAGAATACTTTGTGACAGGTCAAAATATTTTTTGTGTATTTGTTTATAATTCTGAATTAAAAAACTAATGACAGTAAATGTAAAAGAAGAAAAGGGATCACGATTTGTACCTTTTGAAGAAATGTTTAATCGACAAACCACAGTCGTGCTAGGACGGGGATTAATATTGTATCCTTTTCAGCTGATCCTAATGACCTGTATTGACCCATATGGTCGGGAGCAAGACAAGAACATCAGTTATAATTCTGTTTCCACTTTTCTTTGTTTTGTCCTTTAACTCAGTTTTCGGTGTAGGTTTAGAATTTCATATTGAATGTGTGTAGTGTATTACAATTATAACACGATGAAATATAGGTATGTTGAATTAAAAATGGAAAAATAATAGAAGCACACTCCAGTGTAGGGGGTAGAAGCTAAAAGGAAAACAGAGATAGAAAAAAATGGAAAGTAAAAAATATGATAATTAATGTGATTTAACAGGAAGAAAGAAATAAAAAATAAGTAAAAGAAAGGTAAAAATATTATGTAAGTGTATCAATAACATTATTGTTAAAAATAAATGTAATGAATATGTTTTTCTTTTCTTATTCTTGATAATTATTTTAAATATGATCTTTTTAATGGTCAATGTGGTGAGTACTATGTTGTTAAGATTACAATATAGGGTGTGAGCAATCTTCTTATTATAAGAAATGAGAACTACAAATATAAATCATTAGATAATATTTAAATAATTAAGATTAAAAGAAAAATACACATGGCTTTTTTAAGTGATTATGTGCCACTGACTAACTTTTAATCTTGATCATTTATTTTTGATTTATTGTCCAAATTTACAGTTCTTAATTATTTTCCATAATAAAAAAAGTTTTCACTTGATACGTTCCATCCATGTATGTGTCCTTTAGATGTATCTTGAGCAGTAGAGACAACATTGGGTTGAGGCTAAGGTGGAGGGGTGATTTGAGGTTGCTCGACCTAAGGGATTGGGGTATCGTATTGGGTGTCGAAAATGTTGGTGAGGTAGCCTTGGAGTGCCATTCCTTGAGGGTTGCTAGCTGCAAGTAATAAAATTTTGGGTTAGTAACTTCGAAAATTCTAGTAAGGTAAAAATGAAATAAGAAAATTCTGGTAAGGTAAAAATGAAATAAGTGTTCTACTTATGACTGAATCTTAGCATCAATCATAACTCAGCAATCGAAAAGCTTGTTGGATTCAATTGCAACTTTTTATCAAAATTGACCCGAGCTTTACATTGGGCACCCCTAAAACAAAATCTAGGGTAGTAAAACTAAAGAATGGTAGAGTGTAATTGCCTTCATTCCAATAAATAGGGAACTAAATGGGGTCATTAGGGCTAGGGAGTCGGGCTAGAAGGTGTGACCTCTTTATTGGTAGGAATGATTTTGTAGAAACCTCTCCACCTTAAGCTAACCTAAACCTTACCCCCACCTTCCCCAGGGTTTCTAAGTATTTGTCGATTTAGGTGTTTACAAAGAAGTTGGAAACCTTTTAAGAAAGCCTAACCATTTAGATGTAGCTGGGAAGGAGCTACGACGAGTCTTTTGAGACACCAAATCTCAAAGTTAGTAAATGGAACTCAAGCTCCTAAGGTTGTAAACATGTAGTTGTAGATGTACATGAAAGAATTTGTGTCTTAAAAATGTTCATAAACTCGATCACTGAGTTAGGGAACTTCTAACAAGGAGTTCTCTTTCTTGGTTGGATTTGAAGTTAGGACCACATTCTCCTAAGTTGGTCCTATTGTGCAATAAGGAAGTAAATGGATGCTCAAGCATTTCTTAGTCCACTCATACGCATCGGTCCAACCCTTGTAGGTATGGTAAAATTTTCACCTCTTTTGGCCTTCCCCATAATTATAAGACGACTTGTAGTGGTTGAGCTACGAAAGGAAGAAGTTAGAAAAAAGGAAGTTGGATAAGACTATAAAGAGTTAGCTTGACAAACATCAAAACAACCCACTTGGTCCTTTCAATTTGCTCAGAGGGATAAGAGCTAATTGGACAAAGGTGTCCTAAGACTTTCAATAGGTAAAGATGAAACTTAACCCTTGAGGTTGTCCTACAAAGAAGACTTGTTGTGGCCAAACCTTGGCCATGACGACAGTGCCTATGAGAAAACCTCTATAAAGCTTTTGTTGTTGTCTTCCTACATCTCCCTAAGGTTAACCAAGACAAAGAAGAATAAGAAGAAAGTGAAAGGTTGGATGGAAGATGTATCTGGTATGGAGGAGAGTCGGGGAAAAAAAGTAGAAGAAAATGTCGAAAAAGTTTAAAACTCACAATGGTTAGTGGCTACTAGAAGTTGCAAAAGAAGGAAAATGTAAAGGCTTGAAAAAATAGGAAGGAGAATAGTGAAGGGAAGCCTTCTTTGTAGCAAAATTTGTAAGGCTAAAGTCGACCTTTCCACCTTAGAATCAAGGGTAAAAAAGGTACCTCAACCCAATATTTAAATTGCCATGATTGTTGCACGAAACACAATGGCAATTTTCATAACTAATGTAATGCTCGAGGACTGACATTCAACCAAAACATATGACGTGCCCCATTAACTTGTAAATTGCAACTCAACCAAAAATATTGAAAAGGTGTGATTGCAACTGCACTTCGAACTAAGATACCTTTTCACCTTCAATTAAATGAGAACATCAAAACTCAGTCAAAACTTGACATAATCAGTCACAACATGTCGGGTTGGAAGCCAATTGTTTCAATTGATTAGTAGGCCACCTCGACTCGAAATAATGGACTAGCTCAACTCACTAAACATTGATCAAAGTCAACCTCACAACCAAGCGGAGGATTCCTACAACACACTTGTGAAAAATGAATCACATCTTGGCCTAAAGTAAGTTATCCCGTCACTATATTAGAACATGGTAATATTATCTTTGAGTCCGTTTAAGACCACTATAAATATAATCAACGTTATTGTATTAGATAAGCATTTATTACGTATATTCACTTTGGTAAAAATACTATTAACATAAGTATCAAAGTGTTTTTTGTAAGTATCCATCCCCTATTCACGACATCTCAACAATGTCTAAATGCAACACCATCAATTGTACATCTCATACCTCGGTCAATGTAAAACAACCTTAGTCAAAGCAATCCAAAATTTGATCAAAGTCAACATCCCTACCTCGACACAACAAAATTAATAATTTCTTTTAACTAAAATATATGTATATAAAGTTTTTATAAACATAGCCCAACATCTCTGTCTTTTCTTTTTTCTTTTCTATTTCTTTCTCCCTCACACTCCATATATCACTTGTATACCAAAATAGGGTACACAATTTGTCATTTTCCATATATATACCATTTAAAATGCAAAAGACTTTACTAAGACTTATCAAAGTCAAAGATATTTCAATCAACATCAAAATTATTACATTGAGTAGTAATTCATGAAAAAATCTTGGCTTAATTGTACTTTTTATCTATAAAGTTATACAATCTCGTGAATTTTGTCTCCAAAGATTTTTTTGTTGTTGCAAATTTTGCAACCTAATTTACAAAATGTCACAAATTTTGTCTTGACATCAAGTCTCGGTTAAACCTCAAACGCCGTGATCATTTTTTGGCGATTTTGAACTGCCAATAAATACACTTATTTAAAATAAATGCTTTCAACATAGTAATGGTTTTTAACAACTACTATTGATAAGTTTTAACTACCTCCTCCAAAAAGAAAATAAAACTTATCAATATTGTCTTATCAGTATTGTTCAAGGCAAAATTTACGACATTTTATAAATTGGGAGGCAAAATTAAAAAAAAAAAAAATCTTTGACATCGTTGCCACAAAGTTACATTACCTCACATTTAAGGCTGTGTGACGGAATTAGAATATGTGTGTAACTACCAAGGCTGGCCTAACGTTTCATGAAGTTTAAAAGCAAACCTTAAAAAGATTTTTTTTAATTTAAATTAAAGAGTTACATGTTGGATTTTTTTTGCCAATATATGGACCATTTTGTTTTATTAAAACTAATAATAAGTAATTCTTTTATTAATAGACCTAAAATTTAAACTTTAATAGTTTTATCCTTAGACTAACTCTAACAACTATTAAAATAAAACTAGTTGTATCAGAAATTGATTATTGTGTGACGTACATATGCGTGTACGCGTGTCAATGTGTGAGTTGTTACATTTGGGCTCAAAATGGTGCACTGAACGAGGACGAACGAGACTTAAATAATAAGAAAAAAAATGCTTTCTGACGCATTGGCATTTTTTTTTTGGAGGTTACGAATTAAGAAAAACATAAATTAAAAATGTATAAAGAGGTAGAATTCCTCAAGTCTCATATTTATCATATATACTTCAAGCATTTTAAGCTTTTGGAATATCCCGTGCATCTATATGTTCATTTCAAGTTCAATTGTTGATAAAATTTGGAGTTTCAAATGGGGAGAATTGTCATGTGGAAGAGGTACGGTCTAGTTGTCAAATTCTTGAAGTTCAATGCAAAAGAATGAAAATTTTGTTACTCAAACGACTAAAGACACGTCAAAACTAGCTAGTGTGACTGAAAAAGAAATTATATAAGCAAAAACAATGTTAGTATTTATTTGATATATGAAATTAAATATAGAAATGGAATTTGATCTTATTAATTTTTATTTTTATATTTAAAAGTCTTTTTATAATAAAATAATAATTTTATGGAATTATCAAATAACAATTTAAAATACTTTCAATTATTAGTAATTAATATTCTAAAAATTTTCAATTTTATATTTAAGATAGTGTTACTATATGGCACGAAATTATATCTACTATTAGCTCTCAATTTTTAAGATAATCGATCACAATTCTGTAGATTTGAAAATGTTATAAAAATAATAATTATATAATTATGTGTGATTCATGTGAAATTAAATTACGAGACTGTATATAATTAAAGTCTATTTAAATATTATTTTAAAAATATACATTCATTTATTTTAAATAATTATTTTTGATTTTTTTAATATAAATTAATTTAAGTTTCTAAGAGAAGTTATATATGATTTAAAATTAATATTTTAAAACTCTAATAATATAAATAAGTAAAAAAGAATGCAAATTAACAAGACTAGCCCGAATATCATGTAGCCCATAGAAGATCATATTGAGCTAACAATTTACCAACTTGAATTATACGTATTGAGCCTGCTGCACGCATACACAGTGGGTCAACTTAAATGGATTGGACCGACCAAATTAGCACACCTATGAAAATCATGCTCAACGCCTAGAGATCTATGTAATACTTTGGAGATGACACCTTTTGATATTAAGGTAGTGGATGACTTATAAGTATAGTCGGTGGCAAGATAAAAGTCATTGACAATATTGGAAGAGGGAGGTTGGCTAAATAAATGGAATTATGGAAATAACTAGTGCCTTGAAAGACGATTGGAAACCATTATCAAGGCGAGTTACGACATTTTATGGATTAAAGGAAGATAATAGTTAAGACTTTTTTATATATAAGTATTTAAAAATATAAATATATATTGTATAAAAAAATAGATAAGTAATTTTATTAAAAATTAAATGATATATTTTATTACATTAAGCAAATAATATAATTTTAATAAATCTAAAAAGATTATCACATTTTTTATTTAATTTACTTCTATATTGTTGTCTATCATCAACTAACTATCATTGTCTCGTATTAAAGTTTACATATGTTTGTGTTCTTTGTTAATATACTAACTTTTGGTTTTATTTTTTTATAATTTGAGTTATCGTTTGTATTTCTTATCTTGTTAAGAAAACAAGCACTTTATGTGTGTGCATTATCATAAGTATATTACATGTTGAGATATCACAGTGAGCTGAAAATTCATTTAACATGAATTTGTGAATGTAATGCATTAAAAAAAATAACAACCAAGAGTAAGTCACATTTTAATTTAAATATAGAAAAAGAGAAATGAAGTGAAACAGTAATGTTAATCTATTCATAAAAACAATATAAAGAAATTATTGCACCACTGTTTAGACTTTTTAAATTTTGTGGCCCCCTCCCAATCTTGGGCACCGAGGCATTGTCGTTCTTGACTAAGCACAGAGTTTGCCCTAATCAAAAACAAAATATGGTACTACATTAAAAAGATTTAAAAATTAATTTTAAATTCATAAATTATTATTTTAAATAATAATGATATTATTATATTTAAATTATTTAGTTATTAATAAATTAAATACAATTTTAATATGATATTCATAATTAATTTAATTTTTAAATTTTTGATCGTACTTCTAAATAATAGAATTAGAATTGAATCTAAAATTGTTGTTCTAATTCTATAACCTAAATCTTTATAAAACATAAATATAAAATCTATAAATTTGACCAAATTATAATTCAGAGAGAATTAGACATAAAATTAAATTTTCAAATTCTAATTCTAATTTCTTCAACAAAATGAATTTTTGGATCTTGACACAATGTGTTTAATCAATATTATGTATCATAATAAGGGCTTATAAGGGTGTTTATTAGGTCAATTTAACTTGACGAACTCGACCACTAGTGGTAAGTGTTGTGTGGTAAACACGAAGAGAAGCGAGAAAGAGCTTCGATGAGCTTTCACAGTGGTTGCGGACGTCTTTGGTGGTGGCATTTACAAGGACTCCGATACTTAAGTTAGTAAGAGCATAGGAGAGTGAGTTAGAATGAGAGAGTTGTGTGTACTTGGTAAGTGCAGAGTCCTTTATATAGAGCATTTGGAGGAAAAAATCGTTAAGGAGAGATGCCACGTGGTAACGTGTGTTTGGGTCTTCATTAGGCATTTTCTTTGCCGTTAAGTGTTTTCCTCACTATTCTGGGGTAGGCATAAAACTTTGACTAGGGTGCATCCTGGGATGTGGAGGTCGTGTTAACCAAGATAGGTGAAGTCATCGATTTGTAAGTTAGGTGAGGGAGCAAGCCGACTTAAGGGAATAGTGTTTGGGTAACCCCCAAAACAGTTGCCCCTAAGACGGTGATGCTTGGAAGAAGCATCGTCGGCTTTAGAGTTTGAAGTGACTTTCAAGATGGTGTTGCCCCTAAGCCAGTAATGTTTTGGCAGAAGCATTGTCGACTTATGAGTTATCTAAGGTCGAATAATTTAACCTGCATCTTTTTATTTTCTTTAGACAGTTTGGCCACGTTTTCAAAGGGATCGAGGCGCATTAAATGCATAATGATTCAAGATCTTGAATTTCACGACCTTTTAAATTCCAAGATATTTAGGCGATTTTGTAAATTTTTAAACTTGTTTTTAGATATTTGCGGATTTGGACCCAATAAGAATATAGGCCTGTTTATTTTGTACCATTATTTTATTTGCTTGTTTTTACCTTTACTATTACTTTCACTTTTTTCCTTCACAAGAATCTTGTGTCTCTTGTGGAACTTCTCTTTGGTGAAAGTTCGATGCTCACTAGCAATTTCTTTCCAGCTTCGAGTACTTGCTTACTTTTTTGCTTAAGGTAATGCCTTATTTTAAATTCTTGTCTTTGTTTGGAGTTTTCTGTTGTTGCATTGTGCATATTTGGTTTTGTTTTGCTTTTTTCGAAGATGGATTCACGTAGACAAAATGCTCCATCTTCTCTTGGCAAGTTTTACTGCCAACTGGCTATTCAGGTTTTCGAGTCTCCCCTCGTCTTCGTTTGCTAGCCAAGAAAGGTCTTTGGGGAGTCATGGAGATGTTGAAGGTCATGTCGGTTCTTCGATTCCTTCTGCGGCTCCTAGCGGGAGGGTAACTGTCCCTAAAAGTGCCTCTAGTAGGGGTGATTTGCCCATTGCTCGAGGTAGTCAGGGTAGGATAAGGGTGGTGAGGAGGAAGGATGAGCACTCGATGATGGCTAACCTTAAAGAACCAACTCGCTAGAAATCAAAATATGTCCTGAGGTTCTTGAGAAATGCCGAAGACATTTAAAGTCGATGGGAGTGTTGTACGATCCTGACGAAGTCTTGGAGTACGTTAGGGCCCGGGTACAGTTTCCCAATTTGATGAAGATTCCATCTGATTCGGGAAGCACGTGCGAGGTAGATACATCGGCTTGAAGAAGTGCCAGACTTCCTTCTAATCGAGTTACTAAACCGACAGCATCTGACCATTCTTCTAGTATTTTTGACAAGGAAATAGGAAGACCGTGAGGAACGTTGAGACTACTCTAGAGGCATATTATGAAGCGACAGATCTTGACATGGATTGGGTAGATAGAGAGGTAGCTGGAACTTGATCTTGCTTCAAACAAAGGGCGTTGGATGCACTGGCGAGTTGTCTATAGCTAGCCCGGGATGATAGTGGTATGATTTGGGATGTAGTGGCACCGAGAGACGATGGCAGGATATGCTTTCAAAGGCCAAGGGAAAATATGGGGACCCCTTTGGACAAGGCTACGGCCTCAAAAGTCAACTATTTATACTTTGATTTTCTACCGATGTATCTAACATTTTTCAAACATTTAGGAGTTAGACTTCCCTTCTCCGACTTTCAAGTATCGATTCTAAATTTTCTCAATGTCACTCCCTTACAGCTTCATCCAAACTCTTGGGCTTTTATCATAGCTTTTGAAAACTTGTGCAACAGAGAAGGAGTTTTTTGTACTCTTAACCTATTTTTCTACTACTTCAGCCTAATCCGTTAACCTTATGAGAAGAAATATTCTTCTATCTCCTTTCACGGTGTTAGGGAGCGAGCACTATTAAGACCTTTTCAAGATTCTTTCAAGGACTATAAGGACAAATTCTTCTTCCTTCACCCCCGGGTTGAAAGCTGGAAGTCTCTGTTCGTTGTTTAAGGGACGGAGGAGAATGTGAATGAATCTCAGTTTCCTTTATATTGGTTGTATGGCCATTATTGTTTGCAATCTAGTCGTGTTATAGTTGGAGAAAAAGATCTTACCTCGGACGAGTTGAGAGCTCGAGATCACTTTTTTGACCTGGTTAAAAATCTTTAAGGCTTGATTCCTTGTAAGTGGCTTATTGGAACCACCCCTGCAAAGTACTGAGGTAGTTTTAGTTAACATGTTTGTGCATGCATCTTCTTTTGCTCTGCTTTTACAACTATTTTTGGAATCTTTTGGTAAGGTAAATTTACGGTCATTTTAATGAACTTTATTTTCTTTGCAAAGATAGTGAAATTAAATATGGCTGATTTTGCTCCAGCCCTTCAACAAGATAAGGCGGCAAAGCTAAAGGAGCCAAGAAGGTTTAAGGGCAAGCAGAAGATGACTGTCCTAGAAAAGTCCAACATTCTTACCTCTCCTGCTCGTCCTACGAGTAAGGGAATTGTAATTCGGGAGGTCAAAGCTAGACCCTCACCAATACCAGTTGACATATCTCATCTCGGAGAAGCTGTAGAAACCGAGGTTTCTCACATCGCACCAATCCTCGACAAAAGAGGCGCAAGTGATGAGCTACAGGCAGAGCCACCACCTAAAAAACAACGGGTTTCCTACTCTACTTCTACTATGGTTGAGGAGGCCGAGAGGCAAATTATGACCGATCATTTTTTTGTCATAGAGGTGGTTGTACTGGATGAAATTAAAGATATGCAAGGCAGCCTAGGGGGACTAGCCTCATTGTTTCAGCATATGTTTTTTGATACTCTTAGTATGTCTTAATGAAAGAAGTTTTTGGCGGCAAGAACCTTATGGACTTGTTGACTGAGAAAGATGTCGTAATAAGTCAATTGTCGCAAGCAGAGGAGGGTGCTCAACGAGCTAAGGAGGAATCCGCCAAGAGAATAGCTGAGCTCGAGGAACAGCTAGCGGCTGAACAACTGGAAAGAAGGCGACTAGAGAAAGTTGAAGCTGATTTACAAGTGAAGTTATCTGTTACCAATGCCAAAATATGTGCAGTTAGAGTTGAATTTATCCTCTAAGGTCAAAGCTTCTGAAAGCAAGGCACAAGAGCTTAAAGATAAAGTAAAATAACTTGAAGCCGGTTGTGTGGTGAACACAAGGAGGAGCGAGAAAGAGCTCTGATGAGCTTTCATGGTGGTTGAGGACGTCTCTGGTGGTGGCACTTGCAAGGACTCCGATGCTTAAATGAGTAAGAGCATAGGAGAGTGAGTGAGAATGATAAAGTTGTGTGTACTTGGTAAGTGCAGAGTCCTTTATATAGAGCATTTTGGAGGAAAAAACTATTAAGAAGAGATGTCACATGGCAGTGTGTGTTTGGGTGCCTCATTAGGCATTTTTCTTGCTGTTAGGCTTTTCTTCACTATTCTGGCGTAAGCATAAAACTTTGACCAGGGTGCATCTGGGATGTGGAGGTCGTGTTAACCAAGATAGACAAAGTCATCAATTTGTAAGTTGGGTGAGGGAGCAAGCCGACTTAAGAGGATAGCGTCTGAGTAACCCCTAGAATAGTAAGGGTGTAAGTGGGACAGGATTGACCAACGAATTCAATCAATCCAATCCAAGTTAATTATATTTTAGCAGGTTAGGTTGGGTCATCAGGTTGGTTTGGGTTTGTTTTGGTTGACGCCATTATAATTAGGTATCGGGTTAATAATTTTCAAACCTGACCAACCCAACCCAATCTAATATACATATAATATTAATAATAAAATAATTATTCTAATTCTATTAATCATGTATTGTATTTTTCTTGTTATAGTGTTGACTTTAGACAGTTGGACCTTGTATTTTAATTTAGATATGTGTTGGAGCTTTTTATAACATGACTAATTTCTGATTGTACTTGGGTTGAAGTGGTTTATTTGTAAGCCATTCTAAACTTTTTGCATAGTGTACGGTATCATTTTGATTGTGGTTTGATTATGCATGTGTATTGTTTAACTAGCTTTTGCATATATTGAATGCTTTGATTTTGAATAAATTGAACTAATTAGGTACATTATTTTTCTATTTTTTTTTAATTTCTAGACTATATTAATATTTTGATCAATCGACCCAACTACCTAAAGCGAACAAACCCAATTAAGGTTGGGTTGGGTTGCTTAACAAAAAATGGTGAACATGACCCAACCTAACTATGTTTCATTGAGTTGAGTCTTAAATTAGACCAAACTCGACCCTACTTACTCCACTTACGCACCTAACTAGTGCAAATAGATTGAGTCAAATAAGACTTTACTTAAATAGGTCTGACCTACTTAAAAATTTAAGGCCTGTTTGGTAGCTAGAATATGATAGGATAGAACAGGATAACTATCCTATCTTGTTGTAATCTGTTGTTTGCTGCACCAGTAGGATATGATAATGCTATCCTATCCCTTATCCTATTCTATTGCTCCAATGTATTTCTTATCCTAAGAGAGAACTAGGTTAGGAATATATACATATATATATATATATATATATTAATTTATATATAATAATAATAATTTTGACATATAAATTTAAAGTATATTATTAATTAAAATATTAAAAATTAAATAATTACTATTCAAATATTTTTTAAATAAAATTATTTGAATAATAATTACAATTTTAAAATCTTATATAATTTTTTTATAATTTTAAGAAAAGTAACTACATAAATAAAAAATAATATTGTATAATTTAGTTAAAATTATAATTTTTTTGTAAAAAAATAAAAAATTAAATTAAAAGTTACTTTTATAAAATTGTATGTAATTTTATGAAATAGTAATTTTGTCATTTGAATAAAATTTATATTTTATCTTATCGTTATCTAGTTTGTTATTTGATGTGCATCAAACATTAGATAAAGTTATAGCTTTTCCTGCTCTTATCATATCCTGTTCTTGTCCTACTCTCCTATCCAATCCTATCTTATCTTATCCTAACTATCAAACGAGCCCTTAAGGTCCAAGTTTAACTTACTACTTGTCACAAAACTTTTTTTCAGGCTTGACTTGACCTTTTTAAAAGCTTGGCTTAACTTGTTAGCTTATTTAAAGACCTGTTTCATTTTAAAGTTCTTAGATAAGTATGATGTATCTCTAAATAGACTAATTGACTAATAGATCAATGGGAAAACAACTCTATGTAAAACAAAATATAAACTATGAAAATTAAAACCACTACTACTCAAGTCATGAGACAGAAGTGCGAAACAAGTAGGTTAGATTTTATAAGAGTTGAATCTAACATGTTCATATGGTATAAACTTATTTTTAAGGTCTAATATCACCTTTATGATAACTTATTTAAAAGCTTATTTTACAATAAGGCTTCTAATTAGAGCATAAATTTATCTTTTAATAAGATTATAGACTTAACTCTTTATAAAAGTCATCATGCTTAATATTTAAAAAGGTAAATAAATATATAATTATAATATATTATAAAAATTTAGAAAAAAAATAGTTTATGCACTGACAGTGTGAAGAATTTTTACAATCTAATTATAAACTAACATGTATAGTAAATTTGTTGGCTTTTACAATAATTACCTTAAAAGTCATATATACTTATTCAAATTTTTGATTGATTGATAGTGTAAAATTTTTTACATGGCTAGTGTTTATAAATTAAATTCAAAAATTTAATATAATAATAATACTAACAAAGTATTATCATTATTCATATTTACTTAAATATGATCTAAGACTTTTTAGATGACCTAAAGTCTGACTTTTTTAATCAAACTTTTATAAAAAAGTTTATCTTAACTTAGTTTAATGTAGGATAGGCTATAACCCCCTATTAGATGTCTGATCTATTTTCATCTCTAGTGGTCACCCAAACCAATTTTTATCGGGTTTGACCTCCAACCAAATCAATAAGATCTCACCTCTATTAATTTGGGTAAATATATGTATGTGTTTAATAAATTATATAATTATTTAAATTTCAAACGTTAGTTTTCGACTATTACTCATCACTAAAACAATAATTAAATACAGATATTATTGCATAATTAGAACAAATCCCATAAGAAATAAAGTGTCATTATACTTTTAGTTGAAATCAAGTTCAGGAGCTACGAAATTAAAGCATACATAATTAGGACAACCATGCTCTGTCTAATCCTAAATATTCAACAGTAAATACATTACAAAATCAAAACCTCGTACGTATGGTGTCACGAAAAATAGATAACTTGCCCCAACTCAAACTCTTTGAATTGGATCAAATCAAATTTAATTATATATCTTTCTGGCAAAAAGTGAAACACAGTAATGTTTTCTTAGAATTTGAGTTTGAATCTAATTCAACCTTACAAAATTGACTTGTAAAGTTAAAGATAGGTCAGATCAACATTCGAATTAGGCTCGTAACTCATTGAGATTTTCAGGTTTAGGGTCAGGTTTTGAATTTTACAAAATAGCATCTGATAAAAGATAAATAAAACTCATCCTATCCTCTCACGCGGTCACCTTCATATTTCTTTGTTAGTTAGTTTAACTTAGTTATCATATTAATGAATGCCGTCATAACATAAATCTATTATTAGCCTGTAGACCAAAAAGAAGATATAAAGATACACTTGCCTTGGTTGCCCACTAAGGGGAGAGAAAGTCTCTCGAGAATATATTGTGTGCTGTCTTCTGGGAAGTAAAAAGCGAACAGAATCTCACAATATCTCAACACCAACAAGGAAAAGGAATATGTGAACAGCCAAAGCCAATGCACTAACCAAGTCTTTATATATGAACCAATGAACCAAATCCTGATCCACGCCAGAGGATTGCTATTGCCGTTCCCAACAAGTTTAGAATATGCATAAATAGTTATGATGGCGCTGTTGAAGTTACGTCAATGACTCACGGATATATACTAGTGATGGGAAACTTTTGGTCAAGTAGGCCAACCAACAAGCAGGTATTAATGCACGAAATTTCGTGGAAACTCATGTTGTGACTTAATGTACAACAGTACAAGTCCACATTTCATCGGTATAATAAAATCAACTTTAATATTCTTAATCAATTGTCGTGAAATTACTCTGAATTTTCGTATGATGGAGAACGATTCCAGACTCTCTATCTGTGGACTGAATGCATGTATTCTATATTCAAAACTCGCATTTTCCTCTCGTTGTCCTTGTTTTCTCCAGGGAGACTTGAAAATTCAGGGAGGTATTGATGCTATATATCCTCGAATTTTGTTGTGTTTTCTGTTTCCACGAATGTAATATTAATTTGTATTTATCCTGTCGAATATCGATCAATGACTTTCATTAGTACATTGTATTTAAATTGCAAATTGTTTTGCAAAATCTACATGCTAGAGTAGTTAAATTTCTCCCGTAATGCGCAGACTATTTCTCCTGTTGATGAACGATGCTCAACAGTACGTTCTTTTCAAGTCGTAACCTGAATTAATTGAATACGTAGTAGTTGAAAACACGCACAAAAACTAATAAATTATATAATCTTGAAGGGGTGATCGACCAAAATAGTGTCATTTTGAAAACTAATTATTAGGTTGAGGTTGTTTTAAACATATTACTGAAATAGGGTGGTCAACGTTTTCCAGTTCATCTCAGCATTTTTAATTTAAACGCGAAAAATGTCAGCTAGGATGACACATAGGACACACTAATAGTATTAGCGTTTTCAGAAAATGCTAGTCGTATTAGCGTATCCCACCTGGCACACAGTGCGGCCAAAAAGTGGGGAAAGACAGCGGACACGTATACAAAATGCTATTACTAATAGCGTTTTCCATTTAATATATTTTTTTTAAAATGAAAATAAAAAGTTTTTAAATTTTTAATTAACAAAAAACTGAAAACGATATTAGAAATAGAGTTTTCAATTTAATATATATTTTTTAAAACAGAATTTTTTTTTAAAATTTTTGATTAACAAAAAACTAAAAACGCTATTAGAAATAATGTTTTCAATATTTTATTGTTTTTTTAAAATGCGAAAAAAATTATTAATTTTTAATTAATAAAAAATTGAAAACGCTATTATAAATAGCATTTTCAGTTTTTTTTTATTTTTTTTAGTTTTTTTAAAACAAAAAAAAAGTATTTTATTTTTTCAGTTTATTTTTTAAAAAACGCAAAAAAAAGTATTTCATGTTTATTTTTTTTTTATTTTAGTTTAACTTTTTAAAAAAAAGTATTTATATTTTTTTCAGTTTAATGTTTTTAATAGCATTTTCTCATTTTAATTTTTTTACTTGAACTTTTTTTAGAAAAAAGTATATAATTTTTAATTTATAAAATAAAAAAAAACGCTATATCTAATATCATGTTCATTTTTTATGAATTTTTTTCTGTTTATTTTATAAAAACCGGAAAATAAGATTCTAAATTTTTAATAAATACCAAAAAAAGGCTATTAGAAATAGTGTTTTCAATTTTTAATAAACTTTTAGTTGATTTTTTTAAAAAGAAAAAAAAAGTCTTTGATATTTTAAAAATTATTATTGCAGTTTAATTTAAAAAAAAAAGAATTTATATTTTTTCAGATTAATATTTTCAAAAATTAAAAAAAGTATTTAATTTTAATTAATAAAATATAGAAAACACTATTTGTAATAGCGTTTTCAATTTTTTAATTTTTTTTCCAGTTTAATTTTTTTAAATAACGTTTTATAATTCTTAATTCATAAAATATGGAAAACGCTATATTTAATAGCGTTTTCATTATTTATAATTTCTTTTTCAGTTTATTTTTTTTAAAAAGGAATTTTTTTAATTTTAATTAATAAAAAAGAGAAGAGGCTATTAAAAATAGCGTTTTAAATTTTTTTTCCAGATTAAAATAAGTTTTTAAATTTTTTAAAACAAAACGTATTTATTTTTTATGTTTATTTATTTATAATTAGGAAATAAGTAGCATTTGTAAATTTCTTTTTGAAAATTAAAAAGTCATATTATTAGTAATTTTTTATTTTACTATTTATTGTAAAATGTTATTCATATCAGCATTATTATTTTTTTAAATTAAGAAAATGCATATTTTTTTTATATTTTGTTTATTAACAAATTGAAAATCAACAGTATTTTTTAAATTAATATTTTTAATTAGATATTTTATTTTAAAAAAAACGCTATTTTAAACAGCGTTTTCAGTTTCGAAATAATTAAATTTATATGGTTTTTAATTTTAATTGACAACGCTATTGTGAATAGCGTTTACAGTTTTTACTTTTTAAAATTAAAAAATTGCATTTTAATTTTTATATTTAAATATAAAACGTCATTTATTAATAATATTTATATTTATATTAAAAAATTAGGAAAAAGCTAATTAATATTTTTTAAAAAGAGTATTGAACGTATTTATAGGCAAGCTAACACTTAGTTAACGTTACTTGTGATAGTGTTTTATGAGTGCCTCACTTTTTAAAAAAATATAAAACACTGAAAACTCTAACAGTAATAGCAGTTTTGATTTTTAAAAAATTAAAAAACAAAACGCTATTCGTAATAGTGTTTTCCAATAAATTAAAAAAAAATAAAATAAATGACATTGTTCACAAAGCATTTTTTATAAAAAAAATTCAGAATTTAAAAAAAAATTAGTTTTAGCGTTTTTAAAATTAATATAAAAACAAACCTTTTTAAATGAAAATTACAAAATTTTTGACAAAAAAATACAAAAATTCATATGGAAAACGCTAACATTAATAGCGTTTTCCAATTAACTAATAAAAATAAATAATATAAATGTTGAAACCATTTAAAAAAAAAATAAAAGCCGAAAATACTTTTAAAAAATTTTTGATAAAATTTTATAATCTTTTAAAACAATTTAAACACGAAAACTGTTTTTTAAAAATATTAATATCAAAAACGCTAAATATGATAGCGTTTTCCAAAAAAAAAGATTAATATAAAGGTTAAAAAACTAAAAAATTTAATATAAAACTTACAACTTTTTTTTAAAAAATAAAACACGAAACTAGGGTATTTTACATTTCTTAAAATAACATAAATATAAAAAATTACGTTTTCTTAATTCTTAAAAATACTATTAGGTTTTTAACTTGTAAATTGAAAAAATTAAAATGAGCCGTGATTTATTTACTTAAAAATTCAAAACGCTATTAGAATTAACGTTTCTAATATTTTAATAATTAAAATTTTAAAAATTATTTTATATCCCATGTTAAATATTTTTAATATTAAAGATTTAATAATTAAAAATATAGAAAACACTATTAATAATATCGTTTTCTGTAATTAAATAATTATAAATTAAACTGGAAAAAAAATTAACATGCTATTTTTAATAGCGTCTTCTTTTTTCATTAATTAAAACTTTAAAAACTTTTTTTTTTCCGTTTTAAAAAAAATAAACTGAAAAAAATATTATAAAACAGGAAAACGCTATTACATATGACATTTTCAATATTTTATAAATTAAAAGTTATAAAAGTTTATTTAAGAAAATTAAACTAGAAAAAAAAATAAAACTGAAAATGCTATTACATATGACATTTCCATATTTTATAAATTAAAAATTATAAAACTTTATTTTAAAAAATTAAACTAAAAAAAATTTAAAACTGAAAACGCTATTACAAATAGTGTTTTCTGTATTTTATTAATTAAATTTTTCTTTTTCATTTTTTAAAAATATTATTTTGAGAAAAATATAAATACTTTTTAAAAAAATTTAACTGAAATAATTTTTTTTTAAAAACTGGAAACACTATTACAAATAGCGTGTTCTGTATCTTATTAATTAAAAATTAAATCCTTTTTTCATTTTTTAGAATATTAATATGAAAAAAATATAAATACTTTTTAAAAAAATTTAAACTGAAATAAATTTTTTAAAAAAGCAAATACTTTTTTTATTTTTTTAAAAAATAACTAAAAATTTATTAAAAATTGAAAACGCTATTTTCGATAGTGTTTTCTTTTTGGTATTAATTAAAATTTAAAATCTTATTTTCCGTTTTTTATAAATTAAGCAGAAAAATATTAATAAAAAATGAAAATGCTATTAGATATAGCGTTTTTTGATTTTATTAATTAAAAATTATATGCTTTTTTCTTAAAAAAATTCAATTAAAAAAAATTAAAATGAGAAAATGTTATTAAAAACATTAAACTAAAAAAAAATTAAATAATTTTTTTTAAAAAAAGTTAAACTAAAATAAAAAAAATTTAAACATGAAATAATTTTTTTTTTTCTGTTTTTCAAAAATTAAACTGAAAAAATAAAATACTTATTTTTGTATTTAAAAAAAACTAAAAAAATTAAAAATTGAAAACACTATTTGTAATAGCGTTTTCAATTTTTATTTAATTAAAATTAATAAACTTTTTTTGCTTTTTAAAAAAATAATAAAAAATTGAAAACACTATTTCTAATAGTTTTTCTGTTTTTTATTAATTGAAATTTAAAAAAAAATTCCGTTTTAAAAAATAAATATTAAATTGAAAATACTACTAGTAATAGCATTTTGTACACGTGTCCGCCGTCTTTTCTCGCTTTTTTGCCATGCTATGTGCCAGATGGGATACGCTAGTACGACTAGCGTTTTCTAAAAACGCTAGTACTACTAGCGTGTCCTACATGTCATCCTAGCTGGCATTTTTTGCGTTTAAATTAAAAAAAATAATTAAAAATGCTGACGTGGACTGGAAAACGCTAGTTTGACTAGCGTTTTCCTCCATTGACCACTCCATTTCGGTAATATGTTTCAAAACAACTCCAAAATGGTAATTAGTTTTCAAAAGGACACTATTTTGGTCAATGAGCCAATCTTGAAGACATCTTTTAAAGAATCCAGTCTAATTGATTTGTGGTATTGAAGCTTACATTTAAAGTCTTTCTCTTCTACTTTTTCTCTTACCATTGAGCCCCTTTGGTAAAAATCTCAAGAGCTTCACCTTATTAAAATCATAATTTTCACTCATCATGGGTCTTAGGTTACTTAGCCCTACATCTAAATCTAACACACTTATTAATTGAGTTTTAATTCAATAAACATATATAGAACAATATACGTAATGATTCTCAAACTCATAATGTATCATATAATTATGAGTTCCTGGGGAAAATATGGGCTTATCCATATTCAACCTGTTTTTAGAAAACGAAATCTATCAATTAATAGAAGTCTAAACACAAAAAATTCCAATATTCTCCCACTTGACCAATATGATTGAGTTTTAATTTATTTTGAAATTCATTTTCTAACACATTAAAACAAACTAATAAGATTGAACAATTTTTACAGAGTAATATCAACTTATGTTACATAGACATATATTACCTAAAGCTATAGGAGTCACAACTTTATCATTTTTCAAAACTTTTATTCTACTTACAAGGACTAAATATGTTTTTACTCTTTTAATAGAGAAATGTTTGCTTTTGGTTCCCCAAATTTAAAACGTAACTTTTTTGTCCCCTTATTTTGGGAAATAGACCAATTTTAGTCAAGTTGACTCCATTATGTTACATGCTAATATGGTTAATAGATCGAAAATTTATAGCCAACCAAGTGTTATTTTTGTTCCACATGGCCTAATGGTTCAATGTCATATGTTTGAGAGAGACTAAAATCAAACTTTTAAATATTTAAAGGGATAAAAAAAGATATTTAATCATATTATTTTACATTAACCCTTAGGCAGAATAAAAAGAGAAGACTTGTGGTTATATTAATGTTTGCAACATTAATCATTAGTTTCAATAAGGGTCCTTAAATCTATTCCAATTGCTTACTAGCATAGAAAAAAGGATCATCAGAATAAAGAGAAAAGACTAGGATACCTGGATTAAAAAACAAAAGAATTTATCATTTGGAGCCTATCGGCATAGGAGAGAGCTTTGCAAGTCCAACTCTTGATCTTGAATTTTGCAGTTATTCTTTCCACCAAAGCATTGCAATGTGTCTTCCTTAATTTTCCCAAAGAAGAGGGGATAAGATAGTTGGAACTTGCCTCCAAGATTCATAATATCTACAAGAGAGGTGAAGAAAGGTTTGTCTTAAGATTAAAAAAAG
Organism: Spatholobus suberectus; assembly: GCA_004329165.1. Lineage (NCBI taxonomy): Eukaryota > Viridiplantae > Streptophyta > Magnoliopsida > Fabales > Fabaceae > Spatholobus > Spatholobus suberectus. The sequence goes on along the minus strand of CM014729.1, from coordinate 35,372,851 downwards.
GTTTGAGATTTTTTTTTCCAAGAAGGAGAAAAAGTTATATTGGTTTGGAGATTTGGCTAAGAGAATGATTCAATTAAGGAAGAGGATGCATCAACTAATGTATTGAGTAGAGGCTTATGATGAAGAATTCTTAAAGCTAGTAGCCAATTAGGACACCTTGGTCAGAAGGACTTATAATAAACTTTAAAGTAAATTACACTTGAACCACCTGTGTTTTTTCAGATTTTGCCTAATACCCTTCCTTTTTTTCGCATTATTATGGCCCCCCTAAACAACGTCAACTAAGGCTTCTAATTTTATGTTGAATGATGAAAATGTCCTCTTCTTTTTATGCCAAATCAAAACTACCCACCCTTATCACTTAATGTCGCAATCCCTTCATCTTCGACAACACTTCTCCAATGGGACACACAAAAGGGACAAACACAAGAGTTCCCACGATGGCATCAAAACAAAAGGAGAAAGAATGGAACACACGAGCCTTGGCCACAACGATGCAACGACAATGCGAAGTAACTACATGGGATGCGGTGTTAGCTGTCTATGTGGGTACCAGTGACATGGTTCTCAATGGCATGTCGGTCGTTTTTCTGTGAGCTTAGTTAGAGACAAGGAAGAAGAAGTGGGAGAGAAGAAGAGGAACGAGGAAGAGAAAAAAAGGTGGTGTCGTCACCAAAAATCATCTTTGGTGACAGCATGACGGCAAATGCTTCTCTTGTAGTGTTTTCTGCCCTGTGCATAGCCATAACTGTAGGATCATCATCACCCATCATCACACACACATCCATGCCACAACCATGGCACTGCTCCTAACATCCCTTATCATCTAGAACAATTGAAATCACATATGCACACCACCTCAACATTCACATAAAATGCTGCACCTAGTTTCCATCCTTTTGAATTAAATCAAAACAAATTTGTGCTACCCTTAACCATTTTTTTGTCTTTACACACAATACGTTGTTGTGTTCACTAAGCAGCATAGAGAATATAGGTAGAGTGTGCACATGTTAGTATACGCAACTCCACTACATCATCATACTTGCTTTAGGTGCAAGACTCATGCGTGTAGGCAATCAACAGTTAGGGTAAACGTAGCTATTACCCTCATTTTCATTGCGCTATTTTTGCATCCATTGTAGTTTGAAGTATCCATTTCGCAAGAGCGCCGCCATTGAATGTGAACTTGAAATAGTGATTGAGGTTCCTTGTGCATTTCGTTTTTGCTTATTTTATGAATTTTTGTTGTAGAAAAAAATTCTAATGCTCCAATCAAGAAGACAAAGGCATTTTTAACATAAAATTTCATTAAAAGGCATGTGTCATGCACATGATCCATTAAGGTTAATGGATTTGAAGTCGTTAAGCACTCAAGTTGTTACAGTGTAACAAACCCCAAATACTTAAGGGGTTTTCTGTAGGTCCTAAAAAAGTAAGGTATTGGGTGCAATCCACAAAAATTACAGGGGGCGAGTATAATTTACCATAAGCTTTATTTTATATTTGGCTTTTTATAGTATTTAGTGCACACATGTTGGTGAAGTTTATCTTCTTAAAAACCATATTGTAATCAATGCTCTTAGACGTGGAAGAAAATAATGAAACTGAGATCCTTTGCAAAATTCTACTTCTCTTTGGTATGACAATTGACACCATCTTAGTCCTTTCATTAGTAAGTTTCAGAATAGTTTCATTTTCACTTTTGGCTTGAGAGAGGAAGATAAAGTTAAGGCAATCATAGAAGGAGAAGGAGGTGATTGGAATTGACCTAGTGGGTCTTCTGAATAAGAAGAAATCATTTGAGTCATGCCTAATGAGTGAAAGCCCAAGATTATAATTAGAGACATGATCATTTGGGTCAATGCTTCTACTGGTAAGTTCTCTATCATACTTGCTTATGATGATAATTCGATCTCCCATCCTTCTTGTGAATTAGCATTATTAGTGTGGCACAAGTCTATTGCTCGACATTTATTTATCCTCTAGTTAGTCATTTAGGGAAGATTGTCTACTCAAGACATCATGACATCATTCAAGCAATATGGTGTGCATTGTGTGGTAAAATGGAGGAGAGCTTGCAATATTTGTGTTTTTATATTGCCACTTCTATGATAAAATATGACAATTTCTTTGCGAGAAATATACCATGGGTCAACAGAAGTTAGGAAGAAACTCTCCAGTGGATGGTCATTAGTTTGAAAGGTAAATCCATATGCAATATAATAGCTAAATTGACCTCAACAGCATTTAATATGATAAAATATGTTTTTGGTCCCTCTAATTAAATATGAAAATTTTGATTTTAATCCCTCTAAATATATAAAAGCTCAATTTTAGTACCTTTTCAAACATATAAAGTGGAACCATCAGGCTAAGTGGAACGAGAATGACACATGGTTGATGATGAGTTGTCCATCTGTTAGTCACATAAACATTTAATATTATGGAGTTAGCCTAAGGGATTGAAACAAGTATATTTCTCAAAATAGGGAAGGAAAAAGTTATGTTTTAAATTAGAGGGACCAAATATGAATATTTTTTCCATTTTGAGAGACTAAAAACATATTTAACTCCAATTATAACATATTGTATCTAAACTATTATGTATAACCATAACTATAACATACATATTATGTTAAAAAGTGAAGCAAATATGAATATTCCTCACAAGGATGTCCTTGTCTTTTTACATCACAAAAAATCTTGCCTTTTTTTTATTCTTACTAATTCAAACTTGAAGTGAATTAGAATACCATAAGAAGGAGGTTGAATTGTGGTTTTTAAAAAATTTGTTCTGTTTGCAGACCTTTATGAGTGTATTTTGATGCTTAGAATATATATATATATATAGAACAAATTTTATTCTTTTATTCTCCTTAAGCTTCAAAACTATTTTAGTTAAAAGAAAAGTCTTCAGACCAAAATAAATTATAACATATTTGGTGCATTTAAGAGACTCTAGTTATAAAGTTCAAAAAGCAATATTTGTAATACCGCAGAGGGCATTACCATAATTACACTTGAGTGTTTAGGAACGTGGAAATTTTTAAAACTACGACTAATTAGAGTTCATTAAGCAAAAATATAAATGTAACTAAGGGTTTCTAAACCGACAAATTGTAAATACTTAATATAAAGATTGCGAAACATTTGGCATACAATGGTGTTCTAAAGAAATACATCAGTATCACTGAACTCCTATAGAGGGGTGAACACATAAGAGTAGGCTATATGCTTCTAGTTAGTGACCTCAAGCTTCGTTAGCAAGCACTTCCACCTGTATCCTAAATTATATATAAAAAATGAAACTTAAAAGAACAAGACACAATGTCTCATTAGGGCTCTAGCAAACTTTTCATGCCTATGGTCGGATCTACACCGTTTAATTACCAACACTTCTCGTTGACTCCTCTCATTCTCATAATAGTCATATTGGTTTACTCTTATCGTTATCTAAGAATACCACCTTATCGTGACATTCCCCTGGTTGGCTAAACCATCCTTACCTGTACTCTACCTTCCTTTCCTCTGATACTTAGAGCTGTCCACTAGGGTTAAGTTTAAAATTACTAAGGCCTTAAGGTACTCTTAACATTTGTTATTTCATTCATCTTCATAGAATCATACTTTCCTTTTACGTTAAATTGGGACTCACCCTTCTCATTACTTATTCACAACTGTTCTCATCCAACTAGGACCTTACAACGCTAGTCTAAAGTATAATCCCTTTTGAACCTCTAAGGTAGTATGAAGTGTTCTTAGTTTCTAACAATACATCCTTGCCTAATTGCTAGACATACACCTTGTTCTTTATTAGATAGGACAACACACACACACACACACACACACATAACATAATCAAAAACTTATAGCCCAAACAAGTCTTTAATTCACATCTCACAGTTATCATATTCACATACACCCAGTATAAACCCAGTATAAAACACACATGTTGTACCTAGTTGCAATGCAACACGATTCACACACTACATTACACGAAATGCATATGTATGATATGCTTCCTAATCTCTACACACTAGTGTACTGGTGCCTTCAGCTTTTGTTGTAACATCCCTAGCGTTGATGAGGGCGAGAAGTGATCGCTGGTGCAAAAAAGATGAGGCACAAACAAGGAGCGGCTCCTGGTAGGCTTCTAGCGGGAGGGGCACATGAATGAATAGAATACACACTGGAGCGAGAAGGATCTAGAGGCTGTGCAAGTATAGGACTGTACAGTTGAGAATAGCTTATAGAAATTAATAAGTGCTACTTATACTAATAAGATGCATATATTTTTTGGCAGTCTATCACTTAAGAACTCCACAATTAAGCGTACTTGACTTGGAGCAAATTTGGGATGGTTGACCTCCTGGGAAGTTTCCTAAGAAGCGTGTGAGTGAGGACAAAGCACCCTGAAAAGTCTTGTGTTGGTTTGTGGGGACAGTCTTCGATCCTGAAAGCTGCCAGGTGTTACACCCACAACTAGCATGATATTTCTCGGTGATTAGTCTAGGTTACACAACTTTGCCATATATTTTAATTCCATAGGATCAACATGGGCCATTGGAGTTTTCACACCAGGTATCATCAACCTCTAGACCAAGGTAAACTACCCTTCATGGCCTCTACTAGCCAAATTCCTGCATACTTTCCTTCACATAGCTCAATATTGTGATGCATGATTTCACATACATAATGCTCATGGCTCTACTAAACATGTCACACTATGGTCCCACCTCTCATAGGTTGGCTTCCTCTTCACTACAGAATACCCATTACTTTACACATACCTTGGCATATGATCATACATAAGCATACCAGGTAGTTCATGTCATAGAATTTCATAGATTCTTATCACGGAGTTTTTAACACAAGTAAACAACATACGCATTTCTTAGGGTAAGTAAACAACCACAAGATACAAATTCAATAAGGAATCTAAGCAATAACAATCATGCAGTGAATAAGCATAAAAGACATCAACTCTAGTGTCTTAAAAGGTCACGCTTAGCGTTAGACCTTTTACTCTTAGTGCCACTTTGCTTTCCTTTAGACTTGTTCTTTGGAGGGTCAATGCTTAGTGTTAGAAGACTGGCCCTTAACGCCATTTATGCAGGGAAGATATTGAAATCCTCATGCTTAGCGTTAGAAGACTAACGCTTAGCCTTAAAGAAAAAATTAGCAATCACAAGGAGTACGATTTTACAAGTCCCAAGGCCATCTATGGCTCTCAAACACTCCAAGGCACACTAATCACTGCCAAAACACTTCTAAACATCTAATCTACTCTATAAACTCCTCAATTATACATAATCTCTCCAAAACTCATCAAAACCCTAACTTAGGCACAAAGGGAGAAAAGGGAAACAGAAGTGCAAGCCACAATCTAAGGGATAAGGCAAGATAGAGGGGAAGCACTCATCTCTAGGGACACGCAGAGCTGAATTTTAGGACTTGGGTTCTTTGGTCTCTACTCTTCCTCTTTCTCTTCTTTTTTTCTCCTCATTCTCTTCAACTTATCTCTTCTTCTATTTTTGGATAGCTAGACTTAAACTTTCTTTCTCCATCCTCTTCTCATAACACATGGGTGGGCTTGGTCTCTAGTTGGGCCTTAGTTCCTCTCCTTGGCTACCATTAGCTCATTCCTCTTGATTTTTAGCACTAGGGTATTATTATTAACAATAATAATGCTAATGAAAGTAGTAGTAGCACCACCACCACCATTAACAACAACAACAACAACAACTTCTAGGGTGTCTTTTATTTAATAACACATTAGAAGGGTTCTAATAAAGGCTTCCTTATGGTTTATTTCTAATACTCAAAATTTAGGGTGTTATAACTCCTCCTCCTCCCTTTAAAGATTTTTGTCCTAAAAAATCAAGGCTTAAGAACATGTTCATCATTGCTCACTTACTCATCTTTCTCAATCCTTTAAGATTCACCCCTTTAATGGCCTCTTGACCAAATTTCAACTCTAAAGGGTCTATGATTCTTCCTTAACTTTTTTTAGGGAAATTTCTATTTTCTTGATCAAAAGGTTTTTTCACAAGAATTCATCTCGTACTTAAACTAGTTATGGTAATCATCATGGTAAACGTGTTCTATTTAGGTAGGCACCTATTGTCACCTCTTCCTTTTTGTCTAGGCCTAATCTTTAAACGCAATTCTAGGATCAAGTGGTTCTTAGTCTAGACATCTGTCTAAAGAAGTATGCATTGGTTAGGAATTTCTTCTTAGTTCTTACAAGCTTCTTCTAGAGGTAACTCTTTCTAGGCTTCTATCCAACAGGTGTGATACCTAGGAATCCATTATTATAGGTCTCCGCTAGGTGTAGCTCACAAGGTTCCTTCTACATGGTGACTCTGATCCATCATCACTTAGGTCATTTTTAGGCTAGGATTCGTACATGTCTTTATTGATCTTACTCTAAAGGTACTCAAAGGGTTTTCTATTCACAATATTTGCTACTACATTTGTTTATCTAGGACAATATTCTTTTTGTAGGATTTAGGCTACCTAAAACTTATGTTGTCATTCCTTCATCTTAAGACAACTGCACTCTAACCCATGTTCCCAAGGCATAAACAGACACTCAATTTTCATTTGCTAAGCCCTCAACAACACAGAAAACATAAAAAACAAGTGGCAGCAAGTGAAGAGGATATCATAACATCAAACATTTGCATACATTAGACATATACATCCTTAGCATTTATTGTTATAAGTCATGCAATGACACATATAAACATGTATTCTTACTTTACTCTTAGGGGCATTAGCACAGATGTGCTCCATGAAGAACAATCGTGCATCAAACTTGAGATGTTAAACTTAAACCCAACATCCTATATCAACGCCCCTATCTCTCACCTCAAACCATGTGAATCACTTGACTCCTCAGTTAAACCAGACCTATTATATCCATATAAGGCATCAAGAGAAAAAAAAGAAAATAATCAAGATGGTCATGGTATTACTATAGTTAACTAAAAGAGAATACAACACCGAGACAAAATATAGGGAGTGGAAATGCATGTAAGAGGATACACTCATTTTACATGTATCATTTAGTAAACAGACACACATCTGGTGTTCTAACAAATAGGAAAGGCACATACAACAATCAAAGGGAAATCTTAATACAAAACAACTTAACTTGTTTGGTCCAGAACAAACCACACCAAGTGCAACAATGTTCCCATTTAAGGGTTATCACATTAGTTAAAGAAAATATACACTACAACAATTAATATATATATATATATATATATATATACACAGGCATTCAAGGTGAGGACAAGGCATTTGAAAGAAATTCCACATCCTCACACATCAAGAAAAGAAACATGTTATTCTTAGGACACGCATATAACTAAGGGGTTTATTAGTTAGGAAACACATACTTAGGGTTACGTTGACTAGGTGGGGTTGTTATTAAGGGGGTCAAGAATGGCTATCCTTGGACTCAGTTTTCACCTGCTGTATTTCCTACCTATATTGCACGAAGTATTGAGGTGGCTAATATCAACATATCATGACAAAACAACCAAGATTTATGGCATGACAAACAACCAGGAATACTTAATTGAATCTTAACTTCACTAACCACACTCTGGTTTGAATAAAACTACTCTGATACCATTAATTGTAACACCCTAAAGGGCGTTACCGTAACTACACGGGTATTTAGGAACGTGGAAAGTTTTAAAACTAAGACTAATTAGAGTTCATTAAGCAGAAATATAAACGTAACTAAGGGTTCCTAAACCGACAAATTGTAAATACTTAATATAATATATAACAATTACAAAACATTTGGTAAACAACAGTGTTGTAAAGAAATACATCAACATCACTAAACTCCCATAGAGAGATGAACACATAAGACTAGGCTATGTCCTTCTAGCTAGTGATCGACTTCATTAGCAAGCACCTCCACCTATATCCTGGAAAAAAAAAAGAAACTTAAAGGAATGAGACATAATGTCTCTGTAATTGCTCTAAGGACTCTACAAATAGGTTCGACTCTTTTACCTGAACCACCATTTTATTCATCTTTTGTGGCTTTACTCTCATTGGGCCTCTAGCAAACTCTTTATGCATATAGTTGGATCTACACCGTTTAATTCCTAACACTTCCCATTAACTCCTCTTTCATTCTCACAAGGGATATACTGGTTTACTCTCCTTGTTATCTAAGAATACCTTTTTACCGCAAGATTCCCCTGGTTGGCTAAACCTTCCTTACCTATACTCTACCTCCCTATCCTCTGATACTTAGAGCTATCCACTAGGATCAAGTCTAAAACTACTAAGGCCTTAGGGTACTCTCAACATTTGTTATTTCATTCTTCTTCCTAGAATCATACTTTCCTTTTACGTTAAATTGGGACTCACCCTTCTTATTATTTATTCACAATTGTTTTCTTCCAACAAGGACCTTATGACACTATTCTAAAGTATAATTCCCCTTGTACCTCTAAGGTAGTATGAAGTATTCTTTGTTTCTAACAATACATCCTTTGCCTAATTGTTAAACATACACCTTATTTTCTATCAGACAGGACAACAAACATATATATCACATAATTAAATACTTATAACTCAAGTAAGTCATTAATTCATATCTCACATTAATCATATTCACATACACCTAGTATAAAACACACATGTTATACCTAGTTGCAATGCAACACGATTCGCATATTATATTACATGACATGCATATGTATGCTATTCTCCTTAATCTCTACTTCATGCACATGTGGTACCATCACTTATCCTCAAGAAAGTAGACTATGAGTAGGTGCTTTACCATAAAGAAGCGCCACCAGCATACCGGTGCCTTCGACTTTTGCATCCTCAACTAGCATGATATTCCTTAGTGACTAGTCAGGGTTACCCAGCTGTGTCAGTACACCCCGACTCCATGGGATCAATATGCGTCATTGGTGTTTCCACACCAAGTATCATCACCCTCTAGGCCAAGTAAACTACCCTTCGCAGCCTCCACTAGCTGAATTCCTACATACTTTCCTCCTTCACATAACACAATGTTATGATGCATGGTTTCACACATAATATCGATGGCTCTACAAAACATTTCACACTAAGGGTCTTACCTTTCATAGGCTAGGTTCCTCCTTACTACAAAATTTCTGTTACTTTACACAGATCATTACTTGGGATCATACATAAGCATTTTAGGTAGTTCATGTCATAGAAATTCATAGATTCTTATCACAAAGTATTTAACACAAGTCAACAACATACACATTTCTTAGGGCAAGTAAACAACCACAAGATACAGATCCAATAAGGCATCTAAACAATAACAATCATACCGGGAATAAGCACAGAAGGCAATGACATAAGCTTGCAACTTTCACTTGAAACTAGGACATCCACTTTGATGTCTCAAAGGGTCACGCTTAGTGCCGAACCTTTTGCACTTAACACCAGTTCACTTTCCTTTATACCCATTCTTTAGAGGGTTCACTCTTAGTGATAGAAGATTGGCACTTAGTGCCACTTATACAAGGAAGATATTAAAATGCTCACGCTTAGCACTAGAAGACTGACGCTTAGCCTTAGAGCGAAAATCAACAAATCACAAGGAATGCAATTCTGCATGCATGTCCCAAGGCTGTCCATGGCCCCCGAACATCCCAAGGCACACCAATCTCTCCCAAAGCACTTCTATTGCACTTCTAAACACCTAATACTTTATAAACTCCTCATCATTCATAATCTCTCCAAAACTCATTAAATCCCTAACTTAGAATATATATATATAGGAAACGTTTCAAATGAGAAACTTTTACAATGTGAAAATGAGAACTTTCAATGATAGCCTTTAGATTATAATTAAAACAAATTTGCGGCTAAGATTAAAACCCAAATAATCACCTTTTACGAGACCATCACCATTACAGCCATCACCACCACTGCCAACACCATCACCGCCATCGCCGTTGCTACCACCACTATCCCCCCGGTTGGTGGTGGCGTGACGGTGATGGTGGTGGTGGTGGCAACAGTAGCGATGATGGTGCAGCGGTGACAACAATGTTGGTGGTGGCGGCTGTGGGGCGATGATGGCAGCGGTGGTGGTGGCAACTACAGGGACAGTGACGACACCGGTGGTGGTGGTGGCAATAGCAATGGTGGTGATGACGGTGGTGGCAGCAACGATGGTGGCGGTGACGGTAATGGCAACAACGATGGTGGTAGTGGCAACAATTGTGGAGGCAGAAATAATGGTGGTTTCATAAGAGGTGTTTAATTAAGTTTTAATCTTAGCCGTTCATTGTTTTTAATTATAATCCAATGACTATTATTAATTGTTCTCATTTCTCATTTTCAGAAGTTTCTCATTTCAAATGCCCCCTATATATATATATATAATCAATTGATATTATGTCTCAAAACTTTCACACTTACATCATTTAAAATTTTTCAATAGAATATAAAATTAATTAATGGTACCTAATATTAATTAATGGAAAAATAAAATTGAGATAAGAAAAAAATTGAGTAAAAATGAAAATTAAAAAAAAAAGTGTATAAATATAATTATGGGGCCAAGTATTTACCTTGAAAAATAAGAGAAGTGTTTTTAAGTAGATCAAATCATGACTCAAGATTGTGACAGACTAATCGTCTTAAGTCAATTTGACACGCTTTTATTTTTCAAGTTATTTTATTCATACACTCTCTTCCTCTTCTATCTCATTTTTATTCTATTTTTAATATATTTATTTATTTCTCATTACATTATTTGTCACATCTATTAATATATCTCTTCATTTTTCATTATATTATTTGTCACATCTATTAATTTCTTTTTTTAATTTTTTTTTCTCTATTTCTAGCTTCCGCTCACGTATTGTTTTAATTTTTTTGTGAACCTGTTAAGCAATAACTATGAACAACAGCGGAGCTTCGTAGGGGCCAAGGGGGGGCATGGGCCCCCCAAATTTTTTGGATATCATATATGCCTACATTTATTCCAGTGGCCCCCTCATTTTAATACAATATATATATTAGCAATTGGTTGACTTTAAGCTAAAAAGTGAACTAAACTTTTTAACAATTCAAAAGTGAACGTCAGAGAAGTATGAATACGTGAAAGGAAGCCACTTTTTTAGTTTATATTATATTAATATATGTTTAAAAAAAAGAATAAAATAGTAATAGCTTTCTTGGGAAGCTAAAGATAACTTATCCAAGAAGCTAGTTTTTTTAACGGGAAACAAAAGCTAAGCTTTCCAGTAGGTGAGGTGATTGTGACTTGTAAGAGAAACCTACTGCTTGCAATTGCTAGACTTACCAATGTGAAATGCGTGAGTGATTGTGAATTTGTGAGAGAAGAGAATGCTTTGAGTTGCATTGTGTCACCACTATGACACCGTCCATTGAGATTTTGTGATGTTGGCTCATTACCTCATTGGCTGTGAAGCATAAAGGGGAACTAAGTGTTGTGCTGATTGTGTTACTCTTGAAGGTTAGAAATTTTTTTTCTTAAATCTCTTTAGAAAAATTTGCTATTCTTAATGTGGCTCTGTACTGAATGATATAGCTGTGTGGCTTTATTCTGAATGATATAATTGTGTTACTCTTGATTCTTAAAGGTTAGAAAATTTTCTTTTCTTAAATCTCTTTAGAAAATTTATTATTATTAATGTGGCTATATTTTGAATGATATAACTGTGTTACTCTTTATTCATGAAGGTTAGAAAATTTTCTTTTCTTAAATCTCTTTAGAAAAAAATGATGTTCTTAATGTGGCTTTATATTGAATGATACAGCTTTTAGTATGTTATTACTTTCTTGTTATTTTATTTTTTTGAGTTATATATTTATTTTCATATTAATTTAGTAATGATGTTTTAAAAAGGTACGATGTTTAAGCATAAAAGAATAGATGCATTTTTCAAGAGGAAAGCACTTGATGATAATGAAAACAATATAACTTCAACATCTTCACCTCCTCAAAGGCGTAATTCTGATGATCCAAATTATTAACTGGAAGAGCTCCCTTCTAAGATTCAAAGGGTTATAGCTAATGAGTTTGATATTAATTCTTTAGAACGTGATCCAGGAAAACGCCTTCAAATATGGGAATACCCAGTGAATCAAAGAGATGAAATTCAAAGAGCTTATCTACAATGGGGTCCATATCAAATACAACTTGAAAATTATCCTCTTTCTAAAGAGAAACATCCAAGACGATTCCAATTCATTTAGTTTAAAATGTTTCCTTATTGGTTAGAGTATTCTTCAACTACTGATGGAGCTTTTTGTTTGCCATGTTATCTCTTTAGTAAGAAGCCAAGTGGTCGTCCTTGGTCAGATGTATTTACTAGATAAGGATTTAGAGCATGGAAAAAGGTTAATGCTGGAAAGAATTGTGCATTTCTCAACCATATTGGAGACAACCCTTGCTCACCACATAATAATGCAGTGAAAGCTTGTGAAGATTTGTTGAATCAATCTCAGCACATCAGAAATATTATTAATATGCAAAGTTCAGAGCAAATTTACAAAAACCGTTTACGTCTCAAGACCTCTATTGATACAATTCGTTGGCTAACATTTCAAGCTTGTGCTTTTAAAGGCCATGATGAAGCACCTGAGTCAAAAAATAGAGGTAACTTTCTTGAGATGATTAAACTTTTAGCGTCATACAATGAAAAAGTGGCACAAGTTGTGTTAAAAAATGCTCCATATAATTCAAAATATACTTCTCATCAAATTCAAAAAGAAATCTCGCATATTTTTTCTAGAAAAGTGAGAAGTCATATTTGTGAAGAAATTGGGGATTCTAAATTTTGCATAATTGTTGATGAAGCACATGATGAATCAAAAAGAGAGCAAATGGCTATCGTTTTGAGGTTTGTGGATAAAATTGGTCATATAAAAGAACGATTTTTTGATCTTGTGCATGTTAAGGACACTACAGCCGCCACTCTTAAAAGAGAATTATGTGTTGTTCTTTTTAAGCATGATCTTGATGTTTCCAATATCCGCGGTCAAGGGTATGATGGTGCTAGTAATATGAGAGGGGAATGGAATGGATTACAAGCTTTATTGCTTAATGACAATCCTTATGCTTATTATGTGCATTGCTTTGCTCATAGATTACAACTTGCTTTGGTTGTTGCTTCGAAAGAAGTTATTCCAGTTCATCAATTTTTTTCAAATTTGGCTTTTATTGTGAATATTGTGTGTTCCTCTAGTAAACGTCATGATGGGTTACAAGCTGCTAAATTAGATGGAATATCTCAATTGTTGGAAATTGGTGAACTTGAAACAGGTAAAGGAAAAAATCAAGTTGGCACTTTAAAACGAGTTGGAGATACTTGTTGGAGCTTAAATTTTCATTCTATTTGTAGTATGATGAAAATGTATAATGCAACTTGTTTGGTTCTCCAAAAAATTATAGTTGATGGATCAAATTATTCTCAAAGGGGGGATGCTGATGTTGCTTATAATATTTTGTCTTTGTTTGAGTTCATATTGATTTTACATATAATGAAAGAGATTTTGGGAATTACTGATTGTCTTTGTCAAGCTTTGTAGCAACAGTCTCAAGATATACTTAATGCTATGCAACTAGTTCGTTTTACTAAAATGTTGATTCAGAAGTTAAGAGATGATGGTTGGCAAAATTTGTTGAAGGATGTGATATTGTTTTGTGAGCAACATGACATTGATATTCCTGATTTTAGTGCTACCTATATAGCACGTCATGGGCGCTCTCGACATCAAAAAGATCATATCACAATAGAACATCATTTTAGAGTGAACATATTTTTAATTATAGTGGATAAGCAGTTGCAAGAACTAAATGACAGGTTTAGTGAGCAAACAATGGAACTTTTAACTTTAAGCTCTGCTTTAGTTCCTAAGGATGCTTATAGAGCTTTTAACATTGATGATATATGCACTCTTGTGAACAAATTCTATCCTTTAGATTTTAGTGAACAGGAGAAGATTAGTTTGAAATTTCAATTTCAGCATTTTATTATTGATGCTCTTAACCATCTAGATTTGAAGAATTTATCTACCATGCTCGAATTATGTCAATCTTTGGCAAGAACAGGGAAGTCAAATACATTTTACTTGATTGATTGATTAATTCGTCTAATCTTAACTCTTCCTGTTTCTACAGCTACAACAGAAAGATCATTTTCAGCAATGAAGATCATCAAAACAAGATTGCGTAATAGGATAGAAGATGAATTTCTTGCAGACAATATGGTCATTTACATTGAAAAAGAAATAGCTAAAAACTTTAGTCCTGATTCAATTATTGATGAGTTTAAGCAGTTGAAGGAACGAAGAATAGCACTTTAAGTGGATGTGATTGTTTTTTTTTATTCTGATAGTTGTATTGCATTGTGTACTCACTTTTGTATGAATGACAATGATAGTATATACATGAGTACAAATTAATACAATTATATGTAACTTTGAATTTTGAGTATCTAAATATTACTTGCTACTTTGGCCCCCTCAAAATATTTAGTCAAGTTCCGCCATTGACTATGAAGATGGATTTCATAAAGACTGGACCCAAATAATAAAGACGTATTAAATTAGAAAAAATATGTATTAAAATTATTTCAATTGCCATAGTTAACTAAATAATAATTAAATTAGCCAATTAAATGACAATCTTATTTGAGGATATTTCAGCACATATATTACCGATATGTATACAACTTATGTTAATTTAAAATCTTTCATCGATCAAATAAATAGAAATTAGCGAAGAATCTTCTTTTATATTATAAATTATAAATATATAATTTGGAAAGCGAAACTCATTATCCTTATTCTCTTAATTAGATATTATTAATATTTTCTTTTTTAAAAATGTATTTTACACACTACTCCTACAACTAATTAAAAGTGTTTTTTTTAACCATTTCAAACTATCATTCTTTAATATTTATCACTATACTTGATCTTAATCGTATGTCTTTAATTTATTGTTTTTTTATATTTCTACATTAAATTTTAATAGTTTTTTAAAAAAATTGGCAACAATTAAAAATAATTTTTTAACAGTTAAATATATATATATATATATATATATATATATATATATATATCACAATTTAAATTATTCATTATAAATCTAAAATATAACTTATACATTCAAAAATATTTATTATAAATTTTAATTATAATATAATTTATATATTCAATAATATATTTATTCATTATGAATTTTAATCATATAAAATAAATATTTGTCCTAAAATACTAGTTAATGCAAAATAACAGCTACAATAAAAAAAAAATTAAGTTAAACTGTCAGACAAGTGCGCCTTATCGTTATCGGTTCATTAAAATATGTTGATTCTTTTATGGAAAAAAAAAGGCAAAGGAAAATTAAAGGCCTAAAGAAAAAACCGCCTACAAAATTAGGTTATACAACCATCAGTACATACAGCAGCTAATGAAGCAGAAAGAGGAACAGTCGAAAATATATATGCCTAATCAATAAATCATCAAATAACTTAAATCAAGCACACAAGAATCTCACATATACAAAAGTCTAAACCATAAAAATTAATCATCAAAACTCAGAATCTAACGATATTTAGATGTGCTGAAATATATTGCATATATATACTTTAAATTTTTTTAATGGACTAATCGATAATAGTGAAATCTTATCGATGCCACTCGCACTCGATGTGACTTGTCCATGCAAACATGATTGAGAAATTTACGGGTTCATTACGGTATGATATGGTCCCCATGTGGAATGATATATACAAGAGAAAGAAAATAATTAATGCTTGACTATAGACTTGGGACATGTAAAGAAGGTCCCCGAGTCTTTTATAATTTCATTATTTGAATATTAAATTAATAATTAATATTATATTTAATATTATAAATCATTATTTTTTTATTTTTAATTATATATATCTAAAGAATATTCCCTCTAAATAAAAAAGAAAATAAAAATTATCTCACTTTGGTTATATATATTGTTTGTTGTCTCTATGCCATTGTGGTTAATAACAACGAAAATAACATAGAAAGAAATTATATAAAATGGAGTCAGATGAAATGGAATAAAATAAATTTATTATTTTATTGTTTATATATTTTTATAATAAAACTAAAATATGATTCTATCATATACTTCAAAATAATAGGAAAACGAAAGAAGGGATAATATATGAGATGAAATTGAATGTATTTTATGAAGATTCATTTTATTTTATTTTATTTTAATCGAACAATAAAATATAGTATTATATTCTTTCAATTTATTCTATTTTATTTCATCTCTCTCTTTTTTAGACATCTTCGTCTACTACTAAAAATTAGTGAATTAATGATTAAATTTAGTGATAGAAACATAAAAAAAAAAATATATATATATAGTGATAGAAAATTGTTTTCTCAATATTAATTTGATAAATAGGTTATGCATTGACAATGTAAAGTAGTTTTACATTGTTATCCAATCACAAACTATTATGTGTGATAAGTTTGTTAACTTTTATAATAGGATAAAACTTAGATGCAGTTCTTTGGTACTTTTGGTATTGTTCTCCAATCAAAATTAGAGTTTCTCCTTGATAATTTGCATTGATCTTTAATGCATGTAGATTACCGAGGTGAAACTTTAATTTTGATTGGAAAACAGTATTAAAGTACTCAAGAAACTACACCTAAGTTTTGTCTTTTACAATAACTATTTTAAAAGCTATACCAATAGTGAATTCCAATTGGTTGACAATGTAAAACTATTTACATTTATAGTGCATAACTATTAAACTCTATTAATTTTGGGTCACTAAATTTAACGATATATTTTATAAAAATTATATTTAGATTCTTTTATATCTATTTAAAAATTTTCTAGTAAACAAAGTCTATGTGTTAATTTCCTAAAATTTTAAAGTTTTTTGTCCAGTAAAAAAAATTCAAGTTTTTCGCCATTCTTATCCATATCTCTTTCTGAAATGAATCCAAAAAAGTTTATTGTACGTCCTTGTACATATCAAAAGCTAGGAGCATCGTTTTCTTTGTAACTGTCTACATTAAGGGAATACCAGAAATTTGGGTTGCTATTAATTAAGATGCCCAAAAAGCATAGCGCATAAACTGGATCTATTGAATGAGCCACAATTCACCAAATAAAATTGTTCATATTATCATATACTTTTATGCTCTAATTTTGGGATCTAAGAGTAGACTTCTGATTCACTGCGTTGAGGGAGCCTTGTGTTTTGAATTTAACTATGATCAGTACGAAAAAAAGGAAAGAATTTTACAGTTTAAGCGTAAAAGAATTTATTTTAAACTGTCACTAAATACAATTATTAATTTTTGTAGTGAGTGTGTTAATTAGTTGTTATTTAGTTGGCATCCTCAGATTGCCACAAGAACAATGCTTAAATTTTTTAGGCAAGGTCCATCATAGGAATCCATAATTTGTTCGAGTAAACATTGACACGGTACGAGAATCGACTCACAATCTCGCGAACATATTCGAAAGAAAAGAAGGCGAATCAAATTCATTAACGGAACATTAATCCTAAGTTCCTAGCACGGAACAAGCATATGAATAACCCCACCACGACGCAATACGAAACTTGCAAGTTACAACAAGTTAAGGAAATGGATGGCAAAGTCTAAACACGTCACCGTGATGTTACATAAAGTAATTTATGTATTCCTTTTATTATTACTATATTTTGGTTTAGCTTTATCTGTACATCTCAGCATTTTCACTTTATTTACCAGATACTTATCCATATAATAAATTATTAAATAAAGCTGTTTTACTAAAACAAATGTAATCTCAGTTGAAGGAAAAATTTTGCTGTCAATAGTGGTCTTATGCGAATCAAATAAGATTGTCTCTAGTGGAAGATACATATAATCTATAAAATAAAATAAAAATGTAATCTTACATTGCTGGGAAATACAATATCAAGTGAAATTGTGAAAAAGTAAGATAATATTGAACATTTAATTTTACATTAACAATCAAGATTAAATATAAATAAATCAATCTATATTATTTATTTATGATAAATAATTAAGATTAAGATTACATATAATGTTAAAATATCATTGCTTTTCATTGGTATTGTATTTATATTAAGTTATATAGATCTAGTTAATGAGTTGGGATTTATCATGTTTTTTAAGGAAAATTATTCTCTATAAAAATTATTACCTTCGTTACATTTTAAGTTTTGTTTAAAGTTGTGAGTGTGACACATGAATGAAGAAATATAATTAATATTAGGGTAAAATATGTTTTTGGTTCCTGTAAAATGTGTCAAATTCGGTTTTAGTCCCTCTAAAATTTTTTGTCCTATTTTGGTCCCTCTAATTTGAAAATGTACCATTTTTAACCCTCAAAATAACATTTAATAGTGGTTATAAAGTATTATCTAAACCACTATGAGGACCAAAGGTGGTGTATTTTCAAATTAGAGGGATCAAAATAGGACAAAAAATTTTAGAGAGACTAAAACTGAATTTGACAAATTTTAGAGGGACTGAAAACATATTTTACCCTTAATATTATATAGATTTATTAAAGTTATATTTTATTTATATTCTATTATATCTTTTATCTGTCATATTAAGGACAAATGATGCAAAGTCATTGCATGTTCATAACATATAATGATAATTATAAGAGGGTTAGAAATGTGTACCTAGGAGATGAGATCCATGCCTATTACCTTAATTGAGTCACGGACACCGAATAAGGGAGACACTCCTCTCTACCTGGAATCTAGGATTTCCTACACAATGTTATACAATACTAAACTTGTCTAATGAGATGACAATTTTATAACCACTAGACGAGAGCAAGGATCCCTCATTTGGGCATCAAGTGAGGGCCCAACCTGTCATAGGCATGCTCACATAATAAGCCCAAGACAATTAATATCCATTAATCAAAATATCATAAATTTTATTTTCACAATTGATAATAATAATCTAAAATTTAATCCAATAATTAAACAGTGCTAATCTACAAAATTCTAATAATCTCTCACTTAGATAGCATTATTTTAATTATTGGAAACAAAAGATTATTAAAACAAAACATCAATTATGCTCAAAGAAATAATGAGTATTAGCAATGCAAAAAATTATATCCAATAGGGACAAATATCATACACGTCAACAACTCACGTTTCATACACAAGATGAATAAAGGAAAGCATAATTAAATAAGATAAATATGTAATCCCAACAAAATGGTCCAAGCATCTTAATGATGCCATAAGAGATATGATAACAAAAGCCATAAGAGATATGATAACAAAAGGGACATCATCAAATTCATATCTCGTCAATAAACAAATGCTCAATCTCAAACTCTCGCTAATCCAAAATATCAAAAGACTTAACCAAACACATATGAGCTACAAAATTCTTAAAAGCTCTAATAGTTAAGCCTTTGGTTAGGGGATTTACAAATATTTTCCTCTCTAACAAAAACATAATGCATTGTACAAGAAGAGCTTTTATTATTTTGAGAGAAAAGCCTAGCAACAGTATATCACAAGTGGCCTACATATATTCTCAACAATGCGGAAGCCAAAATCAGTCACATAATCAGGCATGTAGCCTTACACAAAACAACATACTCTATCTCTATGGTAAGAGTAGCTGCAAGTGTCTACTTGACACTCTTTCAAGAAACAACTCTTCCTACCATCATAAAATTAAAGTAACAAGAAGATTTTTGGTCGTCAGGGCAACGTGCATAAACAATGACATGAACTTGATCAGATATCACATAGATTAGCATATAATTTGTAATGTCGTACAAGTCTTAAGACCTTAATGACCCAAAACTGGGTTGCTCAAGTATCTTCCGAAGGTATTAATACCAAAAATAGTATTGGGATAAATACAAACTTGAGCATAGAATAGCAGAAGCACACGAAGAATTATTTATCTAAATTATCTCCCTATCATTATAAGGACATTGGAACTTAGAAGACGCCACCAATACATAAGATGAGCATCATGAATTCGCTCCCACTATCCTCAAATAAATTTCCATTTAGAAAAATATCTTAGCATCTATATGGTGTAATTTCAAATAGAAGTGAGCCAGCAATTCGTATCATCTGGACTGCACTTAGTCTTGAAGACCTTTATTAGACCTTGCACACTTGATCTTCTTGCATGTTTTCAATTCAACAATAGCATTAAAGGCATCCAAAGAAGATCAATCCAACCATAACCAGAGAAGTAGTCTATGGAGGTGATAAAATATTTATATCCATATCTATGCCCAACAACAAAATTAATAAACATGTCATTCATATTCAGTATATATAAATATCATGAAAAACTCCTAAGTCACAATGAATTATATAATAAGTTTTCTATTTCCAAACTCAAAATTGTAACTATAATTACTCAAAGCTGAAACTAAATGCAAATTTCTCTTAATAGAGATAACATAACACTAAGACATGTCCACAATGTATATTTAAAGAAACTCTCCACAATGATATGCTATTCATCTTCATTTAACTTTATCAAGCTCATAATCTCCATCCTTTTGCCTTTTCTTTTTGAGGATGTTGCAGTCACTTACTTTATGTCAATACTTCTTACAGTATTTGCAATTCCCCTTAAAGATCTTCTTGTTAGCCCTACGATATTGAGCTAAATTTCCTGCTTTCCTCTTGTCATAATTGAATTTCTCATTATCATCCCTCTTCACATCCTTAGTGCCAGATACAGAAGCAACAAACCTATTACTATAGGGTTTAGATGCAAACTAAACAATGTGGAACTTACTCTTCTTTAGAGACTTCTCCTCTTGAGTGACAATAGCAATGGTCTTATCAATGGTCTCTTCATGATTCTGAGTGTTATAAGAGCTCTTCAAAACATTAAACGAAAAAGGTAGTGATTCAAGAATCTTTCAAATTAGGTAACTATCATCAATATCTAGTTTCATAGACTTCAGCTTGTTACAGTAATGAACCATCTTCAACATAGGCTCACAAACACCACTAACACCATCATACATGGCGTTATCGAATAGGGAGAAATAACGAATTTTGTGGACCTTATCCAAAGTCCTAAATTTTTCATAACAGACTTCAGTAAAGTCTTAGTGCAATAATTATTTAGAATGCTTTGTCTAATGGACTTTTTCATGGTGTACCCTGTCACCATCAGATAAACTCTATTTAAGTGCTTCCATCTTTCACAAAACATCCTTTAGGCAATAGTAGACTCATTAGTAAGAGCTGAAGACTCTTCTTCCCTCAAAAATAGACCCATTTTCTTCTTTGATGTAGCCTATTCTGTAAGTACGTCTGACTATAAGGGTCAATGAATCCATATCTATTTGTGTTCCCCTTCTTAGTACAAAAATGATGCAGACAACTAATATATTCAAATAAATGTTAATTGTATAGTTTGATATTTAATTAGTTATTTGATTTTAAAAAAATATACTTACATTAACCATGCTTGTAGTATCGAGACGTAAAGCAACTTGATACCCACATAAAGGTCAAAAATATCCTTAGCACATATGTAAAATGGAATAGCACTAATTCTACCTCAGATTGCAGGTTACATATGTAACTTTACAGGGTCCCTCATAATGTTGTGTTAACCGTTTGGCAAGCGTATCAAATCGTGCAAGTAGTCAAATGATGAGTTAAGTATCGTTTCCTCAAAGACTTGATAATACTTAGCACTATTTTTCAAATTTTTACTATCTAGGCTCGAGGATACAACTATTAAAAGGATTGTGTCACAGTACACTAGGATTTGTAAACAACAAAATGATAAAAGATGATAATGCTTAACGAAGCTCATTTTTTATAAGTGATATAAGTGTAGAAAATGTTAAGGTTTGGATAATAAATTGAGATTGTTAGGGTTAGACTATACCAAACATCATTATCCTTCTTTAATAACTACAACATGTATATTGTCCTTCAATATTAACATTGGTCAACACATAATACTCATACTGTAATTTCTTAAATGAAAGAACCTAAGTTCCTTTGTTAAGTATCAATCCCTTAAGCACTTAGCAAAATAACTTACTTTAAGCTTTATGACCAAAAGATGATCAACAACAAGGAACTATTCCTAGAGACAAGATTCATTGAGTGTTCTACTTCAATTCAAAGTTATGAAGTATTTTCCAATAACATTCAAGTTAATAAAAAGGCTATGGATGATTAGCGTATAACAAGCATTAAGCAAAGAAGCAAGAACACTAATATTGAAGAATAAAGATGCATATATTACAGGAGAGTTAAGTTTGGTTACATCTAACCCCAACAATGAAGGATTTAGCTACTCATTATCACTTGTAGCATCAAAATACATAAGGAAATGAATAGGGTGAGAAATACAGCCATGAGAGAGCTTGGAACCTAATAGAATAGTGTAGCACAGTGCCAAAAGTGGAATCTCCGGTTCTTCTCAAAATGGCACTTGGTCCCCCCTTTTTGTATCTCTTTGAGTCGTGCCAAAAATAGAAAGTTTTAGCGATAATTCGTTTAGCAAGTCAAAGGGATTGCTGAGCAATTTCCAAGTTTTCAAAAATAGAGTTCAAATGACTCCCAATTCACTTGGCCACCTTAATATTCGCTGAGCAAAAATAAAGAGACTGGTATTTTGGACCAGTTTTGCTTGGCGAGTGAATGAGTCGCTAAGTGAAGCTATGAAATTCTGACTCTCTGCCTTAAGTCCCATTCGCTTGGCAAGGCTTCCACTTCACTGAGTAAATCTTTAAATTTTAGCTCTTCCATTTGTGCTTTCAAGTTGCTCCAAGATTCTTCAATATTAACTCCATCATTATCTACAAAAATTTAATAAAACTTAGATACAACCTTTCAAAATGGCCAAATAGTCCTTAAAATTAGATTATCTACGGTTCTACAACTAAAGTGATTAAATATAGCTTTAAATATAGGAAGAGATGAGCAAATTGCCTAAATATGGATCCCAAAAATGAGCATTTATTACAATTATCAACTCCTCTAAACCTCAAACTTTGTTTGTCCTCAAGCAAAAGTAACATGCTAAAAGATAGCTACACCTAACAAAGAACAATCACTAAAACACTTAAACATGGTTTGAGATCAATCACATCCTAACCTATCCCTAGATGCACACCTCGAAACAACAATCTTTGCACATGAGCTGACTAATGTTCAATTATACACTATGGTGCCCAGAAAGAAACTATAACAAGGATGCAAAGGTGAAATTTCCACAAAGACTAACAAGAATGACAATCCATCATTGAAATAATCAAAGAATACTTCCTCATAAGGTAAGTGTTTCACTCCAAATAATAAATCCAGGTGAGTGTTTCCCCCAATTTCATGCATTGAAACCACACAAATCAACTTTGCTTTTCATCTACAATGAAATCACAACATTGTACATAAGTACATAGATCACTAAGGTCTTTAGCATGGATGTAATATGGTTGGGCTACAAGGAATACTATTTTTCTGGATAAGCAAAGTAACACCATGGGAATGGGAGAGCAACATTTACTAATTTGCATTCCAAACATCCCTTCCCTCTTCTCACCAACATTACTTAAAGACACATCAATCATTCACACTTCAAGTACAATGGAAACTACCAAGACAAAGATTGAACTAAATTTAGTAATCTAAAAGAGGTTTTTTTTTTTTTTGAAGAATAGAGTGGTTTTTTTATTCCACAATTGGTAGTTTCTACTTAAACTGATTCCAACACAACGAATTTGACTTCCTACTTCTTTCCCTTGTTGGTTGGTATGAAACAACTTCCTTAAACTTATGCAAAACCCAAATATGAACCTATTGCTCTCCAATTCCTAGGGTGTGGGAAGTATTTGGTTTTTCTATTTGAGCTTAAGGGTTCACAAAAGAATGAATTTCGTATTTGATCTAAGGGGCTTTATAAGGGGAATACAATTGCAGGTTGGTTGTTTAGTCATGTGATTAAGTGCACAACATGAATGCCTTGATCATTTCTACTCAACATGTGCAATAGTGAAAAACATAATCAAGCAAAATCAATCGTATGCATCTCAATGATGACTCTCAATTAATTGTCAAAAACGGTTCGCACAACTCACATCGTTAACAATGCGCACTCAGCGATTCCCAACAATATTATGCCATACCTAATAGTCTTAAGGAGAGTGTACAACGTGTGGGTACCTAGCTAGTTGGGATTAGAGTTTAACTAATTATCATTTAGATTCACGTAATTAAAACCTTCTTTAATTTAATTTCGTAAAAACATAGGGAAATATTTTGCTTTCATCTATAAACCTGTGTCACATTTCATAAAATATGGAACCTATCATAAAATCATATCACACAATACTCTCATATAGGGAAAGGAAAAGAAAATGGCCACTTAAAGTGACCGCGTCCACAGGTACCTAATAAATAGTTCATATATAATTACTTTTCAAAATATAGCCTAAACAAGTAAGCAAGTACAACTCTTAAAAATTCAAAAATAGAGAATAAAACTTTAAATGAAATAATCCTGTCCATCAGTACCTAATAGCAGTTGTATTCGCAGTATTGGGATTAGGAAGATATAAATCTTAAATGACGTTAATGAAAAGGTTCCATGCATATAATAAATAAGGAATATCAGGTTTACAATACCAAATAAAATATGTCATAATTAGGATTACAAATCCTCCGAAATGAAATTAGAAACTCCTAACCCCAACTACCTACAACACAACTAAGCCAACTGACACTGTTGACCCACTCATCTCACCATAATGGCCCAACCCATACACTGACCTTAGAAGTTAGTGTCACTATCCGTAGAGGAGTCCTCATCACTCTCACTACTCTCCTAAGCAGCTCTTCTCTGGGCTGCTATCTCAGTAGTGTCTCTCGGTGTCCTCACTCTCGAGGACCAAATTGTCTAAGAGAAGGTAAGCATATGAGAAAGCACTCTTTTTCTCACATTTGCTAAGATCTTAGGCCTTTCTAGCCGTGGACTTGGCAAACCTTCACCCACTAGCGCTCCTATAGA
The DNA here is from genome assembly GCA_004329165.1 of Spatholobus suberectus. Classification (NCBI taxonomy): domain Eukaryota; kingdom Viridiplantae; phylum Streptophyta; class Magnoliopsida; order Fabales; family Fabaceae; genus Spatholobus; species Spatholobus suberectus. Next base: position 35,347,774 of record CM014729.1, on the reverse strand, counting down.
GGTGGTGGTAGTTAGAACCATCATTATCTGATACTTGTTTACCAACACCCTATGTCTAGGCTCAACAGCAGCCATGGATGGGGGAGGCAAGGGTGTCCTAAACCTACATGACATACTAAGGACAAGTATCGGGGAAGGTTCACTATATCCTAAGGAGGTAACCACACTAGAACTACAACTCTCTAGCACTCCATGACTAGAAGAGGCATCTCTAGGAGTTGCTCCATCTCTTTCTTCTCCAGAGTTTACCTGCATCTCCTTTCTCGGGATAGTCTACGTACCACATTGTCCATCCATCAATTGCCTGGTAGTGACCACAAGTAATGCCACAGTCAAGAAACAAAACAAAAGCAAGGGGAGATATAACAGATAGAGACAATATAAAAGAACAACGTAAAAGCTCAAGGGTATACCACACATTGACAGGGATCCACACAGTCATAATAAATTTTGGGGTATGCCACTTCATTGGTACTGACCTATACAAATATATATACAACTCACAACAATGTAAGTGTAGAACACGAAGATAACACAAGAAGGGGGGGTTGAATTATGTTATATCAATTTTCGCAATTCTTTTGTTAACAACGTATTGTCTGAAATAAGATCAAAAGGATTTTCAAAAATGTTTTAAAAGACAGACAAAAGCTGAACGACAAAACCGGAAAGCACACAGAAATTATACTGGTTCATCTTACCCCAGAGATTACGTCCAGTTCTTGGCAACAACCAAGTTCCACTAACTTTCACAAGTTACAAGTATTCTTTCCACAAGCCTCTTCAGGCTCAACCCAAGTAGTCTTTCACTTGCCTCTCTAAGCAAACACCCAAATATTCTTTGAATCAAAGCCTCTTCAGGCTTCCACCAATCTTGTTAAGAAAAAGGTTTTACGTGTGAGTTTACCTCACTAGGTTTAACGTCTTATCAGAAGAACATACAATGAAGTACAAAAAAGAATTTTACAAAGAGTTTGGAAGAGTCTTTTCTTTTCTTAAAGCAGTTATAAATTTTCAGAATCAGCAGCAATTATATCAACAACAGTTATGATCATAATGGCAGCCCGAAGGAGGTCTCTTCTTCTATTTATAGGCTTCTTCGAAAGTATCCGTGGAGTGTTTTGCAAAAGGCAGCCTTCGTCTGATGAAGAGAGTCGTTGGATCATTAAATGCAGCATTTAATGCTTTTTACCAACTTGTTATATGATAAGATAAAGCAGTTTGCTTATTTTTTCTATTCTTATACTTGATTTGTAACAGATGTCATGTCCGCATACCTATTCTAACATTCGCACACATATTCCTTCTTTTTCACTGACTCTCCTCGAGAGTAGGTATATAGGTTTTATATGTTTTGAGGTAGCTTACACTCTGATTGACGTGCAGATCATTTTAGAATGTTGTCATCGTCTGTAGGACTTGTTAGTTACGAAGTTTATCCAATCAAAAGATAAGACAATATTCAATTTTAAAAGCGTTAGACGATTACATGCGAACGAAAGATCAGACGATTATATAAGGACATAATTTTAGCTATTTGTTATTATCAAAATATTTGAGAGTTATAAATTCGTCCTTTATCTTAACAGTAAAGGTATGTCACCTTACTAGCAGTGACCCATTCACAATTCAATGTTGTGCACTAGAGCTTAGGCAACAACACTAAGATTACAACAAATCACATCAATACTCATAACATGTCACATGCTAGCACAACACATCAAATTACAATTTAGATCTCCATCATAAACAACAAGCACATAACTCACAATGCATAGCATGTATAACCATCATCACATAAATATCAATTAATTACATACAATAAAAACAACATAAGCACATACACAATTTCTTAAATCTCATAAGCTAGTTAATCAAATGCATGCAATGCATGTCCACTAATCAGGCATCTCTACTCTTTATTATTGCTCATGATGCATCCAAGTACCCATAACCTCATAATTTGGTGCTATACACTTGTACTAGGCATTTTACACTTCATATGAAGCATTTCCACCCAATGGGTGTTCATCAAATTTGTATCAACTCATTATGAGACTATCGCAATATTCGTCTCAACTCATTATAAGACTACCTCAATATAAGTCCCTATGGGACAACCACTTGAGTACAAGGCATTTTTCCTTCATTGGCTCTAGGAATCCATATAGGATTCATGCTGCTCAAAGAGTAGCAACCTCATGCATATCATGATGCATGATGAATGCTACTACTTCTTTCCTTTATTAATGTTGGGATGAGAGGAGTGGAGATGAATTTTTAAAGAGAAAAGCCCATAAACTCCTTAAAACTTACTTTTCTCCACCCTAAACCCCTCTTCATTTTGTAAATACACTTTTTGTTCTCAAAAAGGTTTTAGAAACCATTAATAACTCACTTGGCCGCCATGGGCGACTCAAGGAAAACTCAAATACTCAAAACTCATTCAGACAAATATATTCTTAAAACTCAAGGCATTAGGAACACAAAGGACACCCAGACTATGCGCATAACTCCAAGCATCAACCTCATTAGTCCCATGCATCAAAATGAAATACAACTTCCAAGACTCATAAGTTTCAAAAGAAATCATCAGAAATAAACTATTTCGAAGTAAATAGTTGGATGAGGAAAGCATTTAATTAGAACTTATATCATCAAATATAACCATCATGGAGAAAAGGCTTTCTCACCCAAACACCCAACAAAAACTCTATCTCAAAATATAGCCAAAGTTGGCATTCTGCATACTCAAAAACCCCTCTAGTCTATACCTTATAAAATATACCATCTCCCTTATCATCCTCAGGTGTTTCTCATCATTATTTTCATATTATGTTGTTGGACAAAACCAATCGATCGGCACACAATACAATGTCTTTCACAAATTACTGCCACAGGGAAAGAAACTACAACACTATCACATATTCATACATCTTATCAAGTAATTTGCATCTGCATCCACATATACACGTGCTATAGCAATACATTCATCACGTCTCACACTCAAACACACGCACACACACAAAAAAAGGTCACAGATATCTCAGTATTGCCATACAACATACATCCTCCTAATTGGAATGCAAACATAACAAATTATGCAACCTCATCATTTAGACTCATATATTTACTTTACACATCAATCTCATAACATCACAACCAAACATTACTAAGCATATTCAATCACATACATAATCAATTAAACATTAAGCACATAAGCTACCCAACAGAAAACTCACAAAACTCGCAAACATCAGAAAATCTCTACATCTTTCACAAACCTCTAATTAAGGTAGGACTACTTTCATTGGAAAGCTCACACATGAGGCTATAGGCCTACCAAAAGAGTTTCGGCCAACTCTTCTCACATCAACTTTAGTTTTTGATTACAAGAATCTCTTCATAACTCGCTTAACTCTTTCACTTGTCCTAGCCTCATACATGGACATACACTTGGGCAAGGTTAATTCCGTCCACCTTTCTGGCGTCGAAAGCTTGAGAAATAATTCCCATCCATAGACTCCATCACAACACTCCACAACATGTTAAAAATGACAAGCAACACTCAAGCTATCTTGCCCAAAAACCAATTTGACATCCCTCATAAAAATATTCATAGAATATTCTACAAAACTCTAAAAATTCCCAAACCACAAGGGTTGGAAAGAAGACACATGGGGGTACATGCTTACTAAAAGATTTGATCTAACTCTCATTAGACAGCTCACGAATCAGAACAACATAAAACATTAGCTATCCACAAATTCAGCAAGCACAATCATTGAGGTTTAAAACATTCTACTTCCTACATCCTTAAGTAAGGCTTGGCACATTGCTAGCTAGGGACACATCCAATCTTATTTCTCACTTATATACACATAGTAAATACTTCCATAAGCAATTTGGCACCTTAGCCAACTCAATAGGACGTAGATGGTCCATACACTCGTAACTAGACTACAACCTCACAACATTGAATTTGTCTTGTCAAAATATTTGGAAAATATTCCACAGACCTCAGAAAAATACAAAACCACTGAGGCTTAAAAGAAGACATCTAGAACTACAACTCCACCAAAAATCAAGACTTAATTCCTTAAGGACAATCCACACGAATTTCTGTAAAACCAAGCAGATTCAAGCACAAAATTTAGCAACGACATCAAATAAAACATTAAGTTTCTTGACTCTAAATGTGGCCTATAGAGTAACTCAAAGAGTTACTTTATCTAATAGCTCTGAGGCACTCAAGGGTTCCTCTTGAATCCCTATGGCTCAACACAATACACAGAACACACTCATATATACATCGCAATCCATAATCGCATAATACAACTCAACACACAAATGCAACAATATAAAATATCTACTAAGAGCTATAAGTCATTAGGAGCGGTGTGCCCCTAGTTGACTATACTCATTTATCATTAGTAAACCATCTTACTACCCCCTTACCTTGGGTCAAGAGGAACTCCATTTGTTGCCCAACGTGTACTTTCTCACTTTGCTCCTACTCAACCTCCAATCTTATGATTAGTGTTGTTTCTTCACTAATGGCTCAATTGACGATCAGGACTTGTCAAAACGAATCTTGTCATGCGTAAATCACAAAAATGCATTTGCATGTGGTGTCTCAATTGGGGGATGGTTAGCTTAAAGTTGGGGTTACAACATCCTAGCTAGATGTAGTGACGGGTTCATGTGGGTGGTGGGTGGTGGGTGGCGTGGTGACTATGGCCTCGAGGAGGAGGGGAACGCAAGGGAGGAAGAGTAATAAAGGTGTGATGGTGGCAATCTTAACGAGAAGGAAAAGGGGCCGAGAGGGGTGGGGGAGGACCTTGGTGGAGGCTTGGTGGCATTGGGTGTAGAGGGCTTGAAAAAGGATAAGAAATCAAGGGAAGGGGCATCGACTTAGGAAACAAGAAGAATTGGGGGGCTATTCGACTTAGTGAAGAAATGGTGGGGTCTCGGTTTTAAAAAAATAAAAAAGGAGAGGGATGTGCAGTTCAACATGAAGGGATGGGGTTTTAGTGTGTGTGTGTGTGTTAGTTTAAGGGTACAAGTTTGTGGGGTTTGGGTAGTTATATATTTAGGGATTTTAAGACTCTAATGAGATTAATAGATTAATCTCATGGTGGTCATTTTATGATTTTGGGTATGCATTGGGTTTTGCTTTAGCACTTAGAAGCCTTAGACGAGTCAGATCATTTGAGGATAGTTAGGGAATAAATCCACTAACCATAGCCATAACGCGGTTCGGGTTCTAAATGCATATGTATGTAATTTTACAAAACTAGTTTTAATAAAAACACTTATATTTATAAAACTAGTTATAATTTAAAACATACAACGTATTTCTTTTATAAAACTCATAATTATAATTAAAACATTCTTCCAAGTAGAACTTAATTAATTAAAACCTTATAGTAACATATGAAATTTAAGAGATATATTTTAAAAGCTTTTATACATGCAACTTTTGAATCAATTGCTATAGCAACATTTGAATATATTTAAGAACTCATATTTGTAACTAAAACACCTGCCTCATAGAAATATAATTTAGAAAGTCTTATAGTGACTTAATATACTATAAGAGAATTTATTTTAAAAGGTTGCTTATATTAAAACTCATAATTTAAAATACTATAGCAATATATAATATTGAGATGGCACACTTTAATCTTCAAAAACACTTCTTAATTTTTATAAACACTCCCTCATTTATTTATTTAACAAAATATCAATTAATGAACTTAATTTAAAAGCATAAATCTCATAGACCATTAAATAATTATAGCTCACTGTGATGATATTTTTAATTCAATAAAATACCCACAACTAAATATTATCTCCTTAAAAAATATAGCCATATGTTTATTTAAAAACTCAACTTTAGAAAACTTAAAATTGAAAAAAATATAATATAATTCTTAAAAAAGTAGCATTCTTTCACCAACTATAATAATCTAGAAGACCTCTCATATTCCTTAAAATACATACATATAAATAAATAGCTTGGCTTAAACATACATGAGCATGCACCTACATGAGCTCGTACCACTACAAGCTCTTATGGCATCAAGTACTCGCCTTTAATCAACATACAAGATACTTAGCCGGGTTTACTTCCTAGGGTTAAAACTCAGGATGTCACACAATGCATCCAAGCTATACTTGCACAAATGCAACCAAAAGCATAATCTCATTTGTTTGTCAATCGCATTTAAAAGCATCAAATCACATTTTCAAATAATGCCAAGGATATAAAACAAAGTGAATTTTTGAAACCAAAACAAGCATAGCTAACATACAAGAATTGCTAGCTGAATCAACGTAAACGATCAAGTAAGGTTTGACACAACACAAACATCACTCCACACAATCATGCAATCACTGATAAGTTTGAATGAAAACCACATCAACCAAGGTACTGTAAAATGAAAAAGAAAGAAAGAAAGAAAGAAAATGCAATAAAACAAAATAAAAGTGAACTAGCTTCTCAGCTAGTCTCCTCCTCCGAACAGGTCATTCACAAACTGGTTCATTACTACCTAGAGGTCTCCCTAGTAAATAGTAACTACAACTCCAATAGTTCCTGTGTCAGTAGCATCTACTACTTCTGGCTCACACTCTTGTACTGCCATCTCCATATCAGCTTCATGCTCCTGCTCTTGCTCAGTTGCAAGCCCCTCAACTTTGACATCAGCTCCTCCTAAAGTGCTCCAAGTGATGTGCCAACTGATGTGCCTGACCCCCCTTGAAAAGTGGGCTGGTCCTTAGGCTAAGAAACATAAGCATCAAACTCATAAGCTGTGGGCCAAAAGAAAAAGGCCTGCCTCTCTAGTGGTTATATGGAGGAAGAATTTATAGAAAGACTTGTTCAGACTCTAATGCGAATGATGGAGGGCTAAATTTTGTTGATGTATCAAATGCATTCCAACAGCCATTTCCTGAAGCTGAATCTCCAACTGACCTGTTTGAGCTCGGGGTTGGCAAGGTTAAGGGGGCTAAGGTGGAGCTTAAGGCATATACTCATCACGATTCAAACAATTTTTCGTAATGAAGCGCCTATCTATAAGGTTGCAAAGCCTCTTGATTGGTGGGGTAAAAATATTCACACCCTTTAAGATGCATAAGGCTGTGACCAAAGCTAGAAATGGAAGGGGCTTATGTGCACAAGCGCCCTTAGGGATGATAGAGGTGACTCATTTTACTAGATATTACACTCCTAATATCAACATTGGTTCATTATGGAATACCATTGATGATATAGGTTCGTGCCATAGTAATGTCTTAAAAGTGGGAGTGATGTTGGAGAAAAACAGGGTGAACTAGACCTAAATAATAGACCTCAAGCTATTTCTCTTGAACCTTATTACCTTCCTGTCATTATTAACCTCATAGGTACACCGCATAACACATAAACACCAAGCCACATTATCATCTGGGGGAATTTGGCTCGTCACCCGAGCATATCCATAAATTTACCCTTCTGCAAGGCCAAGATCAGTGCCTAACAATGTATTTATGGCAGCATTGTCATAACTTATCGCTTTTCCTCTAACCCAAGACTTTCTAGTTGTATCATCCTTCTTTATTGGATAAGCATTGGTATAAAATTCCCTCATGATCTCTTCATTCATTAGCAAAGGGTATGCAGTTAATTTCTCCCAACGCCTCCTCCTGATCTCATCTTGGAAATCATTGAATTCGATAGGTTCCAAGGGACTTCTCTCTCCTGTATCAAGTCCCTGATTGCTATGTCCTTGACTAGATAAGAACTTTCCACGGTTGAGAGGCTTTAAGGGTGCAATTGGTGGAACCTTTGTGTCTAATTCACTTTCTAGGGCAATGTCAGGTAAAGGTTGAGAGGATTTACCCCTTTGTAACCCTTTTTCTTTTCTTATTAAGATTAGCAACAGGATATTGTTTAGGTGGGGCCATCTTGAAAAGTAATGAAACAACAAAAAGAAAAAAGACAAAATGATAAATGGCACCTAACATTAGTCCACAATGGTGAAGGAAAAAGAGAAACATAAACTGGAAGGGTAGAAAGAAGAACCTATGCATGAAATCACAACAAAAACAAAAGGAAATGCGTAATGGGGTTGCATGGTGTAAGCAAATTCACTTAACAAAAATTGATGCACTGAACAAATGGGGATACGAGGTGGAGACTAAAACTATTTCGCTTAGCGGATTAAGCATTCACTTAGCAAATTGCTTTAGGAGTAGAGGGACAACTATTGCCTCTAATTCAATTAACGAGCTCTTCTCTCACCCAGCAGATTCAAGGATTCAATATAAGGATCTCATTTCCCCATATTCACTTAGTGGGATAGACACTCTTTAAGTGAATAAGGACATGAAAAGGTGGTCCTTCTACATGCTTAATTCGCTAAGAGAAGGGTAATTCACCCAATAAATTCCTCACAAATTGCAGTCAAAAGAATAAAGAAGAAGACAAAAGAGGACACCCATGTGGGTGGCATGACAGACAAAAGTAGAGCACATGGATAAGGATGTGAATACAAAAATCAACACGTGCAAGGAAAAACAAAATACCCCACAAGTAAGACCCATATGTTCCCAACCTTACAATAACAAAAACAAAATCAGTGTTGGGATAAGCTTTATGAATGTTCATGTTGGGACAAAGGAGCATATTGATAATCAAATAACAACCCCATAGGCAGGATCCCATATGTGCACCCCACAGGCTGAAAAAATAGCAAGGTTGAAACAATAAAGTATATATATGAAACAATGTGACAACAACATGGATTACAAAACAATATTCTTGACAATTTGTTCAATGCAACAGACCAGTCCAATACATGAAGACACGTAAAAAAGGAACAACCACAACAGAAATTCTATGAATGTGAGGGGGGAGGGGGAAGAGATGGAAGTACTTACGTGCTAGTTAATGCGGATTAGAGATGAAATTAAGAATGCAAGTGGTGACGTGCAAATGGATGTGGCAACAATGTAGAGAGACATAAAAAATGGGAAATAGCAAGGAGGATAGGAGTTGCTAATAAGAGTTGGTGAAAATGTGAAGCTTTTGAAAAGGAGAGGGAAATGAAGAAATTAACGGTTAAGTATGAGTGTTTTGCTCAGCGAATACCATATTCGCTGAGCAAATTTGGACCAGGAAACTCAAAAGTTCTTTTCAACAAGCATTCATTGAGCAAACATTGCCTTCGTTAAGCAAATTAGAAGCAAAATGTGACCTTTAGTTCTCAACAAGTTTTGCTAAGTGAATTGATAGCTCGCTCAACAAATTATGTAATTAATGCCATTAGTGCTGCAATAATTTTTTAACTACACAATTTTCATAGCGATGATATACACTGGATGAGCAAATTTTTCACTAGAACTCCACCAATTTTCACTTTTATTCGCTTAGTGAATTTATGGCAAAATGCCTCATATTTTTGCAATTGAAGGATTCACTTAGTGAACTTTGGTTTCACTTAGCGAATATGTGGCAAAAAGTAGATAACAATGTATACCATAGCTACAAAGACTTAGCCATCATTAAATTTGCAATATACGCATGCAATGCTTCAGTTTTAAGGGCACTCCACATGACATTCACTATATTAAATTAATGCAAACTACATATCTTGTATGTTCAAAGGAATAAGCACTAATTCGCACAACATAAACATACATATATATACAGAAAAACACTAAAATTAATTAAACAACTAAGGGATAGAAAGCTAGGTTACCTCCCAGTAAGCGCTTCTCTAACATCACTAGCTTGACGGACCAAATGACCTCAAGGGTCATTGAGACATAAATTTATGGTGAGTCTATCCATTTCACCACTCAAGTAGGGCTTGAATCTTAGTCCATTAACTGTCTAGCTCTTCTTGGTAACAAGATCTTCCACTTTAATAGCTCCGTAAGGCTTCACATCTTTTATTGCCAATGGTCTTGGCCACTTGGACTTCAACTTTGCCGAGAACAATCTTAGCCAAGAGTTGAATAAGAGAACTTATTGTCTCGACCTAAATTCTATCTTCAAGATCTTCCTGTCATGGTAGGCCTTCACCTTCTACTTATAATGCTTTGCATTTTCATAGGCATTGAGCCTTATTTATTCCAATTCATGTAGTTGTTGTACTCTTCTTTCTATAGTTGCATTTGGATCAAAATTAGAAACTTAATAGCCCAGCAAGCCTTGTGCTCCATTTCTATTGGCAAGTGGCAAGTCTTCCCATAAACCATCTGAAATTGGGGGGGGGGGCTAAGGGAGTCTTGTAAGCTGTGTAGTAAGCCCATAAAGTGTCGTTCAACTTCTTAGCTCAATCTTTCCTCTAAAAATCTATAGTCTTTTCAAGGATACGTTTAATCTCTTGATTAAAAACATTCACTTAGTCGTTGGTTTGTGGATGATAGGGCGTAGCCACCTTATGCTTTACATCATATTACTCAAAAACTCTCTTAAGCTATGCATTGCATCATTGGGAGCCTCCATCACTAATAAGCACTTTGGGGACACCAAAACTTGAGAAGATATTCTTTTTAAGGAATATGATGACAGTCTTGGCATCATTCATCAATGCTACAATTGCCTCCACCCACATTGAAACATAGTCCACCCTAATTTGAAGAGTGTAAGAGAATTGATCTACAAGAAAAGGCCTCAAAAAAGTTAACAAGAATAGAATTCCTTTGACAAACAACTCTATTATTGAACAAATCTGTTTGGTGTATCACGTAGCCCGTCTTTAAATTACTTTTATTACTTGTTTATTATATTACTCCATTTTTTTTAACCGACATAATATTCAATGCCAGACTTTAGGGAAGCATGGGATCATTTGCGTTGAAGGTTTGATCCATGAGATAATGACTGTTGGACCTCACTTCAGCGAGGCAAATAATTTTCTATGGCCTTTCAAGCTCAAAGCCCCCTCTGGGTGATTTGAAGAAGAAAAGAAATCATTATGCTGAAGGAGGTGATGCTGGCAACAAGGAAGATTACATAAATGAGCTTATTAGAAGAATGAATTAGTTTTTTATCATATCGTCATTAGTATAAATTTTGAGTCTAAGACATTACTTTCTTTATGCATTTATTATTTTGAATGATTGAGTAGATTGAGATATTAATCCATTGCTTGCAATGCAATGAAAAGTTCCTTAGCTTTTGGAGAGAAGTTATTAGATTTGAATTTTGATGCTTGTGCGTTTAATTCGGGATTATTAATTAAGCACTTCTCTGGTGTAGCCATTTGAAAGATTGGAGTCCTAGTTATTTTATTCCAATGGATACCTTAAAATAATTTATAAATTCACTATTACTAGAGAAATTTTAGACGTCTCGAAGCTCCTCCACCTTTTATTATGTTGGCTTGAACCACCACTGCTAATAGTTGATTAAATATTTAATGCAACTTAGAAGTGATTTTTAGTCTATATAACTATCTAAATTTGATTCTAGTATTTAATTTTTTTTTTGTTTACATTTTTTATATTTTAAAATTTTTAAAATGGTTTCTATTACCATTTAGGGGTGATGGGACATGTATTTATTTGTTTGTTTGTTTTTTTGAGTTTTGTTTGGGTTTTTTATTCCAAGTTTGAATGCTTGAGTGCTTGACATGGTTGCGATTAATCATTTTTGATACCCATATAATTAAGAATTCTAAACAATTAAGATTTTGTTTAGTTTGAAAATTGGTTCTCTTGAATTTAATTCACATTACCCTAACGTCTAGAATGATATATTCTTTGGTAAAGTAAGGAGAACAAAAGCAAAAGCAAAAGCAAACGAAAGAACATATATATGCACGTAAGAAGTACGTGCCCATGCTATTCACTAAAAGAGATAGGCAAAAACCAGCTAGTGTAGAAAAGTGTAACTTTACTTTTAAGAGCACTGTTAGGAGAATAATTTAAATTTTAAATTTTAAATTTTTATAATATTATTTAGATTTAAAGATATTATTTTTATTTTAGAAATTTGTTTTCTCTTTTAAGATTATAATGCAATGTTTATAAGTAGAGTTTCTTGTGTCTGGCTTGAAGAGGAGGTCACCACCTTAAGTGAAGAACTATCTCATGTGAAGGGAAGGTTTCTCAACTTTGTCTAGAAAACTTGTAATGGGGTGAGTATTTGAGAGAAAAAATATTGAGATGTTTCGTGGATGTAGGCAAGAAGTGTCAAACCACGTTAAATTGTGTTTTTTGTTATTTCTATTGTGTCTTTTGTGTATATCCTTTCATCCTTATTGTTGTGCATGTAAAGGGGGTTGTTCCCCCAACACACGCACACATTGTACACATATTTGTAAGATTTTTGTTATTATTATTATTTTTTTCAATAAATAATTTTTTCTTTTCTTTATCATTTTTTAATGATTCATTTTATAAATTTTTTCTAGTCTAAAGAATTTGATCTTGTACAACACAAAAATTTCTATTATTATTCATATCATATTCAATTTACACTTCAATATATTTATTGTTCAAAACAAAAATAAATTATAAATGAATTATGCATTAATGAAAAATGTAAATAAATAATAAATGTCATAGTTTACCAATTTTTTAATCTTTATTATGATATATTAATATTTTTTTTATCAAAATTAATGTAGAATGATATGAATAATGATGCAATTAACATTAAAGATGATTGTTAAACCTTTGGTTCATGAACATCATGAACTCAAGAGATAGACAATATCTAAGAAGTATTTAATTGAAGAGAAAAAGGAATGCCACACTATAAGTGATGATTCACAATTTATATACAAATGAGTTTAGTCAACTAACTTTAATAATTGTAATAACAGAAACTAATAAAAACTAATTTTCTAATAGAAAAACTAACTTTCTCTAATAGTAAAACTCCCATTCAAGGTGGACGAAGAATGTTTAATGTGCCCAACTTGGATAGTAGCCTTGAAAACTTGGAGTGAGGAAAGGCCTTGGTGAAAATGTCTGCTAGTTGCTAAGAAGACAACAAGTAAATGAGGCCCACCTTGGCATGCATGTTGCTTAATGGAGTGGCAATCAATGACAATATGTTTGGATCTATAATTGGAAGATCGATTAGTAGCTAGCTGAATAGCAGATTTATTGTCACAAAAATACATAATAGAGGGAATAGTGACTTCAAGGGCACGAAACAACTGTTGTATCCAAAGTAGCTCGCTAGTTAAAGAAGTGAGAAATATGTATTTTGCTTCAGCTAATGACTTGACCACCTTTGGTTGTTTTTATGACTTCCCAGATACCAAAAAGCTGCTAAGGAAAACACAAAATCCAAATGTTGACTTTCGTGTAATAGAACAACAACCCTAGTTGGCATCAACAAAGGTTGAAAATTTTGTATCTTATGTAGCATGAAACATAATTCCTTGACCTAGAGTGGACTTTAAGTACTATAGACTTAATGGAGAGCGATGAGGTGAGACATAAATTGGCTCAAATTGTTGATTGCATAAGTAATGCTTGGCCTAGAAATGGTCAAGTACATCATTCTCCCCTAAAGCCTTCAAAATTGAGATGCATTAGCTAAAGGTACCCCATCAACTTCACTGAGCTTCAAATCCATAGGAACATTAGCATGTTTACAATTGAGAAAACTAGTGTCTTTAATGATTTGAAGAGTATAGTTATGTTGGCAGAGTTGAATTCCTTGTTTGGATCAAGCTATTTCCAAACCAAGGAAATACTTCAAGTCTCCAAGCGCTTTTGATTTGAAGATGTGCTACAAAAGCTCTATTCTTTTGCAAATTAATGAACCATTTGGGTTGACTATTATGATATCATCAACATAAACCAACAAGACAATTCGTTTGGATCCTAATCCCCTAGTGAATAGAGAATAATTTGTAGTAGATTGCTAAAAGCCATGCATGGTCAATGCCTCAGACAACTTTTGGAACCATTATCGAGAAGCCTACTTAAATCCATATAGTGTCTTATTTGGCTTGCAAACTAGCTTCTCCTAAGATAGCCCAAAGGCAATTGCATGTAAACTTCTTCAAATAAGTCTTCATCCAAAAAAACATTATTAATGTCAAGTTGGCACATGGACCATCCTTTTGTGTGGCAATGGACAGTAAAATCTGTATAGAGGTGAGCTTAGCCACTGTAGACAAGGTATCCATGAAGTCTATCCCAACATGTTGCATTTTAGTAACTATGCAGATTGTGTCTGTGAATGCTACCATCTACTTTGAATTTGGTTTTAAAAGCTTGACGACAACCAATGTTGTTTCCCAGCTGAAAGAGGGACATTAAACAAGGTATTATTAGCTTCAAGTGCCTCAATTTCTTCTATTATTGCTTTGTGCTATTCAAGAAAGTGCACTGCCTGATGATAAAATTACAACTCATAATGATTAATGACATTGAAAAGGAAGTTCTTGTACGTAGGAGAAAGCTTGTCATATGACAAATGTGAGGTTATTAGGTGTAGGACATGGCAAATGTAATTTTGAAGATAACTTGGCTATTCAAGGGTTCAGGGTACTTCTTTTAAGGTGGGTTTTTGTTTGAGGTTGATTAGGTAAGATGTTTGGTTGTGTTTGAGGCATACCATTATCAGGTAAAGGTAGTGGTAGTACTGTTAACTAAAATGGGTCTAGTTAGAAATCATGAGAAAAATGTTCAAAAGGAAAAATTAGTCAATATGAATTTTGTAACACCCCAAATTTCAAGTACTAGAAATAAACTACAAGGTAGCTCTTAGTAGGACCCTTCCCATGTGTTATTAGACAAAAGATGCCTTAAGAGTTATTGTTATTATATTTCTTATTATTATTAATATTATTTTTATTGTTATTGTTATAGCAGTTATTATTATTGTTGTTATTATTATTACTACTATTATTGTGTTGTGTTGATGTTATTATATTTATTATTATTATTATTGTTGTTGTTGTTGTTATTAATACCTTAGTATTATAAATTAGTAGGAATATTATCATAGAACTCAAATGAGCATCTAGGGCCCAATAGGGGACTAAAGCCCACTAAGCTACATACTCATCCACATGTTATAAGAAGGGAATAGAGAAGGAGGGTTAGGTTTAACCGTCACAAAATAGAAGAAGAAAGAAGTTAGAGAGAATGAGGAGAAAAGGGAAGAAGAAGAAAAAGAGAAAAAGGAGGAATAGAACTGGAGGACCTAAATCGTAGGACTCAACTTTGCATGACCATAAAGGTGAGTGCTCTCCTCTGTGTCCTTCCTCATCCTTTATGTTATTCTTGTTCATCTATTTATCTTTTTGCCTCCTTATACCTAAATTTAGGGATTTGATGGGTTTTAAGGAGATTGCGAGGGAGTAAGGAAATTATAGATTAGATTGACCAATTATCAATGTAAGAGTGATTAAGAATCTAATTATTTATCTTAAAGCATTTAGAACCCAAAGACAATGGGAAAAATAAATTAAAATTAGTACTTCGGATCCGCCCGACGGGATTAGATAGCCGCTGGGCGACTTTCCTTCAAAAAATGGATTCTGCGTTAACGCTAGGCACGCGAACCCACTGGGCGGGATGAACCACCCACTGGGCAGGTTGGGTTTTGACGCGGGTTCGCTAGATCGCCAAGCGATACTTCCGTCCTGTTGGCGGATATGACTTTTGCTATTCCGTTCTTTGTGTTTATGAACTCCTTTTTGCAGTTTTTAACTCGTTGTTGTTTGTTTTCTTATGCTTTGTTGAGTTTATATTGTATGATTATTATTTATCTTGAAAAAACTGAGTGTGATATGAAATTGTGCCAATGTTTCATGATAAAAGCCTATAAAAAGTTGTAAGCATTATTTGTGACCATGCATCATAGCATTTGAGTTATGTGATAAGGAAAGTATGTAGGAATCTGGCTAGTGGAGGCCGTGATGGGTTATCTATCCTTAGCCTTGGGGGTTATCTAGTTGGAAAAACTCCAATGGTCCATGTTGATCCCATGGAACTGGGGCGTACTAGCAAAATTGGGTAACCCTGACTAGTCACCAGGAGATATCGTGCTAGTTGAAGGTACGAAAGCCGAAAGCATCAGTACTGATGACACTTCTTATGGCCTACATTTACTCCTAGTCTATTTTCCGAAAAGTTTAGGTTGGTGCCACATGTGCATGAGTAATGGTTTAGGAACATAGCATGCATATGTATCTTGTTATCGTGTGATATGTTAAAGTGTGCTACAATTGTAATTATGTGAAGTCTATGTGACCTTCATGAGCAATTGATGTAATGTGAACACGTGTGAAAACATAATTGTGTCTTATGATGAAGTGTCGAGATTATGCATATGTGCTTATGTTATGAATGTATGTTATGCTTGTTTGATGAAACAAAACGATGCGTATGTCTAGTTACTAGGCAAAAGATGTGAAATAAATGTATGTTTGTAATTAAAATTGTGTTTGCTACCTTAAGGATAAGTGAGAGTCTAGGCCCTAGGATAGTGTTATGAAGGTTCTAGTTGGATAATAATAGTTGTGAATAAGATAGAGAAAGAGTGAATCCTCACACAACGTAATAGAAATGTATAAGACAAGTATAAGAGAACAAAATAAGGGTAATAAGGTGAGTGTTAAGGGAGTGTCAAAAGTATTTTAGAACGTTTATGACCTTAGACTTGACCCTTAGAGAATAACCTTAAATATAAAAAGGAAGGAGAGTAAAATCTAAACATGAAGGGTTTAAATACTAGAGAACGTTTTGGGTAAGAAAGAGTTCTTAGGTTAAGAATGAGATAGTAAGATTGCATAACAATTGTGAGAATGAGAGAGGAGTTAACAAGAAACACTGATTATTGAAAGGTGTAGACCTGACCATAGGTATGGATTATTATGAGAGGCCTAGTGAGGCTAAAGCCATGAGAGATAAGTAATGAAGGTTGTCCGAGTAGAAGAGTCTGACCTAGCCGTAGAACCCTTAGAGCACTCACTGAGACATTATGTCTCACTCCTTTAAGTTTTCCCTTTTTTTCAGGATACAAGTGAAGACATATACAAGTGGAGCTTGGAGTCACGTGCAAAAAAATGTAGTCTAGTTTATATTGTTTTCTTGTATTCCTCTTTATGTTTTATTCGACACCTTCGAGTGATAGATGAGTTGTATTAGACGTGTATTTTTTCTCATTGTATTGTTCATATATAATATTTAATTATATTTATGAGTCGCTTTAACATGTTTCTATATTTTTAAGTCTTTCTTTTTTGTTCTTAGAAAGCTAGGCTTAGTTACGGTAATACCCCTTAGGGTGTTACAAATTTGACATCTTGAGATATGAAAACTTAGTTTGTAGTTAGATCAAAGAGTTTGTAACCTTTGTATCAAGGTGGATAGCCTATGAAAACTATTGGGATAGCCCATGGGGAGAATTTTTGTCTTAGAATTGGTATTATGGCCACTTGATTTAAGCAAACAAATACTCAAAATGCATAATACTTTAACAACTTGTTGTATAACAACACTTAGGGTGAGGCATTCTTGAGAGCAGGGGATGGAACTTTGTTAATCAATAAAGCATCTATGTTGACATATTCTCCCCAAAATTGAGTGGGAACCTTTGACTGGTGCATCAAAGCTCTAGCAACATTCAACAAGTGCTGGTGCTTTTGTTTGACCACTGCCTTTTGTTCTAGCCAATATGGATATAAGAATTGATGTTGTGTTCCCACAGATTGAAGAAACTCAGTCAAGGCAAGCTCTTTAGCATTAGCAAATATGAGTTGTATAATTAACCTGTCAAAGTTAGTCTTAACATAGGCAAAAAATAGTTTTATTAAAGTAATAGCCTCAAATTTATGCTGCATAATGTATAGCCAATTAAATTTTGTATGGTCATCAACAATGGTTAGGAAAAACCTTTTCCCATCATAAATAATATGATGATAAGGCCCCCAAATGACACAATGCACAAGATCAAAGGAGTTAGTGGAAAAAGTGATTATTTGAAACAAAAGTCAATCTTCTAAATTTTGAGAGAGGACAAACAGTACAACAATTTGAATTATAACCGAAATAAAGAGCAAGATTAACTTTATTACAAAAAAAAATTAAGAATTTATCATAGATGTAACCTAATCCAGAATGTCGAACATCCATCTCTACTACATTTCAAACAATAGAATTATTCAGATTAATAAAGAAACAATCAGGACTAGGTGTAGGAGATGACCACATGCCATTATCTTGTGTGAACACATGAAGGCCTTGGTGTAAATCACCCTTGCCAATCATCCTCAATGTCTTTGTGTCCTAAATGACAAAAGAATTTGAGGTAAAGATTATATAATAGCAATGATGTTGTAGTAAAGAACTTACGTAAAGCAAATTAATATGAAATGAAGGAATGTACAAGACATCTATCAAAACTAGCTAAGAATTGATTGTAACATCACTAATGCCAACTATAGTTGCTAAGGACTGATTAGATAGAGTGATAGTTTTATATTGGAGAGATGTATAAGTGATAAAATTTGATACAGAAAAACTAATATGAAAGGTGACATCTGAATCTAATACCCAAGGACCTGACTTGTTAAGAGAATAATGAACAAATAGGGTGAAGGCCATACCATTTGAATACTCAACATGATCCGACTTTAACACATTATATCAAGCTAAGTGTTGTTGCAACATATTCAACAATTGATGTCACTGTTATGGAGAAAGATTCAAATTAGCCTCTAAACCATGTGTTGAAGTTGCATTCAATAGTTGATTCACCATGGGAGCAGGTTTATGCTTCTTATGGCTTAGGGGATAGTCATGAATTTTGAAGCACTTGTCTTTGTTATGGCCCAATAAGCCACAATGTGCACACATTGGCTTATCTTTCTTTGAATTCTTGGACTTAGAATTGGCAGCATTTCCTAAACTTGCTAATGAAACAACATAGACTAATTCAAAAGAAGGTTGAAGACTTACTTCCCTGTGTTTCTCATCTTGGAGGATTAATGAAAAAATTTTGTTGTTAAGGGAATTAGGTCCATTAGCATATTTTGACCACAAAAATGAGAAGAAGAAAAAACTTAATTCAATCCCATTAAAAAATCATCACATACTTGGTACGATAATGACTAAGCAAAGGATGGACTCCTCCACATTTGCAAGAATGTTCAGGTCGATACTCAACTAGTTCTTCCCGTAAGGTTTTGAGCTTTGTAAAAAACTGATTAGCAGTAAGAGTTCCTTAATGACAACTCATGAGTTCCTTTTTCATCCAAAAAATGCGAGGACTATTTTGTTGGTTGAAGCGCTCTTGAAGATCGCTCCAAATGGCAAAAGCAGTATTTGAATATATCACACTTGAATTAATCTCCTTGAACACAGAGTTGATGATTTAAGAAGAAACAATATTATTGTTGCTTTCCCAAGCATGGAGAGCTTTCACATCAACAACATCAGGTTGAGGAATCAATCCATCAACAAAACTAAGTTTATTTTTGGCAATTAAAGCCATACACATGGCACGATGCCATGAATTATAATTTTCACCAACCAAGGGTTGAGATACTAGAATCAAGATGAGGCTATTAGAAGGATTCAAGAAGAAGGATTATTTTGTTCTTCCATTAATGAAGAGAAGAAGAAATAAATCAAGAGCTAAAGAAAAGATGAAGAAAAGGTTCCAAAGATACTAAGCATATGCATTTGAAAATTTACTGATACCATGTTAAACTTGTTTGGTTTATGAAGATGATGAACTCAAAATACATTAAATGCTTGGGAGAAAATTGATGGAATCCTATATCTTTAGTCATGGGATCCTATACTTTTTTTATGATATAATTATAAGTTATTATGCTATTTTATAATGAGTTTTTAAATTTCGTTTTATTATATTAAGCTTATTTTTTTCTGTAGTAAACTTTATCAAGTTATGACTTTTGAATATATTTTTTATTAATTAGTGATATTTAATGTATCAATTTAAAATTAAACAATACTGTCACTAGAATAGTATAATATGTTAAGAAAATGATTATTTCACGTAAACATTATATATATAATTAAAAATCAATATTATAATATTTATATTGATAAAAAAAATTGAAGTAAATTTTTGAAAAAACATTGGCCTATGAACCACGTTATATAACCGATAGCCCATAGAAAACTACGTTGAGCTACAAAATTGCCAACCTCCATTTAAATTGACTTAATTCAATGAGTTGTTATTTGCACTCCTCCTTTTTTTATTCTTCCCACCTCCTATATTTTTTGTAAATTTTATAATTCCTAAACTACCCTCAATCCCACACCCTCCCTCCTTTCTAAAAACTCTTCCCCACCCCACACCCCTTTTCCCTTCTTCAATATTCATACCCCTTTCCCACACCCCTTTCATCTTCTCACTCCTTCTACAAGCATTGCTCCTTTTGCTCACTTCATTTTTCGTGAGTTTTTTTTTTTTTTTTTTTTGTGATTTGCTGATGTAACAGAAACTAGTTTCTGTCTTATTAAAATACAAAACAAGAACCGATTCCCATTGCGTATCTTCTCAAGAAAATTAATATGGATATCAAACGTCAAAATTAACTAAATTAAATATATTAATATGGATATTTTCATTAATAAGTTATTCAAGTCATAAAATTTATTAAATTATTTAATCAAAATATAAAAATTAAAAATACATAATAAACTAATTAATTACATTATGAAAATTAGTTTCTACATGTAAATAAAAATTAGTTTCCATTACATTTTACGTTATAAAAACTAGTTTTCTCTTTAAGACTATTTTTATTAAAAATATTAAAAAAAAAACGAACGGTACGAAAAATAAAGAGGGGTGCTAAGTGCTAACAACAGTGCCCTAATCCAATTGGACAAAAACAATATGTATGGTGACTCGTTACCGGCCGACCCAAATGACTGCTCTACATTACAGTCATGAGTCATTACTCAACCCATTGGGATATTTTGGTTTTCTACTTTTCTTCTTTCATTCTTTAAGTACTTTTTGTCCATACTCGATAAAGTGGTGAGTGGGTGGATTACGTGACAAAGATATGCAACCTGTGTCGGTGGGTCCTATCTATCTTTCCACTGGCTTGCAAATGTATTTGTTGGTTAAAATGTTATCTATGAAGACAATATTCTGGTTCTATTCTTTTATGTGCTTATAATGTCCCTGGGGTATTCATTGGCAAAACGGACAGACTCTACATCATTCTCAGCGAATTGTCCTTCATTTGAATTTGATGGAATTGCATTTAGCCTTTTGAACCGTTTTAAGAAAGCTAACAATATTCTTTAGGGAGAATTATACAAATGCGGAAGATTTGTTGATTTTTTTTATAAGAAAATGATTCTTTTTTGGGGGTCCAATAATATGACGACGATTTGTTTTATATTGATACTTTATTATATTTATATTATACAAAATTAAATAGTTATCAGAAAATCTACACTGCTTAATTTCATGATTTGTAATTATCATTATCGTGAGGGTTCATTACATTATCTCTTATTAGTTGGCACTTGGCACTAATTAATTACACGTAGATCTTGTATGATTTTAAAATTACACATTTTTTATTTCTTTTATTTTGTTATTTTTGAGAATATTATATGTATAGCCTATATGTAAAAATAAAGTAAATGCGTGTAATTTTTTAAAAATTGTCAATGGATAAGAAAAATATATAATAATATATAAGAGAAAATAGGTTATGCAGTAAAGTAGTTTTACACTATAATCCAATCACAAATTACCGTGTATGGTAAATTTGTTAACTTTTACAATAATTACCTTAAAAATCACACCAACAGTTATTTCTAATTAGTTGACAATGTAAAACATTTTACATTAACAGTGCATAATCATTAAACTCTAATATATAAATAGAAAAATTGTATAATTTTTTAATAAAATATGTAATTACTGTTAACCTTTGACAATTATAGTGTAATTATCCCTTATCACTGTTCTAATAACAGCTAAACATTTCAGCTCCATCATTTAATTATGATTGCGGTAAAAAATAACTTTTTCATAAGTATTTATTAAAAAATAAGCTAAATTATATTTTTGGTCCCTCTATTTTTCTCAATCCTCAATTTCGGTCTCCCTTCTTTTTTTTAGAGATATTTAGTCTTCTTATTTTTTAAAATTTGTAATTTTGGTCCCCCTACTTTTTTTTTAGAGACATTTAGTACCCTTGTTTTTAAAAATTTACAATTTTGGTCCCTCCGTCAAATTTTTTGCTTTGATTTAGTAGTTTAACGTTGACTCTAACTTGTCAATGTTGACTCTGACCTTAATATGTCATTTAAGTATTGATACGTCAGAATCAACGTTAAATTACTAACAATCAACGTAAGAGATTTGATGGATGGACCAAAATTACGAATTTTTAAAAATAAGAGGACTAAATGTCTCTAAAAAAAAATAAGAGGACTAAAATTACAAATTAAAAAAATTGGAGGACCAAAAATATAATTTAGTATAAAAAATAAATAAAAAAAGTAAGATAAATTAAACTTTTTCTATAAGCTAAAATTAACTTATATATTATAAATTTTGGAAAAATTAAATAAAAAAACTTCTATAAAAATTAATTATAAAAAATTTTATTCGGACTATATTTATTTTGTTTTAAGAAAATGAAGAGCAAAGTGAGACTGAATCGATTTTTTTTTTCTTTCAAGTAATAAAGTGGATTTTGTTATAGCTAGGTACGTGGTTTTGGAAGAAACCGGGAGAAAATAAAGCGTTGTGCTTGCTATGTCAGATGCGTCAGCTTCAGTGGGCGATTCTTATCATATCCTTCGCACGATTGAGAAGACGCGTCGCTCTTATGTTTACTTTTGATGCCATGTGGCCACGCTTTTAAGATAATAAGAGAATGACACGTAGTAGCCCTGCGCTCAAAGGCATGACAAGTGTAGCCACAAATTGTCCTTTAACAATCCAACAGATAATTACATTCGAGTGGAACGCATGACATTGTTTGTCCAATTGTGAAGGTGTAGCCATGAATTGTGGTCACGAAGACACATAGTAGTTCCTAAGTTCAAAGACTTGACAAGTGTAGTCACAAATTGTCCTTTCACAACCCAACACACATAGACATAGTTCACATAGTTGTGAGAGTACAAGTTGAAGTTGAACGCTATGCATGGCCCATGTTGAAGCGTCACGGTGACGACGCTCGTTGTGTTGCGACAATAAGGTTATGGTTATGGAGGCACATAAAGAGAAGAGAGAGCAAGTACAGAAGGAAGAAGAGATCACAAGAGGATCGAGGAAGACTAGTAACGAAGAGAATGGAAACAAAGGGTGACACGGTGACCAAAGGGCGATTCGTGAGTCCGTAGTATCGGGTGGCGGTAGTGACAAAGAAAGAGCTCAAACACCCGATGATGTATTGGCCTTCTCTCGACCAGTTCGTAACGTCGACTCGTCCCTGGAATAAGCCATGATTTTGTTGTATTTCAATGCATTAGGGTTTTGAGTTAAATTTTCATATATTGTTACAGTGTCGGCTAATAAGAATTATTATGAGTTAAATTTTCATATATTGTTACAGTGTCAGCTAATAAGAATTATTATACATATAATTTTTAAAATAATTATAATTGAAATTAATAATTGATTTTAATATGTTTTGAGTCCCTCAAATTTGAGGTAAGTTTGTTTATAGTTTCCTAAATTTAAAATTAATCTTTTTAGTCCCTGTAATTTAAAAAAAAAAAAAACATGTTTTAGTCGCTCAGGACTACCTATAGCATTATTGACAGGGACAAATTGAGTCAGTTGTACAACATCAACTGAGTTTGGTGTAATGTTTTCACTAACAGAAACTTTAATGTGTGGGTTTTGTGTGGCAAATTCAGTAGTAAGTGAGTTTTAAGTGATAGAATGGGAGACATCTTTAATACTATTGGGTAGGATACCAATAACATGCTAGGGTTATCAGCAAAAGTTTACTTAGAGGATTATTGTACAGGCCAAAATTGTAAGCAATTTTACCCTGTCCTAGCTACTCAACTAGCCTCTAGGTGTCAAGGGATCTCCTTGAGGAGGGTTACTCACCAAACAAGATTTTAGTAACGTTAGGGGGAATCAAACCCGTATCTATATAAAAGATGAAAGTTGACTCTGGATACTTGACTACTTATGTCGACCCACGTTAGCTATTGTATATTTTAACATAAACAAACTAAAGAAAATCCAAATCTACTAAATAAATAAGGGCCTGTTTGGGACGATTTTAATTGAGTTTCAAAAATTTCAAAAACTAAAACCAGTTTTTAGTTTTCAAAATTAGTTTTAGTTCTTTTTTATAAATTTTGGTTTTATAATAAAGTCATTTTGAAATTTCTTATCCTATTAAAAATTAGTTTAAGAATATGTTTTTGTTGTGGTGACAATGGTGGCAATAGTGGCAGTGGTGACGGCAACAGTGATGGTGGTGGTGGCGGCGACGGCAGCGGCAATGCCAACAGCAACGGTTGTGGTGATGCCAGTAGTGGTGGTGGTGGTGCTTGTAGTGGTGGTAGCAGTGCCGGTGATCATGGTGGTGATGGTGGAAGTGGTGGCAGTGCCAGTGGTAGTAGTTGTGATGGTGGTAGTGGCATGAAGGGTCATTGTCAAATATAGTGATGGTGTGTATTTTTTAAAAAAATTAAAAACTAAATCTACAAATCATTTTTTCTTAGTTTTAAAAATGAAGGTAAAAGTGTTTAAAAAATGAGTTAAAAGCCATTTCAGCTCCATCTTAACTAAACGCATTTTATTTTGAAAATTATATTTAAAAATTAAAAACTCGCAAGCACCCCAAACAGCCCCTAAATAACCCATAAAAAATTTATGCTCAATTAATCATCATTTCGCGTTTCAGGTTGGCCCCACAGCCACTTCAGTACACACAGGGATTTGATATAGTAAGCTTGAGTATATGAAGTCTGAGGTTGGTTCAATATTCTACGCCTAATCTAGTCATTTTAGTCTCTGAGCTAATTGTTATCAGTTAATTTTAGCATAAATGCCAATGGATGCATTTGTAGTATAAAGTTAATTAGTATATGTAGGATTTTTACAATTATTTTAGTCTTCAAAAGTTAGGTTCTTTTTTCCCATGATCATCGTTCACCTTGTTTGGACTTGAAACCATACTTCTATCTAATAAGAGATACCTTCTCACATGTTAACTATTAAGTCTAAAATGATTCAAATGTTTTAATGACAGCAAATAACAATAAGAGAATATTGAATTTTTTTTTTGAAAGCAAAGGACCTAAGCCCAAAAAAATCAAAAATTATACATGGATTAAACAGGGAGTAGCGACTTTCAAAATATCATAAACAAAAAACTAATTTGATTGTTTTGAAGCTAACATTTGTTAAGAAGTATGCATATGTAAGTTGCTTGGCTACATCATCAAAGTAGAAGACATAACAAATGCATTTCACTGCACAATGTATGTTAGAGTCATAAGCTTCACATGCTTCGTCTAATAAAGAATCCTATATACTTTAAGATCACTAGTGCAAAAAACACATACTAAGACATGTTTTCAGATCGATTGATAAACAATCAATGTAAACAAAAATGTGGTGGCAAACTTGTAAATAAAAGTACCAATTTTACATCGGTTATTAGTTTAACCGATGTAAAAACTACTTTTTACATCAGTTAAAAATTTAAACAATGTAGAAAGTCACTTTTTATATCGGTTAAACTAATAACTGATGTAAAAAAGGTTATGTATACGACTTTGATCTGATTCCCCTTCATTTTGCTAGTGCGCTCTCGACCCCAAAACCCTAGAACCTCGCCACTCCTCCATCACCGTTATCGCCACCACGTTTCCTACCCAAAAATCGCGACCATAACCATCACCACCGCTGACACCATGATTTGCACGCTCCCAACTCCAATCACCAAGAACGCCACCACCAGAACTCACTGCCACTGTGAGCCCATCTTCGTCACCATGATGCCCTTCTCCGTTATGAGCCCTTCTCTGCCACCATGAGCCCTTCTTCATCGCAAGCCCTTATCTTCATGAGCCCCCCACACCTTGTTTTGCCTGGCCCACAATGTAAGTTTTCAATAACTATCATTATATTCTACCTATGTGACCTCCATTGTATCTGTTTGTACCTATGTGACCTCCATTATATTTGTTTATGTTTTGGTTTAACCAAGAGACTATTCAGCCTTGCCTCTGTTGTGTGTAGCCTATTGTGGGTTTGTTTCTATCCATTTGGCCGTGGTGTTGCGTGCGTTTAATTATGTCCATTGTATCTGTTATGCAAGTTCTGATGATCTGGCTAATCCATTATATCTGTGATCTGTGAATAGTTTGTCGTTATGTATTTTTTTATATTAATATTGTCAAAATTGGCGGGGGGAGGGGGGTGTTCAATGTTATGAATGGATGTATTTTTTCTAGACATGCTGTATATTTTGTAAAAAATTTGATTGGATTGTCTAATTTGTTAGTTAATTAACAAAGAATAAGAATGGTCATATAGAGCTTAGTTGGGCCTTGTGTGATATTCTAATATTCGTTAATTTCAATTGTATGACTTTTCAGGATGACAAATAGGTTTGCATGTGAAGGGTTAATACCCTTCCCTCCGAACTACATGTCCTACAACCAATATGAACCCCTTGATACATTTTAAACAAGACAACATTTTTTCTTATTTTTTTCTTTTTGGGAACGCAAAATTGTTCCTTTTTTTCCTCTCTTGCTCTCTCATAATAATAATTTAGCATTTTTGCATAACGAAGAAAGAATCTAGGGTTTTTGTGAATGTGAAGGGAATATTAGGATTTAGATGTGCTAACATGATTGGTTAACACTCATCCCTGCTTGTTACGCGTCCTACAAGCAACACAAGGTTAGTCATATATTCCAAACAAGAAATCAATTTTCTTGTTTTTTTCTTTTTGCAAATGCAAAATTGTTTTTTTTTCCTCTTAAGTGATCAACGAAGGATGCAAAGTGAATCACTCTTTGTTCTGTCATAAAAAACAACAATCAGAGGACCAGTATAAGCCTTTTTCCATTTTCAAATTGTTCATCACTAAAACATCTAATTTCAATAGAAGCACCAAATAGTTCAATAATTGACAACTTTCCCTCTACAACAAAATTTTCTCCTATTTTGTTTTAACCTTGGAAGTAAAACCAAGTGGTAGGTTGTAGGATCCTCCACCCTCTTTTCCACCATTGCTACCGCATCTTTATTAGTTTAGGAAGGCCAACTTATGATAGCTAAATGGCACATAGTTAAAATGTTGAAACATGACACAATTGGAAACTTATCACTTCTAACCTTACAAGATACATTTGCTACTTTGTGCTTAGCAATTCCTTTTTCAAACTTCTCAATCCGGCCTTCAAGATTATAGGATACTACACCCTTTTTCCACACAACCATCATATGCCTCCTTTCGTACTTGAATTTGATTGCTTCTACCAACTTGATCAAGGTTAACTTATGATGAGCTGAATGGCACACTGTGAGAGCAATCAAATCCAAGTAAGGAAGCCTTGCCAAGATTTGACACTTTTGATGTAAAAGAACCAACTAAGAACCTTGAAAAAGTGTTTGCTCAATATACTTTGTTTTGTAAATTTCTCTGATTTATAGCTTTTTAATTTTCTATTTTTTTCTATATTGTTTGCAAAATATACTAATAACATCTTCCTATATTACTTGACATTTGCAAACTTAAGTTTTTATGGTGATATTGGTGTGGAGAAAATGTTAGCTTCTATTTAGGTCAAATAGAATGTCCTCTCATTCTATTTATCCCATTTGCTTCACACCAATATTACTATAAAGACTTGTCTTCGCAATGCCCTGCAATATAAGAAGACATTATTAGTAGATCTTATAACCAATATAGGAAAGTATAATTTCAAAGAAGTTATAGTTACAAGATTTGTTTTCATAATAGAGTCTAGTGGGCAATCACTATTTTAAGGTTCTTAATTCAACCTTATACATCAAAAGTATGAAACCATGACAAGACTTCCTTAATTGGATTTGATTGCTTTCACTGTGTGTCATTCTGCTCATCATGAGCTGGCCTTCATCAAGTTGGTGGAAGCATTCAAATCCAAGTAAGGAAAGAGACATATATGATGGTTGTATTGGAGAAAGGGTGTAGTACCCTATGATCTTGAAGGACGAATTAAGAAGTTTGAAAAAGAAATTGTTAAGCGTAAAGTAACAAATGTGTCGACTAAGGTTCAAATTAATAACTTCTTGTATATGTGTATATATATATATATATATATATATATATATATATATATATACACATATACAAGAAGTTATTAATTTGAACCTTATTCAACACATTTGTTACTTTGTGTCATTTAGCCATCATGAGCTGGTCTTCCTTAACCTCATAAAGACGCGGCTGTAGTGTGGAAGAGAGGGTGGAGATTCTATGACCTACCACCTAGTTTTACCTCCAAGTTTAAAACAGAACAAGGAGAGAATCTTGTTGCAAAAGGAGAAGTTGTCTATTATTAAACTATTTAGTGCATCTACTTAAATTAAATGTTTTGGTGATAAATTAATTTAGAAATGAAAAGGCTTACATTAGTCCTCTGACTTTTGTTTTCCTAATACTAACATGAGGTTCACAACTCTTCATTCTCCATTGATCACTCTTATTGTTTTAATTAACATTTTATCCTTTTATGTGAACTTGCAGATATTCAACAATCCGCATCCATCTTCCGACACAACATGGATGACATCTGCACATGTGTATTTAAGTTGTTTACAATTCTATTTCAGGGAGTTTGGAATGGTATTTTAGAAATAGTTATGTAGATAAAATTTATATATTTGTTTCAAATGTTTTTAAGAGGTAAATTATAATGAGTTGTAGATAAAATTTATATATGTTTAGAATGAGTTTAGGGAGTAATTTCTTGTTTGAATTGTGTTTAGGAGGTATTTATATAATTATATTTTAATGCATATTTGATTATATTTCGAATTTAGCATACTTAAAAATGATTGTACTACTTATTTGGGTCTGTTTTTATTTTACAGGTTGTGAAATGTATAAAACAGACAAAATATTAAAAAAGCATTATTTCTAGGTGTAGAAAGGTAACTTTCTACATTGGTTAATTACATCGGTTAAGGCCTTAACCATGTAGAAAGTTACCTTTCTATACCTAGAAATAGACTTTTTACATCGATTACAGGCTGAACCAATGTAAAAAGTCACACATTTCTACATCTATTTAGGTGGAATTGATGTAGAAAGTCTTTTTTACATCGGTTCTTTTTTCAATGTAAAAAATCCCCACTTTCTACATTAGCGGTATCTGCATCAGTTCCTTTGGTTAAAAATATTACTCTATAAGATTGAGAATTTCATTTAACTTACTCAAAAAAGGACAAAATTAGCAAAATAACCAATCTTTGGATTTCGAATCTGATTAACATAAATGTGGAAGCAAGCAAAATATATGATTAGAAGAAGTCAGCACATCTAATCACAAGAATGAAAATTTCTACTTGCTACACAGTTTTTATACAAAAGGAATAAATAAAACATTTTTATTCTGACTTTTTCCAGTCAAATGAAAAAAACATTTAATACAACATTAAATGAGCTTCATTGTTCAAATTCAAGAAGACTTCATCAACAACTATCCCTTTCAATGCCTATAAATATATCCAAATTCACAAGAATATACACTACATACAAAAAATACATGAAATAATGTCGATATCGTAGTGTTAGCCACAACACCAACATTAATAGCGTTAGCCAAGTCTGACACAACTTGGAAGCAATTTAATTTTTTTAAATGGTAAAATATTTTTGTTGGCCAAAGCCGACACTAATGTGAAAGTTAACGAGGAATTTAAAGTCTGCTTTACCGAAAATAGCATTGTAGAGTTCACCAAAGTCGACAATACATTTAAATAGTTAATAAAGGCCCATTGAATGATATCTGATCATTCCAAGCATGGGTTTTTACACAAAAAGGCATGGGATGTAACATCAGCTTGACCGACGCTACTTATAAAATAGGTACGCACCTAAAACCTTTCCTTTCACTTTTCCTGTCTTTCTCTCTCTCTCTATCACCCCTTGCCCAGACTGACGACGTCGTTGACACTCCCTCATGGTAAGTATTTTTTTCTTTCACTCATTTCTTCTTTTCACTCTCTCATGTTTGCTTATTCAATCTCTTTCTTAGGTTAAATGCACCACCACTAAGCCTCTAGTGCCCCACCACCATGCCTCCACTACGCCGCCACCAGTAAATGTTTGCCTCTTTCTTTCTTATTCTCTTTATTGCTTTGTTTTCTTTATTTGATTATTGAGTGACAACCATAATGGTTGATAAATTGATTGTTATTGTTGTAGGATGCTTGTTGATATAAATCAAAAAACTTATTTGGTTGTTTGATTGAGAATTTTAGGAGTTAAATTTGCTTAAAAGAATTTTCCCTAGAGATGACAATATTGGATGGTACATGGGTTGGGAAGAGTTCACAACAAATTTTTTTTGTTGTTGTTGAGTTTCCTTCAAGTTTCGTGCCTTTTATTGCTTCTAGGAGAATTGAAAATACAAGTAATGCAAAAAAGATTTAAATGGTAGTTTAGGATTTAAAATTGTGTGGGAGGTAAAAAATTTGATCCTGCTTGTTGGCACTTTGTTTTGTACATATTGTGTTTGGAGCTTAAGGCAGGAGCTTATGTTAGAAGGTATATGATGCGTTACCGCAAGTGTATGGTATCATCGAGTAATAAAAATATTGTTCTCTCCACAGGAACTATGTGTTTGGCTTTGTAATTATCGCAATTTAATATAAATTAAACGAAGAGAATTGAATTAGGAATTTAGGTTTTTAAAGTAAAAGTAAATGAATTAAGAATTGGAGATTCAATTAAGCAAGCAAATAACATTGATAATGATTCAGTAAGAGAAAACTTCTAGGATTGAGGTTCACTCTATGACACTTACTAAATTAATTCCCTTATCCCGTGCTCCTACTTGTTCTTCTTGAGGGTGAATTAACCTAAGATACCCTCCATTCTCTTTCAAGATACGAAAGGGTGTCTAATCAAATTAGCCCCCTACTTTTTTGGTGGTTGTGTTTAATTAGACCCAATGAGCTCTTTGTCAATTCAATTAATCCCCAAAGGTTTCGCCTACTTTCATGGTTTAGACCTAGGTTTCTTCCCTATAGTTTCAGTATTTAAGTTCCCTTTTCAGTACTTCCCCAAATCCCTAAGGCTATGTAAAACGTGGCCAATTCGTTTCACAATAAAGAAAATCAATGAAGAAGAAATTAAGAGAGGAACAAGAATCACACAAAGATAAAAGGAATCAATTCATTAAACGTTCATAGGGCTACGCTCAATCCTAGAATAAAGATGACTGCTCACACATAGCCATAGAAAACAAATAAGTAGAAAAGAGAAACATTCAAACTGGTAAAGAGGAAAAGGCGAATATCGTAATCCTAAGCTCTCGCTCTCCACAGTCAATGCCAAGGTTCAAGATGATTAAACTAATCCTAAAAGGTCTATTTAAAACCTTAGGCTAATTGGAGTCTAAGCCCAAACAAAATAAAAATGCAAAAATACTTAAAATAGTTCACAGGTGACAGGTCATAGGCAAAATGGTTGTTCACAGGCTGCCCTTGATCCTTGCTGCCTTGACTTTGGTGCGCCCACAAATTGGTTCACGAGCTGCCCATGAACTCTGTTGTTTGATCCTGATATGCTCAACAGATTGGTTCACGGGCAACAATGTGTTTCATGGGCTGCCCGTGATCCTTGCTGACTGTGAAGAAAAGATTCAATCTTCTTGGTTCTTTGCTGTAACTATAAGAGCTTTCCACTCCTTGCACACGCTCCAAGCTCTAAATCAAAGGAAAATCTACTCCTGAAACCAAAACATGACTAAAACTATGACTAGTCCAACAAAAAGGAAAAACAACTAAAATAACTAGAAATAGAACCAAAGAAGGCATAAATATGCAACATATTCTAATTATAATGCTATGCAAACATGGTATAAAATACGATGCATCAGTAGAGATATGTAAATAATGTTATTTTTGATTCAATACTATATATAGTTGTGAACTTTATTATGTGAATTCATGTATTGTTTGTTAGTAGAGAGCAAAGCTTAAGAGGGATGATCTTGTCTGAGATGTATAATGTTGGATTATGTGCTAGTAATTTTGTAAATTTTGTATGTGTTTGTTGTTTGTTAATGGAGAGCTAAGCTCAATGGGTGTAATCTTGTCTAAGATGCAGGATGTTGGATTATTTGTTGGTAATTTAATAAAGTTTGCATGTGTTTATTGTTTGTTAATGGAAAGTTGAGCTTAATAGGTGTGTTTATTACCTAATTTTTAAGTTACTATAAATGTATAGTGTTAGTTTTTATTATTTTTCCAGAAAAAATTTGGAAATATTCAAAATAAAAGGGTTATTGTAACCCTGGTGTTTTCCTAATGTGTGATATAATGGTTTAATAATTGAAAGTGGAAATTAAATTTAATTTTGTAATTAAGATGTAATAAATGAATTGTAGATGTGTGGTTGTTGTTTTATGTTGTGTTGTCTTAAAGACTCCAGTTTGAATAGTGGAATTTGAGAAAAAGTTATTTGAGCCAAATGTCTCTATTGATAATATTTTAGTTGGTTTAATAAGGAAACAATGGCGTTTAGCCAATTTTGGGTTTAGGAGTGTCCAGAGGTGGGACTTGGGCCTTGGTAGGTCAAAGGCCTTTGGGCCCAAATCCCTTTTAATAGAGGATTACCACTCATCTCCCTCACTTTTGCTTCTTTTTAAGTGTCGCAACCGGGGTCACGACCGGATGGCGAAAAAGGAAAAAAATGATCAGAAGAGTTGCCACTATGATTTATTAAGGATAAACCATAGAAAAACCTACAAATGAAGGTCTTGAACCGAGAGAAAGGTTCGGGAGTTATTTACGTGTAGGGAAGGTGTTAGCACCCTACATGTCCATCAAAAGATGGTTACCTTTTCATTCTAATGTGTGAAAGTCTTATCTCTTGATTAGCCATTTTATTTTGAACATTAAAAAGGGATTAAAATCTTTTTAGGTTTTTGAGATCGACAGGGGTGAGACCCTGCTCCTACGTATCCTCTGGTGCAATGAGAACTCAGACTCACGTAGTTCTTTGTAGAAAATATTTGTTGGTGGATTGTTTTTTTTTATTTTTATTTTTATATTTTATTATATATTTTTATTTTAGTATGGTAAAGGCATACTCAATAACCAAATTGGAAGTGCATCTAAAGTGGTTATCAATATACCTTTTAGATTTTTATAATAGTCAAATAGAAAGTGCATCCAAAGTGACTATCATTAAAACCTTTGTTAAAATATATTTTATTATTTTATCTAATATTATTGTTTTTTTTTTTTTAAATGATAACCAAATAAGAAGTGCATCTTAAATGATTATCATTAAAGCTTTAATAATGTCCAAATAAGAAGTGCATCCTAAGTGGACATTACTAAGTTTAAGGGTTTATTTACTTCATGTATTTATTTATTCATTTATTTTATTAAAGAAAACTAATTATAATTATTACTATAAAGAAGAAGTCGAAAGCATTAAAAATAATCTATGGATCCTACGCTAACCTCATCAGGTTTGATTGTTTATTTAATAATTATTAATTAATTTCATAAAAAGGGTTTAAGAGAAAATTAAAAAAAACATTTAGTGAGCAAGTAAAGACGTTGTTTCTAGATTGCTAGCAAAAAAGTATTTTAATCATTAAGCCTTGTTTCCGAAAACTTCAACATATTCACATTATCTGATATTTACTTATCTTTTTATTTGCCTTTTGCCACATGCTTAAATTTTATGCCTACGCGTGCTGCAACGGGCAAAATATGTCAAGTTTACCTTCTCATCATCATTTTTTTTTTAAAAGGAAATGGATATGTGGGAAGGAGGAGTCGATCCCCATTTTCATTTCTCAATGCACCCTTGTGTATGGGCCAGGCCCATCATCGACGCACGACGGGCGAGGGGGTAAGCCCCCTGTGCTTCTTCATTTCCAAATTCCAAATAATTTCTAAGTCCCCAAAGGAGCTTTCGTACAATGGCGGCATGAATCTAGGTCACAGATTCCGAACTGAGTGATGGCAAAGGAGAACAGTTCGTTTCTCCTCGAGTTCCTCCCGTCACGAAGCTAGGACGGTGTTGAGACGATATCGCCACGACCAAGGAACACCAGAGCTGATGCGTCGAAGACATAGCAGAGCGCCGTGACGGCGTGGCGGTGGCGATGCAGAAGCTTGTGCAGAAATGGCGCAACGGTGAAACGGACATGCCTTGTCGGCAATGACGATCCTCTCTGTGTGGCGGCTGAAGTACTGACTCAAATTAGTTCCACTCCATTACTACCTTATTGTGACAGTGACGATCTAGAATCGTCTCTGGTTTTGGAACTACTTATGCGTTTTTTATTTCGAATTTATTTTGTTATTGAATTTTGGAAATGTTCGAATGAATAAACATGTGCATTATGAACATCGTAGTGACAGAGTAGTGTATTAGGATTTGGAACAAAATTGTTATTAATATTCTAATGTGTGCATTGCAAAGCATTCGCGTCTTTGACAAATAACCGAAGCCAAAAAGTTCGTAACTAAATACGCTGATTATGTGAAGGAGACTAGAAACAGTACTTGCTGCTATCATGAACATGAATTAGATTATTAGAGAAGGTACAATGACCGAATCAAAGAAGAGAACGGTATCATACATCATGTAAGGGAAGTCATCAACATAGAGCAAACAAGCATCGTATTAAAGGAATAATGAAAGAAACAGAGGAACCAGCCAATAACAGAGAATGAGAAAAGATGAAATACCTCTATAATCTTCCTACTTAGCAGCGTGTTCCTCTTTCCTTTTCAATCTCTTTCCTCAATCTAACAGCTTTTCTCCACTTTTTCTCTATTTTCTCTATTTCTGCTTTTTCTTCTTGTTCCCTCTTTTCTCGCTCAATCTTTTTTGTTTCTCCCCTTTTCCCCTTTTTATCCATTTATTCATCTTATTTATAGGACTAATAAGGCTTGCCCCGCAAGTTTCTAATTCCCTTATTTTTTTTTTATCATTTATTATTATTATTTCTTTATTATTATTTTTTAACTTTGGAATTTTTTACTTCCTTTTCCTCTATTTGGGAGGACTATAGGTCCAATGCATCGAGCCCAGTAAATGTAAGACGAAAGGAACATTATTTAACTGATTTTTTTATTTTTTATATACTTTTATTATTGTTTTTATATTTATTATTATCTTTTTTTTTTTTTTGCATGGACTATCCGGATAAAATTGGGTATTCACATTAAGTTTTTCCTCCAAAATCTCTCTAAGGTCTCTCTAACTCTCTCTTCCGTTTATTTCCTCAAATCCAACAAGTAGAACTGTGGTTGTTCTTCTTCTTGAAGGTTCTCCTCATGGTTTGGCTCAAAAGTTCAAGTTTTACTTCTCTTCTCTTCCTATAATTCTAAATTTGGAGTCTCTACGAGGTAAAGGAAGCTTACTATTGGTTGATTTTGTGTTAGTGGTTGCTGATATGTTGATTTCATGTTTTTGAAGTGGTTAAATTTATATGAATGCTATCATGTAGTTGTTCTTGGAAAAAAGGGGGGGTTTGAAAGGGGTTTTTGAAAATTGTTGATGATTAGTGGGTGAAATTATTATGTAATTGGTTAAAAAGGTATTAGAAGTAACTATAATTGTTTTGTGATGCTTGGTGTTGATTGATTTTGTCAAAAATAACTTAGTTCATCTTCCTGCGAACTACAAAAATTGCATTTGGTGTTGGGCACCAGTTTTCTGTCGTCAGGAGACAGTTGACAAAAAGTTGTCTAGAAGTTTGTTGCTTAGTGACAAAATTGGCGTTTAGCGATGAAATTTTGACCTATAGCGACAGATTTTGACGCTAGGCGACAAAATGCCTAATTCTCTCTGTAATGTTGGCGCAGGGCGCCAGTTTGTCGCGCCTGGGTGGCAAAGTTTTGGTTCCTTTCTGTTGATTTGGCGTTGGGCGCCAGCCTAGTGGCGCTGGGCGACGAGTTGATTGATTCTCCTCTGTTTTTGAAGTGCTAGGTGCAAATTCTATGGCACTAAGTGTGGACCATTAGGGTTGAAACACTAAGGAAAATGAAAATAGAGTTGAAGAGGTTAATGACTCCTAAAGATATCAAATTTATATCTCAAGAAAAAAAATTGAGTATTCAAATTTTTTCAAAAGTAAGTTTTTGTTTATAATCTTGGTGATGTGTTTGATCTCCGAAGGTATATGTTGTTGTTATTAGTTTGTGTTGTTGTTGTTGAAGTGGAAGGTTGCTTAGATAAGACCTCCACTTGTTGTTTAGATGATTTATTGGTGAAATCTTGCAGAGGTATAGGCTACTCAGGTAGGGCCTTACCTAGTGGTCATGCTAAGTGTTGAATTGAGCCTACATGGTGTTGTTGTATGGTTGTGGTTATATGTGATGTTTTACTGGGCTCATAGGGTGTGTTAGATGAAATGGTTGTTTACTATTGATTATGACTTGATGATGATGATATGAGAGTTGTAGTGTTGTACATGCATTGCATGCATACGTTGGCGGCTAAGGTAGCTGACGAAGGACCTCATGCCATGGTGCGGGCAAACACGTAAGTTGGTTGGTTGACAGCGCAGACAGGGCCTCCAACCTAGTGTTGGATGAGACGTGGAGCAATTATCGATGGGCCTTTAGGGATAATTGGATAGGCGATTCCGTAAGGGGCCAAGGTAGTGCAAACCTTGAGTCGTAGTGAGCTACCACCCACACACAATTATCTTGACAAACCACATAATCTCATCCATAGATCAAAGTTGGCAATCCCTGAATGGTGTTGATGCCATGGTAGGGGATGAGACCTGGCTGATCACTTGGTTGTTGAAAATCTCTCGAGAGTAGTGTTCTCACGCATTAGCATGGTGATTGATGTCATTGATTTGGAATGTAACCATATATTTTTAGATTTTCTTTAGACCTTATACACGTATATGTATATAAATGAGGATTTCTTTCGTGATTATTGTTATTGGTGTTAATGGTGCTTGTTATTGTTGTCACTGTGCTTGGGTTGGTGCGATTGTTGTATGTTGTTATTCTAGTTGGATTGTAAATTTTCTAAATTGGAGCTTTCTTATTGTTTTTCTTTAATAATATATGTTGTTTATTTTAAATGTGAGCTTACCCTTGCATTGTTTGCACATGTGGTTCGTGTCTGTGATGATCACGTCACTGACGTGGGAGCAGATGTACAGGCATCAACAGCTCCTACTGATCGGGGTTGATAGATGAGTTGCTAATTTGGAGACAATGAGATGTGATGATTCCCATTGTCCTTTTTAAAGTTAAAGTTTTTGGTAGCTATTAATTTTGATGTATAGTTTGACCAGCATTAGGGAGTGGGTTTTGTAGTCCCTGTCCCTTACTGATGTATATTAAAGTAATGGTATTGGTGCAGATATTTTATAAAGTTTAGATTTGTACATAAAAACATTTATGTATGTAACAGGAATGGATAGTAAATTTGTATGTTTACCAAGAAAATTTATTTTCTAAGAAATATAAGTTGAATAATAATGTTGTCCTGTAGCGACAATTGGGTCGTTATAATTATGCTGCCAATTTTTTTTAAAATTTGTACGGTACCTCTATTTAGAATGTAGACTTAGTTTGTCCTTTTTTTTTGGAGTAAAATAATTTGGGAAATATCTAGAATACAAGGGTTCTGCTACCGAATTTTTTTCAAATTTGTGCAACATTCCTACTCAATATTAATTCTCGGTGTTTCATGTATAAAATGAAGTGCAGTTGGATGTATATGGGATAATGAAGATATGTGTGGGTTGAAAGATGCATTTGTGAATGGAGTTCAGCAATTTGTAATGAAAGCAATAGAACAACCGAACTATGTGAGCAACGAAGAGATTTTGTGTCTATGTGTAAAGTGAAAATGTTATAAGTTTGAGCAACGAGAAATGGTAAGGGCTCACCTGTACAAGTGGAGGTTCAAGCCTAACTATTTGACATGGACCAAACATGGAAAATAGTTGCAACATATACAACAAAGGGTTCTTCAAGCATTCAACCAAGGGAGGTGGAACATGAAAATCAATTTTAATCAATGCATCAATTGGTGTATGACGCATTCAAGCCAATTGTCAAAGATCCTAATGTCAATGCCAACGTCAAAACTAAGGCAACATTTATTGAACAAATGCCCAATGTACAAGCTCAATTATTCTATGAAAGATTTTCCAAATCAAACCATGCCATTTATGAAGGTAGCTCGTAATCTATGTTATTAATGTCTACTAGACTTCTAGCAATTAACTCTAACTAGGGTTGTCCTTAAAAATTCATAGACTTTATTACGAATATGCTAAACAACATAGCACCAAGATCTTGCTTAACTCAAAATCATTACGAAGTAGCAAGATTGGTGTCTAAGTTAAGGTTGCAAGCTAGTGAAGAATGATTGTTTTATTGATGGTTGCATTCTACATTACAAGGAAAATAATAACTTAGTCCAATGTCACTTTTGTAAAAAAATGAGATATCGTGCCCCAAAGCCTTGGGTAAGAAACCAGAAACCAATGCGAAAAAGAGAATGCTTTATTTATCAATCTCAGATTATAGAGATTGTATGCATTAACATAAATAGTTGTTAATATGAGATGGCATCATGAGAACCAACAAAGTGAGCGCCTTCTATGTCATTCATCTAATGGAAAGGCATGGAAACACTTTGACCAGGTTTATCTATAATTTGCAAATGAGGAAAAAAATGTAAGATTGGGTCTCTATACTGATGGGTTTAAGCCTTACATTCAGGCGTCAACTTCTCCTAACTCATGTCGGTCAATAATAGTTACCCCGTACAATCTTCCCCTGAAATGTGCATGACTAGGTCATATATGTTTTTGCCAAGTTTGATGCTTGGACCATCTAACCCAAATAAAAAGATAGATGACTTCTTATATTCATTGATTGATGATCTGTAACAATTGTGGAGTAAAGGCATTTTGACTTACAACATCTCCATGAAATAAAATTTTATGATGAGAGTGTGCTTAATATGGATAATTAATGACTTTCTAGTGTGTAGTATGTTGTCTAGATAGGGAACACAAGGCAAAATGGCATGTCCTTATTGCAAGGACAAAACAAAGGCATTCACCTTGAAACATGGTAAGAAATGTTATTGTTTTGATTGTCATCATCAGTTCCTCCCACACAATCATAATTTTAGAAGTAAAAGGTCGTTTAGAAGAAACACAATTGAGGAAGATGGAGCACTTACCATGATAACAGGTGAACAAATATTGCAATTTCTTTATGATTTTTCCAAAGTGACAGACTGTGGATTTTTGAGCAAATCACAAGGTATGGTCAAATTCATCATTGGACTAACCAAATTATATTTTGGGGTCCTCCATATTAGAAGGACAACTTGCTGAGACACAACCTTGAAGTGATGCATATAGAGAAGAATTTCTTTGACAATGTATTTAATACTATCATGAATATTTAAGGTGTAAAACAAAAGGATAACGAAAAAGCAAGATTGGACTTAAAATTGATCATGTATGTAGGAACTTAGAGATGCAACCATTGGCTAATGGTGGGATATGGAAGCCAAAGGCCAAATACACTTTGACCCCTACACATGCCAAGTCAGTCTATGAATGGATTGCAAATTTGAAACCATCAAATGGCTATGCTTTAAACCTTGCAAGATGTGTCAATGTTGATAAGGGTAAGATGTAAAGGATTAAGAATCATGACTGCCATGTATTCATAAAGAGTTTACTCCCAATTAATTGCCTTTTAGTCGTTGCCTGATTTTGTTTGGAAACTATTAGGGAGACTTAGTGATGTGTAAAATGCATGTATATATTTCTATTTATTAATCCCTTTTCCAGCAAGTGCACTAGTCAAACAAGTAATAAAAACCCAAGTGAATAAGGTATTATTCTTCTCAGGGATTAGAGTAATATGCTCAATTCAATCAATCAATTGTTGTAGAGGCAGGCAATATTGTGTTGTCACGACATAAACCGCTAAAGAATAAATTACATATAAGATAAATCTATTGCTATGTTTATAATTCTCAAAAAGGGTTTTATATGGATAGTAAGAGTAGTTAGGAATTCAACTCATTTTGTGTTCATGCTTTACTTTTTCCCAAATTCAACACAATTGAACAAGGTCTAGACGTTTGAATTTCATAATTGTAGATTAACCCAACTCCTTGGCGAAAACCACTATGATTTAATCTTAAAACCCTACTTCCTTAAATCCATTGAAAATCAAATCAAGCATTAAATTCAAAATCCATGAGAACATATATCTTATGAAGGACTATTCCTAAACTCAACTTAAGACATGGTAATCAAACTCAAATCAGAATATGTATAAATAATTTGTTAAACTACACACATTCAAAATCAATCTCAACAGTGGTCAATTACAATAAGCATTAAAATAGAGTTGATTACTCATAGACACAAGAGATTGAACTAAATCAAGAGTCAATACAAAGGAATCCCACAAAACTTGTCTAATCCTAACTACAATGAGAAATTAGCAAAGCATAGGAAAGGAAAGAGTGAAGGAAAAACATAAATAAAAATAGATGACGGTGAATACGCTGAATTTTCAAGATCCTCTTCTAAAGGTTGAAGCTTCAATGGTGGAAATGGAGAGAAAACCTAAGAATAGGTCAATGACGGTGAGAGTGCGTCTTCCATCGTCCTCTCTTTCTAATTGGACCTTGCAAATGGCTTTTATATTAGCTAGAATAGGCCCAACACGTCAACAATAATCATTTTGCGTTGTCAATAAATTATCGCTAGTCTCCCACGTTGGCCTAACGTCTAGGACATTAAGTGCAAGAAATATTTGATAAGCTTCAAGCAGTTACATGCTATACAATGTGCCAAACGCTAATCTACCTGCATGGAATTGAAGCTCCAACGTCCTGTCAAGTGTCTCCAATCATGACTGGCATCTCAAATGCTAGTTTGCCTAAGATGTCAAGTGCTTCTAGCGTCTAACTTAGCATTTTAAGCTTAATCCTAGCGTCTAACTCTGGGCTTTCATTGTAGAGCTTGATACTTGTCTTAGAATAGCATGGGAC
The DNA here is from genome assembly GCA_004329165.1 of Spatholobus suberectus. Classification (NCBI taxonomy): domain Eukaryota; kingdom Viridiplantae; phylum Streptophyta; class Magnoliopsida; order Fabales; family Fabaceae; genus Spatholobus; species Spatholobus suberectus. The sequence goes on along the minus strand of CM014729.1, from coordinate 35,306,549 downwards.
GCCATCCAACATTGCACACATTGCACTTCCAAATTCAAAAGTCTTGCTTTATTTACCTATAAAAATGTGGGAAGATTCCACGTGAGTTTATTTATTTAGAAACATTGAAAGTAAAATATTTTTATCTTTTTCTAAGCGTTTTCTTCTTTTTATATGACTTTTTCTCATCTTTTTGCAATGGAATCATGCACTAAAAGTCATTAAATAAAGATTCATCAAAAAACCTTTGTTGAATTGAGTCAATTCTTTAAAGATCTATGTTGCAATACACTAAGGATGAAGGACTTATATAGATTGGAGCAAAATATCCCCATTATCATATGCAAGTTAGAAAGGATTTTTCTACCAACTTTGTTTGACTCAATAGAGCATCTACCAATTCACCTGTCATATGAGCAATCCTTAGTGGTCCAGTTCAACTTAATAATTGCATTTATATACCTTTACTCAAATAATTACTAAAAATTAGCTTTAATTAAATATATTTTTCATAGATAAGTATTACTTATGTGATAATTTTACAATTATATAAGAAATAAAAATATAAACATAAGTTGCATTATAAATTTATAATAAAAACATATGTATATATATAAGTTCGATTTGGATAGGTTTTCAAAATCAAATTTGAAATTCAATCCAATCTGATAAAAATTTTGATTTGTTCGATTTTTGGTTTTTCAGATCATTTTTTCGATTTTTATTAGATTAGATCAATTTATGAACACCCTTACCAAAGATAGGGGGATTCAATTTGAACTTGATTGATAAGGAAGGGCTGCAATCTGTAGCAACAATGTCACTCCTACGTCATCGCCAATGACACAAGGGAGAGAATAGAGGTGTATTAGAGGCTAAGCGACACAAGGGAGAGAACGAAGATGCATTGGAGGTGCATTAGAGGTTGACAACTCCAATAAAAGAGTTGAAGTCGACTCGTAGTGGCAACATTAGTTACAATGCTTAGGTCGATGTTGATGGTGACGCGATTAGGCTTTGTGGTGTGGGTGATAATGTTTGTGCAAAGATTTGGTTGTTCACTGTTTCTAATTGCTTTGTGGTGTGGGTGGTGATTGCTAGGCAAAGATTTGTGCTTTGTGATGTGGATTTGAGTAACAATGTGTGTTATGATTCAATGGCACTTAAACCTTCTCCTTCAATGAGTGTGGCTCTATGGTGTGGATTTAAGCACCAATGTGTGTTATGATTCAATAGCATTAAAACCCTCTACTTCAATGAGTGTGGCGATGGACTTAGACCACGAACAATTGAAGGGAATGGATGTATGTTAGGCTACCATTAATTTGGTTGCTTTATCAAGTTTGTAAAGAACCCAACATCTAAATCGAACAAGGTCAGGTTGAGTAAATGAGAGTTGAACTAAAACGAGTGTACAAACCAAACCACAAGAATAGATTAGGCCGAGTCGAGTCCACTCGTACATGCTTACACTCCTATTTGGTACTATCAATGACAACTGCAATAGATGAAAGAGCTTTTTCTGCTATGAATATGAGAGATGAATGATTATATAGTTTTTCTTTTGGATGACTAAGGGTATCCCTTGGCCAATGATTATTTAGTTATTTACATATATAGAGAAATTTTTGCAAATATTGAAAATGAGAAAATCATCCATTGTTTTCATAATATGAAAACTCCTAGAGAACAATTATAATGTATATTTATATTTTAAAAATGATATATAATGTTTTTAATGTTACTAATTTATGTATATATGAGTATCCGTCACTAACTTGAAGTGTGACCCACGGTATATAGACTGAGATCTTTATGGTCCAAAAAAAATTTTAAATTTTGTAACGAGAAAAGTTATATCTTAGAAGTGTAAGAAAAATAAAAAAGTAAAATCTTGTAATCTTATCCCTCAATTTTGTATAATCTGTTTAGTTTAAGATCTTTGGGGATTTGCCCGAATTATGATCCACGACATTCATCTCACAAGTATACCAAAAAAATCCCTAAATATCACAAGAAATATATAAATAGTTAATTAAATAATTATATAAAAGTTCTGCCTTTCTAGTCACCAAATTTAAAATCCAAATTTGTACAAAAAATAGATTAAACTCCAAAATAAGAATATTTTACATATATATCACATGTTTATGTATGGTTTCGTTCAGTTTATATTAGTGAATTGCCAAATTATACTTTAGGAGGGCGAGATTTAAAATAAGAAGTTAACGACTATCACATGTTTAAAATAATGAAAAAAATTAAATGTATTTAAATTAAATAAACTAAAATATAAAAAATCGTTTTACATTTAGAGTGAATTAAGTAGAAGAAGTTTAGGTAGTTTGAATATATTAATGTCTTGATAATATTAAAAAATAAAAATAAAAAATTGAAGTGCAGGCATTAGGGATGGCAAAGGGTAGAATACTACACTACCTGTCCCTATACCCTTACTTTAAAAAAAAATCTCGTACCTAAATCCATACCTGTGATTAATAACTATAATACCAGTACCCTTTCTTATTAGGTACCTAAATGCTTATACCCATACCTATTACTTGCATTTTAATTAATATGAAAAATCAATAAATAAAAAATATTGATTAAAAATATGATAGCAATATATATATACTAATTTTAGATCAATTACCCAAAAAATACTAATTTTAGATGAAAAATAAAATTTGAGATGAACAGAGCAATATGAAAGGATCGTACATGGAAACTATTTTGCACTAGTAAAAGAGAATTAGAGGAGTAGTAGTCATAAAAAAGAAGCTTAAGAGCAACTACAGAGTATAGACTCTTTCGTTAGAAAGATGAAGTTAGGAATTCAATGAAGTGAAAGCGACAACGACACAATGAATGGAAAAATTTAGAAAAAAAAAGTAAATAAAAAATACATAATTCACCTCTTATTATTATTATTATTATATGTATGGATATAAGTTAGATTGGATACTAAGATATTTATACTCACATTCATACCCATTAAAATTTGTGAATAATTATCTGTTTGGAGTCCGTACCCGCTTAATAGTTACTTTATCCATCATGCGCATGACATGAGTACAGAACAATAGGGTGTGGTGTTAAAACTTAAAAGTATAATGACGGTATGATCAGGAGGAGCACGTGCCCTTTCTGACCCAAAGGGGTGCAGGCGCCAGACAAGATCCAAAGAGGACTAGCGTCAATTTCTGCTGAGGGTATTTGGACAAATTATTTATTTTTTAAAAAAAGAAAATTGTTTGAAAAATAATTATTATGTTTGAAATATCAGTTAAAATTTAGTAAAAATTTCTTTTTTAAAAATGTTTTTTTAATAATTTATAGTGTAGTAATTTATGATTTTTTTCTCTCCAAATATGTTATTCTCAAATTATTTCCAAAATTTTCAACAATTTTTTTCTTTTCAATTTTATACATATTCTTTTTCATAATTTATTATGTAAAATTTAATTTTTTTTGTAATATCTAAACGAAATTAATTATCTAAAAATTATTTTTTAGCAAACTTATCTAAACAAAAATTTATTTTGATTATAATCAATTATATATATAATCAATTATTAAAATAATCTAATTTTCACAGTTGTGGCAAATAAACCTAAATTGTACGTATTTGTCTAGAGGATCAATTAAAACTTCAAATAATAATTAGGTTAAATTAATCTAAAGATCCCTATAATTTTATAGAGTTTTTAATTAAGTTCCTATAGTTAAAAACACTTTAAAAAAGTCTTATAGTTTAAAAAGTTTGTAATTAAATCTCTATACGCTAATGGTGTTATAACTTCTTTCCTCTTATTGACAATCAAGTCGAGTGTAGGTGGTATGCAAAAATGAAAAAGGAATTAATAAAGGTATTGAAGGTAGGAATTGAATTCTCACCTTTGAAGTCCAACAATAACACTAAAACCACAAGACTAATGACTTTATTCGGTATACAAATGAAATTTATATTATATATAACTTAAATGGGAGACAAAAATTGCACATATATTTATCACTACTAAATTAAATAATATTAACATCATATAAATTAATAATACTAATATTAATAAATATAAATTAGTATATATTTGTTGGATATTAATAATGTTAAAAGTAATATTAATAAATATAAATTAATAATATATACTGGTCAGCATAAATGAAGTTTGAACCCTCACCTTCAGAGTTCACTAATATATATAGATTAGTTTATATTAATAAACTTATAGAAAAATTTAAATATATTAAATATGATATAAATATATCAAAAGAAGAAAGTTAATTGGAAATATATGATATAAATATACTTTTTTAGTGAAATATGTATAAAAAATTATTTCATCAATAATAATATCTCATTTTAGTCACTAAAATATGCAGAGAAAAAAATAAAAAATTAAAACAACACAATTTTATAGAAAAGAAAATTATTTAAAATAGACTAATTAATTTATAATTAAGACATATAGTATTAAAAAGTATAAGTTATTGTTTATTTTGTTTTATAATATTATATTATTTATTTACTAATAGTAAATATATGTATAATTTTGGTCCTTATTATATATTATTAATTTATATTATTAATATTAATTTTAAAATTATTAGTATTTATTAATGTTAACATTATTACTATATATTTAGTATATCTATGAATATTAAATTTAATATTATTAGTTTATGTAATGTTAATATTATTTAATTTAGTAGTAATAAATATATGTGCAATTTTAGTCTCTTATTTAAGTTATATATAATATAATTTTTATTTATATATTAAATAAAGTCTTTAGCTTAGTAGTTTTAGCGTTATTGGTGGACATCAAGGTTGGGGGTTCGATTTTCACCTTCAACACTTTTATTAATTCATTTCCCGTTGAACTTGATTGTAAATAGAAGAAGGTTAGAAGACTAAAAATTCCATTAAGTTAAATATAAATTAACGGAGTTATGACATTGTTAGTGTATAGAGATTTAATTACAAACTTTTTAAATTATAATGACTTTTAAAAGTATTTTTAACTATAAGCATTTAATTAAAAATTTTATAAAACTATAGAGACCTACAGCCTAACAATTCATAGACTATTCACAACTTGTCATTTATATGTACTAAAACGTTTAAATATGACTTCGATTTCTGTAAATACGAATTTGTTTGATTTTATTCTTTAATTTCTTTCAAACTTTTATTTATTTAATTTTTATAAATTTTAAATTTTTAAATAATTCTTATTATTATTTAATAGTCATATCATATATCTAATAATTTCATGTCAATAAATATTTTAAAATAATATAATACGAAATAATTAAAGGTGTATCACAACATTAATAAGCAGTAATAAGAATTATTTTATTATAATTTATAACAATCAAAACTAAATTTTTTTAAGATATTAAAATTAAATAAATTAACATTTATAAGAATTAAAAACAAATTAAATTCAAATTAAAAGTTCCTTATCTATACCTCTAATCGCTTGGACTTATTTGCACAACTGAACTGCATAGAAAGCTACAACAGACCTTAACATTTTAAGTTAAATCTAAAGAGTAATCAACTAGTCAAGTGTTTCCCGATTGCAAGGTGGGAATTGAATATAGTACATGTCATGTAGGGATATTCCAATACCTTATGATGGGAACGACACAATCTGGTTTTGAATAAAGATGCAGAGGCATGCAATGCCTAATAAAGTAATAAGCACTAACCTGTACGATAGATGGAGGACCAGTTAGCAGTCTCGGATGAGGGTGAGCCTGTGAGGTACGCTTGTAGCGTTGATGATGCACATGTTAGGCACATGTGGTGTCAGTTTCCAAAATATGAAGCGTTTACATAAAAATTGCATGCAAGCAGTGTTATAAGAACCAGACCAGTCATTGACTTGGTCAGAGTAGTGGGTCAATGAGTCATTGGTTGAACCAGTGGGTCACTAGTTGAATCACATAAACCGGTTTATATTAAAAATACAAATTTTATATGAAAGATATTGTATATATATTAATTTGTCATCAATATACTAGTTATATAACATGGTCTAATGGTTCTATATGGTTAAAGCATGCAGGGGACTTGGGTTCAAATCCTTTTCTTTGCAAAAAGTGGTTGTTTATTTTTATTTTTCAGGTTCAAATTTCTTTAGCCTTCATCCCGCCTCACACAACCTTGGAAAACGTGGGTCACTATTGGACAATGTGCAGTGAGAGTTGATTAAGACAGCATTGTACAACGTGCAAAATAGTTGTTGGAGCATGTGACTCGCCCATTCCATACTGGTTTCGAGTCACCAATTTCGACCGGTTTAGTTCGAGTCAACACCGAGTTATGCGAGTTGATTGCATTTTCGATCTACAGAGGTGACCAGATCGGCTATGTATCCGATTTTCGGTTGGATCGGCTGGTTCGGTCTAAGTTTTATAATACTGCATGCAAGTACTAAACTGAAAGGACTCCACTTTAATCATATATATCACCCATCTATTACCTTTGAAGATAATAGTGTCAAGTACATACAGCCAGGAACTTCATTTTGCCAAACAAAATGCAAGATGTATTTGTTATGCATTAAGGTACAATATAAAAAAAATAGTATATGATAAATACTTAAATTACAAGATTTTTTTTATCATATATATTGTTTAGTAGACAATGGACAGCACAAGTAAAATAGTGTGAAATTTACTGCAATACCTTTTTTAATATTAATTTTCTTAATATAATTCATATTAATTATCTTAATACAACGACAGTGATGGTGGTAATAGTGGTGACAACGACGAAGACAACGATGGTGTTGGTGACAGTGGTGGTAGTGATGAAAGTAACAACAACTGACGCGACAATGGTAATGGTAGCAGCGGCACAGTGGTGATTGTGGCAGTGATGGCGATTGTGGTGGAGGCGACGGTGATGACAACAACGATGATGGTGAGATATTTTTGTCTTTTGAGTATTTTGTACTTGGGACAAAAAGTTGTCCCATGATTTATTGAATAGCAAAAAAAATTAAGTTTTTGTCTTGTTCTTCATTACTTGAGTTTTGCGGTCTCATGATTCTTTTTAAAATCAAACGTGAAACAATTATTTTTGCAGTTGTCCAGTACCATACTTTTTAACAAATCAAACAGACCTGTAGGCTTTTACAAGTCATAACCTTAATTGTGATTATGTTAATTAAGAAAATTGAAAAAATCATAGCGTTAATTAGGATAATAGTAATTAAGAATATTACGAAATTAGTATTAATTAATAATATATTTCTTTGTTTTCTTTAATTTAGGTTCTAAAGAATTATACCTTTGCCTATATATAAAGTGACCTTACGTACCGAAAAGACAATGGAATGAAAGATTGAAGTATTTAATATATTGAGAACTTTGTTCCTCTTAGGGTTCGTAGGGTGAACCATTTACCTAGATCTTATCAAAGGTCGCTTGCACCTTTGTAGTGATTTTACACAAGATTTATCATCCTTCTTGAGTGTGGTGTTGTTCTCAGTCATTTCTTACCTTGTCCATTTTTTTTCCCTTTTCTTTTACTTGTTCTTGTGCAATTTTAATGAACCAACTTAAGGAAGATCCGAATTTCCTTTGGTTCATTCTTGAATCATATCATCTTATATTAAGAGTTAGGATCCTAGAGTTGAGTTATAATCTTTTGCTCCTTGTTCCCAAAAACAAAAACAAAAAATCTAGCATCTTATTTTGTTTTTTTTTTCAAAAAAAAAGTATTCTTGATTGTTCTTGCAAGTTCTTAATTCATTGGGTATTTGAAATTACCAAACTATTCAATCACTGAATCCATTGCTAATTAATATACTTTAAATTTGTGGTCAATTCAGTCATTATACAACTACAATAGGCAATCCAAATGACGTTATTTAGTGGTTGAGGGTTACTATATTTTATATCCATCACTAATTTAGTCGTTATAGAGCTTTGACAAGCACTCCAAACAATTTTTTTAGCGATTGACAATTACTTGGTCACTAAAAGGTAAATCATCATATACATTTTAGCGATTGAAAATTATTCGATCGTAAAACAACACAAAAACATATGTCGTTTATTAAATGACCAATATTCAATTGCAAAATCAATCGTTACATTGTCAACAATTTGTTACTTCAAAAACTTGTCATTTAGTATTGTAATTGGTGACCAATTTTGTTGCCACCACATGTAGTTTGCTAAGTTAGCCTCTAAATCATTACTAGTAACGAAAATCTAATTGGTCATAAGGGTAGTCACTATCAGTGACTAATGATTTTCAGTCGGTCGCTAAAAATGGTCACTATTTGTGCTTTTTTTGGCAGTAGTTATAAATATTATCTCACTCATATTATCAAATTATTTTTGGTATTTTTTATTTTATAAATGTTAGGTTGCTTTTGTAAAATCCTTTTAGGTTTTATATTTGCATCGATATATGGAGATCTTATGTTATAAAGTGTTAAGTGGACACCTATAATCTTTTTAATTACATGGACACATATAATTAATTGTGTTTCAGCTTCATAACTCTATTTTTGTAACTATTTCTCTTTGGGGGCTTTGTAATAATAATGTAATTCTTTTGAAGAAAATAAGATAGTGAGTTTCAGACTCATTTTTACAATAGAGTTGAGATCCCACTATTGTACTATTACAATATTTTAATTTAATAATTTCTAATAAAAATCTTAATGTTGATATTGGTACATTAGATTAATAGAAAAATGTATATTATATTATGGATGGGTCTCGAGATTTATCAATATTTTGTTGTCATGTATTGTTGGACTTTTGTCATCATATAACATTTTTTTGAGGACTTTAGTGCTTAGTTTTATTTTATACATATATAATTTTTTTGTCGAATCTGAGTCGACATCCTATTTTATTGGTAATTGCACCTTGATGATTTTGGCATGAAATTTTATTGTGCTTTCCTTTACAAACATTTTTCAATGCATAGGGTCCTAGATTTATAAGTATCTTATATGTGTGATATCAATACTCTTATCAAGTATGATTGCCCACATTGTTGAGTGCTTGTAATTTTTTGCTTGGACTAATAGTAGCAAGTTCTTGCTTATTATTGATATCCTATAGCCATATTAATCCAAAATATTCTTTTGTTTAAATTAAGTACCTATGTTATCCAAACTCTTTGATGAATTTTTGATCCTATATGAGTTGATATAGTCCTTTATTTAGTGAAATTCTAATTAGTTAAATGTCAAATATTATAGAGAATATGTTGGTTTAACCCAATTGTGATCACTTTTGTTATTGGCCTATTATAAGCACTTAGGCCCATGTGGATCATACTTAGTCCAATTATGATGTACTACGATAATATTATTGTTGTGCATTTCTCTTAAAACAATAAGAGCATGTTTGGGATAAATTACTTTTATGGATTTTAGCTATTTTATGAGAAAAAAAATCAGTTTGTAAAATAAATTGTGTGTTGAAATTTGTAAAAAACTTTTTTTTTCTGAAACATAAATGAGGAAAAACTACTCTTTGTTTGTTGGGTAGTGTTTTCCTACAAGTTACTGTTGTTTAATAGGATAACAATTTTATAGCCATTAGATGAAAGTAAAAACCTTTCAAGTTAGAGTCCATCATAAGCCCATTTACATCATAAGCTCAAATAATAAATATTCATCATTATGATTAAAATAATATAACATTAATTTCACTTTTAATACTATTCAATAATCCAAAATTAATCTAATAATTAAATAATGCTAATACACAAAAAAAATCTAACATTCTCTCACTTTAATCGCATTAGTTTATTTATTAGAGTCAAAAAAATTACTATAAATAATATCAAACATGGTTAAAGTACATATAGTCTAAACATCTTAATAGTGCAATAATAGATATGATAACAAAAATATCGTCATCAAATACATATCTCATTATAGTAATAGCATTAAGCAAATATACACTTTTAAACTCCCTCTAGTCCAAAATATCAAAGACGTAATTAAACTCATATGACCTACATGATTCTAAAAGCTCCAACATTAAGCATTTGGTCAATGGATTTGTCAATGCACTTTGTAGCAATGTATTCAATTTAAGTCTCTAGAATTTTTTGTCTAACAACAAAATGTTTTATATCAAAGTGCTTTGAATGAGATTATTTTTATTGTTATAATCTAAAAGGTTTTTACTTTCATCTGATGGCTATAAAATTATTACCCTATTAAACAATAGTAACTTGTAGGAAAATACTACCCAACAAACAAAAAGTAGTTTTCCCTCATTTATTTTCTTTGCGTGTTCAGATCAAAATTGCAAGCATAATCAAGATTTTCTTCAAAGTTAATTAGATAAAAGTTGTGGACATGAATAGGTTCTTCTAATACACACATTATAAAATCTTTGATTAAATTATGTTTGAAAAACATGTTATATTATGTATCCTTCTATGACAAAATTTAATATCTACAAAGTTCATACATTTTAAGGTCAAACCTAAGATATAAGTTCTTTTGTAATAAGGCATAAAAAAAGTTCTTTAGTAATAAAAATTTATTGAATAAGCACTTAATTAAATTATTTATTCGAATGCAACCTAAATTCATATGCCTAATAATACATTTATACATGTAAAGAGACCTTTTTTGATCAATTGATTTTATTTTATGTTTAAAATAATTTGTAATTAAAATTTTACGAAAAATTAAAAAAAAAAGATAATTATTTTCCTTAAAAATTATGAAATATAAAGATGCACTAAAAGGATCATATCAGTTTGGTTGCTTTTCATTTTTGGATTGTGCTTAGATGGTGCTAGATGTATTTGTGTACTCTTCACTTGAGCTTTTCTCTTATTCAGTTTTTCTTTGAACAATGAATTAATGATATATGTTACAATTTTATTTTATTTTTTTGCATATAAACCATATAATGATACGAATGTTAAAATAGGTGCCATAAATATAGCATATTTTAACTCAAATGAAATTTCTGTGGGAACGTAACATTTATTTATAAGAAGTGAACAAATAATATTTTGCCATTGGATTACTTTACGTAATATATTAATTAAGTTAACACGTCCTCAAAGCGTTGAATCTGAACCATCATTCAGACAAAAGAAACTGAAATCTACGCCTTCCAAAGAGCCCCCAAATATTACAGATAGGAATAGAAGGCAAAGTTACCTGTTGCTATCTGGGAAATCTGTCAATTATATCAATTGTTATTTTCTTTGGTCTCCTCCTCCTTGACCTTGAGAATAAAAACAAGCACCCGCACAGCATGATACGCATATTAGTTGCTATTTGGTACTAAATAAAAGAACAAGCATGCACACAGAATAATAAGCACTACCATTAGGCCTTTCATTTATTATTAGTAGTATTTTAATTAATATAATGTATGAGTAAGTTTCATATTTTATTAATACTTTTAAGAAGGAAAATTAAAAAACATTAGATATAAAATATAATATACTTTAAAATTTAAATAAAGGCATATAAAGGATGAGAAGAATTTTCAATTTATTTTGCTTATTATAATTTAAACTTTTGTAATGTTAAGAAACTTCTTTGATTACTTTAATATATTCTAAATAAATAAAAGAATGATAGAAATAACATTAGATAAAAATAAATTTAAATTTTTGTATTGATAAGAAAATTTTTAATTTATTAATACATTTTTTATCATGACTTTTATAATTTAAAAATAAATTAAAATAAAAATTTATGTAGAGATAAGGAGGGTGAGAGAATTTTTTTTAACTTATTGATTGTGTTTATATACTAAATTAGAGTATATTTCTTTGAGATATATATATGTGTGTGTGTGTGTGTGTGTGTGTGTGTGTATAAATAGTTAGGGGGAAAATTCTCTTTACACATTATGACGATCAAAGATATGTTACACACAACACAATACCACAAATAGAAATAATAGAAGACACAAATTTAACGTGGTTCAAAACCTTTTGCTTATGTCCATGAGACATCTCAACAAATTTTTACTATCTCAAATAAGATTATAACTTTTCTGGACAAAGTTGAAAAACTCTTCTATGATAAGTTTTTCAGACAAACTTGAAAAACCCTACCATTACAAATTTTCTAGACAAACTTGAGAAACCTCTCCTATTACAAGTTTTCTAGATCTCCATTACATAGACTCCCCTTCTCACTTGGGTGGTGACTTCTCCCATCACAAGAACCCCTTTTATAGCAGTGGTTCATGACTCAATACATGAATGCAATATGGTGGAATTTAATTATCACATCTCTCCACCTACCTTCTCATTATGGTAATAGGATTCTCAAGAGTCACCACTACCTTTTCGAATATACATATTAAATTTCCACTCACTTGAATTATTGTTTAAAAATTAGATTGACTTTCCCAACAATCCTTCCCTCAGTTGAAATTTCCAAATGATCATCTCATTGGATTTTTTTTTCTCATCATGTTTTCGCAGTGCAAACTTTCATGAGCTTCTCGTCATACCTTTGATCTCAATATTCCTCCACGAGTATTAATGGTGACACGTCAAGTACTTACATCACCGTTAGCTATCGGAACACACCACTTGGCTTCCACATTGCTAAGAAGACTTTTGACACAAGAATTTGTACTATCATTAGCTACCGGGACACACCATCTGACTTCTACATAGCCAAGAAGACTTTCGACACAAGGATCCACATGAATCCACCATCAGCTTCGTCAAGCTTCAATATTTGTCCAATTAGTCACCAGATTGCATTATTAGCTCTAATACCACTACTAGGGGAAAAAATCGTTTTTACACACAATGGGGATCAAAGATATGGGACACACAACATAACACAACACCACAAATAGAAATAATAAAAAACATGAATTCAATGTGATTCAACACCTTTTGCCTACGTCCACGGAACATCTCAACTAATTTTTACTATCTCAAATAAGATGACAAGTTTTTTAGACAAACTTGAGAAACTCTTCCATTACAAATTTTGTGAACAAGCTTGATGAACCTTCCCATTATAAGTTTTCTAGACACACTTGATAAACTCTCGCTATTACACAGACCCCCCTTCTCACGTAGGTGGTGACCCCTTCTCCTTAGTTGGGTGTGACTTTCGTCATGATAAGGACCCTTTTTTTATAGTGATGGTCTATGACTCAATTCATGAATGCAATATAGTGGACTTTAATTGCCCCATCTCTCCACCAACCCTCTCATTATGATAGTGGGGGTTTACACACACACACACACAAATGTAATAAATAATGCAATATTAGGAGGAAATAAAGGAAAAATAAAACTAGTTACAAGAGAAACAAGGACAGATCCATAAACCTATTAAAGAGGGGGCTAAAAAAATTAATAATAAATATTAAATAAACATTAAATTATAATAATTAAATACATCGTAAAGGGGGAGGGGGGCCAAGGCCCCTGCTTGCTCCCCTTGCATCTGTCCTTGGAAGGAAAGACACCCTATTACATCTGCCAACAAGAGTTGATTCATACCCTTAGATGGTTCACCAAGTAAAACTAAGTGATTGGTAGTTCTCACACCCATCTTGGCTATGAAATTCGCTCACTGCTTCCCCTCCCTTCAAGCGTGGAATAACTTATAATCCTATTCCTTTTGTATAAAATCCTTTATGTTAGCTAACTCATTGCCATAATGACGATAGATAGAATGGTTGTAGAATATTTTTGAGTTTGAGTAACACACAACCTGATTATAGCTTGCCTCCCAACAAATCTTAGGGCCATGGTATAAAGCCATTATCTCTTCGTGCAAGTTATTTGAGAATCCTACACTACCAAAGAAACCTTTCAAGAAAGCTCTAGAGTGGTCTCACACTAAGCTTCAAGAAACCCCATAAAGATTCTGAGTCAGGTTTTCTGACAAAAATTAGTTATCGGCAAAATCAGTAGATACTTCACACTTATATCATGATAACAAATAATGTAATATAAAAAAGAAGAAAATAAAAAATAAATGTAAAGTAAATATAAAATTATTATACAAAAATAAATTAAATTGTTATATTTAATACTGGATTTATTATTCTAATCATACGTAGGACACTCCAGCAGTTCACATACAGACGTGGGTTGAGCGCTAGGAAATTCAAAACTACCATTTGTGGAGGAATCTAACCCGCCCGTTAAAATGCTACCAAAGTTAATGACTTTTTTCGGGGGGGTAAAAAGAGATCTATTATTACTTTGAGTCTTTGATTGTTACTCGTAGCTACTATCGTAGTTACTTTTTAATTTTCTTTTACGTCTAAAAAAATTAATTTTCATATATTTTTAGGGTAAAATTTTTTATATTATTAACTAATTAAAAATATTTTAGATATAACTTTTAAAATAATTATTATAAAAATTAATAATATTATTATAAATTAAAAAATTATAAATTTATTGTGACATTCCCTTCTCACCAATACGATGAAGTCGACGGAATTATACATAAATAAAAAATTATGAGCAAAGTTTTTGAGTTTTAAATGAATTTGGGAATAAATGTCGATGAGCTATTATTAAATAAACAAATCTAAATAAAGATGTTTGCGCCGTTGTATTTCAATAAAAAATAGAATTTAATTTTAATATAGTTTAAAAACTTTTAGATTATCAATTAATTAAAAATAAACATAGCGATGATTTTTAATATAATTATTATAAAAATAAATAATATTTTCTTATTTAACAAGTCATAATTAGGTATCTAATTAAATTCAAAACTTTACTTGTGTTTTGCCTTTGTTAATTCTTGTTCTATATGCAATCAATTAGCGTCAGTTGCGTCTGATCCCTGATAATTATCCAAGATGCTCTCATGAGATCACAAGGGGCAGACACGATGGACCTATGGAAATGACGGACAGTGTCCGGCGATGTTTTAAAAAGATCGAATAATGACTCATATACCATTTGCGGTTTTAGTCAATTTAAGAAGGATTACTTTATTAAACAAAAGAAAAACAAGGGATGGGAGGATAAGATGAAATGAAAAAATAATAAAGAAAAGCATAGGAGGTGCTAAAGTAAAGACCAGTTGTTGAGCCATCAACACTCAACATTTTAGTTAGATACAGAAAAAATGTCTTTCAATTTTAAAGCGCAACATCTTTTCTGCCTCAAACTGATGCCGAATTGTATAGCTTCAGATTCCAGAACCTATGCCGTCCTCCCGAAAAAGAAGAAAACTACCCATTTTATAATTCCAATTAATTTCAAGATCAATGTATTGACTATTGAGAAAGCACGTTTGAAGTGATTCCAGACGCCAAAATTGAATCAAAAACAAAAAAAATCAAAGATTCCGTATAGTAGAAAAGTTGAAAAAAAAAAAAAAACCATTGCTCAACAAGATCAATTTACAAGGAGAAAGAACAAACACAAATCAAATCCATTTACATGAAGCCTTGGTCAAAACTCAAAGCACCTCACCACCAAAACTTTAACAGGGGAAGAAAAGCTTGAGATAAAATGGAGATAGAGAAAGAGAGGGAACAAGAAAGCATGATTTAGTGGTATCTTCTATCTGTCTCTCTCCAAGTCCAAAATCTAGCTGGTTTATATGTATAAATAAAATGATAACAAGAATTAATAATAATAATAATAATAATAAGTAGTTTAATAATACAATTCTAAACGTCTGGCACATGAAGTACAAAAGTACTTCCTCTTGTTCTTGAAGCACATGGGCAAGAAGCAAAGTCTCCACTGGATCTCAACATCCATGGCTTCAACCTTGCCTCCACAGTAAGGGCACGATCCTGGGGCTTGTTGCCTACCCAGTTCCTTCTCTTCCTCGTCGCACACGTACATGAACCACATTTTTCTCCTGCGAGGTTTTGATCCAAAGCTTCTCTTTCTCTGGGCGTTGGACTCTCCTTCGGAACTTGGGCCTGTAGGGTACTCTGGCCTGGCACGAGCAGAGGTGTCGATTGTGAAAGGGCGAAGCATTGGGGTCAAGGGCCGGCCTGTCTTTGCGTATTTATACAAAGCCTTGGTTGTTGGCTAAAAAGAATATTCCATACCATGACTAATTTGAATGCCCTTTTTCCCTTCCTTTTTTTATTTTTTTTATTACTTCTCTTCTCCACTTGTATTTTAAAATGGGGTTTTCGTGGATTTTACTGTTTTGCCCCGGAAGGAATAACAACCCAAATCAATTTACGTTTCTAATGCAACAAATAGTTTTTCTACGAGTAATAAAATTATTGTTGCAACCCACTAGCGTCGCCGTCAGCATAGTGATAGAAAGTTGGAATAGTATGCATAAAGTTATGAGTTTTAATCTTAGTGCGACTACTGTAAACTAAAAAAGAAAAAATAAAATTATTCTTGCTTATATTGAATTATAATTTGAGTTTTGTTTCAGAATTTAATTTTTATGTAGTGTCAATATAAAATTTTTTATATTATTAATTGATAAAAAATCATATTAAATAAATTTTTAAAATAATCATTATAAAAATTGACAAGTTTTAGTATACAATAATCTGTTATTATAGATGATACTCTAAAAGGCTTTTATACAATCAGTAAATTCTGATTAAGTTCTTAGTTTTGAAACATTGACAATGAAAGATTTTTATATTGTTAATTAATTAGAAATTATTCTAAATATAAATTTTAAAGTAATTTTTACAAAAATTAATAATTTTTAATTATATAATAATTTATAATTGAATAATAATATAAAATTTTTTAAACGGTCAATAATTAAATTCTTATTATTTTAGGAGTTTAATATATGCTTAGAACATATCGGATGAAAATATTAAATACAATCTAATAAATACTTTAAATTATTTTAAAAAATAAGTATTAAATTATTTTTAAAATTTTGATATGATAAATATTTTTTAATATATTTTTTTATTTTGAACTTCTTATAATGCACTTATAGACACATAATAAAAAACTGTTTTGTATACTCACTTTATACCTTTTAATATATCTTTTATTATATTAATCATTATATTTATTACTTTTTTATTCTTATCTCTCTTTTTTCTCTCAGTGAATATCGAATTACTTTTTTGAGAGTCCCTTTTTCTGTTCTTATATTATAATAATAAAAAATGACATGAATTAAAAAATAGTAATTGAGAGAAAATAATTGTTATATTTTGTTTTCTATTGAGGAAATAGGAAAAGAAATAGACAACAAGAATAAGTTGTTTTAATCTGGAGCTGCACTCTTTATGGAAGACACACATGTCTTATCACAAGCTTTCAGCAATCTTAATTTATTAACAGTAGTTAATGGAGCTGAACTCTAATCATAAAATCTCAAGTAATGATTATTTCATTTTAAACATAAAAACATTGTTTGGATTGTTATATATGACGTTTGAATTTTAAATATTGAAAAGTAAATTTGCTAATTATTATTAATTTCCCGAACAATGACCTCATAATTATTTTTAAAAGATTGGGTAATCATAAATTAAAAATAAAAACTCGCGGTCAACTTCAAGGCAGACTCTAACACTTGGTTTGTTTGGATGAAGTTGAAACTAGAAGGAAAGAAAGAGAGAAGAACTTTATAATAATAAAGTGAAGGGTTAAATATGTTTTTGTCTTTCAAAAATTGACTTATTTTGATTTTATTCCTAAAAAATTTCTTGAATAAAATACTTCAAATATTAAAAAAATCTTAATTAGATTCCTGTACTAAACTCTGTCTAATTTTTCTGTTAAATGATAGCTCCATCAACATCACAGTCATTATTAATTTCCTGATGTGGTCGTCCATGTCAACTGTTATGTCTATGTTAGATTAGTAACATATTTTTTAAATAAAATTATTACATGATTAACCCTAAATCACATTTTTTTAACCCTAAAACAAAAGTAATTACCTGATTTATTATTAAAAATTATCATTAGGCACTTCAGGTAATAAAATACTTTACTTAGAAGCTGATATGACCATCATTTAATAGAAAAGTTTAGCAAGTTTAGTATGGGATCTAATTAAGGTATTTTTAATATTTGAGGGACTTTATTTAAGGAAAAAAAAATTGAAGACTAAAACTAAAACAGGTCAATTTTTAGAAGACTAAAATTATATTTAACCCTAAAGTGAAAGTGAAATGGAAGAGAAATTAAGTTGTATAATTATAATTACTCTAAAAGTATCGTATTTTATAATACCTTTTGTGAAAAACTTTAGCATTACAAATTCCTCACGGTTTAAAATAGATTCATATGAAGCAATAGAATCTAAAAAGTATCCGTAGTAATTTTTAAAAATTAAACAATATATATCATAAAAATACTAGTTAAAGAATTAAAAAAGAAAATATAATAATTAAATCTTATCTTAATTTTCAATAAAAAAAAATCTTCTTTTTAAGCATTGGTCTGCGGCACCGGCACTCTTATTTTTATTCATAAATTTATGCACTTTCTCCTTACTTTCTAACCAAACTCACTCTTTACCTAAAATTTTAGGTGTAAAGACAAGCACGAATTTTTAAATATAAATAAAAAATTTATTATTAAAAATATACAAAAGAATTAAAGTATTATCTCATAATTTGGATGACAAATTGTGATTTTATTTGAGAAACGTTATTTACGAAAAAATCATTTTCCAAAATAAAGTTGTATGCTGAAGAGAATGAAATTTGGATAACATCAAACAAACCAGCATAAAAATTTAAGTTTGCATAGATTTTTATATATATATAAGCTTGAAGTTCGCATATATAAGTGTAAATTTTAGGAATAATTAAAATACTTTTCTCTAAAAATTTTACTATAAAATTAAATGTATATCAAATGATTTAGATGGAAACTAGTGAGTTTATTGGGGAAATTTTTTAGAGTTTAATTGTCATGTTGTCTTAGTGTAACACAATTAATTAATCAAAAATCATTGTTGTAATGACTTTTAAGGTAATTATTATAAAAATCAACAAATTTGCTATATATAGCAATTTATGATAAAATAATAGTATAAAAAAAATTATATTGTCAATACATTTAAAGTCAATTCAATTTTGTATACAAATCTCATTTTCCAAATCAAAATTATTACTAGAGATTGAAAATTCCTATGATGTAGCATGGAACAACCTAGCATATAAGCTACATCTGCTTGTTCTGATTAACAAAAATAATAATAAGAAAAATGTTCATAAAAATAACGTGACTTTAACATGATTTACGTAATTCAAGGTGAGGGATTAATGATGACAAAGAAAAAGTGAAAGAGATAAAGAAAAATAAAGGACAGTACATAAAATTATGTGAAAAAGGTTAATTAAGATTCAAAGTGATGAGCTGTTAAAATTTTTAATTATTTAATACATTTTAATTATTAAATGAATACCACGATCACGAATGCTTGATTAACATGTTATGAATATTGCATGACATTATTTCTATTATCGGCCATTGCGCTGTAAAAAGATTTGATTTGGTAAATATGATTTTTCTCATTTTTTTAAATACAATGGATGTACATGCACTCACATTTAGAAATTACAATAACTAAGTCTATTAAAAATTATAACTAATGCATTCTCTAAATGATAATAAAATATTTAGTTTAGTCTCTTTCTTGGTTACAATTTAATTTAGTCATTTGTTTTCATAATTTGTATACAGAAAAATAATTTTAATATTATTTTTAATTATTAAAAGACTAAATCAATTATAAATTATGAAAATATACGTTTGAAAACTGAAGTACGAGTTTACCCTTTAGTTATATTGAGTATAACATGGATTAAAATTAAATGTTAGCTATTATAAATTTTAAAACAAAGTAAAATAAATAATAACATCTACATTAATCTTATATAAGTTGATTGAATATTTTAAGAGTTTAATTTTCATATATACACAGTGAATGTAAAGATTTTTATACTGTCAACTAATTAAAGATGATCATTGATATGATTTTTAAAATAATTATGATAAAAATCAATAATCTTACCAAACATGATAATTTATGATTAAATGACAGTATAAAACTCACATTATTAGTATATTTAAATTAAATTATGTTTTACCATCGAGCACGTGGATCAACTGACATGAGATTGTTTTAACTTAACCAATGATATTGAATGCAAATTTTAGGTATGTAACTACGTTAAATACTTGGAGAGAAAGTTTTGTCGCTTATAATAGTTTTATTTGACTCAAGTAAGATTTTCTTACGTAAAAAATACATGTAGTCTCTAAAAAAAATAAATTAAGTTAATAAGTTGAGTTAGTTTAAAAATAGGAACAAACTGGGGGAGTGAGGGAGGAGCAAGGATGACTTGACAGCTCCTTCCTTTTTGAATATAAATATATGAATTCTAAGTATTGTATAAAAATAATCTTATCATTTATTAATATAATTATATATTAGAATTTTATTTACTTTTAGTTTTTTCCCTTAAACAATTTTTATGTCAAAAATCATGAATTTGCTAATTGACGGTAAAGATTAATATCATTTCTTCAAAAAAGAAAATCTACCCTGTAGGCAAAAACTGAAATTAATAATTAAAAATAAAAACAGGCGCCGGTGCCCGTTGCATTATTTTTCTGTGTAAGCTCAACAGTGAAGAGGGATTCCGACTCCAGAGTTTTTTGCCATAAAGCAAGAAAATAGTAGCAAGCACAAAGGCACGAGAGAAATAATATTTTTAAATAAGTTTTGTAAGATTTTTATTTCAAAATACATTTTATAAGAATAAAGAGAACAAAGCGTATGATAATACTGTTGAGTGTTGATATAACAAAGATAAAAATATAATTTTATATAAATATTGTGTAATTTTGTTATATAATTTTTGGGAAAATACTGTGTAATTTTATTACATAATTAATAGTATAACATAACCCATAATAATAGGATTTAAAAAAAGCATAATAATAGGAGTACATAGGATAGGACCAGAGACCGAGTGATCCACTGATCCGTGTGACCGCATATTTACTGTCGTTTGTGTGGCTGTCGTTGTCGTTCACCTTATCTTTTTACTGTTCAATTATTCATTAACCTATTTTTGATTTTTTTGAGTTTAATTACTATTACATGTTAGTACAAAATCTTTTATATTGTTAACTAATTATAAATTACTATTAATATGATTTTTAAAATAATTATTATAAAAATTAACAAACTTATTATATATAATACTTTATGATTAGACGACAATGTAAAAATGCATAACCTATTTTTTTTATTTTTATTCTAATATATACTATCACAGTTGTGTGTAGGGCGAAAAATATTAAAAAATGTTATATTAGATGTGAGCGAGCGCAATATTTCTACTACTAATTTCTACTATCACTCTTATCGTAATAATATTATTTATATGACAGCTTTTATAATAATTTTGTCTTTTCTTTTCTTTTTAACATTATTTATTTTACAATAATGTTTTATACCAATTTTATATATTTCTTTTTATTTTTTCCATCGCATCACTCATTTTGTTATACACTTCTTTTTCTTTTCTTCTTATATTTATTTTGTGTATAATTTATTGTAAAAATTTAATGTATAAATAATTTTACTCTTTCTATTATCATTTGTTACAATCACTCTCAGATTATTGTTATTTTTTTTTTCTCAAGTTGACTGAGAAACCCTGACTTGTTTTTTGTTTTTTTGTTTTTGTTTTCTTTCAAATCCTGATTCATTCGTGTTTTAAATTTCAATTTTGAAATAAATAAAAAAAGAAATATATGGCGGGCTGGGTAGGGGAAAGCTGATCCGAAAGGTGAAGAACGATGGCGAGTCTACCATGCGTGTGAGCGCCAAAACGTTAGCACCATGTCTGCTATGCCGTGGACATCATCCCCAACCTATATATTCGTGTTTATCACGTTTTTATAAGCGAAACTGGAGATAGTTGCTTCGTAGTTTCCTTCAGTCATATTAGTAATGCGGAAAGTTGAAACACGATCTATTACAACTAGCTAGTTTCCAGTCAAGGTCGACACATGCAATGAACGCGGGACAACTCTTTTGATCCATTTTTCTTTTCTTTGGTAGTTAAAATTTAGGAGAGGAGATGACACCTAATCTAAGGTAGGAAAAGCCTCCGAATTCAAAGAGCATTTAAAGAGGCATTTATATTTACCTCACTCTAAAAAGATGAGTAGAGGTTGATCCATTTAAATATATAAAAATCACCTAGTATAACAATAGAAAATTAACGGGTAAACTACCATTTTAGTCCTTGTAAGTGTATAACGTTGTTACATTAGTCTTCGAAACTAAGAAAATTTCAAATAAGTCCCTAAAAATGTAATATGCCAATTACATTAGTCCAAATTTCAAAAAAATGTCTGACTTAAGTAATAATATTAACATATTTTCAAAAATTAAAATGATAGTAAGTAGTTAAGTTTAAAGACTTAAATGAAATAATAGGCACTTATTTAGAATTTTCTTAGTTTTAAGGACTAATGTGACAATGCATTACACTTTCAAGACCAAAATGGTAGTTTATTCAAAATTTATTTATTCAATTTATATTTTTTTAAAAAGAAAAAAGAACAGAGAAAATTATTTGCATGGAGAACTATAATTTACTCGAGGGCCATACACCTTGTATATTAAATGAAAACAGCTTGAACGAGAGCATTTTTGGCTACTATTCTTCAACGATAGTGTTTTTAGCTGTTATTCTTCAATGAGAACGTTTTTAGGAATTTTTTAACCTCTTATTTCTTTTAATCTATCATTTTTAATATCTTTAGTTCTAAATTGAATTTTGATATTTTAAAAAAAATTATCAATAATTAAAAATTAACATTGTATTACAATAATTATTTATTATAAATTTAAAATACAATCTATATGTTTAAAAATATTTATTTATTACAAATTTAATTATAATATAATTATATAATCAGAATTAATTATATATTATATAATCAGAAGTATTTATTTAATATAAATTTAAGTTATATAAAATAAATATTTATTCTGTGCAATGCATAGATTAAAATACTAGTTGTTCTCTTAATTAAGAAAGGTAATTAAAACGTACCTTTCATTAATAGATTGTTTAATTAATTAATAATCCAACGTCTGAAATAAAAACAAGACGCAAGTTAGCACAAATCAATCCATTATTGTAAAATTAAACTTCAAGTGTAATTAGAATAAGAGTTTAATGGTCATACATTGTCAGTGTAAAAAGTTTTACACTGTCATCCAATCACAAATCACCATTAATATGACTTTTAAAGTATATATCATAAAAGTCAATAACCTTATAATAAATAGTTATTTATAATTAGAAGACAGTGTAAAACCATTAAACTTTTAGAATAAATCAATAATGTCATGACTGCGGATATGATCCAAGTAAATCAATGAACAAATAAACTGTCCCGACAAAAATTAGAAGAAATGATGACAAGAAGAAATTAAGTAAATACATTTTGTGTGTAGATAATGATAAAATAAAAAATTGTGTCTAGATACATTAGCGCTAACCTTTAGAGAAAAAGTCGTATTGGCGATATATTTTATTTATAGTCATTGCGGCCACAGTGTATCTAGCATATATATGTTATACTAACATTACTATGCAACAATCTAAAGCAAAATAAATTATAAAGAAAAAGTATCCACTTGCCGAGATTGTCTCCTGTGTAGTTTAAGGCTTTAACTCTGTTTCTTGGAAGTACTATGCACGTGAATTCGCGTGCTTAACTTGTGTTTTTTGTTGCTAAATTCATTGAAATTTTTTTTAACAAAAATTATTAAGTAATAGAAACGAGTATATAAGATTTAAGTCGGTTTGTAATTTAGTTTAATTCAATTTATTTTGACTCAAATTAAATAAGATCGAATCTAGTTTGGATCCATTTTACTTAATTATTAGTATGTTAGCATGTGGAATACACAAATAAATATTTATTTTTATATAATTAAAAGTTATAATAAATAAATATTTTAATATATAAATTATAATTAAAATTCATAATAGATAAATATTTTTGAAAATATAAATTATATCAGTATTTTAGTATATGTATTGTACGGGTCAAATTTAATATATAAATTTTATGATTATAATTATTTATTATAAAAAGTGAAAAATTATTCATATCATATAATTAAAGTAAATATATATCAAATGACCTCAATAAAATTTAGTAAATTTGTTTATAGAACATTAAATATATCTAAATATAATAATTGTTTACATAATAAATCAAAATAATTAAAATTAATAATAATTCCAGTTAATAGTTCTAGTTCTTGTGATTCCAATTAATGATGACAATAAAATGTGAGAAATTTAAATTGAGAAACAATAGTTTATTATCCTTATGATGTGAGAAAGGATAATGATAAATCATTATTTCAAAAAATTAAGGACAATTTATTCCCACTAAATTAGAGATGACTCATGAGAGGGACAAAATAGTTTAAATTAAATGAAAGATAAAGGAATTTAAACCATGTAAGAGATAAAGGAATATAAATCAATATGCAAGTTAAAAGAAATAAGGATAATTAACAGAAATAGGGATAATTTATCCTCAAGAAATTAGAGAAAATTCCCATGAAATTAGAGATGAAAGGAGCAAATTAGTTTAAATTAACAAGGAGACGAAGAAATTAGGAAAGAGGTGAATGACAATTTAAATTAGGAGACAATGGGGAAAGAAGAAAATCTTAGGAGAGAAATTATTGATAACAAAGACTATTTGTATAGAAAAAGTGTAGTTCACCTTCATCTGAGAGAACAAAAATTAAATGAGAGAATTGAAAGATTGAAGCTCTCACAAGCTAGATTTATTTTTTTTTGCTAAAAACTCACAAGCAAGATAATTATTCTAATTTATAAAGTAATTTTTAATTATTGACAATTATTTTTAAAAAATATTAAAATTCAATTTAAAAATAAAGATGGGAAAGGGTAGATTGAAAGAGATAAATAGTTAAAAAAATTAAGTATATGAATAAAGAATAAATGGGAGTGGTTTGATATGGTTGAGAAAGAAATTGTGTGAGCTAGTTGTTAAATTTAATTAAATTTAAAATTAAATTAAGTAATACATTTAAAAAGAATAAAAAAATTAAAAAAAACTAAATGCTTAGTATATAAGATTAAGATAAGACATATAGTTCAACAATATTAAAAGTAACTGCTAAAAATACTCTGATTCTAAAATAACTCTTATAAACACTTTTATTCAAAAATAGGATTTAGATTTATAATATAAAGGTAGATTTTTTAAGAATTAAGATTTCAATGCGATGTTCATATAGTAGATTAGGTCGGTTGTTTCAACTCGAAACATGCTCGAGTAAAGACACAGTTGAATGGAAAGAAATGGAAAGAGGAACACGGGAAAAGAAAAAAAAAATGAAATCAAATGTGAGAAAAATAAAACTACTAAAAAATATACAAAATATAATGGTCACTTTTTATTTATTTTACACTTGATAGTTGATACAACTTATGTATGCGTAGAATTTTAAGACTTTTTCATTATAATAATCATAAAAAAAATTATTTACCCAAATACCCGTCTCCCCAAAATATTTACCTAAACACTCATATTTTTTTACCCAATTAAAAAATCGGCCCTTGAAAATCAAATTTCTCAGCATAAATTTTTTCTTTCTTTTGATTTATATGAAGATGGAAAAACAGGGATGCAAAAGCCGAATTTCCCAATGTCCCTTTTTAATTTTTTAAGTTCAATAGTTAATTTAGTTTATGGTTAATTTAAATAATTAAATATGTTATAATTAAATTTTTATTTAAATAATTAATTAGTTTAAGATTTAAAATGTGTTCAAATTAAGAATATAGGTTAAAATGATGCATTTTTAGTGTAAAAAATTTATCAAATTATATTATTAGTGTAAAATATTATACAAATGCACTAGGTGTCAACATGATAAGGACAGTTTTTTTTTTACTATGACCCACATTTCAACATATTCCACGTCTTTTGGAATGATCCTTTGTTGGAACCAAAGACGTTAAAGCGTCCAAATCCTCAAATTTTGAAAATAAAAAACTTATTAATAAATCTTTGTTTTTCCAACTAACAGATTTACAGCGTCCAATGGACTAATTCATGATCGTCCAAGTGTAAGTCACATTTATGGACTTAGTGTTTTTAATCTTTAAACAACCACACTAGACGTGTCTAGACACAAGCTATTAAACGGCTAAGTCTTTTTGTCCAATCTTTGTGTCCTTCTTGTACATATCAAGTCTAATGCCTTACCTTTTTAAGATCTAACGTTCAAATATTTTGAAGCATTAAATAGTAGATAGAAACGTTCTAGTGCAAAAGCGCAGCAAGACAGAAAAATCAAGTCAACTCTTTGAGCTGCCAAACCAAATGAAGAATGTTCAGAAAAGCAGACCTCCCACACAGAGCTGATCTTTCCTTTTTAGTGCAAGTTCAGAAGAAATCTTCTCTGATATGATTGAAAGCTCGATATGCGCACCTTTTCTTGAAGAATTCAAGTCAAGTCTTCTTCAACTGCTCTTTTTCGTTGAAGACTATATATATCGAGAAAGAAGAAGAAGCAAAAGCATAAGCAAACAATGAAAAATCAAGCATAAACATAAAAACTCTAATTGTTTTCTTACGCGTCCACTGGACGATAGTTTATAAGTCTTTAATACTTTATGGTATTGTGCTTAATCTTCTATATCCTCACTATGTGAGTTGAATCTATTTGTAAAACAACTTTTTGTTGTGAAAGCCTGGAGAGCTTAGTGAACAAAAAATACTTGGGTTGGTAAAGCAATCTGGGGTGATTGCATTGTAAAGCCTGAAGAGACCGTAAAGAATACTTGTAATCAAGGTTGGTTAGTGGATACCTTCTGAGTGAAGGGACTGGACGTAGCTCAACGTTGAGCGAACCAGTATAAAATCTTGTGTGCTTGTCTTCTCTATCCTTTAGCTCAAATCATTTTCGAACTTGGTTTATATTGAAAAAGTTTTTATACGCACAATTCAACCCTCCTTTCTTGTGCGTCACGTGCTATTTCATCCTTTTCCCCAAAGTTCATCTCATTACGAATGTAGGTACATTTAGGACAACCTTTTTGGATCTCTCTACATTTTTTGGATTATGGTACCAAACATCTCCCACATAATTTGGCCAATAACCTTTATTTGCCATTACACCAAATGGTTTGTTGTAAATGTTGAACACATATTGTAATATGTACAGCAGAGGAACAAATTGTATGTAATCAACACGTACATGTGAACACACAACGATAACATGTGAGCAGTGGTGTGCTGTGAAAAAATTGAAGCATTGCATATCCCCTCCTTACATGTATCATTGCGTGTTCACATGTACGTGTCGATTACATTTGCAATGTATGTTCAATGTTTACATCCAGGGACAAAGCCAGAGTTGGAACATAGGAGTCAACAATAATTGAAAAAGAATTTGTTTTTAGATTGTTGGAAAATAAGAGAAGAATGTTGTGTAATTTGCTTAAGTTAAGTTGAAACGAGAAAATGAAGAGAATATAAGAAAAATAGTGATAGTATAAGATAATGTTTGTTAGTGTGTCTCAAAGCTCAAGATGTCAATCCCTTTTGATGTAAGTTTACCGGTTTACACTATTGACAAAGGTTAATAAATAGAATTTAATTCTCAAATTAATTTATAATCAAATCAATACAAAAGGAATACTAATAAAATCATTTGATTGTAAATGCAATAATTATAGCTTTAAAATTGCAATGATAAATTATAAAAGAAAAAGACTATTAAAAAAGAAAATAAATTATACAAAAAAGGAAAAGTGCGAAGGGCCCTAAATGTTGCTTTCCTAATCAGTTTATACCTACCATAGTATTCACCATCATGATTAGATTTGACAACTTTAATTTTCTTTCCAAGTTAAAGTTCAACTTCAACTATAGAAGACTTTAAAAGGTCAAAGGATTAAGACTTCTCATGAATTAAATGAAGGTAATCGTATCTCGAGTAATTGTCTATGAACGTAATAAAATATCTTTGTCCATTTTATGAATCCTTAGGGAAAGGACCATAAATATCCATATGTATTAGTTTTAAGACATCATTTGCTCTCTTGGCACCTAAATTCCTTTTGTTTATTTGTTTACCCTTAATGCACTCAATATAGACTTGAAAGTTTGACAAATTTAAAGGTTCAAGAATTTCCTTTGACACAAGCCTCTAAATTTTCTGTTTAGAGATATGGCCTAAGCGCTTATGCCATAAAGTGGTGAAATTCTCATTTAATTTAATGTTCGTATCATGTGAATTTGTTTGCAATATCTCATTATAGGAATGCTCAACATCAAGCATATAAAGATTATTAATTAAAGACCCATAACCAACAACATTTGAATCATGAGACTAACTTTATTATTTTCAAATGAATAAGAATAACCCAATTTATCCAAAAAAGAAATAGAAGTTAAATTTTATCTAATAGACAGTGCAACATATGTCTTCATCAAATCCAAACAAAAACTAGTCTTTAAAAATAATCTAAAAGTTCCTATAGTTTCAATTGCAACTTTACTGCCATTGCCCATATAGATGAATCTTTCAACATCACTTAGGCAAACGACTCCACAAGCAACACTACATAGACATATTTATGTGAATAGTAGCATTAGAATCTACCCATTAAGTATCATTGGCTACATAAACCAAAGCAACTTCAGAACAAACAAAAGTCAGAAGTTTACCCTTCTTTGCACACCAAGCAATGTACTTAGGACAATCTTTCTTCATGTGTCCTGCTTTCTTATAGAAAAAATAAGTAAATTCTTATCTTACTTCTTTAATTTGAGAAGAACTTTTCACAATTTCCTTATGTTTCTTCCCCTTCTTATTGTGAGAGGTTGAAGCCAAATAAGCACATTCAGTTTTATCCCTTTGCATCCTCTTTTCCTCTTGCACACATGAGATATAAGCTCATTAACGAACCATTTGTCCTTTTGAATGATACAGCTAACTTTGAAGTGCCCAAAGTGTGAAGAAAAGAATATCAAAAACAAGTGCATGAGCAAATCCTTAGGAAGCCCCAACTTTAATGCCTTAAGTTTTGATGCGAGATTCAATATCCCATAATGTACTCCTTTATGTTCCCTTTACCTTTATACCTCATAGAGTGAGTATAGCCAAATGACTACTTGTCTTAACCTTTTTGTTCTTGGCAAAGAATTGCTCTGTTGCCTCTAAGAACTTCTTGGCATTTTGGCTCTCAACAATTGAACCCCAAAACACCTCCAAGATGAAGCCTTTGATGATTATAAGGCACATTGATTGGATCGATCCCACTTCTCTATTATTGCCTCATTAAAGTTCTCTAGAGTGGAAGTGGGTAGCTTCGTCCTTAGTGCCAAGTCCAAATCTATACAACTGAGAACAATTTCTACAACCTCTTTCCATGACTTGAAGTTCGTTCCATTCAACATTAGGATTCCATTTATTTGAGTAGTGAAGTTATGAGCGCTAGGTACAACAACTAAAGAGAGAACGATAAACATACAATGACATTAGTATGCATGTCAAAAATAATTAATAAGACATGCACAATCAATCTCTACGGCAAAGTCAAAGATCCAAACAAGATACCTAGCGCTATTAATCCCCAATATTTAGATTGAAAGGACTAATTGCAAGTGGTACTCTAAATGCAATGATCAAACACTGGTGATAAGTTTTGTCAAACAATGACTGTCTTAGGATACTCCATTAGTCACATGAAAAATCAATCTTTATAATCATTACACATTTACCATCACAAGCACGTAATTGTCTAGCCAAAGTGCATCTTTCTTTGAGCTAAGCACAATTCACATGAATAATTATACACATCATATATGTAAATTCAATCAAATTACTTTGGCAACATATTGTTTCAAATAATCTAACCAAAATTACTAGACAATTTAATCAAAATGGGAGGTCTTAAATTTACATAAACTTCACATATAAGTGCAAAACCCAAAATTATATATTTATATCACTACCAAGCAATCATAACACCACCCAATGATCTTGGACGAAAAAAACTCAACTTCCAGTGGTTAGGGGGCGAAGAAAATTTTCGAAAAAACACGGGTTGTACAACAATGGTGCCCAGTTTTCAATCTTCTTACATGACAGCACAAGGATTTCAATAAAACAAATGTTATAGGCATGAAAAAGATTGCATCCTAACATATTCTCACCCAAAAAACTAATTTGTAAAACCCTAAGAAACTTTCACTGATTCACAAATCCATATATAATCACATATTATAATGAAATCAATTTATTTTCAAGAGAATCAATTTATATTACACCAAAATAATTTCTAAATATATATATATATATATAACTATATATTAATTTACAATTTCATTTGAATCTATATTCACATCAAAGGCCTTGATCAAAATATATAGATGTAGATTCTAAATTCGGCAACGATAATAATAAACATATCTTGATAAGATTTTTCTAGACACGAATGAATTTCCATATCAATACAATAATTTTCCAAAATTAAACTAGGGTCCTAATTAGGAAAACCCAAAAAAAAAAACATATTTAAGAATAAAATCCTAGGCATCAATCATGAAACTTAATCCTAGTAATCCAACATAGAAGACTGTTCTAATATCACTTATTAAAAATAAGTCTTTAAGGGCATGCTTTTAATCTTTAATCTAAGGGATCTTTAGGCAGAACGAATATAATCACAAAAGCATGCATATTTCAAGAACAACCCATTCTTATACACATAGGATCTACATCATGTTGGATTACTAAGGATAGGATAAATACTTGAATCCATTGTCAGTTTCTGATCTAAGCATTTTTCAACAACTGTTGCACAATCTTTGTGGTGATTAATCATGATCTCGAACAAAGGAAACTTATGGCTTTATGATTCTTCTTCAACTAAATCTCTTGAGTTTTCAATGGGACCTTAACCTCCCTTCAAACGGGGAGAAGGGAGTATGAGCTTTTAGTGATTTGGTATATTAGGAACCATAACCTTCTTATAGTGTGTTAACCAAAAATGTTCCATTATCCCCTAATGGGCCAATAGTGACATCTACTCATTTAAGCCCACATCATCTTATTTAATATCTAACATACTCACTTAATTTGACCACATAAAATAAAGCTCATTAATGATAAATAACTAATATAATTGTTTTATAATATTAATCCATATTAATTATTGAAATATAAAATTCCAACAATGGGTTGAAATATGTAAGCCCAAAATAAGGAAACACTAACAACCTAGATATAAAACATCTTTTAGGCCAACATGTTAGCTTAGGGGCAACTATTTTGGACCAACATCTTAGGTGCAAAATCACAAAGCAAACATGCTATCCCATACGTAGGTAATAAGAGTAGTTCAATTCAAACCCAATACAAGGATCATCTCATGACTAGCACAACATGACAAGCAATATACAGACATTACAACTGATACAAATGAAAAATATCTCCCAACTAATGCTCAAGAATTACAGGGGCCTACATAGGTATATCACCCACACATGCACACAAATGACACACAAATTATAGGGACCAACGATATAAGGTAGACATAAGAAACACAAGGTACATATTCACTCTAATTTTTACTCTCTATCATCTCTTATGGTTACTTACTTGAATGTCAGAATTCTTGCTGGTGACCATAACTAGACTTGATGTGGGAACTCTTTAGAAGGCTTCATTTGAGATTTCGACTAACTCTAGTAAATATTCCATTTATCTGGATTGAAGCAAAACAATTACTTTAAAAATCATATTTAAGATTATTTCAAATTGATTAATAGTGTAAAAATATTTACACTAGCCATAAATGAAAATTAAACTCGTGTTTTTAATCTAAATTTTAATAACATCTTTATTAAGCTTATTTTATTTATATATTCATTATTACACAACTCTTCTATATAAAATTAGCTTAGGATTAATTTCAACAAACATGTACTTGGATGCCGTTCAACAATATTTATGATGTTTTAATGAAAATTATTGAAATTAATTAACCATACTATTGAGTTAATGAAAATAATTGGAATGAAATTGATTAAAATTGAAGTTGCTTGTTCAGCTGAGATGGTTGTCATGGTGGTAACAAGATGATTAACATGTCCACGTTAATAATAAATTAATAATTGGTGGTGTGATTATGACATAACTATGGTGTAATTGCCAATGGACATGTGGTCATGAGGGGCAACAATCCATGATAAAATGAAAGCTATGGTAAGTGGTTTATCGTGTAGTAAGCAATAGTTACACTGAGGTTAAAATCTAAGACCTTATACAAACTACTCGAACTCTACACCACTAGATCAACTTTAATGTGTAAACTTTATTGTTCATAATTATATGCAAAAATAAAATAATTAATAACAGTCATTCTAATCATAATTTGTTCTTATATATTAAAATAAAGTTTAATATCTTGAGAAAGGTTAATCACCCTATTCTCTTTTAAAGAATAACACACTGTTCTTAGTTTATGTTATTTTACATTTTAAATTTAAATTATTGTAAAATAATTATAAGTATCTTTTAAAAATTTTAATTTATATTTTAATTTTTACTTAAATTGATTTTGTATATCTCTTTTGTAATTTAAAAAATTCTCTTTCAATATTTTTGAAATTCATATTCTTGATATTTGCTCTAGGTTTATAAAAAAGAAGGGTTAGTAATACATTCTTTTCCACTCATTGTCTAACACATTCTCTCCTATTGATTGAAGTTCTTGTGAATCCCACTAATTTGAGAATAAGACTACATATCTAGTGAAACTTACATGAATTTTACCCCACAAGAGAATGTGTCGAAAAGAGAGTGTGTGTTGTTAGCCAACTAGTTGGGAACGAATCCTCACATGTTTATATTTGGCTAAATTACATTTTTGGTCTCCCTATTTTTTCTAATCTATAATTTTGGTCGCCTTATTCTTTTTAGAGACATTTAGTTCATATTTTACTTAAAGTTTGCAAACTTAAGTTCAAATGGATTTCATTTTGCTAACTAAGGTTGCAAAAGCAACCTTGGTGTTGCTTTTAATTAAAATTTGGTTTCAGACCAAATGTAAATGTGCATACATACTTTTGAGAGAAACCAAAAATATAAGCAAACTGAGTTTACTGGACAAACATAAGTTTGAAGTGACTAAATGATAACCCAAACATAGCCTTAGTCCCCCAATTTTTAAAAGTTCACAATTTTGGTCTCATCGTTAAATCTCTTGTGTTGACCATTAGCAATTTAACATTGGCTTCAACGTATTAGTACTTAAATGACATGTTAGAATTAGAGTCAACATTAACATGTCAGAGTTAACGTTAAACCACTAACGATCAACACAAGAGATTTGATGGCAAGACCAAAATTACAAATTTTTAAAAATAGAAGGACTAAATGTCTCTAGAGAAAAATAAGGGGACCAAAATTGCAAATTAGGAAAAATAAGGGGACTAAATGTCTCTAAAAAAATTAAGGGAAACAAAATTGTGGACTGGAAAAAATAAGGGACTAAAAATGTAATTTAGCCTTTATATTTTCATATGACCATATTGTATTTATCACTTATTAAATGTATACAAACTAGTGTAGTAACCTGTGCAACGCATGGGTGATATTAGTTGATTATTGAAGTTTACATGTTATATATAATGTCTTTGTAGATTTTATATGTAAATTAAAATATATTGAAAGATAAATATAAATATTTTCTAAATATATAAAGAAATGGGATATAAATTTTTAATTTGAATAAGATTAACATTGATTAAAATACATCCAAGAGTCATGACATACTTTCTTACTGCAAGAATAGACAATATACCACCATTTCTCTTCCACGACATGTTTGGCGGTCCCCAAAATCATATAGCAATCGTCCTTCATGTAAAAATGTATGAATAAACCAGAACAATCTTGCAAAAATTATGAATAAACAAAAGCAAATTCATTAATATTAAATACCTCTTTACAGTCCTTTAGTTGCTTTATAGTTTTGTTTGGAGTTAAAGTCAAAAAAATATCTTCAAGACTAATTCTTGAAGAATCAAGCAATTGACTTAGTGGTCAGGAAGGAAAGTCTCTATTGTTACTCATCCTAAAAAAATGGTAAACAATTAAATGTATGATATCACTTACACAGATGATAACATATATGAAAAAACAAATAACATGAAAGTGATCTTATCCTAAAATTGATGGCATTAGAACACTAAGAATTAAATATAAGCTTTGTACAATTAATGACACTCTGTAATTGGATTTTACCTATTAAGGAAGAACACATATGGAAATAAATATTATAATATTTTATGGCCTGTTTGGATAAACTTCCCATAAGCACTTTTAGGAGAAAAAATAAGAAAAAAAAATGAAATAAGCTTCTTTAAAAGCTAAAATTAGTTTATGCATAAGTTAAAATCAACTTTTGGAAGAGTTAATATGAGAGAACTTATACAAGTTAGCTTATGCATAAGCTAATTTTAACTTTTGGATAAGTTTATTTCATTTTTTTCTTCTTATTTTATTCTCCTGTAAGTGCTTTTGGAGAAGTTTACCCAAACAGGCCCTAAATCATAATATGAATAAGCACATAGGTATGAACACAAATATGTTTTAACAATATAAAAATCTATGAAGGTTTTGACTCTCGCAAGTTGAACGATAACCACCAGGTGCTAGACATCACTAGATCTTAAGAACAAATGTAGCTCATTAATATAAGGTCCAAATAGAACACACTCAATCCTAAAAATGATAAGACACACTATAAAAAAAGATATGAGAAGTCATTTTTTTTTTAAAAATGAACAAACATAAATACAGGACAAAAAAAGGATTACTTATTAGCATCCAATTCAATCGCGTTCATCTTGTCATGTTACCATTTCTTTCTTACTCCCTTTTAGTCCCAACACTAGTTAAAAAACCATAACATCTAGACATAAAAATTAAAACAAAACATTAGGCTAAGAAAGCATCAATAAATATAGTGAATTATATGTACACCCCAATACATTTACCAACCAAGTAACTTGTATTATAATGTTCTCCAATTTTAGCCAAGATAATGAATGAAAATAGTGACAGAGACTTAAAGTAATCATTTACCATAGAAATTTTGGTATTGAATTGAAAATTCAATTTGTATTGGTGTCTAGTTGTCCTGAAGTTTCCCTTAATAAAAGAAAAAAAAAACAAAAATTCAATATACTTTGCCCTCAAATAAATCCTATTCAAAACGATGATAAGAGTTCTCTAAATAGATGTGTGAATCTTGTCCCCCTACAAAGAAAATAATTAGTCTAAATCTAACACATAAGAATTGTGAAATTTACATATCTTAAACATAACAACATAAAAGAGGTCAATGCATTTTGACAACCTTCTCATCTCATCCATGAGAACTATTTCCAAAGAATATAAGATTCCTTGACTAGTAAAATTTGACACAACCCATAGACAAATAATCCGGGCCATAATACTCTAGGTCTCTTTGGTCACATTATTGCTTGAAATACCATCATTTTTGGAAGACATTTGTTGGGGAAAGATAACAATAACAACGATTGCAGGCGGAATTAAATTAGATCTTTTTTTCCATTATGCAAATAATAATAGGCTTTGGAAATATGTCAAGCAACAAATAATAATTTTAGGCAAATAATTGGATGCATAGAATAGAAATAGAAAATAATAAGTACAAAATTTTTAACGTGGAAAAACCCTCAATGTGAGGTAAAAACCTACAGAACCTAGTCCAGTAAAAGTTCTCCATTGATAAAGATTAATAGGTACACCACAAGTTCTCTTGAAACCACCAAGGATCAATAATAAAACACTCTTTACCAATAACGTGGATAACAACACAATAAAACCCTAAATAACTATCTAACTAAGCAATAAAGAGAACCAAAATACAAAGAAATTGGTATCAAATAAAAGCTCACGCTATTAGGATAAAATCTTCAAATAGTAGAACCTGATTTTCTTCTTCCCTATAGGCTGTTGCTACTGTGCGTTCACGTCTTTTGAATTTTCTTTCTTTGTTGCACGCGCACAAAGAAGCACACATATGCACCATTCTAATTCTTTTTTCTCTTGGTGGTGATTCACACATCCCACCAAAAGGCTATTGCACCAAGTAATAAGGTGAATTGAAAGTACATGGGCCTTAAGCCTATAAGCCATCATGTTGCCACTTTTGTTCATTTATTTTTCTTTTCTTTTAAGTTTAAGTTAGCGTGGGCCCATTAATTGGTGACCTACTTGACAAATCTCCCCCTCACCAATTAACTGGGGCCATAATAAACCAAACCTACTTTCTCCTTGCAAATAGGAAACTTTTCTTAGGTAAACTCTTGGTCATCATATTTAAACCATTTTCATTAGTATGGATTTTCTTCAATGATAATTGCTTCATCTCTAGTGCATCTCGTATCCAATAATACCGAACCTTAATATGCTTTAACCTTGAATGGAAAGTCAAGTTCTTGTAAAGATGGATTGCACTTTGACTATCATAGTACTAAACATATTTTTCCTATGAAAGTCCCAACTCTTGTAGGAATTTCTGCATCCATAAGATCTCCGTAGTAGCTTCTATATTGGTACTATATTTTGCCTCCATGGAAGACAGAGCCACACATTTTTGCAATCTTGACTGTCATGACAGTGCTCCCCTTACAAAAGTCATCATATAGCTATAAGTGAACTTCCTGGAACCCACATCACCAGCCATATCCATATATGTGTAACCATTCAACATAGGCTTACCACTCCTAAAGCATAAACATACCCTAGAAGTACCTTCGAGATACCTAAGTATCCACTTCACAGCTTGCCAATGCTCTTTACTAGGATTAGAGAGGAAACGACTAATAACTCCAACATCATGAGCAATATCCAGCCTTGTACACACCATTGCATACATCAAGCTACCAATTGCATATGCATACAAAATCTACATTTCTTCTTTATCTTTCTCACTTGTAGGACATTGCTTAGAGCTTAACTTGAAGTGACCTATAAGTGGAGTACTAACAAACTTGGAATTGCCTATATTAAATCTCTCTAATACCTTCTCAATATACTTTTGTTATAATAACCACGATTTACTATTCTTCCTGGCACGAATAATCTTCATGCCAAGGATTTGCCTTATAGGGGCCTTAATCCTTCATTATAAAGGACTTGTTCAACTTTCTTTTGGGATTTTGAATCTTTCTCATGTCATGATCAACTATTAACATGTCATCCACATAAAGCAAAAGAATAATAAATTTCCCATCAAGAATTTTTTTCACAAATAAACAATGATCAAAAGAGGTTTTATCATATTTGTGTTCCACCATGAAGGAATCAAATTTCCTATACCATTGCCTTGGATCTTGTTTGAGTCCATACAAGCTCTTCTTTAATCTGTAGACAAGTTTTTCTTTCCTTTTGACTACAGAACCTTTAGATTTCTCCATGTAAATCTCTTCCTCCAAGTCACCATGGAGGAAAGCTGTCTTCACATTAAGTTGCTCAACCTCTTAATTCAAATTAGCTACTAAACAAAGCACAACTTTGATTGAAAACATCCTGACCACGAGTGAGAATATTTCTTCAAAATCAACTATTTTCTTCTAACTGAAGCCTTTCACAACCAACTTTACCTTGTACCTTGGCTGTGAGCAATTCTCTTCTGATTTCAATTTGAACACCCATTGATTTTTGAGTGCTATCTTGCCCTGGGCTGTAACGACCCAACTGTCACTACTAAATAACCCTACTAAACATACACCACATACACCTTATCAGGTGCATAAAAGCATAACATATCTATATATAAGTCATACATATCAATTGAGAGATCCATCTATCTCTCCTATCATCATCATGCATACACAACTATGGGATAACACCAGCCCATATCAAAGATATCAAAAAAAATATACATCATCGGGGAAGCGGGATACAAAACTCACTCCCTATAGCTGGTCAATCTATCCCATTAAAAGAATATAAAGAAACTGAACCATAACTAAAGCAACAAAACTTGGCTTTCCCAAGCCAACATCTCCAGCTCTCGGATCCATCCTCAGCTCTGAGTCGCCGGACCCATCGAAGCCTCGCCATCTGCTTCCACGCCATAAGACGTGATCATCACAGACACATCAGCGCAATAGCAACAACATGACAGCCAACAACAACAAAACATGGCAAGGGTAAGCTTACTAAAACAATGGCATAACATATAATTATGGAGATCATCATCAATTCATAACATTCAATCACAGGTATATGACACACCATCATACATCTAGAGTTCTCAACTCAAGACTACACGTTACATCACAACCACCACAACTATGTCAATGCATGATGACACAATTCTCGAGAGATTTACAACATATCAGGCGACCAACCAGGTCTCACCCCTTACTGTGGCCTATCTAAGCACCATTCAGGGATTGCTAAACTTTGATCTGCAAATAAGCTTAGTAGTTTGTCAGGATAAGTGTATGTGGGTGGTGGCTTACCGCGACACAAGGCCTGCATCACCTTGGCCTCTTGCGAAGTCACCCATCCACTCATCCCTGAAGGCCCATCATCAGCTGCTTCACGTCTCATCCAGCACTAGGTTGGAGGCTTATTTGAGTTCCAACTCTGGTCACCATCCAACTTACGTGCCTACCCGCACCACGACATGAGGTCCATCGTTAGCTACCTCAGCCGCCAACTATGTATGAATGCATGTACTACACACCATCAACCACTCAACCACAACTAATAAACATACGACATATATATGTATATCAATACAACTAGTGGCAAAGAAGTCCATCGTCAGCTACCTCCCATGAGCACTCACATCCATCAACACCATACTAGCCCCAATTCGACCTCAATCAAAATCAACAAGTAAGGCCCTATCTAAGCAGCCCATTCCGTGAAGAACAATATCATACATAACAAGCGGAGGTCTTATCTAAGCAACCTTCCACCTCAATGACATATCCAACAATCAATTCATAATTTAAAACCAAGACCCTCTTTGAAAACCATTTAGAAGATAGGTAAATCTGGAAATTTACAAAAAACCTTTGAAACAATTCACTTCGTTAAATTAAAGAAAATCATATCCTAACTGGACAACTCTCCATTTTTCTCAAATAGAGCTTTTGAAAATGTATAATACTCTTTTTATATGTGTACATACAAAATACTTTGCGTTTTGGAATGAAAATTGTGAAATCTTAAATGGTACATCTAGTTCTGAAATAGCAGATTATGTATTATAGTAACAGATTATATCCGTTTAATAAAAATGCATCAGATTTCATTTTTCAGCAGGGATAATCAATTATGGATTTTCATAATCGATTATTTCCGAACCAAAACTAGAAGAAACTTTTTTGAAACCCAGATAATCGATTATTAGAGTCCATAATCGATTATTACCGAGCCAAATTCACGAAAACTAATCCTAGAGATCCAGATAATCGATTATCAACTTCCATAATTGATTATCTGCATCAGGATTACGAAAAAACACGATTTTCTACAGCAAAAACTCAAACTTTCATCCCCCAAATTCAAATTTTCAAATCAATAGGGTTTCAATATCATCAATCCACCCCAACCAAGCTTATATACAATAGATTTCACCACAAATTCAACATTTCATTACACAACTCATGGATTTCTCATCAAAATTCAGATTTTTCCCCCAAAACCCATTTTCATTCAAAATCTCACCACAACCATCATATAATCCAAATTTGGACCAACCTAAAGTGATATTCACACACAATCATATTCATACATCACAAATCTAGCAAGAGTAAGTTTCCTTTATCTCTTGGAGCTTCCGAATTCGAGCTTGGGGAAGAGAAAATGTGAGATATGCAAAACTTTGAGCCAAACTCCGTGAAAGCAAGGCAATAACAGCCCTCCAACACCTAGAAACGGGATTCCTTACTAGATTTGGGTCTTACACTTCAAGAATCTTAGCAAGAGTTAGGGAGAAATTGAGAGAATGGAAGAAGAGAGTGAGAGATAAACGGGAGAATGAGAGAAAAAGAACATGAGTTTGAGAGAGTGAGATGAGAAAATGAGAGAAATGAGAAACAAAAGGGGTTTTTATGTTTTGAAATCCTCCCTGGGCCCACAGGGCTTTGGGCCTACTAAAACTCAAGGTCTGTTTATTCACTCTGCAAAACTCACAACGAGTCTAACTTAATTGTTTTTCTCTTAACAATCTAAACCAATATCAACAACACTCTCAATTTGGCTCAAGCAAATTTGTCTCAATTCCCTAAACTCAGATGGGAATTCCAAGTCAACAACATAAAACTAACACCACACAACCACAATCAACAACAATCTATTTATTTATTTGTTTTAAACACCATAATCACATATTACTTTTCACTTTTAGTTATTAAACCACTAAATCATACATAAGAAAATCACAGCGTTACATGGGGTAGCTTTACTAACTCAAAAGTGTGGTTCTCATGTAAGGATTTCATCTTTTCTTGCATGGCTTTGTGCCACTTGTCCTTTTCTTCATATAACATAGCATCTTCATAGCTCTCTAGCTTTCCCCCATCAGTCAACAACACATACTTATGAGGAGGATATTTTTGCAAAGGACTGTGCTTTCTTGTAGATCTTTTCAACTAAGGCTCTATAGGTGGTTCTAAGGGAACTGCCTCAGGTGGTTCATTCACTTGAGGTTCAGGTACATCAACTATATTCTCCACATCTGCATTCACATCTCCCTAATTATCAATGACCTTGGTAGGAGGTTTTGGCTCAACATCAATGTACCCAGGAAAAATATGCCTTGGCTTCTCCTTCTTATCAATATCTTCAATGGTTTGGTCTTAAAAATAAAAAAGAACATTTCAGCTTCTAATAATCTTCTTATCAATCAGATCCCAAAACCTATAACCAAAATCATCACGAGTATAACCCAATAAGATACATTGTTTAGACTTATCATCAAGCTTGGACCTTTCATCTTTTGGGATATGAACAAATGCCTTGCAGCCAAACACCCTTAAATGATTGTAAAAAACATCTTCCCTCTCCACACCCTCTAAGGAACATCACTATTAAGAGGAACAAAAGGAGAAAGGTTGATCAAGTCTACTATAGTTCTTATTGCTTCACCCCAAAAGGCTTTAGGCAACTTGGCATGAGAGAGCATGCATTTAATTCTATCATTGATTATGTGGTTCATTCTCTCTACAACCCTATTCTGTTGTGTTTTTGAAATTGTCTTCTCAAGCTTGATTCCATGGTCCTTACAATACTACTCTATTGGACCCCTGTATTCTCCATCATTATTTGCTCTGGCACATTTTAGTAGCTTGCTTGTTTCTTTTTTCGCACTTGCATGGAAATGTTTGAACACATCAAGTACTTGGTCTTTG
Organism: Spatholobus suberectus; assembly: GCA_004329165.1. Taxonomy (NCBI): domain Eukaryota; kingdom Viridiplantae; phylum Streptophyta; class Magnoliopsida; order Fabales; family Fabaceae; genus Spatholobus; species Spatholobus suberectus. The sequence continues at coordinate 35,265,109 of CM014729.1, read as the reverse complement.
GATTTCAAAACAAAATCCCACACTTTTCTAGAATGCTCATCAATATAAGTTACAAAATAAGAGTAACCACTAAAGGATTTAACATCTATAGTGCAAACATCAGTGTGAACTAAATCCAAGATATGTGGTTTTGTATATGGGGGATAAGTACAGAAGGAAACTCTATATTGCTTACTAACAAGACAATCAAAACAAGTTTTAAGAGATGTACCTCTAACAAGAAGCAACCTTTGTCTTGCAAAAGTATCAAGACCCTTTTTACTTAAGTGACCCAGGCTTTTATGCCATAGCTTTGTAGAGCAATCCTCAATTGTATTCACCTGAGGTGTAGACAACTTTACTCATGTCCAATAAAAAGTATTTCACTTCACTCCCTTTGCTACCACCAAAGTCCCTTTGGTGCACTTCCATTTACCATCACCAAAGGCATTATAGAAGCTATTTTTATTAAGTGCTTGTATTGAGATCAAGTTGAGGTGCATGTCAGGAATGTGCCTGACGTTTTTCAAGTGTAGTTTCCATCCAACATTAGTCTTAACCAAGTTTCTCCAATGCTAGCAACCTTGATTACCCCTTGATTTCCCTTCTTCATTTGCCCAAAATCCTAGATAGTGTAGGATGTAAAGTACTCACGATGTGGTGTAACATGGAATGAGGTAGCAGAATCAATAATCCATTCATACTCCTAGCATGTGAGATTAATGGAATCGTCATCCTAAACAATGACAACCTCACCATAAGATATAACTGTAGCAATGTCTTTGTCTTTTCTTTTGTTATTTCCTTTAGATTTTGATTTATCCTGCTTCGGGAACCTGCATTCTTTCATCATTTGTCCTATGTTATTGCAATGGAAGCATTTAATGTCTTTTCTGGTCCTTGACCTTCCTCTTGACTTGCTATGACCTTTAGATCTCTGAGAATTTCTATGTTGGCTTCTCCCCCTTGATTCTATAATCAAAGCTCCAGTCTGAGTCGAAGAGCTAACCATGCCATGTCCCTTCCTCCTAGTTTCTTCATTCAAGAGACTATCTTTAACCATACTAAAAGTCAGTTTCCTATTAGGAGTAGAGTTCCTCAAAGATACCACCAATGTTTCCTAGTTGTCTCGTAATGAGCTAAGTAACAGCAATGCAAGTAACTTATCATCTAACACAATCTTTATGGTATTCAGTTGATTCACAACATTATGAAAACTGCTCATATGTTTAGCCACTAAGAAACCATCCTTGTATTTCAAGTTTACCAACTTTCAAATCAAGAATGCCTTGTTATGTGCATTTTTAGACTCAAATAAGTCACTCAATTTCTTCCACAAGTTGTGGCAATAGTCTCACTAGACATATGATGATAGATGTTCTAATCTATCCATTACCTGATCTTGTCAATAGTCTTCCTATTTATCTTCCACTTTCCTCTAATTTATCTGTTGGTTTAGTGCCATTACTCGTAATGGGATCATACATGTCCTTGCAAAATAGCAAGTCTTCCATCTGGGACTTCTAAATAGAGTAATTGGTAGAATCCAATTTGATCATGGTACTAGTAACATTGTCTTCTCCCATTTTAAGAGCACAAACCAAAGCCTTAACAAAGGAGCGCTGGTACTAGTTATTAGGAAAGATAACAATAACAACAACTACTACAAGCGGAAGCAAACTGGATCTTTTTTTCTCCTGTGCAAATAATAATAGGCTCTGGAAATATCTCAAGCAACAAATAATAATTTTAGGCAAGTAATGGGATGCATAGAATAGAAATAGGAAATAACACGCACCAAATTTTTAACGTGGAAAAACCCTCAATGTAAGGTAAAAACCTATAGAACCTAGTCTAGTAAAAATTCTCCACTAATAAAGATTAATGGGTACACCACGAGTTCTCCTAGAACCACCAAGGATCAATAGAAAAACACTCTTCATCAATAATGTGGATAACAACATAATAAAACCCCAAATAAGTATCTAGCCAAGTAATAGAAAGAACCAAAATACAAAGAAATTGATACCAAATAAGAGCTCACACTATCAGGATAAAATCTTCAAATAGTAGAACCCGATTTTCTTCTTCCCTATAGGTTGTTGCTACTGCACGTTCACATTTTTTTGAATTTTTTCTCTTCACTGCACGCGCACAAAGAGGCGCACACACACATTATTCTAATTCTTTTTCTCTTAGTGGTGTTCACACATAAGGTGAATCGAAAGCACATGAGCCTTAAGCCTATAAGCCATCATGTTACCACTTTTTTTCCTTTTTTTCTTCTTTTCTTTTAAGTTTAAGTCATCGTGGGCCTATTAATTGGTGATCCACCTGACAACATTATAGCAAAAGTGAGGAATAAAATCGTAGGCATAAATAGAGGAGAATTAACACATAGAAGTTAGGGGGAAAGTGAAATATTGAACACTAGTAATGAATATTTATAAACATATTTAGCAAGAAAATAAAAATAGACAAAAAAACCATGAGAAAATACTTCACATTAACTTTCAACCATGCGGACATAGATCAACTATTAAACATTGGAAGTCTAATTTTGGGAAGAAGTAAAAGTAGGCACACATGAGAAGCATGGTGATGGGAGGATCAATAATGAATCGTTATTAGGGACAATATAATTGAAGTCCAAAGATTAGCAAAATAAACTAATGCATGGAACCCTAATAAACATGAACTTGTGTTCAAGGTTAGGGATAAATGGCCCATTAAAGCGTATTTAGTGGCCAAATATAAAAAAGTATTGAATAGCTCTTGTGTAATTGTGGTTCCATGACAGGGCGACATTTGTAAAACTTTTCATTGTTGCAATTCTCTTTTATATCATTTATAAATTTTAATTTTAATATAGCGCCACTTATTTAATTTCTATAAACAGAGGTAGAGACAAAATTTTCACATAAAAATTCAATATGAAAGATTCCATTTGTTGATGCTACCATCTATCTATTAAAAATATATCTTGCGATGTAGAAGACATAGAAATATTTGCTAGTTGAATAATATTAAGAGAAAATAGGTTATGCACTGATAATGTAAAGTAGTTTTACACTACTATCCAATCACAAATTACCATTTATTGTAAATTTGTTGACTTTTATGATAAATACTTTAAAAGTCATATCAACAGTGATTTTGAATTACTTGATAGTGTAAAACTTTTTATATTGACAGTGCATGACCATTAAACTCTAATATTGATATGATAAAATAATTGCTTTAACGAAAATAATGATAAAAGAATTTCTTCGTGTTTGAAATTACTCAAACCGGCCCATTTAGATGACACACATTGGGCCAAGAAAAGGAGGGTGCTAAAACCCGATCCACAAAATGCGATGCATCGGGTCGAATCCAGATCCCGGTTGGCATGTGCGAGTTCATTCTTGTCTTCTTGTTAATTAAGACAGATTGCATCACTTTTCAAGTTTCCTGAAATTCTTCAACTTCTACCTGGTTCGTTAATCCAAGGCCAGGTGTTCCTACTGCTTTCGGTAACAGTCTCTCTCATCACGATCTTTCGAAAACCCTACTCTCTCTCTTCCCCCAGAAGCTGCTCGGAAGGATCGAGCAGTTTCGAATTCGATTCAGCATGAATTTCAGTGAGCTCAATTCGGCGTCGTGATTCGCACAACCATGTGGTTTTCCTTCTGGAGATCCAGAGATCGTTTTTCCTTGGATCAACTCAGGTTTGCATTCCGAATCCAGCGAATTGCGTCGTCTCAAATTCTCGTAAATGCACCTAATTCAACAAAAAATTAAATTAAAATAAAATCTGCATTTCTCTTTCAAGTGATCGATGATTCAATTGTGTTTCTCTTTCTGTGCCCGAGACCTGTAGTACGCGAATTTAGTTTGTAGTTATTTCTGTTTGTGGTTGAATTGAAGTGAAGAGTTTCGGCTTTTGAACTTTCTGCTCTTCCTAACTTACTGGACTATTTTGCTTGTTGATTTGGATTATAATAGTTGTAAGGTAGAATTTGATTTTGTGCATAACACCAGGGAAAGTGAAGGGGAGGGGGGGCGCTCTGGGAAGAGCAAAAAATGTTCCATTGGCTATGGTAACTAGATACGTAATTGACTGGTTTTGTTTTCACAAGAGTGATAGAAACACACTCTATTATTGATTAAAATTTATTTGAAACTACAAAGTCATGAGTGAGGGTTCATTAAACAAGGAGTAAGACCTACACAATTTTGTGATTCACAATAAATTTTAGCTAATAATAAAGGGTTTGTTTAAAAGAGTGTGCTAGAGAATGTGTTGCTAATATTTTTCTGATTTTCAATGATCAAAATGCATGAAGCTGTGTGTTCTGTAGGTATCATTTAGAGCCTTTGTTTCTTTGTTGCAACAAATCCCTTGTCCTGTCTCCATGTTGTCAGTTGCCAATCATGTTCCCCCTGGGTAAAATATGTTCAAGGAAGACAAATATTAGTCCTCTCTCTTAGCGGGATTTCTTATTTAGTTGTCAGCATTTTATCAGGGGACTGGGAGAGGGGATAGAGGATAAGATTCTTGTTGCTCCCCCCTTGTGATTTCTTGAATGTTGACTTGAAGTTCATTTTGTAGATATATATGCTTAATGATCGAGTAAACTTTACTGATTATTTATTTTGTTTATTCATTAAGTGTTGTCCTGCTGCCTTATGGTGCTTAGGTACTTAACTGATCAATTGACTAAAGTTCAAATAGTTAATGAGGTTAATAAGGTAATAATAACTTCATCCTAAGCTCAGAGCATTCTTTGACTTGCTTTTCATGGTTTCCCTAACTTTCTAAATTGTTTAATGTGTGGAAGGATTTTGTTATTGAGGCACTGAGATCCATTGCGGAGTTGATAACATATGGTGACCAACATGACCCAAGCTTTTTTGAGTGAGATTCCTTTGTGCTTATGTTACTTAGTAATTTTGGTTTAGTGCTGGCAATTTATATATCATGGCTTGTGGCAGATTCTTCATGGAAAAGCAAGTTGTGGGAGAGTTTGTACGTGTTCTTAAACTTAGCAGAACCGCTAGCATTCCACTTCAGTTGCTACAAACAGTGAGCATTATGATCCAGAACCTAAGAAGTGAACATGCTATATGTATGTTGATTATCAAATGAAGTTCCTTATGCTGCAGTTACATTAGTTTCTCAGCTAGATTTAACAATGTTGATGGGCTTAATAATCATCTTTATTGTAACTTTTGCAGACTATATGTTTAGTAATGAACATATGAACTACCTAATTACATATACATTTGACTTTCGCAACGAAGAGCTATTGTCATACTACATATCCTTTTTAAGGTTTGTTCTAATGCATCCTACTGGTGAATAGCAGTTTATAATTACACTGCATGAAATCTGTTTTCTGGGGTTGTATAAATTTTGTTGAAACAACACCCCCCCCTTCCTTTTCCTTTTGTATAATTTTTGCTAACTAGTTCTTTGGTTAAATGTCTTCTGGTCATTGAAGAGCAATAAGTGGAAAATTGAACAAGAATACAATTTCTCTCCTTGTGAAGACTCACAATGTAAGTTTTCTTCTCTCTGGGTCTACTTATTCTGATAATGATTCAGAATATTAGCTTAAGGGAGACCTGTGAGATGGTCGTAATAACTTTTGAATAGTAACTCTCATATTTATGGCTTTAAAATGGAAAAGGAGACGAGACTACGCTGCAATTTCTTTATTTAGCTATTGACTATAAAAGGTGGATAGTACAGGTTTAATTGTACGGCAAATTCTGTGTTGAAATTTTTTGGTATAAAAAAAATGAAATGAAAGGAAGGATAAAAAATTATTTGTTTAAATGCAATGAAACTCTGTTTGATATTTTCGGTAATTGAGGCTGATATTCCAAGTGAATAGATTTGAACCAGAAACCTGTTGGACAATTGGTAGTCCTGTAGGCTGTAACAGTCCATCTTGTGAGATTGTTAATTTTATGGATATATGCATAGTTGGTCATTTGTTTTTTACAGAGTCTTTCAAGCTTAGTTGATTTTTTTTTTTTTTCAATAATGTTTTGGCTGGGAAATATCAGATAGTTCTGCCTTTGTTTTCTACATGTCAAAATGTTTTTACTCTACTTTTCTATGCATTTAGGATGAAGTAGTTTCATTTCCACTGTATGTTGAGGCAATACGCTTTGCCTTTCATGAGGAGAACATGGTTCGCACCGCTGTACGTACTGTGACCCTTAATGTTTATCATGGTAAGATTTAGTGTTTTATGTGGGCATCCCCCCCCCCCAATTTCTTTCCTGAACTCAGCTATATTATGATGCAAAGATATTTTAGTTTCTGACAATTTTCTGTACAATTTTCAGTTGGGGATGAATGTGTTAATAGATATATAACCAGCGCACCTCAAACCGATTACTTCTCAAACCTGGTTTCATTTTTTAGGAATCAATGTATGGATTTAAATAGACTGGTCTCTGAGACATGGAAGTAAGACATCATAGCCTCTTTTCTCTTTGGCATATTAACTTCATATTTTCTTGTTTCCTGATAAAGAAATTATTGTTAATGAGACAGAAATCCAGGCCCAGATTCAACCTCTGCAATTATTGCTGCTGTAGATGAAATTGAGGATAACCTGTATTACTTTAGCGACGTTATCTCTGCTGGAATTCCTGATGTTGGCAGGCTAATAACAGACAGCATTCTGATGCTTCTGATTTTTCCAATACTTCTTCCTTCCCTGAGAGTAGTGGATGTTAATGTATGAAACTTGACTTTATGGCTCTCTATGTTCACTTAGATCAACATTTGCATTTCTAAAAGGTTTTTTCTTAGATGGATTTTTATTTAATTATTATACAGTGTGTTCTTATTAATGTTTAGTAGCACATTAATCCAGGACATGCAAAGTGGTGTTGTCACTTCTCTCTACTTACTTTGTTGCATCTTAAGGATAGTCAAGATCAAAGATTTGGCAAATACCATAGTCGCTGCTCTTTTTTATCCCTTAGAGTCCTTTACAAAATTTTCTATGGGTAAAGTGAATGGCTATATATCTGATCATGGATTTATATCCGTAAGCCAAGAACCAGATGATGATAATATTGCCAAGTGCAAGGCAGAATGCTTGGCGGTGAATGTGCCACCCTCTTCTAGTTCTTCAGGTTTTCACCCAGAAAGTGTTATGTCAGAAGATAATTGTAGCAGTTCAAATTTGGCTTTAAGGTAAAGGCCACTCTTTTCACCTGAATATAAACTTGATTTTTGTTGATATATGTTGGATAGAAAACAGTTCACTTTGTATTTCTTCTTGTCTTTGGATCTAGAAACATTAGTAAACTTGTCATGCCTGCTCAAACTATCATTCCTATAGTTTTTACTCAGTAATTAAAGTGACAATATGCAATTTCTATTCTATCAAATAAAAAAGTAATATTCTAGTTCTTGGATTTTTGCTGACAAAATTCTGATGATTTTTTTTGTCATCATGACTACTCTAATTGATGTAGGGAGGTTTTGCTTGCATATGTTACTAAAGGGAATGATGTACAAGTTTTGGGTTCTCTGAGTGTGCTTGCCACTCTACTGCAAACTAAAGGTAGTGCCAGTGAATATCTGTTTGCTTTATCATTGCCCTCATTTCTGTTTTCTTAATATCTCTCGTACTGTAGAACTTGATGAATCGATGCTAGATAGGCTTGGAATTCTTCCACAACGCAAACAGCACAAGAAACAGTTATTGGTACGTTGCATCTGCCATTTTGACCATTTTAAATTTAGAAGCATTTGGCTGGTGACCTTTGCCTCCATTTGTCAATATGGTGCATCAGGTAGGATTTCTACTTTTGATATCCACTGCCCAAATTTTTATAACAGATTCTCCCACAAGGTTATATTGTTGCTGCTGTAGATGATGTCCTGTATTCTGTATTTTTAAATTTGCTGGCCTTATTAAATGTGGCATTTTATGCCAAATAAGTTAAGTATTAGAGCTCAGGAAGTCATATTATTATTATTATTATTTCTTTTCCTTAGGAGTTTATCCTGATTAGCATTTTCCTTAGCGACATTGATTTACTATTACTGTTGAATTTACCTCCAAGTGCCATTATCACAAAATCTGTAAATACAACAACCACAACAATAACCTAGCCTTGTCCCACTAGATTCTTGGTATCCCTGCCTCTAGCGATACTCTTTGTATGATCTACTTCCCTACTTGCGGCTTCTACAAGTCTTCTCCACACGCCTGAATCACTCAAGGCAAAATTCTACCTTTTTTTTTTTCTACAAAAGGTATGATAGCTGTCCATTAGTTAAAAAGGTGTATGTCAGGAAAAATAGAAGGTGAAATAAGAGTCCGCAGGATTAAGATGCTTCGGTTATAGGAATAATAATTGTAACAGCTGTTCAGTTATGAACAACTGATAGTTAGTGAGAATAACTGTGTTAGTTACTCTAGGAGGAAGGGAATAAATAGATTGGAGGTAAGAATTAGAGGGGGTCTTTTGGAGAGAAAAAGTTCATTAGAGTGGAGAGAAGGGCCTCTCGAAACGCCCAAACCATTACTTCCTTCTGTGTGAAATTGCTTTTAATTTCTTCATTTTTCTGGATACCAGTTTAACAAGGTACTACCCCAACTTTCTCTCTAATACATTATTCCTAATCTTGTCTAGTATATCCACTCATCTAATGCAACATTCTTATCTATGCTATGTTGACTTTATTCTATTGACTTTTTATTGCCCAACATTCTGTCTCATACAAAATTGTAGGTCTTATAGCTGCGTGGTAAAATTTTTCCTTGAGCTAGAGTGGTGCCTTTCTGTCATAACACTCAACATTTCATTTCTTTCACCTTGCTTGAATCCTATGGCTTTACATCCCCACCTATTTCTCCCTTGTTTTGTATGATCTATGATGGACCCAAATACTTAAACCATGTGACTTGTGGTATGGTATGATCTCTAATTTTCACCTCAAAGTTAAGATTGGTGCACCTCCTGCTAAACTTAAGTTTTACTTCTATTTAAATGAAAGCCATATGCTTCCAAAGCTTGCCTCTTCATCACTAACTTCTCATTTATTTCCTCTCTTTACTATTCAACTAGGAGTATACTGTCTGCAAAAATAAGATGTCAAGACTTTCTGTTAATAGTCTTGATGGCGCATATTAACATCTTACTATTGTTGAATGTGATATTCTATAAATGAAGTTGAAGGTGCTCGAGAAGGCTTCGTTCAAGGCTTTGCGTGCAAAGGAAGAATAAGAAAGTTGTTTTGTGGATAAAACAAAGAAAAGGGAAACATTTGTTGATGGCAGGAATTGCAAATTTGAAATATTTGTAGAAATCTATTCACTTGTGTTTAGAATTTATCTGTATTAAGTTTTGACAAAGAACTTTTTTTTGAGGAAATAAAGTTAGGATGTGTGAAAATCTGATCTATATAATGTCTTGAATAATTATGATAGGAAGGTATTCTATTCTCTTTGGTTGCTGGAAGAAACAATGATAAATATAGTGGAGGATTTGACAGGTTTACCTATTATAGTTGTAATCTAGTGAAGTGGTACTTCTTTCCACTTTTGATGAATTTGGTCTATTGTTGTATGTGATTTGATTGGCATTACATATTTCTGCTGCAGCAAGCTTTGGTTGGCGAGGCTTCAGGTGAAGAGCAACTTTTTTCTTCTGAAAATAGCTTGATGAGGGATGGCAGTGGCTGTGAGCTCGATGTCTATCTTGAAAAGATCAAGGTTTGCAGTTACTTGCTTTTTAAGTGTTAGTAGCTGTCCTTTATTTGACCTCAAAACACACTAGGTCTAATTTTTAAAATCTGAATCCATTAAAATTAGCTTTGGGCCGAGACAGAGTAGTGGGATAGAACTGTTCGTGAACACCCAGAGTACTATCATACGTCTTTAATTGTACATTTCTTATATGTATAATTAGAGTTTAATGGGTCCATTATCAATTTAACAAAAGTTTTAAACTGTCATCCACTTAAAACTTGATATATTATTATTTATTGCTATCTTATTTTTTTGATAATTAATAAAAGATGATATATAATGATATACTAAAATATTATTTGTTAATAAAAAATTCAACACAAATGATACACACTAACTTAATATAGATTAAAAATTAATTATTAAAATTATCTAATGATAGTGTTAATTATCAAGAAAAATCTTATCAAAGTAATTAATAACCCTTGTATCATGTATCAAATGTAAAAAGATGAGCTTACTTAATTTTTTGTCAAATAATCACTTAATGACATGGCACTTTGGTGTTAGTTGCTTTGAAAATCATAATACTGTATGTACATATTATTATTAAAAGCAACCAACTAATAAAAACAATAAATGGATCCATTTGAATGCTTTTTGATGGTCGTAATCGTATATGTTTGAATGGACAGTCTTTGATAATTCAGCTTTGATGGTCCGAAAATCAGCAGGAAACAAATAACCTAAAGCTGACACGTGGAGGAGAAAACATCCTGCTTAGTAGAGTATTAAATACACTGCCTATTTTGGAGTATCTATGCGTCATAGTTGACTTGTTTTATTTTTCATGAATTGATTTGATGTTAAAAATATATTTCATCTGTTCTTCTGATGATTTTACTTATATAGCTTCATAATCATATTTGTCGATTTGTAAATTGTATCAAAAAGTGTTTGTTCAATTGTAGAATATATTGTATTATATTATTAAAATTTTTCTCACTGGTTGTGGAGTGTGGACAATGGGTCCATTGGGTATTCACAAATTAGGGTTTTGCTTCTTTTCAGGCTCTATATACCATGGTGTGTTTGTGTGTGTGTGTGTGAGAGAGAGAGAGAGGAGTTACGTACGATGAAATCCTCATGTTTACAATTTGTGTATATACAATAAATACAATTACAAAGATTACCGTTCCCTAATTACTATAAATACATTATATGTACAGCTAAGGTTACCCTAATTATATTCTTTCCAACAAGGAACAAAAACAGAGTAATGGAATAGCTGAATAATTCAGTAATGCCTTTTTTGTTCCTTTTATTTAGTGTGTGTGTTCTAGATTTTGGTAGAATTGATTTTTGAAAGAATTCAGGTTATAAAATTTGAGTTGTGTATGGGAATGATACTTTACAAGTGAGTATAGAAGATTCGAATTTGTTTGGATGATGATGAAGTAAAACCACTTTTGAAGTCTATTGAAAGCCATTCATTTTGCTGGAAACATGCTTTCCTTGCAAAACATACAGGCTCTTAACAATTTAAGCTTCTCTGTCCCTTTGAATGAGAATTGGTGAAAAAAGGTCACCGAATAGCAGAATCACGTGGTTTGTATCGGTGATACTCGGATTGCATTGATTCAAGTGCTACATGAATGATTCAAAGATATGTATGCTTTTCATCTCATGATTCAAATTGCCATAAATTGTATCAAAATGTGCTATTTGAACCATGAATGGTACTGTATAAAATAAAATGCACAAGTAAATATATGACCTCTTACCTTACAGTTTGAAGGACTAGTCCAATTTTTAAAGTGTTGCTATGTTTAAATCAAACTTCCAACCAAATTACATGTACCTTTTGGTTAGATCTCATGTTAGAAATGATATTAAAATGGACTTCAGTAACAGAGTTAACAATTTGCTGTTTAGGTCCTCAGTCCTTTCTCTTCAGACCTACAAACATGTTCATGGTCTCTAAAATGCGTTAAGATTGGACTCAGGCAATCAATTTTGCTGTGAGTCTGAGATAATCACATCTATCCAGGTGTGAGAACTAAGAGCAGTGGTGAAAATTTTATATGAATTATCAATTATGTTGATTACAACTTACGAGGGTAACATTTGTATTCATTTCATAATATATTTGATTTCATTATCTATAATTTGGTACCTTGTTACTCGGCATTACTTCAAAAAATAAGAAAAATTTTCAGCAATGCTTTCATTATAGTTTAAATAAATTTTGAATCTCTTTCCCAATGATATATCAATATGCACATGGCTTCATGGATGGGATTAGATGTTGCTATTGCTTTGTTTCTGTAAGCGTATCCAAGTGTAATAATGCAAAAACATCTTAGTTATTTGTTTAAAATTTATCTTAGGTTAATTTGTGCTCAATTGCCTTAATTTTTAGTGTTTGTTGTTTTCTATTTCCATTGTTGGGTGCATAAAGATCCTTGTCTGGGTGTTGATAATTGTTGTTAGTTACACTTTATCACGCTGTTTGTTTCTCATCAAATTGGTGGGATATTATGTTGCATGGGTATGGAATCAAGCATCTGATATGATACAATACTTAAATACTGACCTTTTTTTTAAGATATCAGGACAACAATATATATTAATTATTAAATAAAATATGCTTATTCATATGTGTAAAATAATATCTGCTTGTGATTGTCCTATCCTAGACCAAGTTTCAAGTTCCCCATCTCCTAAGTCCATATATTATAATTTTGAGGTTGGCAAGTACTTTGAGGATGGTGGATATTCAAAAATAAAAGGATGCACCAAAAACACAAATGCAGGTGTAATATATGAGTATCGGTTTTGGATATGGATGCGCCACCATATTTGGAGTATCTATGTATCATAGATTCATTATAAATGCTTACTAAATGGCTATTTGAAATTTTGAATCTGTTTTGATATTTTCTAACAGATTATATCCAAATTATATTAATATATGATTTGATTCACCTAATTTTGTATATATTTGTGGAGCAAGCTATATGTTCGGCTGTGTTTTTCTTACTAATGTTTAGAAGCTCCTTTGCTTGATATTGGCTTCCTTAGTTTTTGTTTATCATGTTTTACAGGAGCAGTATGGGATGTCTTTTCTGTCTTCTGATTTTGTAACAAGCCCTCGTGTGCCTAGATTTCAGGTACATGTTTGTATCTCGTTGAGTCTTGTTTATGTACTTTGTTGTAATAGTTTCATCTATACTATGTAAAAGTCCTTGACTCCTTATTGGTTGACACATCTTTTCATTTAAGACAATGGAACTGTGGAACTGTAGCATTAGCATATTTGACTCTTTATTATAGGTCATATTTTTGTAGACTTAACTCAATGATGTGATCCTTTTTTAAAAAAAAAAATTGAAATTGAAGAGGAATTATATTAGAGAGAAAGGAGGTAAAGTACAACTGGGGAAGGATAATATATTCTCTAAAACATAAGAAATTAAATACAACAAGGATCAAGAGAAACTCAAGAATGTAGCAAAGAAACGCTGCCCAGTCTCTCTGCATATCAGAAATAGCAACTTGAAATAGCCATTTGCCAAAGACCCAAGAGATGGCATAAACAGAATCCTACCTTGGAGGCTTTAGCAAGTTTAAGGGAAATAAAACTCAAGGATGTGTTTGTTGATGTTAGATATGTATAACATAATATTGATAACGTCATAATATTAAAATTTAAACTTCACCTATAAATGTCATAATTCAGTATAAAATATTCAAAATTAAATATGAAATCAAATCAAATATGTCATAACATTTAAGTTCAACCACATGATAATATTAATTAGCAACTACAATTAGAAACTAAATAAATATAATTGATATAATTATCAATCATCATAATATTGGGCTAGAATTGTATTTATCATCATAATATTAGGTTTTTTAATTAAAAAAACAAAAACTGTTTTTATTTTTTCCCCCAGCAAACTGGTTATGCCTGGTTTAACCGGTTTTTCTCAAGTCTGGTTTTTAGGGTTAATCTAATGTCCGGTCCCAGACCTACCGTTTGGTCTGGTCCAGTTTTGACAACATAGATGAATGCTTTACATAAACATATAATGATTATTTGTTCCTAGTATTGTTACCAATACTTTTATATGACTCTCAAAAAAGAAAATAAAAACAATACTTTTATCTGTTTGTGTATTTTTTCTTGCTGTTCTACAAGGCTACCTCTGAATTTCAGAGTTGGTCTCCATATTTACCTTTTCTGCAATACCAAGTTCTATTACATAATGTTTAGTAATTTAATTATATATAATGTGTGTGTTTGCATTTTTCAGGTGCTTGATGCGTTAGTGAGCCTCTTTTGCCGTTCTAATATATCTGCAGAGACACTCTGGGATGGTGGTTGGCTTTTACGCCAGTTGCTTCCTTACAGTGAAGCAGAATTCAACAGTCATCACCTGGAATTGCTGAAAGTAAGAACATATGGGGCTTTACCAGCAACACCCACAAATAATTAATGCATGCACCTATAATTGTGTATTGTATGTATCTGTAGGAGGTCCACCTCTTTGCTTAGTATATTGAAGTGATTTTTGAGTGTGGCTGACTTGCACACATGGAACATCCTGGTTCATTGTCGGTTTGTTTTATGTTCATCCAGATATATAACTTGCGAAGACCCAATTATTCTTATGTAGACGTAAAAATCTTCTTGATATGAAACTGGTATGACAGGATAGACACAAATAAGAGAAGAGTCTTTTATTGCAATGAACGGTGGGTTTCTAGAGAAGGTGAAACGAATAACAAACGTGTTATTCAGGACTTTGAGAACCTGATCTCTCCTAACAACCAATTACAACTCCCAAAACTGACTGACCCTCCTAAATTCTTCCTATTTATAGCAACTGTAACTTCCTAATTTTCTAATAAACCTTGACTCAATTGCTGGCTCCCTTGAACTGGACTCCATTTTATTTCTTCTATTATACACTTTCTTAATAGGAGCTCTAATACTTCAATGCATGATTTAGCTATAATATTTACCATTTGTCTTTGAAATTTTAGTCCTGCAGTAAAAAGTCTGTGGGCACATCTTTGGAAGACATGGTAACCTAAACCCTTTCTTGAGATTTGCAAAGCAATGATAAGGGCTTTGATTGTATGATTATATCCAGATAATTTGGTTCTTTATTGTTGTAGACCTTTTTATTGAAGTTACTAAATATTTCTTCAGAAAATGGTTATTGCTTACTATTATGAAGTTAAAAATTTCTTTCTACTTTTTTCTAATATCATTTCCGTAGACCTTTCAAAGAATTTAAGAGTAGTTTGAGAGAAGACACTGATACAAATTACACAAAAAGCTTTCATGCTTTTCAAGTATCGTCATTTGTGATCAATTTTATTAATCCTAGTTTTGGGGTGGAATTGTGAATAATATTCTTGAGAATTTGGTCTTTGAGTCCAATGGCATCATGCAATCTATGTAGCTGATCTCACCTAGTGGTATAAGGCTTTTGTTAGTTTTGGGATGGAATGGGGTTATTTCTAAATTCCAAAAGGTTCAAGTTTTTAAAGTTGTGAATGATGATCCTTTGATTTGCAAACCTAGTCAATGAGTGACTCTGTTGATGGTTTGTATGATGATTGCTTGCATTGAAGTATATGTGCCAATGACATATGAAATAATTATTAGTCAATTAATACATCAAATGTATGGGCATAGACATGAATTTACCATATTTCCATTTGGTTATTGTCAATGCATTCAATATATGAATCTCGTATGTCTGCTATTTGCATCTCCTAATTGCTGTTGCATCTATTTTCCTCCCAAATACAGGTTTCATACAAGAATTCTGCTAACGCTCTTGTAAAGGAGGTTCGAGGTTTCTGGCCTGATCTTCTTATTACTGTTCTTTGTAATGAGTGGAGAAAATGCAAAAGAGGTGATTTTATAACATATCTTGTTGTGCTTAATGGATTTCTATGTTCAAGTGGTTTACTTACGTGCTTCAACCAAATAATTTTCTACCTGTAGCAATGGAGTCGTCATACCCTCCAAAAGAACCAAAGTGCATACTTTTCCCATCTCAGTTGTTCTCTTCAGAAGGTAAGCTTGTACCATGTAGTTGTTCCAACATTCATTTTTTCCTTTGGCTGGTGGTTATGAAGAGAATAGTAAGAAGGCCCGTAATTGATGTTTATGTTTGTACAGAAGATATACCTGAGGGCTCATCATTTGCTGCTGGAGAAAGAATGCATGAATTGGTGAAGGTCTGCACTTATTCTGTCTTGTAATTTTCTTAAAAGTACACTATAGCATAACATGCTAACACTGTTTGAATTTTCTCAATTGTGGTTTTTCATGAATTGTGTGCCTCACTCTTTCTGTTAGGTATTTGTAGTTCTGCACCAACTTCAAATATTCACTCTAGGTAGACCTTTGCCTGAGCAACCTCTTATTTATCCTCCTGGTGATCTCCTAGTGAATTCTCGTGCCCAGACTTCTGGACTTGATGTGTCAGGCCCAAAACCAGGAATTGAACTCAGCCTTGGTAAATGTTCCTAACTGGAGTTTTCTGTATTCTCTCTTGACTGATTTTACATATAATGAGGTTATTACTTCGACATAGGAAAGATTAAATGGTAAAAGGAAGAAAGAAGGGAATCAGGAAAGAGAAGAACTTGGGGTTTTTGGTGTGTGTTTTTTTTTGGGGTTGGGGGGGTGGGGGTGGTTAGCAGAATAAACCCTGTAGTGATCATAATTGCATAACAGTCTGAGAGTGTCACTAATAGTAATAAACACGGCATGATAACCAAGTACTCCTAATTTCAGATAGAAATTTATAATGTGTGCTATCATCAGAACACCTAGTACTGATAGATACCCCATTTTAAATTGTACCAAAACATACAAATATCCTATATTTCCTAAATCCTAATATTCATATCCCATGCAGCTGAACCGCATTCTGCCTACTCCACACTCTGTATTCCCTCTCCCTTTCCTTTAGAGAGGGGAAGGGGGAAATAATTTGGTATTTCTATTTTGTTTTTCATAATACTGTGCCTAGCTGTTTAAGAGTAATAAGCTATGCTGTGAGTTTAAGGAATGGTATGTTGAAGAGCTGTTTTTCATGTATACTGGAAGGGTTTATGACTTTATGAAGCCAAGATTCTAAAACGCGATGTAAACATGGTATGTCATTTTCACCAATTAAGAGTTACATGAGATGAATACGCATTGTTGTTTGGTAATATACCTAACTGCAGAGAGAGATAATTGTTCCCAGTTGAAATGTGAAAGAATGTTAGCAATTTCTAGAAAATAATTTATTATGCAAATTGCAGTTTTATTTTTCTCTCTTGGTGGTACTTTTTTTATATAGGAAACCCTCAATTTGGTCCTCCAAAATTACATGTATCACTATTACCATTCACTACATTAGTTGATGGGATTTGAAAGTCCAATGACCCACCTATTTGGAAGGTGTACTCCAGGAGGGGGCGTAGTAGGATGTAGAATAGTGCCATGTGGCAGTTATGTAGGATAGTCATGTGTTAATTATGCAGGACAGTTATGTAACAGTTAAGCTATGTATTCCTAGTATATGATGTAAGTAGGGGTTAGGAGGCAGTTATTATGTGTATATTTGGTAGTTTGGACAGAGTTCATTCTCTCTATAGGACAGTAGGAGTTTCTCTACTCTGGGACCATTCGTGCTGTTCTTTCTGTAAAATTTTGTATCTAATCATAATAACACTAATTAAACATCAATTTGAGTTGGTAGGCTATCATTCATCCTTAAAAAAATTTAGTAACCAAATTAGTCCCTCAAAGATTCTTTTTATCAGTTACTACTTTAGTCCTTCATAAGGACAAACATAGTGACCTTTTAGATCTTGAGAGGTGAATTTGATGACGAAATTTTTAGAAGACTTACTACTGTGTTTTAGATCTTTGAGGGGCTAAATATGATAACCAAATTTTTTATAGGGTCAATATGGTGACGTATGTAACTTTAGAGGATTAAAATTGAGGGTGTTTCTTTCTTTCTTTTTGTATTGTCTGTGAATTTGTTCCTTTTAGGTTGTATCATATGTAATTCCTTATCTGGTTAGAAGAAAATTACATAATAGTATTGTAAGTTGGCAATCAACTAGTTTTTGGTAAAATTGCTCTTATTTTCCATGTGCAGTTAATGCTGTGCCTTGTAGAATTGCTTTCGAAAGGGGCAAAGAGCGTCATTTTTGCTTTCTAGCAATCTCTGTAGGAACATCTGGGTGGCTTGTGTTGGCAGAAGAATTGCCACTGAAGAAACCCTATGGAGTTGTTCGGGTTGCTGCACCTTTGGCTGGGTGCAATGTATGTGTAATTGTCTACTACCCTTGCATTTTTATCTTGAATCAAGTAGTTTGTTAGCTGACAACTATGATACAAATTTATGTTGTTGGTTTAGACACAACCGAACAGTGAATGTAATTTGAAAATTTGAATTTTGCAATTATTTTTACTTTGATTACTCAGTATATAATTTTACAACCATTTTCTGTCCTCATTTTTTAGCCCAGGATTGACGATAAACATCCAAGATGGTTACATCTGCGGATCCGACCTTCTTCTTTACCTGTTCTGGATCCTGCCAAGTTCAATGCTCATGAGAAATTAAAGACAAAAGCTTTTGTTGATGGGAGATGGACATTGGCGTTCAGGGATGAGGAGTCTTGCAAGTCTGCTTTATCCATGATTCTTGAAGAGATTGATTTTCTGAGTGACGAGGTTCACAGAAGACTAAAACCTTTGCTCAACTTTGAAACCGCATTGGATTTATCAGGCCTGTCTATATGTGTTCCAGAGGAGGATTCCTCTTCACATACAACACCTCCCAATTCGGTGTAAGGTCTTTGTCTTTATTTACAATAACAGGCTGTTTTCTACTCGAGGGGTGGGAAATTAAGTCGGTCACCCTTTTGTATATCCTCCAAAAATGCATACCAAATTTGTAGATTAGCAACTGCGGTTTAGTGTCATTCTTTTTGTATACTAGCCTTCCCTTTTCCTGATTTGTAAGTTTATAGCCTCTCTCATTCTTTAGGAGCTTTAACCTAGGCCCATTTTTTTTTCTTTTGTATTACATTATTGCTAAGCTCTGTAACAAATGTAAATTTGAGGGACCTCGTAAAGAAATTTTGTTCCTCGTTGTCCAGACAAGTGCCTATTTATTCATTTATTTTAACGAGTTATTGCTAATTATATGGATTATGAAATAATGAAAGGTTTGGCTAGCCAACTATTCATTTCATATCATAGGAGGAATCGCTGATGACTTTGAATTAAATTGTCATACATGGATGAATTGATGTAATTCCATTTTACCAGTATGAATCATACAATATAGTGAATTATTCTCTCTCACCATTTTTCATCAAAGAAATTGAAAAGTTAAAAAAACTTAAATGGTTAAATGAAAAGAAATCAAGAATCCTATTGAAGCATCTTATTTGATCATTCTAATGATCTATTTTCGTTCTTCTGAAATAGAGGTTTCACATCATTACTCATTTATTTTATACATTCTATTTGGTTGTTTCACTGCTTGTTTTTACTTTTCCGAAATAAAGGTTTCACACACTTAGTTATGACTTGTGATTTTGTATTTGAGTCATATGATTAAAGTCATTTTAGTTTCTAATTTAAAATTATAATATTGAGCACTATTTTTATTCTTTCCAATTTTATAATTGGATGCGATTAACAATTCGAAAGTTAATTGAGTGATTTCACGATTTGAATCGAAATTTAAAAACCTTATTGTGTTGATGCTTATTATGTTTTGTTGAGTAAAAACAAATCAAATGTTACGCCTCATTTATGCAGTTTTTATCATCTGATTACAGTTGGTCTTACCTCTATTCTTTACACGTATTTTATTTTACCTTGGACAAACGAGGTGACGTTATTCCAAGGGATATGTGTGAAACATTTTCCGTCTTCGTTTGATCATGTCTGTATTATTCCACGCCAACCTTATTTTTATGGCCATTAACAAATAATTACATTTTAATGTCGAGCATGAAACATCAAGGATGAAACAAATTTAATAGACAAAAATGTGCATTTTACTGTTTTTACCCGTCTTCTTCTTTTTTTGGTAAAATAAAAGTTCAAGTTCAGTGAGTCGGAGAAAGGATGCTTTTCCCTATTCCAAAACCAAAACAAATCACTGTTGTCAATGATCATTTATGCGGAAATTACAAAGAGTTTAATAGTTATGTACTATTAGTGTAAAAATTTTATATTGTCAATCAATCAAAAATTATCATTAATATGACTTTTAAGGTAATTATTATAAAAATCAATAAATTTACTATATATGGTGAGTCATTAATGAGTTGCTCCTACTAGTCCTTTTTATTATCTATTAGATATTACGAGTTAGATAATGTCATCCCCACTTTTCTATAATTCTCCTATGCTAGAACAGATTAGTTTTAGGCTCTTAATTTAATGAACGGGACATTATATTCCCTAAACTAAAACATGAATTATTTCGTTGGAGAAGATGTTACCCTTAATTTGAGCAATTCTCGTGTTCAGTTGAGGTCTAGAATCAAGTTGGGTGTCTCAGTTTAAACAAAATTTATTGTATATTGCTATTTGATTTTACAAAATTTAAAAGTACACATATATAAGAGATTAGATTTAGATAGAATTTATTTGAATCGTGATATGACTTGATTTTCGATCTAGGTCTAAGAGTCTGCAAAGAATTCGTCCCCTTATATTGAGATTGTTCTCATGTTGCATCACATGCAAGATTTTATCCCTGTTTTTTCCTTTTTTATCTTGTTAACTTTATCTTGTGTAACTAATCATATTCTGCATTTTCTTTCAATGTTGAAAAGTCGGGAAATCACTTAACAACGATCAAACTAGATTCTGTTGAAAAGCTTATTCGTAACATGAAGAGAGCTCCCAAAGGTTTAAGCATGCAAGATTAATGAATAATTATGCACCATATGTTTAAGTTTAAAAGAGGAAGTAGAAATATTTTGAGAGCATTTTTTTTTTTCTCGGAAGGTCTGAATTAGTTTAAAAAAGAATGCTTTGACAATGCTCTCCAAAGAACACAGCCACACGCACTCGTATTTACCAGATAAGATTAGAGAGATAAGCTGGACTAAAAACACTTAAATTAAATTCACTCCTCTCATCATATATCTGTCACTCACACCCAACACTGTTTTGTTCACTCATTACGCTGACACCGTGTGTTCGCATCATCAAATGGGAAAATTTTTAATTCCTCTTCATAGTACATATTCTTTTTCTTTAAATAGCAACATCCACTTTTGTATGAAGATACTGCTACTAAGGAGAGTCGCTATTATTGATGTGGTAAGCCATGAAACACAAGGAAATGTTGGGCTGCTGTTTCAGGGCAGAGGCCAACATCCAAGCAGTAGGAGTTGTCTAACTTACACTAAGTAAAAATAGAGTTAAACAACCCCATCAAAGATGATTAGTGTAATTTTCTATGTTGTACTAACCATCTTTAAATACATAAAAAATTACTACTAATCATCTTTGATGGGGTTGTTTAACCTCATTTTTACTTGGAGTAAATTAGACAATCCTCCAAGCATAATTTCAAGTTATTTTTTAGTCTAGGATTATACTTACACGTACTTTTTATGAAAATCTTATTTAAATTGAGAACATCCATAGCATGTTAGGTTATTTTCTTAGTAAGATTTTTTATGCATAAAATTCGATTTTGAAGCCTTAAAGGAAATTAAGGATGTAATCAACTACTTGTTGGTAATTCTAGTTATTTAATTTTAAGTGTGGCATTCTATTACTATTTAAAATTTTCAGTCCATTTAGTTTTTTTTTAAATTTTAATAAAAGCTAATAATAATAATAATGACTTTTTTTTTAAAAAAATTATGGAATAAAACCACAATATAACTGTGCATTCTCAATAGGATTGGAGTGTGGAAGGGTGTACTACCCCTTACCTTCTTTAACTCATAATTTTTTTTTGGGAAGATATACTTGGACATCTCTTTTTGTAATCTTTTGACATGTTTTTGGTTTAGGATTACAACTATTTTTGATGGAAGGTAATCCTATTTGAGTTGAAAATATCTATAGTGGTGGAGGTAGTTCTTCTACTAAGAACTATTTTTCCATATACAAAATTTAAATCCAAGATTTTACTTATTTAAGGAAAATCAAACATAAGACACTTGAATTGATCACGCATTGTTAGGTTTTTGACACATTTAATTGTTTAAAAATTAATTACTAATTTTTTGTTTTAATTATAAATTATCAAAAACATTTTTGTATCAGATAATTGAGAGGGAAGAAATAGTACAAAGAAAATGTCAAAGAAAAAACAATATTGGAAATGATGATACTAATTAATATTAAGTCTAGTAAAATATAGTCTATTCATTTTTTCTTTTCTCAAAACCCAAAACATTCTTGTAGCCAATGTGTGAGCACTGAGCTTTTCTCACGGCACAGAGACATTTTACTCATCATCATAATTGAATGAATTAGGTTTAACATTAAAAAAATTTCGTTGATCTATAGTCTTACTTTGTATTCTAATTAATATGGATAATTTACCTTAATTTTAAATTGGTTTTCTACCCTTATCGTAGATCTTTTGTTAATAAAAAAAACATTATACATCACTTAAAATAAAGCATACCAACACTGCAACCGTAATGATTTCAGGCTTATTGCGCTAATATCTTTTTAGGTTATTCAAGTTCTATTCTTTTAAAAATGTTTTAATTAATTGCCTTCTCAACAGTGATGATTGGATAAAACAATTATATCATTGTACACTTTTATTTCCAACTGAACACCATTGATAGCTCTTTTAGAGCACTAATTCAATCAGAAAGCGAGGGACCCAAAACAGTGAAGGTACCCTATAACATCACAAAAGATACCAAAATGGAGTTTGTCATTATGAAATCTTAATAAGAGCTACAGCTTTTGGCGAAACTCTACCCTATCACACGCTTTACTATTCCCTCATGGTTAAAGTAAGATAGGCAAGAAAGTGACAACCAAACCAAAACAATGTAAATAAATAAAACGAAAACGGCAGAGTCCCCCCTCTCCACTTTACGCGTTTAAACTGGACTTGTATCAACAATTGAGCAATGTAGTTTAATTTAGAGAAATTAAAAATTACCTTTACTTTACCTTAAGAATTTAATTAAAATGTATTGATAATGTACAAATTTTTATGAGTTTAATGATCATGCACTGTCAGTATAAAAAGTTTTATACTGTTAACTAATCAGAAATCACTGTTAATATAACTTTTTAAGTGTTCATTATAAAAGTCAACAAACTTACAATAAATAATAGTTTGTAATTAGGATGACAGTGTAAAACTACTTTACACTGTCTGTGCATAGTCTGTTTTCTCAATTTTTATACTGTCATCTAATAATATATTGTCATATGTGATAAGATTATTTATTTTTATAATAATTACTTTAAAAGACATATCTAAGATGATTTTAAATTGATTGACAATATAAAAAAATTTACACTAACAATGTATCAACATTAAACTGTTACCTTAATCACTAATATCAAGTTTGAATGTCTAAAAATATAGTTATGATAAGTTCTGGTGTGGAGAATTCTATTGTCTGTAATAATCTTATCCGATTCAAACTTAATTAATTAAATGTTTAATGTGGTATTTGATTATTAAAATTACAGACCAAAATAGGATTGTAATAAAATATTTTCAAATGTTAAATATTTATTCTTTTGTTCATTTTTCACTTGTTTGAAACAACAAATTTGTTGTACAGAAATAGTGTAAGTATTAAAAAAAATTAAAATTGCAGGGAGTATTTATTTGTGAAGATTCACTAACAGAAAATCTGTAATTTCTAAAACTAAATCAAATTATTATAAGTTTATTAAACTTCAAGAAAGGTATATATGATCTACTTTATTTCATACACAGCTTGCACTCACTTTAGTCACATGAAAAGAATTTAGTGTACAGTTTTTTTAAATGGTATAGATTGAATATATACTTCTTAATGTGTGTAAATTGTAACGTATTTTTTTTTTGGAGTTTAATAGTCATGTACTGTCAGTAGTAAAAAATTTTACATTATTAATTAATTAGAATTCACTGTTGATAAGACTTTTAAAGTATTTATTATAAAAGTCAACAAACTTACAATAAATGATAGTTTGTGATTAGATGACAGTGTAAAATTACTTTACACTGCGGTGCATGACCTGTTTTTTCATTTTTTGTGGGTACAACTGTAAGTTGTCATTTTATTATTATTGACTGTTTCTTGTCTTTTGGTCCACATTCTGTTCATACTAGAAAATCTGTATTTTTATCTCGTAGAATGAGATTACTAATTATATCTGGTCTCGTAATGAATTTTTTTTTAATCTCCCATGTAGAATATGTTTCCTGCTGTGGTCCATTATTAATATGGGCCACACTGTAATTCAATTATAGTGAAGGGATATCTATCATTCAGCTATCATAGAGTAACTTTACATAATTAAAACAGCAAGACACTCAAGTGCTTTTACTAAAGAAATATAAAATTTTACGATCATATCTTAATCTATCGCAGAAAATCAAAGCCATGATGGTGTTCTAAGATGGGAAGACAGGACCCACATACGCCGTTCAATCATGCAACCTTTAAGGTCAAAGCAATGATAAAGAATTTTGAAGAAACAAATTGGAACCAGAAAGCGTCAATGTCTTGTAGTGGAGTCTTATTTTTGGTTTTCATTGGGTTGGTGCATATATATTTGTGCATGGCCGAAGAACATATGGATTAAAAGCAACACAAGAATAATGGACAAAAAAGAAAATCAAAATAAGAGAACCTAAATATTTGGGTTGTTTTGGAACATAATTAATGTATCAATAGAAACTAGCGAAATAACATATTCTTAGAAATATTTATCAAAATACAGTTATTTTTGTCAAATTGATTTTTTTTTGTTCGAGGTGTGTCCTTGGTGGACCGTGATCTAATTCCTCTTAGTTTGGTTGGTATCTTGATAAGATTGAGACGCTGTGAAAATGGATGAGATACGTGTAAAAAACACTCCAGCACTAAGTCAATAAGAATTCTATCAAAGTGACAATGTATATTAAATGCTTACTTGCTATAGTGATGTTAGTAGTATATATAGGAGTCAAAGATGAGTTAAATTTCCTAGCATGAGGCCCAAGACTTATATCTTATTTTGGTGTAACAAGTGTGACTTTGCTCTTGGTTGAGGTGTGATCTGCTTGTTCACGAGTATATATGTTAATGCTCTTTACAGGTGTTAACTTCGGTCAACACTTATACTTTTGAGCTAATGCTTGAGCCTAAAAAGGAAGAAATTATTAGATGGCTAGAAACCACATGGTTCTCACTAATTTCTACATGACACATGATTAAATGTTATTAGTTTTTTTTTTTTGTAAATTGTAAAACTTAAATACGTGTTATGTAGAGGTTGGTTGAGATTATAGATACATGATGATCCTAAACTACCTAATAATTCCTCTTGAAAAGCTCTTTATATTGTGCTTAACCCCAATATGTAACATGACAAAAATCTATTATCAAAATATTCTAAGTAACAAATCATCTCAACTATACGGGGAAAAAAAAACCTTTGATCATATTAAGGAAGAAAATATTTTCAAATTTATATGATAAAGTGGAAAAGAAGATGATTAGTTTGTCCCTTATGGGCCTATGGTTACTGAATATGGAACAGTTACAAACAGAGTTTATTATAGTGATTACTTAATCTACTGGCTGCAGCTACAATAACTTTGGCAGTGTTCGACAACCTCAATGATTTAGAACCTCAACTGTGAGTTAAGGGAAGATCAATGACTTTTCAAATTCCTTCCAAGTTTTTGATATCTCCAATCCTATGAACTTAATTTAGGTTACATAATCTCCCAATTAATATATCAGAAATACAAGGATTGAATCACAATAGAATTGGCTAATGAAATAAGTAAACCTTTACAATGTGTAATTATGTATTTCACACTGGCCGTGGAGACTGGAGAGTGTACACCTCTCACTATGAACATGCTATTGGAAGGGACATTACGTGGGTGGATCATTCTGTTGCAGATTTTCATTAGCATAAAAAATCCTCATCAAAATTATTGTCAAACAAATGATCATTTGGCGTTGTAACTTCATCTTCACCAGTATATGAATAATTATGTACACTGCAATCTTTATATTGTTCCATATACCAGCATAAACTGTTCATACTCCCCTGCATATTTGGATTAACGTTCTTATGATGAAAGAAGAAGATTTTAAAACATGGATAGAAAGGATTAATTCAGCAACATGAGGACTATAGTTTTAGAAAATTGGTCTCCTAAAATAAGCAAATAAAATTGTATCCACCTTAAAATTTAGGAAATTGAGATTACAATACATTTTAAATTTAATAAATATCATCATTACCTGTTTATTTTAAAGACAAGTTCATTTTAGAAAGGCCTTGCCTACATTTTTAAATGGCTCGTCTATAGTTATGTCTTAACAAGACATGGCCAAGTATTTGCAAATGGACAAACCATATATGTTACCTATAATTTATTTCAACTACACCACCCCCCTAAAATATAAATTCATTGATGTCATAACAAGATGCTGCTCATAATTGTAAAGAATGTACTCAACATCTTCAATTCATGGATCAAACAGCTAGACATAGTAATATTCCAGACCCCTCCCTTTATTCCTCGACAGACTTCGATTCAGTTAAATTCCTACCAAGTGGATGAATAAAACTAAGATTTTAAATTGCGGTTGCAATTTCATCACGATACTTGATATTGCAAGAAATTGCGATGGCCGATGTGACCACAATTACAGTCGCTATGCAATCGTGAAGAGCTCAAAAACCTTGACGTCGTGGCTGAAATCGCGGTTACGGACCATTTTTCATAACCTTAAAATTATTGGATCCTGGGACATTTTGACAATTATAGAAACGAAAAATAAAATTTCAATATAGGGGGGTAAGAAACGGTTGACAAAAGGTGTTTGAAAACAGAAGAAAAACAAACACATTCTATAATGAAAATTAGCAGTTACACAAAGCCTATCACTTGCATTTTACAACTTGTGGACCATTTTACAAGAAACCCCCCCACTATCCAAAGTCAGTCAATCCATGAAGTAGTTAACTTGGACATTCTTGGGCAAACATGAACCCATGAACCCACTATCCGATTTCCTATCTCCTTTACCACCCCAACAAAGTGTAAAATCTATACCCTCCTTCCCACCAAAGTTAACTGTCTGTAAACTGCTTTGAAAAATGTCTTTCAGCCATTTCTCATACATGCTGTTAGTAAAATTACCACACCCCACACCAATTTCCTCTATCACCCTCTCCTCTACAGTAAACTTCACCACCCCGTAAACCTCCTCAAAAGACTCTTTGATCTTTGACAGAAACATATCTGCCACCTCCCTGTCCCTCTCCGGACAATCATTCAACTCAAACCTGTTCTCAATTGAGTCAAGTGCCCCATTCCAGCTCAATGGATCTGCCAGAGTTTCCCTAGTCAAATCACTTGAAATTGGACTACTTCCACCTGTTTTCTCTTCCCCATCGTCCTCTTCATCAGCTTTCATGTTCAGGTCAAGATTGTTAAAGCTTGAATGCCTTGAAAACCCTTTCCTAGCCTCCTCCTTCTCCTCAATCCTCGGATTCTTAACCTTGGCAAACAAATCCAGTTCAGCCCTTCTCTTGTGACCCAAACAAGGTGATGAAGACTCCAAAGTAGGCTTGGTTTCACTTATCTGCAACACCAACTTCATCACTGACTCCTTCTTGTTCTGCTCTTCATTGCTCCTAGTGTCCCCATTGGTCAATATGAATATTGCTTGGCCTGAACTCTCCTCACTCCTACTTAACCCTCCAAACTCTCCAGTTTCAAACCCATCTGCAAGAAACTTCCTGAACTGGGCATCGGCAAAATCCAAACTTTCTACCAGAATCACAAGCTTTTCGTGGCTTTTCAATGCTCCGGCCACCATTTCAGCAAATGGGGTTGCTGAATTCTCCTTGTTTTTCAGCATGTCCAAGTGAAGGAGCACATCAACTGAGCCAAACACCGATTCTGCAATCGCACGTGCCAACCTTGTTTTCCCAGTAGAGTCAGTTCCTTGCAATAACAACCAAGTGGTGGCACTTTGCTTTGCAGATTTGGAATCAACCAAGGCCTCGGCTATGGCAGGAACTGTCTCAGATTGCCATGGCACATTCTCCTGCAACAGTTTACAAACATGAGCTCGTCGCAGTGTTCTATCAGTAGTTATGATATTTTCCACCGTTTGCCCTGAACCACCGAATGTTGAATTTCCAAGAGCAAGAGTAACCTTTACTTCGTTGTTATTACCTTCCATGCCCTCGAGAGAATCCAAGGCTGTGGATGGCTTTTCCTGAGTCACATCGCTGAAATTGAACTCAATGGTGCATGATTGCTGGCGCCGGAACCGAGGGACAATGTTGGAGCTATAAGCGGGTTTGGCAGCTGAATCAGCGAAAGATATGCAACTTGAATCTGTGAAGACACTGCCTTGGTTTGGCCACCAGGGGTATGATGAATTGTAAGGGTAGATCTTGCCATTTGAACTGTGATTGCCATGTAAACTGTTGCTCCAATGGTTCTGAGGCTGCTTGCTCTGGTGGAGACAGTGACATAGTCTGTTCCATTTCCTTTTCAACTGGGTTAACTCATCCTGAAAACATTGAATTTGTTCATAAGCCACTATCTCTACCAATAGAAAGAAGAATAAATAGTATATGCATTGAGTCATCCAATCACCAATTGATTCTCATGTATGTTAAGTTTATTGATTTTGTAATAAATAAGTTAGAATGTTGATTTTTAATTAATTGATAGTATAAAAACTTTTATATTGATAATGTATACCTATTAAACTCTAGAACCAAATGCCTATATATGTATAAACATTCACAGTGTGATATACTTTTACTTGTTTTCTAGAAAGAGTACTATAACAAATTTATAACTTGAACTTGTTTAGAATACTTTTAAAAAAGTGTAATTTGCTAAGATACTTCTGCTACAAAATTGATAACTCATATGAATAAGAATAAGTATTAACCATTAGATGTTATCATAAATAGTTAAGATTAAAACGCAAAAATTACATGAGTTTTTTAAAAACCAACTTTAAAATTTTTTAATTTTAATTATTTATGTATTAATGTATGATTATATAATTCAGATTTGAGTGTAAGATTATATATGAGATTGATTTTTTTAGGAGTTAGTGTTTTAGTCTCTTTTTGTACAAGAGGGGGGAAAAGTTAAAATTTTGCTACCTTTTGATGGGCTTCGGTGGTATGAGACTGAAGCCAGGAAGGCAACAGTTTCTTCTGGCCTGGTTTGAACAACTGAGCTTCTTTTTCATAGTTGGAGGCACATTCTTCACAACAGTTGAGTTTATCCTGTTCCTCCTTGTCGTTACTGAAGAGCTTTGTTTCCAGCATATGAGATGGGTTCTGGGAGATTGTCATCTTTGAATCGTGAACACTGCAAATTGAGTGCAGAAGATTCAATGAACATTCAATAGTAAACAAAGAGGCACTTTTGTGTTTTGAATATATTCTGCATCAGAAGCTAGTTAGTGTACTTTTTCCATTCTTGCAACATTTTTATCACGTTCTTGCTACCTTCCAAAAGGTTACTGTAAATCATGTTTGAGAAAATGAGATGTTTGCAATAAGGAATATATAACTCTTTCTTTTCCTTTTGGTAAAGTATATATGGTTCCTTCTACACATTGTCATGTGAATCCGTAATGTCTAAGAGGTTCTATATATACTGACAAAACAAAGTGAAGCAGAAAGGCACTGCTTCACGTCTACCTTACCAACCAACCATACTTTTGACAGTGGTTTCTGGCATAGTCCAGAGACCGTACGTACTTAGCAACAAAATGCAAAACCAATTAACCTCTCAAATTAAGGAATGATCATGACTGAATAACTTTTAATTCTATGCTCATTTTTCCTTTTCTTTTTCCTTTACTTTCTTATTGGCTAGCTTGCATTTAAAAAAAAAAAATCATTAATTAATTAATTAATTAATTACAGTTTTTGGTGGTATTAAATTAATGAAAGTGATTAAGCAAGAGCTAATTACCTGGAAGCATGGAGACTCAAGCCAAGTCCACCTGATGGAACAGAAACAGCTTGAAGAGCCCATTGAGTCTCAAGAGGGGGTTGCCTCATTTGACACCTCATGTATGTTTGATAACTTGCTGTGGCCACAAGCCACACCTTAGTTTTGGAGTCACAAAATAACTTCCCTATTTCAGCAACTACATGATCAACTGGGTTATAACCACAAACTTCCCTTTCCTCCTTTTCACTTGAAGTTGTTGCTTCCACTGTCCACTTCAGGTCTCCAACATAGAAAATGGCTCCTCCAACTCCTGATGCAACAGAATCCACCTTCCTTTTCAGTGCTGAGAGACTCATCTCCACTTCATCCCTTTTCATGAACCTCAAAGAGACTGGTGCAAGCTGAAACTTGATGAAGTGTGTTGACTTCAACTCATCAGGCACCTCTCCTCTTTCCAACTTCCCCATCAGCTCTCCCACAAGGCCTTCAGTTAGTGCCACTGAGTCACCAACTATGACAGTGTTCCTCTTCTTCTTCCTCAAGAGGACATCAAGAACCACCTTGATATCCTCCTTGGAAGAGGGTGGTGACTCAGTGATGGGAAACACTGAGGCCTTCTTCTGTGGAGAAAACAGAAGTGGACTAAACTCATGACTGTAAGCAGCCAGGAAATGGTTCTGCCTGAAAGCCCCGGCAGTGTTGATCCCTTCTCTCTGGTTCTCACTGGGAGATGGTGAACAAGGAGAGGAGAAAACACCACCAGAACTGTTGTAACACTGGAAAACAGAAGGGGCAGTAGCAGTGTCCTCTATGTTGCTCTTCACAGCAGTGCTAGAAAAACCGGCCTCTCTCATAACCCTACTAACAGAAGGGTCATCAAGGATGGATATAATGAGCTGTTCAAGCTCCACCTTGATGGTGAGAAGTGGCTGCTGCTGCTGCTGCTCAATGCACCCTCTTCTCTGATGAGCCTGTGCTCTCTTGAGTGCAGCAATGAGGGCATTGGAGAGAGAAGGCTGTGTGTGGAGCAAAGGACCAGGTGTTGTCGGGAGCCTGTTGAGGGCCACATTGAAGCAAAGCTCAAGGGCTCTGCACTGAAGAGGGTGTGAAGTTTGGTGTGGCTGAGACTTGAGACAAGCCTTTCTCAAGGAACTGGCTCTTAGGCTCAGCAAAGTTGCAGCCACATGCAGAGGGGTGACCTGTGCATGGCCCCTTCTGCGTGCCAACCCAAGAGAGTGCTTCAACACTGAAGCAGCCTCCGCTGTGAGGGTCTGTTGCAATGTACAAGCTCCTGAGCGCATCACTTGGATAAAACCCCACCCCCCACACCACCCCCTTTGTGAGAAAACCTTTGCTTCAGAACCACAGTGATGCTTCTTTCTCTTCTTATGTTCCTGTTTCTCTCCAGACACCACCACCACCCCACTCTTGAGTTATGTGGCCTATGCAAAGCTGGTGCTAGTCCTCTTGTGATTAGAGGAACCTGGAACTAACTTAAAGCTAGTTTTGAAATGAAATGAGAAAGAGAGAGAGTTTGTGTCACAAAGCTTAGAGCAAGTAGTTAAGTTTTAGAAGCACCAGACTAGGCCTCGCTGCTTCTTTATAGTATACTTCTTGTCACTCATTATTCATTTTATTTTATTTTTTACTTTTCCTTTTGTTTAATTCTCTTCTGGTTTTAGCTTAAAGCAGCAGCTTTTTCTTAGCTTTTTATTACCACTTCATTGCTCTCTCTCCCTCTCTCTCTCCACTATACAGTTATGGTGCAGTCCATACTAATCTAAATTTGTGTTACTGATGTAATGATGTTTATCTGATTTTTAATACATCATATTTAATTTTTTGTTATTCGTAATTAGAAAGTCGTTTTTCTAATAATATATGGCCTCACTCTTTTGGACCTTATTAAAGAATGCCAATTGGCTCAGTGCACAATATTGTTGCTGAATTTGAGCTGTGTCATTTTGTATAAAAGGGTGAAAAGCTGTAGATTTCAGTCATATCTGCTATAGCTGCAACAGCAATATGCATGCATGTTGATCATATCACAAAGGGGTAGAGAAACTATTTGATTCCATCCATCCATTGATTAATTAGATGATATACTTAGTTAAAAATAAATTATGTACTTTCTTCTTCAATGTGTTATTTTTGTGCAAATGAGGTTGCGTAAGAAATTAAAGAGTACAACACAAGGGGGACCCACAATTCAAAATTCTTACTTGGAGTCACAAAGCTTCTCTCCTTCCACATCATCCTTTGAATAGGCAGACAACCCCAGCAGAAATTCAAAAAAAGGTACTAAAGGAGAAAGTTGGAAAGGTGCAAAGAAACCAGTGTGATAAAAATTAAACAAAAAGAGAAGAATAATGTGATAAATTGTATATAAATATATTAGTCGTATAATATTTTTATAATATTATTATTTTCTTTATCTCTTTTCATCATATTAACCATCTTATTTTTCACTTTTTGTTTTCTCTACTCATCTCTTTTGTGTACAAAGAAACAAATTCTCATTGCATATTTCACTTTTTAAACTTTTCTTCCTCATTTACGACCTGTTTGGTAATAACAAAATAGGGGAGAGGAGTGGGGAAGAGAACGGAAATAAAGAGAAATAAGAAAATTTTGTGTGTTTGGTGTAGCAAAAATGTGAGAAATTTTTAAAAAAATAGTAGGTCTTACACGAAAAATCTTCCACGGAAAAGTGTGAAGATTTGAAGGCTATTACGAGTTAAAAGCTTTCGGGAAAATGGATTTTGGTACAACCAAAATCGATTTGCAGTGTTATAAATAAAGTAGTGAAGCAAAACCGAAATCGATTTGGGTAAGTAAAAATCGATTTTGTTGTTTTGGGGTTGAAAAACCAATTTTGTTGACTATCGATTTGGCCATGCTGCAAACTACAAGAAAATCGATTTGATGTTAGGCAAAATCGATTTGATATAGTCGGATTGCAAAATTGATTTTGGTTGACTTGAAAATCGATTTGCATGCATGTAATATGAGATATTTTAAATACACAAATGATCAGGTGTAATATAGCAGCCAAAATCGATTTTGTCTTTATGAAAATCAATTATACTTTTGTTATATAATAATAATAATATTATTATTAAAAATAATATTATTAATAATAAAAATTAATAATAATAATAATAATTAAAAATAAATGATGCAACGAAACCAATAACATCGATTTTCATGACCCCAAATCAATTTAATTGAAAAAAAATATTGACAAAACATGTGTTTAGATGTGTAAGGGTATAATGATATAATCCAATTTTTATTTTTTTTCAAACCAAATAACCTCATATATTTATTTTCATTCGATTTCTTTCTATTTCTCTTTAACTAAACAATTTCAATTTTTACTTTATTTTTTATTTTTATTTTTTTCTCACCTCCTTTCTCTCTTTCCATCCCTTTTTTCGTCCCCCACCAAACAGGCCTTAAATCTAAAAATTCAATGAGCTTGTTGTGAAGAGAGATAAAATAAAAGCAGCACTCTCTCTTTCTCTCTCTCTTCACGCCAATCCTCGTAGAGAGACAGCATTTATTCCCCAAGTACCCGAAAAGCAACTCTCTGTCTGCTATCCTGCATAGCATTATTGGATCTTTTTCAGCCTCTCTCCTCTCTCCTCCTGCAAACTGCAATGACCTTTTCTATTAATCTCATCTAATTTCCAACAACCCACTTAAAAAACCTTTTGTGTTACCAAAAAAAGCAAGCAGAACTGAAATATACTGTTCTTATGCATACTCATTTGTGTTCCCATTTCGTTTATACAAACACTGATGCCTCATTTGTTTTTTCTTGGAAGCCAGAAAACATTTCTGTAAGAGTTTTATTATGAACTTTCACGCATCAGCTATATGTAACTTTTTGACTACTTTCATAACGTGTTTTTACCCTTTAAGATTTATATATATACATATATATATATATATATATATATATATATAAGTATTATCCTCTCTTGCTTTTCTTCATTCTTTCATTTTGGGGTGTGAGAAAGAATATTTATTTTATCCTCATGATAATAGATTATCGTCGAGATGCATGAAAGGTAGCTAGGATCTCTTGAGATCTTGAGATAGTACATAGCATGTATATAATTGTATTTAATTGCGAGTTAAGTTTCATATTTAAATATATATCATTAGATTAGATTAGATTAGATTTAATTTTATGCATGCCGATAGACTTTATTTTATTGGAAAATATATGCAACTTCAGTAATTAGCTTACTGCGATGAATAAACCAAACTTGTTAATTTAAATTTAAAGGAAGAAAGTGAAAATAATAACACAGTGATAGAGTCTAGTCAGCGACTTACTATAATAGATCAATTTCTTAATTTGAGGCCCTGAAGACTTTGATCCACATGTATGTTTCTGTTAATTATTTCCTGAATTGTACTCACCTTTTTTATTTGTACTCATATACACTTAATATGAAGTCTTACCACGCAAAATAATTAGTAAGAACGCGTGATTAGACAGTCCTTTGACCAACTGAATAATAAGGAAGCATATGGGTCCTCACGTAGTCACATTAATCTGACCTTGCAAGATTCGAAGCATGATGAGAAATTAATCATTATATACCTTTACTTTTAAATTTATCATTTTTTAAGAGAAAATGGGAGAGATAAAAATTATGGTCTGTGGAGAACTTGATTTTGGAAGTATATATATAGCGTGGATTCCAAGGTTAGGATCTGTTTAAGAGTTTAAGGTATATTTGAAGAATTAAAAGAAACAAAAGGAGAAACAAAATATAGAGTAAAAGCATATATTCTCATTATGCAACTTTCTTATTCTCCAGCGCATTAAAAGAGCCAAAAGAATCTGCTAGTTAATTAATGCCCTCTATATAACAAAGGAAGTGCTTCGGTTGAAAGTGTGTAGAACGAACATTCAAATTATACTAAAGCTTTCAAATAAGTAGCAAAGGGATGATTGAACAGAGAATATTAATTCTAAAAAAAATTATTCTCAGACGAAATATATGCAGTGAGCAGTCAGCACTCAGCAGTTCCTGTGACGTTTAAACTTTTGAGATCAAGTAAAATTTAAGTAGCTGCTCTTTTGCAGTCAAATTCATTGATATAGCATTTGATATATTAATTACTTTCTAAAAAGCTTATTTATCGAATAGATCATCCAATTAACATGCCCTTTTGAGTTTTATGTCTCTTGTCGTTTTTACACTTCTCTCATTATTGAATGCTTCATACATATGATCAGATAGCTTACTGTGAAAAGGTAAAAAGCCAAAACAAATGAGCTACATCATAATATGCGATCAGGTGGGGGCATATATGTTTGTTCTTTGAGCACTCTTTTTATCCTTTTCTTATAATTTAAAATGGAGCACCCCTTAGTAGATGATTAGAGGCTCGCTAATTTTGGGGTCATCAATGCCCCCGACCCCAACCCTTTAAAAAGGATGTGGTTTTGATTGGAAGGGGGTGCCCAAATCATTGGAACATTATATTCCAAAGTTTGAAAAGTGGTGAAGACAATAGGGTTTCTCTACTTAGAAGAAAAGGATCCCTTTATGCATTGATTGTGAATGTGCAGTTTTTTCATTGTGATCTAATGAATGCTGCTACATCTATGGACTCGATCAAATGATTTGGTTAGCATATTCCCTAACAATTTTTCAACAAAGAAGGAAAGTGAAAAAATTGAGGCTTCATTAACTGAGACAGATCAGGCCCACTTACGTAACAAAATAAGTTTTACTACGAGAGATATGTATGAAAATGTGAATTGATTCAACATTTAATTAGGAACTTGGATTAAAAAACAAAAAAATTGTAACTAACAAGTTCACAACTTCAATTGTGTTAAAAAAAAGGTGGGGTGGGGGGACCCCACCCGGGAAAAGAAAAGAATGTAACATATGAAGACCTTTGGAATAGACAGCTCCACCCAGGGTATACCCCAGCACTTATTTCCAGCTGGGAACACTTATCTTATAATATGATTAGAAACAAAACAAATTAAAAGACATGCTTAAATGATGCTTAAGTAAAAATCAAATTTGTGTCTTCTAAAGTGTGGATTTCACCTTAAAAGTAAAGCGAAGAGTTGCCCTCAAAAAAAAAAAGTGAAGAGTTATAACTATTAATTACAAAATTAACTATTAAAACTAATGTATACATACATACTTATTCCGAACACAATTATAAGAAAAAAAAGTTTAATGGATTCAAATATAAGCAAATTTTAGTAACTAGCTAAAAGTTAGTTAGTTTTGCTTATATTTAAATCTAGAGAGAGTATGATAAATTATGAAATTGTTTAGATTTCAGCAATTGATCTTGTAATTAATGATTATAACTATCCACTTCTTAATTTAAAGTGAAAGATTCATTTTAGAAAAGTTAA
Source organism: Spatholobus suberectus (assembly GCA_004329165.1). NCBI lineage: Eukaryota > Viridiplantae > Streptophyta > Magnoliopsida > Fabales > Fabaceae > Spatholobus > Spatholobus suberectus. Next base: position 35,228,780 of record CM014729.1, on the reverse strand, counting down.
ATCTAAATCGATCAGGAACTTGAAAAGATGACATTTTGATGATATATATATATATATATATATATGTATGTATATATATACACATATATGTTGGGAGTACCCTGGCATTATAAACAATTGATGACTTCATTCTTTATTAGAATAACAGATCCAGGATAATCTTCAGATTGCCATAGTCAAAAGAACAAATCTGATAAAAAAGAAAGATCACGAAGCTCACATATCAAGAACAGATGGAATTATAGTAAGCATGCGATGATCCTTTATTTCAAGTTTTTAACTATTATACGAATCCAAATGTAAAGGCTGAGTACAATTGTGAGCAAAATACGCTTTTAATAAAGTATCAAAAGTCTAAATTTTGAAGAAAATAATCGTTGAAAAAGTTACTTGATATCTATGGGATTAGTCTTATGATCGACGACGCTTATAAATATGTTACAGTCAAAGATTTTATTTTATTTTTCAAAATATTATACAATCCATTATTGGGGGATAGGTTGTTGAACTCATAAAGTATATATCATATACTGTATCTTCATGTGCATGCGCATGAGAATAAGATTAGTACTCTTATATCGCAATTAACTTAACTCAAAAAGGGGGAAGGAGGGGCGGGAAGAAGAGCTTATGTAGGTAATGAGACACGTTAGATGAAGTTTCATTTTTCTTTTCATCTTTTGAATGACACAAAGGTCTTAGATAGCCGCAACGGCACCCTATGTTGGGTGATGATCAAACGAATCTTACTTGATTAATATAAAATTCTCAAGAGTGTTCACATTACGTGGTAAAGGGGATTCATTTGCACAAGAATACATATGAACAAATGCGATTAAGATCAGAATGAGAAAGTAAAAAAATGAGAAAATATATCGTTGAACTGGTGCATCAAGCAACTCGTGTGACAGGTGAGCAACATGGGTCCCCAGGGCCTAGTAGACTGGCCTGTCTCGTGTAATTAAGCAAAAAACAATATTTAATTAAGAATAAAATTTAGATACAACATCATTAATATTATTCATTTTATTCACCAATAAACATTTATATTTTATTTCAGTAATTATACGTTGATTTTAGTTATTGAGATGAAAGTAAAAGTTATCAAGATAAAATATCAATTTTAATTAAAATGCAACACATATAATACTTATATAGTATTGCGTTTAAGTTTTTTTTCATTTATTTAGTTGCAAATAATTTTTTGCATGTTAAAAATTTTACCATTTAATAAAAAGATTTGATAGTCCAACTTATAAAATCTTAAGCTCACATGAATATAAAGTCCGCTCATTTTAAATGCTCTAATTTTAATTAATAGTTGCATCTTGTTAAATGAATGTTTTGAGGGTGCTAATTAAGGAGTATTTAATATAGTGTTAAATATATGTTTCTAATTACATAAAAAATAAGTAATATATTTTTATATTTTTTGTAATAACTATTTTTCAAATAAAAATTTTATTTTGTTAAGGAAATAAAAATTATAAGTTTCATATTAAAAGGAAATAAATGAATTTTTTTTAATGTACTAAATATTTTTTAATATAATTTTAACTTTTGGGTTGGACATTTTTTAGTCTCTCATAGGTATTATTCATAAAAGATAATCATATTTAAGACATGATCATACACTAAATATAGGCACTTTTCCAATAAGAATTCAAACAGCGGTTTAATTGTTACTCTTTGAATAAAGTAGTTATTTAGGGATGGGAATTAGACTAAGACCCTAAAAGGTATTTACAAAAAAAATCCATGCCTAGAGAGGAATTATATGTTAAAAATGGATCTTGACCAAAATATGAATTTTTACCCACAGATTTTATGGGAATAGGTGTGGGTAGGACTATATCTTACTACCCAATCCATCTATGTCCACACATTATACAATATATTAAATTTAAAATGAAAAAATAATATTACACAAATCACTATATAGAACTAATTGTGTTATTTTAATAATATTATACAAATTATGATATTAATATATAATAAAAAAACTGTTTGTTATTTGACTTCCCAAATTACTATATATAACTAATTAGTGTTTATATTTAATATTTTGACTTATCTTGCGGTGCAAGCACCCAATTTACAAATTTATAAACTTGCTTTTTCATAAGTTTGTTTACGTTGGATTTGAATTTATTTTATTTGTTATAAGCACTGGACATATATTATGTTTTGTAATTAATTTACTTTGTTTTTAAATTTAATTAATTCTTTTGTTACATATTTATTTAATGTGTTGGTTTTATAGCTATATATAATAAAGTAGATATTTTCTTTTGTTCTTCACTTTTTGTTAGACTATTATATCCTTTAATGACTCTTTAAATTATTCACTATTTTGTCATTAACTACTTTTTAAACTATGTACTAGCTATACTTTTTCTCCTTTTTATTTTATTTTTATTTTTTAAAAATTGGAAGAGGCACGGAGTATATTTCTTTCCCCTAGTAATACATAACACCCTATTCAAACCCTATTTTTTCTCAACTCTAAGTACTAGATACTTCAACTAGACCCGGTCCTCTTTAGTTAACTAAGGACACTCATTGGTATTTCCTTTATCAATTTACCTACCTTGAAAAAGGTTTATGAGATATAAATCTCGTGCAAATTTGAGGTTATCTCATAAATGACAAAGCTGCTTCATTTTGATCGGGGCTTTTATGATCAATGATCACATAGCAAAAAGATTCACATACAGAGGATAATGCAGTACTCATTAACATGACCTCCACCTTTCTGAGTAGGAATGTGAGAAAAGAGAAAGAAACGGAGAAAAGAGGAGGGAATGTTAGGTGGGTCCTAGACAGGCTAGGACAATGGAACCCACAAGTTTGCAAAGAGCCTTTGATTCTCATATTCACATCTCTATTCCACAACTTACCAATTTCCCAATCATACCTCACTCAAAAAGTTAGAATATGTATAGAGAGAGATTTTTGGGGAGGTGAAAAGAAGACCTAGCATGCTACTTTATACAATAAATGTCCCCCAGGAACACATACTATTATGTATGAGATGCTCTCTCTCTCATTCACTCTTTTGCTTTTCCAATTACAGTTCTCCACTCTGATTTACATACTCACATATCATTCCAAACCCCTTCTCCTTGGGGAATGTGGTTTCTAAACCTCCACTCATTAATTAATTGATTAATTATAAGAGTTTAATGACTATGCAAAAATTATCATTAGTATGACTTTTAAGATAATTATTATAAAATTTAACAAATTTACCATATATGATCGTTTGTGATTAGATGACAGTATAAAACTATTTTACATCGTCAGTTCATAGTCTATTTTCTCTAATTATAACATCATCATTCTAGATCATTTTCTTGACGGATATATAGGTTGATTTTGTTAACCATTAAGATTAAGATAATGGTAAAATAATCAAGTAGAATTATTTTAGAAAAAAATTCCTCGTGCGTGAAATGCATTCTTTCTTTCATAAACGGTGTAGCACTAGTGGCTCTCCAAACTCATTTTTCATTATGTTTTCCTAAATAATTTAGCATTAATTTGTAGCAAAGCGAAGCAAAATTATGAATATAGGAAGCAGATTAAAGGATATATGGTCAAAGAAAGACAGAAATTTAGAAAAGTGGCATTCAATTTTTGATGTTCCAAAAAGAGAAACAATCATACCCAGAAAAGGGTTATATGATCCTTCCACCACCAAAAAAAGCTTGTAATCATTTTCTTTTTTGCTTAGTTGATGAGCGGAAAAGAAAATAAGAGATAGGTTAATTAATAACTAGTAATATTATCCTTCATTATTAGAATTTTATATTATTTTTTAAGATCGTGAAATGCCCATGCTCTCTAGTTGTAAGGCTATAGATTGCTTAGTAGTTTTCCAGTTCTAACTAATTAAAATCGGCTCGCAAAATTTAAGTCCAGATTCAGGTAGTTGTGAGTTTTTAGTTTTTTCTTTTCAAACTTATATATGAAAATCAAAACCTGTTTGGCTAAAAAGGGATTATAATATTTTTTTAAATGAATTTCAGAACCATTTTAACTTATTTTTGAACATTGAAAAAATATTTTTCCAATTATAGTTTTAAGTTTTTAGAAGTTATTTTGTTCCTTTAGATATTTTACTCCACCCTTCTCCACCTGTCTTTTAAAATTATTTATATTTTAATCTGTACTAATAATTTTTTTATAATATTCTTAAATATTTTTTAAGTTATTTATTCTTCATTTATTAATGATTTTTAGTTATTGAAAAATATAGAGAATTCTAATTTGCAAATTTTTAGTCATTCAAAGAGCATAAAGAAGGTACTCTTTAATTAGTCATTTATTATTATTATTATTATTATTATTATTATTATTATTATTATTATTATTATTATTATTATTATAATCAATTTTAAGTTAATATTGCATTTTAAGATTTTGTTCTTGATAACATCGGTCCTTATAATTAATTTAATGACATTTTTTATACATTACATATTTCATTAATTAATTTCCATTTCATAATATAAAACTATTTTTTTGTATTTTTCTAACCCATTTTTATTTATGATTTTTATATCCTCGTTCTAGAATAGAAAAACTTCTACAATATGACTTTGACGTGGGGATTTTTCCTGTGAAATTTTTATGCAGATTTTTTCTATTAATTTTGTGATTTTCATGTATTTTTTCCTACAAAAATATGATTATTTTCTCCAATTTGTTGAAAAATTTATAGAAAATTCTTTTTTTTTTTGGTATATTCTTATACAAATTTTGTTTTATTTAAAAAAATAATATTTCTTGAAAATTTGTTCACAAAAGACTTATAGATAAATTTTTAATTTTGTTTTGATTCAGTAGTAAACAAGGGTATATAAAAGTTGAAAAAAAAGAGATTTCGAGGAGTGTCATTAATAAAATAGAAAAAATATTTTAAAATCATAAAATGAAATTAATTAATATTTAAATAATATCATTAAATACCTAAAATCACACATGAAAGATGATATAAAAAAATGATTATATTTAATTTATATATTATAATCTTAATTATTTTAACTCTTCTAAAAAAAAAATTTCAAGCTTCGTCACTTGTGAAGATTTAAATTTAGAAAATGAGAAATTTAATTCAAAGAACCTTGCATCCTCTGTTCCGGAAACAGATTTGAGCCTTTCGTATGTGGTGAGACTCCCGTAGCAGACTTTCTATTAAAAACTCAAATTACTCTTCGTGAGCTTTTGAAACTACATGGAGTCTTCTTACCAAATGCCAAACCTAGCCCTAACCTCGAGAGGGATTGATTTTCCTTCATCTTTATGGGCCTATTTAGATAAACTTATTCATAAGCACTTTTAAAAGAACAAAATAAGAGTAAAAAAATGAAATAAATTTCTCCATAAGCCAAAATTAGCTTCTCCATAAGTTAAAAATTAGCTTTTGGAAAAGTTAATATAAGAGAGCTTCTAAAAATTACCTTATGCAAAAAGCTAATTTTCGCTTTTGAAGAAACTTATTTCAATTTTTTTTTTAATTTTCTTATCTTATAAGTGCTTATGAAGAAGATTATCCAAACAGGCTCTATATCATTTTTGCCTTAGTGCAATGTATTATTGTAAAAGTGCCGACCAAAAGAATTAATATATTATGTGCATACTTATATAATAATATTGACACTAATTATAAAAACTGTCATTGTTAAAAGAAGTTTTTTAAAATTAAAATTATTTAAATCTTATTCAAAATTAACTATATTGCAAGATAAATTAAATAAATTAACTATATTATTTAATAAGAGTGAAATTTACTTGATTAAGGGATAAGGTCAAAATTTTTGTCTTAAATAAATAAAAAAATAAAATAAAAGTTAAATGGCACATGCTTTTTCTTTGTCTCCAAGTAACTAATATCTAAACTAACTCCCATTAAGTTACTTAGGAATAGGATCAAGTTTATTGAAGATAATTACAAGGGTTTCTCATTTTCTAAAAATTTACCTATCATTAATAATTCAAATATGCATGTATTACTATCTAAAATCAAAATTTTTCACTTATTCTCTCTTCTTCATCTCACGCTCATCTCTCTCTTTCTTTATCATTTTTCTACTTCATCTTCTTCACAAAAATTAAAGGAAAATAAGTTAGAAAAAAAAAAATCCTAGAAGCCTTCCAACACTTGATAATCACTTGGAGCAAGCTTGGGAGGTTAGCAAAGGCACAATCCTCTCTTCTTGTTGTTCACGCCTAAGGTAAAGGTGGAGGGGTGTGATTTAATTTGTATTATGTCACTTGATCAAAGGGTGGATAGGAGAGATTTGGCCCCCAAATCTCAATTAGTTTATGATTTTCTTTATTATTTATATATATTGTAAAAAAAATTGTTTTTATGGTTTGAGTAGTTTCATATGGTGATCTTATGATGGTTTATTATTGTTGGATTATTTGTATGGTTTAAAATATTGATATTATTGAGAATTGTTGTGGTTATGTGGTGTTGATGATGTTAATTACTATTAGAAATTAATTTGTGGTGATTTTGTTGTTGAAAGTAATGGTTGTTTTTTTTTTCCATGATTTTTGGTCTATGTAGCTTAATTAAAAGAAAGAAGATGAAGAAAATTATTTTTGTTTTTAAATTATTTAGTAATAAAATACAATGATTTCTATCTTGTAAAAAATTGAGAAATTGTGTAGAACATGAAAATGGCTCTCGGCCAAGATCATGAAAATTGCTAACCAAATTATTTTTATTTTAATTATTAATAATATTTATCATAAATTAATTTTACAATAAAATTGAAATGGTTAGAAGGATTAAACATTAAAGCATTTGGCTTAAAATAGTTTATGGCTTTCGACCATTTCAATTTAAAATGAGAATTTTTTTAACTAAATAAATGACAAAATACTCTTACTTTTTTTATTATTAAAGGCATTCGGCCAATAATAAATCTAAATGGAAAATTTAGTTATTATTTAAAATAATGATAAAAAATTTAAAATATATTTTTAGTATATATATTCAGCTTTTACAAAAATAAATAGGAAAGAAATTAATTTTTTATAAAATTATGTAATTAATTGATAGGTTTTAATGTGTGATAAGTTTTGTGAAAAGTTTGAAGAAATAATAAATTTATTATTAGGAAATGTAAAATTAAAGAAAATTTGAATTTTTATACATATACATGTGTGTATTCTCGGTTTTTAATTTTTAGAATTTAAGATTACTTTATTTTGATAATTATTATTTTAGAAAATCAAGATAAGATTAAATGAGTTTTTAATATTGATTGAGTAATATTTTGTATGCATATTATGATGATATAGTTATGTGATACCTTATAGAGATAATGGTGATCAGTCTTAATGACTGAGAGGACTCTGTCGGAGATTTCAAAGAGTGGTGAAAAATTAGTGTGTTGGACATGCATTAAGTACCAGTGTTAAGTCATATATGACGTAGAACCATGCATGGTGGCATGTGTTCTTGTGGTGTGAGAAGTTACAGTTTGGTATAGTGTAGTCTGTAAGCGGGGGACCATGGATGGTCTTGGGGGTAAAGGTATTAAGTTGTGAAATTTTAATGGTCAAGCCTTGCAACCTAGAGCTAGGAAAATCACTTAAACCAACTTGGTAACCTTGACAGTTGTTTAGCATCACCAAGATTGGTAGAGAGTATACCTTAGGGAGCCCTGAGCTCAATGATGATGATGACTGTGATGCTAGTACCTTATTTGCAAGTATATATACTCCCAATCGCTTCCCAATATTGATGAGATTGGACAACTATCATCGATAAAGAATGGACTCATGCGCTACATGCGTGACATATGAGTCATTGCATTTCATGATAACTTAGGTTGAACCATAGGTTTCCCTTCATCTGTGTATGAATTAGTAGGATAATCCTACTAGCCTTTCGTGATAGCGATTTAGAAATTAAATCACCTCATTCCTTTTATTTTATATTTTTTATTATTTGTATAAGTGTGGTACAAGTACTGCTAGCAATAGATAGAGGTGGTGGATGTTAATAATGAGGATGTTGAGACTAGAAAGAATCTAGAAGAAAATGACGTTAGACAAGAGAGGTGATAGACATTGAGGACGATGCTACAAAGGATTCATCGCAACTGTTGCAAATGTTTTATGTTTTAGGATATGTATGGGATTGTAGATAATCAATGCTTTGAAGTAGGCCTTTTTTTTTTATTGTAAGGGTAGTCAAAATCATTTTTAAACATATGTTTACTAGGCACTTTTTACTTTTGAATGATTGTAATCGTATTGATAATAGTGATGTATGTTTTTCTTCAATATATGATATATGAATACTTGATGTATATCTTAAAGAGTTATCTTTTATTTTCACCAATATATCAAAAAATTAACTATTCAGTTTTAATTTCAATTGAATTTTTTAAAATAAATTAAAATGCAAAATAAAATCTATTAATTAAACATAATTTATTATAAGTATTGGGCTTAAGAGTCAATGTAACTTGAAATGTTACAATTGGACAGTTCAGTGAAGTTGTGATTTCCAACCTCATGCATCATTAAAGAAGGTTGTCTTTACTTTGAAAGACCAAAGGTAATTACATAAAAGAGTGATGTTTAACATTTTTTGGCACCAAGTTTTTCCTTACAGTTGTGTATCAAACCACTTATTTGCTTAGTTTAGTTGAACTACACTTAGTTGTACACTTTGGAAGGGAATGCCTCCCAGTTGGTTAATTTCTTAGACAATCCCAATAGTGGTCTAATGTTATTATCCTTACACTTGCAAAGAATAAGGAGTCGAAAGGTTATGACATTGTGCTTTACCTTGCTAATACTTTGTTGTTTTTTAAAATTTATATCCATATATTTAGTGTGTTGAATTTGATTGTGTTATTAGGAATCTATCCTATAAGCATTTCAAATAGCAAGTATGGTTCAAATCTTCTAATCAACGAAGATGTTGTAGAGATTCAAGAATATAAAAATAGGTATATTTTGTTAATTATAGATGATGAAATAGAGCATTTAAGCTCTAATTCTATTGACAAATCAAAGGCAATTGACAACCTAACACTTGAAGGACTAACTCCTGAATTTCTAAATTTTCTTAGAACATTGGGTCTATTTAACCACTAGATAAAATTTAAGGTTAGAACTCAAATAATGCTATGAAGAAATTTAGACCAATTTGAGGGATTATGCAATGACACTAGATTAATTGTCACAAAGTTGGCAAATCATGAATTAAAGGAAAGATCATGACTAGAAAGAACATTAGAAATGTGTTTTATATTCCTCGGATGTCCATGTCCTCGTCTCAATCATTGTGGCTTTTCAAACTCATAAGAAGACAATTTCCTTTGATTGTCTCATATGCCATGACGATCAACAACTCTCAAGGTCAGTCATTAGGCAAGTGTTGGATTATACTTGCCTAAACTTGTATTCAACCATGGTCAATTATATGTTGCATTTTTAAGAGTTCAAAGTAAGCAGGGATTGAAAATCTTAATACATGAGATAATGAAGGAAAGACAACAAACACTACCATTAATAAGGAGGTTTTCCAAAGTCTCTAGCATGTAAGTGTCTCAAAATTGAACTTTCAACAAATATGCATATGTCATTTTGCTACTTCTAAACTCTAATAGAAATTTATATGTTTGGTAAGTTTCCATGTTGAATTTATCTTAAACTAATTCTATTGAAATGCTACACTGATGGAATTTTTGACCTGCCCTTTTGGTAAATTTATCTCAGTTTTGAAGTTCCAAGTTAAATCTTTATAATATATTATGATTGTATTTGATGTATTAACTTCATATAGTACATATATTTACTACTATAACTAATGATATGAACCAACTTTTGTCTGTAGATTATGCTTTGCTCCTAGGTCAATCAATAAAAGGATGCAATTTTTGCTCTTAGTATATTAATCATGAGAGTAAAGATGCAAGAATTAAACCATAGAACTCATTTTTTGGATATGTTATTCAGTCCTTCAACATTCCTATTTCGAGTAAACAAAGGTAACCATGGCTGCCCCTATATCTTTTTTAGAATAATTTTTTATTATGATATTTTAGAGACTCCACGAATTAGCCATTTTTCTTCATTTGTTGAATTGAAGATGAGGTTAAATATGAATTAAAAAATGAGTTTCTTGCCTATCAAAGTCATTGAACTCATAGCTTTACACCATAAATTTGTTGGCTACATGTCAAAGTCATTAAACTTGTAGCTTCTTCTCTATACTGTCAAAATATTTGTTTATGTACTACACAATGTGATAGGCTTTATGCTATACATTTATAAGTTCTTTTCAAATCTAAATGTGAGCATAAGAACCTTTTATCCATCCTTTTTATTTTGCCATGAAATTATTTTTTAGTACAGATTTTGTCAAATATAAAAAAGCAAATTCATGATTTGGATTTGATCTTGAGTTATCTCCAAGAGAAAGGGACAAGGAAGCCTTATACTATAAAATAGAAAACCAAAACTACAATCCCCTCTAATCTTTCTAAATATTCACGAGAACCTTGTGCAAAACCATGGTTTGCATATGACCTAGTATTTTTTTCAAAAAAATTATAAAGTTAACTTCCAGTGTTTCTTTTACTCACAATTGATTTCAATATTGAAGCATAACTCATTTGCTTGATCCTTGATCAGTTGGTCCTTAAGATTAAACCTACATATTTCTGTTGTGTCTTTAAATTATGACTGTAGTTGTGACTGTAGTTGTGATTGAACATTATAAACATAAGACCAATTGTTGCTATTGAGACATTCCTAGCTTAGTTTGCTTTTTTTAATAAATGAATCTTCAAATGTTTTGATTTTAATAATTAAGAAGTTAACATTTTATTATTATTTTTTAGCTTGAGAAGGCCTTGCATGAAATGCATATTGAATATGCTGAAACAAAGGTTGCAATTGACAGTAAATTTGCTGAAGCACATCAATTGATAAATGAAGCACATGATAAGCTTATGGAGGCTGAAGCCAACACATTGACTGAACATGTGATCAAGTTCTATAGTTACTTTTAGGTTCTATGTGTTGTTTTGATTTTATAGTAAAGACATTTCCATTAACTAACAACTTGACAAACAATATATGTTGTTAAATGTTTTTGGTGCAAGAGTTTGCTTACACACAAGTAATTAACATACATATATTTAACAAAAACACCATGAGCATGATAAAAAAAAAAGGGTTAATTATGTTTTTGGTCTCTCATTTTTTGTCGATTTTCGTTTTTAGTCTCTCAAAAATATTTTGACCGGTCATAGTCTCTCATAAATTTTCTGTCCTTGTTTTTAGTCCCTACCGTTAACTTGAACTGTTAAGTGATGACGTGATTCCACATGGGCTGCCACGTGGCTTGCCACGTGGACTACTAGGCTGATGTGGCAGCCACGTGGCAATTTAAAAAAAAATTGATAGAAAATGTAAATTATGAAAATGGTCCCTCATTTTATCATGATTTACATTTTTAGTCCCTCAAAATTTTTTCATTCATGTTTTTAGTTCCTCCCATTAACTTACACAATTAAACTTTAATAATTAATCAATTAATTATTATTTACACTCATACAAGTTTTTCCTCAAAATTTATTTTAACCAATAATTTATTAATTAATTATAGCTCAAAAACTTATCACAACACTTCTCTTACCTCTTCATCGCTATGCTTCGATAATTCAAGGTATTCGTAATCTCTTATGAAAAGACTAGCAATCTAACCTCTTTGATTATCCTTTACAAGTAATCTTTTTTTTTTCTTTTTTTGCATTTTTGTTGTGAAATAATGTGTAAAATAATAATATGTGAAAATAATAATTGATTAATTATTAAAGTTTAACTATGTAAGTTAACGGGAGAGACTAAAAACATGAATGACAAAATTTTGAGAGACTAAAACTGGTCAAACTATTTTTTGGGGGACTAAAAATGTAAATCGTGTAAAATGAGGGACCATTTTCATAATTTACATTTTTTATCAATTTTTTATTTTTTTAAAAATTGCCACGTGGCTGCCACGTCAACCTAGTAGTCCATGTGGCAAGCCACGTGACAGCCCATGTAGAGCCACGTCATCACTTAACAGTTCAAGTTAACTGCAGGAACTAAAAACACAGACGGAAAATTTATGAAGGACTATGACCGTTCAAAATATTTTTGAGGGACTAAAAACGAAAATCAACAAAAAATGAGGGACTAAAAACATAATTAACCCAAAAAAATATAAAAATAATGCATATTACAACTTCAAATTTATTTTACTACAAAAGAAATCACACAACTACATTACAAGATAACAAAGGGAAGAGCTGCCATGTTCAACGGGAGTAGCTGCCATGTTCAAACTCCAATAGAAGTATGTTTTGTAGGCTCCTACTAAAATGTGTTATAACAACATGTTATAAGTTACTAATTTTGAACTTTGTAAACAGTTATTGTCTCACTTGATTGTGTTTGATTCAAAATAGGAATTTAATTTTATAAATAGGTGTGTTTCAAACATGCATAAAAATGGAAGTGCCCTGTGCAAATGCATAGGTACTTTACTAGTTGTGATAAAAATTATACCACATAATCAAAGTTGTAGTTTCTTGAGCATGGGATAGTTATGTAATGTGATACATATAATCGAATATATACGTAATAGTACAAGCTAGAGTAAACATCATCATCACATGGGTAAAGCTTTCATGAATAACAAATGCTATTCCACAATAAGGGGCTACCAAAAAAAAAAGTGTTATTGGGATTTATTCCTCTATCTTAATTTGTATATAATTTTTTTTTTACCATATTATAGGTGTGCAGTATCGACACTGCTTCCCAATAGCTAATATTTACTGAGAAGCTTGGCTGACCCTTTTTAATGGGATTTCCTCTTCCAACCATATTTCTTTCATTCATAAGACTCGAACTCGAAATCTTGCTTCAGGAATCCGAGCCCAATTCCACTCGAACTAATGTAATGTTGGTATATATATAATGTTAACCTTAATTGATTATTTTATAAATTTGAATATTTATTCTTAAACATAAGGATATAATTTATTGTATTCTTTTCTTTGAACAAATGATTTTATTATTATTATTATTATTATTTAAAAGAATTCAAATTATTAATTATTTCTAAATTTTATTTTAACATTAATTTTTTCCTTATAATCCCAATTTTAATTACTTTTAATTTTTTACATTAGAATTTTATTTTTCATCTCAAATCTAAATTACTTATATTCTCAATTAATTCTTTTTAATTTATTTTTTAAAATTTGTTCTTTTATCTTTAATCTAAATGACTTATTTCACAAGTTCAAGAAAGGTGATAATCACATACCAAGAGGAATATAATATTGTGATGAATTATTGTGGAGTCTTCATGAGCTAGCAATGAGTGTATCACCTGCAAAGACTCTGACACTTTTTCCTAATACATATACCTTGTTGACTTGTAATTATCCTTCAATACTGATATAAAGAGCTGGGGAAAATGATATTTGTCGTCAATTATGAGAAATTGTACTTGTTAGTTACTCAATTTGAATATGATAGAGTGATTTTGCATGTGTAGACTCCTCAAGGGAGCTAACGGGCCTATTTGCCAATTGGGTCAACTTGGCAAGGGAGTTATGGCCTGAGTTGCTTTGGGCTATGTGCCAGTCAAAACACGTATTTATTCAAATTAATTAATTATATATATATAATTTTACATTTTTAAATTTCGTTTAATTTTAAAAAAAATATCCTTGTAATACACGAAATGTTCGATAGTTTTTAATACAAATATGATTACAAAAGTTCGTTGTAAATATATCAAAAGTTTGAAATTTATACTATTCCATAGCCAAGTTTCAAAATTGAATGCTAAGAAAAAAAGATAATGAAGGTGTTGTATCTCCATAATATATATATATATATATATATAAAAAGTTACGTTAATGAAGAATAATATTTTAAATAATTTGTAAGTGGTCAAAGGCTTAAAATTTTGTATCTCCAACATGCAAAAGAAGGAAAGATAAAAGAGAATGAGGTTGATAATCATTATTTTTAGGTAATTCATGTTTCACACGAGTCTTCATAATTTTATTTAATAATATTGAGTAAATTATTAAATTAATTTTTAAAATTATAATTAGGCTTAATTGTACTTTGTACCACCCAAGTTTCATTATTTTACGGATTTTGTCACTATGCTTTTTTTCTCTCGTATTTTGCCACCCTATTGTTGAAATCTTGCAAATTTTGCCCAATCATCAACTATTCATTAAATAAAAATTCGCAAAATTGGACAAAATTCTCAAGATTTCAAAAATAGAATGACAAAATACGAGAGAAAAAAATATAGTGGCAAAATTCACAAAATAACAAAGTTTAGGTGGCACAAATTGCAATTAAGTCTTATATTATTAGTCATTTTAATCTATAAAATTATAAGAAAATATTAATGTTTGAAATTGATAATTATTAGTTATTTCAGTTTTTAATTAATATTAAAAGTCTTTGAATTTAATTAACAATATAAAAATTAGTCATTTTGATCCTTAAATTTGATAAAAATCAATTAATTTGGTCCTTAACTTTACTACTTACCACTCAATTTGGTTTTGAACCTCAGACTAAATTACGGGATGGCTACCAAATTCAAGAAATAAATTAATGATAGTTATCAAATTTAGAGACTAAATTAATTAATTTTGTAATGTTAGGAATGAAATAAATGGATAATATAGTTTTAAGGGCAAAATTATTTAACGATTGTCATATTAAAAAAAGTAAATTTACTTTTTTATAGTATAAAAACTAAATTAAATAATATTTATAATTTTAAAAATCAATATAATATATTACTCAATCATACTTTATTTGTACAAGTTAAACAACTTATATTCAATGTACTGTGCAGCCTTGTACACACAGTTTACCTCACATTTTTAAAAAGGAAAAAAAGAAAATTATCTACCCCACACTTTTCTCTATACTCAAAATTGTAAATAGTATATAATCTATATTTGTATATACTTAAAATTGTACATACTCAAAATTCTATATCTATATTTGTATCTATATATCTACATTTACATCTATGTGCCTTATAGATTATATATTCAACTATATGACAAAAGGCAAATAATATTATAGACTTTGATATAATAGTGTCCTCTAATCTCCAAGTCTTTACTATTAAACACAAGAAGCTAACAAATAGTAATAATTGAAAATGATATAAACTATAATTTCAACACAGTATTACATTATTGTGACTTTTTTTGTTTGGGGGGGGGGGGGGGGGGGGGGGGGTATGCTGGGGTTTATGATTCTCGCATTAAAACACCCTAATCAAAGATCCAAAAAACGTCAAAACGGGCTTCCTTTACCATATAATAAAAACACATGGAAAATTATTTACAACAACTATGCTTTTGCCTTTAATACGTTAAACTGGTGGCGATTGTTAAGCTTTATGGCGTTGTGTTTACCGTACGTACATATTACTCATATGTCCAAATGTATCAGTATCATGGCCATTGCAGCCATAACATTTTTGCCTTTCCTTTTTTTTTATAATAAAAGGAACTGAAGTCCAGTAAGTAGACATAACACACACACACACACACACATATATATATATATATTGTTCTGGAGGTCACTCGTACTTATGATCCTAAGTCAGCCCCGCACCGCTTGTTCCGGTTTCAACATCGCTAGTTTACCCCGGCTCATATTTCCATGCTATCCCGGATCACCTTCACTTCAACCCTGGATTCGTGGACGAACACACCCAGTGGCATAGAATGTGTGTAGTTCACTCAAACGTAAACCGTCACGTGGCACCCAGCTAGAATGTGTGTAGTTCACTCAAACGTAAACCACCATGCGGCACCCAGCTCTCACAAAATTTCCCTCCAACACACTATATAAAAGACTCCACACCCATCAGGTACGGACCTTTGAGGCCCTCTCATATTGATACCAATACTGACTTAAGCATTGGAGTCCTTGTAGGTGCCACCACCAGAGACGCCAACTACCACCGCGGGAGCTCACTAAAAATACGTCCTTGTGTTTACCACACGACATTGGCGTCGTTTGTGGGAATTACTTCCGATTCTTGTCTCTTCATTTCATTTTTCTTCATTCTCTGAAGATCATGTTGGTCAGCACAAGGAATCACAAGTCCACTGTGGCGCTTTCGCAGCCAGAGCCTCCGCCATCGTCGCCTAAGGATGGGGTAGTTGCTTCCGCCACTCCTGAGGCAACTCCCCACCTAAACGATGTTCCCGCACCCTCGGTTAACATAGCGGACCTTGCCACACTGTTGCAGCAGCAGAGAGATGCTCTGAAGGAGCAAGAAAAGATCATCGCTAAACTCCGAGCGAAAAGAGACAGCAAGAAGGTTATGGAGAATACTTACGACCACACTAAGAGATCCGTCGCATTCTCTTTGAAGCCTATGCTAGAAATGCATGACGCACACATGGCAATGAGGGTGGACGAGGAGGATGAGATGGTCCCCTTCAACCTTCCTTTTTCCCTGAGGATCTTGAGTTTACAGGTCCCGAAGCAACTACAACAGTTACCCTCTTTGGAACTATATGACGGATCTTCTGACCCGGGCGACCACTTGTCAATGTTCGAATCGGCGATGTCATATAAGGGAGTGTCGGCCTCACTGATGTGTAGGGCGTTCCCTCTCTCATTAAAGGGGGTGGCATTGAAGTGATTCCAATCCCTGGAACCAAAGTCCATAGATTCATGGATGGTGTTAAGGGAGAAATTCAAAACTGCCTTTGCGACTAGCAAGGCCAGACCAAAGACTGAGGCCGACTTGAGAAGAATCCATCAGGGGCCGGAAGAACCATTGAGGGAATACATCACCAAATTCAACAAGGAGGCAAGGGCGGCTGAGAATCTGCAGCCTGGAGTAGTCTTGATGCTGACGAAGGACGGGGTGAGACGTGGCTCGCCTTTCTTCATGTTGATTGCCAAAACACCTCCAAACTCTATGGAGGAATTTTTGAAGAAGGCGGAGAAATACATAAACTACGAGAACGTATTGGAGATTGGCCAGATGAAAACGGCCGACATTTGTTCATAGAAGAAGAGCGTAAGGCAAGGACCGACAAACTGCCGCGTCAGGAGGACCAGGGTATATATAAAAGAGGCCGGATGTTTGAAGAATACACACCGTTGAACACCTTTAGAGCGAGAATATTGAACGAGGTACACAATGTAGAGCTTGTGGAAGAGAGAATAAAACCCTCGAGGCCGATAAAGAACAAGGACGTCGGGGATCAATCTAAATACTGTCGATATCATGGGGAGATAGGGCACGACACAGACGAATGCTATCAGCTGAAGGACGCTATTTAAATGTTGATCAGGCGAGGGAGATTGGATCGCTTTGTGAAGCGAACTAGAGGTCACGACGATAGGAGACAACCCCCTCGTCGCTAGGAAGAGAAAGATCGGGAAGCCCAAGGCGAGGGCACTATCCACCTCAGAGAGAGAGATCACCGCGCCGACAGATCCCTACGGGAGGCCACTCGCTTCCCCGACCATCGCGGAATGATGTCGAGGTGCAGGCTGAAGGTCGTCGATCCCCTAGATGACCATCGTCTCGACGACCCATCAGATCCCCTGCACATTCACCGGCAAGAACCCACGAGATCATATATGTCATCGTGGGTGAATTCTCGGGAGGAGGACCATCGAATAACACAAGAAAGAGATATGCCAAAGAAATGATGGCAACTTCTTTCGAGACTCGTGCTAATAGGAACCCCACAAAGAAAAGAACCCCGTTGTTGGTGTTTGACGACACGGATTACGCCGACCTAATTCCTAATCATGACGACCCTCTTATGGTAAATGCGTTAATGGTAAACAATGAGGTCCATAGGTTGCTGGTTGACATTGGTAGCTCAGCCAATGTTATGTTCTACGAACTCTTTTAGAAGCTGAGGATCCCGGAGTCTGAGTTGATGTCGTATAGCGAAGATCTAATAAGATTCTTCGGACACCGCATTACGTTGGTGGGGTACATAAAACTCCACGTGACGTTTGGAAGACCACCTCACACGATAACCGTAGTCACACAGTTTATAGTGGTGGATGCCAAGTCGCCTTACAACGCGATTCTAGGCAGACCAACGTTGAATGCACTAGGAGCTGCTATCTCAATCTCACATTTGGCCGTGAAATTTGTAGGCGATGACATGAAGGTAGTCATCCTACGAGGGGACCAGAGAAAAGCAAGAGAATGCTATAAGGAATCACTAAAGGTTGACCGTAGCCCCGACATAGATCATAGACTTAACCTCGGAAGAGCGAGGTAATTTTGACAGAGTTAGATTGTCGGGATGATATAAAAAGAGACACCTGAATACCCCGTCTAGAACCGGATGAGGATTGCACCCCGGTTCAAGTAGGGATAGAGGAACATTAGGTCGTGAAAATCAAAGCCGACCTCAACAAAAAAATGAAGGAGGGTATGTTGACACTTATGAAGAATAACGCTGGCTTGTTTACATGGAAGTTGGCAGATATGCTAGGAATAGACCCCAACCTCTTCTGTCATCGTTTAGAGGTGGATCCCTCTGTGAAACCAGTGTGTTAGAGAAGGAGAAAGATGGCCCCTGAGCACTTAAAAGAGATTGACAGACAGGTAGAGGAGTTGCTGAAGGAGGGCTTCATCCTAGAGGTGAAGTATACCACGTGGTTGGCCAATATAGTGCTTGTGAAAAAACAGAATGGGAAATGGAGAATGTGTGAAGATTATATTGACCTGAACAAGCATTGCCCGAAGGATTCATACCCTCTACCCGACATCGACAAACTGGTTGATGATTCGTCTGGATTTCGTTACTTATCGTTCATGGATGCTTACTCCGGATACAACCAGATCCCTCTTTATCCAGGTGATCAAGAGAAAACGGCCTTTATGATGGAGAAGGCCAATTATTGCTATAAGGTGATGTCCTTCGGACTAAAGAACGCCGGGGCCACGTATCAAAGAATGATGAACAAGGTGTTTGAAGCACAGATAGGGCGAAACCTGGAAGTATATGTTGATGACAGGATTGTAAAAAGTGCTACCCCTGCAACACACCTCCAAGATTTACAGGAGACCTTTGCTCAGTTAGAAAAGTTTAATATGAGACTGAATCCCAATAAATGTGCATTTGGTGTCTCGGCTAGCAAATTCCTGGGATATATGCTATCTAAGAGAGGTATCGAGTTGAACCCGGAAAAATGTAGGGCCATACTGGAGATGAAGAGCCCTCAGAGTGTGAAGGAGGTTCAGAAGCTAACAGGGCGTCTGGCTGCATTGACGAGGTTCATAGCCAAGTCGGCACAGAACGCTCTCCCCTTCTTCCGACTTTTAAGAAAGGGCAAACCATTTGAATGGATAGACGAGTGCAAAGCAGCGTTCATAAGATTGAAAGAGATCCTATCAACTCCACGCCTACTCACTAAGCCTGGGATGGGCGAAGTGTTATATCTATATTTAGCAGTGGCCGATGAAGCCGTAAGTGTCGAGCTGGTGCGGGAGACGCTGGAGGGACAAAAGCTGGTGTATTTTGTAAGCAGAGCCTTACAAAGAGCTAAACCGCGATATCCTAAGGTGGAGAAGCACTACAAGAAATCAGGGATTTGACGTCACTTACTTAGAGTCGGTTATTTCTAACCGACGTTAAGTTTATTAAAATGCATTTTAGGGTCGCTATTTACCGTCGGTTTAGAACTGACAGCAAGCAAAGTGGATTTTGCACTAGCGGGAACATATTTCGCGTCATTTCATTTCCTGCAAAGCAACTCTGTTTCATGTTTCAACACTCTGTGTCTCCACCCTTTGAATTCCTCGTTTCAAAATATGTGCAACACGCGTAATCTCCTCTCTGTTCGTTCTTTCCAACGCAGGTATCTTCTAACTCAACAGTTATTGTTTCTCTCCCTTTGATTTCCTTAACCCTTTGATTTTTTCTTCTAAACTATGATTTCCTAAACCCTTTGAGTTTCTCCTTTGAGCCCCTTTGAGTCTCATTTCTAGGGTTTATGGCGGTGGTGTTTGGTGGACAACTTTTCGACTCTGAATGAGATTGACTAAGAAAAGATTGGTCCTTGGGGATCGCAATCTTCAATCCAATATATAAGTTCTGGGATTGATTATTTTTTAAAAGGGAATATTACCTTTTTTGTTGTGAGATTTATCTATTTAATTTATTTCTTCTTTTCTTTATCGGTGATGTGAGAATATCAAAGCAAAATTCTGGTGTTATTATGTTTAGATTAAAGAATTTTGAAGGTCTTGTGCATGATGAAGGAGGAATTGATGTTCGAGCTTGCTACATTGCCATTTCTGTAAGTTGATATCTGTGTCTTATTTCACACATGCTTACTTGTGTGTGTGTGAAATGATCAGAGATTTTACTTTGTGTATCAGCGTCATGCATAATTCTTATTAGAGTGATCATTTCATTTTATTAGACATGGCTTAGATAGTATATTACTAATTATTAATTAAGAATGACAAGGTATTAAGAGAAAAGGTTGTTGACTAAATGAGACCTTTTTGCTGTCATCGTCTATTAACTTTGTCGTGGGAGAGGGTTTTTTATTCTACGACTAGTATAAAATGGTATCTAATGCTTAACATAAAGAATCTTTGTTGTAACCAGGTTGCAAGTGTTTTGAACATTTTGGATGATGGGCTGATCCAAAATGTTGGAGATTACATTTTAAGGTTAGTTTCAAGAAGCAGTAACTTAATTTTGGCACTAAATCTGACTGTATGTTTCCATCTTGGAGAGCAATATTTAGAATAGAAACTTCATACAACTTAAAACTCATTATTTTTTGTTTCTATTGATTAGATTGTTGATTGGTTTTCCTTTGGATCAATTTGCAAGCATTCAAAATATGTTGGCACTAAAGCAGATTGTTTTATTATCTCTTCAGTAACCATGTGTGGCCTCGCATGTGACCTTTAAGTACAACCACTGGAAATAATTGAAAGCTGCATGATTTTGGCATTAAGGAAAACTATTTTATGATCCCTTCACTAACTATTTCTAGCCTTAAATGTGATTGGAACCTCTGTTGTTTGAAACTTGAAAGTCCCAGTAATAACAATAATGGTGGTGGTATGTTATGCTGATGTACTAAATTCTCTCCATTTTTTGGTGCTTTAAAAACGTCTTTGGTAGTTTTTATAATAGACATTGTTTATATGGCTAATTATTGTTCCAGCTATGTGACGGCTTTGCAAAACTTGGGATTTCTTGGTGTTAATATCAGTTCATGGTGGGTATGTATCATCATACTCTCTTTCCCTCCATCTTATTATACCTCTTCACCATATGGTAGGTGGAATTAAAAACAAAAGGAAAGTACGAGAAGCATTCTTATTTTTTACTGCAATTTTTTTTTATAAGCTTACTACTCTTTGTTTATTAGGTACACCTTTTATGGATTAGCTGCAATGATTCTGCCTCATTTAATTAGTTGTAAGAGAATTGTTCCTTTCGTATTGGCTTCCAATTATTCATATGAACTTTTGAAGTTGACCACACTTGAATTATATGAATGATTTAATCATCTAACATATTCATGGTATATTTATCTAACACATTTAATTAGTTGTTATAGAACTGTTCCTTTCCTTTTCCTACTGGCTTACAATTATATGGGCGATTTAAATTCTCTTTCCTATTAGCTGCATAACATAATTTACTGTATATTAAAAGTTCAAATAATTGTTATCTAAAAGTCCCTATTCACGTGTGACTTGAATGATAAATAATCTTGAGTATAATATTTTAGAAATTTCCAATAACAGGATTTTCATCTTTCATAAAAACACCGGTTAAAATTATGATTAAATGTACATATATTTATAATAAATTATATAGGTATTTAATTTTTAATAGTTAATTTTTTAATTAATAATTAAAACTTTTCATTTTACTTTTTAAATTGAATCTCTTATTCTAAAAGCTAAATTTGGTGTAAAAAATGATATGACATGTCATTCTAAAAAGGTTGCGTTTTTCTCATTTTCTTATTTTTTTTTTCATGCAGATATTTAAAGAGTCCCATATGAGTGACAATGATGCGAATTCATTAGAATTTTCTCTTGTGGGATGTAAATGCATTGGAGCTTATGTTTGAAATAAGAAGAATCAAAAGCAGGTAATAAATTTGGGTTTTCATTTCTTGTAAGTATTATCACTAGTATTTGCTTATCCAATTGACTAACAATATTTGTGTACAATATCTCTGCTACGCAGATTTGCTGGATATGGTAGAAAGTTAGGTCACAAGAAGATAGGGGTTTCCAGTTGTTCTTCCGAGTTGAATATATAATTTCAATTGTTATTGAATATGTAATTTTATACCTTTTTTTAATAGATTCAATTGTTATGAACATATTAATTGATATTTATATGTTTAATTTTTTCTACTAGTATATGTGGAGTATAGATTTTATGTCCTATAATTTGTGTAAGATTTATTTTTACGTCGTTTTCAAGTGAATGCTATAAGTTAAAGAGGATCAAATCCAATGAATAATAATAAAAAAACTTATGAATAGTAATGATGTTGAACGCACGTTAGTATTAGAAAAAAATATTATTTAAAAAGTAAATTAGCTTACTGGCGGTTTGTAACTGACGTAAAGTGTAAAATAAATATTATAACAGATAATTTACTGGCGGTTATAACTGCCGTTAGGTGCTTGAGCTGAATAGAAAACATTTTAACTTAATGGCGGTTACAACCGCCGTTAAATTGACTAGCGGCGGTTATTCCGGCGGTTAGCCTAAACCGACACGAAATTGTTTAGCGGCGCTAAATTCAGTGGCAGTTACTGAACCGACGGTAAGCAACTTAGTGGCGGTTTAAACTGACGCAAAACAAGTAATTTAACCGACGCGAAACCCCGGTTATGTTGTAGTGAAGGTCGTATTTGCTTTGGTGATTGCCGCCAGAAAGCTGAGACCCTACTTCCAGTCACATCAAGTCGTAGTAAGGATAGATCAGCCAATCCGTCACATCCTACACAGACTGGAGTTAGCAGGAAGGATGACGACGTGGGCCATTGAGCTATCAGAATACGGGATTCAATACGAGCCAAGAACAGCATTGAAAGCCCAAACGCTAGCTGAATTTATAGCAGAATTGACACCGACGGAATCCTCCTCCGGAGGATCGACCTGGACCCTCTTTGTGGACTGATCATCTAATGAGAAAGGGAGTGGAGCCAGCATACTGTTGGAGTATGTGGACAACGTGGTTTTGAAACAGTCACTGACTTTTACGTTTCCCACCTCCAAAAACCAGGCAGAGTATGAGGCGTACATAGTCGGATTAGTTATGGCGGCCAACATTGGCATCGTGTTGCTGCGTGTATGTAGCGATTCGCAATTGATGATTTCGCAGATTAACGGGGCCTATCAAGCCAAAGAACTGATGTTGCAGAAGTACTTGGCAAAAGTAAAAACTGTCATTGAGCGATTTCATAAGGTGGATTTCATCTACATTCCCCGCAAGAAGAATGTTAGGGAGGATATCCTATCGAAGTTGGCTAGCACTAAATCTTCCAGCAACAATAGGACAGTCATCCAACAGATAATTCATAAGCCCAATCTCGTATTGGCAATCGAATCGGAGCAAAGTTGGATGACTCCTATCATCGAGTATCTGAATGAAGGTGTCGTTCCCGAAGATAAGAAAGAAGCAAAAAGGTTGGAGCGATTGCAGCTCATTTTTGCATACTGAACAACAAGCTATACCGACGCAGCTTCTCCCAACCGTTGCTCAGATGTCTGGAGAAACATGAGTCTGAATACGTGATAACCGAGATACACGAAGGAAGCTACGGTCAACACTTGGGAGGTAGAGCGTTAGCTAAAAAGATACTCAGAGCTGGCTATTACTGGCCGACATTAGAAAATGACGCTATGGAGTTTGCCAAGAAGTGCGACAAATGCCAAAAATGTTCCGACATTCATCTCGCTTCTTCAGAAGATTTAAGCATGATCGCTTCTCCCTAGCCTTTCATATGGTAGGGGATCGACATCCTCGATCCCTTCCCCAAAGCACCCGGCCAGGTCAAATTCTTGGTAGTAGCTATTGATTACTTCACCAAATGGATCGAAGTAGAGGCGTTGGCTACTATTACAACAAGGAATGTGGAAAACTTTGTATTCCGGCAAATCATTTGCAGGTTCGGGATACCGGATGTCCTAGTGTTGGATAACGGCACACAATTTACAGATAATGGCTTCCAAAAGTTTTTGGCCGAGTTAAAGATCAAGCAACATTTCACATCGGCTGAACACCTCCAAACAAATGGACAGGCGGAGGCAGCAAATCAAATTATTCTCAAAGGGCTCAGGAGGCGTCTGGACAAAGCAAAAGGGTGTTGGGTTGAGCAACTACCACATGTACTATGGGCATACCGCACAATCCCCCACTCTTCCACAGAGGAGTCTCCTTTCTGCCTTACTAATGGTGTGGAGGCAATGATCCCGGCGAAAATTGGAGCCGACGTGGAGAGTGGCTAACCTAAGGCTGGAGGACAATGATGGATTGCTACGGTCAGAGCTAGACATAATAGAAGAAAGAAGAGAAGTGGCTGCTATAAGAGAAGCAACTCTGAAAAGACGGGTCGCTGCAAGATACAACAAGAGAGTCGTACGTCATTCTTTCGAGACCGAAGATCTCATCTTAAGGCGTGTTGACATCGGAGGAAGAAATGCCAGACAGGGGAAACTCGGCAAGAAATGGGAAGGCCCTTATAGGGTTACCTCAAAGACAAGAATGGGTGCATATACATTAAAGACGCTACCTGGGGTTACCATCGCACGAACTTGGAATGCAAGCAATCTCAAATAGTGTTATAGCTGAGGCACGATGGGTAATACTAGTTTTAATTTCCTAGTTAAATCTGGCTATATAACTTAGTTGGATTGAGTCGCATATTATAACTTCTAGCTCTTATAATATTATTTTTGGCCCACGTGATTAATAAAATGAGAAGTTTGCCTCCTTCATAAAGCTTAATACAAGGCTCCAGCCAGATAAAGCAAGCATTGCGAACTACCCTGTGTACGTGGATTCGCTCTAACTGGAGTAGGAAGATCGCTAAAAACAAAGATAAAGCAAAGCATTGCGAACTACCCCGCTCCAGCCAGGGTAGGAAGATCGCTAAAATTGAAGATAAAGCAAGCATTGCGAACTACCTCGCTCTAGCTGGGGTAGAAAGATATTTCTAAAATTGAACATAAAGCAAGCATTGCGAACTACCCCGCTCCAGCCGGGGAAGGAAGATCGCTAAAATTGAAGATAAAACAAGCATTGCGAACTACCCTGTGTACGTGGATTTGCTCCAGCCGGGGTAGGAAGATCGCTAAAAACGAAGATAAAGCAAGCCATTGCAAACTACCCCGTGTACGTGGGTTTGCTCTAGCTAGAGTAGGAAGATCGGTAAAATCAAGGATGAAGATTACGAACTTCTATCTCATCAGATATGTACAAGGCGCATCATTATATATCGAAATTTATTTTAGTTATAAAAGCAAAGCAAAAAGTGACAGCTCAACCGAGAATTGGGAACATAGGCAAAAATTGGAAACACCAGCATCTCCGGAGTCAGGATCCTCACCCAAAACCACCACCAAATTCAATATATTGAATCATCACACATTTAACGCGCCTCGGTTATCGCAAAGTTACAGCGCACCTGTCCGAAAAAATGAAAAGACTCGCGAACCGTTTTGATCCTAAATTGGCAATACCTTCACGGGCACAATTGTCACCGGCTTGGGGGCAACACCATTCTGGAGATCGCTCGAGCCCACCCAATCTCTTAAGCCGACGATGCTTCTCCAGGCATTGCCAGCTTGGGAGCAACTGTTCTGGAGGTCACTCGTACTAATGGCCCTAAGTCGGCCTCGCACCGCCTGTTCCGGTTTCAACATCGCTAGTTTACCCTAGCTCATATTTCTATGCTATCTCAGATCAACTTCACTTCAACCTCGGATTCGTGGACGAACACGCCCAGTGGCATAGAATGGGTATAGTTCACTCAAACGTAAATCGCCACATGACACCCAGCTAGAATGCGTGTTGTTCACTTAAACGTAAACCACCATGTGACACCAGCTCTCACAAAATTTCCCTCCAACATACTATATAAAGGATTCTACACCCATCAAGTACGAACCTCTGAGGCCCTCTCATATTGATACCAATACTGACTTAAGCATTGGAGTCCTTGCAGGTGTCACCACCAGAGACGCCAACTACCACCGCAGGAGCTCACACCACACAACATATATATATATATATATATATATATATATATATATATATATATAAGGTAATCATTCCAGTAAGGATGTATTAATAAACCCTCGAATTCTCAAATACAATATTAATGAATGTATTAAAAGATATATAGTACTATCTGTGACTCCTACGTGACATGTACTAATTTAGGAGAATGTATACGAAATCATCATTTCCAAAACCTATTGTATTTATGTACCAAAAACGTTAAGCATTGTAACTTTCTTTCATCTCAATCCAAAATTGTGAAGGAAAGTGGGGCATACAGAAGAATATAATACAAGAGAAAAGTAGAGGATGAGAATGAAATCTCTGAAAGATTCCGTATATTATTCACTTCAATTCAATTTATCAATACGACAGAGAGAATAAGAATATGTAAGCAATGGTACAAATGAATGTCTCGGACTATTTCAAGTCACTGAAGCAATCGCTGAAACCTGTCCCATACATCTGGGACTGTTTCGGGTGACATCGACAACAATTGAGAGTTGATGTAGTTTTCAATTTGTCTCTCCCTTTTGTCCACTCTAACTCAATCATGTTGCTGCTTACAGTTTTTTGCGTTTTTTCTCCAACCATGTAAAACATGCATAGCATTAAGTTTACGTAACAGGTTAATTAAGATTTAAAAAATTAGAATAAATATCTATCAATAAAGTGAATTTTAAAATTTCTTTAAAAACCCGTTTAATTTGCATCCTAAATTGAGCAAGGAAATAGAGTTTGGAACTAGAACTAGTCCTACTAATTTTAAGAGAAAATAGGTTATATTGTAAAGCAGTTTTATACTATTATCTAATTATAAACTATTATATATGGTAATTTTGTTAACTTTTACATTAATTATCTTAAAAATCATATCAATAATAATTTTTGATTGGTTAATAATGTAAAAAAATTTACATTGACAGTGCATAGCCATTAACTCTAATTTTAATAGTTATGTTTGGAAATTTTTCAAGAATTAGAATCATTCACCTCTATATTATAGATTTGAAAATTTCCTTTTAAACTTGAGAGCATCTCCTATTTTATTTCTTTTATTCTTGTAACAAGTAGCTTCACCATTACTTAATATGTATTCTTTTATTCTTTTTAAAATTTTCAAATTATTAATTGCTTTTTAATTTTTATATTAAAATTTTTCCTTCAAATTCTTAACTCGATCAAATTAATTATTTTAAAGCTTTCTTTTTATATTAATATTCCTTTTTATCTCGAACCTCAACTATTTATACTCTCAAATTAATTCTTTTCATTTTTTTTAAATATGATCTTTTCTCTCTAAATGTAAACTACTTATGTTCTTCTACTTATTCATTTAAATTAATTATACATATTTCTCTTTTATTTTAAATAATTTTATTTTGATTTATAATTTTAAAAAATTTAATTAATTTTAAAAAAAATCCTGTGATGTATGAGATACTTTGCTAATGATTAATTTTATATATAATAATTTCATAAAATTACAAATTGCTTCGTTCTGATTCATCTTGGGATAGCCTGATTTATTCTACTCGTAGTGAATCGAGAGGCACATAAGTCTAAATTATTATAATAAATTACTATTATTATTACTATTATTTTGTTTTAAAGTATACTTAAATATTATTTTAGAACAAACATTTGTATAATTTAAATAATAATTAATTTTAAACCTTTTAACAAAAAGTAAATAAATAAACATTTAAAAAAAAATATTTTTAGTCATCTTTTTCATACTTTTGACATGATGCTCCTTTAGGCATAGCTGGTGGATACATCATAGGCATCATTATTGGTGGAACAAAAGTCATTGTTATAAGAAGGGGCTGGCCAAATACATGATCATCATGAGAATGAAAAGTGATCTCCGAGGAGGTATTGAAGGGCCACCATCAAGAACTAAATACTGAATAACATTGAATATATATAAAAATGATTTTCAGTTTTTAAGTTATTATTTCAAAATAATAATCGTATTATTATATTAAATATTTAATTATTAATATATAAATTTTAATGTGAGATTTGTAATTAATTTTATTTTCAGATGTTAGATCTTACATACAAATAGAATTCGAATTGAACTTAATTAGAAATTTATTTCCTTGTTCTAATTTTTTTGCATAACTAAACATAAATTCTATAATTTTAAACTAATCCTAATTTTGACAAATAAAAGTAAAATTCTACATTATAATTCCAATTGTGTTCCAAACATGCTCTACTTGATACATGTATTGTTTTCTTTCAATAATGTAATAAAATTCACACAAGTAAAAAAAAAAGGAGGGGGAGGGGGTGGCACAATTTTATAAACCCCTTTTGCTTTTCACTCATGCTAATATATCTTTTTTTTTTTTTTTTCATGCTAAAATGGGTAAGGTGCGTAGGTGAGGAAGCCCAAGTTTTCATAATGAGTTTAATGGTCATGTACTGTCAGTGTAAAAAGCATTTAATCAGAAATCACCATTAATATGACTTTTAAAGTATTTATTATAAAAATAAACAAACTTACAATAATAATAGTGTTGTGATTCGATAATAGTGTAAAACTACTTTACACTGTTAGTGCATGATCATTAAACTCTTTCATAATATGCAATTGATTTTCACCATGCGTAATGCATAGTCACTACTGGCTCTGTGACGAAGGTATATATGCAATTCCCTTTATCTGTAAAGGGAAAACGCGGAGATTGAAAAGAACAATTCATTGCGCCTCGGAGTTTAGTTACTGTTATTTTGAAGTCACAATCTGGTCACTAGCAATTAAATGGCTTTAAAAAAATGCCTCGCATAAAGTCTAGTGTAGTCTTAGCCTTGAAAAGAAAAAAGGATATTTGAGTCGTTATGGACCTGATCAACAAACAGCACTTTTATGTACGCAATATAATAACTTCGATGCAAAAGCTTACCAGCAACAATGTAAGATTAAGAGCATAAAGTTTATAGTGTACACACCACTATTATGGTCAAAAAGCTTCAATTACCTTTTACACCTTTTTTTTTTTT
This sequence comes from Spatholobus suberectus, assembly GCA_004329165.1. Taxonomy (NCBI): domain Eukaryota; kingdom Viridiplantae; phylum Streptophyta; class Magnoliopsida; order Fabales; family Fabaceae; genus Spatholobus; species Spatholobus suberectus. The sequence continues at coordinate 35,199,392 of CM014729.1, read as the reverse complement.
TTTTTGAAGCTCGCTTTATTCAGTAATGCGAAATGGTATGTAATTATTTAAATCATTGGATGGAGGATCAAATCGGGAAAAAGCTTTTCGTATCTTTACATTTTGATGTCTTTAATTAATGCCCTATAGTATAAGAAGCTCAATTCTCTCTCTCATACGCGCGCATGCACAATATTTACGCACATAAAATCAAAGAATGGCCACAAAGGGGGACAGAGGAAGAGAAGGTTTTTTTTTTGTGTCATAGAATTGAGTGTTAATACCGGAAAGATCACTGCGTGCACACTGAAACATATTTTGGAGGAGGGAAAGAGAGCAAAGAGAAGAGAATAAGCTCTGACTTGGGGGAACATGGGAAAACGCCAAAGGGAATGAAGCCAATGCTCACCGCCCGCTAAAAACTTTCCTATGTGTCTGTTGCATCAACAAACAAACAAGTTCCCTTTGAAGTTTGAAGAACGCGTGCCCGACACCAACCCCTCCTTGTGGCTCGCCTTTTCAAGTTCTCCCCCAACATGGATTCTCTTTGCAGTGCCAAACCCATCACTTCTCTCAAGAGATAGGACTAGATTCTACTTTCACACTTTTTGCTCCCATCGTCATCTTAATTTAAAACGTACATTCTTCGGGGAACATTTTTTTTTTTGGCTTATGATCCTCGTATTCCCAACTTACACTGCAATTAATTTGAATTCAGTGAATTAATTAGAAGTGAAATTGTTTGAGTTGTTTTTTAATTGGTGTGAGTCCATTAATATTATTGTTGAATTGTACCTGGGTTAGATTATACCTTCTACTCCCTTTTCCTTTTAGAGGAGTGTTAATAACGCACTCTCTAACATACTATTTTGAACATACTTCTTTTTATTAGATAAAATTTATTGAAAATTATAAAATCAGAAAAGAAAATCATTAAATAAGATGTGGGACCAAAAATTTTGTGATTTTTAATAATGTTCAACCAATGAGAAAATGTGTGATCAAAAGAATGTGTAAGAAAGTGTGTTGCTAACATTTTTTTCTTTTTAACCCAAGGAATTTCTAACTGCAAGTCAAAGACTAATTTCTTGAGATATTAAAATCTATTTAAGAGTTGATCTTTTTTTACAAATGTTTTTATATATACACAGATTTAAAGATCAAACTCTGAACACATGTTTAAAGGACAAAGTTATTTGTCAACGGTGTTATACAATGTTGGTTCCTTTTACTCCCTTTAATATACTATTTTCTTTGCTTATCAAAAGGATGCAAAACTTTTTCGTCATTTAAACCAAATGGGGTTGAAGAAGTGGGAAATTTTTTGAATATACATATAATGTGAACCATGCTGTCTACCTTCTGATTTGCATGGAAAATTTAAGAAACCAGATGATACTATTGAATCAATGATATAAGCCTTTTCCCTTTAAAAAGACTCCACTTCCACTCTTAGTGTCATCATTGCAGCTGAGTTGGTGGGCATGCATGAGTTGCTTTAACACCCTTTCATATCGACTTTGTTTATTCTTTTTTGGCAGGAATGAAGGAATGTCCCTTTGCTTGATCTTCTAAATTTCCACTTTCTTTATTCATTCCCATCCCTGTGCCACCACTTTCTCACACTTTGACTGTGAGAATAGAGGGAAATTTTATGGTTGGTTAACTTTGGCGTTTGCCAACCCCATCGTTAGTGCTCAATTACCAACACGTTTAAGTGAGTAATTACATACAGCCACGTGCATTAATTGTAAGCTACATTAATTGTGGCTAATTAGTGCTAAAAAGAAGGCTGAACAGCAATCATGGTTTCAGTGATTGTTCGTAAATCTGCTGTGTCTGTCTTCGAACGTACGTTTTGCAGCGCTAATACATCGACAGAACAGTAACGATGACAACTCAACTGTTGTTGTTGTCGTCGTCTATTGGAACGGATGGGCACGGTGGGGATCTAGATTCTCTTTTTTCCTAGTTGAATAATGGAGGATAGATAGTCATGTTAGAAAAATAAGGGTATGGTTTATTTTGAATATAGTTAGTAAAACTTTTAATAAATTATGATACGATTTTATGTGATAAAATTTGTGTCTACCGATGGCCTTCTTATACGAAAGGATTCCAACTAGGCAAAGATGTGTTTTCACCATTTTGGTATTATACAGGAGAAAAGAAACTGCAATTTGGAACCCATACCAGCCAAATTCAATTAATATATATACTTAATTTTGTATCTATGATATTTCACCTCTTTCTCATATATATCAGATATTCAAGTCATATATGTTATGCTTGAAAGCTTTACCGCGGAAATCAAAGGGAATTATTAATTAAAGAAGTTTTTTAAAAAAAAAAACATTGTTAAAATAAAGGTAAGTAATCACAAAAGAAAAGGATAAGTAATAAATTATTAGACTAAGTTTGTAATGCATTAATCCTCATGTTGCTATCCTATGACACATGTTTAATTAAGAAAGTATATTTAATTTTGCATTAATATTTAATTATAAATAAACCTTGTTGGACACACTACTTGGGACCTTAATATTGTGTTTGGATGAAGAATTTTAAAATTTCAAGGAATTGGAAATGCTTAAAATCTGAATTGCTTTAATTTGAATATCCCTTATTTATTAAATGTTTTGTTTGGATAAATGAATTCAAATTTTTAAAATTTTAAATTCTAAGTTTGGATATGACATTTTTATTTCCACCATATACAAAATTTAATTTTTAAATATATATTTAAAAATTGAAATTTTAATATTAAAATTTATCAAAAATAAACATTAATCAATTTTTAAATATTTAATAATTCATAAATAATTTTAATATTTAATAATTTAAAAATGTAAATATTGATACTTTTATGTTAATATTGATAAAGAGAAAAAAAGAAGAAAGAGGGAAACAGGAGAGAGATGGGAGAGAGAGGAGAGGGAGGTGAGCTGGAGGGGAGAGAGAAGGGGGAGAGGAGAGAAAAAAGAGAGCGAAGAGAGGGAAATGAAAGAGAGGAGAGAGATAAAAGAAAGAAACCATACAAAAATAAAGAACAAAAAGAAAAGAGGGAGAGGAAAGAGAAAAGAGAGAGGAGGAGAGGGAGAGAAGAGATGGGAAAGAGAGAAAGAAAAAAGAGGAGAGAGAAAATAGACATAAAGGTTAGAGAAAGTCAGTATAAAAAATTTAAATTTTTAATTTTTTTGTAGAATTTGAAATTCTACAATTTTAAATAATTAAAATACTTTCATAAATTAGAATTTCAATTTCTTACTAAATTTCTTATCCAAACAACATATTTCACTATAAAGCATTTTAAATTTCTTATAAAAATAAATTACTCTCTTAAAAATCTTCATCCAAACACAAGGTAAGAGATAATGAGTCTGAGCGTAAATGATTAATAATTAACTTGAAAAAAAAATTAATGCACTTGAGACATGGAATCCGATTCGTTTAAAGTAAATAATTTACTTTAAAGAGAAAAGTAAAACATCTTCTAAGAATAAAGTTTAATAAATTTATGTTTTATTATCTATATAAGTAATATCAACTTTTATTTATTTTTTCTCATTATTAATTGAAATTTCGTATTTTTTTTTCCTTTAAAGCAAAGGCTTACTTAATTTAGAAAAGGCAAATTCTTATAAATGACTAAAAACAATTCAGAAGTAACAAGCATAGTCATTTTTGTCGATGTAATAATGTAATTTTTCATACACAAGTTAAAACAAAACATAATATAGAAGTTTTGTTTTACGTTTAACACATTAAAAATAAGACACTAAACATAACGGGTGGTTTAAAATTAATATATTAGAACAAAACATTTCACTTTTATTTTATTTAATTTTATTCTATCTGTACATCAAATTAATGCTACCATAAATTGTGTAACTTCTTATTTTGGGCTACGCAGGTTCCATGTTACTACCACGGTAGTTCGATAAAAATAATTAAGATATTATATCTACTAAAAAAATTCTCATCACAAACGTTTTAAGAAAAGAATTTTTGTTTTCTTCGAAGAAAGGGTAAACAAAGTGCTTCGTTCATGAAGAAAGAAAAACGAAATTGTAGATACATGTTAAGAATTTCTTCCATTTTGTTTTTGCTTTCCTTATTTTTCTTTCAAAGTTTCCCGATCCAGTGCAGACCTCACAACAAGGCATGATCTTTTCTGGGCTGTAGTTTGGTTAGGCGAATAAATTTCGGCTTTGGGCCTCAGCTTTTGACACCCATTAAGATGACACTTTTATGCCTGTGCTGCTTTGGGTCGTGACATACCCTGAACATAGACCATCATATTCCGGAAATGTTTTTGCAAGTTTTGTTCAGAAACCTCACATCATGCGTCGTGTCAATTGTCAAACATCTATGATAGGGTAAATTTGCTTGATGTGATATATGGACTATGCTTTCTCCAAGTAATGTTGAAAAGTTACCGTAAAAATTAAGGTATATTTGGATTTAAGGTAATATTTTATGAATTATATTATTCATAAAATAATTTTTTTATAACAATTTTTGTTATATTATATATTTTTCCTGTCACATCAATATTTTTTTTTATCTTTTTGTTTTAAAAAATGATATAATTTTGTTGTAGATGAAAAAAATTGTGACATACTTAAAACGATACAATCACACAGATGCCTATAACATATTCTAAAATTAAAGGGAAAAAAAAATCAAGATTATCAATGTGAAAAGGACTATACTCTCTGACTATTAAGGTTTCACAAACTTGGTAAAAAAATTACCTTATGAGAAACAATTTTTATAGACAAGTCAGATGAAAGTAAAAACCTTTCAATAAGTATTACATAAGTAACTCAGCTCATTACAAGTCATCCAAAACAAAAACCCAATTTTAATTCTATCTGTTATGATTTAATTAATAATATTCATAATGGATATATTTAACAATTCAAAGAGTTTGTTCTAAACAATTGATTAATATTAATCTACAAATAAATAATCGAACAATAAAATTATAATTTCTCATATTTTATTCTTATTAATAATTATAATTTATGTTAATAATTCGTAAAATAATGATACTAATTATTTTCGTTTTTCCTCTATATATAATGAAATAAAATAAGAACAAAATAGTATTTTAGAAATATTAATTAAAATAAAAGGCGAAACATTTTATTAAGCAAAGCAGTCCTTATTTGCAAAAATAATGTAATTTATCTTAAAATAATGATATACGAACATTTCTTTGTTATAAACAACTTATTAACATCTATTATTTTTTTATATCATATTATAGTACCAATCATACTTATATTTCTTTCTCTTTTACCTCTTTATCTCCTTAGGTATCAAGTAGCATATGAGTGCTCACCCACCATTTTCCTTTATCTTATTCATTATGCAGAATAGGAGTGAAAATGAATTATATTTAGACTTTATCTTATAAAGACTTGCATGACTCTCAAATCAGCATTGCTGTAATTGAGTAGATATTTTTCATTTGTAATGTGCAAAGACTTGTACGTAGTACGTTGAATACAAAATATTTTCGTAAGAATTGTCACGAGCAGAAAGTATGATCAATCACATTGCTTGTACCGTACATGGATAGGTAGGGAGAAGATATTTGTTTCATTATTTTTAACATTTTATTTTTAAGTATAAGAATTATTTATGTTGGTAAGTCTTTCTAAAATATAAATTAATGTTTTTAAAAGTTTGGTCAAACCTAAAAATATTTAAAAACTTATTAAATCTAATGGTTAGTACTTAACTTAGTCTCAAATTCAATTCTTGAAAATATAGTTATGTTAAAATTTGGTAAGGGTGTTAGCACCGTTAATAATCTTATTGGACTAGAGTCCAAATAGGGTGAGTTTAAACTCAAAAACAAATAATTAATGATGTGGTTTTTTCATATACATCGTCGTCAAACCCTGCTAAAGAAAGGCTTGGTCGCGTTGCTTAGAAAGTATAGTATTAGTACCCAATTAGTATCAGATACCGTATCTTCATGAACCCAAAGTTGTTAGTTTGAGTTTCCTACATTACTTGCCCTCTTCCTAGCTAGAGAACTTTCTTTTTAGGACCTCGTTCTCCTTTCTCAGTTTCATGATTTTCTGCTTAAGTGTTTCCACATGCCAATTTGCGGTCATTTCCTGCTGCTGGTCAACCAACTTTGCTTTACAAATCAGCACTGCACGCGATAGAAAAGTTCCCACTTATTTTTAGGTGAGTAAACCATCAATTTGGTCCTCAAAATATTACTCTCTCTCCTACTTAGTCTCTCAAGTATTAAAAAATAATAAGTAATCCTTAACGTTTTGTTATATCCGTCCCGTTAGTCTTTCAGGTTAGCATCTTAAGAACTGTTTGATTAACAAGAAAGACTAACGGGATGGATATAATAAAACTTTAAAAACTATTTATTATTTTTCAATACTTGAGAGACTAAGTAGGAGAGAGAGTAATACTTTAAGGACCAAATTGATGGCTTACTCATTTTTAGGTAATATAAGATGAAAATGCTCAAAATATAACAATAAACTCGTTTTGGACGGAATAGAGACATGGGAATAAAATCAGCACTTACATTCCTTTTCCAGATTTTGGATTTTTCTGTTCAACTCATTTCTTTCTTCCTGCTCAACCGCAAGACATTCTTTCAAATCCTGAACCTCAGAATTATCTGTCAGATAACGATGAGCAAAGCAAACAAAATTTCAGACCACTTGAACTATACATGTAGATATATCACATCCTTGAGGCAAAGAAAATCCATACATTTACTGGTAAACAAAGTGCCTCACATTTTGATTCCACTTCAACATGGATTTGGTCCAACCTCATTGCTAGAACCTGCATATGACTTTTATGTGCAGCTAAATCTCCATGGAGTTCGCTTATGGTTGCTTCATTTGTTGCTTTCTCATGTAGAGATTCCCTGACATAAGGTCACCCCAGTGACCATCAACAGAACAAAACTTCAGCTCAGCGATTGACATATATTTACGAATAAATAATTAAATTGGTGCTTGAAAGTTCATATTAGTCCCTGAACGATGAAAACTACACCTTAGGTCCCCATATGTGCATTTCTTCAGTCAAATTAATCCCTATGTCATGAATCTCCATGAATAATTTGATTAATAAAAGATGCATTCAAGGACTAATTTGACAATCAGACATGTTTGTTTTCTCATTTGCAGGTTCTAAAAATCTTAGTTTGTTTTACAACTCCCCGTAGCAACTTCTCCATTTGAAGTCAATTTTTTCACGCATTCATGCTGTCAGCAAGATCAGATGACTCATATTTTATTTGGATAAATTGGACTTAAAAACATGTATACGAAATTTGAGTCATTTAATTTTCACCTAATGATTGTGATTTGCTTATTGCATGAGTAAATCAAATCCGGTTTCAATATGGAAACACACTCTAAATGCATATATAGATAATTAGATACCATATAGTAATTTTCATCATTCGAGGACTAATATATCTTTCAAAAATTAATTTGACTATTTACTCAAATTTTTACTGGATCATGAATATATACTCACTTAACTTGAGCTTCTAAACACGCAAATTTTTGTTCATATTCACGCTTAAGCAATTCCATATCCTTCCTATGTCCCTGCTCCAAACACAAAATCCGAGCTAGTTCTCTAAACAGTAACATATATTATCATCCAACCGCGTTGGTAATATTCTCTTTCATAATCAAATCACACAGCAGAAAAATTCAAAAGCTCGAAAGCTACTCACGTCTTCTTTAAGCAAAACTTCATTGTTCGCTCGTTTCAATTCTTCTTTCAAGTTCAGGCATTTTGTACGGTAGTCAAGCTGGACGTCACAGAATTACTTAATTTTAAACTAACAATTTCAGGAATGTTTCCAAATTTGAATTGCGGTCACAACTTTGTATCATTTGTTTGAGTGGATTTGGGAGAGAAAAAGAAGTATGTGAAAAAGAACTGAATAAAATGTTTGATTGTTTGGAAAAAAAGAAAAATGAAAAAAGACAAAAATTAATGGTGGAACCCACAAAAAGAAAAAATCTCTTCTTAGGTAATGAGATTTTGAGAGAAAAAATGAAAAAAAAATGTGAAACCTATTAAAAAATTAAAATGACTTATTTACCTTTAATTTTAAATTATATAAATAAGTTATTAAGAATAAATATATTTTTACAATACACACTTTTTTTTATTTCTTCTGCTTTTTTCTTATTTTTTTTAATTCAAACACTTTAAAAATCCATCTATTTTCTACTCATTCTCTTTTCTATTTTATTTCTCTCTTTTCTACTTTTCTCTACCCAAACAAAGGTCACAAAATTTTAAAATTGAATTGCACCTGGTCCGGCAGATTCTTTAAGGACTTCGCATAGAGTTTTGCCAACCTGTCATTTTCTGCAACATTACAAGCCAAATTTAGCCACAAAAATACCGCACGTGAAAAGTTTTAATGTGTGTATTATAGTTACGAACCTCTTTTGAGGGCGTCACAAGCGACTTGGAGCGATTCACGCATCTTGAGCTCTGCGTTGTAGTTGGATTGCAGCAACTGCATCTCCGAAATGCCGCTCTTAGCATCCTGCGCAAATTAACGCAAAATTGAAAATAGAAAAAAAAAATCAATGTGTTAGGGTTAACCGTTGATGATTATTGAACATTAATAATATTAAGTGTTTGCTTCGAATAATACCTCGTAGATCTGATCGAACGCGGAGAGTAGTGAGTCCATTTCTTCGTCGCTGGTTGCCGCCATTTTTTTTGTTCTCTTCACAAATTCAAATTCTCTTCCTCCTGCAACGATTTTCCAATCGCAAACGAGTAATATTGGTATTGGGGCAGTCGCGGGCTTTGGCCCAATTGTCATCGTGATTTTGTCTCTGCTTGATGCTACAACCAAAAAGCAAACTCCAACGTTATAAAAGCCCATTTGAATTATTACATTTTTAAATTTTTTAATTATTACATAACTTAAATGTTATTCTAAAATTTTTTATTATAGATAAAGATTTTCTACATTGACATTCAATCATTGATCCACATGTATGATAAGATTCTTGACTTTAGTACAATTACTTTAAAAATCATATATAAGATGATTTATAATAGGTTAACAATAAGAATACATAAAAATTAAATTCTAAATTAAACTCTGAATACATTCTTTATCACATAAAATAAATAATATGCTAGGAGTAAATGTTATCAAATTTACTCCATATAATAATTTTTTATGCACATTGAATTTCATCAATCCATCTATTGCATTGATAGTTCTTATCAAGTACACCAAGTCTACAAGATTTTATGTAATTTAAAAGTTAGTTAATGTTTCATTAAATTACTTTATTTTAACATATGATATACGTTTTAAGATTAGATTTCATATCTAGGAATTTCTAATTTATCTAAAATTTAGTAAATGTGATAATCAGGATAATTTATCTAACATATGATTTAATGGTCAGATTATTTAAAGTCTTATTTTTAAAAAAAATTATTAAGTGAAGTGCACAAAACTTACTCTTAAAATAAGTACATTCTTATTTTACTCAATAACATAAGTACATTCTTTCCCAATAAAAAAAAATGAATAATTATACCCACTGGCATTTGGTTTGCATTTTTATAAACAATGAGAATTTGAAAGTGAAGTAGGATGTAAGAGAGTTAGGAGTTTTGTAGAAGGTGTTAGGAATTTTATTCCAAAGTTTGATTCGTTGAAATTAAGGTACGAAAGAAAAGAATAAATAATTTAATGTAGGATTCTATTAACAAATGCCTTAAGAGCTTTAGTTAAATATTTAATAAATAATAAATTTTATTGAAAATCATGACAGGAAATGCATTAGTAACATTAAAAGTTACTTTCAATAAAGTTTTTCTCCCTAAAGGCACCAATTAGCATCTACCCTTAACCTTTGTTTGTTTTAGATGAATTAAAAAGAAAAGAAAGAAATAAGAAAGAGATGAGATAAAAATATACTGTGTGTATATATAACACCCTTAGAAGATAATAATAAGTAATGACGATAGTCAATGATAAAGTGCATGTTTGGGTTACTGTTGGAGACAACTCCATCGTATTTTTGCTAAAACAACTCTCTTGTAATTTTTCTGTTTAAATGCATCGAAATCTGTGCTGCCAAGCTTTCAACGGTAAAGCAAACATACTGGTGACTACGTAATGGTAAAGAATAATGGCAGTCATCCAGTGACAACCTTAATAACGATGAGAAATGTAACTCATTATTATTTGCAGTGCTTGGAGCTTAAACAATGTTGGGAAGTTTTTGAAAGAGTCGAAACATACTGATTTTTTTTATTTTTTATGGGAAACAGTATAGGGTGTGGGAAAGCTTTCTTTATTTCAAAACGGTAAATCACTACATAGTTAGAATTTGTGACTAGATTACTAAATTACTTACCGATATGGAACCCTTATTTAAACCTAAGTCATGCAAGTATAATGATAGCAAAGTAAGACAAGACAACTTCCATTGGCATGCAATGAATCAAAATAGAGTAAGGTAGGATGTTGAATTAAAAGTAACCACTTAGTCTAATAGGAAAATAGAGGAGTATCTGATACTTTCTAAACAAATTGAGTTAGGGGAGTAGTAGTTTAGCTTTTCCGACAGGAATTTTTTCCATATATAAAGATCGAACTTGAGACTTTATTTAAAGAAAATCAAGTATACACCATCTGAATCAATCATCCGTTTATCAATTGAGATATTCGGTTTCCAATTTCGTGGAATGATACAATTTACAGACTCTGACAGTCACTAGCAAATCAATGAGTGTTTAGCATGATATTAAACCATAATTGCAAGAGGAATACAGAATAGAAATGAACAAAAAGATGTAAAAAAAAAAAATACTGCATTCATTCTAATACCGTGAACAACACAGATATAATATGCATCGTGCGCGTACGTGTAACAGCGGAGTAATAGTAGCACGCTCATCTAGACTGCCATAGGATTTGTTCATCAATCTTGCTCAGCTTCTCATCATCAAGGCGTTTCCAAGTGATGATTCTCTCTACGCCCATCCAGGACTTCTTTCCCTTCTGAAGTTCAGTCAATATAATCCGTGCTCTTCTTGGCCACCCAGCCTTCCCATAGCCATGGTATCCAAAGCCACCACCATAACAAAACCATATGCCATCCAAGTTTCCACAAAAGTCATTGGTGTGGTCGTGGCCTATGAACACAGCCTTCACGTCTCCCATGGAGACAAAGGTCTGCAGGACCCCCGAGTTCACCCGCGAACACGCCACGGCCTCTTGAAATTGGCCCACGATCTCTTTGTAGAACAGCTGTGGAATTTCTGGGATTGGGATGTGGAAAAATGCAAGTGCTGGGGGTTTCACTGTGGAAATAGCATCCGTAGGATGAAGAGGATCCTGCTTTTGTCCCTGTTAGTGTGTGACCTGCAAGATGTTAATGGGATCTAAATCTGGGAAACCTCCCTCAAGGGAATAGAAAGGCCGTGTCCTATGGATAACAGAAGTGCGTGATTGCATTATTGAATGAGAAATAAATAAGGTTTAATTACCTTTTTGATCTTTATAGTTGTGCAAACTTTACTTTTTGGTCCCTATAGTTAAAAATAATCCGTTTTAATTCCTATATATACACTTTCGATACCGGTTTGGTCTCTGCCATCAAGTGTGTTTTAATTCCGTAAAAAAAAACCATCACAAAATGAAAATTAGCGGTGAAAAACTACTACAAATTAACATATTTTGGCATTTTTTATTTAATTTATAGTGGTTTAAAATGGCAAGGACCAAACCGGTATCGAAAATATATGTATAGGGACTAAAACGGATTATTTTTAACTATAGGGGTTAAAAAATAAAATTTACGCAACTATAAAGACCAAAAAGATAATTAAATCAATAAATAATATCGGGCTGATAAAAGGACTAACATTTTTCTCACAACATTCAACCCTTTTATGTTTAGTGTTAATTAATTTAAGGAGGTAGGTTACGAGGATATGAGGGTGAAAGCCAAAAAGAAGGGGAGAAAAATATTCAACTTACTGCGACCATTGCCGTCTGCCCCGCCCCTATATATTCATTTCTTCTCTGTTAGTAATTAGTTATTACAATTTCAAGTCAAACACAGTTAGCTATTGAAAAACTGAGTTGTTGTTCACTCCAAAAAGAGAAATTATTAGGTAATCTAGGATCACCAAGTGTCCATAGTCTCAACTAATGTTTATATAACACATTCAAATTTTACAATTTACGAAAAATAATTAATAACACTTAATTCCATGTCATGTAAAGATTAATGGAGACCATAGTGCCTAACAATTTCTCCTCCAAAATAGCTAAAACCATGGAAAGAAGAGTTATGTCACTCCTAGAAGCACATCCAAAGTTATTTCAAGGCAGAAATTGCTTCCTTATTTGATACTGTATGTGTACTATACATGATACTTTGCCCACATGTTATGTTGTAAATATCTTTGATATTATTAGGATAGAAAAAATTTTCGTTGTATCTTTTATATTTTACCTACTTTCCTTTTTATGTTAGTTTCCCTATTTCCTTTAATAGGATTAGCCATTTAGCCTATAAAAGGGAAACACATCGAATAATATTTAGTTCTCTCCTTCTTTAAAGTTCTTCTTTTCAAGTTGTTACTTTGCTCAATCCCCCTTGGGCAACTTTTCTACTATACAATTGAATAAATACCATACAGCAAAGCTAAAACGTATCATGTATCCACAAAATTCTTTCACACTTCCCATAGAACATGTACTTGTAGAAGAAGCATAAAATCACTACCAAGAAAAGCAGAAAATTATGAAGATTGTATTTGTTTGCACAAAATAACTGAGAAATATAAGTCAATGAAGACAATCATGGGTATGAAGCATGTAAAAATTGAAGTGTAGAAAGATAACAAATAGTTTCTTCATAATTATCACCAAAATTAGTATGATTAACAACTCTTTTAAATATAAGGTAAGTGAGCATAACTAGCAACCGGTGACACTATTCAGATTTTGCTGTTACCTGGAATTCTTGAGAAACACGACGAAGCCACTGAAGTTGAGACTCCTTGATCCATCCATAAGTTCGAATTCCCTGATAAACAGCCCTATCTCCACTGTCAAGAAAGAAAAGATTCAAAACAGTGCTGTTTGCCAGCATGGACCCTGGGGCACCATACACTCTTAGGTCATAATTCCCAAAGCCATCAATGTTAGTCATCACGCCACCTTTAGTAGGATTAGTGAGATCATCATCTGATGGATTGATTTGTGAGACTGAATAATCCATAATGGAGATTAAGGACATTAATTCTTCACGATTCATAGTTGATTCTTGGTCGTGGTTTCCCAACACTGCTGCCCAAGGAAGTCCCGATTCCATAGCAGGACCAAAGGCTTTAAACAGAGATTCTGCAGCATCAGGTGCACTTGATCCGAATATATTGTCTCCTAATTGCAAGAACTGAATCCATGTTAATTAGGCAGCAAGCACATGCAAAAAACAAAACAAAACAAAACAAGAAGAAAGAAACACTCCTGGGAAATAGTTCAGTATTAAAAAGTAGAAACACAAAAAATCCTATTGAGTACCATGTGGCAACTATCAACAAAACAACGAAAGTCTTATCCCACTAGGTAAATAGGTGCAACACAAGGACTTCCCAGGAAGTCACCCGTACTACTACTACTTTCGCCCTTGCATGCTTATGGATTACACTATGTCAATCTCCTCGGTTAAAGACCAAATCTGAAATGAGTAATTCATGTTACATATATTGACAAGTTTTACGTTGGCTGCCAAGGGCTTAACACAACCCTCCTCCTTTACCCAGGCTTAGGACCGGTTATGATGTTATATGGCAACTAAGCATTAAAAAAAATACTATAGAGCAGGCACGGTTTAGTTCAGCCATCTAAGACATGGTAATGTTTCATTTATGCAGAAATAAGCAGGAAGAATTATTTTCAGTCAGAGGTTGTTCAAATACTGCTGGTGCTGAATACATTTAGAAAGAGAAAAAGCCAGTCCAGAAAGTGCTAAAACCGAAGTAGTCAAATATTTTAAATCACACATCAATGTCTATAAACCCTATCATTTAGAATAAAAAAAACTCTACATCAAGGCCAAAGGGCTCGAATTCTTTCGTTAAAATCTAGAACCTATTTCTACTGTATATCATTTGGTCATGTTTCATATAGTCGAAATCAATATCAACAACGGAGATTCCACGGTATTCAACAAGAATCCTATTCTTATCTTCTTTATTTCTATCCGGTGAAGAAATTTGATTTACTAAACAAACAACCACTAGTCCGGAAGTTCTCTGAACAAACACATTAAAGAGGAAGGTTTGTCCAGAACATTATTTTTCCCTCCCAACATCCAAACATAGGTAACAACATTTATATGCAGACAACACGCACCGGATTACCGTTACAAACCATCAAAATTTATTAGATGGCGCACGTGCAATTTAACCATTATCCGTTTTCACTAGATCACGATATCATTATTCTACCTTTATCTTTTTAGCAAAACAATTACGCTGCTACTTAATTCAGCCATCGATAAAAGAAGAAAGAAATTAATAAAGTACCAGTAAAGGCAATAAAATCTGGATTCTCATGCGTGAATGATACGCTTTAAAAACCGAGTGGTGTTAAGATCAGAACAAAACTCGAACTCAGAGGCCAACACGTCCCTGCACCGGGTTATGCTTCCACTGCCATAGTGCATATCAGCCACCTGCCACGTGGACGTGGAGGATTTTGAAGAGTTAAATTAACTAATTAATTCCTTTTACATCCCTTTTTTTTTTGTAACTATAGAGAGAGGGAGAGAGAGAGACCTGGAGGATTTTGAAGGTACCGTCGGAACGGAACCGGAGGGGAAGGTCGGGGATCTTCTTGATGCGCACCGTTTCGTTGCCGAGGAAGAGTTTACGTAATAAAAGGTTTTGCGTGAGATGGAGAATTGCGAGGAGGAAGGCAAGGTAGAGGAGAGAGTGTTTCCAGTGTTCTGAATCCATCCAGATCGGAGGTCATTGGTCGTTAGCAACTGCAACAACTGCACCTTTGTTGTCCTGTCAACAGTGGAAGTTCGCATCGTGGGCCTCGCCTCTTGGGCTCTACGTGGATCGGGATCATAGTCCAAACGCTACTGCATGGGTTTGGGTTTGAGATTGAATTGAAATCAAAGATAATGTATCTTTTGCACATGTTAGTCCAACAAAAATTTTCCTCACCCACACTACTATTTTTAGTTTGGAAAATATTAAACTTACATTTCATGTATGGGTGGAAGTGGAAAATCTTACACTTACATTTGGTTAGAACCACCGAACGCGGAGATCAACTGGTGGAGTTGTTCTAACTTAGCCAGTCGTCTCGAGTTTGAGTCCTGGGTATGCAGCTGCATCAAATACTCAAAGAAAAAGATTTGTCGCTCATAGCAGTCTTACCCGGCTCAAGTTGAATTGTCTCTAGTAAAGGATACATGTGGTCTTAACGTTTTCGATTTTTTGCACAATTCATCTATCTCCTCATGTCTTGATGTGTAGGGATGAAAATATGATCCACAATTTATCTAGACTTTATAACTTAATTCACAATAAACTAAGTATGATATATTTGTTTAATAAGTTAAATTAAGGTTTTATTTTCAAACATTAAGATATTTTTAAAAGTTTGTTCGATTAAAAAAAGTCAAATTTAAAGTTTTTTTTTATATTTTTAACAAATCATTCCGTTTAAGTAATAATAATAAATTTATTATAACATTTTAATATTATATTTTTGTCTATAATATTACGTACTAATTGACCTGTATAAAACCTTAAGTTCATTGACGTATTTATGGATAAGTTTCTTGGTGTAGCCTAACAAGCTTAAGATTTTATCTAGACCAATAAATTTAAAGATTTAAATGGACTAATTAAAGTAAGATTTTAAATAAATTTTCAAGACATGTCAATCTTTTAAAAAAGGTTATACCATGCCTCAGAAAAGGAAAATGCCACGTAAACAAGTTAAATTTAAGCTTCAAATTAAAAAAATATGTTTATTTAGGATAAGGTCTTGTTAATCAGTGCCTTAAGAACACTAATTAAAGAATCAATAAATACAAAGTTTTTATTAAAGATTATGTTAGGGTTGTATTGAAAATCACAAGAAAATACACTATTACACTTCTCAATAAAAAAAATTAAACAAAAAACTTTTCACTTTTAATTCCTTAACGAATGTCCTAAGTTCATTGGTTAACATTTTTCTTGAGATAAAGTCTAACTTGACCTACCTTTTTTTCACTTATAATTTGGTAGTTCTCAAGAAAATACTGTAGTGAAATTAATAACCTTATAATAGACATAAAAAGAGATGACAAATATTAACAAGTATTTTAAAATATTAGTTAAAGTAAAAATGAAAAATATTCATTAAAAATTATTTTATCTTTTAAATAATTACGAATTATTTAATAAAATATGTTAAATACTTCTCCATTAATATTCTTAAGGCACTCACCAACAAACCCAAAAAATATACGAAAGAAATTATGTAATATTAATCATACTTCAATCTCACGAATGTTGTTGAATTGCTAGCTAGTTGGTGTTTTACCAAATGGATAAATTCTTGTCAACTTGTGCCACAAAAATATTTATATTTAATTGATATGCATATTATGAAGTTTTGTAGTATATTTATTAACGTGTTGACTTATTTATATTTTTTTTTTAATTAATAAAAATAAGATAATAATAAATAATGATATATTAAAATATCAGTAAATGTCCATATAAAAGTAAACTCTTATGTACTAATAATTTATACTAATTAAACTCATTTTATCTATATTTGAAACACATAAATCCTTATAACACTACAAACATAATGTTGTTTCTTAACAGTTTGACGTTGGATTAACTTTTTTTAATATAACTTTTAACTAACAAAAATTAAATTATTAATATAGTTATCTCATGTTTCTACTAATAAAAAATTTCATTAATATAAACTTAATATACACTATCAAATATTAATAAAGTATATCATATTATTAGTATATATTTACAATATTTATACTAATAATTTGATTTTGATTAAATAAAGACTATAGTAACAGAAACAATTTTAACACCTAATATTTTTTATTTTTTAGTAAATAACATTGTTTATACTTTAAATAATGTTTCTAATAAGTGTTTTAATTATTAAATGAAAAGTATTAAATATTTTAATTTTTTTTAACATTATATATATATATATATATATATATATATATATTATTTTTATATTAAGTATGTGATATTTAATAAAAAAATATGTTGAGTTTGATGATATTTTTTTATAAAGACCACACAAATATTGTCTATGGAAAGCAATTCTCCTCGAATCGAATAGAATCACTATAAGAAGCAAAATTCTCCCTCTCTCTGAGTATTTGTTTAATGATATATATTGTTAATATAAAGGGGGTGTATATATATTTAGATTTGCTAACATTTTCATACATCATTATTTATTATTTTTTTATTCTTTCATTAATTAAAATAAAAGTAATAAATTACAATATATTAAATATCAATAAATGTATAAAAAATTATCCTTTAATACATTTTTAACTAATTATTTATATTATTTTTCATGTTTAAAATAATATTGTATTATATATATATATATATATATATATATATATATGTACGTATATTATTAGAGTAAACTCTCAATTTCATCCCTAAAGTATTACTTTCTCTCCTAATTGGTTCTTAAAGTAATAAAATTATATAATCAGTCCCACAAATATTAGAAATCATAATAAGTAGTCTTCTAAGTATTGAAAAATTCATCAAAATGGTCTCTTAACATTAATAAAAAATGTTAACTCATGAACTAAATTGATGGATATTCAATACTTGATAGACTACTAATATAATTTTATTATTTTAGAGACTATATAGAAGAGAGAGTAATATTTAAAAGATTACTTATATAATTTTATTACTTTAGAAATTGGTTAGGAAACTGAGCCGTTGGTGAAAGGGAAACAAATAGTGGAAAGGAGCTTCAAAGGGGTGACAAATCTATCGCCTATGATATTCTAAATCTGAACATGAGATAGATAGCAAGATAAATGGTACCAAATTGTGGCATTCATTATGAACAATGACGTGAACCACCTAATTCATTCATTATAATATCTACAACATTGTTCTATGAGAAGTATATGATTCAAAAATATAATGCTATGTTTTAATTGGTGGAGGGAGTTTCTAACTCACGTTTTGAGAGTGATTTTTAAAAGAAAAAAAAATGATTAGTTTTTTTAATCAAGCGTGACTTTGCTTCAACGCTCATCCATCTACTACAATGACAAAACGGCAGTGTTGTTCATTTACACGTGTCTCACTCTTATTTCAAATTCCAGTTATACCCTTACTTGTATCACTTAAATCACAAATACAAGTTCATATTAATGCATATTAGTCAAAGTTCTACATTAAATTGATTAAACATTTTGATTCCAGATATTTCCTTTAGACAAGTCAGTTATTGCTTGATACTTATCAATAGCAATCACAGAACACCGAAATTCGAATCCCGTTCACATTGCACATAATTCGAACTTATTCATTCATTCATTCATTCATTTATTTAGCTAGTTATCATTTGTTATTTGACAAAAACGTGAGTAAAATTTTTCTATGCATTTGTCTTGAGTACGTCATCTTTAAAATAAAAAAAAAAACAGAAAGTAAAATAGAATTTGCAAATGAAAGTAAAAGAAAAATAAACAAGATCTATAGATATGTGTCATACAGTGTACATCGCTGTAGTCATGGTTAAATACATCATCCTCAAATACATCGTCATCATAGGAATTGAATAAATCAAAACCTAAATACATGTAAAATCAACTAGGTGCAGAAAAATAGTCAAAATGTACATCAAAAGATATTACATACCCTCTCCTATATACATCAAAACGGGTCTTATATCAAAGCGATATCCACTACCTATCCCTCTTAACTAGCAAAACAAAAGAAAGTAGTCTATTAGGTCTTATAACTCATCGTCTATCTGCGTGGCCTCTGAATCGTTGTCCGTATGGTGCGCATGCCCATTGGGCACCTCATGTGGTGACCATAACCCAAAGGAAGATGATGGAGAGGAGGTGTGCCAACCAGTGGCCATCCTTACTTGATACTCTACCATAGGAGAATTAACAAGGGACTCAGCTAATACAACGTCCATCGGTGAACCAATAGGATCCTTTGCCATCAGTGGATCCACAACTGCTAGAGGGAGGAGTAAATCCTCAATAGGTGCCATGAAAGGTACGTCTGTGTTCGTTGGAGGTGAAGGCGGTGATGCTCTCTAGAATCCTAGAGAGGGTGTCAATATTATCATAACAGGAATAGTAAGAGAAATAGGAGGCATCACTGCACCAAGAATGGGGGATAAAAAGGTATAGTGATGAAGCCACAGAACATTAGATAATCCATCTCCTAATCGTAGTACCATATTCCTAAGTGACTAGCCTCCGTCTTCGCGTGTTCCACCACAAACAACATACATAGAAAAAGATAGAGGAGTGAGGTGATTTGTTCTCAAAATTACTTTCACACAGATGGTAGGAAATCTTACCATCAATCACAAGATAAAACACAATTGGCATATGTAAAGAGGGGAACCTAAGGCTTTGTCTAAGTTATATTAGTTTACCTTAACTCTGTATGCATCCATACTCCCCACTAATAAGAAATCATCCACATCAGAATTGAAAAGTGATTGGGAGTACATATACCTCTCCAACATCATCATGATACAATCCTCATCATCGTCAAGGAAACGAGCAATATTTCTACTCAAGGCTACAACCCAAAGTGGAGATATACTCTTTACCAATCCTAAAATGCTTGGCAGTTGTCAGGATTATCAAGCTTGGTTTGGTGAGTGTCCTAGCTTAAGAGCACTATCTTGGTCATTGAGAGTCCACCACTCGATACCTTACCCCCAAGATATCCTCTAATTGGGTCCCTACCTTTCATTTCCTAGTGTACCAAATTGTGGCTTCTCCTACAAGGTTTCATGCCAATTGCATGTCCCTCACATCTCATTACTAATCTAACTAATAGTTCATCACTAATTAACTTACCCCTTAACAAATATTTCTCTAGTCTTAACAAATCTAAGCACCAATATTCTCATTCTCAATGTCCTTACCTCATTATGCAAAGACTTACTCTTTATTGACATAGCAATATAATAAATCAAGGTCTACACATTCATATAGAAATATCTAACAAAAATTTATAATTTGAACAAGTTAAATGTAAACCTTTATAATGCATGTAATTATAAATTAATGACAAAGTAAAATTTCCCTAGTTTTAAGAAAAATAATCATAGACTAAAATTTAGTAAAAATTTTACTTATCAAATTTTACCTAATTTAAGGTCTAAAGTTACTTGGTAGTAAAAATTCAAAATTTGGATGTTTATTTCTAGCTAAACCAAATTACACAAGTGTAATTTAACAAATTTCAATTTTATCCTATACTAGTAATCTTAGGTACTTAATAAAGGATTAAACCCCATTGATTAGGAGTTTAAAACTTAACTTTAATTACCCGTAAACTACTAGGACCAAATTTCCTAAGAGAAAATTAAGGTTTTAGAATTCATTTTAGTGTTGTTAAAACATTAGTTAACTGCTAAAGTTGTCTTAAGCCTATGACTTACCAACTTCTAATTAATTCTATTTAAACTTCCACTATTAAACTTTTAGGTACTAGAATAGAAATTAAAACTAAGTGGTTAATAAAACTTGATTTTAGGCATTACTAAACTAGTAGGACCAAAAAGCTCAAAAAAACACAAGGTTTGGTTAACTCGTTTTAAATTTTGCTAAACATTGGTTAGCCACTTTTTAGGATGAGTACTTGGTTAAGAAAACTTTTTTCCAAGATACTATTTTTATAAAAATGGCCAAGTGACCCTTAATGGAAATCAACCAACTTTTAATTTTTCAATCATCAATAACCATTGATACTTTTTACCAAATCAATTCAAGACTAAGCAAGTTTTCTAAAACACATTTATCCATCTTTTTAACATCTTATTTTTACCAATCATTCTACCAACAATACAAAATCAAGTAAGCCTCTTAATATCAAGTAGTATAAAAATTTTAGTCAAGACACCCATTTTTTGTCCAACAAAACTATGAGCCTCAAATGCCTAAACATCTATGGTTAAATTTTATTTTATTTTAACATAAACATTATCAATCCAATATAGCCAAACCTTTTTCAAAAATAACCCACCAATAACTTATCAAAATAAAGTCAAGAAACATATTAAAATTCAATAAATCCATAACAAAAGCTTGTGCATCAAGAATCAACAACATCAAAACATATGCATGAATTCAAGATCAAGATAACTAATGGATTTGGGGGGCCAAATTCCTCCTACCAACTATGTGAATGTAACATAAATTAGAAACCCACCCCACTCCCCTCCTAGTACCTCTTAGAGTAGTGAGGAAGATGAAGAAGAATGGAGGTTAAAGGTTGGCTTTAAGCTTGCTTGATGGTAGAACTTTGATGGAGGGTGATGGAGCTTTGTGGAAGAGGCTTGTAATGGTGGAAAAAAAATTAAATAGAGAAGAATGTGGGTGGAGAGGTTTCAGCTAGCAACTAAGTAGGAGAGTGGTGAATTTTTATGTCACAAATGAGGGTATTTATAGATGAAGGTTAGGCGGTGAGGTAAACTTGGATGATATTGTGGTTCTTATGTCATAAATCCTTTTCGATTTTTATTTAAATTCAAAATGTGTTAATTATTTTAATGTCAATTTAGTCCCTACATTTTATAAGCTGGACATGCCATGTCTCTGCTCCAAGTCTCTATGCTCTATTCAATTTTATTTGTTAATTCGACTGATATCGATAAAACTTAATTTACTTAAATTATTTACTTTTTCCATCAAAAGAACGAATTTTTATTTGTAACTTGATAGACACGTCATTTTGAGGTTTTAAATAATTTCCAAGATTTAAAAATAATTATATATATATTTTTTGAAATTTTAATTAATTAAACGTTATTTTTAAGTTTAAAGTTAATAAATTCATTTTAACTCAATAAATTCTAAAATTTTTATGATAAGCTTAGAATGAAATTCTCACTATTTCTAGATGTCAAACAAATAATGGTTTGGCTTTGCAATCAATTAGAGGCATTTTGGTCATTTTTCACAAAAATTTCCAAAAAAATTTCAAAATTATATTTTAATATATATAATATGTTTCCAAGCTCGCAATCACATTTTACTATCATTTCAACTTTTTTCACATGTTAGTCCTTTCTGCATAGAAATCGAGACATAATCGTCCTTTTTTCATTTCTACGTGCTCCGACTTAGAAAAATTATTAAAAATCACAACTAAATAATTCTTGAAATTCTGAACCAAATGGTGGAGATCAAAATTTTGAGCTTCCTATCCAATTTTTCAGAAATAAATTCACAAATATTTTAAAAATTAGTTATAAATGTATGTAGAGGTCTTACACCTTACATGATCTATATAATATAATAATTTATTAAGGAAACTTTACTTCAAACTCAAACATATCTACTATTGATACACTATAATGTTAAGGAGTTTTTTTTTTCTTTGAAAATATAGTAATTTATTTTAATTTTAGCTTTTATATTCAATAAAATACGAACGAGTATTTTTTTTTTCTTGAAATATTGGTACTTTGATAGCTAAGTCTTTGGAAGTGGTAGATATCATGATTTAGAGCAAGATTAACTTTATGTGCCTATAAGAGACTAAATAGCTAGGAGAAAAAGTTAAGAAGTTAGATACTACAAGATTTAAACTTTGGTACATGGGAAAAGTGTAAGGAAAGAATTGTATGGGTATTATTGTGTACAAGAATTGGAAAGAAAGTGTTATGGATGTAAAAAGAATTGAGGATAGAATTTTAACCTTAAAATTTATGCACCGCAAGATAATTAATATCATCAATGCTTATGCACCACAAGTAAGATCAGAGGCTCTTGTGAAAAAAAGTTTTGGGAAGATTCGAGGGGTTGGTTCAAGGCGTTCCACAAGAGAAAAATATTTTCTTAGGTAGGGATCTAAATGGACATGTTCATAGTAAGGTAAGACATTTTATAGGAGCTCATGATGGCTTTGGTTTTGGAGAAATAGACAAGGAAGGACAGACTATTCTCAATTTCTCTATGACTTATAATTTCAGGATCATGAATACTTGTTTCAAGAAGCTAAAAGAACACCAAATCACTTATAAAAGTGAGAGTTCAAGGTCGCAAATTGATTTCTTTTTTGTAGTAAGTTCTGATAAAAGACTTTGTAAGGATTGCAAGGTAATTTTGAGAAAAGTTTTACTACACAACATAGGGCTTTAATTCTTGATATTTGTTTCGAAAGGCATAAACAAAAAAAGTCAACAAGATACAAATCCAAGGAATAGGTCGTGGCAACTTAAGTGAGATAAACATTTGAGTGTTAAACAGAAGTTATTGGAGGAAGGTAATTAGGAATTACATGCTAGTGCTACTCTCATTTGGGATAAGATGTATAAGAAAATAAGGAAGGTTGCTAAAGCAATTTTGGGTGAATCAAAAGGTTTGTGGCCAAGAGATAAGGAATCTTAGTGGTGGAATGAAAATGTTCAAGGCAATGTAAGAAACAAAAGAGAATGCTTTAAAGTCTTGCAAGGGTGCAACAATGTTGAGAATATTGGGCAAGGTTTCAAAATGATAAGAATGAGACAAGAAACAAAAAAATGGACAACGTAAGATATATAAGCTCACCAACAATAAAGAAAAGGAAACAAGAGATTTGGATCAAGTAAGATGTATTAAGGATGAAGAAAGGAAAGTACTGGTCACAAATACAACTTCAACAAAAAATATAGGAGAATTATTTCTATAAGCTTGTCAATGACGGACAAGGATTGGCTCCTAATATAAAAAGATTAGAAATCCAAGATGAACAAAATTTGGCTTATTAATATACAATTCAAATTGAAGAAGTAAAAGGGACACTTAAGAGGATTGGTAATGGTAAAGTTGTTGGTCCATATGGTATCCATATTGAAGTTTGGAAGTGTGAGGAAGAATAAGGTGTCATTTGGCTCACTAAGTTATTTAATGAGATTTTGATATTTAAGAAAATCCCAAATGCCTAAAAGAAAAGCACTTTGGTTCCTATATTTAAAAACAAAGAAGATATTCAGATTTGTACTAATTACATAGCTTTAAAACCTATGAGTCACACTATGAAATTATGGGAAAAGGTAATTGAGTATAGATTAAGAGGAAAGACGAAGATTACGAAGAATCAATTTGGTTTTATGTCAAGAAGGTCTATAACAAAAGTCATTTATCTTTCACAAAGGTTAATAGAAAAAATACTGACATATAGAAAGATAATTACATATGATTTTTACTGACTTGGATAAAGCTTATGATTGAGTGCCAAGAGAAGTGTTGTGGAAGACTTTAGAAAAGAAAAGGGCTCACATGGCTCATATTCGAGCTATTCAAGCCATGTATGATGGGGTTACTACTAGTGTGAGAACTTCAAAAGGTGAGACTAAAGACTTTCTTATAGGGATAGGATTACATCAAGGTTTGACTTTAAGTTCTTACTTGTTTAATCTAATCTTGGATATGCTTACCAAGGACATACAAAAGACTATCCCTTATTGCATGCCTTTTGCATATGATATAATTTTGATTGAGGAATCAAGGGAAGCGATTAACTTTTAACTTGAATTTTTGAGACACATTGAAAACAAAATGTTTTCACTTAAGTAGGAGTAAGTCATAGTGTAACACCTGGCCGCTTTCAGGATTGATGGTTGTTTCCACAAACCAACACAAGACTTTTCTGCATACTTTGTCCTCACTCATACGCTTCCTGAGAAACTTCCTAAGAGGTCACCCATCCCAAATTGCTCCAAGTTAAGCACGCTTAACTGTGGAATTGTTAAGTGATAGGCTACCGAAAAGTAGATGCATCTTGTTGGTATAAGTAGCACTTATTAATTCCTTTAAGCTATCCTCAACTATATAGTCCCATACCTACACAGCCTTTGGATCCTCTCATTCCGGTGTGTATTCGACTCATTTATATGCCCTTCCCGCTGGAAGCCTGTTAGGAGCTACTCCTTGTTTGTGTCTCATCTCTTTAGCACCAGCGATCACTCCTCACCCTTATCAGCGCCCAAGACGTTACATGCCCACCAGCTTCGGCTTAGTTAGTCCTCAAATCACACTGTCCTAGGAGAGAGGCCCTACTCTGATACCACTTTGTAACATCTGGCCACTTTCAGGATCAACAGCTGTCCCCACAAACCAACACAAGACTCTTCTGTGTGCTTTATCCCCATTCACACGCTTCCTGAGAAACTTTCCACGAGGTCATTCATCCTAGAATTGCTCCAAGTCAAACACGCTTAACTGAAGAGTTCTTAAGTGATAGGCTACCGAAAAATAGACGCATCTTGTTGGTATAGATAGAACTTATTAATTTCTTTAAGCTATCTTCAATTGTACAGTCCCATACCTGCACAGCCTCTAGATCCCCCTCATTCCGGTGTATATTCGATTCATTCATGTGCCCTTCTTGCTAGAAACCTACCAAGAGTTGCTCTTTGTCCTTGCCTCATCTTTTTTGCATTGGCGATCACCCCCCATCCTCGTCAGCGCTCGGGATGTTACACATAGTGTATGCATTGCAATTTTAGTAAGAAATAAGAGGAATGTGACTTGAGAGTAGTAATGGGAGAAAATGCCATACCACAGGTTTATAAGTTTAAATATTTCGTATTAATACTACAAAATGATGGGAAAATTAATAAAAATGCCACACATAGGTACAAACAAGATAACTAAAATGGAGAAAAACATTGAGGGTTATTTGTGATTGCAAAGTACCCACCAATCTCAAAGATAAATTTTATCATACTGCTATACATTTGGCTATACTATATGATAATGAATGTTGGGCTTTGAAGGGACAACAAGAGAAAAAGGTGGGAGTAGTAGAAATGAGAATGTTAAGATGAATATGTGGTCACACGAGAATAGACTGGTTACAAAATAATTGTGTGCGAGAATAAATTGGTGTAGCACTGATTGGGGAAAAGATGACCAAAAAATTGATTAAGCTGGTTTGGATACATATAAAAAAGGCCTCGATAAGCACCAACGAGAATAGTAGATTGCATATGTTGTCTCTTCTAAGTAGGATGAAGGTTCTTTAAGTTTGTAGTGTACATTGTTCAACTTAGCTTGATCCAAATCCTTAAAGTTTAGGATGTTCTTTGTCTGACAAACCATGCAACAGACCAACTAGAAGTCTTGAGGCAAACGATGCTTCAATAGGATGCAATGATCAATATTTCTACATAACTAAAGCAATCAATATCTACATATTGAAGAAAATATTACTCTTTAATACAACATATATATTTTTATGCTCTATTTGTTATTATTAAACCTTAAGGTTGGATAGTCTTAGTCCTAATAAGTGTATTTTTAATTTCTCAACCACCGTTCAAAGGCACCAATTATAATTTTATATGTTTTAAGGATTAAAAAAAAAACTAAGCAAGAACTAAAATTAAATATTATTAAATTTATTAGAACTAAAAATATATATAAATAAAAATTAAAATTTTCGTATCACTCCTAACACAAAGTGTTTATTGTATCAAATATGATTCATGTTTTTAAACAGCAATGTTTTTTGGTAGAAAGCTTCACAAATGTTTTGATTATTTAAAAATTTAACGTTTGAAAAATAAATAAGTATAAATAATAAAACAAAATATATTTATTCATTTTTATCTTTTTTAAAAGTTAATTTACAAAAAAAAAGTTTGAGATGTACAAGCAAGTAATATAGTAATATTATTATTATTATTATTATTATTATTATTATTATTATTATTATTATTGAGATGTACAAGCACATGTTAGTCTTAAAACTAATAACAAGATTAGCTCTAATGGAAAAAAAAAAATAAAGAATGTTTCTTAGTTTAAGAAACTTAATTGAAGTTGCTCTTAAACATTTGTTTGTACAAACATTTCAATACATTGATTCTTTTGCTCTTATCAAATACTTTTAATTCTGTACATTTAATACACTTATCTACTTTTCAAAAAAATTGACCTATGTCCCAGTGTTTTTCATCCATTAAAACTTGAGGAAACCCCTAACTTAGTTCCTGAATATGACAAGCATTGTCAATTCAGGGCTCGTTTGATGGTTAAGATAGGATAAAATAGGATAGGATATGAGAGTAGGATAAGATAAAAACATGATAAGCTATAATCTTATTTAATGTTTGGTATACACAGATAACAAACCAGATAACATTAAGATAAAATATAAATTTTGTTCAAATAATAAAATTACTGTTTCATAAAATTACATATAGTTTTCTAAAAGTAAATTTTAATTTAATTTTTTATTTTTTTACAAAAAAATAACTAAACTATATAATATTATTTTTTATTTATGTAGTTATTTGTTCTAAAAATTATATAAGATTTTTAAAATTATAATTATTATTCAAATAATTTTATTTAAAAAATATTTAAAGAGTAATTATTTAATTTTTAATATTTTAATTAATAATATACTTTAAATTTACATGTCAAAATTATTATTATTATATATAAATTAATATATATTACTATATTATATATATATATATATATATATATATAAAGAGAGTTTTCCTAACCCAACTCCCCCTTAGGATAAGAAAAACACTAAAGCAATACGATAGGATAAAAGATAGGATAGCATTATCATATCTTATTAGCGCAACAAACAATAGATTACAACAAGATAAGATAGTTATCCTATCCTATCCTATCACATCCTGGACCCTAAACAGGCCCTCAGTACCAAACTTTAACAAAACTAAAAATAGTCCTTGAATTTGTAATCTGTCATTCAAGTTAGTCCCTCCATTAAGTGTTGTCTATTAGCTTTAACGGAGCATCTTGGGTGGCATGCCTGTATAATCCATGTGGCATGTCCATATAGTCCACGTGTGCACGAAATATTTTGAAGAGTTTAAAGTTGATGTGAAAAGTCATAAAATTTTAATTTAGCCCATGAATTTGGCATTTGTTGTCATATTAGTCCTTGAATCTAATGAAATTAAAAAATAGTCCCTGAATTTGTATTTCATGCTTCAAATTAGTCCAAACATTAACGCATGTTTGTTATCTTTAACGAAGTGTCCTAGTTGTCACCTTAAGTGCTTTTGTGGCACACACATGAAATAACCTTTATGTCCCAGTCAGTAGGAATTAGGATTTTGAACCTTCATATGTATCGCGCCTCCACTTTATGTTGCTTATGACTACTATCTTTGCCTTGGGGGCTCAAGAAATTTTCCCAACTAGAACAATAAACCAATTTTAAAACTTACCTTACAAGCTTTCAACATCACATTTCACTTCCTATCCATTATTTTCTCTAACCTCATATCTTACTTGAATTACCCGCCTGTTTTAAAAAATTTAATTTACATACATATAATTTTACATAATCCATATATTAAATTATTAATTATATTTTAATTCAAATAATATAGAAAAAAATAAGAAATTTAAGAATTTAAGAACTAAATTACTATTTAATAAATTATGTAATTTCAATTATTATTTAAATATTATTATAATTTAAATTATTACTTATTATAAGAATTAATTTATTGATTTATATTTTAATAATTAAAAAAATAAAGTGTAAAAATATATTAAGAACTCTAATTTAAATATATATAAAAAAATAGAATCTGAAAATTAAAGTGTAATATATATATATGGGACTTGCTAACATATACCTACTTAGAATACGTTAACAAGTTACATCATTAGTGAATTTTAAGATAATCCTAATTATAACTTGCTGACGTACTCTAACTGAAAAACAAGTAGGTGTACATTAGCAAATCTCACAAGCATTTGCTAACGTATACCCACTTATTTTTTAGTTGGGGTATATTAGCAAGCTATACCGTAGATGTATTTTAAGATAATTCTTAGTTATAACTTGTTAATGTATTCCAACTAAAAATCAAGAGAGTATACTTTAGCAAATCCCTATATATGTATAGGGAACATCATATAAGAATGGCCTTTTTAAGTGAGAATAAGAATAATCAATTTCAACCTTTATATTAAAATAGAAAGCTAGGATTAAAAATTCACTTAAACCCTCACGTGACATCTAATTCCAATTCTAACGTCACTTTTCTTAAAGCCATCACTTGAGAAACCTTAAGATGCCCAGGGTCCTAATGACCACTCTTGTATAAGTGTTTTGGAGGATTGATTGCTTAATACAATAATTGATTAACTTTTTCCATGCTTCTAAAATGCAGTCAACAATGAAGGATAAGTTTATTGATTAATGAAATCATATGAAACATTGAATCATTAAGCACCAAAGCTAAAGAATTTAACTTGTAATTAGTGACCTAATTTGGACCAAACAAAACAAACAACGAAATAAGTATTTAAACAATTCAAATGTTGTCATTCTATTTTTTTTTTTTTTTTGTTTATTCATTTGTTCTAAAACCATCTCCTTATAACCATAATTGGACGAAGATCATGCTTGTGAGGGACTTCCTCAACGTCGAAGACGTTATTGCACAATTCCTAGAAAATGTTGTGGGCTTCAAGGGACCTAAGCTGGTAACTAAGCAAAACAACACAATTGTTAGAGACAAGGGTTTTCATGGCAAAAACTAACAGAAAGATGGAGAGGGAAGAGAACTTTGTGTCAGATGATGGCTTAAAGTAAACTTTGCCTCACTTGAGTTTTAAGTGAATTCTTAATGTCATCTTTTAATCCTAGCCTTCTATTTTAATCTAAGGTTTGAGACACTTCACACACACACACATATATTAATGGTATGGTGCAGCTTCGGGAGCAAAGTAGGGGTTCACATCGCCCACATCAACCCTGATTCTAACCCTACAAAGCATGATAATGATCTCCATCTAATGCGTGTCCAAGGACTCCACCATGCAATTTCACTTTGTGGTTCAAATAGGATCTTATGTTGGAGAAAATAGTGGATAGGAAGTGAAACTTGATCTTGAAAGCTTGTAAGGTGAGTTTTAAAATTAGTTCATTGTTATGGTCGGGAAAATTTCTTGAGTTTCAAAGTTGTTTAAGTCCCTAAACACTAAAATAATAATCGTAAGCAACACAAAGTGAAGGCACAATTGATATGAAGGTGTAGAACCTTGATCCTTACTAGCTAGGACATGAAGGTTACTCCATAAGTGTGCCACAAAGGCGCTTAAGGTGCCAACTATGACACTTCATTAAAGATAATAAACTTGGGTTAATATTTGGACTAATGTGAAGGGTGGAATACAAATTTAGGGGCTATTTTTTAATTTCATCAAATTCAAGGACTAATTTGATAACAGATGCCAAATTTAGGGACTAATATGCCACTGAGTGTCAAATTCAAGGACTAAATTGAAGGTTTTACAATTTTTCACATCTAACCTTAAACTCTTCCAAATACTCCCTACACATGTGGACTACATAGACATGCCACATGGGCTATATGGACATGCCATGTAGAATGCTCAGTTAAAGTTAACAGTCAGGACTTAATGAAGGGACTAACTTGAATGACAAATTACAGATTCGAGGACTATTTTGTTGTTTTGCTAAATTCAAGGACTAAAGTGACAGCACTTGCCACATTCAGGGACGAAGTTAGGGTTTACCCATTAAAACTTAGTGTGCTAATTATTTTGACTTTAACTATTTAAAAATTTAAATGGATAATTCAATTAGTTTGTTAGGTTGTATTTTGTATTTTTTTAAAAAACAAAAGAAATTATAACCAACAAATGATTGATTTACATGGTATATGTCTGATTTCCTTAATTAAGGTTTCAGGTTCAAACTTTGTATATGAAGAAAAACTTTTCTTAGGAGAGTTAACCCCACCATGTTATAGGTGTTCTTAACTTAACAAGATTACCTCATGTAAAGCATGCTTATAATCCTAGATAAAAAAGAGTAAAAAGTATAAATTTTATAGTAAACACTAACTTGGTCCTTGTGTAACACCCTCACTTTTACTTACTAATATGTTTTTTCTAATTATTCTATAATCATCTATGAAGAACCGGATGGGAATCTCATGAGTATGATCCCACGGTTATGTTTGTATTAGTAAATAATAGTTAGTTTAGATTTTTAATAATTTTTTCGGACTGGAGCACGAGAAGGGGTAAAATGACTGTTTTGTCCCTATAAGGACTGAATAATTGAGAAAATAGAAAAAAAATAGTTAAAAATATCTCAAATTTGTTTTTAATTCATATATGTGCTTAGAACAATTAATAATAATTTTAGAAATTTTCAGAAATTTATTGAGACAGTTTCTGTAAAATGACCAAAATATCCTTGTTTAACTACAGAAGTAAATCAAAAACTTTTTAATCTTAAAATATTTTGAAAAAATTATATTGAGTATATTTTAATTATAAAAAATTTATTTTAAGGGAAAAATAGTGAAAAACCGAAAAAATATATTTATTTGACAAAAACTTGATTTTTTAGCTTAATAAATACCCTTTTTAGTGAAAAATTAATTATAAATAATATATATGTGAGCAAAATCCGAAAAAAAAATTTAGACTCATAAAAATATGTGTGAAAGCATGGTGTGGTTAGATTTGGTTAAAACTGACCCAAAATTTCAAACCAATTATTTATCATAAACCATTATTTTATTACCTTTTACCATTACATACACATGTTAAATTAAAAGTCAACAATTTTAACTCTTATTTTATCCCTTATGGCTCCATTTTCTTGCTATTTTGAACTAGTGGTTGGGGGAGTAGACTTTTAATGATTTTTTATGGATTTAGTTAAAAAAATTAAATCAAAACTATACTAATTTTTTCCTATAAATACCCCTCTATCTACACTACCATTCTCACACTTTTTTCTTCAAATTTTAGACCTCTTTTTTGAAACTCTGCTGGACTTCCTCTTGTCTCCACTCTCCAAGTCTTAAATTTTTTTTTTCTTCCACTATTAAAGTGTTCCAAGCTTAAGTTTAGTTCATATACTTAAAGTAGCCTCCTTTCTCTTCCATATTTCACCAACAAGCTACTTATTTGAGGTAAAAGGGGAGTGAGTTTTAAGCCTCTAATATTTATTTTCTTAATGGGTGTGTGTGTGTTGGGTTATCTCTTAAACCTATATTATTATACTAATCATACTACTCTCTATATATAAGTAATTATTTAGTTTCTTGTTCATTTTAATTTCTTGCTTTACTTTAATGACATTTAATTTCATGTTATTTATTTTCTTGCTCTTGTTATTATTTTTATTTGTGTAGATGGTTTTGGGTGGATTTTTCCCCCAAAGCCCTTAACTTTTTACTTTTCATTTAATTGCTTTCATGTAGATAATTTTGGAGTGGATTTTTCCCCCCAAACTCTTAGCTTTTTACTTTCCATTTAATTGCTTGTATGTGGATGATTTTGGAGTAAATTTTTCCCACAAAATCCTTAGCTTTTTACTTTCCATTTAATTGCTTTTATATAGACAGTTTTGGAGTGGTTTTTCTCCCAAAACCCTTAACTTTTTACATTCTATTGTCATTTATATTTCTGCTATTTACCTTATTGTCCATTTTAATTTCTTGTCATTTATATTTTTGCCATTTAAGTTATTGCTATTTCCTTTTTGTTCATTTAACTCTTGTTATTTATTTTATTGTTCCATTGTTATTTATTTTTATGTTGCCTTTATTTTGTGGATACGTCATTAGAATTTATTATCCTATTATTTTAAATTATCATTAAATTTATTTTTATACGAGTAATTAATTTAAATCAAGTTTATCGTCTTGAATCACTTGAAAGAAAAAATTTTAGAACCTATCTCTAATTCTAGGCTCTCAGTTTTTTTTAAACTAAAATAAATAAATGAAGCTAATTTTTTTTTTTTTGAAAACTAGACAACTAGTATAAACAAAGTGGTTAAGAATAAAATAATTTATAAAATGAAAATTTTCTAAATAACAAAAATAAATGGTGTTGATTAAGAAATAATGGTAAGTTATCAAATAAATTTTTATGACAACTTAGCAAGTATTTTAAACACTTGTATTGAAAAAAATTTAGAAAGAGGAAACAAACAAAAATTTAACTTGAAATGAAAATAGTAGAAGGATTAAATTTCTACAAAAGTTGACATTTTGATTTTTATGAAATGTCCAAAATTTCAAAGTGAGAAAATGAAAAAGTTTTTGGTTGTTTTACATAAAAGGCTCATGGCCCTTTTTAAATAGATTAATGAAAATGATTTCTTTTATTAATTTAAGCATTTTGACAATTACTTAATTTGGTTCAACTTACCAAAAAAAATGAATCTTAAAATTAGTAGAAAAATTTAAAGAAAAGTTATTCCTTTATCTTTTATGAAATTAATTTAAGAAACAAAGTTTTGAGCCAATTGAATTAAATGGGCTTCTAGCCTAACCAGTGAAAGTTTTTAGAAATAAAAGTTTTATTATATGAATGAAGTGGTTTTGACATCTAATCTTTTGTTAACTTATGACTAAGAAATGGAAATTTTATTCAGTTAAGCCTTTCTAGTAAATGTTTTTGTCAAATAGAATAAAATGCCAACACTTGTAAATAAAGCATACTGTTTTAATTAGCAATTATCTCAAACTTTAATTTTTAAATTTTCTCCATATTTATGGATTAAGAACTTGTCCTTTAAAATAGTCTAATTTAAAAAATTAGAAAAAGAGAATGATAAATCAAAGAAATTAAATTGAAAACTTATTTTTAAAAGTATGTATGTATGAAAATAAATTTTTGTATGCAACTTTAAGTAATGACATTTTCTTGCTATATTTCCTAGTTGAATTGTTTCTAAGTTATTATGAATGGTGGATGAATATTTCTATGAAGGGTGATTCTGAAACTTTGTTGGATTACCCAAAGAGTATGCTTGGAAACTTAGAAACAAAGTCATAGGAAATCTCAGTTGAGTTAGGACTATGCTGAGAAGCATGAGTTCCTATGTTTGGAAAGTAACAATTGGTACATTGCGGGATGAAAAGCAGGGACTATTGTTAGGGTCTTGAGGGTAAAGGTGTCGAGTTGTGAACTGTCACAATGGTCAGGTTAGTGCCCTGAGCAGGGACAAATCACGTAAACTGACTTGGTAAGCTTGACTCCTGCTCAGTATCATCATGATTGGTGGAGTGTATATCCCTGATGGCGTGTAGGCCTTTTCTCGAGGATGATGATTATAACATAGATGTCTGTACCTTGTGAGGAATTGTATGAACTCTCAATTGCTTCCCAGTGATTCCTGATGGTTAAAGTAAATCATCAAAGATAGGTATAGATCCATACATCTGGTAAAGGTTGAGATTCAGTCATAATAACATAGGTCAAACCTTAGGATTTTCCCAATTGCTTGTTTAATTTATTGTTTGCAGCCTATTAAGAAAACGAATGAGGCTTTTATCAAAACCTCACTCCTTTCTTATTTGTTTCTTTTTATATACAACCATGATACGAGCAGATGGACCTATGTCACGGGATGATGAACATCCACATAGCAAACAGTCCCCACGGCCATTGGATCTATGACCCATTCGCTAGTACTCTACATACCAAGAACATGTTACCTTTACATTCATGTCCCCTATCCCCAACGTGTTCCTTCTGATGAAGAAACTTACATTACCTATGACTTTATCTACTATCACCCTCGACAGCTTTGTTAGAAGGCCTCAGCCCCTTCCACCATCACCTGCAGATGTTGATATGGATGATGCCCTGTTTCCTCAGAAGGATAATGGTCATGATGATGGCATTATGGTGATCCTTATGCCCTACCTTCGGTATTACGAGCCACCACCTATGATCCTTCCTTACCTCGATACTACTGAGTCTTCATCCGGACCCTCTTACCATCTGAGTGAGAACTATGGATGGATTGCTTCCTCTTTCGAAGTTAGTAGTGTTGGCAGCTTTAATGGCCTTGGGCAATCGGCCAATGGTCATAAATGTTCAGATGACGAGGATGAGGATATAATGGACTCGGAGGATGCTGATGGATTTTGAGGACTCACGGTGATAGAGACTCTGCGTGTGACTTTTTGTAGATTCTATAAGAAGGGGTGGCCTAGTATAGACTTATACTACTCTAACATTGGTCATTTTGTTGTACAGCTATGGGCGGGTATCTAGGATGTACTTTTGATGTATTTGCTTTTGTATTCCTTATGTATGTACTCTAACTTTGTATGTAAGACTTGATGTTTATTTCATGATCATGGTTCTTTATATAGTGTCTCTTTGAAATACTACAAGTTTTCGAAAATAAGTACGTATAAGTTTTAAATAAAGCTAATGTTTCTAACAAACAGATAAACAAGAATGAATGCATGTCTTATTATAGTAGGTGTTACACCTTACATTTGGCAAGCATGGTAACTTTAGATCATAAATTTAACAACAAAAAAGAAAAAAAATCCCTGAATCTATAATACGTCATTCAAGTTAGTTTATTTATTAAGCTTTCTTTGTTAACTTTAACAAAGCATCCTACATGACACATTAAGTGCTTACGTGACACACACATGCCACGTTTGTGCAATCCATGTGTGCAAGGACTATTTTAAAGAGTTAAAGGCTAGATGTGAAAATTTGTAAACCTTTCATTTAATCCTTGAATTTGGCACTTGTCATATTAGTCCTTGAATTTTATGGTATTAAAAAATAGTTTCTCAATTTGTGTTCCATTATTTCTCATTAGCCTAAACATTAACTCATGTTTGTCATCTTTAATGGAGTGTCCTAGAAGGCACCTTAAGTGACTTTGTGGCACACACATGAAATGAACTTAATGTCCTAGCTTACTAGAAAGAACCAGGGTTTTGCATCTTCATATTCCTTGTGCCCTAGTTTGTACTAACAGTAACTACTATATTCACCTTTGGTGGCTCAAAAAGCTTTGGAATTCAAGGGATTTCCTCACTGGAACAACGATTTAATTGTAAAACCCACCTTGCAAAATTTTGAGATCACATTATGCTTTAATTCCACTGTTTTCTTCAACCTCAAATCCTACTCAAATCGCAAAGAGTGGAACAGTAGGGTGAAGTTCTTCAACACACATTAGATGGATATTTACATCACACTTTGTAAAGATGTGGGACAAAACTCCAGAAAAAGACAATGGTTGTCCATTGCATCTTCATATATCTCACACTCTTGATTAATCATTTTGTCTTCATATAATGGACAATGCTTGTCCATTATGCATTATGTTACATGAACAAGCATTTTTTTTTTCTTCATACAAC
Source organism: Spatholobus suberectus (assembly GCA_004329165.1). NCBI lineage: Eukaryota > Viridiplantae > Streptophyta > Magnoliopsida > Fabales > Fabaceae > Spatholobus > Spatholobus suberectus. The sequence continues at coordinate 35,162,926 of CM014729.1, read as the reverse complement.
TCAATGACCCTATCATTGGCTTGCTATTTTCAATTCCATGAGCTTATAGAATTCAAGATTCAATAAGATTGCTCGCTTCTAATAAAACATGACATTTTCACCCTCTATGTTAGTATCTTTAGAATATGTGAACGTAGGCAAGTTGTGGAAAGGGGATGGAAGTGGAATTTTCGACGAAAGCCTTCTATTGTGCGCATAGAAAACTCTAAGGGTCCTTATTGGTTTCCTCAAATAAAAAACCACCTAACATTTTCATGAAATGGTATCATGGTTCATAATTGTTGTATGCATGATATCAGTAATTGGTGTAGTGCAACATGTCAAAGGGTTACGTTCCTCACCCTTGTAAAGCCTGGTGATGATCTTCATCTAATGCCTGGCAAAGTACTTCACACTCGATTCCACTATTTGAGGTTTGAAGTAAAATATTAGGTTGGAGAAAATGGTGATTAGGAAGTGGAACATGATCTTACAAGCTTGAAAATTGGGTTTTAAAATTGCTTCACTATTCTAGTTGGGAAAGTTCTTTGAGTTCCAAATCTTTTTGAGCCTCAGAGGTTGAGATAGTAGTTGTAAGCATTACAAAATAGAGGTACAACAGATATGAAGGTGTAAAATCTTGATCCTTACTGACTGGGACATGAAGGTCATTCTAAATGTGTAGTACAAAGTCACTTAAGGTGCTAACTAGTTAAATAATGTTTAGAATAATGTGAAGGATGGAATACATATTCAAGGACTAATATGACATTAGATATCAAATTCAAAGACTAAATTGAAAGGTTTATGACTTTTCCTATATGATCTTAAACTCTTAAAAATAGTCCTTGCAGACGTGGACTTTATGGGCCACTATGTGGATTATATAGATGTGTCACGTCTGTCACGTAAGCACTTAATTTGCCTTATAGGATGCTTCATTAATGTTAATAGTGAAGACTTAACAAAGGGACTAACTTGAATGACGGATTACTAATTCAAGGAATTTTTTCATTTCTTTAATTTCAAGAACTAAAATTACAATGCTTATCAAATTCAAAAATCATGTTAGGAGTTTATTCATAAATTTTAATTAATTTATATTAGAAATTTAAATTAATTTACCTTAAATTAATTATTAATTAAAATAATTTAATGTTACTAGGTTATAATTAAAAAAAAAATTATGTAAGCATACACATTGAAACCTAATTGTTCTAACAAATATTTTGTTAATGTTATTTGATCGTGCTAGAGAAGATCCATGAGTAGAGACCAGATGATAGGGTACCTATAACAACTTTGATGCTTTAGTCAATTATAGAACCCAAAAGAATATGGGTTGCGAGGAACACACCTGAGGTACCCTTTGGTGAGTAGCTCTTCTTGTTAAGGTATGATTTATGCATCTTTTATAAGGATTGATCTGATTAGGATATTGATTAATGGAATTGCGTAATCAATCATTATTCTTATTGATCTCGTGTATTTAATGTCTCATCATGTTTATGATTGTCTCTAATAATAAGTGGCGTGATTTGAAGGATTTCCATGTTTGTTGTCTCGGTTAGTAATAATAAAAACGTGAGCAACGAGATTACAAAAGATGTAGTATGCTAACTAGGCAAACTTGATCTAAGAGGTTACACAGCCCTACAAGTTGTAAATGTTACAAGTTAAAGAGGCTTGATGAAGCTGGTTATGGACCTTGGAACCAAGAGCATACAAGCCATACAAGCTCTAAGTCTAAAAGGAGAAGGAGCTTGATGGAATCGTTTAAGGTGCAATTCGATCGAGAGGTTACATAGCCCCACAAGTAGCTAGTGTTGTAAGACAAAAAGGCTTGATGAGGTTGACTGCGGACCCTAAGATTGTAAGGGTATACAACCCCACAAGCTTCAAGTCTAAAAGTTGAAGGAGCTTGATGAAGTTGTCCAAAATCATTTCTAATCAAGAGCTTTAAAGTCTAACTCTGTCACTTAATATTTATGTTGAAGTGTGTTTAAGGTTAGAGTCCATTGTTGTTATCATATAGGTATAGAATTAAAATTATCCCTTTAAGTGCCCATATAATGTTTATGTTATGTGTTTGCTATCCTGAGGTCAAGCTCGATCTTTACTAACTTAAGTGATGCATGTTAGGTATCTAGAGGTCATTCATCCCGATTTTTGGGTATCTAGATTGGTTCAATTATCTTTCGGGTTAGCCTTTAGATATTGGACATCAACATATATTATTTTGATGTGGTCATCTTAGAGGCTTATACTCAACTTTTATAGACGTTTTGTAAGTATGATGTGGATCTTAGCTTGTACTTAACTTTGAGAGGTTAGTTGGCTAAGTCTTTAAATGCTGGGAGATTTGTATACATTAACCTAAGGTGGGACGTCTTAGAAGCTTATACTTGGTTTTTAGGATGACTGACTTGAAGGTATGAATTCATTTGTATAGTGCTTATTGATTTGAGGATTAGCATAATTAAATGACAAAAAGCTTATATTCAATATGCTTTTACTAATTGATTTGAGGCTTGGTGTGGTTGAATAACTAAAGGCTTGTACTTGTTATTTAGGGTTTTGTGCCTCAATGTAAAGCAACATAAGGACTTCTGGTTGTTTGACTTTTGCTCATTGATTTAAGGCTTAGTGTGCTTCAATAACTCAAGGATTATGTAACACCCTTACAGGTGTTACCGTATTTACTTTTATACTAACACGGAAACATAAATTCTTTAAAAAAAACCTCATGAATATAAAATAAAAAAAAATCCCATAGCATCTCAATGGGTTAATCAAAGTACCCTACAAATACTTAAATGAAACATAATATGTATCCTCACGCAAGAGGTTAAGAATTGACAATGGAATAAACTGAAGCTCTAAAGAATATAAAATAATGTAATCCACAAAGCTAACAAACTATGCGGAACAGTGTCTTTCGCATTACTCCAAGACCTGTTTATTTGAAACATGTAACTTAAACTAATGAGACAAAAGTCTCAGTGAGTGCCCTAGGGACACTACGACATCACATAAATACATAAATAGGCATACATACGTTTAAATTTGAAGACCACAAGATTCATGGTATTGAAGTATAGAAAGATTAATAGGCTTTTCCTTTCTTTTTCTTTTTCGTCCTATTGGTAGATTTAAGCTTAAAATCTCAAGGAGTGTCCCCCTTGCATTTTCCAAACAGCCTTCCTTTACTGAAGGTTGACACCACTCTTTGAGGACCGAAGGAGACGAATATCCTTCCCTTGTCAAAGTGGATGTTATGTCCTAAACATTCTTTCTTTTTAACATTTAGCTTTTAGGGACCAAAGAGGTTTCTACCTTTCCCTTGCCAAAGAGACCCTTTCAACATTCATTTGCAAATATACATATCACATGTGTTCATTCATATACGAATAAAGAAAATCATACAGTAAAGGTAGCACATAGACATACACATTCATCTCCTAAGCATAAATTTTATCACCTACGCCTCTATGACCTCGTGGAGTGCAAACACAATATCTGGAGTTATACTAACCCTATCAAGTTGATCTTTATCTCATTTGAAAGCTAAGAATATTGTCTACAAGTTTTATGTTGACCTTAAGATCTGGTTTGAACATCTACTACATCAAAACTTTTAAAGAACATGAAACTGTTACCTAATTCTAATAGCTTGACCTTTGCTCACTAATTTGACCATATCTTGAGTTATGAACATTATTTTTAGGTGATTCCAAAGCCATTAGTTAGATAACATCTAGGGCTACAATTTTTATATGGACACCTAAGCTTAATTCGCACTATAGGGACTATACACAGGTGTGATTAAGTAAGCATGGTTGTCCTTCCTTTTGAGGCACCGATCCAAATTTGATGCACAGCCATGTTTCCTATCGTACACATAACTCAAAAAACTAAGCACAGCCATGCTTCATGTAGCAAAAAAATCTGAAACAGAGAACTGAAATTGATGCACAACCTTGCTTAGTGAAGCACAGCTGTGCTTATCATCCTAGTTATAATCATCTGAGCATGGGTACTCTCAATATAAGCATGGGCATGCTCAATAGAAATTCAAGAGAACCCTAACATGGCATCCTAATCATACAAGCAACAAATTCAAAAGATACACAAGAATGGCATCCAAATCATAAAATTACATGTCCCAAATCCCCACTTATACTATAAACATTTCTTTGAGCTAAACCCTCAATTGAACCTATAATGGCATGTTCATACAACACACACAAGGGATATAAGACAAACATTCATGGGGAAAAGGGAAAACATACAAAGGAATGCATGTGAGCAACAATATAATTATGGGGAGGGGGAAAATAGGCAAGGGGCTACACTCACCTGAAGAAGGTCAACACTTCTCTATAAGAATGCTTAAGATCTCCAACCCTCCTTCCTTCTTTTTTCCCTTCCTAGGCTTCTTGTCTCGTTTTGTTTTCTTTCTTAATATGTAGTGACAAAAGTGGTGAGTGAGTGCGATGTTAGGATTAGGGTCAATTTACCCTAACCCTTCTTGTTAGGCTAGCCCTAGTGGCTCTTTCAACCATTAGGCTTCTGTTATTGGCAAATCTTATTTCTTTTAACTAAGGCCTGCCACTAAACCTTTTTACCTAACCCCTTAATTTCATAGAACCCTTTCTAGTTTTTATCTATTTATTTTAGTGGGATGTTACAGATTATGCTCATTATATAGGATTTTGTGTAAAGCAACAGAAGTGTGATCGACAACTTCTACTTATTGATTTGAGGCTTGTTGTGGTTAAACGAATCAAGGCTTATGGTCAATCAATTTTTGCTTGTGTTTAGTGTCATTATTAAACTTTAGCATCACTACATAGGATTTTTATTTTTTACCTATGCATATATGCCTGATATTCTTGTACTCGATTGTACAGGGCTTTTAACAAAAGTTCTTATGCTTGGTCGATTTATGTGTGTTGATTTGAGGCTTTGTGCTCAATCTTTGGATGTACATTTATATATGGCTTTTAATCCGAGGACTTGTGCTTGATGTTTTGGAGCCTACTTCTACAATGCTTGTTTGTAACCAGATGATTTGTGTTAGGCCTTCTAGTGCTTGCTTATGTAAGGCTTGTTTATTACTTGAGCACTTGTTCTCAGTCTTCTAGTGCCTACATATGCATGACTTATTTGTTACTTAAGGACTTGTGTTCAGTCTTCTAGTACCCAATTGTATAAGGTTTTTAATCCTAGGATTTGTGCTCAATCTTTTTGTGCTTGTTTGTGCAAGGCTTGTTTGCTACTCGAGGACTTGTGTTCGATCCTTTAATGACCATTTGTATAAGGCTTTTACTTGTTGCCTAAAGAATGCTTAGCCTTTTAGTGCTCATTTTTATTGGGCTTTTAATTTGGGGACTATGCTTGGTCTTTTAATGCTCGTTTGTATGGTTCTTTTATTTGTTGCCCAATGACTTATGCATAGTCTTTTAGTGCGCTTTTGCAAGGCTTTTATTTGTTTCTCGAGGACTTATGCCTTAGTCTTCTAGGTGCTTGCCTGTGTAATACTTTTAATTTGAGGATTATGCTCAGTCTTTCAACTCCTGTTTGTATGAGGCTTTTATTTGTTAATTTTTAGTTTATCTTACAAGATCTAAAGGTTGGTCAATTTAGTTACCTTGAGGTTGGCCTACTATTTTGTGGTTGGTCAGCTTGTTAACCGAAGGTTGGTTGACTCAGTTTTCAATGACTTTGTTTGAAAATATAGTATCCATGTTGGTTGACCTCTTAACAGAGGTCAATTGGCTCAATCTTTAAAAAGTGTAGATATTAATTGAATTGTTGCATAGTAATAATAGTTTTCTTTGAAATTTTAGCTTCCTTGTGACTTGTTTCAAATGGAAACATTTAAGAGCACGCATTTGGCATTCCAATATTAGTTATAAGAGAGTAAGTGACAAATAAAAAAAGAATCTAGATCATTGACTAAGATAATGCTTTGAAAAGGATTATAATTAATGCCAACGTGAAAAATTATGCTCCACAATATGATAATTAGTAACATTAATTGACCAATTGAAAAGCATAATTCACAATAAGAATAGTACATGTTAAAAGTCTAATGAAAAGCCATCTATGAAATTGGCTAAGATAATGCATTGAAAATGATTATAATTAAAACCAATATGAAAATTTATGCTCTCTATAATATGATAATTAATTGTAGAATTTAAGTCACATATAATTATGACACCTAACCATTTAGGGATGTAATTAGAGTTTAACATTTTTTTTAGGTTAAATTAATCTGAAAGTCCCTATAGTTTTATAAAGTTTTTAATTAAACCCTACAGTTAAAAATACTTTAAAAAGTCCTTATAGTTTAAAAGGTTTGTAATTAAATCCCTACACGGCAACGGTGTTATAACTCCATTAATTTATATTTTACTTAATTATACTTTTAATCTCCCAATTTTTCTCTTATTTAAAATGAAGTCCAAGTGTAGGTAGTATGTAAAAATAAGAAAAGAATTAATAAAGGTGTTGAAGGTAGGAATCAAACCCTCACCTTTGAAGTCTACCAATAACATTAAAACCATAAGGCTAATAACTTTAATTAGTATACAAATGAAATTTATATTATATATAACGTAAACAGGAAACCAAAATTGCACATATATTTACCACTACTAAGTTAAATAATATTAACATCATATAAACTAACAATATTAAAATTAATAAATATAAATTAATAATATATACTAGTCAACCTAGATGGAGTTTGAATCTCCACCCTTAGAGTTCACTAATATATATAAATTAGTATATATTAATAAACTTCTAGAAAAATTTAAATATATTAAATATGATATAAATATATCAAAAGAAGAAGGTTAGTTGGAAATATATGATATAAATATACTTTTTTAGTGAAATGTATATAAAAAATTATTTCAATAATAATATCTTATTTCAATCACTAAAATATGTAGAGAAAAAATAAAAAATTAAAACAACAAAATTTTATAAAAAAATTATTTTAAATAGAGTGATTAAGTTATAATTAAGACATATAGTATTAAAAAGTATAAGTTATTGTCTGTTTTATTTTATAATATTATACTATTTATTTACTAGTAGTAAATATATGTATAATTTTGGTCCTTAGTATATATTATTAATTTATATTTATTAATAGTAATTTTAATATTATTAATATCCTATAAATATATACTAATTTATATTTATTAATATTAATTTTAATATTATTAGTTTATATAATGTTAATATTATTTAATTTAGTAGTAGTAAATATATGTGCAATTTTAGTCTCACGATTAAGTTTAAGTCATATATAATATAATTTTTATTTATATATCAAATAAAGTCAATAGCTTAATGGTTTTAATGTTGTTGGTGGATTTCAAGGTTGAGGGTTAGATTCCCACCTTCCACACTTCTATTCATTCCTTTCCTGTTTTTGCATACCACCTTCACTTGTACTTGATCTTAAATAAGACAAAAGTTAGAAGACTAAAAATGCAATGAAGTTAAATATAAATTAATAGAGTTATAACATCATTAGCGTATAGGGATTTAATTACAAACTTTTTAAACAATAAGGACTTTTTTAAAGTATTTTTAACTGTAGGAACTTAATTAAAAACTCTATAAAACTATAGAGACCTACATATTAATTTAACCTTTTTTTTAATACCAACAACATGTGTGGTAATGCTATTGTGTACACTCATTGATGTGTTTAGATGGAGTATCCCATTTGTATTGTAGTAAAGATTAAAGAAAGTTGCACTAAAAATAAAATATCAATTTAACATGCTTAAATATGACTTCATCAAATTTTTCCAAGTAAAGAATGATCCTTGTACGCAAGAATTTTAGAATTAATAGTTATCTAAAGCCAAGTGGACTAGTGGTATTTATGCTCCATAATATTTTATTAGGTTATTAAAAGATCATCTTCATCATGGCTATTGGAGCCTAGGCTTAAGTCTTTCAATAATGTTGTCAGAGAAAGATTTAAAGGAAAAGGCATCTAGAGAAATTTAAGAGAGATGGTTGGGTGCTAGGTGGCATACTTCTTGGTGGAAAACTCTTTCAATTAGAGGTGTTGTACCTTTTTGTGGAAAAAGAAATTTCTTTATTGGAAGACTCATTGTCAAAATACTATTTTCAAGAGGTCTTGCATTGCACACAACAGTTCGAATAGGCAAAAGCATGGCATTGACTCTTGATTCGTGTGGTTGAGGGAAGTTTTACTAGGCTCTACAGTGGGCATCAAACAGTTCTTACAAATATTTCATTAATGCCAGTTAACTGTCTAAGAGAAAATCCATGAGCAGAGACTAGAAGATGGGGTACCTACAAGGGCTTTAGTGCTTAAGTCAATTACAAACCCAAAAGAATATGAGTTGCGATGAACAAACCTAAGGTACCTCTAGGTGTGCATTTATATAAGGTGAAAGTGTACATTCTGAGGGAGTAGCTCTCTTTCGTTAAGGTATAATTTATGTGGCTTTTATGGGGATTGGTCTATTTGGGATATTGATTGAGGGAATCACGTAATCAATCATTATGATTATTGACTTCGTGTATTTAATGTCTCATCTTGGTTGAGATTTTCTCCAATAAAAAGTAGAGTGATTTGAGGGATTATCAAGTTTGTTGGCTCGATTAATAATGATAGAAGAGTAAGCTACAAGATTACCAAGGAGGAAGTATGCTGACCAAGCATACTATATTCAGGAGGTTACATAGCCCCACAAGTCATGTGTGTTGTAAGTTGAATAAGTTTGATGAGGTTGGTTGTAGACCTTAGAACTGGAGGGTACACAGCCCCACAAGCTACAAGTCTAAAGGGCAAAGGAGTTTCATGGAATTGTCTAAGGCTTAGTTCAACTAGGAGGTTACACAGCCTCACAATCCTAGAGTGTTGTAAGCTTAAGAAGCTTGATGAGGTTGGTTGCAGACCTTGGGACTAGGAGGGCACAATAACTTGAATAAGTTATCTATAATTTTTTTATACATAGAAAGGGTTTGATGGATAAGCTTATATAGTACAATGCTTGTAATAAACATTTGACAAAGTTATAATGTATTGTGCTAGTTTATTTATTGTGCCTAGTGCAACGTGTCAAATAAGCTCTTAGTTACCATTATTTGAATTATCTAAATAGAATATTATAGTATGAAACACAATATAAAGGATCTTATTCCATCTTATACTCCTATTTTCCTTCCCCTCCCTTCCTCGAAAAAAAAAAAAGTAAAATGAGATAGAACCACTTAAGTATGGAATTAAGTAATTAAATCAATTAAGTAGTTGAATTTACAAAATAAGATTAAAATAAATTGACTTTAAATAGTATTTAATTGAGTTAAACCAATACCTATTTTATGGCCTGGAATTTTTTTATAAATGTTAATGCTCTATTTGAATTATGAGTGACATAGAGAGAAAAAAACAAGAAGGATAGAAATAGAAGAAAAATAGAGTAAAAAGAATGTGTTGTTTGAATAGATGAAAATAAGAAAGAAAGAAAATTCTCTCTACTTATTTGAATGAGTGGAAAAAAGAATGAAAAGAAATAAATAAATTATGTGAAAAATAGTTTTATACTAATTAAAAAATTAGTTTTTTAATCTATTGTTTTTTTTACTTAATATAAAATTATTTATTATTTAATTTTTATGTTGTAAAATTTATTTAAATTTTTAAGAAACCAAAAAAAAAAATGAAAAAGAGAGACCATTTTCTTGTCATTTCATTTTAATTTTGGGGGATTTCTTTTGTGGATCCTACAAAAAACTTTTCTCCTTATTTATCTTCTCAAATAAACAATGAACATTTGATATTTTATTTCTCTTCTTTCTATTTCTTTTCACTTTATTTTTATACAAACAAACAAATATTAGTGTCATTTCTATGATAATTAAATCTAAAACCAGATAATTAATTCTTAAGGGCCCATTTGAAGTAGTTGTGAGTTTTTGGTTTTTGATTTTTAAATATAATTTTCAAAGCAAAACATGCTTGGCTAAAATAGAGCTGAAATGATTTTTAACTCAATTTCAAAACACTTTTAGATTCATTTTCAAAATCAAGAAAAAAAGATTTGTGAATTTGGTTTATAGTTTTAAAAAAACATACTCTCACTACATTTGAAAGTGACAATTCCCATTGTCGCTACCACCTGCCACTATTGTTGTTGTCACTACCACCATTATCACCACTACCCCCACTTTCATCACCGCCAACATTGTCGATGTCGGCACCGCCCCCACCCCCATTATCGTCGTTGCCACTAATGTTCTCACCACTGTCATCACTACCACACAAACGCACCCTTGAACTAATTTTAATAGGATAGGAAACTTTCAAAGTGAGTTTATTTTGAAACCAAAAATTAGAAAGAAAAAAAAAACTAAAACTCATTTTTAAAAACTATAAACTAATTGTAGTTTTTGAAATTTTAGAAACTTACAACTAAAACCCACCTCAAACGGGCCTTAAAACATCAAATATTATAGTACAACTATATGCTATTAATATTTTGTCTAAACCACAGGTATCCTCCACAAGAGACAATCCTGCTTGAGCCAGATAAAACCATTATGGGTAACAAAGCTCTTCCTCTGAGTATTTAACTTAATTGTATACTCATGATTTGAACTTAAGACCACTAGTTAATCATAACTATTAATAAATTTAGCACTCTTTCTTATATGAGGTTTAACTATTAATCGTAACTAATAGCTTAGTACTCTTTCTTTGATTTAGCCCTACTAGTATTTGACCATTACATTAGATATATGACTAATCTAGGTCGAGTTAAATAAGATTACTATATATGATAAAGTTTTTCCATCAATTTTTTAATGTAATTACATTTGTGAAAAATAAAACTTGTTTTGGACCTGGCTTAACCTAATTCCAATTAGGCCTAATAGGCCTAAAATTGGATAAGTATCGGCAAGTTAGTACCTCGGGTCATCACAGGCTATTGACTTAGGGGCTACTATTTTGGATTTGGTCTAACCCAGCCAGTAAGGCCCAGTAAGGCCCAATAGACTCCATTTAATCACAAGAAGACAGCCTCATTCAATAGGCCAAGTAACCAATGTAAGGATAAAAGCCCCTAGCAATTAGAGAATAATTCAAAGACTCTAATTATCTCGCTAGAAGATAATTCTTCTATCATAAGAAAGATAATAACTTGACCTCTTCTTATCTTATCAAAAGATGGCCAATAAGGAAATAGAACTTCCACCTTTTATGTACGATTTCAACCTAGCCACCTTATATCTTTGTCTTGATCTGACTTCAAGTGTCTGAATTCTTACATGTGACTTTCTCCCGTGCTCTTTTGACTTAGATCTAGACCATCAAAGCAGTCAATTAGAGTCCAGCATAAAAAAATCTTGTAAGGAACACATGCATACTAACTCAAATCAAATGGAACAGAACTCAAAGTCGCTAATTAAGCTAAAACAGGTTGATTTACATATGCGGTAACCTAAAACTCTTGAACAAATTGATAACTCAGCCAAATTTAATAAGCCCTGGGTAGGGTGCTCGAAAATGATTATTAGAGGGGGGACCCAAGAATTAAGTTTACTTTAATTGCGATGACTAAATACAAAATCACACGAGAGAAATTCTCAAATTTTTCAAAACATTGGAAAACATAGAAAAAGAAAAACCGAGGCTTGGCCCGCAATCTCCCACTTCCCCTTGCCCATGGTAAGTTGCAAGGGTCCGACTTAAAGGCTCCAAATTTCATCCGAAACGATAAGAAATAGGGCCAGAGTTGAAGTTCTGATTTTGAAGTCACGGTATTGGACTCTTTTCATGTAACATCACGAGACGAGAGACACAAGTTAGGTCAGCGAGGACCCGGATAAACGTGTGAAGCGGATTCACTGTTGTGTAGATTCCTCTGATAATTACTTGACCAAAATTATGTTACAATTTATGAATAATGAGTTACTAAGAATTGTGCAATTCAGATCCATCGGTGTAGTTATTGAGAAAGAAAAGCAACCGCTAGCGGTTACATTCATGCACTCTACTGTCGCTATAGATATAGGGGACAAGGGGACTGGCCGTTTGCGTAATTGACTTGCAAGTCGGCAACATCACAGGTCAATGGAGACAAGGAGCCTCACTAGACGGTAGCGTAATATCTTTTCTTTTTTCAGAAGAAGTGGTATTTTTTTTTGTTTTTTATTTAAGGAAACAAAGAATGAGAGAACGTATAATAGATTTTCACTTCATTTGTTTGAGAAGAAAGAAAAAAAGAGTAAAGACAGAATTTTAAAATTTGTATTGTGAGAAAATTAAAAAAATAATTTTTTATTTCTAAAAATTAATTTTTTCTCTTTTTTATATTTTCTCCTCAAGAAAACAGGTTATTATTGACAGTGTAAAGTAGTTTTACACTGTCATCTAATCACAAACTATCATTTATTGTAAATTTGTTGACTTTTATAATAAATATTTTAAAAATCATATCAACGATGATTTCTAATTAGTTGACAGTATAAAACTTTTTACACTAACAATACATAACCATAAAACTCTTTCTCTTCAATCAAATAAAAACTATCATTATTTATATTTTTTTTCTCTTATGTAAACAAATCATTACATGCAATGGATGTGATTCAGTTAATAACACACACTGAATTTGTGAAAAAATCTGAGCTCGATTTTTACAGTAACACATATTTGGATAAGGACAATGAGCTTTAAATATAACTAAGCTTTAAACTGAGAATTAGTCTCATAATTAGTCTCCTAAAGAACTGAAGTTTGTGAAAATAGTTCAAACTTCCGCTGAAAAACCAAAAACTCTAATTAGGCTGGTTACCGAAAAAGCAGACCATATATGATTCACAGTTCATTCGTGCCTCGTAATTATAACAACAGAATTGATTTGAGGAATCTTTTCAATTTTATCTTGGCCTTCTTCGATTAAAAAAATATTTTTCAAACTATTTGTTTGAATAAATATTTTTAATTCACTTGATTAAGAAGGCATTAAAATTAAATACTAATATAAGAGCGTTTAAGTCATTTTAATGTAAGGGCACATTTGGTATACAGAATTTTTTTTTTCTCTGGGAATCATGTTTCCTAATAATTATATTTTTTGAAAATTATGTTTTCTGATAATGTCACAAATATGTTTAGTATGTCTAAAATATTCCTAAAAATAAGAAACATAATTATAAACAAACTTTTCCTTTTCATGAGAATCTTAGATTCTCACCCCCTCTCATGGGAAAGCTTTAGTGAAAAACTTAATTAAAAAAAAATTCCTAAGAATGTTAGATTCTTGAGAATGATTTTTAAAATCTTTATACCAAACATAGGAATTTAACATTTTTAACCCAAGATTGCTAAAATATTTAAAAGAATTCCCCTACCAAACACCCTCTAAGGGTTTAAGTTTAATTTACTGCAAGTAAGTTTACATCATTATTTAATGAGAAATATTAACAATATTTTTCTTTTATCATTGACTATATTATTATGATAACTTCGACATAAAGAGCAGATTTATCTGCATGTTTTGTGAGTTTAGAATTTTTTTAAAATATATAAAAATAACATATTCATAATAATAATAATTAATATAATTTAATTTAAAAATAATTAATACTGGTAATTATTATATTATAAAATAAAATATAATTTAATTTGAATTTAAATTTAAAGATAATAACATACTTATAATAATAATAATAACTATAAATTAAACTTAAAATAAATTTTAAAATTTTTAAAAAATAATTTTATTCTTAAAAAATTATATGTAGAGATCACCGTGTAATGTGAAAAGAAAAAATATATATAAAAAATGATGATGAAAAAGAAAAACATATAAAAAGTGAATTAATTTAGAAAATTGAAAGAGTGATAATCTTAGTTAAATTTATAGTATAAAATCGATTTGCATATAAATATATAATGTTATATGATATATATATATATATATATGTGTGTGTGTGTGTGTGTGTGTGTGTGTGTGTGTGTGTGTGTGTGTGTGTGTGTTTACATATATATGTACATATATGTATGTATACATACATATATATATAGGGGCAGGATTCGTTGACACTAGGTGTAAGAGTTAGTTAAATTACACCTTCAATAACTTTTTGTATAATATAAATTTAAACAATCTAACCGTTGAATTTGATGATATTATCTTTATGATTATGTATATCAAATTTCACATCATTTGGACTTTTCTAAATATGTTATCTAATATTGAATATTTACATATATTTTAATATCATATTGTACGTTAAAATAAAGTGATTTAATGAACTATTAAATAATTTTAGAATTGTATGAAATTTTGTATACTTAATCTAATTAATAAGAACATCAAATCCAATGGTTGGATTGGTTAAATTTGCATTATACAAAAAATTATTGAAAGTGTAATTTGACTAACTCTTACACCTGATGTCAACGAATCATACCTCATATATATATATGGTATAGTGAAAATAGAGGGAAGAAGGAGGGAAGAGGGAAAGAGGAAGGAAGAGAAGGAAAATAAGAAAATTGGGAATGTTTGATATAGTGGAAAGGCGTGGATCTTTTTTTTTTTAAAAAAGCTGGTGGGCCCCAGACATTAAAACTTCCATGCCAATATGCGATGATTTGCAAAAAAAATGGTAACAATATGTGCGTAAGCCCCAAATCAATTTTGCTGTGCGTAAGAACACAAAATCCATTCACAAATCAATCATGTGAATTACAAAATCAATTGAGGCTCCTCTTCTCTTTTCGATTTATGAGTCCCCTATTATAATAAATAATAATAAATAATAATAATAATAATAATAATAATAAATAATATTTATAATAATAATAATCTCAAAAAGTTAATTTTTACTTGAATTCTTACCTATTTTTCTTTTCTTTTCTTTTTTTCACCTCTTTTCTTCCTCTTCCTCTTCCTCTCTATTTCTTTCTTTTTTACCAAATACCAAACACACCCTAAATAATTTTTCAAATCTCTAAAGAACATGTACTGTTTCATAATGTTCTCGAACACGCAGATCATAAATGCTAACCATACAATTATGGAGAAGAGGAATAATAATGATATACGTCCTTATTTGGGGGTCAGTGATAGGGAATAATCCCACTTTGATGTGATATCATCCTCGAATATGTTAAACGTTAAACATAGAAATTCACCGATACAATTATGGTAGAATACGTGCCTCTGCTCTATATAAAGAGGAGTAATAATAACTTTTTCTTTAACACACTTTTAAAAAAAAAATTATTAATTAAAATTTATTAAAAATTATAAATTTGTGAGTGAAATACATTAAATAAAAAGTGAGACTTATACAATTTCTTAATTTTTAACAAATTTTAATGAATAATAGAGAGTGTGTTAGAAAATGTGTTACTATTATTTCTCATATAATAATAGCTATATATTTTCCGGATGTTTTGTTGTTATTAATATATTTAACATATTATTAAATATTTGTTGATAATTTAAAAGCTTGCAAATTATATTCAACACTTAATAGATATTCTATAAATCATTTATGATTATTAAAATAGTTATTATAAAAATTAATAATCATATCGTATATGTCAATCTATGATAAAATAATAGTATAAAAACTTTAATAATGTCAATGCATTCTAATTAAATTTTACTAAGTAAAAATGTTAATTAAATTATACTATCATTTAATCATAAAATGTCATACGTGATTAGGATGACAATGAGGCGGGCATACACGGGTAGTACATTTCCGTCACACGCCCTATTGGATAAAAACTCACTTTGTATCTGCCTCATATTTGCACAGGTATCCGTTAAGTGATACCCACGTATTTCATCAATATTTGCAGATATTGGTGGATATCCAGGAATACTTGCTAAAAATTAAAATTTTAAAAAGTAGAAAATTAGCAATTGTACTTATCAACAATTTATTCAAAATGCATCAATTGATCAACACAAGTAATGAAATATGAAACAATTGTACTAATCAACAATTTATTCAAATACTTGAAATTCATCAACACACTAATTAAAATATTTCAATTTAGAAGCTAAATTTAAAAGTTCACATACTTCAATCTAATAAGTATAAAAAAAAGTCAATAAGCTAAAATACTTCAATCTCATTAATCCATAAGTATGAAAAAATTGGACAACTTATTTATATATATGTAAAGATATTTGATGAATTTCATATTAGAAGGTACCCGTCAGTGAGCACAAGTACCTCAATACTTGTCCCGTTAATAAATGGATACAAAAAAAAATCTGATTAAATTATTTATCGGTATTTATTTAACTATCCAAATTCAATTTATTATGAATTTTACTTGCGGATATCTATGGGCCATCACTATATATTTTTTTGGGTTATTATGTCATTGGTACAAAATATCCACTAACTTTGTCGGTAATTATTTTAATGAAAATTCTGGTTGACTACCTTTAGTGAGATCTATCTCCAATCATGTTTTTTCCATCTATAATACTTCAACTCGAGAATAGCATTACTATATATAATAAAGAATGTTAATTTTTATAATAATTACAAGATAATTCCTAATGAATTGACAGGTATATAGTGATTAAAAATATAAATAACATAGCAACATTTAATGGCAGATATACAAGTTGCAATTCACGTGACCAACAGGTGTACGAGCTTGAATCAAACAGAGTTTGGTTTGTTTAATTACGAATTTTTGTGAGCTGGTAGGCGAAACTCACGTATTAGAATGGACGTAGTCTATGGAATTTTTATATTAATCTATTTATTTGCATAAAAGTTTTATTAAATTGTTTAACAATTTTAAAGTTAAAAATATATTATTTTGAACTAACTCGCAAATTATTTGGGTTGATATAAAAATCAAGTTTTGTATTTAAAAAAACGCGCACACACACTGATGTGTTGGTCTGGAAACTAAATAACTAATTCACAATACATACGTAATGTTATGTGCACCAACTGACCGACTCACTATACGTAGACTTAAGTGAAACGTACGAATTAAAGCAAACTAGTTGGCTTCTTAACCAAAGTAGTAAAAAAAAAAAACAATTTACTAAAATAATAATAAAAAAAATAATTTACCGACCTGTGCTGTTTTAGAAAAGGGGGCGGAAACATATATACACTATGCGCATACTCAGTTAGCGACATGCGTATTTTAACAGGAGGCACCAAGTTGACGCCTTGTGTTTAAATAATTTTTTTTCCTTACTATAACAACGCCTCGCGTTGAATAATTTTTTTTTATATATAACAGGAGGTGCCAGTTGGCGCCTTGTGTTTAAATAATTTTTTTTTACTATAACAGGAGGCGGCAACTCAATTGGCAGTTGGCGCCCCGCGTTTAATAATTTTTTTTATTATAACAGGAGGCGCCAACTGTTGGCACCTTGTGTTTAAATATATTTATTAATATATTTATTAATGGGACTAGAGCTCTTCACTTTGCAATTCCCTCCATGCAGAAGTCTGGCAAGCCACCAAACCGTGTAGAGTATGGCTTCCATACAATCTACAAAAATAAGTTACGCATTAGACATAACACAACAACATATAAATTGAAATTATGTTATCAAAACGAACTCACATCATGTTTTTCATATTGACAAATTTCTCTCTATAAGTTGAGAGATGAAATTTACGATATGTAAATTCTTTGAACTGTCCACCGGTCCACCTATTTGTCAACACATCAAAAAAAATTATTTAAATGTGAGGCGCCAACTCTTGTTATATATTTAAAAAAATTATTCAACGTAAGGCGCTAACTCAGTTGGCGTCTCCTGTTATAGTAAGAAAAAAAATTATTAAAACGCGAGGCACGAATTCAGTTGGCACCTCTTGTTATATTAAAAAAAAATTATTACACGCGAGAGTTAGCTCCTCCTATTAAAATACGCATGTCGCTAACTGAGTATGTATCTTGTGTATATATGTTTTCGCCCCCTTTTCTAAAACAACCCAGATCAATAAATTATTTTTATTATTATTATTTTAATAAATAGTCTTTTTTTACTACTGTAGTTCAAAAGACAAACTAGTTTATTTAGAGGAGCCATCGCCCCTTTGCATCACACGCAGAATTTTTCCCTTTGATTGGGGAGTTATGTCAATCTCCTCAATGTTTCGTCTTTTTTTTCTTACATTTTTTTTCCTTTCCTATTATATTATATCTCTCTTCTTTTGTCATTTTTTTTTAATCTCTTTCTTTCATCCCATGCACTCCATTTTGAGGTGTAAATTTATCACCATCCCTCTCAAATCGATCGATTTAATTAATTATGAAATATAAATTGTGAATGCACAAATTTAATTCTTCACAACCCACTATTTCCCCTCCCTCCCTTCCTTATCTCTCTTCTATATAAAACTTATGCTTAAATATATTTTTAGTCCTTATATAATTAATGAATTTTAATTTTGGTTCTTGAAAAAAAAATTATTGTTTATCCCTCTAAAATTTGAAATAATTATTTTTTTCCTTAAAAAATGAAAGAATTTTGGTTTTGGTCTTTGTAAAATATTTTTATTTGATTGTCATCCCTCTAAAAATTGAAATAACTATTTTTGGTCCCTAACGTTCATTTTAAGATAGATAAATAACATTTATTTTAGGGATCTAAAAAAAATTTTAAAGGCATCACATACTAACATCGTACTACAGATACTAGTGGGTGCCATTTGTAATAATTACTTGACCTTTTGTTAAACACATAAACAATTAACGAATATCACATAATAGTAGGGACCAGAAATAATTATTTTAGTTTTTTGAGGATGAAAACTAAAGAAAGATTTTTATAAAGACTAAAATCAAAACTAACATATTTTATAGAGACTAAAAACGTATTTACGCTTAAAACTTATCATGAACTTTTTCTAGCACCTAAAAAGAAAAGTGAGTTATATGCCTTATATCATGTGTTTCATTTCGGATATAATTTATTTATATTTGATTTTTTATATATAGGCTGTATTTATTTATTTATTTTTATTAAATTTTGGAAAACAAAAATATGTATAATAAGGTTTTTATATAGATAAATTTTATTTAAATTAGAACATAGATGATTTGAGAACGGCTATTTAATTGACATTTTTATGTTTTCCAAATGATTAATTAGAAGCTTGCATTTTAGCTTCCTAATCCAAGTTTAAGTGTAAATAGAGAAGAAGAAAATGAGAAAAAGTGCGATAAGATGAAAAACATCAAATTTTCACTTAGTCTTTGTTTGGATAAGAGTTGAAATTGAGAGAAAAGAAATACAGAAGAAAGAAATAAAAAGAAAAGAAATAGAAATGAATTTTAAGTGAAAAATTATGTTCTTTGGATGGATGGAATTAAAAAAGAAATAAAATAAGGGATTTATTTTCAATTGTTTGGTTGTATGAAAAAATGAAAGGAAAGAAATAATGTTTTACCTTTATTTAAATGTCTTATAACATTAGACATTTTATTTAAATAAAAAAGTTACATTCATTGCAATTCGCTAGATATTTTAAATTTCTTACTTCCAAGAGATACTTGCCATATACACCGGTTTGAATACTAGTTCCATGATTAAAAAAATCTGAATTAAAAAAAATATAATGGCAACAACTATTGACGACAGTCTCTCATTTTTTGATCATAAAAAAAAAGGCAGACCTGCCAGCGGGAACAAGCACATACTCAAGTCCAATGTTCCATTGCAGCAAATCCATCTCATTTCACAGCATTAGAGGAAGGAAAGGTTTCCTGTGGAACCCACATATATTTTTTACATTTATCTCCTCCATTTCCTATCAAACAAACAGGTGAAAGCTTGGAAATCCTTCTTAAATCACTCCTTTGCATTTCTCTCTCTCTTAATTCAACCGACCCAAATAGACTATTATTGTTTGAGAGAAGAATTAAAAAGAAAAAAGTTTTTGTAGATTCTATATATACAAAAATTCCTCTTAAAGAGGAGAAAATGTTTTTTGCATTTTTTTACTTTTTTAAAAATTAAATAAATTTTTTATCACATAAAATAATAAATAATTTTATGTTAAGAAAAATATAATGAAATAAAAATTTTATTTTTTTTAGTTCAATACAATTTTTTAATTAATATAAAAAAAATTATACAAATTATTCATTTATCTTCACTCACTATTGTTCTCATCCAATAAGCAAAGAAAATTTTCTTCATTTTTTTTCCTTCTTATTTTTATCCATTGAATCAATACATCTTTTATAATCTATTTAACTTTATTTTTATCATTTCTATTTTTCTTCTTCTTATTTTTTCTCTTCTCTATTTTACTTTTAATTTAAATAAACATAAATATAAATGTAAAACACAAGAAAACACAAAAAGGGGTTGAATTGTGTTTATAAAAATTTTTGCAAATCTTTTCTATAAAGGTTTTTTGACAAAAAAATGAATGAATCGTCTTATTGTTAAAAAAATATTTTTTGAAACCAAAACAAATTTGTAAATGAAAAGACTATATAACCAATTAAACTCCCTTTCTTAGAAAGCAATAAAAAAGTTAAGGAAAAGAGGAAATAACATAAGTAATTGTTCGTTTTATCTAGTGACTACATCTAGTCATTGACAACCCACCAAGATATCCACTAACAAACTTATGGGAAACACTGTTCTACAATGTTACAAATATTCTTTTGATACAAGCCTCTTTAGGCTTAAGCAATTATTATTTCTACCTTACTTCTTTAGGAAATTACACTAGTATTCTTTTTTAATAAAGTCTCTTCAAACTCTCAGTAATTTCACAAAAAAAATGCTTAAGGGTAAATTAACAAGGATTTTGCCTTGACAAAAGGATGGTAGTTTCAAACCTATGTACTCAGAGTATTTACTAAGATACAGAGAATATATATATAAAAAACATAAAGTATTTTTCAATATGCGTAGAGATTCTTATTCAACAAAAGTTCTTCCTTGAACTTGATCTTCTAAGTATTTAAAGAGAACTTTGAAAGTTTCCATTAAAGATTGTTGAAGGGTTCTCTTCTATTCTTCTAATTTTGAACGTGGTTCTCATTAGAGATGGCAATTGTACCCGGACCCTATGGGTATCTGCAAAAAATATCCACAATGAGGAGGGAAATTACCTGCTTAATGGGGATGGGTCCGGGGGCGGATAATTACCCACAAAAATTAGTGAGGATGGGTGCAGGTATAGGTACTATAGTGCCCAACCCACTCCATACTCGCACATATTAATATATATAAATATTTAATTATAATATTACATATATATAATTATAATTATAATTTTATTCTATATTAATTTAATTAATAAAATATAACAACTGAAGTTATTGAATCTTAAAAAATAAAACTCCCTTTTCTCCCATTCTTTGCATCTGTTGTGTTGCACCTCTATTCTTCACATTTGATGTGCGCCACTTGCCTCTTTTCTCCACGTCATCAACTCATCTCCCTCATATTGCTTGTTGCGCTCTTAGATGACTATGTTTCTAATGTTGTTTTTTTATGACTAATTTTTGAAATGATGTAAGGTTATGTTTGCATGCATTTAATTTTATGTTTGGATGCTTTTAATGTTATATTTGGATGATTTAAGGATAAGTTTAGATAATTTAAGATTATGTTTGAATGATTTAAGAGTGAATTTTTAATTTAGTTATAAAAAAATTTCTAATTACTATTTTTTTATTAATTTATTGACTTTACACATTAGTAAAATGCGGGTTGCTGGTGTGGGTATGTGTATATAGGTACCCAACAGGTACTAAGATGGAGATTAAAGTTGCTATTTGCACGGGTATGGGTCGGGTACGAGTATTTTTTTCAAACGTGGGTATGGGAACGAATACTATAGTACGCTACCCAGATCCTACCCATTGTCATCCCTAGATCTCATCATCACTCCAAGCTAATTCTTTTCAATCTTTCTTAATACATAATAACGTTAATTAATCTTCCATGAGGTTCTCACATATAATGGCAATTTAAGCTCAAATCTTCCTTAATAAACTCAAAGATAACCATCGCCATTCAAGGCAAATCAAACCAATTTCCATTATTTCAAAGATTTAAATAACTCAGTCATATAGAGGTTCACCATAACATCTAAATAGGAGTTCAAATTCATCAAATCCCTTTTTTACATAAACTAGCCGTGAGCATCACAAGGGCAACAATCCAAGAATTTATTTGATTCATCACCTCAAGGCATCACTCATAATCATGATAATTAGAAAAAAAAAAATTACAACAAATTGACCACAAAGCCCATATGGTTGTGTACTTCAAGAGAGCAACCAAGACAAAAATTCAAATCTTTTCCAAATTATTCAAGATCATACATCAAATCAACTCATCATCAAACTCTTCAAACACACCATTCAAGTAACAATAATAAAGAACTACATAATTTTCATATTAAGAATCACAATAATAGCCAATATACATCATAAGCTTAAAGAGATTAAAACATCTACTAATAGTAGGATTTAGTAGCTCAATCCTACTCCCCTCAACCCATTTTGCAATACATAGAAAATTAAATCATCCTCTTCCCCCCTTACCTAGTGAGAATCGAAATTGCGAGAGGAGAAAGAGAAAGAAATTTGTGTTTGCGTTTAATTCCAACCTTGCTCCAAGGGTGGAAGAGATGATACCCAACCTCAAGTACTTCAAAACCTCCAAGAACTTCTTTGATTTTTGAAGGAGAAAATGAGAGAGAGTGAAGAAAAAATTGATGGTGTGTGGGGAGGGGGATATAGGGCTAAGCAAAAAAATGTGGACCGACCGAACCCGTCCAGTCCGAAGCCACAAAATAGCTCATTGGGTGGTTACGATCGGATAAATCAAATTGGGCGGGTTTAATTTTTTGGTTGATCAGATTGTAACGTTCGATTTCGATTGGGAGAAAAAAACACTATTGAAAACTGATCCGACCGAATATATATATAAAAAAAAAAAGCAAATGAAATTGTGCGTTCAAAGAAGTTTTGCTGGTCCATGTTCTAATACATTTTGCAAGAATAGAGCCATGTTTTTACAGTAAAAGAAAGAAAAAGGACGATGATGTCCTGAGTCTTCTGACACATTCACGTGATGCTTCTTGAATTTTCTTTTCCTCTTTGTCTTGTGCCATCAATAAAGCCTTGTGAGTTGCGCCTCCTATCTTAATTGCAATAGTTACTGTGGATGTTTCATCCCATAGTTTGCAGATCGATCTGCGTTCTCATTCCATGATTTGCATGTTTCATCCCACGATTTGTAGCTTCTGTTGGAAATAATTCTTTAAATACATGCTTTAATTTTTAATATGAGAGATCTTTAGGCGGAAGCATATAATTACAAAAGCATGCATATATCAAGAACAACCCGTTCTTGCTCACATAGGATCTACAACATGCTGGATTACTAAGGATAGGATAAATACCTGGATCCATAATCGGTTCCTGATCTAAGCGTTCTTCACAGAATCTTTGAGACAATTTATCACGAACACGAACAAAGAGAGCCGGTGGCTTTGTGGTTCTTCCTCAACCGAATCTCTTGAGTTCCCGATGGGACCTTAGCCTCTCTTCAGATGGGGAGAAGAGAGTATGAGTTTTTCGTGATTCGGTGTATTGGGGACCATAGCCTTCTTATAGTGTGTTAACCTAATAGGGTTCCCATTATCCCCTAATGGGCCAACACTGACATTTGCTCATTTAAGCCCATATCATCTTATTTAAAAAACTAATGGGCTCACTTAATTTGACCACATAAAATAAAGCCCACTAATGATAAATAGCTAATATAATTGTCTTATAATATTAGCCCATATTAATTATTGGAATATAAAATTCCAACAATCTCCCACTTGGGCTACATATTGTAACAATTATATCACAATTCTTTAGGCGCGCGTCTATATGTTATTTATCTTTAAACTTTTACTTTAACAATCTGGTCCATCTTATGCATCAATAATGGAACCACCGCGGCTTTCGTCACTATTGTAAAGTGTGACTAAACCCCAATGACCACCACATCACACACTTAATGACATAGATCAATATGGATGAGCAGCATGGAAATTACATGTAATGTGATCTCAATCATGCCTATTTCCAATTGGTCCAACTTTAGTCTTTAGTGAGATCAATCCAAAGTCCTTAAGCACAAAAAAAAAATTTTTTGTACACAACAAGATACAAACAGGTTGATAAATTCATAATCTTTATTTCTGCAGAAAAATAAAACAACATAAAGTTTGTATCAAATAAACATAGAACATAAAGAAAGACTTCCACTAAACTAAGGCAACCTCAGTGACAACACCCATATGAGCAACATGCTCGTGAAAGACCTTAGGTGTCAAGCCCTTAATTAATGGATCAGCTAGCATAGAATTTGTCCCTATATGTTCTATTGAAATCTGTTTTTCCTGAACTCTTTCCTTAACTACAAGATACTTAATGTCGATAAATTTCGACTTCGTAGAACTCCTATTGTTGTTGGAGTAGAGCACTGCTGATTTATTGTCACAATAGATTTTGAGTGACCTCTCAACGGTGTCAATCACGCGTAGGCCTGTGACAAAAGTTCGCAGCCATAACCCATGGTTTGATGCCTCATAACAAGCCACAAACTCCGCTGCCATGGTCGAAGAAGCTACAAGAGTCTGTTTGGTAGACTTCCAAGAAATAGCTCCTCCAGCCAACATGTAGATGCAGCCTGATGTGGAGCGTCTGCTGTCGGGGCATCCCGCAAAATCGGAGTCAGAGTACCCAATGATCTCTAAACTGTCAGACTTCCGATAAGTAAGCACGTAGTTTCTTGTTCTCTTCAAATAGCGCATCACGCGCGTCACTGCTTTCCAGTGCTGCATACCAGGATTACTCATATATCTCCCCAGGACTCCCACTATAAATGCTATGTCAGGACGAGTGCAAATTTGAGCATACATAAGACTCCCTACAGCGGAAGCATAAGGAATCTTTTGCATCTCTCTCTTTTCAAGATCAGTAACGGGGCACTGTTTGAGACTAAACTTGTCTCCTTTAGCAACGGGTGTATCTCCTAGTTTACTATCTTTCATGCTGAATCTATCCAAAACTGTATCGATATAGCTCTTTTGTGATAACCCAAGAATACCTTGAGAACGATCTCTAAGTATTTGGATTCCTAAGACAAAAGAGGCATCCCCAAGATCTTTCATCTTAAAATTTTTTGTGAAAAATTTCTTGGTTTCGTGCAGTAAGCCTATATCATTGCTGGCTAGTAGGATGTCATCAACATATAATACCAGAAAGACAAATTTACTCCCACTAAACTTTTGGTATACGCAATCATCAACCAAATTTGCCTCAAAGCCATAGGAGGTAATAACTTGATGAAATTTGTAATACTATTGACGGGAAGCCTGTTTAAGGCCATAGATGGATTTCTTTAGTTTGCACACCATAGACTTTGTATTGCCTAAAACAAAGTTTTTTGGTTGCACCATATAGATTGTTTCATCGATGTTGCCATTTAGAAACGCAGTTTTTACATCCATCTGATGTAGCTCTAAATCAAAATGAGCTACAAGTGCCATTATAGTCCTAAGAGAGTCTTTCGAAGAAACCGGAGAAAAAGTCTCTTTATAATCAATGCCTTCCTTTTGAGTAAAGCCTTTGGCAACAAGACGAGCTTTATATCTCTCAACATTACCCTTTGAATCCCTTTTGGTTTTAAATATCCATTTACAACCAATGGGTTTTGCACCTTCAGGCAATTTGATGAGATCCCAAACGTCATTGTCAGCCATCGATTTCATCTCGTCATTCATGGCATCAATCCACTTTTGAGAGTTAGAACTTTGCATAGCTTGATTAAAGTTTATTGGATCTTCCTCAGTCAAGCCAATGCCATCCTCATGTTCTTGAAGAAATACAATATAATCATCTGAAATTGCACTTATCCTTTCTCTAGTGGATCTCCTTAGCGGCACTTCTTGAGGTTGTTGAGTTTGAACTATAGGTGGTGGTGCTTGGGGGGAATCTCAGTGTTGTCTTGTTCTTGAGTGATGTTAGGAATAACATCATTATTAAGTACTGGATCTGTTTCTTGAACAATGATAGGTGCAAAGACTTGTTCATTGCTAATGACAAGTTCTTCTTGAAAGACAACACTCCTTATGTTTCCTTCCCCTCCAAACTCAACTTCCTCAAGGAATCTTGCATTCCCCGTCTCAAAGAAGGATCTTGTAATGGGATTGTAAAACTTATACCCGCGAGAGCGTTTAGCATAACCAACAAAGTAGCAACTAACTGTTCTTGAGTCTAGCTTACCTTCATGCAGCCTATAAGGCCTTGCTTCAGCTGGACATCCCCAAATTCGCATGTGTTTGATGTTGGGTTTTTTCTTAGTCCATAGCTCATAAGGGGTTTTAGCAACTACTTTACTTGGTACCCTGTTGAGGATATAAACTGCGGTCTTTAATACCTCTCCCCAAAGCAACTCTGGTAGAGAAGAGTGACTAATCATACTCCTTACCATATCCTTAAGAGTCCGGTTTCGTCGTTTTGCAACTCCGTTCATGCTGGGTTTGCCCGGCATAGTGTATTGCGGAACAATTCCACATTCATTGAGGAAAAGTGCGAAGGGCCCTAGACGTTGTTCACCTGATCCGTCATATCTGCCATAGTATTCTCCACCACGGTCAGATTTGACGGCCTTAATATTCTTTCCTAGTTGAAGTTCAACTTCAGCTTTGAAAGACTTGAAAACGTTTAGAGACTGAGACTTCTCATGTATTAAATAAAGGTAACCGTACCTTGAGTAATCGTCTATGAACGTAATAAAGTATCTTTGTCCATTCCATGAATCTGTAGGGAAAGGACCACAGATATCCGTATGTATTAGTTCTAAAACATCCTTTGCTCTTTCGACACCTAAATTCCTTTTGTTTGTTTGTTTACCCTTAATACACTCAACACAGACTTGGAAGTCTGACAGATTTAAGGGTCCAAGAATTTCCTCCGACACAAGCCTCTGAATTCTTTGTTTAGAGATGTGGCTTAAGCGCTTATGCCATAAGGTGGCGGAATTCTCATTTAATTTACGTTTCGTACCACGTGAATCTGTTTGCAATATCTCGTTATAGGAATGCTTAATATCAAGCATATAAAGATTGTCAATTAAAGATCCGTAACCAACAATATTTGAATCATAAGAGAGACTAACTTTATTATTTCCAAATGAATAGAATAACCAGATTTGTCCAAAATAGAAATAGAAATTAAATTCCGTCTAATAGACGGTGCAACATATGTCTCAACCAAATCCAAATAAAAACCAGTCTTTAAAAGTAATCTAAAAGTTCCTATAGCTTCAACTGCAACTTTATTGCCATCGCCCACATAGATGAATCTTTCAGCATCACTTGGCGGACGGCTCCACAGGCAACCCTGCATAGACATACTTATGTGAGTAGTAGCACCAGAATCTACCCACCAAGTGTCCTTGGGTACAGAAACTAAATTAACTTCAGAACAAACAAAAGTGAGAAGTTTACCCTTCTTTGCACGCCAAGCGGCGTACTTGGAACAGTCCTTCTTCATGTGTCCTGTCTTCTTGCAGAAGAAACAAGTAAATTCCTCATCTTGCTTCTTCAGCTTCTTCTTTTGAGAAGAACTTTCCACAGTTTCCTTATGTTTCTTCCTCTTTTTATTCTGAGAGGTCGAAGCCAAATGAGCACTTTCAGTCTTATCCCTTTACAGTCTCTCTTCCTCTTGCACACAGTGAGATATAAGCTCATTGAGGGACCATTTGTCCTTCTGAGTGTTATAACTCACTTTGAATTGCCCAAAGTGTGCAGGAAGTGAGATCAAAACCAAGTGCATGAGCAAATCCTCAGAAAGCTCTAACTTTAGTTCCTTAAGTTTTGATGCGAGATTAGACATCTCCATAATGTACTCCCTTATGTTCCCTTTACCTTTATACCTCATAGAGATGAGTTTAGTCAGATGACTACTTGTCTCAGCTTTTTCATTCTTGGCAAAGAATTGCTCTATTGCCTCTAGGAACTTCTTGGCATTCTCGCTCTCAACAATCGAGCCCCAAAACGCCTCCGGAATGGAGCGTTTGATGATCATGAGGCACATTCGGTTGGACCGATCCCACCTCTCAATTTTTGCCTCATTAGAGTTCTCCAGAGTGGAAGTGGGTCGTTCCGTCCTCAGTGCCAAGTCCAAGTCCATACAGCCGAGAACAATTTCTACAGCCTCTTTCCATGACTTGAAGTTCGTCCCATTCAGCATTGGGATTCCATTAATTTGAGTAGTGAAGTTAGGAGCGGTAGCGGTAACAACTAAAGAGAGAACAATAAACATACAATAACATTAGTGGGCATGTCAAAAGATAATTAATAAGACATGCACAATCAATCTTTATGGCAAATTTAAAGACCCAAACAAGATACCTAGCGCACCATTAATCCTCAATCTTTGGATTGAAAGAACTAATTGCAAGTGGTACTCTCGACGCAATGATCAAACATTGGTGATAAGTCCTGTCAAACAACAGTTGTCTTTGGACACTCCATTGTTTACATGGAAAATCAATCTTTATAATCACCACACATTTACCATCGCAGACATGTAATTATCCGGCCAAACTGTGTCTTCCTTTGGGCCGAGCACAGTTCGCATGAATAATTCCATGCAACATCTATGTAAATTGAATCGAATCAACCTACGCAACAGAGGTTACTTTGGCAACATGTTGTTTCAATTAATCCAACCAAAATTACCAGACAATAATAAAATATGGGAAGGGTCTAAATTTGTCGAAATCATGCATAAGCATTGACGTCAATTTTAATTCCATATGTTCTAAATATATCAACAACATATTAGTAAATTGAACAATTTAGAAAACACAATAAATCATATATATATAAATATATATTGCTGGATCCAAATATACCAAAATATGAATATATACGAAATAAATAAACCAAACCGTTTGACGTCTCTTAATTTGAAAAGAAAGCATAATCATATATTGTAACGTCTTCGCTTTCGAAAAAGTCTCAATTATATATAGTATTAATATATATTAATATAAAATCGAACCTACTGATTTCAATATTATTATCATATATTAACATCATGTGTATATTAATATATTAAAAAAAAAATTGATCCAAAATTAATATACATTAAACCGTATAATTAAGAAAACCAGCAATATCAAAACTGCCATTATCTAATTTGTAAATACTTGATGCACCATAAATTGCCATGACTGGATCCTTGATATGGTGTGGCTCTGATTTGAGATCTAAATGCATCACAATCGGAAAAAAATAATGGCAAACCGATTTGCAAGCAAAAAAAAAAAAAAAACGTGAAGGTAATCGAAATTAAAGAAACCAAAATCTTTGCATTCAATGTAAAGTATTGACCCCATGTAGAAAAGCCCGTGAAGCTTAGCTAAAAGCCTAAACCAATTTCATTATAATAAAATTGTTTGGATTCGATAAATATGAATGTATGCGAAACAGCACAAATAAGCCTTTTGAAAAAAAAATTTATTCGAAAAAGAGAGTTCTGACATCGTGTTCAAAACCGGTTGTAGAATGAGGCAAATAGCTTAAACAGTAACACTAATACCCATTCAATAAAATCCAAGAATATTCAAATCATCAAAGATTAATCCTAATAACCCAACATAGAAGACCGCTCTGATACCACTTGTTGGAAATAATTCTTTAAATACATGCTTTAATCTTTAATATGAGAGATCTTTAGGCGGAAGCATATAATTACAAAAGCATGCATATATCAAGAACAACCCGTTCTTGCTCACATAGGATCTACAACATGCTGGATTACTAAGGATAGGATAAATACCTGGATCCATAATCGGTTCCTGATCTAAGCGTTCTTCACAGAATCTTTGAGACAATTTATCACGAACACGAACAAAGAGAGCCGGTGGCTTTGTGGTTCTTCCTCAACCGAATCTCTTGAGTTCCCGATGGGACCTTAACCTCTCTTCAGATGGGGAGAAGAGAGTATGAGTTTTTCGTGATTCAGTGTATTGGGGACCATAGCCTTCTTATAGTGTGTTAACCTAATAGGGTTCCCATTATCCCCTAATGGGCCAACACTGACATTTACTCATTTAAGCCCATATCATCTTATTTAAAAAACTAATGGGCTCACTTAATTTGACCACATAAAATAAAGCCCACTAATGATAAATAGCTAATATAATTGTCTTATAATATTAGCCCATATTAATTATTGGAATATAAAATTCCAACAGCTACTACCCATGTTTTATCCCATCTTAGCTCCTCTTTCTTCCATCTTTGTTTTCTTATTCACTTTTATATTCATCTTCTTCTTCGATTTCCCGACCTTTCCGACTAGATCAATGTTTTTGTCTTCAATTTCGGCACTGGCGTTTGATTTGTGGTAGTAGTCAGAGGTCACTTTGATGGCTTGGTGGTGAGCTCCCAAATCGCACTACAATGGAGGTGGTTGTTACCCAACAACTTGTTTCAACCAAACCTACTAACCCATGGACTGAAAAATCTGATACTCGACATAACCGAAAGCTCTCGCAGTCGAAATTGGACCAAAAAATAATGTGATCGATTTTGGTCGAATAGGTCATTTTGAACTCAAATCCGACCAATGATCAACCCTTGGGTGATGGTTGTCGGTTTTAGAGAAAAAAGAAGAGGAAAGTGTGGTAAAAAACAAAAAGTGGGTGTGGCGTCACAAGTTTAATGACATGTGTCCCTAAATTAAGTGGTCTAGCAAAGTAAAGAATAATTTAATTAACTCCTAAATGGTTGTAATTATTTTTAACAAACTTGATCTTATCTCCATTTAATAGGAAGGAAAACTTGGTTAGCCATTTAGTTGAAGGAACCGAAAATTAAAAATGAAAGGCCAAGAAAATTAGTTTGTTATTTTTCACAATTAGCTAAAACTAATTATGCAATTGTATTTAAATAAAATTTTATAAATAATCAAAATAATGAAATAAAATTTTAGGATCTTTCTTCAATTAATATTAGGACTCTCATAATTTCCATAATTTTTCTAGTTCATTTAGTGTTCCTGATTGAGCTCTTACAATTAATTAAGAGCACTTTGGTCATTTTCATAAAAACTATAAAAAAATAAAAAATTTCTAAAAATTATTTCTAATATTCTAAATATTTTTATAAATTTAAAATATAATTTTACTAAATTTTTAGACTATTCCATTAACTATCCTTAATTTTGTCCTTTCGAGACAATTTAATTATTATAATTTTTTTCTCTCAATAATTTCAAATTACTTTTTTTTTATCTTTATTTGTATACTTAATTTTTTAACCATCTTTCCTTTTCAATCTACTTTCTTTTATCTTTATTTCCAAATTAAATTTCAATAGTTTTTTAAAAAAATTGTGAATAGTTAAAAATAATGTTATATCATAATTTAAATTGTTCATTGTAAATCTAAAACAAATTTTTTATATTCAAACTTTGAGACAAGAAAGCACATCAATATAAGCTTTTATTATCATCATGACATGTGTTATACTTTTGAGAATAGTATCTTCATTAGTTCATAAATTTGTTGTGCAAGTACTAATTTTTTTTCCAAGAGTTTATTTTAATCCTTTGGTTTAAGTATTG
The DNA here is from genome assembly GCA_004329165.1 of Spatholobus suberectus. Lineage (NCBI taxonomy): Eukaryota > Viridiplantae > Streptophyta > Magnoliopsida > Fabales > Fabaceae > Spatholobus > Spatholobus suberectus. The sequence goes on along the minus strand of CM014729.1, from coordinate 35,131,236 downwards.
GATATTTACCAAACATTTTGATACAAAAGTAAATACCAACGTGACCTGTGCAACTGCACAGGGTCAACATAATAGTATTTCTCTAAAATTAAGATATTTAATAGTTGTTTTAAACTATTATTTTAGTTTGTGTATTAGACAAGATAAATATTCTTTATATAATTAAAATTTATAATAAATAAATATTTTTAATATACAAATTATATTATAATTAAAATTTATAATAAATGAGAAATCATATCAGCCTAAGAAAAAATATTTGTCATGCATACTCCATAGTTTATGTATTACTATTCAAAGGATTTTTAAAAAATTGAGATATAAGAAAGGCAAGGTGTGCAAAGAGAAGAAATGCACAAGCAGTTTATACTGGTTCGTCTTCACCTAGACACTACGTTCAATTCTTGGCACACCACCAAGTCTTACTATCACTTTAACAAAGTTACACATATTCTTATATCCAAACCTCTTCAAGCTCAACCCAAGTAGTCTTTCACTTGTCTTTCCAAGCAAACACCTATGTATTCTTTGATACAAAGCCTCTTCAGGCTTCCACCAATTTCACAAAAAAATGGTTAAAGGTAAGATATCACACTAGGCTAGCGTGTTATCAGACAGATATACATTGAAGCTCAAGAATTTTTTTTTCAAGAAAGGTTTATTAAAGTTTACAAAATGAGAGAAAAAAAAATTGCCAAGAGTTCCATGTGTTTAACATAGATCTTCTCTTCTATTTATAGTGCTCCTCAAAAGTGTCCGTTGTGAGTGCTTTAGAGTTGTCCTTCGTCTGATGTTGCAAAAAGAAGAAAATATGCGTTGGAACATTAAATGTTGCATTTAATGCTTTTCACCAACTGGTCACACTGATAGGATAAAGAAGTTTGCTTATCTAGCCTTTCTCGTACTAAGTCTTGTTGTAGTGGACATATTTTCACTTTCAGTACTGACAATTGTACTATAGTTCCTTCTTTTTAGCATAAAGCTATACCTTTTTAGTGAGATGTATGTAGACATCTTCTTTTTCGAGAAAGTATGTACACGAACTCCAAAATAAGAAAATATCTTGTATAACAAACCTACTGAATAAACAAATAGTTCAACAGATTTTGAAATACATCGTCTGTGAGGGTTAGTCAATATAACATTTTTAATTTTATCATACACATGTGAACAGATGATTGAGAAAGCATTAGTCTATTTGTCATAATCAAAACAAAATGAGAATCATAAATTCATCCTGTCTTAACAGTTTTATTATATTATATCAAAAACTGTAATAATTACATTTTCAGTAAGTATTACATAATCTTAAAAAAATAACGAAAATAGAGAGATTTGCAAAAAGGCAAATGTATAGACATTGAAAGCAAGAGAGACAACTCGCTCAATTCTCTCGTGTAAAATGAAATAGGTAGGATGTGAAATAAAATAGGCAGGAATGAAGTTAATAAAAGCATGCCACATGTCATATAGATCATTGTTTTATTAAATAAATAAATACCTACATAACTATAAATTACTCCTACTAATATTTACTTTCTTTTAATTTAATATCAATTTTAAAAATCAAAATAGAGAATTTGATTTGATCAATTGGATATGAACTGGTTAAACCGGTCAAAAAAAAAAAAAAAGAAGTAAGAATTCATGCTAAAATTCTGATTTTTTTTGTAAGAGATCACACGTATTTTTTTACTAAAAATACTTTTGTTAGAGTCGACTAAGAATGTTATGGGTGGTTAAGCTGTCTCTCCAAGAATTTAATATTGTTGCATATACATAAGCCTCAAATTTAAAATCATTGCTTAAGCTAGTTCGATCTCATGATAGTTGATCCATACCTCAATGATGTCATAATTCTAATTTAAATCATTTTTTAAAATATTTTGTTTTTGTTTTTTTGATTAATCTAAAACATGTTTTGATGTCTAAAGGCTCATATAATAAATTTAAATATAAATTATTATTATTTAAATAGTTATCTTTTAAAACATGTAATATACTCTTTTTACCTTCATTTAAAATTTATCCTATTTAATATTTTTTTATAATTTTATGAACTAGTACTTTTTTAAAAAGAATATTGTAAACCTTACAAAAGAACTGGTATGGAATAGATCATGTTAGGAGGGGAATACCCACCTTGTATGCGCTTACGATCCCCGGTGAATATTAGTCACTGCTTCCGGTGATGGATACTTCGTACCAATACCATGGTAACAAAAAAAAAAAGGAATAGAATTTCCTAAAATTGAAAAACAACTACAAGGTAGTATTGTCATGATCTAACGATTTAAATGATTTTTATATCATATATTTATTAATTTATAATTATAAAATTAAAAGTACAGACTTTGTGCAGCTAAGAAAAATAACTACAGTCTACAGGAAATTCACTACCGTGGAACTAATGGGCCAATTAGGGGCTTCTCTAGGTGCTAATGGTCGACATTCACAAGCTTCTCTTTCTCGATAACTCTAGTGACTAGATAGGTTAAAGAAGGCAATGCTAAATTTTAAAATCCTTAAACACACAAGGATCAAATAGATACAATATTATAGCATATTATTACATAAGTATAGAGAGAAAAAGATGATAGAATTTGTGCACCTGTATAAAGAAAAATTGTGTTGTGTCGGTCTTCATAAGATTCAGGTAAACCATGTGGAGAACTAGAATGAGAGAAGACTATCCTTAATCACAATTGGTTTGATATATCGAATTAACCGTCTAATGGGGCAATGATTAAGTAATCTATCGTATGAGGGTAGAGACCTCTCATTGGGCATCAATTGAATAGCCCAACCCATCACGGGCTATTCTGAACAAAAGCCCAATACAACATTCATTAATTAATTAGGTGTCATATTACTAACTATTGACCATAATTAATATATTAATAATTAAATAATAATTCATAACAATTTGATTAATGTTAATCCATAAAAAATAGATTAATTAAATAATTAATCTAACAATCTCCCACATGGATAACTTTAATCAATCGCAAAGGTAAAGAATTTTAAGACAAAAATATCAATTATGGTCAAAACATACACCAACCAAAAAATCAAAGAAATATAAACCCTTTAACAATGCAGAAATAGTTTCGATAGGGACATATATCATACATGTCAAGAATTTATACTTCACATAAAGAATATGATGGATATGAAAAAACATATTATAATTAAATTATGATAAATATGTTATTCCCAAGAATGGTCCAAGCATTTGAAAATGCTATAAGAGATATAATGCTAATAATAATTTTATGTTATACATATTTCATAAAATATGTTTTCATATTTCCACTTATCCAAAACATCAAAACTTAACCAAACCAAATGAGTTACAATATTTCGATAAACTCCAATAGTTTAATCTTTGATCAGTGGATCTACAAGCTTGTTTTCTCTAACAATATACACAATCTAAGTCTAAGAATTTATTAAGGCCAAAAACATAATCCACATGTATATAAGTGCTCATAATAGCCCAATAACAAAAGTAATTACAAATGAGTTAGATCAACAAATGCTCTACAATATTTGACACTCAATTAATCTAAGTTTCACAAAATAAGTGACCATGCAAATCTAGAAATAATTAGGAAATTTAAGAATTTCCTACATGGACAACATAGACACATAGTTTAAATAAAACAATATTCCAGATTAATGTGACCACAAGAATGTCAAAGTGAGCAAACACTTATAATTATTGGTCCAAACATAAAATTTACAAATACTTTTACAATGTAGAATATCATACTTGCTAGGAGTATTGATATCATACATGAAAAATACTTATAATTTATGACCTAGCAAAATGTGGAATTTTGGGTAAAAGAGATCCACAACATAATTGCATGCCAAAAGAATTAATGTGCAATACCCAACAAAACAACCTTGACATCTCTTTAAGATGCCTATTGAGATACAACAGATTTTATATATCTCAATACAATAAGACAAGACTAAACAACAAAGTCTTTTTATAGTATGTCATATAATCATAAAATACGCACAAAAATATATGACAATATAAGTTTAATAAGTCTCGAGACATAAAAAAAATATTACTAATCCTTTATACCAAAATAAGAATAGGATTTCCATTAGAGCCCACTAATATTAAAATGCTCTAATGATATAATATTTAAAATGGTAGGATTTTAAATTTGTAGGATATCCAATGTAAGTCTAAAAACTCACTAACTTTCTCTCTTAAGAGTGCACCTATAAATTAGAGAAATAGACTGGTGTAGAATTATTAAGAGAAGTGGTTATACAATTTATCACTTACATAGTTTTTATAAAATTTAACCTCATATTTTTCACACAAAATAGAATATTATCAATATAAGTGGTTACATGATTATATGAAACCCAATATGGCAAATTTGAACTAAATTTATGTTTCATAGTTAACCACATATTCTGCATATAGAATTTAGGAGATTATAAGTGTTTACTTGACACTTAATAACAAAATCTCCTTGAGTCATTGCAAACATAAATTCTTAAACAAATTTTATATATAAGGTAACCTTTGCATTTTAAAATATGATGACCATTTAAAAAAACATCATCATATGGGTGAGATCAAAATCTCTAGCATTTTAAATAGAATATGGGATTACTTACAAGTTTTTCAATGGCTCACTAAAAACTCAAGTGTTATAAAATAGGCTTAAATATACTTTTGGTCCTTTATCTTTTACTAAAATTTGTTTTGGTCCTTTATCTTTTAGAAGATTCATTTTGGTCTTTTAACTTTCAAATTTGAGTCAATGTTGTCCTTTCGTTAACAGTGATCGTTTTTTATTTTGGGACATGATTTTGAACCCTTTTTTGATCAATTCAAGACCTGAAACTTGTCATATTAGATTTATCTACGTGAAAACTATGGAACCCAACTAATGTTCAAACCAAAAAAGGCCATAAACATGGTGAAAAATGCGTGAAAAGTGACTCACATGAGCAACCGAAAAAGAATCTGATATTAGATTTTTCAATTTTTTAGTTGTTCATAGAGCTCACTTTTCACGCATTTTTCACCACGTTTGTGACTTTTTTTGGTTCGAACATTAGTTGGGTTCTATAGTTTTCATGTAGATGAATCTAATGGGACAAGTTTCAAGTCTTGAATCGATTAAAAGAGTTCAAAATTTTATCCCAAAATTGAAAACGATCACTATTAATGAAAGGACAACATTGACTCAAATTTGAAAGTTAAAGGAACAAAATAAATCTTTTAAAAGATAAAGGACCAAAATAAATTTTAGTAAAAAGATAAAGGACCAAAATTATATTTAAGCCTCTAAAATAACCATATGCACTTGAGTAGAAAATTAGGTTACGCGCACAACATAATACATGGAACTTAAACTTTATTATAATCAATGTTTTTAAAACCAGACCGGTCATTGAACCGGTCAAGGCACTAGTTCAAGGTTCAATGGTTCAACTGTGGTTGAACCGTGGTCGAACCGATATTAATACAATAATAATAATAATAATAATAATAATACATAAAATAATATTAAAAAAACATAATATCATAACTTTATAATACTAAAACTAAAAAGAAAATATAATTTTATAGGTTTTTAACGTATACAATACCTAGAAAAGTTCAAATTAAATATGTCATAATACTTAAGTCTAAGTTTTAATAATACACATCAATATTTATTAATAAAAACAAGTTTATATTTAGAATAAAAAAGAAAATGACAAATATTTTATGTTGATTTTCATTTTTTTAAAAGAAAAAAAATCAAAATAATGTTTTATTAGACATTTTTTATTGAACCGCTATGAACCAGTTTTTTTTACCATTTTTTGATCAATTTTACCGGTTTTTGACCGATTCATAGACCGGCTCTTTAACTGATTGACTTTCTGGTTTAGTTGAACCAGGCACAGGACCGGTTCACCAATTTTCCGATTGAACCGGTCGGTTCAGTCCAATTTTTAAAACATTGATTATAATTAAGGATATAAGTAAAATAGTTTGAAACTTCCATATTATTAAGAAAAATGACAATAATATGTCGTATATCAAAATATAACAATAAACAAATATTGTCCAGTATGTATTCCAAATATACCATTTGTCATGATATAGAATAATGGTATAGAGTAGAGAAATTATTCTCAACAAGATTTGCTAGCTAATATTGATATTTCATTATATTATTGTAACAAGAATTGTTGTTAATAATATAAAATAACATGGAGTTCAGTGTATAACAATGTTCTAGAAAAGACTATAATATCTTCAATATAAGTCCTCATAACAAAATGATGACAATCAATGTGTAATGAAAAAAATATTAAATAAGGTATATTTGAAAATATGACTATATTTGCTTTCTCATGTGTTATTAATTGGGCATCAAATTAATTGGGTATTTTAATTGAGGTAAAGATCTTGTATTAACACAATCCTATTTATAGGATATTACTTTTGGTATACAAAACTCTCACACTTGATAGAAAAAAATATTTGAACTAAGGACTTAAAATAAATCAAAGTACTCAAAATAAATATTCAACTATTTTCTTCTATCACACAATGATTATGTCAAATAATATCATATTGATAGAGTATGTCCATCACTTACATAATACAAACACAATAGCAATCGATTCCAATAAAGAATTTTATTAAACATAAATTTGCATTGTGATTGGTAGATGCAAAAATTTTGAAAAAAAATTGAATTGCATAAAATAAAATAAAATATCCCCAAATTAGAGAAAAATTCTTATTGTGATCCCACTTAAGGTCCCGAATTACAATAAATAAGAAATATATAAATATTGATAATACAATGCACAAAGTTTATATCACGAAAATTCTAATACCTATAAGGTACTTGAAATATATTTGATATAAGCATAAAATAAATAGTACATTGTCTAATAACAAATTACATTATAACAACACACCGATAAGATATAATTATTATCAATGCAATATAAATTATAATTAAGAATAAAACTTAATTATTCAACCAATACAAAATCTACATAATTGTACCCACCATAAGTGAGATTACAGTTAACAAATTAAGAATAAAACAATATCATCCATTAAAAGAATTAATTAACATTTTAAAGCACATTTAACAGTAGTCATATTTAAATTAGTCCAATACATGCCTAATAGAATATGACAAGTTCAATCTTAATATTATAAGAAATAATCATACTTTCTTATATAATTGCAATATTCAAAAAAGAATAACCATAATAAGAGAATAATTTATTATCAACAAAACTCTAAATATATGCAATTATATAATAAACCAACATGTTAAAGATTTCAATACTAACCTCAGAGTATGTCATTTATCCTTACGTATAGAGCTAGTAAAATGTTTAATAACTCAGTGAGAACAATATAGGATTTATATGTAATTCTCCCAAATAATTTACAAATAAATGTAAATCATAATTATAGCATAAAATTTATATTTCAATTAGGCTCTAATCTCAAATTACAAGGATGATGCCCCAAAGATTGCCCAACTTAATTATTTGAATAACTTTTTTTTTCTCAAGCGGACATAGAAAAAATAAAGAGACAATATAAAATACACAATTAGCATAAAATTATACACAATGTCATAGTTCGCTACATATAATGATTTAATCCAAAATATACATACTCTAATTTAATCTAGAATATATAGGCTTAACCTATATATGTAATTATTTATTTATTTATTATTTACTTTTGCATAACTTAATATGTAACAGTCTTTTCCACACGTGGCAAGTCACATAGAGTGTAATCAATTGCATAATATTTATTCAAAAGCCAAAATAAAATGATGAAACATGTCACTTTCGAAATATAAGAAAACGTTGACATTATTGACTTAAAAAAATGTAAGATTAGTCATCTAATTTTAGCAAAAGTTTTTTAATAAAAAAAACAAAACACATGTTTGCAACCAGCATAATTCTCTCCAAATTCCAAAAGATCTCAACTATGGGTTTTGCTTTGCTAACCAACAAATTAAACGAATAAAGAGAGCAAAATGGTTATATATAAAACGTTGCAACAATAAAGCTAATAAGTCATGTCATTATACCACATAAAAACCAATAAATGGTATCATTATTTCACCCATCAACAGAAAAGTCACAAGTAAAAAAAACATTTTTTTTATCTAGACAGTCATTTGCCTCAAAATTTAGGGCATTTTGATCGCACATGGTTAATTTAGAAAAGCCCCAAAACAATTGTGACCATTTTTTTTGGCCCAAAATGATAACAAGAAGCATGAAATGGTACGATTTTCATTTAAAGAATTTCGAACACAAAAAAAAAAAAAAAATACCCATGTTTTAAGAATGTTCCAATGAAAGAACAACGAAATAAAATAGCTATAATATGTATTTACAAAGCTCTGATACCAATTGCTAAATTAAAAAATCCCTAAACATACAAGGATCAAATAGATACAATATTATAACATATTATTACATAAGTACAGAGAGAAAAAGGTGATAGAATTTGTGCACCTGTATAAAGAAAAATTGATTTGTCTTAATCTTTTATGGGATTCAGGTAAACCATGTGGAGAACTAGAATGAGAGAAGATTACCCGTAATCATGATTGGTTTGATAGATCGAATTAACCGTCTAATGGGGCAACAATTAAGTAACCTATCATATAAGGGTAGGGACCTCTCATTGGGCATCAATTGAATAGCCCAATCCATCATGGGTTCAGAACAAAAGCCCAATACAACATCCATTAATTAATTAGGTGTCATATTACTAACTATTGACCATAATTAATATATTAATAATTAAATAATAATTCGTAACAATTTGATTAATGTTAATCCATAAAAAATAGATTAATTAAATAATTAATCTAACAATCTCCCACTTGGATAACTTTAATCAATTGCAAAGGTAAGGGAATTTTAAGACGAAAATAATTCTATTAATTAGTGTTATATATTTTTATTAAAGATTAAAAAATATACTATAAAAATATTGAATCGAACATGTTATAGATTCAAAATATATTTTAGTAGTTTATTTTTAATTTTTAATATTTATAAGCATTTGCCTTGAAAAAATGTACATGAAATAGAAAATTCAGGATCCATTTATTTTAAATTTTGGTAGAATTAATTTTAGAAGAGTTGATTTCGATGTTATTATTTTTTAAGAAATTATTTATATTTAGATAAAATATTTTAAAAATAAGTTGACAAAATTGATTTTAAAATATAAATAAGATATAATTTATAACTTCTTTGTTCTTAAACAATCCTCTCTGTATATAAATTAGAATAACTATATTGAATGGGAGCATTTTTAGGAACTATTCTTCAATGAGGGCGTTTTTAAATTTTTTTTTCAATGAGAGCATTTATAGGGATTTTTCTTAACATCTTATTTCTTTTGGTCTATCATTTTTATATTTAATTCTAAATGTAATTTAATCTTTTTTAAAAAAATTATTAAGAGTTTAATTGCTATGCACTGTAGTATAAAAAAATTTATATTGTCAATCAATCAAAAATTACCGTTAGTATAACTTTTAAGGTAATCCACCCTATATATTAAATGAAAACAATTATCTTGAATGAGAGTGTTTTTATCTATCATTTTTCAATGTGAGCGTTTTTAGGGATTTTTTAACCTTTTATCTCTTTTAATCTATCATTTTCAATATCTTTAGTTCTAAATTGAATTTCAATATTTTTTAAAAATATTATTAATAATTAAAAATTAACATTGTATTACAATAATTATTTATTATAAATTTAAAATATAATCTATATGTTCAAAAATATTTACTTATTACAAATTTTAATTATAATATAATTTACATATTCAAAAGTATTTATTTATTATAAATTTAAGCTATATAAAATAAACATTTATTTTGTGCAATACATAGGATAAAATACTAGTTATTATAAAAGTCAACAAACTTACCATACATGGTGAGTTGTGATTGGATGATAGTGTAAAATTGTTTTACACTATCAATACATAACCTATTTTCTCAATTATTAATAGTTAAAAATAATTTTGTATCACAATATAAATTCTTTATCATAAATCCAAAATATAATTTATATGTTCAAAAATACTTATTTATTTTGAATTTTAATTAGAGCTTAATGGCTATTTACTGCTGGTGTAAAAAATTTTACACTATTAATCAATAAAAAATTATCATTTGTATGACTTTTAATATGAAATAGGCTTTTGTGCATGTTAATAGGCCAAGTCAAGATTTTAAAAAGTCAAGCCAAGCCTAAAAAAAGCCTACAACAATTAATACGCTAGACTTGGGCCTTGAATTTTTAAATAGGTTAGGCCTATTACTGCAAAGCCTTGTTTAGCTCAACCTATTTCCACCCCTAGCTTAAACTTACAACCTGTTATATGCGATACCTTGTCATACTTCACTCGACCAACCCCTTATGGTTATGGGATAAGGGTTTTATTTTCTATTTAACTGAGCTAACATTAAAACTTAAAAATTAAAATAAAAAAACTAAAGGTATATTATTTTAAAATTTTCATAAATTAATACATAATATATTTAAACTAAATTAAAAATCAATATAATGTAAAATTAAAATACCTAGTTGATTTTTAATAAATTAGAAAAAAAGAAAGGAGAAAATATGACATAAACCAAAAATAATCCGTAAGTCATTGCACATTATTTTTTAATTGTTTTTAAATAAAAAATTATTTATATGGATGGCACATTTATATTTAATTGAGTTTGTTTAGTTGGATTTAATTTCTTTTTCATATAATTTGAAACAAAATAAACCTATTAAGATCAAATTTTGGTTAGGGTCATTGGATTGTGACAAAAAAAAAAGTTATTATATTTTTTCAAGTTTGTATTTTCACTTATTGACTATTATATATATACATATATATTATCAATATAAGGTAAATTTTTTTTATTTTAATGAATAATTATTTATTTTATTTAATATTTATTTTTTCAATAATTATCATTTTGTAGATCTCCTTAACTTTCTTTAGTCAAAAGATGATAAAAAAAATTATCCAATAAATATGAACAAATTAAAATACTTGATAATATTAGATAAAATTATACAAAAAATAAAAATGTATGAAAAATAAAAAAAATAGAAAAATGTAAGTACTAAAATTTAAAATGTATTAATTTATAAATTAAAATTCAGATTAAAAAAGATAAATTTAGAAACCAAACTAAGTATAATTAATTTGATTTAAATTTAAAGTAAAAATACTAATTAATCAAATCAATTTAAATCCATTTAATTAATTTAGTTTAGATTTTCAAGTAAATTGTATCAATACGATATTATGAACAGCCTAGTGCGTCAAACTCGTCATAGATGCAGTTGAATTCTGAAATAATAATTATATTAGTATAGGTCATGTGTAGATAAATTTTTTAATAAATATTTATAGAAAATATAAAATAAAAAAATTAAACTTTTTTTATAAATTAAAATTAGTTTATGCATAAATTAATTTTAAAAAATCTATTTTAATTAATTTTTATATAAATACTTTTGTATAAATTAATTTTTTGCCCAACTGTATAAACTATTTTTTTTTATGGATAACTATATAAACTAATTTTAACTTATAAAAAAGTTAATTTATTTTACCTTCTATTTTTATTTTCCAATAATGTTTTGTTTGGATAAGAGTTGAAATTCGAAGGAATGAAATAGAGAGAAAAAAATAGAGAGAAAACAAATATGTGTGATTTTTAAGTGAAAATTTGTATTATTTGGATTGATAGAATTGAGATGGAATGAAATAAAGTGATTTATTTTTAATTGTTTGGTTAGATGAAAAAGTAAAAAGAAATAATCAGGAAATAATAATAGCAATTGTTATACAGTAATACAGACTTTCAAAGAAAAAAAAAAAAGAATAATTGTTATACGAACAGACAAAAGTCGAACAGAATAAAAGGCAATAATGTCCGATAGGAGTGGCAAACAGATAGATCCCATAAATTCTTAGTTGGATTATAATGAATTGGATAAAAATAATTTATTAATCTTTTTTATCCATTAAAAATTAATGTAAAAAATCCAACCAATTCATGATCCATCTAATAAAATCCAATTTAATTTATCCATAAACAATTTTTTGATGGATGGATATCCAATCCATTTACAAAAATAATATATTTTAAAAATTAAATAATTTTTATTTTTAAAATATTTTCTCCCCCTCTCTCTTCTCTCTCCTTTTTCTCTATTCTCTTTCTCTAACCTCTCTCTCTCCTCTCTTTCTCTTTCCTCTGTCTCTCTCTCTCTCTCCTCTATCTCTCTCCAATTTTGTCGTGTTAAAATAATATTATTCTAAGTTACCACAAAAATTATGTTCAAAGAAAAATAAAAAAAACTATTAAGGAATTTTCAAAACGTAGAAACTTGAAATTTTTTTACCATATTTCTAAATAAAAACATATTTCAATAATTCTAATTCTGTGTAGGGAGAATCGACAAAATTTAAATGTAATTTCTTAGCAATTCACATAAAAGCCAAGATGCAAATTCAAATCATTAACTAGCTATATTATAAATGTTTAGGTTTAAAGAATTGTTTTTTAAACCTAATTAGATGTTTTTTAGTTTTTTTAATGGCTACTCTATTTTTTTTAATGGAAATTTGTTTATAAAACCAAAAAACAAATTATTTTGGAAAAAAAAATGATTAGACATGTCTTTTTATTTTTTTAATCCAATGAATTTTAAAAAATTAGTGGATGGATCACTAACCATCCATAAAATTAAATGGATGAATTGGATCCAATCCATTATTATTTTTTGTATAATGAATAGATTAGATAAATTGGATGGATGATGAATAAATGAATTGTTTTGTCCACCCCTAATAGTCCAACAATCTATGCAATAAAACTTTCTCTTCCAAATCATACCTCTCATACAGTGAATTGTATTTTAGTGAGACCCACAAATTTTTAGATATCACCTTCCCAATTTTCATGCATACTAACAGCTGAAATTGCTCAAATTCCTTCACATTCCCTTCCTCCAAAATCATTTCCTCCCAAATCCATCAAAACAAACACAGTGTAAGTGTTTATCGAATAGTTTTATCAAAACATACCTGATACCTATGCTCACTTTTTATTTTATCTTATTTTATATTTTTTTAATCACATCACTTTTTCTCTTGACCATTTATTTATTTATTATCTGTGCCTCTCTTCCCTCTGCCAAATACACCCCAAATCGGGGTGTAAGTGCTTATCTCGAAATAAACTACCACATGGTTGCATTGAAATGGCCGGTCGTTTTCAAACGAGAAGGCCAGCCCTGCAGTCAAGGGTTAGCTGGGCATCGTAGACAGTATATATCAAATTAATTAAATGAATGTCCTACAATTTATTGAATTGTTATTACGCCTTTTTTTTTCCGTCTTAATAAGTATCTAGAAATATAAATGAAAGACTATTTAATATAGATTTTAAAAAGACTTTTAGAATATATTTGGTAAGCCATTCTATGAGCTTATAAATTGGTTTAACCAAATAAGTTTGTTTAGTATACTAGCTTATTTTAGCTTCTAATTTATTTTTGTAAACTATTTCAACTAGCTTATATCTTATAAGCTCCTAAGTTTGTTTGGCATCGTGCATCCTTGACGAGATCCACAACTGGCTTGTCAATTGTTGTCGTCACGCAGTCCATCATTGTCATGCCACTCCTTGACACATTCTTTCATTCACATTACACAATTTTAGGTTAAAAATATTTTGAATTATAGCAATTTTAAAATTATATGCTTACCCATTTAATTTATTTTTTGTGATTATTATTTTTCGTCGATCTATGATGTTACAGTAGACTCATTATGTGCTTCAAAGGTCAATTTGAAATCATATGCAAACTTAATACGAAATCAGCATTCTATTGATACCCAATTATTGTTTTTGTTTTAAAATAATATTATTGAAATATTAAAAAAATTAATTTAAAACAATATAAGTTTATTAATTAAATTAAAACTTTTGGATGAAAAACAAGAAAGTATATCACAAAAAAAAAAAACACAATTACGATCATCCATACTTTCGAAACTAATAGATCACCATACTTAAAGATGATTTAGTAAAATCATCAAATTTTTATGATATAAAATTTAAAAAAAATTTCATAATTTTGAAGATCAGATGTTATTAAAAATAAATTAAAATATTTAAATTGAGATTTGCTAACGTACACACACTTATTTTTTAATTAAAATACGTTAGCAAGTTATAACTATAATATATCTTAAAATACACACATAGTATAACTTACTAACGTACTCCAACTTAAAAATAAGTGCGTGTATGTTAGCAAATGCTTGTAGGGTTTGCTAACGTACATACAATTCATTTTTAGTTAGAATACGTTAGTAAGCTATAACTACAATATATATTAAAATATATCTATGGTGTAACTTGTTAACATACTTTAACTAATAAATAAATAAGTGTACGTTAGTAAATCCCTATATATATATATAATCAAATAACTAAATATGTCTTTTTATGTCATTTAACATTTATTAACTAATTTATTAACTAATTTCACTAAATAATTTCAATTTAATCAACTAACTTATAAACTTTTAGTTTTTCAGTTCCTAACTTATGGTTTATAAGCTTTCAGCTAATTTATGAATAAGTTTTGCCAACACACCCTTATTTTGTCAATATATATATATATATATATATATATATTATTTATTTATTTATTTAAAAATCATTATACTATTAATATATTCTAATTAAAAACTGTTTTTAATTACTTAAAAATATTAAAAGACTTTTATATTTTTAATATGATAACTATTTTTGTTTAACATATGTTTTTTTTGTTTTATTTTCGGAACAGTACATAATACTGATTGTTTTGGTTTGTTTCGACGACAGCTTGGATCATATGTCCGCCGGCGTTCAGCTGCCTCCCTCAAATTTAGTATTAGAGATTTTTCCGGAACATAACATTTATTATCACTGCACGAACTTTCTAGAATTTTATTTGGGACCAACGACTGATAATTTATTGTGTGTTTAATCAAAGTATTTAATAAAATTAGTAAGTTTTTTTTTATTACATCCGGTCCTTTATATAAAAAATAAATAATTAATTTATCAAGATTAATAAAAACAATTAAGTTAGTTAATTGAAATTAATAATGTCATAAATCTAAATTGTATTCAAAAGATATTTATAGAATCAAATGATTTAAGTAGTAATTATATTAATGATATTATTCCTAATTTAAGGAATTTTTTCACCAATAAATATGGTAAGTTTTGAATTTCCAAAATTACTACAAATCAAAATTTCTCACTAAAATTTAGTTTAAACAAAGAGGAATGTTAGCGTCATTTTCTTTAACACTCTTTTTATAATTGGCTGAAATTTATTAAAAATTACAAATTTTGATGAGTTTAACTTTTAAATCAGGAGAGAGACTCGTTAAATGAGAGGTGAGACTCACTAAAATTTATGATTTCTAATAGATTTCAGCCAATAGTAGAAAAAGTGTTAGAAAGAGTGACGCTAGCATTATGCAGAATGAGTGAGTATCAAGTAAATAAACTTCACAATAAATTAAGAGTATAAAAGAAATTTAATAATTAATTATTTAAAAATAGATTTATGATTCTTATAATTAGAAAAAAAAAATTTCATTTATTTTTTTATATAAATGATCAGAAGTAATATTATACAAGCGTTTTTAATTTTTAAAATAATTACAAAAAATAAATTAACAAGCGGTAAATTTTTATCATTAATAATGAAAAGTTTATTACCTTAAATAAGAATAAATTAAAATAATAAAACCTTTAAAATTAAAGAATAACTTATGAAAATAAATTATTTGAATAAGATACATAATATTTTATTAATATGATATGTGGAAATTTAAAGTTTGAAAATCAAATTTAAATAAAGATTGATTAAGACAATAATAATCTTAAAATTTAATCTATCTAAAAATATATATTTAATTTAATATAATATATTAAGATTTAAAATTTATATAAAATTAAATTTAAATAATAATATTTAAAAGAAGTAATAAATTATAAATATAATATAAAATAAAATGTTTAAGCTAAGAAAATTCATATGACATAATGAAGAAAAAAAAAATTATTAAAATCTTTCTCCTTGAAGTGAGAACTCATGCCAATAATATTGGTATGGATTATAATATTTAATATATTATGAATTTAAATTTTTTAGCAGGCATTTTCAAGATATTCATTAACACTTGTCCTTAAAAAATATTAATTTTTTATAATTTTTAATATATATTTTTAAAAAATAATTATTTCTTTAAAATTAAGTGATAATAAACATCCACTTATACATTATTAAACATTTATTTGTTCATTAGTAAATGCATAAAAGAATTTAATTGGAATATATTGATAATATAATAGTTTTTTACATAGTCTATTAATCATAAATTATTATAGGCTTAAATATGTTTTTAGTTTCTCAAAGTTGGGCTAAGTTTGTTTTTAGCTATCAAATTTAAAATTAATCTTTTTAGTCTCTGTAATTTGGAAAAAGTTTATTTTAGTCCCTTAGGACCATCTACACCATCATTGATAGGGACAGATTGAGTTAACTGTGTAGCATCAGTTGAGTTTGGTATGATGTTCTCACTAATAGGGACACTAGTAGGTAGGTTTTGTAGTGGCAAATTCACTAACGACGTTTGAGCAAAAGGACTAAAACATGATTTTTTTTTTTCAAATTACAGGGACTAAAAAAGATTAATTTTAAATTTGGGGGTAAAAAACAAATTAACCCCAAATTTGAGGGAATAATAACATATTTAAGCCATTATTATATTACTAAAATGGTTAACTTTTGTAGTAATTATATTAAAAGTCATATTTATGATGTTATTTAAATGATTGATAGTGTAAAATTTTTACATTAATAATATAGCAAAATTAAACTCTACCTTAGAATTTGGTAAGAAAAAAAAATTATAGTCCTTAATAATTCTCACTAACAAAAATATGTGTTTTACATAGACAATTTACATTGATTTTAAGATAATCGATCTAGTTTTTGAGGTGATAACAATTTTGTGTGGGAATGGAGATTTTAGTTCGATTCTTTAGCAATTGATCTTGAATGTGTTTGTTTTTTGAAATTCTTAAGTAAATTTTCTAAATCAATTGTACTATGACCGATCTAGAAAATCACTTTCTAAATCAATATCCTATAGAACCAATACAGAAAGTGATTTTCTAAATCAATTATAGTACAACCAACCTAGAAACTCTTCTTAAACCTCTTCATGTCACTTATGATTCCTTGTAGTTCTTTTGATTTCCTTCTTTGAAAGTTGAAAGAAAATTATGCATTGTGTGAGAGAAGAAAGAAAACTAAAAAAATGATTTCATGCTTTGAATTATGTCTTTATGTTTGCATTGTGTCTCTTTGGGTTATGTTTCTCACATATTGGTCAATTTTTTTCTTTGAATAAATGTACATCGACCACTTGGATGTGACTAACTTGGTGGATTTTGAGAAATATTAGTTCTTAATTGGTTATGCTCTTGACAATACATGATATTGGTTGTGAACAATCTTATTTTATTGTCTTAATAGGCATATATAGAATCCTGATCATTCTCATTTCGATTTAAGTAGTCAATCTACCCATAAGAAAGGTAGACGTAACACATAGTTGAAGGAGTTGATCCTCAGTCGTGGTAGTGTTGAGGAGAGAATATATATTAAATTTGATTTGTTTTGGAAACAATTAGGTCAAATGGGAAAAAAGTTTAAGAGTTTTGTTGCTTTTATGGGATGTAGTAAGTCAAGCATCCTAAAAAATGAACGGGATGACAAAAAGGAATGTATGAATGAGGAAATTTTTAGATGTTGAGAAGGAAGCTAATCTGATATGCAAAGTGGTGTTAGAGGGCCTGCAAGACTACTATTCCTAATAATTATGTCTTTAGTGACTTGAAAGGCGCCAATCCTTATGAGGAGTATTATTTCCTTGGTAAGGATATTTAGCAAAGTTTTGTCTAGAGCGATAAGACCTTACATTTTTTTTAGTTGATTTTATCTTTTTTTTATATATTTTATTGATTTATTTTATTCATGGACTAATGTAGTTAAAGAAGCTAGTTTAGAAATGCATGATTAGGTTTACTACTTAGAATATTGGTACTTTGACAGGTAAGTCTATGGAGGTGGTGGACACCAAGATTCGAAGGAGGATTAATTTTATGTGCCAACAAAGACTAAATGGGTAGGGACAAAGCTAAGGAGCTAAATACTACAAGATTTTAACCTTGCTACACGAGGAAAGTTAGAGAAAAGAATGGTGTGGACATTATTGTGGACAACGATTGAAAAGAAATTATATTGGATGTAAAAAGAATTAGGTACAAAATTTTAGCCTTAAAAGTTATGGTTGTACAAGAGACCATCAATATCATCAGTGCTTATGCACTACAAGTAGGGTAGAAAGCTCTTGTGAAAGAAAGGTTTTAGAAAGATTTGGAGGGGTTGATTCAAGGCATTCCACAAAAGGAAACATTTTTTCTTAGGCATGGATCTAAATGGACACATTGGTAGTAAGACAAAGTAATTTACTAGAGTTCATGGTGGTTTTGGTTTTGGAGAAATAAATGAGGAAGGATAGACTATTCTTGATTTCTCTATGGCTTATGATTTTAGGATTACAAACACTTGTTTCAAGAAGAGAGAAGAACACCTAATCACTTATAAGAGTGGAAGTTAAATGTCACAAATTGATTTCTTTTTTGTAAGAAATGCTAATAAAAAGGTTTGTAAGAATTGTAAGGTGATTTCAGGATAAAGTCTAACAACACAACGTATGGTTTTAATTTTTTATGTTTGTTTCAAAAGGCATTAAAAGAGAACCCAACAAGTTACAAATAAAGGGTTAGGTGGTGGCGACATAAAGGAGATAAACTTTTGACCTTTAGGCAAAAATTATCGGATGAAGGTAATTGGGAATTACATGGTAGTGGTAACCGAATTTGGGTTGAGATGTCTAAAAGGATAAGGAAGGTTACTAAAAGAGTTTTGTGCTAATTAAAAGGTTTTGGGCGAAGAGATAAAAAAATATTGGTGGTGGAATGAAAATGTTCTAGACAAGGTATGAAACAAAAGAGATTGCTTTAAAATCTTATAGAGGTGCAATAATGTTGAGAATTGGGAAAGGTTTCGAAATGCAAGGAATAAGACAAGAAAAAAGTGTGAGTAAAGCATGATCTAAAGGTTTTGAAGAGTTTTACAAAGATCTCAGACAAAGAATTGAGAATGTAAGATATATAAGCTCGCCAAAAATAGAGAAAGAAAATTGGATCAAGTAAAATGTATTAAAGATGAAGAATAGTGCCTAAAAAAAGGATGAAGAATAGATTTTTTTTTTGTCATAAATCACAATATTAAAAAGAGATGAGAGAATTATTCTTATAATTTTTTCAATGATGGAAAATGGTTAGCTTCTAATATGGAAGGATTAGAAATCCTAGAAGGTGAAAAAAAAAAAGGCTTATTATTGTAAAATTCGGATCGAAGAAGTAAAAAAAAGCCTTTAAGAGGATGGATAGTGGTAGTCCAAATGATTTCTCTACATTGAAGTTTGGAAGTGTGTAGGAGAACAAGGAGTCACCTTGCTCATTAAGCTATTTAAAGAGATATTAAGATCTAAGAAAATGCCAAATGAATGGAGGAAAAGCATTTTGGTTCCTCTATTTAAGAACAAAGAAGATATTTAGAATTATGCTAATTTCAAAAGCTATAAAACTTACGAATCACACTATGAAATTATAGGGAAAAGGTAATTAAGCATAGATTAAAAGGAGAGACAAGTATTACAAAGAATCAATTTAGTTTTATGCCAGAAAGGTCTACAAGAAAAGCCATTTGTTTTTTACGAAGGTTGATGGAGAAGTACTAAAACAAAGAAAGAAACTTACATTTCGTTTTTATTAACTTGGAAAAAAATTATGATTGAGTGCCAATAGAAGTATTGTAGAAGACATTGGAAAAAAAGGTCTTAGTGTGGCTTATATTCAAGCTATTCAAGACAAATATTATAGGATAACTAGTAGTGTGAGAACTCAAAAAGGCAAGATTACATCAAGGTTCAACTTTAGGTCTTTACTTGTTTAATCTAGTCTTGAATGTGCTTATCAGGGAAATGCAAAAGACTATCCCTATTTTTATGCTTTTCGCAATGATATAGTTTTGATTAAGGAATCAAGACAAATAATTAACTTTCAACTTGAACTTTAGGGACAAACTTTAGAAATAAAGGGTTTTCGCTTAAGTAGAAGTAAGATAGAGTATATGCATTGTAATTTTAGCAAGAGACAAGATGAATGTGACTTGGAATAAAAAATGGGAGAAGGTGTCATACTATAGGTTTCTAAGTTTAAATATCTAGAATCAATACTATAAAATAATGGAAAAATTAATGAGGATATCACATATAGGATACACATAAGATGACTAAATAGAGAAAGACAACGAGGGTTATTTGTGATCGCAGAATACCTACCAAATTCAAAGGTAAGTTTTATCATGTTGTTATATTGGGTTATACTCTATGGTGGTGAACGTTAGGCTTTGAAAGGGCAATAAGAGAAAAAGGTGGGTGTGGAAGAAATGAAAATGTTGAGATGGATGTATGGCCACGTGAGAAAAGACAATATACAAAATAAGTGTACACAAGAAGAGATTGGTGTAGCACCGATTGAGGAAAATATGATAAAAAATCAGTTAAGTTGGTTTAGACATGTACAAAGAAGCCCCCAGGAGGCATAAATGAGAAGAATAGATTACATGATTTTTAATCTTATGAAGAGAAGAAAGAGACCAAGAAGGAAGTTTAAAGGAGTCTTCAAGAAGGATGTCATGGTAAATAATATTTTTGAAACTTTGGTCTTTAATCGAGCCAAATGGTGTCATGTGATTCGTGAAGCTGACCTCACCTAGTGGGATAAAACTTTGTTGTTGTAGGAGGAGAAAAGAAGAAAAATAAAGGAAATTCAAGTAAAGAATTTATACTCTCACATATTATCTCATGAGGATTATGAGTTGCTTGAACAGTAAATAACTAGAGAGAAATGGAAGCAATGATGAGAAGCTACTTAATTTAATCTGTTTTTTATTGTTTCTCCTCCATCTTCATCTACTCATCATGAGAAATGGAAAATAATGTGCCAAAGAAAGTATGAAGGTTACACAATTAAGGAGTCTCATACTATTGCTGAGAGGATTATAAGTAATTTAGGATCAATTAAAAATTATTATTTGTCTTTTGCAATGTATGCTAATTATGTTTGTTACTTGTATGTTAATTAGATTCTTTTGAAGAACAATGCTCCTAGGGAAGCTTCACTCCATCTAGCCAAAATGATATCTTGTCTACTATTATAGGGAGATTGGAGTACCTACACTGTGTATTAGTGGTTGGATAAGGAATGGCCATTCAATAGTACTTTGGCGCGCCTACATACTACCATAGTCCCAAAATGGTAACAAGAAGGAGATGGAAGAGGAGAAGTGACAAGCCGTGTCTCGAGTCAAATAACAGATGTAGAAGGAGCTGCGGGATAGGGGTGTTCACGGGTACGAGTAACCCGTTGACCCGAACCAACCCAATTACTTCGGTTCGATTTTTTTGAGCGTTCGGGTCGCACCTGACTCAACCCGTTCAAGTACGGGTCGGGTAACTGGTTTTAATTTACGGACTTGTGTACCCGTGAACCTGACCTGTTAAAGTGACATTTTATTTAACTTATTATTTTTTAGATATTTTATATACTAATAATTATTAATTAGTGAATTACTAATACTAAATAAGATAAAGAATAAAGGCACCCTACACACCTGTGAAGTCATGAACCCTCGTTAATTTTGGATCACTATATATTCCATGCATGTTGTTACTGTTCTTTTTGTCTCGACTCTCATTCTAAGTTTCTTGTAAGCTTTATATAAATTTTAGAAACAAGAATGATGAGAAATAAAAGTCCAAAACTAAATATAATATTTTTATAATGTGTAAAAAATTATAAGAAAAAAATACAATTTTTTAAAAAATTAACAAAATTTTAAATACATGAACCCGATTACCTGACCCAAACCAACCCGTTAATGACCGGGTTGATTTGGTTTTGGGTCTAACACTAAAAAAGCATGAACCCAACCCAACCCATACTATTTTGATTAGGTTGGGTAACGGGTTTAGCCAAACCCGACCCAACTTGACCCATGTACACCCTTACTGCGGGAGGAGTTTTGAGAATAGATGGAAGCACAACTGAATGTCATAAGGGGGAAGATTATGCCCATGTTTATCTGTCAAAGCACAAGCGGAAATATTGGACTTGAACATCTACCTTTTACTAGTCCCATCCAAGCATATTTGTGTGAATACCCAATTTTGTCCGGGTAAATGAAAATAAAATATAAAAGAAAAGAGAAAAAATAAGAGAACATTTGAAGAAAAAAAATCTCTTTTTTTATGATGAACACCATGACAAGACAATGTCATATCTTGAGTTATATTTGTCTGTTTGAGGTGTTCTTTGCACCATTGAAAAGCTTATAGAAATATCTACAACTCATATCTCTACCTCAAAAATCAAAATCAACTTTTATCTTTATGAAAATCAGCCCCAAAGTGAGCCATTTAATCATAAAAAAACTCAAGTCCCACATTCCTCCCCTTTCACCTTCCCTTCACTTAGAAGTCTCACATTGGACAATCTACACCCATGCATCTTTTCCTTCCCCCTATATAAAGAGGTGCCTACCAAGCAATGGAAGAGACCAAAAATCCATTAATCAGGGGCTTGATGCAAAGCATAGAGCCTATGAAAGTTTAATTTTTTTATTATCTTTTTTTCCCTTCTTTTTCCTCTCTTGGAGCTTCTACTAGAAACACGTGGTGGATTGTTTTGTACTCACCACAAATTGTTATCTTGAGGTAAATTTGTTTATCTTATCTTTATATGTTTTATTATCTTTTTTATCATTATTATTGTTGTTAAATTTTATTCTTTGTATGTCCTTTTCAAATTAGAAATATTCTATTTTTAATTAAATTTTTTAGAGAAAGGATTAATTGGATGTGACATTTTTTTAATCCTAAGGTTTTGAGGCATAAGTTGTGACAACTTGATGTCTTTAAACTCCTCTCTAAAATAAAAAATGTTAAATTAAAATTAAATTGCTACAAAAATAAAAAATGTTATTATTACTACTTTTTTCTCTATGTTTTTTATTGTTATTTTAATTAGGAATATTCTATTTTTTTAAAAAATATCTTAAATAGAGAAAAGGATTAATTGGATATAACATCTTCTTAATCCCAAGATGTTAATGTACAAGTTGCAATAGTTTGGCGTCTTAAGACTCCTCTATAAAGTAAAATAAAAAAATAAAAAAATAAAAATGTTAAGCTAAAACTAATTTGCTTCAATGGATTGACTTGGGTGTACACATCTGTTGATTCTATTTTTAGGACGTATGAGCCGTGACGGTTCAGAAATCCTAAAATTCAATAAACAAAATTAAAAATATCAACACGCAAATATTTTCTACAAAAAAACTACGTGAGTCTGATTCTTCATTACATCGGGAGATACGTAGGAGTAGGGGCCCACTCTTGTCGATCTCAAAAATAATAAAATTTAAGACACAATAAAAATATTTTTTATAATAAATAAAATTCTTTTTGAAATTGTTTTTAGGATGAAATAAATATTTTAAAACTCATTTATAATTTGCTTAAATAATTAGAGGTAACTGTCTTTATGACGGACATTGTAGGATGCTAATACCTTCCTTACGCGTAATTGACTCCCAAACCCAAAATTTGATTTCATAGGCCATTTTCTTTTTAGGTTTTTCCAATGTTTACCCTTAATAAATATTAGTGGTGACTCCCTGTTTTTAAAACTCTTTTTCGCCGTTTTGCCATGACCTTGGTTGCGATAATTTGTTATGGAAAATTATATCTTGTGATTTTTCTCTTATTGTATATTTGATATTCTAGAAACATTTACTAATACTTGCATAATTTTTTACGAAATTATTATTTCTAATGAATTCATTCCAAGGGTAAGGTCACAATCCCTAATGAATTCGCTTGCACATATATGTGTAGTGATAATGATAATCAAGGAACTTTTAATGCATCATATGGTGATAATGCTATTGTCAAGGAAATGAACTTCTTTATCTAGCAGAAATATGTATTGAATTCTTAGGTGAGATTGAAATGATTAGGTTCTCCATTATTCAAGTATTTGTAATGTATGTAAAATTTAAGTTTTAAACGAATAACTAAGTATTTAACCATTACCTAAACATTTTTTTTCTTCCAATGTCATAGGTATATCCATAGCCTTTGCACTTGAAAGGGGTTAGCAAATACGTATGAATTCCTTTGTCCACTTCACCTCTAATCTATATAGAACTATCTACGAACAAGAGTACATTAATACTAGGTTATTTGAGGGCTAAGAATTCTTATCTATCACTCTATCGCTATGGGTAAGAAAAAAAGTTTGCAATTAATATGATGCTATTAGACTTTGAATAATTCATACCCAATTTCACAGGAAACATTAACAATTGGTTATTATTTGCCTTGAGCAGAAATTTGTCTTATTCTCATGCTATCTTTGGCATAACTGTCAAAGAATTTGATAGATGTGTAAATGTTTATTTGTAAAACTTTTACTCTGTGAAATGTATTTGTTTATTACATAATTTTCATACATGTGTTTTCCCATCAAGCTATGAGTGCATATCATGTAATGTGTGGTAAGCTCCCACAATAGTCAAAGAAGCGTAAATGGGTGGTGTCATATGTAAGTAGTTTTAAACCTGACATGCAATCATTTGCCTATGTTTTTCTTCGATTTTGGTGATTTATTTATTTTTCTTTTTGTTTTAGTTATTTTGTGTTCATTTATAATGTTGTGAACAAGTTGGCACCATGAATGTGAATATTTGTCATGAGACATATGCTCAATGTCATCTTCGTAGGAATTGTTTTTGATAACTTAATTAATTTTGTTAATTCTCATGAATTCATGTGTTATAGTTTTTTATTGGCTTTAAAATTTTAGAGATTTGACATTATGGATCCTTTCCCTAAAGAGGAAATTAACAATATTCAAAGTTATTGGACAAGTTTCTATATTAACAACACTACTTTATGAATTGCACTATATGTATTATTTTGGTCATTCATTACTTTGTATTAGTATTGGTTGTATTGTGATTTATATATTATAAAGACTAGATATTTATAAATAAGAAATAAGTGAAAAAAATAATAGATGTTTTTATTATCAATAATAACTATTCTATTTTATTAAGTAAGACTAAAATAAAGGGATTTTAAAATTATGAAGGAAATTATGGAATTAGATTATTTGAATTAAGAATATTATCTATATTAATATAACATGTTAAAATTCAAAATGAAATTAGAATTGATTAAGATTATAATAATCTTAAAATATTATTTATCTAAAAAAAATATCTTTAATTTGATATAATATATCAAGATTCAAAATATCAAAGTTAAATCAAATTTAAAAATAAATAAATTGAATTTAACTAATAATATTTAAAATGAATAAAATTATAAATAAAAAAATAAATATCTAATGCAGTAGAAATTACATAATTTAACGTTAAAAAAGTAACTCTTTAAACGCATTTATTTTAGAGTAATCTTTCGTTGTCATCGTTGTCCTTATCATTATAGAAAAGAAAATCTTACACAGTAATTTGATCGCGAGTGTGTAAAACATGAGTTATTGACAAACAACTATTTTCTCTCCACTTTTACGAAGGATCAGAGACATTTCTGTACGAGAAAGAATATTATAGAATAACGCACTCAGATATCAAGTGTAGTTTTTTAATGACCATAATTACTGTTACCAACCAATATCCGTCATCACGGTCCAGGTATTAACAATTAACGAATAAATAAATAAA
This sequence comes from Spatholobus suberectus, assembly GCA_004329165.1. Classification (NCBI taxonomy): domain Eukaryota; kingdom Viridiplantae; phylum Streptophyta; class Magnoliopsida; order Fabales; family Fabaceae; genus Spatholobus; species Spatholobus suberectus. The sequence continues at coordinate 35,105,136 of CM014729.1, read as the reverse complement.
AGATATAGTGAAAGTTAAGTAATAATAGGTCCGAATGAACTTAATCTCTGTATTTTAATTTATATGCAATTTATGTTCTTTTAATTTAATTTGTTCATATTTAATTCTCAGAATTTTTTAATTCTTTAAAAAACATGTTTTATTTCAAAATTTTATTCGATAATTAATAAAAAAGTAACTAAAGTATAATTTATCATTGGTTTAGATAAAATTATAAAGGAAAAAATAGAGAATAGTTTAATAAAAATGAAAAACAAAAAATGATTTTTTCACATTTTATACATTTTTTATGTAAATATTTTATACATTTTCTTTATTAATTTGTACAAACTAACGATATGTTATACATCTCTTATATTTTTAATAATTATTAAATAGAATTTTGAGATAAAAAACTTAACTTAAATTATTAAAAATTAAAATAATTAAAGACTATATCTTCTCAATTTAGGGTCAATCTCAATTGTGTACAACTCGAACTTAGTCTAGCTTCATTTGCCTTTGGGGCTCAAATTCAAAGGTTGTATATCCTCCCACTTAGGATTGACCTAATGAGCCGAGTAAAGCACAAACCTCAATTACCTAGTTCAACTTAAGGATGATGTCTTATTAGTCACCAGCAGTATGACCTAGCAGTTAGACTTAAGGGAAATGAAACAATTACATGAAACCCTCCACCTCAATGATAAGGTAATTGTTTTTCATGTTGAGACTAATCCTATATTTGGTCGAAAAGAAAGAAAGTGAAAGAGGAGAAAAAAGTTTAAAATTAAAATCGAAAAAAAGTGAAAAGAAAAAAAACTTTTAAATTTTTGTTTCTAGAAATTAACTTTTTTCTCTCTTTTCTTTCTATTTTTTCTCTAACTAAACAAAGAAAGAAATATTGTTATTCATTTTTTTCCCCTTACCAAACACACCATTAACTTTAAATCGGGTCAGCAAAAATAGGAAGAACACTTGAATGAACCAGCCATAGATCATCTTCAGATGGATGTATGAGAGCCTTTCTTGACTAAAACAAATACAAATACTTAAAATTAAAGTAATTAAATCTATCATAAATTAAAATAATGATACTTTCCTCCGAGGCCAATAAAGTTGAAAGGGTGCAATTTCCTCGGCAACTGCATGAAAGGAATATGATGACCTTGGATTCCAGGTCGCACTTACAAGCTTGTGCACAATACACTCTTCTGGCCTGCCTTAGTATAAACGGTATCCCGAAAGTCCCCAGCCGCACTTAAACGAGGAGCGAATCGTGTACGGCATGGCATGACTCAACGGTGTCGGAAAACATCACACATTTTTATACATATAAATATCACATATTGTATTTATATAATTTTACCCTGTACAAGTAAATTTTTTGATGCTATTATATGCTAATTATTGAGTAAATCATTTTTTAGTTTCTGAAAATGTAAAATATTGTCACATTAGTTCTTGAAACGAAAAAAACTTTAAATAAGTTTCTAAAAATGTAATTCATCAATCACATTAGTTCAAAGTTTAAAAAATATGATTTAGTAATAATATTAACATATATTTAAAGACTAAAATGATAATAAGTAATTAAGTTTAGAAACTTAACTAAAATAATTAAAAAATTTAAGAACCTCTTTATTTTTTTTTAAAATTTCAGAGACTAACAAACACTTTTAAAGACTAAAATAGTAATTCATCCTAATTATTAATTACAAATATAGATAGGAAAGAAAGAAATAAGAAAGAAATATGTGAGAAATAAGTTAGAAGGTGAGAAATAATTTAAAATTTTATATTGTTTGATAGGAGAGAAATATATGAGAAATAAGAAAGAGATAGAAAGATGAATAAAAATAAATGAGAAATAAAGTAAAAATAAATAGTGAGACCCACAAAAAATTAAAAAATCTTTCCCTCATTTCTACTCAACCAAGCTAAAAAAATTTAAAAATTTCATTTTCTCTCCTCTCCTCTCCGCTATAACAAACACACCGTTAGAGTTTCTCAAATATAATTCATCTTTAAATTAAACTTAATTATTTCTTTTTAAAAAATCTCTATGTACGTGAAATATATGAAAAAATTAATGTGTGAAGTTCGCATTCCGTCTAAAGTAGATCACTGCTTTGTCAGTGGCTAAAGTGGTCTGACTATGTGTTCACAACAATCTTCAGACGTCAATCACGTCATCACAAGAGTTGAGCATGACGCTTGCAAACACCAACAAGACGCACAACGCCACTTAAAAATTTGCTTTTGACCAAAAAAATAAAATAAAAATTGCTTCATAGGGTACTATTTTCTTCTTCTCTATTTTTATTTTTTGTTATTTTTTAAAAAACATTTTCTACACTTAAATAATATTTTTCAATATTTTCTTTTTATACGAAAACTTTAATATTTTAATTCCTTCGTAAAAAGTACTTACAAATTAGTTTCTAATGTATAACGAGGGATTTTTATAACGTACATATAGTTTGTTCTTCATTTCATTTTTAACGTTTTTTTTTTCTTTTTTTTTTGTATCACTTGTTACATTTATTATTTTTTCTTATCTTTAATTTCTTTTTATTCCTATCTTTTTTTTTTCCTAGTTCAATCCTCCCAAAATGGAAGGAACACTAATATTTTTTCTATAATTGATATTAGATTTTTTTTATAAAGACTACAATTAAAATATGTTTTATATAAGAATAAAAATATAGAGTTCATTCTTTTTTCTTGTAGTTATGCAAAAATTAAATGAAATATAAATTTGTTTTATATAAAAAAATGAACAAATATTTTCAGATAACCTCAACAAATAATAAGAATTGATTTGTAAATGGTTTTTTTTATGAGACAATCAAAATATATTTTTTTTATATAAAAACTAAAATAAAAAGACGTATAAATATCTGACCAAATTTTTAATTTAATATCTTCCCCTTTCTCCCTCAAACTCAAACTTCAAAACAATATTAAAATAAAATAAATAGTGAGTTTGGTAAATGTCCAGTTCATATATAATTAAATCAATCAAACCCTTTTAGTTTGATTAACGCTACTTGAAAATACGACACCCGTGCTAATCGTGAAAGATTTGATAAATCAGAGATGGGGGTTGACTAAATTTACTAAGCTTAATCTCAGGCCAAACTAGCACTGGTTTGTTTGGTACGCAAAGGACACTATGATTTGGGTAATCACTTATTTGATAGAGATAAAAAGCGATGAAAAGATAAAGAAAGCGAGGAATGTAATTTCATAGGATTCCACAATATTTCATTCGTCCCCTTTGCTCTGGACAATCAAAAAAAGAAAGGAAGTAGGTTCCTATATCTTAAACCAATAAGGCCTGTTTGTATACATATTAAAAGATATTTTGAAAGCTTATCTTTTGGAATAAGCACTTTGTTATGTAAAAAGTGGTGTTTGAATGTATATTGTTTTTCAGCTTTTGAAAAAGTAAAAACTTCTAGTAGAGCTTATGGTGAAATTAAAATTTTCAGCTTCTTAAATAATTATCATTTTGAATAAACACTTTAGAATGTATTATTCAAACACAATATTAGCTTATTTAAAAAGATCTTTTCATAACAGAGCTTCTAAATAAGCTCTTTTTCTATAAGTTCTTTTAAAAAAGTTCATCCAAACAGCCCTAAGCCTGATTAAATACCTGTTAACTTCTTAATGTTTTTGTTTCTAATTTTTTTTTATTTCCTTCATTTTTTAGTTAATGTTGCGCTTTTATTATTATTATTATTATTATTATTATTATTTAACAACCCTTTCGAATTTGCAATAAAACCTTTTAAACAAGTTAATTTTGCTAACTCCGTAATTGCGTGAACCACTGTCGTGGATGATACACCCCAAATATACACAACGACACTTTTTAGTAAATAATAGCCATAAACTATATAGATGCATTTGATATATATTAATTAATTAGTATATTTACAAGTTATTTTAATGCATATGTAAAGACTACCAATATGTCATTAGTTTGAGTGATACTAGACACAGATCTTTTAAATAAGGTTTCAAGTTTGAGTTTTGTGAATGGAAAAAACGTAATTGGGTGCGCAGCCTTTACTAAAGGTGGCTTAGCCAAGTTCTCTGGTTGAAGATTAGTCATTGGCAAAACTGGTGGATATTTCGCACCGATAACATGATTATAAAAAAAAAACATATGTAAAGACTAATGCAATCGTGCAAGTGTTTAGATCAATATACATGTTTTACTATAATAACAAGTATTTTTATTTTGATGGAAATTTATTTGTTTTAAGAGAAAGTTCTTTTTTATTTATTCTTCTTAATAAGTTTTTTATATATTAAATTTTATTAATTCAACTGTTATATTTAAAATTCTCATTAAATATATTAAGTTTATTAAATTTTATAGAATTAAATATGTTTTTAGTTCTTGTAAATATAAAAATATTTGTTTTTAATTCTTAAAAATATGTATTCTTTTGGTCCTTAGTTTATGGAAATGTGTCAAGTATAATTCTTATTTTTCACATAAAATCGTCTCATTTTAGTCCACTATCTATGAACATAGGGACTAGTCATTATACATTTCTATAAATAAAAGACAAAAAGAAAATGATTTTTTTAGAGACTAAAAATGAATATTATCCTATTCACAAATATTAAAAACATATTTAACCCAATTTTATAAAATTTAAATTATTTCTTCAATTAATTATATTTTAATGATAATATACTTTTTAAAATATAATTTTTGAAAAGTATATTAAATATTGAGTATAAGATACTTATAAATTTTAGTTTATATAAAATTTGATATATATGAATATTAAGATAATATTACATGATTTAACGGTTAGATTTATTATATTTATATTAAAAATTTATTCAATGCTAATATGTTGTTGATTCAAGGTGAATTTGGCTAGAATTTCTTAAGCAATGTTTCAGGTTTGAGTTTTATGGACAAAAAAATAAAATTGGGAGAAGAGAAGTAAAGAAGAGAATAAGCAAAGAATGGGCTGATTTTTAAGGTATTTAAATTGAAAGAAGTATTGGAGAAGTAGAAGAGAAAGAAAAGTTTAGTTTTCTTTCTGCTTGTTTGGTTGGATAGAAAAATGAAAAGAAAGAGAATAAATTTTTCTTATAAAGACATATATAAGAAATAAGGTTAGAATTGTAATTTTGAGTGAGTCCCATAAATTTTTATTTAACTTTTTTTCTCTTTTCTCTCCAACAAAGGAGAGATTTTTTTTTGAGTGAGTCCCACATATATATTTTCTCTTTTTGATTATGCTTGGTTTCAACGGGATGAAGGCAAACTAGAATTGCTGTATTCCTGTTTCAAATTGCTAACCTTCATATACTTTTTTAATTTCCTTTATCTCAAAATAATTTTACTATCTACTCTTACAATTTAAGACTTTTTTATCTACGAGCGTTGGATCAAGTAAAAAGGATTAGTTTCCCGCAATATAGCAAATTATGATTTAAATTTATGCTATGAGAAATGTCTATATTTAATGTTTGATAGTATTTCGAACAAAATTATCTCTAAATAGAGAATATTTGTAGAAAACCAAAAATAAAATTAAGACTTCTGCACCTCTTTTTATTTTTTCAGTCTCACCTAAATATAGAAATTTATAATAGATGGAAAGAAAGTCACTCTATGCAAACCATTTTTAATTTGATGCAATAATACAATAAATTGACTTAAATAAAAATTTATAGATAGTTAATTGAATTTAATTTTTATACATTGTTAGTGACTTAGTGTGAAAAAAATTATATTATTAATCAATTAGAAAATTTTCTATATATAACTTTTAAAATAATTATTATAAAAGTCAACAATCTTTCTATTTATAACAATTTATGATTGAATAACAATTTAAAAAATCTTTAGACTGTGAGTATATTTTAATTAATCTATAATTATTATAATGACGATACACATTTTTCATCTCCACATTTTTTAGACTATTTTACCTGTTAACTAACATTATAAACTATACTATTATTATGTTTTAACTATATATAAAAAAGTCACTCCACCAACCTCAGATAAAGTCCAATATCAAAATAAATATACTTCTCATTTTTAAAAAATTGCATGTCTTTATTTAGGAGAGAAGAGAAAAATAGACAGGAAAGAAATAAGTTAAGAGGTGAGAAATAGATAAAAAATAATTTGAAATTTTAGGTTATTTGATAAGAGAGAAATAAATGAGAAATAGGATAGAGATTGAGAGGTGAATGAAAGTAAATAAAAAACAGAGTGGAAATAAGTAGTGGGATTCAGTGAGATATATCAAAAAATTTACAATTTTTTAACTTATTTCTATTCAACTAAATCATCAAAAATTTAAAAACTTTAAAAATTTCTTCTCATTTTCTCTTCTCTCGACTCAACCAAACAAAGCAATAGAGGTATAGAGTATCTCTTTTTTCCTAGTTATGAATAAAAAAGATGTTGAAAATATGAATTAACCAAATGAATTACTATTGTATCGATTTATCTTATAATCAACCGTATCATAAATTACAAATGGTGGTTTGGGAGTCATTCTCCCCATCAAAAAATCATGCGAGTAACACAACTGTGTTCGTGTTGGTACTTCAGGTCTCAGCCGTTTTCAGCAGCCTATGTACAGGAGTCTCTGTTCTACACGTAGTTTTGGTCCCAGGCCCAACAACCACATTAGTAGAATGGTTATGAATTATGACGGCTTAATTATGTTTTTAGTTTTCTAAATTTTAAATTTTTTTTTTAGTTTTTTAAATTAAAAATTAACTTTTTTAGTTTTTCAAATTTTAAAAATTTCTGTTTTGTTTTTTGAATGTTAATTCCTTTGTAATTTAACTTACGTGGCTAACTGATAATGACACGTGAACAAAGTTGATTGGTCTTTCATTAGTCACGTAACCCAAATTACAAATGACATTAATGTTCAGGAACTAAAATAAAAATTTTTAAAATTTGAAAAACTAAAAAGATTAATTTTTAATTTAAAACACTAAAAAAATACATTTTTTAAATTTAAAAGACTAAAAACATAATTAAACTAATTAGAACATTCAAAGGACAAGCACGACTATACCGATAGATGCGGGTGTTTTTATAGTGACAGAGAAGGATTTAGACGGTGCTTAATAATAAATTATTATAATTATTCTCGTGTCTTTCTCTATCACGTAATATAAAAAAACAAAAAAATAAGGCTCAAACTTCAAATCTTTTAATTATTGAAACAGTGACTAACCTGAACACGCGACAGACGGGAAAGTAGGCTCATAAGTTCATATTACCTGGAGAATTTGGTTTTGAATTTGGGTGAAATATAACAATATAATCAAATCATATCTAATCATTATTGTTTCATTAAATTGTTAAACCTGTGCCGAATTCCATCCTTACTTAGGTTTGACCAATTCTTCAGTTCAGACTTTCAGGAGATCCTATTCTGTTTTCCCACATTCTTAGATCCTATTAAGTTTTTTCATATGGGTTAAATGTGTTTTTGGTTTTTCAAAAATATGATAGAATTAGTTTTAGTCTCTAAGAATTTTTTTTTTTGAATAAAGTCCCTCAAATATTAAAAATATCATAATTAGATTCTTGTACTAAATTTTGTTTAATTTTTTTGTTAAATGATGGCCACATCAACTTCAAAGTAAATTATTTTATTACTTGAAGTACCTAGTGATAATTTTTAATAAAAAATTATGTAATTACTTTTGCTTTAGAGTTAAAAAAAAATCTGTGACTTAGAATTAAACATGTAATAATTTTATTTAAAAAGTATATTATTAATGTGACTAGCATATAAAAGTTGACATGAATGATCACGTTAGCAAATTAATGGTGAGTGTAATGCTGATGTAGTCATTATTTAACAGAAAAGTTAAACAAAATTTAGCACAGGAATATAATTAGGGTATTTTTAATATTTGAAAATTTTTTTTGAAGACAAAAATCAATTCTATCATATTTTTGGAAGACCAAAAACATATTTAACCCTCTCCATATTCTTAGGAAATCAAGTTAGACTATCTATGAGTTATTAAAAAAAAGTTAGACTATCTATGCATATTAATGTTAGGTTTTTTGACATGGCTTCAGATTTTATTTATTTTTCAGTTTTAGCTTCTTTAAAAAGTTGTTTTAACTTATGTATTAATTAATTTTACATTATAAGAGAAGCTTATTTCATTTTTTCTCTTTATTTTCTTCTTTTATAAGTATTTATAAAAATATTTAGCCAAACAAAACCTTAACTAACATTGTTGGTAGTGAGTTTTAGCTTGGGTTTTGCTCCTCCCACTTACTAAAAAAAATTGTTAAACTGAAATAAAGAGAAACACATCGCATTAACTCCTAAAATTATAAATATAATTCAAATTAATTTTTAAAATTATAAAAATATTATTTTAGTTCCTAAAATTATTATAGGACAGTTATTTTACTCCTTAAAATTATTAAATGAAGGTAATTTTAATTCTTAAAATTACAAAGGTAAGGATTATAATAATAATAATTTAACAATTTTGGAGACTAATTTAATGTATTATTCCTAAAAGTAATTCACCCGAAATTAACATTATAAGATAAATAATTGACTAATAATTAAAACAATTTCTACTTAAGTTATATCAAAATTAATTTTGACAGTATAAATTTGATTTCTCACAACACATTTTAATTGTTCCCTTTTCATTTTCTAAACCCCTTGTAAAGTCTATTACACACCTCTCTTTGAAACAAAAAATATTATGTTATAATCTAATCTAATATAAATAGAGTTTAATGGCTATTAACCGTCAATGTAAAAATAATTTTTTTTACTGTCAATTAATCATAAATTAATGTTAATATGACTTTTAAGATAATTATTATAAAAATCAATAAACTTATTATTTATAATAGTTTGTAGTTGAATAATAATATAAAAATACTTTATAATGTTAGTGGCCTATCTTCTCGCACAAGTTAAAGTGATCCTAAGTTCATGACAAGGGCTGAGTTGGTAACTAATCATATCATGCCTTAAACGCGGACCAAACTGTTTTGAACGGTTTGGATATTTCTAGGAAGCAGCAAACAAGAGTCCAAAGACTGGACAACACAATCAACCTATTTATCCTGACACGTGAGTAAATTCCGCCCCTCCCCCGCCCCTTCTCCCTATATATAATAAGTCCCAAGAGTGTTGGCACCAGCGAACAAAAATACACAACCCATAAAAGCAAAAGAAACAGAAGGAAATACACATATTATACATATACACCTTAATCGCCTTCAACAACTCATATATCGTGTTCTCTCCCTCTTCACCACTCCCTTTCTTTCTCGTCCCGCTCAACCTTAATCATGGAGAATATTGGCGAAGAGTACAAGCATTACTGGGAGACCAACATGTTCCTCCAAACCCAAGAGCTTGACAGGTAATAATAATAATAAGTAATGAATAACTAATTAATTAACCATCATCATATATATATATATATATATATATATATGTTATGCAATTAATTGAATTAACATAAGGTGTTTTTGTTATTTTTGGTCACGGTAGTTGGGGGTTGGATGAGGCCTTATCGGGTTACTACGATTCAAGTTCCCCCGACGGTGCTGCTTCATCGGCTGCATCTAAGAACATTGTTTCCGAGAGGAATCGGAGGAAGAAGCTCAACGAAAGGCTTTTTGCGCTTAGATCGGTGGTCCCTAATATTAGCAAGGTAAAAAAATTGGTGGTTGATTTATTGATTAATAAGTAGCTAATACTGGTCATTTGGTGTGCGCATTTATAAATTTGAATCGGGTAGAAGAGCAGTACTGCTGCAGTAATTGGGAGTGTTGAACAATCATGTGATTTGGGACCTTTTTTTTTTTTTTTCGTTGTGTGTGTGTGTGTGTGTGTTAAGCATAGAAAAAAGAAAGGGAGAAGAAAAGGAGGGTGAGACATGTTTGTCAATTTGGGTTTGTGATGATGAATAATGGTGTTGTTGCAGATGGATAAGGCTTCGATTATTAAGGATGCTATTGAGTACATCCAGCACTTGCACGAGCAAGAGAAGATTATCCAAGCTGAGATAATGGAGCTTGAATCTGGGATGCCCAAGAAGAGTAGCCCAAGCTATGATTTTGAGCAGGAGCAGCTTCCTGTGGTGCTGAGGTCCAAGAAGAAGAGAACAGACCAGCTATACGATTCTGTCAGTTCAAGAAACTCCCCAATTGAAGTCCTTGAGGTTAACTTAATTAACCCACTCTGTTCTGTTTCTCTCTCTCTCCTGTATTATTGATACTATAAAAATGTTGTGGGGTATTGCTAATTTGTTATCCTGGTCTACAAACAAAATGTGGGGTATTGTTAATTTGTTGTTGTGATACTATGAAGATGATGTGGGGTATTGTTAATCGGTTCTTATTCGTTTAAAGTTTGGTTTGGATTTTTAATTGGGAGGGTTTCGATCTGGTGGGTGCAGCTGCGGGTTACATACATGGGGGAGAAGACTGTTGTGGTGAGTTTGACATGCAGCAAAAGGACAGACACAATGGTGAAACTGTGCGAGGTGTTCGAATCTTTGAAGCTCAAGATCATCACTGCCAACATCACTTCGTTTTCAGGCAGGCTTTTGAAGACAGTCTTCATTGAGGTTAGTCTTCTTACCCCCTCTCCTTCGTGACATCACTCTCTTTGTTATCATAGAATAATAGTAATTCCTCCTCTTTAGTCTCTACATTATTTATTCCCATTAAATTTGCTTTGGTAATTTGGTAAGCGTGTGAGATCCGGTTTCCATTTTTTTACTCCTAATAATAAATGAGCGCAATGTTATATCAAGTATATTATTATATAGAACAAATTAAAGACGTTACAGCTAGAATTAGGGCCTACATGCTTGGAAACTACGAGACCACTTTAGCTAAAGTGGAAGTGTGGAACACCCATTACGAATAGTATTAGACTTTTGAGGCCAATCATGAGGGCTTTAACCAGAATTTCCGAGTAAAGTCAGGTCAAGAGCTGTTATTTTCATGAAAAATTTATTAGTGAAAATCATAATAAAAATACTACACGTGAATGTGTAAGTACAAAAAATATGAAGTTAATATTTAGTTAATTTTTTTTTATCATTGTTTATAAATATTTGTTTTCTCTTCTAAAATAGGTTTGTAATTGTTTGTCTTTTAAAGTAAATATCTTATTTTAAATAAGTCAAATCCTCCCTAAACAATAATTTAAATCCTCACAATTATTTACATAAAATAGAAGAAAAGATTATATGATTCTCACAACTTAAAAAATTCTGAAATATTTACCGTCCTTTCCTTTTCCCTTTTAATTACATTTGCAATTAAACTTATATGAAATCGAATTTCAAGGAAATGACCTTTTGAATATTATAAACTAAACTTCAAATAAAAGAAGATTTTACTTCCTTTTCACTTTATTAATTTTTTTGAATTTTTTTTATTATCCTTAAGCTAGTAGATAAAATAAATATAATCCTTAAAAAAAAAAGGCAACAATCCTTAATCCACTAATTTTGTTGATGACTAATCATCGCAAAAAACTTGACTAACCATCTTTATTGAAGTCTCTCTTTCTAATCACATTTTTTAAATCCACAAAATTTGAACCTAAGACATTGTTTAAAGAATTTGAGCTCATTTTTACTCAGACCAACGATATGTTGGTAATTTTCTTTATATACATGAATATCAAAATTAGTTTATATATTTAAAAAAAATTAATTTTGGGGTTCAAACCAACATAATTATCTATTAATTATTAATTAAAGATTAAAGACAGGTCCCTTTCTCGAGAGAGAGGTTTGGCTACTTGATTTTGGGTCACTGCCTGTGTCTTTTCCGTCAATACCAAACAAATTTATCGTGCCTTAATATTTTGTCATCATTGTGATCTTGAACACACAAGTCAGAAGCGAGCATGATAGTTATTTTTAATTAAAATTATGTTAAATTAATCTGGAGGTTACAAAACTATTTGAAAATTTTTAATTAGGTCTCTAAATTAAAAAAAATTTGTAATTGGATTCGTGATCATATAATTTTTTTTAATTGAGTTCATGAGGTCTTTAAAACAATTACAAATTGTCATTTTTCGATAGTTTTAAGCCGTTATAAACTAATATCAGGCACCCAGTTACAAAATTTTTATAGGATCAAGAAGCCAATTACAAATTTTTTTAGTTTAGGGACTTAATTAAAAATTTTCAAATAGTTCAAGACCTATGGATTAATTTAACCTTAAAATTAAAGTTTTACAATTTATTATTATTGTTATTAAAATCGGATTTGACCGGAAATTAGTGTGACATCTCGTTTAGAGGGAGAGTAAATTTAAATCTTTTAACAAAATCTTTCTACTAACCCCTTTACTTATTAGATAAAAAATTATCAAATCATTTTTTAAGATTTTAAGATATCAATTATATATATTTTTTCATTTAATAGTTTATGTATAAAGTATTATAAATATTTATAGGCAGATTTCTAGGAAAATATATATAACATTGTTCTTAAAAGAATCACATAACTGACCTATAAAAGAATCCCACTAAAAACGGTCTTGAATTAAGTGTGTCTGGTTTGGTGTTATATATGTACGTTTATACTCATCTTCACATCAAATACCCCAAAAGAACCTAAAAGGAAGTTATTATCGCTTTAGCATAATGCGCTTCCATTGCTCACGATCTACAACCAAACACACTGTAGGTAAACCTAATTCACCAAATTTATTTGATTATTCAAAGACCCTTGCTCTTTTATTTTTTAAAATCACAAAATAACGTTGTTTTGATTGGACGTTATGTGTAATTAATGTTATATGTTATGAGTTTTGACATTTATAAGTGATATTTAATTTTTATTTTTTAATATTATGAAATTACAAATATTATATTATTTTGTGTTTAATGTTATTTAATATATTATATTAAAATTCTAATAAATATTATTTAATTATTATTGACTTTACCACAATTTAATAATTGAATTTTGAATTAATATCTTCACTTGTTGAATGATCAGCGTGGTTTAAAAATATTACAACTTACATCACCTTCTAACATATAAATTATTATGATGAAATTTTAATTTAAAATAATATTAAAATTATTTATAATATTATATCCAAATTTTTTCTATTATAAAAATATATGTTTTTTTAAAATTTTATTCTAGTATTAAGAAAATATAAATCTAAGCCTAAGTTTGGCTAATATATTTTTATTTTTTATTTTTTTGAAGTCACGCTGATATATTTTTATTAATAATTGTAAAAATATTATTATTTTTATTCTGTTTGGTGTCTTTGATATATTATATAAAAATGATAAAAACAAATTTTTATTAATATAAAAAGTTGCAAAGAAAATTTCGTAATTTTTAATAGACCAAACACTTGATATATTTGCTATTTGCAAATCTGCTAAACTGACATGACTTATTCTTATATAAATATAGTATCAATAAGTATAATTAATCAAGAGTTTAAATATATTAAAAAAGTTAAAAAATTATTCTTTAAAATATTTCATTATTATCTCAAAATTTTAATTGAGTGTGTCTATAGATAATATGCTTATTCAAGAAACATTCGAACATATATTTATAGACAAGGATATGAGAAAATAGGATATGCATTGATGGTGTAAAATAGTTTTACATTGTTATATAATCATAACTCACTGTGTATGATAAGTTTGTTGATTTTGATAATAATTATCCTAAAAGTTACATTAAAACTGATTTTTGATTGGTTGACAGTGTAAAATTTTTTACACTGACAGTACATAGAAATTAAACTCTAAACATAATGAATGTTTGACACACTCTTAATCTTTATGGCTCATTTAAATCCATGTAAATTAGTTAAATCGTACAGATATGACGAGACATTTGACGAAAAGAAAGAAAAAAGAGAAATAACCAGAAGCAAAGTAGATGTAAAAAAAAATGCGCGAAAATATTAATACTGTAATAATAATACTTCACAAATAGATTTTCTTATAACAAAAAATAATGTGCAATACTATTATAACAAAAAAGTTGAATTTCGTGTATAGATTTAGGAGAACGTGGAGAAAAAAGAAATTATTTCTTCGTTCCTTTTTAAGTGTTATTTAAAAATTTTATACAAGAACAAAAAAATGCAATATATTTTCTTATTTTGAATAAAATAAGTTTTTTTTTTGGTACCTTTCTTATTTTTACTCTGCAATAAATATATATATGTTATTTTTTATTTTCACTTTCATGATAAATGAGTAAATTAATTAACAATTAGGTGAAGAATAAGGATATAATTAAAAAAAAAAATAATGTTATCTTTTGAACTTTGAAAATGACAAATATAAACTTTTTTTTTTCAAAAAAAAAAAACTGACTCTTAAAAAGAAACAGATGAAATATTACACTGTCCCCTTTATCCCAAAATATTCCAACCAGCTTATGCTGAATGATTCGTGGAATTGATAAGCCAAATACAAAGAACCGGATAGGATTGCAACGTAATCCCCCTTAAATCAGTTGTTTTGTACATTGTATTTGGCAATCCTCTAAATAATCTCCAAAACATCTACCGACTACACCAAATTATGCAACGGACAACCCACATTTTTGGCATGCTCCTTAAATATTCTCGCAAACAATTTCATTTTGCTGGACAACATCTACATGGCTGCTACCTTGCCGTTTAAGAGGGGACAAACCAAAACAGTGGAAGAATCTCTATTAGTAAGTCGTTGCAGTAAAGTAGTAAAACCAAGACCGAATTTGGAAAACGTGTTTCTCATTCTTCTGCTTGTGAAAGAGGGCTTCGTCACTCGGCGTGTCTCTGACCATGTGGCACCGCGCGGTGCAGTTTCACTTTCACGCACGTTCTTGTTATTTTTCTTCTAATTATTCGTTAACAAAATTTCTTGCATCCTACGATACGAACCTTCCGCCGCAGTGACACTCTCCCTCTCCTACAGGCCCACACCAAAAGTCCTTGGCAATGTAACCCAAGTAGGGATGGCAATGATACGGGCGTGAGTAGCAGTCTCCCAATATTCATCCCTACTTATATGAGTATCTATTAAGCAAATATCTATAAATTATATATATATATATATATTTACAGGTATTTACGGATATCTGTAAATATTTGTTCTATTTGTTAAAATATAAAAATAAAAAAAGTAAAAAAAATAAAACTAAAAATAAATATTTTTTAAACATGTATTTATATTTTAAATTTTTTTTGTAACATATATTTATACTAAAAATAAATGATTTTAAAATATATATTTGTATTAAAAATAAATTAAATTTTTTTTATATATAATTAAGTGTATTTAAATAATTTTAAAATGCAAATACCTGTGAGTACAAATACTTGATTATTCGTGTCTGTTTTGTTAATAAGTGAATATCTATTTAACTATTTATTTTTAATCTATAGCGAGCTTTATCTGTAGCTATTGATGGGTACTTTTTGTGTTTTGGTCCATTCCTAAGCCCAAGTTGTGTCTGATTCTAATTATTAGTTCAGTCCTGATCCCAAAACGTAGAAATTAAAGACCATAGACGTGTCGTATATGATCAATGATCCTGATTACTATTTCATTGTTTTACGGGTTTTCGTTTGTCTTTGTCGTTTTTAACAGAACAGAGAGTGTTTCGTCTCGGCGTTAGTACCATCACCCTGATTGAGGAACCTTCGTATTAGCCAAACAGAAAAACGTGTTTTTATATACTAATTGAAAGTCAAATATTCAAATGCTAAAACGGGGAAAACGATACATACAGGCACATATGAATTGTATGAATTTTTAACGGTTTGCTTGAAAAGCAAGCTTGCTTGTGATTGTTTGTTTGTTTGTCTTGAGAATATCAAACGCAATTGTGACGTTTAAGGGTTTTTTTTTTATTAGTGTTTTTATTTTTTAAAATTATTTTGTAAAATAATTTTTAAAAGGGACTGAAAGAGAGTAAATGGAGAGAGAAGGTGAGATAATACAATAAAAAATATAAATAATAAAAATTAAAAATCAAAATGATTTAGAGATGTATTGATTTTTATTTTAAAAATTAAAAAGAGATATCGTTTTAAAATAATTTCTAAAAACTACTCTTGTTGAACTATTTTTATTTTATTTTTTAAAATCAAAAACATTTTTTAAAAATAAGAAACAGAAAAATGTTTTTCTTTCTGTCTCCTTTGGATGTTCCAACGTCCAACCGTTATTTCCAGCTTTAAGGCAAATAATACATGATTAAAAGGGTATTACTATTTGGAGGAAAAAAATGAATTATATTTGTTCGCAAAACTAGTTTTTTATGACACGCATAAGCGCGCATTTGTAATTCCTAGAGGAGATTCATTGGTATTTTATTTTTATGCAATTACTATCTTTAATAATTAATAACTAATACTTAGTTATAAATTTAATTTATTTAAAACATGCGAATAAATAATTTATATTTTGTATTTTAAGCAAGTGAGACACATAATTGAAGATTAATCATTAATTATTCATTTTTAATTACTGAAAAAGAATTTCTTTTCACTACTTAAATTTATACTATAAAATTTTTTCCATTAAAAGGAAACTTGCGTTGCATTCAATATAATTTTGGAGTGACGGAACAAACTTACCCACCCGCAATAAATTAGACTAATGGCAACAGCATCAATGAGGCTTGCTCATTGAAAATCAAATACCAACCACGAACGATTCTTTATGCTAAAGATACCATTAATGGCAAGGATTAAAAGTTAAAGCTTTCTGGAATGTGAGATTTCGTCATTCGGATTTGTGGTATAATATATATACATGGGCTATATGTAGTGTCAGGGAGGTTTTTTATATTAGAGTAGAAAGAGTAAATTTGGGTCATATAATCGTATATAGATGATTAAAATTTAATGTTTTTAAAAGTTTTGTATAATGTATTTTTTTTTCTGAACGTTTCTTACATCCAATTTTAAATTTCTCAAGTGCATTGCGAGTCATTGTTATCTTTCTGTTTTTTTAGGCAAATAATAATTGGTGTTTTAAGAACATTGTTAAAGAATCAAATTTTAATTTTTTTATTAAAATATTATTAATATATCTTATGTAATTTCTAATAAATCTTTAACATGCTTTTAATAAAAAATTTAGTAATAATTCTTTAATCAGCACTACCAATCCTTTATTATATATGAGTTAAGAGACGTGTCATAATACTTTTATGCGTATGATATTAAAGTGGGTTATCAATTATTTCTTAATTAATGTAAACTCCAAAAAGATATTATTTACTATCAATTATAATGATTGCATAACAAATATTTAATAGCGTATTAAATATGACTAAAAGTTCATAAATATTTAATAACATACCATAGATATAGATGCTTGGGAAATAGTATTAAAATAGAAGTGCCGCACTATCTGTCTTTCTAAAAACAATTCAAATATACTATAGTTCGGATGTGAAATTTTTCTAAAATATAGCGAGCTTGACGTGGCTGTTTCCAATTCAAGAATTATTTTATAACCGATTTAGTCCTTCAGCTAAATTTTCAATATGCTATACAGATGTCAAAACCTAGTTCTAAGAGCAAAAGTTTCATTCTAAAAAAAAAAAAGCAAAAAGTTTCAAACGTATTAGAATAATGATCGGTAGAAATCTCTCCATTACAAACACCTCAATTGTATCTATTATTTTTCTCTATCTCTCTTTTCTTATCGTATTATATTACCTAACAATTTTTTTGGTGTAGATATTATCTATCATATATTTACACTTTTTTTTTCTTAGCTACGTTTTCCATTGTAGATAATGTTATTTTCACTCACAATTTCTACAACCTATTTTTATAAGAGTTTAATATATATTAATTATTAGTATAAAAGTTTTTACATTGTCAGTTGATTAAAATAGTTTTTAAGTGTGATTTTTAAAATAGTTAATATATCGCTGTAAAAAAAATAAATTATAGTGTCATTTAATTACAAACTATCTTGTACAATAAGTTTGTTGACTTTTATAATAACCATGTTAAAAATCATATTAAATATGATTTTTGATTGATTGACAATGTAAAATTTTTTATACTAATAATATATAAAAATTAAACCGTTAAAAAATCCCCTGTCAAACATGTCATTTTAAGTTATATTGCACTAAATCTTTTTATATATGGAAGCTTTTAAACAATAATAACAGAAGTCAAAATTGTTTATGATTATGAATGGGTAGTGGTCACATCAGTCGAGAACAAAAAATTGTTTAAAATGGAAGTTAATAGAGGAGTCCTAAGCAGATTCATTATTGAATCCAATAGTGTTACGTGGATGTATACCTTCTAATGATTTAAATCTAGAAGTGGTTGGCAGCTTATATATATTTAATTATATCTGTTTTCAGGCAAATGAAGAGGAGAAAGATCATTTGCAGATAAAGATCCAGACAGCCATTGCAGCTCTTAATGACCCTCTAAGCCCTATGAGCATTTGAAGAAGAAAATATATAAACTGGGGGTTCTATTTTGGGGTCACTAGATATAAATAGAAGGCTTAGGAACCGTGGCTTTCATAGGAATTTCTCTTCATTACGTGCTATATTTGGTTTCGTTACCCCCTTTTTCCTACGTACTCAAAATGTTCCCATCAATGAGGAGTCTTCAACTTTGTTACCTGGGAAAGTTTGCGAGTTTCATCCCCGTGTCTTTAAGTGTATCAAAACGTTATTCCTGTAATAAAATTGCATTTCACACCATCGTGGATCATTTATTTTTTATTTTTTTTAAATGTTTTTTTTCCTTATACAGTGTGTAACATAATCTCACTTCAAAAATCATAGGTTGGCTCGTACAGTATAGTGAGCATCGTGGATGTAAAGGAATTTTAATTACGCACAGCGAAGAATAGGAAATTTACTAAAAAGCATCTTAGTTTAGAGTTAAGTCAATATTAAATAGAGAATTAGAGACTCTCACACTTGAAACTTATAAAAACGCGTCATCTTAATTTTTATAAAAAAAATAGCACCCGGAAACCGATAAACAGCGAGTACTTAAGAAGATTTTGGTTGAAAATATTAATTAGTAAGTCAAAGGTTGGCAAATCATGATCCTCTGTTTGCCTGTTTATATAATTAATGAGACTTAATATTGGGTTAGAATTCCAAAATCTGAACTAAGTATATATCATGTAGTTAATGTGTCTTCATGAGGTCTAAATAAAGTAGTCGTATCAAAGTTAGGTTCAACTGTTTTACCAAAAAAAAAAAAGTTAGGTTCAACTGCTCAAGCTTCGTTAATTCTAAGGCTGAACGGTCTTTTTTTTTTTTTTTTCGTCATTTATATCTAATTAATACTCATGAAGATAACGAAGATACATTTGGATAAACTAGAACAAAGAAGACTAATCAAGTTGGCCTCTTAATTTGGCATGCCATAATTTAGTTTATTTGATTATCACATACTTTAGAAATCAGTCATTTAATTTAGAATTGCTAGATTTCATTGCAATGAGATCACTGTTTGGTTGTCATTTGGACTGTTCCTTTTCCTTTTCTAATTAGTGTATTAGTCCATTAAAGTATACTGCCTCCATTTTAAAATAAGTGAGGTTTTAACATAAAAAAAATATATATTAAGTGACATTTTAAGTTTTTAATGAAGATTTTTTTTTAATTTTGTCCTAAATAAATAATTAATATGATGAAATTAATTCTAGAATAAAGAATAAATAATAAAAATAATTTAATATAATCGTTCTATCAATTAAGCTATTTATTGCTTTTCTTAATATTTATGAAAAAAACCTTATAGGTCTCATATTTTGAAATGGAGAGTATTAAGCAATATCGTTAACTCGGGGACTTTTCGTGTTACGATTTTGCACAGGTTGGGATACCTTTTATACTACTTTTAATGTCATTTATCTTATAAAAAATGAAAAAAAAAAACACTTTGCAGTATAATTTCAGAAAATATTATTTTTACTTAATAAAAAATATTTTTTTGATAAGAGCTTAGTAAAAAAAATATTAATGTGTTTTTTTTTTAAGTTTTTAATTTTTAAAATATTATTTGTTATAAATTTTTAAGCATATTATTAATTCAAATATGTATATATATATATATATATATATATATATATATATATATATGTATGTATGTATGTATGTATGTATTTATGCATGTATATGTATATGTATATATATGTATGTATAAATGTCATTCTAAGGTAATTATAGTAAAGTCAACAAACTTGATAATTTTTTATTGGATGACAGTATAAAAATTCTTTACGTTATTAGTGCATACACTATTTACTCTTAAATCATATTTGAATGATTAGGATTAAAAATATATATATATATATATATATATATATATATGACTTTTTTAAGTGATCATGTGACCACTAACTTTTAATCTTGATTGTTTATGTAAGGTTATATGATCTAAACTTATAGTTCCCATTTCTTATAATAATAATAATAAAAAAAAAAAACTTTCACTTGATACACTTTTTATATAGAGCGTTTTTCTTTTAATCTTGACATTTATATATAACTGAAACTATACGGTTAATATAAATATTACGTATTTATGTTAGTAGTAAGATAGATTATATTAATATATAGGTATAAAATGTTGATATATACTATCAGCATACCAAATATTAATATAATATATCATATTATTAGTGTACACTTGTAGCCTCTATCCTAATAATTTAATTTTTGTTAAACAAAAGATATATTAATATAAGCAATTTTAATACTTTTATCCGTTAATAAAAGATATATTTTTAGTTTTTCGTACTTCGAAAAAGGTCTAATGTTCATTTAAACCATTGCTCTCAACTCAACAGTTAATCTAAGGTTTATTACAATCAATCCAATCAAAAGACTGAAAAACAAAAACTTCTTATTTTTTTCTTCCTCAACTCAAGCACGACACACCTTCAAAATTAGACAAACTCCTCCTCCGCAAACAACATCAAATACTCAAGAGAAGGTGAAATTTTACGGAAAGACAGGTAGGAATGAGATTCCATATAGAATAATTGAGGTGTTGTTTGGAGGAGACAAAAGTATTTTTTTATTAACTTTTTTTTGTCAATATTATTTTGGAGTGCTTTGCTGCATTATTTTAGTTTTACCAAATAAAACTTGGCTTTTACCTCGCTTTGTTGGCAACTTCTCCTTAATCACCCTGCCCACATGCAATTGAAATCTAAAATGATGGTCATGTCTAAATGAGAATCTTGCAAGAGAATATAATGACATAAAAAATCTCCATTTCCTTGTAGGCATATGAAAGATGCATTTACATACACCATATGAAAGATTTCAACCTTGATTTAGTATATTTTGCTTCTATGATATTTAACCTGTTAATCTAGTCCTTATAGGTATATTTTGCTTCTAGCATAAAAAAAATGTTTTTTACTTCAACAATCTACATTGATTTTGAGGATATTGTTGTAGTATGTTAGGCGATGACATTTTTATAATATTGAGATGAATATATTAGATTGGTTGCTAAACAACCAATCAAGAATGTTGATACTTTTTAAAAAATTTTAAATTCTACACCAGATTTTTTTTTAATCGATTTAGAAAGTCACTTTTTAGATTAATTCCTATTATTAATTGATATAGAATGTTGATGCTTTCTCAAATATTTTAATTAAATTCTAGACCAGAATTTCTATATTGATTGTATTTTAACCAATCTATAAAGATACTTTCTAGATCGATTTCTTGTACAACAGATCTAGAAAGTTTTATGAAATCTCACTTTTATGCCTCTGGAATCTTTTCATTCTCAAACAGTACATCATTTTTTTCTCACGCCTTAGCTACTGTTGTTCTCACGCCTTCCATTCTCATCGTTGTTGTTGCTCTTGTTTGTTTTCATCATCATTCTCGAACAAGTGTGTTCTTGTTGTCATTATCCTTTGCTTTATTGTTACTTAGTCCTTTGTTGTTGTTGTTATTGTTCTCATGTTATTGTTTCATTACTTTTTTTCACTTAATGCTATGTTGTTCTCGTTGCCATTTTTTTCTTTGTGTTGTTAGTGTAGTATTGTTTAACATTGTTGTACTTAGTGTTGTTCTGCACTTGGTTCAATTTTTCTTTGGTTGTTAATTAACTTAGTTCTCGAAATAGTGCTTTTGAACATGTATACTTTGTTATGGAACTCTAAACACTTAGTGTAACATCCCTAGTTTTGGATATTAGAAATAAAACCATGAAAAGATCCCTTTTATGACCCCACTTTTATATTAATTACTTAAGGATGCCTTATGCAATACTATTTAAAGATTGCCCTGACTTTAAAAATAAATAGGAATGAAAGGGTGAGACCTAAATAGGATTTTAGAGCAGAAAAAGGGACTAAGCCCCCTACACCCACCCATCCACATGGTTTACGTAATAGAAGGAGTGGAGAGAAAGAGAAAAAAAGTAAAGGAAGAAAAAAGAGAGGAAAAAGAGGATGAGACTAGTAACCCTAAACCCTAGAGCTCATCTTTGTGTGTTCCCCGAGGTGAGTACTTTCCCCTTATCCTCTCCCGCATTTCCATTACTGTGTTCACTATTGTTCTTCCCTTTTCCCCTTTAATTCCATTGCACTATTCATAGGTAGGATTTTGGATTGAATCTTGTTGTTTGTGAAGTATTAAAGTGATTTAAGAATAGAGCTAAGGTTTGGAGATTTAAGGGATGTGTTTTGGAGAACAATAATGCATTTGGGATAGAAAGGAAGCCATGGGAGACCCTTCTTTGAGCAGCAGATATGAGTTTATGATTTGTTGTTAATTAATTTGCACTAAGGGCCATGAAAACACGCTTAGTATGAGCCTTTTTGTGCTTAGGTGTTTGCTTTGAGTTATGGCGCTAAGAGCAGCAAGGCGAGCACTAAGCATTAGGACTCCAAAGTCTCATGGTTGATGTTTAGTTCTCATGCTAAGCAAGGATTCCCCCTTCTAGGTGCAAGCTTTCAAAAAAGTGGTAGTTTAGTACCTTGTAGTGTCGCGCTAAGTGGGAAAATCCCACACTTACCATATATCCTCTAAAGAGTTAGGTGTTAGACCTTGAGTAGTAGCATTAAGTGTGACCTTACTCACACTAAGCGAAGACCCCAATTGTTGTTTGGCGCTAAGCGCAACTTAGTCAGGCACTATGCATGAACCCTCCAGAAAGGGAGTCTGAGGTTACAAGCAAAGTGGCGCTAAGCGTAGCCTGTTGGAACAACATGTTGAGGTTCTAACTTCAAGAAAAAGATGTGTATTGTTTGTGTATTAACTTTCCATGTTTTATTAACATGCATGTTTGCTAGCACTACAAGAAAAATCATTATTACCCACGGACATAATCCATCGGTAATTCAATTTTACCAACAGATTTCCCACGGACAAAATCCATCGGTAAAATTCTTGTAGGTAATGGTTACCAATGGATTTGACTTATCC
Organism: Spatholobus suberectus; assembly: GCA_004329165.1. Lineage (NCBI taxonomy): Eukaryota > Viridiplantae > Streptophyta > Magnoliopsida > Fabales > Fabaceae > Spatholobus > Spatholobus suberectus. Next base: position 35,081,669 of record CM014729.1, on the reverse strand, counting down.
ATATGTAATTACTGAGGGCTAAATTTGTGGGAAATTTCGTGAGTAATGTTTTCGTGAGTAAGTTACCCACAGATTTTTTTGTGGATAAGTTACCCACGAATTTTTCCGTGGATAATCTACCCACAAATTTTTATTAAGATACTATGATAGTCCCCCTATCTACTATATATATATATATATATATACATATATGCTCCTTTGCTTCACTCTCATCAAATAGCCCCTTTATTCCACTCAGCTTGAAATGCCTAAGCTTTATCACTATTTAAACGATACAAAAATATAATGCAATCAGTCTCAAAATATGAACAACTAACCAACAATACAATAATAAAAATGATCTCTATTTAGAATCTAAATACAAGAAATAACAAACAAAGCATCATATAGTACTAATATAAATATAAATACTCGTACAAAAGAAGATCCATTGTGAGAATATCAATATATAATTTTGGAATAAAAGGGAATCAAGTAGACACAACAAGAATTTCATTATAAAAGAGTTTCATTACAAAAGCTCATATAAGCGTAAAAAGGAGAGGATAACTATCACTACTCGCATTTGGAGTAGAAAGCACATCACCATCAAATAGAATCCTAGAAACCAACCTCTCCAAATTTGCTAACATTTTCCTTTGGAAATAGTGTGATGTGAATTAATCGAGATGCCCCTCCATTTACCTAAAGGATTGATCTCTAAGATTAGTAACTGAATAAACTTTTCCATCAACCAAGCAAGTTAATAAGGGGATGACAGATCTAATTGAGTGGAAATAGGAGATCTCTTTGTCAAATTCATATCGAAATCCTAAAGCTACAAATCAATCACTCTTATTGGATCACTATTGATTCACCCATTGTCATTCACCACTAGTCCACTACATGACCATTGCCATCCACAAGATGATGAAGGGTGAGAGAAGGGATAATTGACATTTGGGTTTGTTGAATCAACTTGTGGGTAGAATCAACTTTGTTGAAACATGACTATGGAATGTGATTGGGAAGACATTGATGCAGGCTTAGTTGGTTGGGTTTGGGTTTGGGTTTGGGTTTAGAGGAGAGGGCGGTGAAGGTTTTGGAATCAGCTGGGGAACTAGGATGGCATTGGTTTTTCTAGGGTTTGTGTTGATCGATTTAGTTGCTTGATGTGAATGAAGAGAGGGCACAGTTCAAATTGAATGGTGAAGAGAAGGGAGAAAGGGAAAAATAAAAAGGAAGAGAAAATGAGAAAAAAAAAGAGTACGAGAGGAGAGCGGAAACGCAAAAAAGAAAGAGGGAAATGAAAATAAAAAGAAAGGGGATTTTAAAGTAATTAAATTAAAAAGTTGTAGTTACCTATGAATGTTTTTTAGTTACCCATGGATTTTGTTATCAATGGCTCAACCCGTGGTAATTTAAAACAATTTTTTAATTATTTTTGTTGCACTTTCACAGTTATTTACAGATTTTCTTGTATTATTCACAGATTATATTACTGACGACTGTATCCATTGATAGTGTACAATCATTTTTGTTGTCTTTTACAATTATTGATGGATTTTTTAAGTTACCGAGCCACTAATTTTTTTGACTAGTTTTTCGACAAAATGTTTGTCAATAATTTTTTTTATGGTTACTTGTAGTTACTTATTTTACCGACAAATTTATTTGTTGGTAATTTTGAATTACTGATGGATTACAATCCATGGGCAAATATCTGTTGGTAAATAAGCATTTTTCTTGTAGTTTAGTAATTGATGCCTTGTTGTGTTTATAGATAGTGGTAGATGTATTATTGTCTGAATGGGATTCTATTCTTGAGGTTGTTGCAGTTGTATGTGTTTATGATTGAAAACAATAAACCACACATAAGAAAACAATCTAAGACATTTAAGATTTAAGAGGATGTCTCTTCAGCAAAAGAAGGGGAAATTCCTTATGCTTTCAAGGAAGTGATATATTTTGACATATGTCTTCCCTCTTAGTATTTGTAATGTAAATCCTCCTTGGTACTTAGATTATAGGAAAGCCTGGAGTGCGCATCCATGGCTGCGTTTTTAAATAGATTTACGAAAAGTTTAATGAAAAGAAAGGCTAGGAGGCCATCTGTGTTAAAGGGGGGAATCCCCTTTAGACTAGGTAATAAGGTTAACATTTTTCGATAAGGGAAGGATGTAGATAGGCAACCCCTTTGATAACAAAAGGTGATAGATGCTCTTTGACAAGTGAGAGTAAAGGGTTAAGAGGATATGACATTGAACAAGAGGGACGCCTTTTAACAACCTTGAGCTCAATCGGCCATATGATGGTAGTTAAGTGAAAGATAATACATTAAAATATACTTTTGGTCCCTTATCTTTGTACTAAAATTCATTTTGGTCTTTTATCTTTTCAAAGATTCATTTTTGTCATTTAACTCTCAAATTTGAATTAATGTAGTCCTTCCAAAATAGTGATTGCTTTTGATTTTAGGACACGATTTTGAACTATTTTTTGATCGATTCAAAATGTGAAACTTGTTCCATTAAATTCACCTACATGAAAACTATGGAACCTAACTAATGTTCAAACCAAAAAAAGGGCCATAAACATGGTGAAAATTATGTGAAAAGTGAATCCTATGAGCAATTGAAGGTAGTGGTTGAGAATAGAGGTGGAGGTGCGGTTCGTGACGATGGTTATTGGGAGAGGGAGGCAATGATGTGCAATGTGGTGGTAAGGTCAGTAGTTGAAATGTAAGTGAAGGAGATGAGTTTACCAAAGGACATGAATGAGATGCAGATGAGGAAGCTCATCCAAAGCTAGCATCACATATTAGGAAGAAGGAAGAAAAACTAGAGGAGATTAAGAAATTATATCATGTGATGTTTTTCTTAATATTTTTAATTTTTTAATTATATATTATAAACCATTGGAGTTACACTTGGTGTCAACAAATCATATCCCTATATATATTATTGTGTTATGTATACTATATATAGAGGGAGAGACTATCACATTATATCATATCTTATTGTGTTGTTTTCTAACACAACCCTTTCTCAAGATTAAAAATATACTAGACCAACATGATAAGATAGATATTAGATAAGATAATCATATCTTATTGGTGCACCAAATGACTAATTACAACAAGATTAAATATTTTTCATGTCTTATCTTATTATATCTTAACCACCAAACAGGCTCTCAAAATGTTAAAAACTTGAGGTTTACTAATTTTTTTTTTCTAGCTCTCTTTACTTCATACACTAAATAAGGAGCAACAAATACAAATAAATATTTTGTATCTTCTTTCCTACTCAATTAAACAAATATGTGTTCAATAATCTATAGTTGGTGTATGAGAATAAATATATGTCTTCTTATCTTTATTTTTTTAATTTAATTTTATTTGTATCTTTAGACAAAAGTATTTTTTATTTCTAACTTAATTATGTTTCTTAATTAATATATTTTTTTAGCATGATTATCTTTAGTCTAAATTCAACAATAATATTCTTATAAAATAATTAATTATATAATGTCCTCCTTTTCAAATTATCATTAGTCTTAATCTATATTATCGATCTTAGTTGTATAGCTTTTAAAATATAAATAGATCTATCTTACAAATATATTACATATTACTTTTTTGTGTATGAGTTTCATTGTATGTTTCAAGGGTGAGTTTGAGTGAGTTGGGCTGAATTTAAGAAATATTTAGATCCAATTTTGCTAATAATCCAAACTAAATCAACCCAGTCTTATTTGGGTTGAGTTGGGGTTGGATTAGGTGATCGGATTTATTAATCAAATGATAAAAAAAATGGAAAAAAGTAAAAATAGAAAATCATAAAAGAATGAAAGAAGGTTGTGATAATGTATCAATCGACAATGCCATAACATAAAAATTATAGAATTATAGAATTACATTATATAAAAAAATTAAAAAATTGTGTAAAAGAGTATAGGTTTAGGTTGGCTTAGGTAGTATCGAATTCTATGCATCAAGATTTGATACTCGAATTGATATCTTTAGGTTTGCAATTTTAAAATTCAAACCAGTCCAATTTTTCCTTTCCACTCCATTTGGATGATGAAAGATTTTGAGAGGAAAGTAGTAGAGTAGAAAGAAGTAGGCGAGAAGATAGAATGAATAGAAAATAGGTAGATTTTTAAATTGTTTAGATTGAAAGAAGTAAAAAAGAAGTAGAAGAGAAAGAAAAGTGATTATATGTGTTGTAAATACATATTTGTCCCTAATAATATATTTCTATAGGCCAAAACAAAATGGTATTTTCATCGTTTCAATTTTTTTAATGGGCCCACCAAAATTTTTGCACTTCTCCCACCTAAATTTCTTCACTTTTGGAGAGATTTATTTTTATTGTGGACACCACTACATTTTTCTATCTTCTCCTATTTCTCTATTGAGGGTTTGAACATAAGAGTTAGTTACTCATTACCACACGCTTTATTTCATGGGTTGTAATAAGGGGAACAAGGAAAAAAATTAAGTTTAATTGTTATACTACTTCTTTCCAAAATTATGTTTAGGGATAATTTACATAGATTAAGAAATACTTAAAAATATAAAATATTAATAAATTTAATTTAAAATATTCTTTTTTGATATAAGATATAAGTGTGGTTTGTTATTTATTAAAGTACTTTTTAAATAAGTTGTGAATTCTGAGTGCATTATTTCTTGTAAAAATTAAATTTAATTATTTTAAATAAGAGTATATGTGAAAAAAAAAACATAGTTAATGAAACTTGAAATTTGTAAAATATCAATAGTTTTAAAATAAAAGAGAAAGCTAAACCAAAAGGGTAATATATGTTAAAAAAATTACACTTTTAATTAATTATAAATTATTTCAAAGTAATTATTATAAAATTAATTTTTTATTTTTATAATTGAATGATAATATAAAGTTTGAGATAAAATTATCTAATAAAAAATTATTGAGTAATGTAATAGTTAGTATAACTTATAACAATGTAATTTGATTCCTCCTCACTTTAGATTAAAAGTTCTTATTATATAGGTCATGTTTATAAAATCTTATATTAATTTAAAATTATTTAGTACTTCATATATATTAACATAAATATACTTTTAAAACATATAAAAAAGGAACACTTAGTTGTTCATTTTTTTATAAAACTTTACACAAACAATTAAGGTAATATATAGTTATAATTTAATTGTTACATCGATACAAATCTCATATAACGTATGGCCATTTGTTTTTCTTTAGAGAGAATATGTTAGTAAGCTGCAATTTGGTTGAATTTTAATATAGTTGAGAGAAAAAAAATTGGTTGGTTGTAGAAATAATATGTGAAATGCACATCCAATTGAGAGAAGAGAAAAAATAGTGAGAACACCTAATTGAGAAACTAGAAAAAGTGTGAATATTACACCCCAAATTGTGTTTTCTAAGTTATAACATATGGGTGGATAAATATAATAATTTTATTAAAAATTATAATAAAAGAGCATTAATAACATTAATGATATGTTTGGAGGAGAGAAAAATTAAAGAGAAAAAATACGAATAATGATGTATTTCCTTTTGTTTGATTAGGGGAAAAGGTGGAAAGAAAAAGAAAAGAAATGTTGACTTTTAGAAACAAAAAATCAATTTTTTTCCTTTCACTTTTCCTTCAGAAAATTATTTTCTTCCTTGCTTTCTTTCCACCCTATCAAACAAACTATAAATGTCATGTTTTTTAATAAAAGTTTTCTACTTTCAATTCTTTATGCACTTTCCTAATACATAAAATTGTAAAACACCTACTCCTATGTTATAAATTAACATCCAAATTAAAATCCCTAACTTGGATAGTTAAGTTCTCACTCTCCTCAATCTCTTAATAAGATATTCACAACGTTTTCTTTCTTCTCTCCTGGGAGGTATATTTCACACACCTCCATAATTAGTCAAAAAAAATCTCTCTTTCAATTATTTCAAATTTCCTTCCTTTTACCTTTATCTGCATACTTGATTTTCTTAAACACATCTGTTTCAATTTGAAAAAAATCTTACATGACAATTGAAATTATTTATTGTAAATAAAAATATAATTTAAATATAAAAATATTTATTTATTATAATTTTTAATTATAATATAATTTACAAATCTAAATATTTATTTATTATGAATTATAATTATAATTATATAAAAATAAATGTTTATGTTGTACAATGCATAGGCTAAATTTATAGTTTAAATACATGCTAACTCCTTAAACCTTTAATAAGGGTTTTTTTTTTTTTTTTTTTTTTTTTTTTTTTTTATAATGTGCACCCTTGCACATATTAGAAAATAATATAGAGTAGTAAAAAAGATAATGAGAGAAATAAGATGTTAGGACAAAGGACGAACGAGATTTCTCAATTATTTTGATTATATCAAACAAAAAGAAATAGCTCACAAAAAAAAATCAAACAAAGTAATAAGTTTTTCAAAGTTAAAATAAGCAATGAGCATCAAATGAATAAATCTATTATTGCATCTTACCAAACAGACGATTGCAAATGTGCCTTGCACCTTACTCTATTTGTTGTTTATTAGTCTATATACATTTCAAGAATGAGCACGCTAATATCCTCGAAAAAGGTTTTTGAAAAGCATGTCAATGTACCTACTCTTTGAAATGACACAACACCTACCAAAGAGGAGCATAGCATTGTACTTTTCTAAAGAAAAAGCAAACATTCTCACTACCACAAGATATGGTACGAGAAAAGGAAGATAAACATACTACTTTATCATATCAAAGTGCTAGTTGGTAAAAGGCATTTAATGCCCCAACGAATACTTTCTTCCTAAAGGAGAACATATGAAGAAAAGCTCGATCTTAAAGCTTTAACAACTATCTTTCAAAGGCCTCTATAAATACTAGGGATTAGTTGTACAAGTTAGAAGAGTTCTCGCTACATGATTATATATTCTTTTGCTTTGTAAACCTTAAAGCTCTAGCTTTCTAAGAAAACTTGTACATCTTGTAAATCTGTAAGAGAAAAAGAGACTTGAACTTAAGTTTGTACATTCGTCTGATAAGACGATTAGAAGTCAATTAGCTTTACCCTTTACCAAATATCTTTGTGATTTTGTTTGAAGTTTGAAGAGGCTTTGTTAAAAAGAATAGTTGGGTATTTGCTTGGAGAGACAAGTGAAAAACTACTTGGGTTGAACCTAAAGAGACTTGTGTGAAAGAATACTTGTAACTTTGAATAAGTTAGTAAAACTTGGTAGTGTGCCAAGAACTGAACATAGTCTTAGGGTGAGACGAATTAGTATAAAATCCCTTGTGTGCTTTGTTCTTCCCTTTGATCTTTTATCTTTGTTTGAACTAACATTGTGATTCAATCTGTGGTTTTTGATCTTTGTTTTCAATAAAGATTTGCAAAAAAGTTTGAAACACAATTCAACTCCTTTCTTATGTTCCCATGTGCTTTACATAGGATTAGTTACTATTATTCAGAGAAAATAATAAACTAATAAATTTAATTAGTGTAATAATAGAGTTTAACATGTGCAAGGTTACACATTATAAAAAAGAATAATTTTAAATCCTTCTATAAAATTCTTCTATTTTCTTTTTATGGTAAATATTAAATGCGTTTTTTATTTTTAAGATATTAAATGTATTTATTTTTTAAGAAAATAAGTTATGCATTAACAGTGTAAAACAATTTTACATTATAATCCAATCACAAATCACTGTATATGGTAAGTTTGTGGACTTTTACAATAATTACCTTGAACGTCATACTAACGGTGATTTTTAATTGATTGATAATGTAAAACTTTTTACATTAACGTTGCATAGCCATTAAACTCTTAATTTTTTATTCAGTACTTTTTTTATAAAGAAGAAAATTTGTAAGAGAATTAATAGAAAGATATAGGGCCCTGCTATTCCCACCTACTTTTTTGCTGTTTTCACCTTCTGCTTTTTCCTAAAAATAGTAAAATTACTATTTTACCTTCATTTCCTTTTTATTCTTTCCCCACCCATCTTTCTCACCACCGTTTGACATTGTGTTACACTCTTCATCTCTTCCTCTCGCACGTCCATTTCTTCATTCTAACCACCATTACTGTTGCTGAAGTCCCCACCTACCACTTTCTCATTGCCACACTTCATCGGTGTCCCCACACTTCGCCATTTCAGTATTTGTCCACATAGGTAAGCTTTTCTTCCCTTTTTTTTTCACCTCAAGGTTCGACGGAATTGTAATTTTGTTGTGTATTGATACATAATGAAGTGTATCTAGGTAGGATACATAACAAAATCGCAATTTCGTTATGTATTTTTGTTGCATACATAACGGAATCATGATTGCATTATTTATCTAGGCAGGATACATAACAAAATCGTGATTCCGTTATGTATATAAAATTTTTAATTTTTTCCTTTATTTATTTAATATATTTAAATAATATATTTATTAGTTATTGATTGACCACAGGATTTGCGTGATGGAGCAAAGTTGGATTACATTGAAGACTAAGTTCGTGAACTAGCATTTCTGGATACGACTTCAACGTGTCCTCCTATAGAGAAGGTAAAAAGGAAAGAAACATCGAAGTCTAAAAAATCCACTAAATGTCTTCTTTCGATGTGGGAGCAAGTTGATGTAATGCACACGATTGTAGATAGTTCATCACCTCATACTGTGCCTCTTAAAGTTTACCGTGACACTAAATGCACAAAGGGTGTGCCATTTATAGATGAATTTTCGTATGAGTTGCATGAATATATTGTCCATATTGTTGACGTGAAATTAGACGAAAATTGCAATTATCGGGCAATTGCATCTTTGCTAGGTAAGGGTGAGGAGTCTTGGCCCCTAGTTCACAATGATTTGATTTGGGAACTTCAACAATGGCATGTTCAATATGCTGAGCTCTTTGGCATAGAACAACGAGTGAATGAACTTAAGACCTTTTATATGTTGACCATCACACAATAACAAGTTATGATAAGTGGATGTCCATTCTCAACATAGGTTATGTTATTGCTAGTCGATATAATGTTGTGTTGGTCCATTTATCCAAGCTGCAAAGATGGACATTTTTCCTTTTCGGAGTTGACTACCACCTGTTGGACATCACCGACTTATTGCTATTAGATTTGTTCATGGTTGTCACTTTGTGCAGGTATACAAATTCTAATTATTCTATTATTTAGCATTGTAAGTGTCTTAATGTGTTTACTAACTTTATACAAATGTATCTTTTTCTAGGTTTATTTAAAAGATATAGCTCCTTTATCTCTTATCGTATGACAATGGCATAGGTACTGTAATGAAGATGCTCGTTCATGGCAAAATTCATACTTGCATCGCATACAACATTTCAATTCCTTATTTGTATCTAGAAGAGATGAATATGTAGTAGATATTACTAAAGATTCATTATAATCACATGAATGTATAGTTGATCATTTATTTTGTCATGCAAACTTATTTTATTATGATTAATGTTATGGTAATGACTTATATTTCATATCAATGGATATTGGTTTTGGTCCTGTTTTCTATCTGGTTGTCTCTGATATATAATCAGCCTGATATGCAATCTTCAATCTGTCAACTTACATAACGAAAACACATTTCCGTTATTTTAGTGGGGGTGCACCCTAAAAACATAATGGAAAAACGTTACCATTATGTATTGAATCGCAATACATAACGAAATTATGTTTCCATTATGTGTTTAGGTCGCACCTCATACTTACACAACGAAAACGCGTTTTACTACACAACAAAAACACGATTTGATCAAAGAGTATTTTTGAAAAAATTTACCAAACACGTGTTGGGGTTAAAAAAGCAAAAAAGTGGGGTGGGAATAGCAGCCCCTAAAGATATATCATTATTCTGTAGAAAAAAAAAACTTTAAAAGTTAAAGCATAGGGAAAACAACTAGAGTTCAACAAAGAACAAATAGTCAATCAAAACTAATTTCAATTCAAAATTAAGTATGATCCTTGAGACCATACTCTTAAAGACCTTCACCACATTAAGCTCAAAAATTGTGAGTAACTGCTCACACAATCCAATTTTGAGTACAAACACAACTATCTCATGATCCAATCTATTAAGTCAATTAATCTGATTAATATTTCAAAAGAATAGTTTTAAATTTTCATACAACTTTCCACAAATTCTCTTAATAAATAAAGAAAAAATTAAATATATTTTATACTTTTAGATGTTGAATACATTAACTTTTTCATCCAATAAATAATTAAAAAATTGGTAAAAAAAATTATAATAAAAAATATAACACTACTCATTTCAAAGGCATCTTAATTTAGGGGTGAAAATAAGTTAAGTTGAATAAGATTTTGCTTAAATAATCTCTGCCTATTTAAAACAAACTATAAACTGTGTAAATTAAAACCACTACTACTCAAGATATGGGAAAGAGCAAAAATAGATAGGTTAGACTTTATAAGAATCAAGTCTAACTTGTTTATATGATATAAGTTTATTTTTAAGATATAATATGACCTTTATGATAATTTAAATAAGGATAAGTTTATTTTTTAATAGATTTATTGGCTTGACTTTTTATGTATATCCGACATACTTAATATTTAAAAAGGCACATAAATATATAATTTTAATACATTATAAACAAAATTAATATAATAATAACAAATTTGATATTTATATTTATTTAAATAAATCAACTTTTTAGGCCTAGCAAAACTTTTAAACGACCTAAAGCTTAATCTTTTTAAACTAAATAAACTTTTATAAAAACCTTAACCAAGTTTATTTCCTAAGAAAGCCAAACTTGGCCCATAAGCTCCGACCTCATTTATTCCCACTCCTATCACAATTGAACCAACCTTGAACTACTACCAAATTACTTTTACTGGCGACTGAACCAAATCATATAAAAGTAGTTATTTCAATAGCATATACCCGTGACGCATACTTATATCCTTTTAACAACTCTCTTAATTATCAAAAAATATCAACCAAATTTCATTTCTAACCATGTTAAATATTTTTATGTTTTCATTCAATATTTTGTTTTAAGAAACCAGGAAAAATATTAGAAAAGTTTGTTAGGAATATTAACATTATTACTCTTCCATAAATTAGTGAACTCTTCATCTAGATAAAACATCCAGATATCAAATTTGCAAGGTAAGACAGTGAAAACCTTAAGATTTGGATGACAACTAGTTTGAAAAGGAACTTTCGGCCAATATATTCAGAACTTAGCAATACATTTGTAAAAGATGCTCTACCAGTCCTTCAGCAGCTGACTAGCAACATCCTTGTAGCTAACTTTCTTTTTCTTTGTAGTTGTAGGCTCTGCTTCTGCATTGGAGATTTCAGGTAGCTTCTCTTCTCTAAAACTACGATTCATAGGTTGCTCATCTTTTTTGGTGGCAAGGCTAGGAATCATGTCAAATAACATCGCCTGCAGGGGGTCAGCAGAAATTTCAAGTTTCTCAGTCACCTCCGTGTTTTGGTCATTGTGCCTATCAGTCATTTCTATTTCAGGAACCAACAACATTCTTTCATGTTCATTGTCCTTCAAGATCTCTTGCTTGTCTACCTTATTTTGTTCAGAACTTTCCACTGTGTCAGCAACTTGGACATTTTCTCGTTCATCAGTCTCCTGGGGTTCTGAATGTTTCTTGTAAAAATCTAGACTTCCTGCTCTAGTGTCAATCTCCTGCTCAATTGGTCGTTTGTCCCGAGAATCACTTTCATCTGATGATTCATATTCACATATTTTAGCAGGCTTTTTCACAATTTGTGCTCGAGCTCTTCGAGCTTGTTTGCCAGCTGGTTTTGCTTTTTTGATACCACTGCCTGCAGGTCTTCCTCTTTTTCTTTGGCCACCCTTCTCTTGGGATACCAAAGCCATACTGTCTTCACACGCAGCTTTTGCACTTCTCTGTTGATTTCCCTTGTCAGAGAAAGAAATATTTTGGTCTTCTACATTATCTCCACTCAGATGAGCCTCTAACGCCAAGTCCTGTTCACTAAAACAGATAGCAAAAAACCATCAAATGCTAAGGAAATTATTGATAGAATAGAAGTGCTAAGGATGACTGCTACATTTGACCACAGTTAATACCATCAATTTTGCATTTGTTGCCTGATGTACCATTTCAAACACCAGGGGTTATCATCCTCAATATTCTTAGCAGAGGCATATTATAACGCTGAAAGAAAATGTTTGAAACATGTTTGAAATAAATAGAGATTTGTCAAATACTAAATTCCAATTTTTATCAATCCACCGGCTCAGTTTTGCCAGACAAGGAAATGATTTCACTGCATGTATCAGTTCTTCACACTTCATAGTCTAACAATATAATGTGGAACATGGGTTCAAATTTGATTGTGTGAGCTCTTCAATTCAATTTATCATTTTTTTATTATATTCCCATTTCATTTTATTTCAAGATGAAAACAATGACATTTATAGGAATTTGTAGCGTTTGGGTTTGGCCTTTTCTAAAGCTATTCTTGCAAATTGTCAGCAAATTTTCCCCCCTTCAGTAAGTAAAACGATTTATGATGTGTGGTTCATTAAGTATGAAACTTGTCATCAGATTCATTTTTTCCTCAATATAAAAGATAAGTTATATCAGAGAGGAACGAGGAAAATCAAAACTAGCAGTAGGATAAGATATTCTCCAAAACGGAAAGAATATAAAACAAGGAAATAATCAAGAATGCAGCAAAATTGTTCAATCTCGTTGCACATCAGAACTAGAAACTCCCTTGGAACAGTTATGATCAACGCAAGTGAGAAGCTATAAACACAATGCTATCTCAATGCAAATCTAAAGGAAAAAAGGATGCCATTAAAACTGTAATCAGATTGGTTCAGTTAAGGATACAAATAGCAAAGCAATAATTATGGTTTGGAGAGGCCAACTCATACCTCAGTAAATTACATCTCCAGCTACTATTTCTTTCAGAAGTAAAAATTGATACAAATTTTAGAACAAAGGGGTAAAAGGTCAAAAGACTTACAATTTCAACCTACTTACTTTATTAATGCTTCAGTAAGTTAAAGTTAATTCTAGAATCTACTGGTTTACAGTAATACATTCTACTAATATGAAATGCTTTAGCTGTCAATCTTTCTATTTCACTTCCTAATATATGCCAGTCAACTATAGCATCCCCCATTTCCCAAGAAGGACTCGGCATAATACCAATGTTACAGGTTACGGCATTTGTGAGGAACATATATATCAAAATATTAAAGCAATTGGATTCACAAAAGGTTCCAACATTGTCATCCCCCAAAGTCACAGAATCTAAATGCTGGTCATGCATAAACTTACCAATCTTCAGCAGTTGACTCTTCTATTCCCCAGGGCTTCAAACTGTAAGAGTCTTCTGGTAATCTTCGGCTACTGTTTAAACAATCTTCTAACCACTGGGATTTAACTACATGCAACCTCTTGCTTCGGAGAATTTTTCTTTCAACTGAAGTGAAACTACAGAGTTGAAGTCACCCACTCCCCTCCCAACCCAAAAAGGAAAGAGAAAGGAAGGGGGGAGGGGGAAGAGAGTATGTGAGGACACAAATAAATAACATACAAATCATTATCATTCACCTAGTGATGTCAAACCATGCTGGGAAATTAAGTTTTTATTCAGCACTTTTTTTAATAAGAGAAGGAATTTATTAAGATGGAGAATCTCATTAAGCTGGGAAATGAAAATAGTTCATAACTCTACAATATTTAGGGAAGGAAGAAAACTTACACTGTGAATACCAATAAGACAAGCCATACCAACACCATTGTACACTGAATGTCAAATTTATGAATGTTATTTTTGGTCTTTTTCATCTTTGGTAACATATACTTACAAAAGCCCAAATGATGAATATTTGGGTACAATGGCATTATCCATAATTTATTATTTTGTCACCTTTATCCATGGATTATTTTTGTAAACCGTTTTGAATTATTTTTAGTACACTTGAATATTTGTATGCCCATTTTCGAGAATTTAAGTCAAAACAGGGCATCTTATATCAAACCTATCCTAATACTCCACACGCAAGGTGCGGCTACTGAACTTTTTCGTCTAATTGAAACAACCTAGACTCTACTCATACATATGTATGCTCCTCTCCATGGTGTGATTTTCTTACATCTTGTACCTAATGAACTGCATCCTTCTTCTGCATTATGGATCAAATTCCTCACTCCTTATTTTACATGATGTACCTATCTATCTTGCATCTCCTTATGTTTTTGGTTGTACCTTTTGATCATAATCTTACTCCAGTCTCTAGGTAATAAAAAGCTCACTGCAAAAAGCTTTCAAGTGTCCTCTGCTTGGGTACTCTGGTAAAAGTAATTGTTCACTTGATTTAGGTCATCACCTTCTAACCTTGGTAGACCCTATCCTTCCAATTCATATTTATGATCCATCTTCTAACTATGAGATTCCTCCTCCTGTTCCTACCTCTCTGGTCCTTCTTGCCCTCTTATTTATTTTTTGTGCTGACCACAACACAACATTGGGGCCAGTCTTGTTTTGGAGGATGTTCTCCAATCTTTATGAATCACCACCTTCACTTGTTCTATGCTTTGGTTCCCACATTAGACAGTTCCCCCATCGCTATTCGAGAAGGTAAACAGTCTACTCAAACCTCATCCTGTTTATGATTTTCTTAAGATTGCCTTTTTCACAGAACTACACTTTTGTTTCAAGAAAGCCCTTAGTTTCCATTCCTAAACTCACGGGTGATGCTGTCTTGTCCAAGTTGTTAACAAGTAATGAGATGAGATGTCCACTCTACAATCTAATGCCACATGGAATCTAGTTTCTAAACAGTTGGCTGTTGGTGGGTATTTACAGTCAAAGTTGGTCTAGATGGCTCCATTAATCATTTGAAGGGTTGTTAGTAGCCCTTGACTACAATTATACTTTTTCTCCATTTGCTAATACCGTCTCTGTTTAACTATTCCTCACCATAACAGGTGTTCAGCATTGGCTTGTTTATCAGCACAACATAAATAATGCCTTCCTACGTGGTGATTTACAGGAGAAATGTTTATATGGAACAAACAACTGCCTTTGTTGCTAAGTGGGAGTATAAAATCGTGTGCATGCAACATAAATCTTTGTATGGCCTCAAGCATTTTCCTCAAGCTTAATTTTGCAACTTCAACATTGTTGTTCAAGCATTTGGTACAACTCATAGTGGAGCTGATTATTCAGTTGACTATCAGCATCAATCTCCTGATCAATGCATCTACCTTATTTATGTGGATAACATTGTTGTCATTGGAACAATGACTGAGTTGATATTGAATAATTAAAGCAGCATTATTTATTCACACATTTTTCAGACCATGGAAAGCTTTGATATTTTCAAGTATTGAGGTTTCAAGTTTTTAGAGAGTATTGTAAAGGAAACTATTTCTGTATTCTAATGAAAAACGATTAAAGTGATGAGATACAGTATTTATATTGTTAGAAAACAGTTGCAACTTAAATTTCAGTTACAACTGATCTGAAACTACTGACTCAACTGAAAACCAACTAGCTAACAACAGTCTGAGCAATCTAAGTCAGAGGACTTGCACTACGCAGGCCCAGGAAGTACAACCAGATTTTATGTCGTCAGAAAATAAGAGGTACAGCAATATATCTCCAATAAATAGTAGCAATCCATACCTGGACCGCCTATATAAGCAAGTTTTTTGAATTAAAAAAATATAACAGTGGCTCAAACCAGTTTTGGACCAGTTTGACCAGTTCTCTGGTTATCCGGTTTTTCGGATTGTTCAAACTGATGACTTGATTGATTCACTATTCTCCCATCGAACTTGCTAGTCCAGTCTAGTTTTTTTTTTTTCTTCCTCATATATAAGAAGAAACATGCAAAAATAAAAAAACCAAACAGAAAATTTAAAAACTAAAACTATCCTGTAATTAACAAATTGTAATGCATAAGTAGTTGATGATGCACACTTGACAAGGTGCCAATAGAAAGATCACTTACCTACTCTCTATTTCTTCAAAGTCAGTCTGACATCCTGGCACAAGCAACGCCACTAAATGGGTTGCACTAGTAAGATCAGAGGTAACTTTTCCACCACCCATGAGAACTTCAAGCTTGAATCTCCTCAAAGCAAGTTGCGATATAAAATGCCAATCTCCTTTCCTATTGAAAATATTGAATAATCAGAGCACTAAGGAGCAAACTTAGTGAAAATAATAATCATAATCAAAATCCTAAATCTCATAAAGTTAAAAAATAGATTTGATTTAAGATTATTATATCTTACAAGGAAGGTATTGCAGTGTGGAAATAAATGGAGCATCCATTACATAAAGACCACTTATCCTTTGGGCAGTATTTTTTCCTGTAATGATCGACGGTGCTGACATCTTCTGACCTATGAATATTGCTTAAGAGCTGCAAAAGAAGATATAAATGAAAGTTAACTCAATTTACCGAGGCATAACCTGAGTTGACTTTGCTAAATATTAAGGAAAGTAGTTACTAGTTAAGATGTAAACAAGCCATCATATGGCAAAGGTCCACAGTACACAAACAGCACAGAAGTTATCATTTGGCTCCCATAAAAAAAGAGTGCAACAATCAAAGGGAAAAATGCACTAACACACTTGATTTAATTGAAAACCATACCCCAATTTTCACATTAACATGGTGGTTTGTTTCCTTCACATTTCAATATGTGAATTTTTACTTAGGATAGATAGAGGGTAAATTTGACAAGATAGAAACTAGCTAGTAGCAAATGCTATTACTTGCTTGATGTCTCCAAGATCAAGATCCAAGTAGTAAGAGTCTGAGAACTCATCAATTTCTTCTTGTAACTTCTTCTTTGTCAGTTCAGATAGGAAGAGGAAGTACCTTTCAAAAGAAACATTGAAAGCAATATACAATCAGAAGAGCTTTTACAGGATGTAAATAAGTTTATATTCAGTCATATAACTCACTTCGGCTGTAAGCAGACAAGCTTCTTTTGTGCTAAACAATCTAATACCCAAGAATAATGAATGATATCACCATGACGTTTTGCTGCTTCGAATTTAAACCCTACGGTACAGACACAAGACAACTGTTTTTTATTAGATCTTCAGCCAATAAAACTGTCCTTTTCATGCAGATGCATTTGCACATATACATAAACACACACACACACACTCACACACACAGAGAGAGAGAGAGAGAGAGAGAAAAGAACCCTTGCTGTCTGCTGCAACACAATGCGTGACTGAGTTATTCAAATTCATTGAAAAAGTTCCCCCATTCTCAGCAATAATTTTGTGCAAGGACTCGAGAGAATGAGATGGAGGCACATTAACAAAGTCTGTGCATGTCAAGGGAAACTATATTGCACCAATAAGCATTTTAAAATAATCAGCACGATTGATAAAATTAAGTATTTCTCTAATGCTGTTACACTGTCAACTTTCAGAAAAACTATGAGAAGGAGTAAAGCAACATAAAGTATCTTTATAATGGAAAGAATTGTGTTCCTTCTATTTTATGGCAGCAAAAGGCCCTTCTACTATGAGGAACACAAGTATAATGGAGCCTGAGGGGATTGTCATCACATTTTGTGCATATGCAATTGCTTTCCTTTTGACACAACAAGCATTTCGGTGAATGTGGAGTGAGAAAAAAAAAATGTGAACATATGGAAGCTCATGCAACTTGAAAAAAATTAAGGTAGTTGTACAATGTCATACAGGATAATACAAAGGACTAGAAAACCTTCATGCAGACTAATACACCACCTTTAACATGAGGAACTATGTATAAAGGCATGATTTTAAAACAAAACATCCAAAAATAAAAAAAAATTCAGCAATTAGTGGACAGATGATTGATAGCTAGCAAGATTCTCCGGGATACAGAACATCATATTTGAAAATATTAAGGAACCCCCCTTAACACTTGAAACATCAGTTTGAATTAAATGAGAAGGAACAATGGACATCTTTTTCTTTTCTCCCATAGTGAAGGATTTCGTTCGTTTTGGTTTACTGTCCTGCTTGCTGCCATATTTTGTATCCCTCTGTGTGGTACCATTGCTAGACTGTACTAGTTCTATAAATGCTGTAAAGGGAGAAAAAGAAAGGAATCAATCTTACCGCAACATCATAAATGAAGATATCAAAATCCTATTTTGCAAATCCCTTACATTGAACATCAAGGCATTCATACCAAGCTTTGTCATATCTCACCCTGTCAATCCTAGGAAATCTCAGACTATAAGGTGCAGCAAATACCTGTAAATAAAATCATTCAGATTAAAACTGTCCAGTTCACAAGAAAAGAAAGATTATGTAGACAGAAAACCTTCCACTTTCAGATAGACACACTGCATTTGTAAGGACATACCTCAGATTCTATAGTTCGGATATCACTGGTTATAGACAGAATAATTGATCTGCATGAAGAGAAGAGTAAAATACAAGTGGCATATACTTAACAAGTTCATAATTAAGGTGAAAATACTTACTTCTCAGGGCTATCAACCCACACATCAGGTCTTTCTTTTGAATGGTTAGTTACTTGATAAAAACTTGGCGGCCCCTTCTTTGGATATTCGTACTTTCTGAGAAAGAGGCAGAGAAATTGAAGATGTTAAAGATATAATTTGATCTCTGTAAATATGGAACTATGTAAAGCTAGAAATTAGGGATCTTTTTTTATTTTCTTTCCATGTATCCTTATTTGTACTCAGTGTTGTTAATGGCAGATGGCGGAACATGGCGGCGAGCCCAAAATCCGCCATATACATATGGTAGATGGCATGGCGACAAATGGCGGAAGCCATGGCAGACAAAAAAATAAAATATATATATACACACTAAAAAACAGTAGATATAAAAAAAACTAAAAAAACAGCAGCTATATCATACTTAAAAACATCACAAGTTTCACAAGAACAAAGTCATAAACACCTAACAACTTCATTCAAGAGTTCCAAACAACAACAAAATGATTACAACATAATCTAAACACAAAATAAGGTCTCTAATGTCCCTCTAATCCTCTTCCTCAACCCCAACATAATCCTCTTCTTTGTCATCATCAAGTGAAGCATATCCCTCTCCCTCTTCTCCATTGGATTCCTCAAAATTATGTATAATCTCTTCTTCGTCGGATTCTTCATCCTCAAATTCCACATCCTCGTATTCTTCTTGAACCGATACTAGCTTCTTTTTAGAAGATGCAGCCACTCCCTGTTTTTTAGATGTGTGGGCAGCTGTAAGAGTAGGACCACCACTTGATGGCTCCTTCCTTTTGTTCCTTTTGCGCCTAGTATACATTCTAGGCTTTGCAACCCCCGATGCCTCATAAACAATTTCCCAATTTAGGGCATTATCATCATCAAATACCAACTCATTTCCACCATCTTCATTATCATCATCCATCTCTCCCACCAACCACTCATTGCACTCATCAATATCATTGGGAGAAATTGGGTCAATTTCATCTCTAACATTATATCTTTGCTTGAGTTGTTGGTTTTATTTGACAAACACCAAATCATGCAACTTCATATGTTCAAGCCTATTCCTTTTTTATTGAATGAATCTGCAACATAACATAAATATAGTTATGTTATGACCATCAAACTAAAACAAAAAATATAGATATTATGAGCCTATGACAATTACTTGCTCAAATACACTCCAATTTCTTTCACATCCTAATGCACTGCAAGTCAGGCTCAAAATCTTGATACCTAGCCTTTGCAAATTTGGAGCATATTGGCCATACATTTGCCACCAATAAGCAGTATGACTTAGAATTTTAACACTAAAGTATAAAACTTTAAAAAAAACTTCAATTAGTAGGAGTGGTGTTCTTAGTTTCTTACTAGGAGAAGTGGTTTTCTTGCTTCTAAGTGCAAAATCACAATCAAAGAGACCAGCATCAATCTTGTAGAGCTGCAACTCAGATAGTATTTTTTGTTGCACCTCAGGTTGTGGAACCAACCTCCTAATGCAATCATACAATCCATTTGTGACCTCAAAATCAAACTCCTGTGTTGTCATAGAAGAACTTCGAGTTTAAGAAGTGGCCAGCCGCATGCAATGGCCTATGAAGTTGGCAATTCCATCTATCATCAATAATTGCAAACATATCTTTGTATTTGCTATCATTGTTGTTGAAAGACTTAATAATTGTTTCTTTTGCTTTGTCCATTGCCTCATAAATATAGCCCATGGCCGGTTTTCTTTCACCATCCACAAGACGAAGCACTCGAACAAGTGGAGCCATCACGTTAAGAGTGTAAACCACATTCTTCCAAAATGATGGCATGAGCACAACTTTTGTTGCCTCTTTCCCTTTAGCCTCCTTAGACAACTTGTTTAAGGTCCATTCATTAGAAGTAAACATCCTTCTAATATTTCCTTTCTCTATATGAAGCCTTTCTAAGGATAGAAAGGATGTGGTAAATCCAGTAACTGCATGTCTCACCAATTCCCTTTTGTTTGTGAAATTTCTCAACAAACTCAAGGTACTAGAATGGGCATAGATAAACCCAACTAGATTGATTTCCCTTTTAATTGTCTTCTTAATCAAGGGAAGCTTCCCAATGTCTTCAAGCATCAAATCAATACAATGAGCTGCACAAGGAGTCCAATAAAGATGTGACCTTTTCTCCTCCAACTTTTTACCTGCTAAAACATAGTTGCTCCCATTATCAATGACAACTTGAACAACGTTCTCTTCTCCAACTTCCTCCACAAGAGAGTCAAGCAACTCAAAGTTTTTCACCTGTCTTCACAAAATTAGAGCCATCAATAGAGTTAATAAACATTGTCCCAGCTGGAGAGCTTACCAAAAAATTAATGAGACATCTTTGTTTCCATTCAATCCATGCATTTGACATAATAGAACAACCAAACTTGACACATTGTTCCCTGTGGCCTTTCATCAAATCATGAGTGTATTCTAATTCCTTCTTTAGTAGTGGAACTCTAATATCATGATAGCTAGGAATGGGCAAATGTGGTCCATAGGAACCAATGGCTGCAACCATATCTTCAAAGCTCTTCAACTTAATGAGGTAGAATGACAACCCAGCTTGATACCAAAAGTGAGCAATATATTGATGCACCCTATCCTTTGCTTCCTTGTCACATGCATCTCTTATGCTAGCTTGCTTCAACTTCTTTCTTTAACTTATAGCAACTTCTGGCTTCTTACAAAATAGATCAATTGGCCCTTTTTTAGTGACATTCTTCCTCCTTGTTGTAGTGGCACAGTGCTAGAGTACTCAAACTCATCTTCTTCACTTTCATCACATCCGATAGGAGCCAAATCAAAATCTCTAACATTTGGCAAATAAACACTGTCCTCCTTCTTTTTGTTGGTTAGATATCCCTAAAGCTCCTCTCTTACATCCTTTGGGTACTTTTGGCAAGGAGCAACATTGCCCTTCTTCCCCATCAAGTGTTGTTTGGCTTGTTATTCCTCCCTTAGTGACTTTTGCGCAAAAATTACAAACAATTGTGTTTGTATCTCCTTTTTCAAGTTGATGACATTATTTTCAACCAGGGTCTGTCCTGGAGTTTGCCCTTGAGTCATGTGTAGAAGCTTCAGCCATTGTAGAAAAAAGGTTGAACAAAACAAAATTTAAAGAATGATCAAACAACAGTACAGTATTACTGTAGAGAATAGAACAAAACAGAGAACAGAGAAATTTAAGAGAATAGAGAACAGCCAGCACTCAGCAGGGATTTAGAGAATAGAGAAATTTAAAGAAATTAAAGGAATGGAGAACAACAAGAAATTAAAAAAAAAAAAGAAGAGAAGGTGGTGGGTGCTGGAGATAAGAAGAAATGAAAGCTAAAAAATAGAGTAAAACAAAAAAGAAATAAGAAAACAGAAAAAAAGAAACTCACCAGAGATGGTGATGGTAGCTGTCACCGGAGAAGGTCGTCGGAGTGGGGTTGCCGTCACCAGAGTCGCTGGAGTTGGAGAACGTTTGCTGGTGAAGGACACAGAACGCTAGTGAAGGACGGAAGGGTGCTAGAGAAGTCACAAAACTTCTCTCTTGGAGGCTTGTTTAGGGTTTTAACCACTGAACCAGGTTGGGCTACAGGCCCATTCCCTTTTCTTTTCTTTTTTTCATAGAAATCCTGCAATGTCCTACCATGGGCGTAGTGGCCGCCACGAACGCCATGCATTTGGCGGCTGCCATAGGATGCCATGAGGAACCTGCCTTGCCACTGCCATTTTATGGCATTTTTGTATGAAACCGCCCAGCCATTCTGCCATGGCAGCAATTTAACAACACTATTTGTACTTTTCATTACTATTATAAATACAGACCTAAAGTGTGTGGGTATATACACATTCAGTAAAACCTACATGGTATCAATGAATAGGTTTATTGCAATAAACCTTCCGCCCTAGGGGTGTGCTTCTCACGGGTGCACAATACTAGTGAGACTGTTTTTCACCCCCCTTGCCACTGAGCCCAACCCACTTTGACACTACTAGGCGACAGGAGTCGCCCTTCTCCGACAATCAAAACGCCGCCCGCCCCATTGCCATCTGCCACTGGATGAGCTGCCACGTGCCGCCTCTCTTCGACGTGTGTAACTCACATGCCTGCACCATATCGGTGCGTGGACCCTTTTCTGGTGAACCCACACACTGACGACCCTTCCACTGGACCTCTCTCCCTTCGACGAGCCTACCAGGACCCTTTTTTCCTCTTTTCACATGGTGACCACTGGTTCCTCTGCAACTCTGCTTCTGGTGCGACATTTACCAATGTCTTGTTGATCCCCTGTGAAAAATTGACTAGGACAACGAATTATAGTACTTGGGCTGCTACTGTCCAACTATGGTTCTATGGCCAAGGCCATGTCAACCACTTGACCACCCAAGCCTTGGCTATGCCCGACAAAGATTAGGTTTGTTGGCAGTAAATTGACGCATCCTTATGCAACTTCCTTTGGTTCTTCATTGCTCCCAACCTTCAACCACAATACCAAGCCTTCTCACTTGTTATGATGTTTGGACCAAGGCCAAGAAAGTCTACTCCAATGATGTCCATTGCTGTTATAGTGTGGTGACCACTATGATGTCCACCAAGTTAGAAAATATGGACATGCAGACATATATTGGTAAGCTAGACCATCTGCTGGTAGATTTTGCTAATCTTATGCCTTTTACTACTAATTTAGAGACCTTTTCCCGACAACATAGCCAATTCTTCATGGTTCTTGCCTTGCTAGTCTATCCTCTAAACTTGACTCAGTTCGTAATCAAATCCTATCAGCTCCTACAGTTCCTACCTATGACATGGTTAGTGAACAATTGTTGCGCCTCTCCACTCCACATGTTTTGGGCATTCCTTTGCCCCATTTAGTGATTCCTCTACCCTTGTCTCCCACTCTTCTCACCGTGGTGGACGTAGCGGGGGTTGTGGTGGCAAAAGTCGTCCTTGGTGCACTTATTGTAGTCATCATGGCCACATAGAAACAGAGTATCGCATCAAGGCTAGAAAGCAATCAAAGTTAGCTACTGTGGCCCAAGTTATAGCACCTGCCCCGCCTACAGATCAGCAGATGTCACTATTTTTGCTGTCGAATACAATAATTTCCTTCAGTTTTGAGCACCCCAACAACCTGCCTCGCCTGTTACTACTGTGGCTCAGTCTGGTAATCTTGTAGCCTTTGTCTCTCAGTCCTCCTCCCTTGGACCCTGGATATTGGACTCTGAGGTCTCTGATCATAACTGGTAACAAATATCTTTTTTCTCACTTGTCTTTTTTGGACTCATTGCCCTCTGTTAGTCTTATCGACAGCTCTTAGATCAAAGTTCGTGGTATTGGCCAAACACACCCACTACCTACCCTTCCTTTAAATTGTCTTATTTGTTCCTAGTTTTCCTTTTAATCTAATTTCCATTAGCAAGCTCACCCGCACCCTTGATTACTCTGTTCTTGTTTAGGATCAACGTACCAGACGAATGATTGGAACAAGACATGAGTCTCAAAGATTGTATCACCTTTCCCTATTGATTGCCTAGGTCTACATTGCCTCCCTAGCTCTTGCCCATTAGCGCCTCAATCATCCTAGTCTAGACAAACTACGTCTTTTGGTTCTTAGTCTCTCTACACTCAAGTCCTTACAGTGTGAATTGTGTCAGTTAGGAAAACATGTTCGTCATTCTTTTCCTCCTCGTATCAATAAAAGTGCTACGTCACCTTTTGCTTTAGTTCACTTCAATATTTGGGGTCCCAGTCGAGTCTATTCAACTTTAGGCTATTATTATTTTGTCACATTCATTGATGATTTTTTCCGTTGTACTTGGGTTTTCTTAATAAAAAGACGTTCTGATGTTTTCTCTATTTTTCAAGGATTCTCCCAAGAGATCCATAATCAATTTGGGGCTTCAATTAAAGTTTTACAAACTGACAATGCACGCGAATATTTGTCTTCCCAATTTCAGTTGTTTCTCGCAGTGAATTCTCCATCAAACGTCGTGCTCACACACCACAACAAAATGGTGTTGCCGAACGAAAAAACCGTCACCTAGTTGAAACAACTCGTACTCTTCTCCTTCACTATAATGTTCTTCTTCGTTTATGGGGTGATGCGTTTCTTACAGCGTGTTGTTTGATCAATCGCATGCCTTCGTCTGTCCTCCACAATCAGGTTCCGTATTCCCTTCTGTTCCCTAAATAGGACCTTTACCATATTCCTCTGTGTCTTTGGCTAGACTTATTTTGTCAATAACCTCACTCCAGGTAAAGATAAACTTTCTGCTCAATCTCTGAAGTGTCTTTTTCTCGGTTACTCCCGACTTCAGAAAGGATATCGTTGCTTCTGTCCCAACTCCAACAGTATCCAGTCTCTGTTGACATGACTTTCTTCAAGTCGTCTCCCTTCTTCGCCACTTCCACAGTTGATGATGCTCCTCTAACTATCTCACCCATTATTCCAACTCTACTTGTTGACTCTACTCCACCCCTTTTACTTACTTATCAGCGACAACGACTCCCTCCGGTGGATCCACCTACTAATCCTCCAGCATCATTTCCTGCTCTAAACGTCCCTATGCCAACATCACCTGCCTCGGAACTTCCCATTGCCCTTTGTAAAGATATTCAATCCTCTTGCAACCCTAATCCTTTATATGCTTGTCATCTTCATTATGACCGTTTGTTTCCTTTCTATTTCTTTTTTCTTTCTTCTTTGGATTGTGTCTATTCCTAAGTCTATAGGTAAAGCCATGGCTGATCCACGTTGGCAACAGGCGATATCAGAAGAAATGGCTGCTTTACAAGCCAGTGACACTTGGGAACTAGTTTCCTAGCCTCCTGATAAGATTGTTGTTGGTTGTCGTTGGATTTATACGGTGAAGATTGGCCCGAATGGCAATATTGATAGGTTCAAAGCTTGCTTGGTGGCTAAAGGCTATACTCAGATTTTTGGTCTTGGTTATGGGGACACCTTTTCCCCCGTGGTCAAAATCACTTCTGTTTGTCTATTTCTTGCTATGGCCACCATTCGCCATTGGCCTCTTTACCAACTGGACATTAAAAATGCCTTCTTGCATGGGGAGTTGCAAGAAGAGGTTTATACGAATTAGCCTCCCGAGTTTTATTGTTTCAGGTAACCTTCGCCTTTTCTGTCTCCTTCGTCACTCTCTATATGGTCTGAAGCAGTCCCCCCATGCCTGGTTTGGCTGTTTTAGCTTCGTCTTGCTTCAGTTTGGTATGACTTGCAGTGAGGCTGATCATTCTGTGTTTTCCCTCTATTCTCAGTTTGGCCTGTGCATTTATCTTGTCGTCTATGTTGATGACATTGTCATTACTGGCGATAACTCCGATGGTATCCATCGGCTTAAATCCCATCTACACAGTCAGTTTTAGACAAAAGACTTGGGGCCATTCAAATACTTCTTAGGCATTGAGGTTGCTTAATCCTCCTTCGGCATTGTCATTTCCCAATAGAAGTATGCTTTGGATATTCTTACCAAGACTGGTATGCTTCATTGTTGTCCCAGCGATACTTCTATAGACCCTAATGTCAAGCTTCTTCTGGGTCAGGGGGAGCCATTGGAAGACTTGAGAAGATACGATGACTTGTAGGTAGACTTAATTACCTCACTGTCATTAGGCCAGACATCACTTTTGCAGTTAGTGTCGTCAGTCAATTCCTGAATGCCCCTTGTGATAGCCATTGGGATGTTGTCATATGCATTTTGAGATATATCAAAAATGCACCAGGCTGTAGATTATTTTATGAAGACAAAGGCAATGCCAAAATTGTTTGTTACTCTGATACTGATTAGGCAAGATCACCATCAGACAGGAGGTCCACCTTTGGCTACTGTGTCCTTAATTGGAGGGAATATGATCTCATGGAACAGTAAGAAGCAGAATACAATTGGTAGATCTAGCGCCGAAGCTGAATACCATGCTATGGCAGCAACTACATCCGAGATTACATAGCTTAGGCAACTTCTCCAACAATTACAATTTGGAGACACTCAGGATACTAAGCTTATTTGTGACAATCAAGTTGCTATCCACATTGCATCTAACCTGGTTTTCCATGAGCGAACCAAACACATAGAGATAGACTGTCATTTTGTAAAAGAGAAGGTGCTCTTAGGAGAAATCATCATTGACTTTGTTAGCTCTAATGATCACCTGGCAGATATATTCACAAAATATCTCAAAGGCTCTCGGGTTGACAACATTTGTAATAAGCTTGGCTCTACGACATATATACTCCAGCTTAAGGAAAAGTGTTAAAGATATGATTTGATTTTTGTAAATACGGAAATATGTAAAGCTAGAAATTGGGAATCTTTTTTGATTTTCTTTCCATGTATCCTTATTTGTACTCTTTATTACTATTATAAATACACACCAAAAGTGTGTGGGTATACACACATTCAGTAAAACCTACAGAAGATATTTGTTAAATTGTATATACCGTTAATTATTTTTAGCTTCATTACCAAAAAGTGCAAGCAATTAAAACACACTCAATAAGGAAAAAAATATGAAATATTACCTCATCAAAAAAATGGACCTGAAAATATAACTTACCTAAAGTAAGGTTTTAGTTTGGTTACTACAGCATCAAGCTCATCATCAGAGAGTCCAGTACCAACTCTGCAAAAGGAGATAAATCTGCAGTATAAAGAAGGACCTGATTAATGGAGCTATGTATAGATAGCTATGCATATAAGTTAAAACAAGCTAGTTTTAAGTATCACAACTCTCTACTTTATCCCAAAAGTGGTACCATAGTTTGCTAATAGTACAAGAACAAAATGAAACATACGGAGAATTTGCAATGGTTCATCAAATTCAAGTAATTTAGCAAAGGTTTTCATTTTTAGTGCAGAAATTGAAATTAATTAAAAGTTGAAACTATTCGAAGGCTAGAGGGAACAAATTTCATTAATGATTTAAATAAGAAAAGGGAAGCTGCTGAATAGATTTAGTGTCCTCTCATGTGCTCAATGTTTTTAGCACTTATCATTTAATTTCATTTATAGCATGTATTAATTGAACACCACCACTAATTAAACGCACTCTTAAAATTTTAGACATGGCAACCAACAAGCCAATACTATGCTATTATTCAACAAATACCTTTTTTACGAAGAAATTCATTAGGACAAAAGGGGAAAAAATTACGAATAAAAGGATAATGAATCCTCCTCAGAAAAAGTACAAAACAGAAAAACAACCAAGAAAGTGGAAAACTGGATCTTGGTCATATGTTTAACCAAATTTAATTTCCCACCGATTTCCCTCTTTGGTTTTCTCTCCCCCTTCTCAATTGACAAAGCTAATTTATTTTTTCATTGAAGCATTCAAAATTGAGTGTGCTAATATTGAATCACACCCGTTTTCTCTTTGACCAACTTTATTGTTTAAGAATATAAAAGAGATATATTATATTGCTAAAATCAAATCTCATCCAAATTGCATCTAATCCATTTGATTCAAGAGTGAAATCTGAAGTATCTACATTGCATCAATGATCTCAATTATTCTTAAAAATAGATCCTAAAGCAAGGACAATTGTTGGATAAAATCAAGCAACAATTATATACTAAACATTGGTTTAAATGTTTTCGGTCCTTAATCCCTATCAGTATCTTAAATCTTTTCTAAAAGTTTGTCCTTTTAATCCCTTGACATTATGATAGCTCAATTAAGAGGGTGTTTGGGACAACTGAAATTTTAAGATTTCAGCTATTTTTTCAAAAAATAAAAAATAAAAAAATTGCCAAATTTCAATTTGTTTAGGACATTAGTTGAAATTTTGTAAAAAGCTTTTTTTTTTTTTGAAAAATAAGCTGTTTTTTATAATCTATAGTATAGTAGCTTATGATTTTTTTCCAACAACTTTTTCTCCTCAAACACATTATTCCCAAATTATCCCCAAGGTTTCCAACAACTTTTTTTCCTTTCAGTTTCACACATACCCTTTTCGTAATTTACTATATAAAAGCTAATTATTTTGTTGCATCCAAATGAAATTAATTTTTTGAGTCATTTTTCAACAAACTTACCCAAACAAAAACTGATTTTGCTTATAATCGATTATAACAATAATTGATTATACATATAATCGATTATTGAAATAATCTAATTTTCACCGCTGTCCCAAACACACCCTAAGTGATGGCATGGCTCATAGAATTTTAACTCACTTAACATGTGTCAGACATGTCCAGCATGGCATTCAATGAGTCCAAGCATCAGTGGCAGATCTTGAGTAGGAAAAAAATGTGTGATGGAGCAGCCATGCTTACGGAAAAAATCTCTATAACTTCTTATAATTAAAAAAAATAAATTAGACAGCTAAAGCCCCCTCCCTCGTTTTTCAATTCAACTACATGTTGCACCTCCACAGGTCACATGTTCTTCCTTGCCTCTCTTTTGTTCTATTCTCTTCATCAATTGACAACATCCCAAGTAGCAAAACAGTGAGCACCTTGCATTTACATCTAAATCGCACCACCATTCCAAGGAAGCTCTCAGAGAATCACAAGTCACCTCCCAAGTTGATGTCAACACCCTCCCCCATATTCACCTCATGGGACCCTACTAAAGTTTCTAGGATTTAGATACCATGGACCATGATGATTGATGATTGCTCCAGTCTCTCCAAATCCATGGTTGAATTCGTCAAAACCAAGATCAAGCTCTCCAAGAAACCCATCCATCAACCCCATTTTCTCTAGGTGATCCAATTGATCTTGGATTCTTGATTGTGGTTGAGATCTTGACTAGGATGCCCTTTTGTTTGTGAAGAGAAGGTCCTCTTGGGTTAGACCTAACTACATGACCCAAAGGTTGAGAGCTTGTCTACTTAGTGTTTCTGACACTATGCTCAACATCACAAGGATGACGAAAATGTTTTGAATGGACTGTAATGATCCTACTAAGCTCATGTTTTTCTACCAGGATTGAGAATACAACTTGGAGTAGTAGAGGAGAAGGGAGAAGGAGCAGTAGAAGAGAGTTGGTGTATGGGTGAAGTTCTAAAGGTGAAGTAGGCAACAATGATGGTGGTTGCTGGAGGTGGAGAGATGGTGGGTCTGTGGTTGCAACAATGATGGTGGTTGTTGGGGTTATGTGCTACAAGTGAAGAGGGCAGAGCGGAGGAGGAAAAAGATGAGGGACGGTGACGTGGGAGATGATGGAGAGGCAATCAATGATTTAATGCTATATAGAGTATATAAGACGTGGCAGTGATGATGTTTCATGTGGCAATTAGATTGCCACATCACCACTGAACAGAATCATGCCAACAATAGGGACTAAAATTTGTCACTTTTAAACGACAAGGGACCAAAATCATAAAAATCCCTGAAACATTCATACTGCTTAGGGTGTGTATTTGGGGATGGACGCTCTGCAAGGCCAACCAAGAATTGAGCAACCTGAAAAAAAAAACATGCCCCTGCAAGTTCATTTGAAGAACAAAATAATTTGTTAAAAGGTCAAATGCTACGGGAAAATAACTAAACCTCTCCTCCACGTCGTCCTGAGCCATAGTAGCCACCTACAAATAGTACAATACAGCAAAGTCAAAATAATCATGCTAAACAAGCTGCTTCAAAATGTATAAATTTAAAAACACAAATCATATACCTATTATAAGTACATCCAGGTCAGAGCCAGCTTGAATGTATTCAGGCTTCAATTTTAGCCACTTTCCACTACGATCACTAGGTTCCCATTTGGAGCTACAGTCTTTTAAAACAATTCCCTCGTCTCTAAACAAAGGAAGAAAACAAAAAAATGCATAAGCCTGCATGATACACTAAGACCTCCTATTAGGAGGGTGACTGTAAGGAGGAACAGAAGAAAAGTAGAGGATCACAGCCTCTGAAATAGTGTAACTATCTAATAACTGTCCAACTTACAGCTCTAGTTACTTAGGATTGTTACTTGTAATGGAAATAGGAGAGGAGAAAAGGGAAGGAGGAACAGAACTTTTTGTATAGAGAATCAAAAGTAGAAAAAGCATTGGTCTCTCAAACACCAGTACCTATACCAACCTTCTGCCTTATCCAGTTCTGTAATCACATTGACAGATAATAGGGAAATTAGGAATTTTCTTAATAATATCCAATTCAATGTCTTCATTTTCTAATCCACTTCTATCAATTGGTATCAAAGCTCCAATCCATGAGTTGTGGGTACCAAAAGGCACGTGATTAACAAGATGGAGGGAAGGCTTGAAACAATTGGGAAGATTATGGAAGCTAATCACATAGCCCATGAAGTAAGATTCAAGTGGCTGGAAGAAATGATGGAGAAATTGATGTAGGTTTTTGAGATGCAAAATACCTAGAGAGAAACATAGAGAAATGCGACTGTAGATTGGAAAAGAAGCAAGTCGGAGGGAGAACACACAAGTTTAGACTTTGGCGAGAAATGGAGAAAACTGGAGGTTCTTGTGTACACCAATGGATGAATGCACAAATTGGAGAGATATTTCTAAATGAAGCAACCATTGGAAAAAGAATACATGCAAGCAATCATGGTGGCTTTGGATGGTCATGCCTAGGGTTTTAAAAATCGGTCCAAAATGGTTGATGCGGCTGCAACAAAATAGTATCGGCAGTGAAACAGACCGTTACAATGGAATGAGTAAAAATCGAGTGTCTCGACCACAACAAAACTGTTGTGGCCACAACAAACCTGACGTAACAGCGTTCATCCCACAACAAGTCTTACCTTGGCGGTCCGCTTCACAGGCAACTGCAACTCTCTACCAGCCTTGATCTTATATATCCTTTCCTCCTATATGTGCTTTTGGCGACTTACCCATCTCGAGTGGTTGTCGACTTGTGGTGCAGTTGTGGCCAGCACTGTCACAAGGTCACAGAGGGAGAAAGATATATGAAAGAAGGACACAACAAAGATAAGGCAAAGGGTGAGAAAAGGTTCAAGTGTGAGTGGGGAATTGGTCCTTTTCCAACATGTGAATTAAGTCTGAAGCGGGTGAGTAGGGAATTGTGGTTGAATGGGGAAATTGGTTCGATGGGGAATTGTGATTTGTGAGTGGAAAAATTTGGGGCCAAGGGGAATTAGTGGGTGCAGGGAAAAAAAATTATTAGAGGTGGAAAAATATTTAAGTGTGGAAGAAATTTTTAGTAGGAAAATTTTAGTTGTGATGTGCTGTAGGTAATTTTTGGGGAAGGAAAATTGGAGGTAAAAGGAGAAGAAATAAGAGGGAAAAGGTTAAATAATTAAAAAAAAAAAAATGCTTTTGAGAAGTTAAAAAATGAGAGGAGATTTTTTTGTGATATAAACGATAGGAGAAAAAATATAAATTATATTTTTTATAGATCATACAATGACACAAAGTCACAAATAAGTTCAACATAATGTGAGTTGTGAATAATTCACACTGCAGCAACCGTATTCCTCATCACAGCATCCACAATACCCATAATTGCAAAAACTGTGACCGCAATTTAAAACCTTGGTCATGCCCTAAGCTGGTTCCAATAGTGGGAATTTTGCAATGCCAACCCTTCGTGGGAGGAATTCAAGATTGCAGTGGGAGAAAGGTTCCAACTGACCTTAACCCAGAATCACTCTTTGGGCTGAAGCAGAATAATTCGGTGGCAGAATACATGGAAAAATTTGAGAAATATGCTGGGGCACTAATAGGGTGACAAAGATACTTGATGAATATTTTCTTGAATGGGTTAAGAAAGAAAGTGTGAGCTGAAGTGAAGTTGTATGAAGTTCATGAACCCAAGTCTTTATCTGCATGATGAAGAAAGATAAGATGATAAAAGAGAAGAACAGAGCTATTGCAAAGGTGGGGTTATATAATAGTGGCAGCTCTAGAAACTCTTGCAGACCTTGCACAAACCCAAGGGCACTGACAGCATCCTCCAATATAGGAGGGTCAAGAGTGGCTGAAACAGTAGCTGTTGCATTAGTAGTATCTTCTAACAATAGTGGTGGATTAAGGGGAAGAGCAGGGGGATTTAAGAGGCTCAGTAGTTGAGGGGAACCATACCTTGTGGAAGGACACACACTTGAATGATTGTTGGAAAGTCAAGTGTAAGTGAGAAATTCCACATTGGATGGGAATGGGCAAGTTAAATAACATATAAGTGACAAATACTCATACACCTAATGCCTTAATGTTTTATATGTCTAGTTCACTTGTGAGGTTTGCTTCCAGCCCATTGATGAAGACTTCTCGGATGTTTTAGGCTCCCCTCGAGACACCCCAAACGTTAAGTGAAGTTTCCCAGCAAGTATATAAATTGTACCCCAATAATTGAGGTAACCAATGTGGAACTTCCAACACCCCCTCCACAAATGCCTGCCAAACTAGGTGATACACAGCAGAAACTACAAAAATATAGAAATAGGTTATAGGCTCTAATACCATGTTAGGAACAAACTATATCAAAAGCTTAAGTTGTTAGGTAAAGACACATGAATAGTTTTATATTATATGCCTAACACGTCCCCTCATTCAAGAACTCTTTAGGCTTAAAGCGTGGATAATGCAAAGGCTGACCAACCCTGTGCTGAAATTAAACTTTCTTTTATTAGAAGAGTGGGGGTGACATGGTATCAAATCTTTTATGACCAAAAGGTCTAGAGTTCAATCCTTGCCACACCTACTCTTCTTAAAAAAAAATAAAAAATTTAGTTTCAGCACAAGGTAAGTCTGTGTATTATCCATGCTTCAAGTCCAAAGGGCTCTTGCATGAAGGGACATGTTAGATACATAATATAAAACCATTCATGTATCTTCACCTAACATCTAAAGCTTTTGGTATAGTTGGTTCATGACATGCTCCTTTCATATACTGAAGGCTTGTATCATTTAGCTTGACACATAAAAATAGCTATTGAGTGTTTGAGACTTTCCAAACCCTCCTAGATCAGTCTTTGGACAAGTCAGTTAAAAAAAATTACAGATTGCTGCTTTAAATATCCACATACAGCTTGGTTGGCCAAATTAACCAAAATAAATCAAGATTTTCACTAACCTATTTTCAATGGTTTCTTTGAAAAACCTCTCAACTTCATCCACGTTATGAGCAATAAATGACCAACAAGGTTCACCTGTATAACAACACAAAAATTAGAAATATTATATGAGCATATGCTAACTCATTGAATCAATAAATAGAAAATCATGTGAAAATTAACAAATGAGGATATTGAGAATAAAAAATAGTATCAAAGATGTGCATATTGCCAGTAGAAATGTTGATGCACCCTCAAGATTAGAAACTGCACATCCATAATAACAAAAATATATCGATGATTTGGAATGACATGACATTGCAACAATATAGCAAGACAATTGAGATGGCCAGAGAAAGTGTAATCATCACCATTTACCAAACTTAATTAGTTCATGCCATCCCCACACAAATTTCTTTCCTTTTTATCCCTATGTAAGAGCCCCACAAATTTTGAGTTTCTGAATAGATTTATACATGAATGACACCGGTTATCTTCCTTTACACCCTCTCTTTCTTTTTATTAGGTAAAAAGAAGAAATTTACTAAGATGAAGAGAACATAATTACAAATAGTCTAGTAGATTAAGGATCCTCCTTAACAGAAAAGTAAAAAAATCAAAAAACAATGAAAAATCTCAATGAAGCAAAGCTACCCAATAACTCAACATATCTACTATGGAAATCACCGTAAAAAGACCTAGTGCTCTACACCAAATAGAAAGCCAAATGCCTAATCCCAAATTAGCTACTGATCCAAAGAAACCTCCTTAAAGATATAGTAGATACTCTCCAACCAAATACACCAAAGTGTAGCATAGGTTGCATATTGTCTCAAAAAATTAGCTTTACTTCTACCAATACCACTAAAACTAACCATAAAATATTGGTCCAAGGACCTAGGTACACCTAATACTCACCAAAAATGCCAAACATTGAATTCCATAGAAAACAACAAACAATATAAAAATCAGATGATGAACTATTTCCTTTTCACTGTATTCATTTTTCAACCTGGAAACTCATCAAGAGCACAACTACTACAACAACAAAAATCTTTTCAGTTATGTAGATCAAAAGACTGTTTTCTGTTGAAAACCAAATTTTCAGAAAGGTCATTTATATCTAGACCTTTGTTTAATGGTTTCTCTTAGAGTTTTTCTTGGCCTTCCTCCACCTCTATTGATTGAGCTATCCTTATTTAATCAAACAATTGGAAGAAGAGAATTTTATATTAATTGTCTCATTTGTACATTCACTAATCTCCCTTTTATAGGGTAAAAGGTAAAAAGGAAACAAGGAAACAAATCCTAAATAACAATAATAAGAAATAGGAAAACAAATCTTTAAAGATATTAAGAGATATTTTAACCTGCAAAATATCTAAGATATTTACAACACTCCCCCTCAAGTTGGTGAATGAATACCAATCATTCCCAACTTGCTGATAAGATCTTAGAATCTAGTACTAGAAAGCCCCTTTGTGAAGACATCTGCCACTTGAAGCCATATTGGTATATGTGTTGTAACTATAAGGTCACTATCCAACTTCTCATTGATGAAGTGCCTATTAATCTCTATGCTTCATTCTGTCATGCTAGACTTGAGCAATGCTAATAGCTGAATTGTTATCACAACAATTTCATGAGACCCTTATATTTAACTTTGAAGTCATCAAAAATAATCATCCATAATCTTTCACATATGCCATGTGCCATAGCACGAAACTCAGCTTCTGCACTAGACCAAGCAACTACATTCTGCTTCTTGTCCATGTTACTAGATTCCCACCAAGAAACATACAATAGCAGGAAGTGGATCTTCTATCTGTGACTAACCCTACATAGTCAACATCAGTGTGTATCTCCATGGACAATGAACCTTCTCTTCTAAATAATAGTCCTTATCCTGGGCTAGCCTTCAAATAATTGAGGATCCTCTCAACTGCTTGAAGGTGTCTCTCACAGGGGTCATGCATAAATTGGCTGACCACACTTACTGCATAGGCAAACTACACACCAATCTTCCTCTTCTGCTTCAGTATGATCTTCCTGTGCTTTTTCAAGAGTAGTGTCTTGGACATCTTGCAAAGGCAAAAGAGGTAAAGACGAAAAAGGTAACCCTAAGACAGACTCAGTTTCTAGAATACTCTCCCCCTAAAGCTGAGGGCTGATAAAGAAGGATTATGTTTCACAAAAGGTGACATCCATTGATATAAAAAATAGACGACTCTGAAGGTGATAACACTTATACCCCTTTTTATTTGAGGGATAACCAATAAAGACACATTTGACAGCTATTAGGTCTAACTTACCACAATTAGGATTGTGAGAATGGACAAATACAACACACCCAAAGACACGACATGGGAGACTTAACAAAAGAAGAGAAAAAGGGAAGAATGACAACAAGTGGTTAACTGGACTAATACCTTATAAGACACAAGTGGGTAACCTGTTAATGGGATAGCTAGCAGTTAGGATAGCTTCTCCCTAGTAGATATTAGGAATGGACATTTGAAAGAGTAGAGCTCTAGCAACCTCAAGTAGGTGATGATTCTTTCTCTCTACAACCCCATTTTGTTGGGGAGTGTTAGCACAAGTTAGCTCATGGATAATACCCTAGCCTATAACAAACTTAAAAACTTCAAGGTTAACATATTTAGTACCATTGTCTGACCGAATTCTTTTAATGGACTTACCAAACTGGTTTTTGACAAGATGAAAAAAATTGACAAATTTGACAAACCTCGGATTTGTGTTTTATAAGGTAAGTCCACGTCACACAGGTACAATCATCAATGAAAGTTACAAACTATCTAGCCCCAGAAACAAATTCAGTAACAGGTCCCCAAACATCAGAATGGACATGATCAAAAGAGCAACACTTTTATTATTACTAGGTAGAAAGGATGCACTATGGTGCTTAGAAATTTGACAAATGTCACAATTAAAGGACACAACAAACTCTTTTGTAAAAAATAAGGAAATAGAGACTTAAGTAAGCTAAATAGGAGATGTCCAAAAAGCTTGTCATGAAGCCAAATTTGTGAAGCAGCCCAAGTGTCTGAGGTTACCTATTGAAACACATTTCCTTTATTTCGATATTATCAGCAGTCTTCTTAGGTTGCAAGAAGTATAACCCACCCTGCTCTTTAGCAAATAAAATTGCTTCCCTATGGCAAGGTCCTAAAAGACACAATGAGAATGAAAAAAGGTTACTAAGCAATTCAAGTATTGAGTAAGCCTATGTATAGAAATGAGATTGTTGGCTAATTTAAGGACATGAAAAATGTTGTGTAGGGAGAGAGACATTTGGAGTTGGATGTTGCCGGATCCAACAACAGGGACATGGTCTCCATTAGCAATTGTAATAAGTTGCTTGCCAGATGCTTTGGTGTATGTCATAAAGTGTGTAGGGAACAAGGTCATGTGGCCTATTGCCCCAGAATCAAGAATTCATATGCTTTGGGAGACAAAACCAAAGATATTAAAGGAGCTCTTACCCTTCATGCGTATGTAATCGATAGTGAGTGTCGCGCTAGTGATCGCGCCGTCGCGACGCAGAGCAGATGGGAGGCGCGACTAAGATACAGATGTGGTGCGTCTTCATGTTGCGGACAGAGCGTCTACTTTCGTGGCGGTGCGGCATGACCGCGATTTTGAGGCTTTTCGAAAGCTCAAAAATACCCTCACTTGTTAGTCATTAGTGGGGGTATTTTTGAGTTTTTGTGTTTCCTCACCTAGCTTCTTCTCAGAGAAGCTCTTCGCATGCGGAATCATGACCTAGGAATCAAAGCTGAAGACATCCTCTTCCTCTTGCGTGAGAGACGCCGGTGACCTTCTCCAACAACGTTCATCTTTTCTAGCGACCTTCTTCGACGCCTTCTCGTCTCTGGCGACGTTCATCTCCAATGTCGACGACTTGTTGCAATTCTTCCCCCATTCTCCAACTCATTCTCAGCCTCAGGTTTTTTTTTTTTTTCCTTATTTTATTTTTTATTCTTTTCCTTTCTTTTCTTTTTTTCTTCCCCTTGCCCGACCCTCCTCTGTCTCTTTTTTTTTTTTTTTGCCAGCAACAGTGCAACACCTCTCTGTTATTCTTTTTCTTTATTTTTTTTAGCCTTTTCTTCCCCTTGCCCGACCCTCCTCTGTTTCCCTTTTTTTTTTTGGTTGGCAACAGTGCAGCACCCTCACTCAGTTCATTCTTTTTCTTTATTTTTTTAGGCCTTTTGTATTCTGTCTAGGCAGTCCAGCAGAAACATGGCAACCAGCTCCCAACCAAATGCTGATCAACAAAACAATAATTCAGTTGCTACTACCCCACCATCAGTGGGATCTTCAAATGCAATGTTCAAGCCTACTGGTGGGAGGATTAACATCTTTTGGAAGTGGAATAGCTTAAAAGACAAGAATAACAGATAAAATGTGACATGTGATTTTTGCTTGAAGACATCTACCGGGGGAATTACTAGAGCAAAAAAGCATCAACTTGGAATAAGAAGAGATGTGGGTGCTTGTAGAAAAATACCAGAGGATATTAAATTGCAAATGAAGGCAGTCTACGAGCAGAAAAAAGCTGAAAATGAGGTATACTTGGAGAGTGTGCAAGAAAATGAAGATGAGGAAGATGAGATGCAAGAGATTGCAAGACTGCAGGGTGAGAAAAGGCCTCTAACATCATGAACAAAGGCCACTTCAACTGCTGCCAAGAAGAAAAATACAAATCTTAAAGGCCTTCTTGATTTGCTTTTCTTCAAAAAACCTGAAAAAAGTATCCAATTAGGAAAATCTAAGAGGCAAACAAGCATAAATGATGTATGTAAAAAGGAAGCAAGAGCAAGAACGGTTCAATACATTGCTCGTTTCTTTTATAGGAATGGAATTCCATTCAATGTTGCTCGATCAAAAGGTTTCAAAGTGATGCTTAAGGCGGTTGGAAACTATGGTTCTCATTTAAAGCCTCTAACCTTCCATGAATTGAGAGTTCCACTCCTTAAAAAGGAGTTGGAATATACAAAAGAAATGTTGAAGGGTCATGAAGAGGAGCAGATGAAATATGGATGCTCCATAATGTCAGATGGCTGGACGGATAGGAAGAACAGGACTCTAATTAATTTTTTGGTAAATTGTTTATTGGGAACAATGTTTGTGAAGAGTGTTGATGCTTCTGAATACATGAAGACCGAGGACAAAGTACATGAGCTCTTAAATAGTTTTGTGGAGGAAATTAGAGAAAAAAATGTTATCCAAGTGGTGACGGATAATGAGAGTAACTATGTTATGGTGGGTAAGAATTAATCAAGTTTTAATTTCTATTTCTAATTATAAGTTTGTAAATTTTAATTGTTACTCATTTAAGTTTATTGATTTTGGTCTTTTTAGGTAAAATTTTACAAAGCACTAGACCAAAATTGTTTTGGACTCCATGTGCTGCTTATTGTCTTGACTTGATGCTTGAAGACATTGGAAAGATCCCTAAAGTTAAAAAGGTCATACAAAGAGGCATCAAGCTTGTAGGCTACATCTATAACCATTCATTGGCCTTGAACACCATGAGGAAGTTCACGAATAAATCTGAATTGGTGAGGCATGGAGTGACAAGATTTGCTACCACCTTCCTTACTTTGCAAAGGTTGCACAAGCAAAAAGCAAGTCTTAGAAAGATGTTCACTTCGGATGAATGGTTAAAGTCTAAGGCGGCTAAAGATCCTAAAGGAAAGAAAGCAATGTGTGCTTATGCCAACATTTTGGAATGATGTAGTTTACACTTTGAAGGCTATGGGGCCTATTGTCCGTGTCTTGAGGTTGGTGGATAATGAAAAAAGACCCGCAATGGGTTATATTTATGAAGCAATGGATAGGGCTAAGGAAGCAATTGAAAAGGTCTTTAATGGCAATGAAGAGAAGTACAAGGACATCTTTGCAATTATTGATAGAAGATGGGATTGCTAACTACACCACCCTTTGCATGCAGCGGGTTATTATCTAAACCCCGAGTTCTTTTATAGCAACCCAAGAATTGACAATGATGTTGAAATGTTGGATGGCCTATACAAATGCATTGATAGGCTTAGTGAAAATGAAGATTTTGTGGACAAGATTCATAGTGAGCTACCAATATATAAGAGGGTTGGAGGACTTTTTGGAATAAGTGTAGCAATAAGGAAAAGGAATACAATGGCTCCTGGTAAATGGAAAAGTTCACTTTTTATAAATTTGAATTTTGAATTATTTTTTAAATAATTCATGTAAATACTAATGCATAATTTCATTACTTACAGCTAAGTGGTGGAAGATGTATGGAGCACATATGCCACACTTGCAAAATCTTGCCATTAAAATTCCAAGTTTGACTTGTAGCTCGTTAGGATGAGAGCGTAATTGGAGTACCTTTGAACATGTAAGTTAATGTTCATTTAAATTTGAATAATTATGGAACATTGAAACTTGAAACTAACATTCAAGTTTTTTAAATTATTGTAGATTCATTCAAAGAAGAGAAGTAAGCTTGAGCACCAGAAGCTTCAAGACTTGGTTTATGTTAAATATAACCAAGCTCTTCAAGAGCGCTATGAGTGTCGTGATGCCATTGATCCTATTGTTTTAGATGACATTGATGATAGTAATGAATGGCTATTGGGACATTTGGGTGAAGATGAAGATGCTGAAAATGATTTGGTTTTTGATGATGATGTTTTGACTTGGAGAGATGTTGCTCATGCAAGTGGGGCCAATGAACCTTTGAAATACACTAGGAGACAAACAACAATGAAGAGGGCAGCTGGTGGTGCATCTTCATCCAGTAGGAAGGGAAAAGAAATTGAAGAAGTGGTGGAAGAAGAGCATGACACAAGTGAAGATGAAGGGGAAGAAGAGTACATTTCTAATGCTAGTGGAAGTGATGAAGAGGGAGACAATGAAATGAATCTTGATGAAGAGGATGTTGATTCTTATTAAGAAGATTGTATTTGTCTATTTGACATTTGTCATTTTGTCTATGTGAATTTTAATTTCTAGGACTTTACTACTTTAGTTCCATTAGGCTTTAGAGAATTCAAGACTTTTAAGTACTTTGTAGTTTGACTTTTACTAATATCTACTACATATTTTGCTCTATGTACTATGAGTTTTTATTGTTAATGATGATTAGTGCATGAATTTTGAGTAATATTTCTCTTTCAACTTTTATATATATATAGTATCAAATTTTTATAATTTTATTATATATAAAAAAATATTAGAATAGCAGTCATCCTGCTATCTGCTATCCCAGTTTTGGGGGCGGCCGCTCTGCGCCGCTATCCGAGATTGATAACTATGCTTCATGTTCAAGGAACATGATCCAGAGGGCTTACCAATCATCACTGTGAGCACAATCTCCAAAAAAACACAACAACCACAAAAAAAAGGAGGGAAGAGGACGTACATCTAGGACACCTCACACAAATCTGGGTGACACAGCCTCTTGGCCCAACCACTGGTCCCCGAGGCGATGGTGGCAGAAAGGGTGATGGCAGTAGGTTGCCGGAATAAGCATTGAGAACAGGGCTCCCAAAATCGAGAGCTCTAATACCAAGTTGAAAGAAAAGAATTTTATATTAATTGTCTCATTTGTACATTCATTAATCTCCCTTTTATAAGGTAAAAGGTAAAAAAGGAAACAAAGAAATAAGATCCTTAATAACAATAATAAGAAATAAGGAAACAAATCTCTAAAGATATTAAGAGATATTTTGACTTCCTAAATATCTAAGATATTTACAACACAACCACTCTTAGGCTTCTCTTGGCTTTCTCCTCACATGACCAAACCATCTTGGCCTTTTGGGTGAGATTTTGTTAGAAATTGGAACAAAACACACTTAAATGAGGTAAATCTATTGTATTATTCTTCTAAAAATACTGGTACCAGTATGGTCAACAATGGGCAGTTGGAAAGTCGCCTTAATTGTAGTCACTCCTTGCTTGCCTTAGTTGTGGCCTCATTGGGGCCTACCTTAATTGCAGCCTCAAGGGTGGTGTTTAGTCCCACATTGATTAGAGATATGGCTTAAATAGAGTTTACAAAGTTTGGGCAATCCTCACCTTACAAGCCAGTTTTGTGGGATTGAGTTAAACCCTAAGTCCAAATTCTAAGGTGATACCAGAATCTATCCTAGATCCATTGTTCGGCAACCTGCATTGCCACGCTCTAGGCTGGTAGCCCTGGGCATGAAGGGGTGTGTTGGAAAGCCACCTTAATTGCAATCACCCCTAACATGCCTTAGTTGTAGCCTCTTTAGGGGGCTGCCTTAGTTGCAGTCTCTTTGGGGGGCTGTCTTAATTACAGCCTCAAGAGTAGTGTTTAGTCCCACATCGACTAGAGATATGGTTTAAATAGAGCTTATAAAGCTTGGGTAGTTCTCACCTTACAAGGCAATTTTGTGAGGTAGAGTTAGACTCTAAGTCCAAATTCTAAGAGCAGATGTACAATGAAGGGTAAGGAGTAAAAAAGATAACACGGGTCACAAGGTATTGAAGTCGAGAGACCCTGTACTCTCCCTCATTGCCTTCTACCTTTTCTTTCCCTGCCTTTCTCTTCTCCTTATCCTTCTTATAGTCACACAGGTCAACTTTCCCTCCTAAATCTCTTGATTGTCTCTCTGGAAATATATTACACAAATCATTCAATTCCCCTTGAGTACCTCTCATGCCATATGTCTCTCTGCATTATTTCCTAATATAAACTTTAGTAATAGGTGGTTTCCTAACAGAAACAGCTGTAAGCTAAGAAGCCACAAGCATAATCCTACTCGAACAAGTTTGAGGGTAAAGACATGTCCTTGACAATGTAGACATTCTGCTCCACCAAAATACAGTTAAAGGGATTCATGCTACATGAGAAGTATCATGTTGTGCAACTACAAGGCCTCATTTCATTTGCTATAGCTCAATAGTGAAATCTACTGCACAAGATTTACTACTAGGTGTAATCACCTAGATTAGTGTCCCCAGACCTCACACATTCTCTTTCTCTCTCTTCACCTTTCCTCAAGTTACAATGAGAAAATAATATCACAATTTCCTAAACATGTCTTACAATACAAATTTCATTTATATGGTCATTTTGTTCCCCAAAGTTTCACAATCTCATGAATTTTGCCCCCAAAGACTTTTTTTCACAAATTTTTCCCCAATTTACAAAATATCGCAAATTTTTCCTCGTACAAAAACTATCACAATTAATACAATTTTGTGGTGATTTTTCCTTTAAACCACCTTGATTTTCTACATGGGGGCAAAATTTGTGAGATAATAAAATTTTGGAGGCAAAAGTGCAATTAAGCCAAAAAACAACTCAAGCCACATAAGCAATCTCCAATCATGAAAGTTGGATTGAAGTGAATGAGATGTTGGGAAACTCTTTAAAGTAGGTACACAAGACAAGAAAAATTGCTCACGAGAAAATCTTACCAGAAGAAAGATGACTGTTGATACCACCATTAGGTACTAAAATTTCCAAACAACCCTTCATTGGCCTTACAATTTTATGCAAAATCTCATGTCGTTCCTTCAAAGTTTGGTGAATCACACTGGTATCTCCAAAATAAAGGATATCAAATGCAACATCTAGCCACTCTCAGGTCAAGGCATATCGTATATAAATTTTTGTTGTAATAGAAAATCTTTGTCACATACAGAATTAAATATTCATTCTTCCATTGAAAGTAAAACCATATCAAATTCCCTGATAGTTGGAATTAATAGTTGAAATGTTCAGATGCAAGGATACAGCATAACTGCATCAAGAAAGGACATAGCAAAGGTTAAAATTGAACTTGATAGTTTCTCATAAAAGAGAGAGAGAGAGAGAGAGAGAAGATTCAAAATAGAGAACCTGTTTATCACTATCAAGTCCATCTCTTGCTGCCTTGGCTGCCAAGAACAGAAAATATTAAATGGTAGTGTTACTGAAAATTAAAGTTTTATAGTGACCAAGCCATATTAAAGTACATGCCTATTTCCTGATTTGAGCCAAACTCGGCAAAACGTTTCAAGGATGTGTCCCACACCAACATTTCACCATCAAGGATGCACCTAAGAAAGATCACAAGGACCCCAGGAAAAAAAGAAAGAAGCTCTTTCAAAAACATGCATACACCACTTGTCATATATACATTATACCAGACATAGCCCCTCCAAATTGTAGTTGCATGCACCCTTCCCATCAAGAATAAAAGAATGGGATAGAAATTATTTGAAATAAACAAAATTGTAATAAACGAAACACTATAAATGTTCACCTATCTACAAGAACATTTTGAATTATGATTTCCAACATTGCATGAGTATATTCAGAATGATCAATAAAGTTCCTGCAATAGTGGATGAAAAAGTAAATAATAGAGTATGTATCTTGAGAAAAAAAAAATTGCAATAAATAAATTAAATAACATAATAACATTTTCAAAAATACCAAGGCAAATGGAAACCCATGAAAAACAAAGAGCAACCCATATTGTGTTCATTATGTTGCTCCATGTTTTAAAAACCAGACTGGTAATTGACCGATGAAAGCACTAGTTCACAATTAACTGGGTCAACCGCGGTTAAATTGTGGTCGAATAGGTATGGTAGTAATTAAATTTATATTTTTAATATTATATAAATTTGAAGTAATAAAATAATGTAAAATTATAAGAAATCAAGATATAAAAAATTTTAATTAACATAAAGGACTAAATTATATGTTTTATAAGATAAAAAAATAATAATAATTGGTAAAATAATTTATATATGTGTAATCCTTACATATGTGTTTTTATTTATTTTAAAAATATTTTAGATTAAAATAAAAAATAAAAAATGGAAAATTTTGGAAATACCAGCTCAAACTGGTTTTCAACAGCAGTTATAAACCAATTTTACCTATTTTGGACCGGTTCAACCAGTTCTCACCCGGTTTTGAGACGAGTTGGTTTCTAGTGTTAATAAAGTAGTCATTGGATCAATTCCTAGTCAAAACAGTCGAACCTTTTAAACCAATGATGTTGCTTCTTCAATGTATAAATTTCCATATAAATAAACAATTCATTGAGCATTCTTATGATTTCAAGGTCATAAATAACACACGCAGAGGGAAGGTGGGGTGAAAACAAGAATCCCCCTAA
The DNA here is from genome assembly GCA_004329165.1 of Spatholobus suberectus. Lineage (NCBI taxonomy): Eukaryota > Viridiplantae > Streptophyta > Magnoliopsida > Fabales > Fabaceae > Spatholobus > Spatholobus suberectus. Next base: position 35,037,002 of record CM014729.1, on the reverse strand, counting down.
GGTGAAAGGGCCACAATCTGAAGCAAAAAATAATAAAAAAATATAAAATATACTTAGATATAAAACGGTAAAACACATATATGCACTTGCCTTGAAAAGAAATGTATCTCAGTTCCATTTTTATGGATTTGAATGCGATCACCATCAAATTTGCACTCAACAACCACTTCCTTCCCATGAAGCTAAATGAAAGCAGAAACGTACAAAAAGGAAAAGTGAGTAACAAATAACAAACTAATGAATTCACTATGCATGACATCATGTATTATGATATTATCTATCAAATAATTTTAAATATAGTTGTTAAAGTCCTTGACTCCTATGTTGAAAATTACCTTACGGAAGCGTGCATAATCTTTGCCCACAGTGTAAGTTCGAATAGGTGGTCAGTGGTCACTAATGTTGAAATTATAGGGTTTCAGTAGGGAAGGAAGAAAAAAAAGAAAGCTTTCAATGATATTCTTCTTAGATTGATAATGATGTGTTGAGAATCAATTTTGAATATTCTATATTTATTTTATAATGAAAACAATATTTGATATATAGGAACAAAATCTCCTATAATCAATTGTATTTATTATTTTGAGACTATATAATAAAGTCACCGCTGTGTAGCTAAGACACACGGTTTTCACCAAATCTATCCACTATTTCTCTTCTTTCACATGGTATCAAGAGCCTAAACAGAGGCGACCCTACAATCGTGCCTACCAAAGGGACCCACTGTCCTCCAATGACAATTTTTGGCAAACTGTGTCAATTTCTGGTTTGCCACCCTCTTCACGTCGTTTCCACTGTCCTCCAATGACAATTTTTGGCAAACTGTGTCAATTTCTGGTTTGCCACCCTCTTCACGTCGTTTCCAGCTCCTGTTCGCATTTTTCAGCAACCACTGTTTGCCAAAAAAATTTCCAATGACTTTTTTGGAGACCCAAACCTCTTTCCGCCGCGCCCTTCCCTAATTTGTCCAACCGTACAGGTCACGTCCCCAGAAACCAGTAATGTGCTCTCATGCACGTGTCTTTTTGCGAGCCAAACAATCCCTGCAGTGGCGCTTTTCTAGTACGTGACAACACATCTGATAGCCATTCTTGGTGACTCCTTTACTCTTGCCTCCCAGAGCAGCAATTCTGGATGCTCTCGAGGTGGTTCATCTCACTCCAGCCATCATCCTAAGTGTGAATGCTACCATTAGATAGCTATGCCATTGATCACTACTGGAAGTTGCATGGCAAACCTCGCCCTGCAAATGTTGCTCAGCAAATCTCATCTGATGCTCCGTCGACCTCTGAGCAACCTTTGTCCTCTCCGACTGCCTACGAGGACTTTTTACAATGGCATAAGACTCGCCAGAACAATGGCACCATTGCCTCGGTAGCACACATTGCTAATTCATTCGCTTGCATCTCTTAGTCTCCTTCCCTTGGTCCCTGGGTCCTTGACTTTGGTGTATTTAACTACATCTCTAGTAATAAATCTCTTTTCTCTTCCCTTTCTAACTCTGGATCTTTACCTAGTATTACTTCTACTAATGGTGCCCAAACTCAATCCCAAAGGATTGGCACTGCCCACCCCCTTCCTTCCTTGCCCATTGATTCTATTCTTTATGTCCCTAGTTGTCCTTTTAATTTACTCTCTATACATCGCTTAACCTAATCTCATGGCTGTTCTATTATCTTCACTAAAGACACTGTTACCTTGTAGGACTGTAGTTTGGGACGAATGATTGGAGTCGGATGTAAGTCTCATAGCCTTTACTATCTTTCCACTACACCATATGCATGCTCTGCCATGAAGTTTCCACTCACCACCCAAGCTCAGTTGGGACATCCTAGCCTTCCTAAACATTAGCAGTTAGTGCCTAGCCTCTCCAAGTTGCCTACCTTACATTGTGAGTTGTGTCAACTAGGGAAACACACCCATAGTTCATTTCCTGAACGTGTCAATAAACGGGCGTTTGCCCCCTTTTCTTTAGTTCATTCTAATGTCTAGGCTCCTTCCCGTACTGTTACTACTTGTGGTTCTAAATATTTTGTTACGTTTATTAATGATTTTTCAAGATGTACATGGTTGTTCTTAATGAGAAACAAATCTGAGTTATTTTCTATTTTTCAGTAATTTTTTATCGAAATTAAAACTCAATTTGGTGTTCCTGTTCGATCCCTCCGCAGTGACAATGCCCATGAATACCTGCCACAACAATTTCAACAATTTATGGCTGCCAATGGTATTCTCCATCAGACATCATGTGCCCATACTCCTCAACAAAATGGGGTTGCCAAGCGCAAAAATAGACATCTCATTGACACCACATGGACTCTTCTACTCCATGGACATGTCCCACCTCGTTTTTCGAGTAACGAGGTCTTAATGGCTTGCTATCTCATCAATCGCATGTCGTATTATGTCTTGGATGATCAAATCCCTCACTCGGTCTTGTTTCCACATGCACCACAGCATCTTCTTCCACCTCGTATCTTCGGTCCACATGTTTTGTCCACAACCTCTTCCCTGACCTTGACAAACTCTCAGCTTGGTCCATCAAGTGTGTCTTCCTGAGGTATCATAGGTCATAAAAAATTTATCGTTGTTTTTCTCCTACTCTCCATTATTTTATATTTGCCGATGTTTCCTTTTTTGAGTATGTCCCTTACTTTGCGTCTAATACTGTCTCTCCTGAGTCTGTTCCTCCTCTTTCTTCGATGGTTGTACCTCTTCCGCCTATCCCACAAGAAGTTCATCATCAAGATTCCCCAACTAAGCATCCCTTGCAAGTGTACCAGTGACACTGACAACCCACTGACGTGCCTGAACTTGCCAGCGAAGCCATACCAGATTCATCCCTGTCGCCAACTCCTTTACTGGACTCAGTCCTTCCATCTGACTTGGACCTTCCGATTGCCCTTCGAAAAGGTACTCGCTCTATTCATAATCCATCCCCTCATTACCCTACCTTGAGTTATCACAGAATTTCCCCTTTGCACTATACTTGCCTGTCCTCTTTCTCTTCTGTGTTTATTCTTAAGTTTCCAAGTGAAGCTTTCTCACACCCCGAGTGGAGGCAAGCAATGATTGACAAGATATGTGCTCTCCAAGGTAGTGGTACTTGGGGACTGGCTTCTTTGCCCTTTGGCAAGACTGTTGTTGGTTGTCGATGACTGTTTACTCTTAAAATTGGTCCTAATGGCACGATTGACTGTTATAAGGCCCCTTTGGTCGCAAAAAGGTAAACCCAAGTGTTTGGACAAGATTGCATTGATACCTTCTCACCTGTGGCCAAAATGGCCTCTGTTCAACTACTCCTCTCTATTGCAGCTATGGCATCTGTTTCAACAAGACATAAAAAATGCTTCCCTGCATGGTGATCTTGATGAGGAGGTCTACATGGAGCAACCACCTAGGTTTGTTGCTCAGGACATCATGGTTTGTTGGCTTAGTAGGTCCATGTATGGGCTTAAGCAATCTCCTCGAGCATGGTTTGACAGATTTCAAACTATAGTTTAACAGTTTCGTATGATTAACAGTGAAGTCAACCACTTAATTTTTTATCGCTATTCAGCACAGGGATGCATTTATCTTGTATATGTGGATGATATTGTCATAACTGGCAGTGATCAATAGGGTATCCATCACTTGAAGCAGTATCTCTCACAATAGTTTCAGGCTAAGGACCTTGGTAAGCTACAATTCTTCTTAGGCATCGAGGTAGCTCAATCCAAGGATGGTGTGGTGATCTCCCAAAGGAAATATGCTCTTGACATCCTTGAAGAGACTGGCCTATTGAACACCAAACCCGTTGATACTCCCATGGATCCCAATGTCAAACTTCTGCCTAACCAGGGGGAGCCACTATCTGATCCAGGGAGGTATAGAAGATTAGTTGGAAAACTAAACTATCTCACATTCACATGATCAAACATTTCCTTTGCTAGTAGTGTGGTTAGTCAGTTCTTGAATTCTTCATGCTAGGACCATTGGAATGCAGTGATACGAATTTTGAAATATATTAAAAGTGCTCCAAGCAAAAGACTCATTTATGAAGACAAAGGTCATGCCCAAATAGTTGGCTACTCAGATGCCGATTAGGCTGGTTCTCCCATTGACCTGCAATCTACCTCTAGGTATTGTGTACTTGTCGAAGGAAACTTGATATCATGGAAAAGTAAGAAATAGAATGCTGTAGCAAGGTCTAGTGTAGAAGCTGAATATAAAGCCATGGCATTAGTAACTTGTGAACTCATTTGGTTGAAACAGCTCCTCAAGGAGCTCCATTTTGAAGAAACTATGCAAATGATGCTTATTTATAATAATCAAGCAGTTTTACATATTGCTTCCAATCCAATGTTCCATGAAAGGACCAAACACATTAAGGTGGACTGTCATTTCATTAGAGAAAAGATTGAATCAGGAAAGATCTTCACCAACTTTGTCAATTCTAGTGATCAATTGGCAGATGTTTTCACCAAATATCTACGAGGTCCTAGAATTAGTGACATATATAACAAGCTTGGTGCATATGATCTATATGCTCCAGCTTGAGGGGGAGTGTTGAGAATCAATTTTGAATATTTTGTATTTATTTTATAACAAAAACAATATCTGATTTATTGGAACAAAATCTCCTATAATCAATTGTATCCATTATTTTGAGGCTATATAATAAAGTTACCGTTGTGTAACTAAGACACATTTTTCACCAAATCTGTCCTCTATTTCTCTTCTTTAACAATATGGTATATAATGATGTGATACAATAGTGAAATCACTATCCCCTATTTACACTAGGAATCAGGTTTAGACTCCTAACACTAATCAAACAAGGGAACAAATAACTCGTTCAAGATAAAGATAAAATCCCTAGGAAGACCCCTCAAAATAAGGTAACACAAATACAAAATTAACCAACCCTAAAATAATCATTAATAAAAGAAATAATAAATAATGCTAATATTTTATGCATCATTCTTCCACTCAGATATTTAGTACATTTTAACAACTGATTACTGACACACATTGTTATGAAAGATAGGAGCCATTCATTCCAGATATTTATTGTTTAGGATTTGAATTTGTCCTGAGGGAGAATAGAGATAGACTAGGATGAATGGGAGTAGAACTTCAAAAATCAATAATTCTTTTACCTAATATTGCACAGTTGATAAAAAAAAGTTAATGAAAAACTTATTGCAATTGACAACCCAAGAAATAATTCAACAATCGTTTCCCAAGTATGTTGCATCTAGAGGTGATCAGCCGTCTTAGTTGTCCAAATATTTGGAAGTGCAGATCTGAACGAATTCATAGCAGAGGAAGTTCAAAGATTTGTCCCATGCTCCAAGCTGAAAATGAGGATCTGTAGAGGCTGATTTAGGTGGAACAAGTAACTTTTTTTTGGTGAGGTTGGAGGATAAAAGATGATATTTCTTGACAAGATTTCAGCTATTCATTTAGCAAGGGACGAGAAAACCTATGGTGCTTGATGTGTAACGAGGAGTTAACTTCAATCAAGATGACAGTTAGAGACAACCCAAAAAAAAGAAAATATATATATCAACACAGCAGTAGGGAGCAATGCTGTCAAAGTAGTGGCAGACTGCAGCCCTTTGCACAAAGTTTTATGAAGAGCAAGAGAATACAAAATCAGGAATGGGCTCAAATGAAGTTTGAAGAGACAGTGGAAATGAAGATGCTTTGCAGCATTGACAGCGTGGAAGGAGATAAGCTCCAAGCCTAGTGATCTTTGTGACTTTTCTAATAGTTTGTGCCTTGGCAGTTATTAGTCAATGTTTTCCCTTACTAAAGTAAATATTACTATTTCAGCCTAAAAAAAATTAATATTTACTATCAAAATATCTAATTAATATCTTAGCCATTGAAAGAAACACAGAAAACAAACAGAAAGAAATTTAAAAAAAGAAAATGCTCTGTGCAGATAGGATAAGGATGGACGATGGACGATGGACACTGCCTTAGAACCTAATAGTTGAGCAGCATGCCACTTCAGGTGTAAATCATGAACATTGCAATATGTTCTCTGTCTCCATGCGACGTAGCCATGGAAAGAGATAAGAATGACAATTGAATAGTGATTTGGTTGGGGCATAACATAAGGGACTGATTAAAAGGCTTAGTGAAGCAAACCTTCTTCCATGCTTCAGTTGCATTAGCAACTCTCTTAGCTAATTGGGGGCGCACAGCTTTTCCAACTTCAATATCCTACAGAAGAAAAGAAGATTTAAGATTGATTATACAAAGCATATTAACAAGCAATATGCAGATAGGAATTTTCATTTATATTTCAATCTTTATTTCCATGGCAATACATCAGACCTTTGACAATTAGGAATGGCTTGAGAAATCCTCTCAGCCTCATGGATTTATATTGAAAACATTACAAAATCAAATGCCTTAATTTAGGTACTGACATATCTATTTACACCAAATACATATACTATTTCCTATTCTAATTACAAAAAGAAACAACTAATACCAACTAATTCACATAATATCAACCCTCCCCCTCAAGCTAGTGCTTGAAGGTCATATGCATCAAGCTTGTTACATATGCATGTTGCCTGTGGGCCCTGGGAGAGACTTGGTGAAAATATCTACTAGTTAAATCATTAAAGTTCACGAGGTAGTGATTTCTCCAAAGAGGAACTTTTCTCAAACAAAATGAAAGTCTATCTCAATATGTTTTAGTTCACTAATGAAAGATTGGATCGGAGGCAATATACAAGACTGCTTGTTTATCACAAATGAGTTTGACAAAGCCTGTTGAGTATAGTTGTAGATTTACTATTTTAGGAGAAATTATTCCTTTTATTTCTCTTTCCTTTTTAACAGATTAATTTCTTTATTTCCATTTATTAGGGCAGATTTGTTTGCTGTAATTTAGTTCTATTACACTACAGGTAAGCAGTTAGTAGCATAAGTGTAATAATGCAAATTCCTTTGTACAATTGTAATTCAGAAAATAATATTCAAAAACCCTTATTTCATTCAAGTAAGCCTATTTTGCAAAACTGAAATTCTTGTAGAAGTTGTTACAACCAAATAAGTTCACACTGTTAAGTCATGGCTTGATATTCTACTTCTGCACTTGATCTACAACACCATTCTGCTTTGGATTTTCCATGAGATGACATTGCCCCCAATAAGAACACAATACCCAGAATGCTAGTGTTCAGCTTTAACTTGGCTCATTTAGAGCCCCAGTTGAAAGAATAAAGAAGATAATAATTGCGATCATTGTAGGCTATATAGAGTTCCAAAACTATTTTACTAAATCACAACTAACCTGCCGCTTATGACGTTGATTCCGATCCCTTAGCTTTTCACATACTAATTTTAAGTCACAGGTAACATTAAACAAGTCTTCTGCATCAGGATGGAACTCATGAAAAATGCTTTTTTCACTAATTCCTAGCTTTAGATCTGCAACAAAATTTAGTTACAAGCTCAAAGCTCATTTAAGATATTAAATCAATTTACTGGTGTAAATGAAAAACACCTTTCAGGATTATCATGATAATCCACTTCATTTCCTGTGCATTTGTCTTTTGGATAAGGGTAGAAAGAACCAAAATTTTCTCAGCCCTGTAACAATGGTCAAGCCATTAAGAATCACGCTAAAAAAATATATATCATAAAGAATGGTGAAGCCAAATGTTAAGAACCATTACAATATTTAACATCAACAATTCAACATAAAAAACTTAAAACATAATAGCAACATATTAGACAAGAATGTGGGGAAATAAGGTCATCTGGTTCAATATACAGCAAAGTATTTTCAAGTTTTGCACATTAACAATAATAAAAGGTTTACAAAACAGGGCAGCTACTAAAACACTGACCAGCAAAACAATGACGCATCATAAAAGTGTAAACAAAAAAAAAAGATCTATCTTATAATTGGATTTAGATCTAACCCAACCCCAAAAGCTAGCTCAAGAGATGAGGATTGCCCTTCACTTATATACTCTATTTTGGTTATATCACTAGTCAATGTGGAACTTGAGTTTTCCTAATACACCCCTCACGCCTAGCATTATTGGGCTTGGTGTGCAGATAATATGGTAGGTGGCTCGTTAATGGATTTAGGAAGGCTATAATACCATCTTACAATTAGGTTTGGACCTAACTCGACCCCAAAAGCTAGCTTTAAAGATGAGAGTTACCCCTACTTACATACTCTTGTTTAACCATATCACTAATCAGAGTAGTGAATCACGTGCGTTCAAGCCGCTATCGCGGTGTCACAAACCCCCCCCCCCCCCAAAAAACTTCTGCAGAGTGCATCGCGTCGCACCTTGCTGTCGCAGTTGTCGTGCCACGAAAAGCGGCCAAAACCGGATGAAATCATTGCCAAAACAGCGTGAAATCGCCACTTCGAGCTTCCCCAACGAGTTGCGAAAAAGAGGTGCCTGAAATCGGCACTCTTATTTTTGAGAAGGAGGGCCAAAAAGACCCTAATAGAAACGGTGTCGTTTTGGGGTCTTTTTTAAAGGGTAAATGGGTAAATTATGGCTCTTTATTTTTAACCTTCAGACCCACATTTTTGTTTTACCTTTCACACTTTCACTTCGAGGCTCGCGTTTCTCCCTCCCACTACGTTTGACTTTGAGCTTCCCCGTCAGCTCCTTTTTCCAGCAGCTCTGCAACTTCCGGTGAGGCCCATTCATTCTAGTGATGAGCGCTACTTCCAGCGAGGCCTGTTATTGCCAGCAAGCTTTCTGGTGGCAGAGTTTCAGCTTCCAACGATGTCTGCAATTTCCAACGACCTCTGCAACTGCCGGCAGTGCTTCTGGCATGTTGAAATCTGCATATTTCTTTCTTCTTTATTCTCTATTCAGCCATAATGGCTTCATCTCAACCTGTTCAGCCACCATCAACCTCTTCCTGTGCATTGGTGAAGCCTACCGAAAATAACCTTGACATGGCTTAACAGTGGAATAGCCTTCGAGACATCAATAACAAGAAGGCAGTAACTTGTGATTTTTGTTTGAAAACCACCACTGGTGGTATTACCCAAGCAAAAAGTCACCAAATGGGATTGAGGGGAGATGTTAACAGCTGTATCAAGACTCCATCTAATGTTAGAGCATTGCTAAAGGAAGCATATGTGAAGAAAAAAACTGAGAAGGATGCATATTTGACTGAGATTCAAGAGAAAGATGAGGACGAAGAAGAGATAGAAGAAATCCACACCATTTTAACTGGAAAAAGGCCTGCAAGTGCAGCAGCAACATCAAGTGCAGCCTCATCTGACCTTGCTTCCACTGCCAAGAAAGGGAAAAATGTAAAAGGTCCCATTGATTCGCTGCTGTTCAGAAATCCAAAGGACACTATTAAATTAGGCAAGAACAAGAGGCAAACAAGCATCAACGATGCTTGTAAAAAGGAGGCAAGAGCAAGGACCGTATAATATATAGAGCATTTTCTTGTTAGAAGCAACATTCCTTTTAACGTTGTGCGGTCACAAAGCTTCAAGCTAACGATTGAAGCAATTGGAAATTATGGCCAACATTTAAAAGTGCCATCTTACCACAAGTGTAGAGTTCTTCTTTTAAAGAAAGAGTTGGACTACACGAAAGATTTGATGAAAAATCATGAGCTTGAAAGAGAAAATTTCGGTTGCACAATTATGTCAGATGCATAGATTGATAAGAAGAATAGAACCTTAATCAACTTCCCAGTAAACTATCCAAGCGGTTCTATGTTTGTCAAGAGTGTTGATGCATCCTCTTATATGAAGACTGGAGAAAAATTGTTTGAGTTATTGGATAAATTTGTTTAAGAGGTTGGAAAGAGCAAAGTTGTGCAAATGGTCACCGACAATGGAAGCAACTATGTTTTGGCCGGTAAGAATCTAGGTTATTACTAGATGATTTTGATTTTCACTTGTTAATTTGTTTTACTCACTTTAGTTTGTGAAATTTGGTTTTAGGTCAATTGTTACAAGCCAAGAGACCACATTTATTTTGGATCCCTTGTGCTACCCATTGTATTGACTTAATGCTAGAAGACATTGGAAAAATAGCAAGAATCAAGAAGACTATACAAAGGGGGATTAGTCTTGTAGGCTTCATTTATAACCACTCTTTGGCATTGAATACCATGAGAAGGTTCACTAACAAAACTGAATTGGTTAGATATGGGATGATGAGATTTGCCACAACCTTCCTCACGTTGCAAAGGTTGCATAATCAAAAAAACAACCTTAAAAGGATGTTCACTTCTAATGGTTGGTTAAAGTCAAACGCAACCAAGGAAAGCTAAGGAAAAAGAGCAACTGACACAGTGATCATGCCTACTTTTTGGGCTGATCTAATTTACACTCTCAAGGCAATGGGACCTCTTGTACAAGTTCTCAGGCTAGTTGATAATGAGAAAAAACTTGCAATGGGTTATATATATGAGGCTATGGATAGGGCAAAAGAAGCTACCCAAAATGCATTCCAAGGAAAGCAAGAGAAGTACAAGGTGGTGTTTGATATAATTGATAGAAGATGGGAGTGTCAACTCCATCACCCATTGCATGTAGCTGGTCATTATCTCAATCCTCAATATTTTTATGGCAATCCAACACTTGAAAATGATCCAGAAGTGATGGAGGGGCTGTATAAGTGCATTGAAAGGCTATCTACAAATGAGGAGGATGAAGATAAGTGAAACAATGAGCTGCCCATTTATAGAAGAGCTGGAGGCCTCTTTGGTTTGAAGGTAGCCATAAGACAAAGATCTTCCTTAACTCCTGGTAAGTAAAAGATTATTTTATAATTTTAAATGATCATTATAAAATTCTATAAATGCTGGCAGCTGCTAATGAGTTGTGCATTGCAGCTGAATGGTGGAAGAATTATGGATCACATACTCCATATTTACAGAAGGTTGCCATTAAAGTGTTGAGCTTGACCTGTAGTTCTTCATGATGTGAGAGGAATTGGAGCATCTTTGAGCATGTAAGTAATTTTTGAAATTACTTTCATTTTAAAGAGTTTCATGTAAGAATGTGAAACTAATTTTTTTTTTATAAAATAGGTTCATTCTAAAAAGAGAAGTAGGCTTGAGCATCAAAGGTTGCAAGATTTGGTATATATAAAATATAACCAATCACTTAAGGAGCGTTTTGATTGCCATGATGTGATGGATCCAATTGTATTGGATGAGGTTGATGAAAGTAATGAATGGATATTAGGAAAAATGGCCAATGTAGATGAAGAGGCTGTCCAAGAAGATAAGTTGGTGTTTGATGATCTAACTTGGGGAGCTGTGGCAGCTGCAACTGGGGTTGGGGAGCCTATTACCTATACTAGGCAGCATGCAAGAGCTAAGAAGGCAGCTGCAGCAACTGCAGCTTCTAGTTCTAGGCCTTTGGGAAGAAAGGAAGCACTAGTGTAAGAAGAGGAGGAGGAGGAAGAAGAGGAAGCTGGTAGTGAAAGTGAAGTGGAGGAACAAATCTACAAGAGTGATGAAAGTGATGAAGATCAGATTGAGGATGTGATGCCAAACACTACAACTGAGGATGATGATGATATTTGAATAATTTTAATGTTTAGTAATTGTTCACTTGTTCTTAGCTTTTAAGCCAGAGGCTTAAACTTTTTTAATTTAATTTGATGGTTTCCTTTAATGTAATTGAGAATATGACATGTTGGTTACTGTTTTGGTTATGCAACTTATAAGTATTAATCAGATTATGTTTTATATTTGGTGTTTTTTCTTTATTTTTCAGCATATATATATTATATACATTGTGTAATATAAATCTATTTAGGGATTAAAATAGCGGTCATCCCACTATTTGCTATCCCGCTATAGCGTTTTAAGGAGCGGCCGCTACACGCCACTATCCGCAATAAACTACTATGTCACTAGTCAAGGTAGGACTTTAGTTCTCCAACACTCCCCCTCAAGTCTAACTTGATTGGCCAATTGTGACTTGTGTACCATCATTGAGTAGGCTATAGATCCTTTTTTTTTTTTGTCTAGACTAGTTCTACCTTTTTTTTTTCTGGGCTTATACTCAAGTTAACCTCAGAGGCCTTAGGTCCGTGCTTTTTTTTTTTTTTTTTGCTGCAAGGGCTTGTGCCTCTTCAGTCTCATAGGCCAAATTTTTTTTAACTATAATTTTTTTTTGTTTATGTTTTCTTCCTTTTTTTTTTTTTTTAGATCGGTACGGACTGTTACCCTATTTGGGCTTTGATACTATCTTACAATTTGGGATTGGGCCTAACACAACCCCAAAAGCTAGCTTTAGAGCGAGGGTTGCCCTTTACTTATATATTCTATTTTAGCCATATCATTAGTCGATGTGAAACTTGGGCTTTTCTCAATACACCCGTCACGCCCAACACTATTGGGCTTGATGCGTGGATAATATGATAGGTGACCCGTTAATGAATTTAGGATAAACTTTGATATCATCTTACAATTGGGTTTGGACCTAACTCAACCCCAAAAGCTAGCTCAAGAGATGAGGATTGTCCCCCGCTTTATATACTCTATTTGGCCTTATTACTAGTTGATGTAGGATCTCCAACAAATTACAATAGCTTTAATAAATTATTTTAATTAGTTTAAAAATGTCTCATCTTAGAATTTACTTTAGGCCTACTAGGCTGGCCCTTTTGGATGGAGAGGGAGCAAGAACTTCTTCTTGATACAAATTTTGCTGCAAACACCATAACGAGGTGGATTAGGTAGTAGAATATTAAGAGTTCAATTTTGCTTCACTTGGGAAGTGATTGCAATTGCAATGCTCTCTTTAGAAGCTAGATCTCCATAGGAGATGATGTGGGAGGATGGTAAACCTAGACAGGTAGAAATACAACTAGTTTCCAGTCTTTCCTATGGGTTAGAGATGCATAAAGAAATTATAAGTGATTGAAACTAGTTTTCTGGTTAATAAATTTTCAAATTTGAGAAGGAAGAAAATGTCTTGTGTTAGTATAATGTAGCAAAGGTGAGAATATTGCATTGGGTGTGTGGACATACTAGACAAGATAGGATTAGGAATTGGGGTAGCATTTACTGTAGAAAAAAGGATAGAATCTCACCTTAAACAGTTTGGGCATGTGTAGAGAAGACTTGAAGAAGCCCCAGTAAAAAAAGTAGATCATATGAAGGGTAGCCTATCTATCACTAGATGAAGAGGGAGACCAAGAAAAACTAAAGATGAAACTATTAAGAAAAGGTTTGTCTGTATACATGATTCACAAGAGGAAACCAAAGAAAAATCAATGGCAGCAATTGTTGTTGCTGTCTTTATTGCAAAATTTGAACACACAGTTAAAATCATTAGAACAGAGTCTCAGTTATCGTCGTTCTGCTTTTGTTTCTCCACGACCTGGCAGCTGGAGTTTCACAATAATTGATCTAGTATCCAACTGGGACTCATTTGGGTAAAAAAATTTAATTAAGCATTTACTAAATAAGTATTTATCATGTAAGCACTTATGTATAAGTTGCTTTTATAATCAAAGAGGAAATAGGGTTAAATTGTGTTTCATATATAAGTTGTAAGTTGTTTTCATAAGCTATTATGGAGAGCTTATTATTAGCTGAAAACAACTTACAAACATATCATAAATTATTCTCATAAGCTCTCTCAAATACTTGCGCAAGTGTCTATGTCATAAGATAAGTCCAAATAAACTACACATAAGCTCTTCCAAACAGACCCTGTCTTCCTCTTATGTCAGAAACCCATTGACACAATCAAGAATTATCCCACTGCCGGTGATTAATATACAAGCATGTTCCAAAAACTCCTCTGGTTGCCGGTGATTAGATATCCAGACTAATTATTAAGCTAAACAACAGATTTTTCACAAACCTCAGTGCCCATAACCACAAGAAGTGAATTTCTTGCAGCATCAATTTTATTTTTTTTCTAATGTCAATCAAAACTTTCCACATCAACTTCAAGGTTCATTCTTTAATTTTGTTCTCAATATTTCACAAAATTTCCCCCTCTTATCAGAACTCACGCAACATCACGTAGTAACTACAAATGCTACAGACAACAATCAAGTGCACCTGTTTTCACCGGAAGACAACCGGTCAAGCAACTCATTCAGCTCCCCTATCGTCAATCCACCCGAAGCCGTCCCTTGCCTACGCTGCAGCACCTGTTTCAAAACCAACAACATTTCACTTTTCGGCACACCACAGCGCAGAACCCTAAAACAGATTAAACGGCGCCGCCTACGAACCTCGGCGGCGACGAGGGCGAAATTTCCGGCGGTGGCACCGGTGGCGGCGCCGCCCTTGCGCCAATTGACGAGGCGGAGGGCGTCGGGGGAGTCGCGGGCGATGCCGAGGGCGTCGATGAGGGAGGTGGCGAGGACGGACTCCTTGAGGCCGTAGGAGCCGCGCTCGCGGTCGAGGCTGGGAAGGATGAGGCGAATGGCGGGGAAGAAGTTGCGGTCGGTGCAGAAGGCGTCGAGAAACTTGCGGAACTTGGCGCGCTTCTTCGCCGACGACTTGCTTCGCTGCGTCCACGTGTACAGGCTGCACAACACGCTGAACTTCGTTTGCTCCGTCATTTGAACGATGAGTGAGGGAGGGAATGGGGTTTCGATTAACCGCCAAGCCTGGGCGAGTGATTTATGTTTGTGTTGCCTCAGTTGTGACGTGTGAGTGAAAGTGAAACATAAACCGAACACCAAGCCGTCTTCAACTAGCGACTTGCTGGATACGTCTCCTGTTTTTACGTTGATTATCCAACTAGTATTTTTTTCTTTTTCTGATATCTATACAACTAGTATTTTAATTAGTATATTCACAGAATAAATATTTATTTTATATAATTTAAATTTACAATAAATAAATTTTTTAAATATATAAATTATATTATAATTAAAATTTATAATAAATAAATATTTTTGAATATATATGTTATATTTGAATTTATAATAAATAATTATTATAATATAATTTTAATTTTTAATCATTGATAATTTCTTTTTAAAAAAATATTGAAATTTAATTTAGAACTAAAAGTATTGAAAATGATAAATTGAAAAAGCTAAAAGGTTAAAAAATCCATAAAAACGTTCTTATTGAATAATGACAGCTAAAAATGCTCTCATTAAAAAATAAAAGCTAAACATGCTCTTATTTAAGATAGTTGTTCTCGTTTAAAATATAAGGTGAATTTTTTTTTTAGGACTTAAATTTAAATATGTTTTTATACCATCAAATTTGGGATAAGGTTGTTTTTGTTCCACAAATTTAAAATTGAGTTTTTTAGTCCTTATAATTTCATAAAAGGCTAAAATATATTTTTGATTCCTTATTTTTTTACTAAAATTTGTTTCGATCCTTTATCTTTTTAAAGATTCATTTTTGTCCTTTAACTCTCAAATTTGAGTTAATTTGTCATTCCAAAACAATGATCGTTTTCAATTTTGGGACACAATTTTGAACTATTTTTTGACCGGTTCAAGACATGAAACTTATTTCATTAGATTCACCTACATTAAAACCAACCAATGCTTGAACCAAAAAGGGCCATAAACGTAATGAAAATCGCCTGAAAAGTAGGCCCCAGAAGCACGAAAAAACTGAAAAATCTAATATCAGAGTCTTTCTAGTTGCTCATAGGACTCACTTTTTAGACGATTTTCACCATGTTTGTGGCTCTTTTGGTTCGAACATTAATTGGTTTTCATAGTTTTCATGTAAGTAAATCTAATGGACAAATTTCACGTCTTGAATGGATCAAAAAATGGTTCAAAATTGTTTCCTAAAATAAAAAATGATCATTGTTTCAAAAGGATAAAATTAACTCAAATTTAAAAGTTAAAGGACCAAAACGAATTTTAGTAAAAACATAAGGGACCAAAAGTATGTTTTAGCCTTTAAAAAAAACTTATTTTAGTCCATCAAGACCACCCGGAGCATCATTGAAATGAGAAAATTTAGTTAGATGTACCTGAGTTTGATAAGGACACTAGTAAGTGGGTTTTGTAGAGCAAATTCAGTAATAGGTGGAATTTGTATGGCAGATTTACTATGACAGTGTTTTGACAAAGGGACTAAAACATTTTTTTTCGAATTACATGACTAAAAATATTAATTTTAAATTAGGAGACCAATAACAAATTTATCCCAAATTTGAGGTACTAAAAACATATTTAAGCCTTTTTTAAAATATTCATTCATAAATTGTAAATAAATAAATAAAAAGTTGTATTTACGATATCATTGTACCAAAAATATTGATTAAGAAACATTAGACATACGAATATAGCAGCACATGTACCATTTGCTTGGTGAAGGAGAAATAAGATGGAGAGGGAAAAAATAGGTGAGAAATAAAAAGGTAATTGTGTTTGGTAGAGAGAAAATGAGAGAGAAGATAAATAAAAAAGGTGTGGGGCTTACTAGTTATTTTCACTCTATTTCTCACATATTTCCATTTACCTATTTATCTATTTTCTAGTTATTATCTATTTCTCTTACACCAAACACTTTTATTTTTATTTTATTTCTCATTTATTTCCATTCACCTTTTCTATTTTCATCTATCCTATTTCTCACATATTTTTTTCTTCTTACCAAACAGACTCGTAAAGAGAAGAGCTGTCTCTTAACTGGTACTTTACTTTGTCAAAAAATTAGTCTTATGGCTTCTGGCTATGAGGATATCTTGTGAGTAGAGCAACAACTTTAGGGAGAAGAGTTGTCCCTTAACTAATAATCTACTTTATTGAAAGATTAGTCTCATAGCTTTGGACTATGGGATACCTTACTTTTAGCCAAAAAAAAACAAAAGAAAATAAAGAAAGAAAGAAAGAAACATTAGACATAGGATAAAATGTTTTTAGTTTATGTAAATAAAATAATATTTATTTTTAGTCTTTTAAAAGTAAATTGTCTCTATTTAATTCTTAACTAGTATTTTCATTTCTGCAATGCACATGATAAATGTTTATTTTTATATAATTAAATTTTATAATAAATAAATATTTTTGAATATATAAATTATATTATAATTAAAATTCATAATAAATATATTTTTGAACACATAAATTATATTTTAGATTTACGATAAATAATTTATATTATGACGCATTTTTAACTATTGATAATTTATTTTAAAAAAATATTAAAATTAAATTTAGAAATAAAGATGAAAAAATAAATTAATAAATATAAGTGGTTAAGAAAATCAAATATACAGATAAAAATAAAAAGAGTGACTTGAGTTAGTCAAGAAAGAAATTTTTTGAACTAGTTAAATCAAATTAAATTTAAAATTAAAACTAAGAAGTATATTAAAGGAATAGAAAATTAAAAAAATTAAAAATAAAATAAATGTTCAATATATAAGAGTAGTATAAGACATGTCACTCAATGAAAGTGTTAACAACTCATAAACTAGTAAGCACACACTCATGGAATAAAAACTCTTAAAACGCTCTTATTAAAAAATAAATCATATAAATGCTCCCATTTAATAAAAGAATTCAAATTTATAGTATAAGAGTAGATCAGTAAAAATGTCATGTGGTACAAAATTGACAATATCCATACCTCAGATCTCAAAATTTCTTCACAAATTAAAAACCACAGCTTGATTGATTAGCTAGAGTATTTTGATCTATTTCTAACTATACACAAGAAGTATCATATTCTTTTTATAACCGAGAAACAATCACAGCAACCATCACTAAGCAAATAAAAATAATAATAATAATAAAATAATATATATATATATATATATATATATATATATATATATATATATATATATATAAACATGTTTACAAAATAGACGAAAATAAGATATAAATCAATCAATTCACACCACCAAACATGAAAGATCTTGCTCATATTGTGCTATCCATGGATAATTGAATTAAATAAATTATAATTCAAGCATAGATACTACCCATCATCACGTAGCAGTACATCATACCTCAATTTGCAATCGTAACTGTTGAGTTTCGAAACTTGCTTTCTCATTTGCTTTTTCCAGCTATGATAAAGCACTGCACCTTCGTTGCAAAACCCAACCCATCCCACAATATTAGGACGACAGAAGTGCTTGACGTACAGAAAACTCTCCCCATAATTTGGGGTTAATTAAAGGGGATGATTGCGATGTTAAGTCCTTGAAATTTTTGTTATAGTTGACCAAAATCAATCACAAATCCATGAACTCAATTGATCACTAATGGACGCATAATTTCACACTCTTCAAGGATTCATCCATGTAATGCACAAATCTCCCAGAATTTAATAGACTCCTTCACAGTAGTTGATGCATCCGAACTAGCAAAAGGTTTTTTTTGTGAACCAGCAACTCAGAGGAAGAGAGAAAAAGGCATTGAGGGAGGGAGAGAAAGTGAAATCGTGAGAACAAAAAGGTTGAAAAAAATGGGTTTATGAAAATGTGAAAGTTAAGAATAGATAAAATAATGTTTTCCCACGAAGTCCAAGAATCGAAAAAGGAATTTAGATAAACATGAATTTAAAAATAATCAACAAAATTAATTAATGAGACCTTAACTTTTTAAAATATCTAACAAATAATACAGTATCGATATTTAGTATTGCAACCTGCTCCACATGCGCTCTTAACAAAAACAAACATCAAAATGGCTAATTAATATTTCGTTACATTATCTAAAAAAATTCTCAACTATTGGCCACCTCTAAAATTACCCACGATACAAAATGGTATCAAATACATAAAAACAAGCTTTTCTGAGGCTTCATGATATATTCAAGAGTTAATTCTATCCAATCAGCAGACCCAATTAGAAAGAAAGTAGTCCAAATGGAGTACCCTTGAATATAGCGAAACCAATTTAAAGCCTGAAAGTACTGTAGTCTCCTAAACCAGAAGCTCCATAACCCGTGTATGGTTGTGAGGACAAGGAAGATGAGAGACGTGATGTAGTGCCCAACTGAGAGTATGAAGACCTTGGACCTGCATCTAGCCTGCCGTAACTGCTACTGACAGGTTCTTTGTGATTGCTTATAACATCCTGCAATGCAGAGGAAAAATTTTCACTTATGTTTAATTTTGTCTTTTGCATGAGCATATTCCCTTCAGGAATGGATATTATCTTTGAAAAGTTAGTCCTATCCATCTGCCAAAGCCAAAAATAACTCCGAAACAACTGGCCTATTCAGGTCGAAGTAAGGGAAAACACCCAATTATTAACTTCCAGACAAAATAGTCACATGGTAAGATGTCCGCTTAAAATGTTCCAATTTAGTTTATATACAGATATTTATGAATCAAAATTAACATGCTTTCATCTGGCTTCTACTCTTACATATATACAAAGAACTAAAGGACACTTGAAATCATCTTTCATTTCCTACTTCCCTGTTATAAACAGAATTGAATTTATTGTCTTTCAGACCTCAGCTTGCACTATCAAGTAACACTTTGTGATAAAAGACTTCAGCCAAGAAAATGAAGATGAGGAAATCAAGTAATAGTAAGCGTTCCAAAAGCATTCTACCAAGTGAAGCATTAATAGCTACAGAATGAGCTCCTAGGACAGAAATATGTAAAGGAAAGACCTCCCCATGCATGAATACTAACGACCACCTCATCCGACCATAAACATAAGCTTATGTAAATATCTTAATCATACAGAAGTAACAGAAACAGAAAAATATAACTTCTTTTTTCTACAAGAAAAAGCCCTCTGAAATCTCCTACCTGAATCAATTGTTGTGCTGTTTGAACCTGAGCTGAGGTGCCTTTTATTTCCACAATGATTTCATCAGGCACCCTGCTCTCCTGCACAGTCAATATGGCCCCACTAGTGCGGCGAATGTAATCAATATTAGCCCCTTGAATACCAATGATGTCCTCCGCATAGGATAGTGGTATTTGCATTGTTTGTATTACCTAGTAAGTGGAAATTATTGGGGGAATGAAGGATACCATGACTATCAACAGAAGAGATAAATAAACAAAAAATGTAGACTGGAGTATGAGCAAGCATATGTAAATGCTTTTAACTCACTGCACAAGAAGTCAATATACATTATAAGCTATGACAAATTTTAAACACCCATGTAATAACTAGGCCTAGAGCCAGATCATCATGTGATTTAAGAGGTGCAAAAGTAAAGGTAGAAAAGGCAATAAATTAATGATTCAGAACCCAAAATTTAGACCAGTAAAATGTTCTTTGTTTTCAGAGAAAAGAATAAGCCCACATAAAAATCAGTAGATAATTATAATTGTCAAAACCAACCATTCAAAAGTTTAGCCAATAGATGAAGACCGATAAATAGTTTGTCTAATATGTCTCCTCATGAAAGAGCCCCACCAGCCCACAATAATACACACACACATTCTTTTGCAACAAGTAGTAAAACTTGACAAAATAGAGGCAAGCACACACACACATGCAAACATATATATTTTTTTGCAATAGGTAGTAAAATTTGACACATACACACATTATTTTTGCAACAAGTAGTAATACTTGACAATAGAGGCAATCACACAAGCACACACACATTATTTTGCAACTAGTAAAACTTGACAAAATAGAGGCAATCACACACATACACACACACACACACATTATTTCACAACAAGTAATAAAACATGACAAAATAGAGGCAATCACATACACACATATTATTTTGCAACTAGTAGTAAAACTTGACAAAATAGAGGCAATAACACACATTATTTTGCAACAAGCAATAAAACTTGACAAAATAGAGGCAATCACAGATATCAGGCTCATTCCCCAGTAAATTTCATGTAAGGCAATGAGCAGAAAACATGTGAGGGGTTAATATAACTAACCGTAGTAACAATAGGAGCACCAACACGGCCAAGAGCTGAAGAACGAACACCAGAAAGTGAAGAATCTTGCCCATAGAGAGACATAGTGGAGGAAGGGAGTAATGAGTCCAATTGACTTTCACGGTCAGCTACAACGGAATCCCTTTTTGTTGAAAGAGGAATATCGGCAAAAATGCTAGTTTGTGAAGTAGTATGCAGCAATGACTTGTCAGACCAGGTCTCTGCCTGACGGTCTTGTGAGATTGGCGCATTATACTTGGACAACACAAAGAAATCGCATACAATAATGTAAAAATCAGAAAATAATATATTTCTCATTTTCTTAGATGATCACATACAGTAGTAGTTCAACTCAGAAAATATAGTTGGTATGTGCTTTTAAGCCATAATATCAATTATAATTCTGTATTAGGAAGTTAATAGATAGTTGTTTTTACATTAATTTCAGATTAAGCAGTTATAGGTTATTATGTGACAGTTATAGTAATATGTAAGTTGTGTTACAGACTTGCAAAAGGCAATTAAGATGTCAGGTAGTTATTCCTTGTGTCTTCAAGGAGGATACTCTGTTAGGAGGAAAACCTGTGTTTGTACTCAAAACTGGCCTAAATACTACATTATTTCTATCTTTATTTAAAACTCAATGTGTTACTTCTTGAGTCCAACAATTGGCCTGACCCACCAAATCCAATCAAGGAGGATAGACTCTAGAGTGGAAGGATTGGAGAAGCATGTGGAGGAGATGAATGCTGAGAAACTAAGATCTAATTTTCACCATCAGGATCAGATGCAGAAAATGAGAGACACAATCCAAGACATTTGTAGAGATTTTGAAGAAATGAGAAATATTTGACAGTTTGGATACCATTTTACCATTGTTGAAGGTTTTGGCTAAGCAAAAAAGCCAATTAATGAAGAATACCTTGCAGGAAGTTCTAACTTGGTTAGAGTTAGTCAACCACAAGATCCAGTTAAGTGGTGCTATTTATAATAGCACTTCCCTCAAATAAGTGAGGTCTGAGCTAGTCCTTATGGACTCATACATCATGAGTCTAGCCAGTGAGAAATTAGAGTCCAAGTGTCCATCTTATTTTTCTCAGCTCCAATTAATCTGCTCTATAGTGTAAACCTATAGGTTCTCATAAATTTGGTAATTACATTCAATTTCATTTAATATTATAAATAATAAGAGGTATCTAGCAATACACCAATGCTACCCAAGAAATAAGAATGCTAGAGATTTGACGTAACCTTTCTGTGATAAATGTTTCTGTTGGAAAACCGCCTTAATTGTGGCCTCTTTGGGGGCTGTCTTAATTGTAGCCTCGAGGGGGGGTGTTTAGTCCCACATTAACTAGAGGTATGGCTTAAATAGATCTTATAAAGTTTCGGCAATCATCACCTGATTAGGCGGTTTTGTGGGGTGAGTTAGGCTCTAAACCCAAATTCTAAGATGGTATGATAACCTATCCTAGATCCAATTGTTGGACCACCTACATTGCCATGCTCCAGGCCCATAGCCCTGGGCATGAGGGAGTGTGTTGTAAAGCTGCCCTAATTGCTGTCACCCCTAGTTAATTGCGACCTCTTTGGGGGCTGTCTTAATTGCAGCTTCGAGGGGGGTGTTTAGCCCTACATCAACTAGAGATATGACTTAAATAGAACTTATAAAACTTTGACAATCCTCACTTCAAAAGTCGGTTTTATGGGATTGAGTTAGGACCTAAACCCAAATTCTAATAGTTTCTTTGTAGTTTTGTCCCTTCATTCAAATATCACAATTGAACACAAGACATAGAACATATCATCCCTATATAGTCCAATTATTTATTCCTTGATACTTGAGCAAACATAGTTATAGGCCAAAATCTGATTTAGACAGTTATAATTCTGTATTAGGAAATTATTATTGGGTAGTTATTTTTATATTAATTTCAAATTAAGCAGTTATAGGTTATGATTTGACAGCTATTGTGATATATTATATGTTGTGTTCTAAACTTGTAAAAGGCAACTAAGGTGTCAAACTGTTATTCCTTGTGTTTTGAAGGAGGAAGCTCCCTGTTAGGGGGAAACCCTATGTGTGTTAGGGGAAAACCCTATATTTGTACTCAAATTTGGCCTAAAAACTATATTATTTCTATCCTTATTCAGAATTCAGTGTGTTTATTTCTTGAGTCCAACATACAGTAAAAGGAAATATTACCAGGAAAAAAACACAAAGCAGTGAAAGTACGTTTATAAAAGGTTAAAATATCCTCCAAAACCAAAAAAGCAAATCATATCAAAGAACTATAAAAATTGAAAATGCAGCAAAGATGCACAATCTCAATGCATATCTTATATGGCAACTTCCTCAAAACAGTCATCAGCAGAACATCAAAGAAAGGACACAACACTATATTGCAGAAAGTTGAGTGGAAGAGAGACACCCTAAAATATAATAATATATGTTATTTTCTAATTAAAAATCGGGAAAATTACGAACTTACAGCTTTCTCAAATAGGGGAAGAACACTATGATCAACCAAAAATTTCCTCAGATGGCCAACTACTGCTTCCAGAGCTTTAAGGACCTTGAAGGCTTCTCCTTGCATTTCCACAATCCTCTCATCCGCAATATTATAAAATTGCACCTCATCTTCATGAAAATGATTTGGCATTAAAATAATATATTATAGATTAAATCACTGCATGCTAACTGGAATGCCATGCTACAATGAAAGAAAAGAAAAGATGCATTCAGATCATTACTATCATTGCATCCAGATTTGACAAGAAATATGGAATTTAAGAAATGCCTAGTCTGGAAGAGGTCTTATTTTAATCTGGGAATGGTAATATTGAATTCAAAACCAAACAGGACAGGGCCACAAGAGATCTCTGGCAGCAAGGAGAAGCTCACTTATATGCAGATTACAATGCAAAGTACATAAGAAAGTTCTGTGGGCATAATCAAATTTACCTATCAACTATGTCTATTCATAATACTCATCAATGCACATGTTGATGGATACATAGAAATTACTGTATAAGACTATAAGGTTGATGCCTAACTATACAACAACAACAACAATATATGGAAATTTCACTAACTCTCAGCAGCTCACACCTCTGTTCTGTCTCTCCTCAGCCAGTGCCTCTGTTTACATTTTTTTATTTTACAGTCATATCATGGCAGCTAAGGGGTGTTCCAGCTAAGCCCATTGTTTTTCTGGCAAAGTCCAGGTAGCATAGTGGCTTTTCCTCTGGTTCACAGCATCTCTCTCTCTTTTTCTAGCTTTTGCACCTCCATTATCTCACAGCCTTACATTAATTATTATTCATTATTATTGTTATTAGCTAAGCCTATATTAATAATGACTATTCCTTTTAGCATTGATTTTGAGTACGAATGATAAAGATGTTCCTTTTTTGTTTTTAAGTTTTGTGTGTCTGTTATGCGTGGATTATTTGCTATTTCAATAAAGCAGCCTTTTGTGGTCAGGCGCTCAGCACCACTACCTAGGATTGACACCTATGCTTCACATAACATTAGTCCATAAAAGAGAATACACAAAAGATCAATAATTGCTACTAAGAATTAGAGGGATCATCATAGATGTATAACTGGATAACAAGACAGGAAGCATACCTCCTGACAGTACTCTAACAGAAGCACTGGTATTCTCCTGAATAGATTTGATTAATGAGCCTTGTTTTCCAATTAAATTGATAGCCTGTGTTGATGCCACCAATAAACGGATGGAACAAAATGCAAGACCAGCAGCAGATTCTTTATTCTCAGCATCAGTTTCAGATAATCCAGAGACACGCTTGAATACCCTTATTACAGCATCCATTGCAGGAGAGAGAGCTGCCTCTGGCTCTTCCTTCCCCGATACAAGTACCTATAAGAAATAAAAAATCTAACCACATTCAAATATAAAAACAGAAACAAATCCACAAATAAATAGAGGCCCTCATCAAAGAAAAACATTCGAAAGAGTTGGTGTACGTGCATACATTCATCGAATAGCAACATACAAAGTAACCGAACTACCGAGTCAACCTCCATTCACTTTCTATAGGAAACTAAATAACATTCTAAGCACATACGCATGAAGACTCAATACAGGGGCCCCACTGATAATCCACATGAACAAGAATCGAAAGCAACACTTTGACATGGAATGAACAATGAAGGACACAAACCACATATATAGTAACGAAGTTATGATAAAACTGAAGTTGAACAATGAAAGCAAACGTAAAACCCAAAATACAACACCAATTAAAACACACACATTTAATGATAGGAAGTAAGAACGCATGAATATAACAGAAAGTGAAAAACGCAATGAAAAGAAACGAAAAAGTGTTACGTTATAAGTAGTAACGCAAAATAAAACTATATTTTAACGAATTTAACTCGAATACGCCGACAGTGTGACATTCTCATTCAATCATTTCCATATAATTAAAAATCATTAACTTTTATAATGCGTGATTTCTAATTTTACACTTACAGGTATAAAAAATAAAAAAAATAAACTCTATTTTAATACCACGGCTTCCTAAACAAGAGAATTGGAAGCACATTGAGTCATTGACTTAGTTGGGAGAGCTCAAGAGCACATTTACTCTCGAAATAACAAATTTTTTCTTCTCATTTTATGCATTGGAATACACAATTTTGCATTGGAATTCGCAAAAGTACTTCTGTAACTTTAAACCAAACATAGCCTTAGAAATTAAAGGAAAGGGAACCGAGCAAGAGCTCAAATTAGGGTACCAAATTCCTAGCACTAGAAAGAGCTCAAATTAAAATTAAAATAAAAAGAGGGAGGGAAAAATAAGAAGAAAACCCTAGAGAGAGACGCGACGGATAATTGAGACGTACAATTCGATCAGGAGTGCCGAAAGGAGCGTCGAGAACGCGAATACGAGATCGAGTTTCTTCGCACATCTTCTTTATCAGCTCTCCCCTGCGCCCAATGATGCTTCCCACCTTCCCCACCGGCACGATGAGTCGGAACACGCAGTCCCCGGGCCACCCCGGCCATCTCTTCTCCGGCGGAGTGGACGCGGCGGTGGTGTCAGCTTCCGCCTCGATGGGCGGTTGTGCGGCGGATGCATTGTCCGGCGGGAGTGCCTTCCCCGCGGTGCCGTTCTGGAGTGGTTCCGCGGTGGCCATAAGAGAGAGAGAGAGAGAGAGAGAGAGATAGAGAGGGTGATCAAGCTGATGCCTTCGAGTGCAGGGAATAAAAGAAGAAACACACTAGTAGCTGTACTGCTTCGGTGTTTCTCTCCTTTTGGGTTAAGAGTCGAGGTTGGTGCCACACGTGGTCATCACGTGATTTTTATTTCTCTACTTATTTTTAGAAGTTATTTTTTATTAAGTGATGTGATTTTTTTTATATTAAATAGCTTATTTTATTTAACATTTTTAATTCTTCTCAAATATAATTGTTTAAACTGAACTTTAAATTATAAATTTTAACATATCATGCGAAATTAAAGAAATTTTTAAATAAAATAAAATTTAAGATTATTATAACTTTAATCAATCTTGATTTTATTATGAAAGTAATGTAATGAAATGCAATATATATATATATATATATATATATATATATATATATATATAAAGATAGAATAAAGAGAGCAAAAAGCTAAAAGAAAGATAGGGGATTGGCTTTTTTTTAAGGTGAGCAAATCATTTTAGGGTAAAGTAAGTAATTTAGTTGTTGAAGAAAAAATCAATGATCATATTACGTATATAAGCATAATGAATCATGGATATATTTGAATATCAATCATTGATTTTTTTTGTCAATGATTAAGATTACTTACTTTACCCTTATTTACTTTTGAGGAGTCAAATCCAAAAAAAGGGCATATCTTGTTCTATTCACATAGGAGGTATTTCTTGAATTTGGGCTAAAGCCTAATTCAACTTCAAAAGCTAACCCATGAGGTGATAATATGTAAAGCATTTATAAGCTCAACTTTGACCATATTTACCGTCAATGTGAGATCTCAACACGCACCCCTTTTGTCCGGGATTGATATTTGGAGCATGAAAATTATAGGACTAATTTTATTTTATTTTAAATTGCACTAAGAAAACTATGAGGCCAAGTAGATCTATGGATAGTTAAGAGTGATCCAATATCAAATCTATGATAAGCTCAATACCATGAGAAGATAAAAAATAATTTCAAGGGCGCAAAGAAATATTCTTTTACATTGTCACTATGCAAAACCTGAAATGTCTTCCCAAATTGATTTTTTATCTCTAAAAAATGTTGAAATGTATCAAATAATTTTGAATGATTCTTCATTAAGAATACCCACATACATCTTAAGTATTCATCAATAAAGGTATAATATTTGTGGCCCAAAATAAAGGAGATAAGACCAAGACCCATATATCATAAGGAATAGTGTCATGGCAGGTTAGGAACGACTTTGACTATCACCATCCCCAACCCTACTAAGGGTGGGGCAAGTTTGAAAAAGGCGAGAATAAAAAATTAAAACTCAACCCTATCCTTGTTGAAGTCGAGGAAACTCGCAAGAAACATGCCCACATTTAAAAAATAATAATTTACTTATATATAGTTTTAAATAAATCATATATTAAGTTATTAACTATATTTTAATTCAAGTAATATATAAAAATTAATAAACAACATGAATCATAAATATAAGAAATTCAAAAACTAAATTGTATTTTTAATAAGGGTTTAATGGCTATACACTGTCAATGTAAAAAATTTTACACTGTCAACCAATTAAAGATCACTATTAGTATGACTTTTAAAGTAATTATTATAAAAGTCAACAAACTTATCGTAAATGGTGGTTTGTGATTGGATAACAATATAAAATTGCTTTACACTATTAGTGCATCACCTATTTTCTCTTTTAATAATATGTACATTGTTTATTTTTATTTAATTATTATTATAATTTAAATTATATAATTATTATAATTGTTAATATATATTTTAATAATTATAAGAAATTGGAGTGTAAAATATATTCTTAACTCATATATATATTCATACATATATATGTATATGAGAAATGCTAGCAATATTCTTTTTAACATTCTCTTTTCAATACTCTATTATTAACTGAAATTTATTAGAAATCACAAAATTTTGGTGGATTTCATTCTTCATTTAATGAGTCTTTCTCCTAATTTTGTAGTTTTTAATAAATTTTAACTAATACTAGAGAGTTTTAGAAAAAAGAGTGTTAAAGAAAGTGTTGCTAGCACTTCTCATATTATATAGGACCAATTAACACAAGGTGTCAAACTTTTGCACTTATATAATTTTATAACTTTCTCCACAATATCAAATTAATCATTTCAATTGTTACATTGTTACATTGTAAGTCTTATAAAGTAAATCAAGATTATAAAATTCCATGTGTTAGATCAAAGGATGTTTATGTAGGCCTCACGTGTTTTACATGTAACAAACAAATAAATAAGTTTTTAAGTGTGGACAAACTAAACTAAGACTTAAGTTTACAGAATTGTTTTACCAAAACAAATAAATAAAGCGTCGTGTTTTGATATGAATGCACCATCCTACACATATACCTATTTTGTATCATCTTGTTATCTTTGCAGGACAAAAAGTGTGCATTGTCTTATAAGAACAAAACGTATCAAGGAAGTCTCACAAAGTCAAATACCTCTAACTTACAAACTCCATAAAAAGACATGCACCTGAAAAGCAAAAAGCATAGCAGTGTACTATGTATGATAAATCATAGTTTTATACTATGACTCATAGACCCAATACGGGAAAAGTAAGATAAACAAAGTACTTTTCTTAGTCTTATAAATAACTCAAAGTAATGAAGATGAAGAGAAGTTTAGTGCACCAATTTTTGAACTTGAACATGAATTTGAACTTTTTCTGTCTTAAATCTACTTAAGGTATTTATAAGTGTTTTTGAGCTAAACAAAAGGACTTGTACTTAATTTCGTATATTCGTCTTACTAAGGCGAAATTACTTTGTAAGCATTACCCCTAACCTTTTTCTTTACGAAACTAGCTAGAGCCTAAAGAGGCTTTGCTTTAAATAATAATTGGGTTTAAGCCTAAAGAGACATGTTTGTTGAACAATACTTGTGAAGTTGCTTAGAGAGGTACGTAAAAACAATACTTGGTATTGAGCCTAAAGAGGCTTACTTAAAGAATACTTGTAACAATCTTATTTGTTAGTGGAAATCTTGATGATGTAATAAGGACTGGATGTAGTCTTGAGTTAAGACAAGCCAGTATAAAAACCGTGTTTTTATCTCTTCTTTACCTTTTTACAAGTTATTCAAGGGTTTTAAAGATATATAAACATTTAAGATATTTGTTTAAGTTATAATTGAGCTTAAAGCAATTAAACGATTTAGTCTTATTCAACTATCTTATATTGTGCTAGGTGAGAGAAAATAGTTTTTCAAAAAGGATTTGCAAAAAAAAAATAATCACAATTCAACCCCAATTCTTGTGTTTTGCCATGTCTTTCACCATGCAAATCAAAAACTAACTACTACTCCCTTGAACTACTTTATTTTAATAAATGACATGCTATTTAAAATATAACATTGCATGAAATTTTGCTACTACCAATGGACACAATTCGTCAAGACTCCTAAAATTTGTCTGTAACTCTTTTTTACCAATGGATTATCGACGAACAAAAAAATGTTGGTAATAAGCTTGTTAGAAACTATTGTCAATGAATACAACTTATCAGTCAAAAAATCATTGACTAACGACCAACAAACAAAATTTGTGGCAAACATTATGTTTACCAACAAATATTACCTAGGAATTTAACTATGGCAAATTACCCATGAATTTTATCGACATAATAATTTGTCAGTAACTTCCCACAAAAAAAATCTCTTGGTAATTTCCCACATATTTTACTGTTTAATCCATAGGAAATTACCCACAAATTTTACCTATGGATTAATCTATAGGAAAAAAATCCACAAACAAATTTGTTAGTAACTAATATTAGTTAATTTTTTTTATTTGTACACCATGAATATGTTTGTTTTAAAATAATTAAATAGTTTATTTTCTTCACATAAAAAATGAATAGGAATAAATAAAAACAAATAGTATAAATAAATTCATATTAAGATTTAACCAAACATAAATATTAATTAAGTTTGAGCAATGTATATATTTAAAAAAATATGAGAAATAATCTAATACAATTTAATAATTTGAATACTCCTCTGGAGAGTAATGCTACTGTTGGTTGTCCTGTTATTGCTCTTGCTACTGCTACTCTTGCTTGTGGTGGTGGTGGATGTCCTATTGTTGTTGCAATATGTTGCATGTAACGACCCATTCTTTTGTTTTTATAGGAAAACCACCTTGTTTCAACATACAAATGAACATCATTATCAATAAGTACATATACATAAGAGACCATATGTCTCAACCTAGATCAATATGTGCAATATATATATATATATATATATATATATATATATATGTATGTATGTACAAATCAAAGATTTAATAAAATATATGTGTCAATGGTCACAACCCAAAATATACATCAATAATGGAAAAGGGATACAAAACACACTTCCTAAAGTTGGTCAAGCTATATATCAAATCTCAAAAGTAAGACAACTATCAAAAGGACAACAAAAGTGAGATTGTGATTCATCACATTTGTTCGTCTCTAAGCTGATAGCTCGGCCATCAACTCTAAACAGTTGGATCAACGAAAGGCTCACCATCTGCTTCCACGTCAACGATGTGATCATCACAAGCACAAACCACACATGCAAAAGAGTGCAAGGGTAAGCTTACATAAAACAACATGACATATAATCAAAAGAAAAAATAGATAGCAATAGAATCACACTTGTCCATCAAAAAGGGAATATACACCTCAATCACCATGATATAATATCGTCATCCACATTCATATATATACATATATACAGCTCCACAAACACATCCATGATGCATGACCACATTATAAATCAATTTCACCATCCACCATACCAATGCATGAAGACACTACTCTCGAGAGGTTTACAATAATTTGAGAGATCAGTTAGGTCTCACCCCTTAACATGGCGTAAAGAGCACCTTGTCACGTGCCTGTCACCATTTAGGGATTGCCAAACTCTGATCTACGGATTAGATTATATGAATTGTCGGGATAGATGTATGTGGGTGGTGGTTCACTGCGACTTAAGGTTTGCACTACCTTGGCCCCCTGTGGAATTGCCCATCCATTCATCTTGAAGGCCCATGAATATGACCCCACATCTCATCCAGCACTAGGTTGGAGGTCCGTTTAAGCCTCAACTTTTGTTAACCCACCAACTTACGTGCCTGCTCATAACGCAGCCACCACTACAGACTCATGCTGGAATGCATGTACAACACCATTCATTATCAATTCAACATCAATGATTTAATAAAATTCAACTACAATAATTCAACAGAATTAAACAACACCATGTGGGCTCAATTTATTGCCTCATATGGCTAACAACCACCAATAACCCCATGTAGGCTCAATTTAACACCTACATGGTGAACAGGTTAGGCCCTACCTGAGCAGCCTATACCTTTTTAGGATTTCACCAATAAATCCTCTCAACAACAAGTGGAGGTCCTATTTAAGAAACCTTTCACTTCAACAGTATATCAAGATTCTAAAATCCTTTAAAACAACATCACAAACCAACAACAACAAAGCTTACACACATCCATTACAACACACACAAAACCTCATAAATCAAGTATACAAAATGAATATATCTTCCTTTCGGACTTAAAACATTTCTCCAATGTTTCAAAGGGTCGTACCTAACATGAAGCCTATGTCAATCAACTATACTTCACCTTCTTTCTTGGACCCAACCCTGATGAATCCACTCCCAGCGCTACAAAATTAGTGCTCAGTGCCAATACAACAAAGAGGATTAGGCCTTTTGTCGCTTAGCGCTAGAATTCCATCGCTCAGCTCCAAATTCGTCGTTAAGTGTCAAAATTCCATCATTAAGTGACAAACTTCCAGATAGCTTTCTATCATCTGTCATTAAGCGCCAGAAAACTGGCACTTAGTGACAACTGCGATTTCTACAGTTCGCAAGAAGATGACCCAAGGTCATTTTTGACACAATAATCAATCCATGGCACAAAATAGTTACAATCACATATATCAAACCCAAAAACAATGATTGGTAAGCTTCCCTTACCTTTTAGAGTCTTTGAAATTTGAATTATTGGAAAAGGAAAGAAATAAAATTGGAACTTTTGAGACAAACTTTGAGGAGAACCTTTAAGAAGAAGAACAACTCTCACACTAAATCAAGAGAGACACAACTCTACTTGTTGGAATTGAAGAAATAGATGAGAGAGAGTTTAGAGAGATTTGGGGAAGGGACTTGAAAAAAAATTGAAAGAGAAGAGAGGGTCATCCTTTATATAAAGAGGATTTGGGTCAAAAAGGGGCTTTAGGCCCACCAAGGCCCAACTCCCACCACCGGACAATCCTAGGCTCAAAACTGGCTAAGCACCACTGTTTCCTCACTAAACCAACTAAAATATCACCAATAGAGACATTTAGCTCAAACAACTTTTTCTCAAATTTCACTATTCAAATCGGAGTTTCTAAGACAACACAACATAAAAAAAAAACCACATCTACAATTTATTTATTACATCTTAATTACAAAACTAAATTAAATTTTCACTTTCAATTATTAAACCACTATATCACACATTAGGAAAATACTGGGGTTACATTTCGCGCATCAGGTGGTAAGAATTAGAGGACAACCTCAATGAATGACTGAAACTGGAGATTCAACAGCTCATTGTCCTCTTTTGACTGACGAATCTCCTCCTCACTAGTAAAAAGTTATTACTTCAATTGGACAATCTCCTCTAAATCATGAAAGTGATTGGAACATGCTTGTATGTGTTGCATAAGGTTGTTGTCCCCATATTGATAACCATAAGAGAGCTATCTAGCCCTGTAAATCCATCCTATATCGATAACAAATGTCCAATTTATGTAAAATTAGATAAACATGACCAAAAAAATAATATCAAATGATTCAACGATTGGATTGATTAATTTCGTATAGAGGTAGCTAAGCAGGTTGAACCTATTAGGTTAACCTGCCTAACTTGCCAAAAATGGTGAGGTGGATTAGGCGACCCATCTTGTGTAATCCACTAACCTGGCAAGTTGAAGGCAAGCCAGGGCAGGTTGACCTGATCGAATTGACTTGGCTAACCTATCAATATTTAAGGCATGCCTTAAAAGTATTTATCAATTCTTGAATAACTCAACTATTGATGAGCATAATTAGTTAAAAATATAAGATAATATTAAAATAGTTTCAATAAGAATGTTATTAATCAATTGTATATACAAACATTAAACATATATAAGAATTAACCCCAAATGGTTGGTCAAGGGGAGCAAGACAGGGTCTTGTATTTGATAGAGTAATAAGTCGTAGGTTCAAGCCCTCATTTGTCTCTTTAGGGTGAGGTAAATGTAAGTACCTCTATAAGTGTTCCTTGAGTCTAAAGGCTTTCCCTGCTTTGGAGTGGGACACCATTTTCTTATTCTAAATTTTTGTAACAAAAAAAAGATATATATAAGAATTATTCCTTCTACACGGTATAATATATCATAAATTATTAATAATTCCCTTAGCATAAAAAATATTAAGAATAATTATTTTTTAACTTGTGTTCAATGAGGACTATTTAAAAAATACTTTCAATTACATTTTATTTAAACTTTTAATTTATACTCATGAGAAGATACTAAAATTATTGAAAATAATATTTTAAATTAATTTAATTAGAAGACATTAAAATCTCAAGTTTCCAAAATTTTTGTCCAAGCATGGCTTTTTAGCAACTTTGAGAAGAAAAAGACATTTGGTATGTTAGAAAAGAAAATTTTCATTTATATAATAAATTTATATTTTTATATAATTAAGAAAAAGATAATATGTATCTCTGTGTGTGTGAGTAATAAGTAATGCATTAACAAGAAATGAATTTGTAATTATTTTGCAAGTTTAAGTGAGTCAACTTGCCAAGCAACCATTTCATAGCCTACCATTTTATCTTTAGATGGGTCAACCCACCTCTAAACATGGTAGGTTATGTTTCCCAACCCACTTTTACTAATGGGTTAACCCGCCTCACCCCACTTAAGGCGGGTTGACCCACTTTGACACCCTTTATTTTTATATTGTATAGAAAGTCAGTAACTGGTGTAAGTACAAAAGTTTAATTATCATGCTTAACTATTAGGAAGAGAGACTCTAACATGTTTACGAAGTTGGCATGACTCACATTGTAGAGACTTCAATTATGAAAGACAAAGGACTATCTATTTTTGCTTGTCTAGACTTAGATGACCTACACAATAATGAAGAAGCTTAGGAGACTCTAAAACTATGTTTGGGTGAGAATTGAAATGGAGAAGAAAGAAATAGTGAGGGGGGAAATACAAAGGATAGAAATTGGGATGAATTTAAAGTGAGAGATTATAAATTAGAGAAACTAGTTTAAGATTTTTTTAAATTCAATAACTTATATAATAAATCACGCAAATGTGATAAATGTTCTTATCATTACAAATTATGTCTAGTAAAAAAGATTAGTCCTCTATAAAGGTAGCAAACCATGGTTTAAATTCCTAGAAAAAAAGAGATGTTCACTTCACACTTAGTATCAAACTATGTCTTCAATAGGATTAACTTTTTAAAAAAATCCTCACAAGAAACTAAAAAAGTGACAATATTCTCCCTTAATCTTCATAAAATTACATTACTTTATTTTAGTCTTTAAAATACATCTTTTATTTTGAGATATCTGAATCCAAAAGAATATCCACCTTTAAATTTTAGTAATTATATTATTCCCACATGTAAATCAAAATACCAATAGCATTTTTATTATAGAGTAGAAAAGAGAGAGTAATAATTATATTTGAATTTAATTTAAATGTATTAATAATGTAAAGTTTTTTTATACTATCATCTAATTATAGGGTTTCTCTCTTCTTTGTATGCATCCACATTGTAATTACAATCAGATCCCACCTTCTGCATTTGTTTTTACTTTTGATTTGAATCATACAATTACCATTTCCAATTTATAGCCCTTACGATGTATGGATGTTTGTATCATTCTTTATTTACATCTATCTTTCTTAAGAGATGTTTGAAAACCTTCGGTTAAAGAATATTCTTCTAACAATATGAACTTTTTTTAGGAATTAATATACATATATATATATATGTGTGTGTGTGTGTGTGTGTGTGTACACACACACATATATGTATATATACATACATACATTTGTGTGCATATATATGTATGCATGTACATATATACATACATACATACAAATATATATATATATATATGTATATATATATATATATATATACATGTATATGTACATATACATATATGCATATGTATTTACATATATATCTAATTCAGGACTCCATTTGCTAGCCCCGTGGATAATTTCATTAACTTTACGAGCAAGATCACGTCCTTCATTTCGAGCTTGTACACACGCTTCAAGAGCTACTCGATTAGCTACAGCACTACGCACATTTCCCTAAGGGTGTCCTAAAGTTCCTCCGCCAAATTGGAGTACAGAATCATCCCTAAAAATCTTGGTCAAAGCAGGCATATGCCAAATGTGAATACCTCCCGAAGCAATAGGTATAACACACACACACACACACACACACACACACACATATATATATATGTATATACATACATACATACATATATGTATGTATATATATACACCTGTATATATATCTATATGTACGTGTGTGTGCGCATATATACATATACATATATACATGTATATATGTATGTATATATACACCTGTATATATATCTATATGTACGTGTGTGTGCGCATATATACATATACATATATACATGTATATATATGTATTATATGTATATATATATGTTAGAACCAAAGATATATAAAGCGTCCAATCCCTCAAAGTTTTAAAGATAACAAAAGTTATTAAATTTTAAAGTTCTTAAATATTTGCTCTTAATCAACTTTTTAGACATCGCTATACAATAAAAAGCTTTGAAAGCGTCCAATGATGTTTTATGAAATCTGATGTCTAACTCGCCACTTTATACCAAGCGTCCAATTGCTTTATTTAAACATATGCACTATTTGCGAAAATCGTCCAATGCCTTATGTGAGATGTCTTAAAATTCAACTAAATTTTAATGTTTCAATCAGCTTATTCTTGTATGTCTTGAAAGTAATATTTTATTCTTTTCTTATGAATGTTTAAATATCTCACATTAAATGAAAAGCAGATATATTTTTATGTATAAGTACAACTTTGCAAAAAAATAAGTCAACCTATGAAGCTGTCAAATTGAAATAAGAAATGTTCAAAAGAAGCAACTCTGAAATGCAAAACTGCACCTCCCACTTTGGTGCAAAAACAAAAGTCATTTTTCTATCTCATTTGCCAACTCAAAACTGGTGCAACCATACATGACAAGGCTTTAGAACGTGTCTCTAAAGACTGAAGCTCATATATCTCAATAGCTATATTCTCAAAGGCTATATATATATCAAGTCCGAAGATTAAAGTAGAGCAACTGAGCAACGAACGAACCAAAACAAAATCTCTTTATTGGACAATCTTGCAAATTCTCTCATATTTCATACACTTTGCTTAGCAAAGTTTTGTAATCGCTCTTAAACTTTCAGATCCTCACATTGTGAGTAGATTTCTTTTAAACACTTTATTTGTGTTGTGAAAGCTTGGAAAAGGTTGGTGATTAAAGAATATTTAGGTTTTTAAGCGATCTTGGGTTGACCATTATTGTAAAGCTTGAATAGGTTGATAGAATACTTGCTTGTAACCAAGAGGTTGGTTAGTAGAAATCCTTTTGGACAATGGTACTGGACATAGCTCAAGTTGAGTGAACCAATATAAAATTCCTTATATGCTTCTCTTTCCTTATCCTTACTCGTATTTCTTTTATTCATGCCTTTTTGTTTGTTGTTAAAGTTTTGCGAAAAAAGTTTTTCTTTTTAACACACAATTCAACCCCTCTTCTTGTGTGTTCTTGTTTCTTTCGGTTGGTATCAGAGCTCGGCCTCTAAGGGTTAAGCATCTAAGAGTGCAGGGGTAAAAAGATCTTAAGCATCTATGGATAACGAAGGATAGGCAATTAACAAACCATCTCTCTTTAAAGGTCAAAATTATGACTACAGGAAACAAAGGATGATAGCCTTCTTTGACGCATGTCACATTGATATGTGGGATGTTGTAGAGACAGGCGACTATCTACCTATTGATGAAAATGGAGCCGAACTGTCAAGATGTCAATGGATAAAAGCATATAAACATAGGTATTTGCTAAACAAAATGCTATTATGTGTGCTTTATCTGAATCTAAGTATGAAAAAGCACATAACTTAAAAAGTGCTAAAAACATGTGGGACAATCTAGCTTCTGCTTATGAGGATACCTTACAAGTAAAAAGATTTAAGTTGAGTCTGTTTGTACAATAATATGAGTTATTTACAATCAAAGAAAATCAAACTATTGAACTCATGTTTGGTAGACTTCTAACTATTGTAAATAACTTAAGATCTCTAGGTAAAACTTATGATAACTATGATTATATTGACAAAATCTTTAGAAGTTTGCCTAGATAGTGGAGACTATAGGTTACAACCCTGAGAGTGTCCAAGGATCTAACAACTCTCTCTATGGAAGAGCTACTTAGAACAATCAAAGTACACAAGTTGGAATTGAAATAGGATGAAGGACTAAGAAAAGAAAAGTCCCTGGCCCTAGGTGTTCAACGTTTAGTAAAAAGGTCATCGTCCAAGACTCTCAATGTGGAAGAATCTTCTGAGGAAGGATTTGAAGAAGAAGATTCTGATGAAGACGAGATCTCCTTTATATCAAGGAAGATACAACCAATGTGGAAGAAGAAAAAAGGTTCTAGAATTAGAAACTTCACCAAAAAGTTCAATAAAGAATAAAAAAAAGAAGTCCACCTATCTGTTTCAAATGCAAAAAGTTTGGACACTCCAAAGCTGACTGTCTAAGCTTATAAAAGGAGAAAAAGAAGACATTCTTTAAGTAGAAAAAGAAAGGACTTATGACAACATGGGAAGATATAGACCTGTCTCCTTTGAGGAAGAAGGAAAGGAATAAGCAAACTTGTGTCTTATGGTAGATACAAGTCCAGAAAGCTTAGAGAACGAGCAAGAAGAAGATGAGATTTGCTTGACATAGAAAGGAATCCCTAGTCATAGTACTTGGATAGTGGTTATTCACGACACATGATAGTAGAAAAGTCTATGTCCCAAAGCCTCCAACAAAAGAATGGTTGATGGGTCACTTTCGGAGGAAATCAAAAGGGTAAGATAATGAGGATAAGTAAAATTGGTAAGTATCCTTTGCCTTCTATTGATAATGTTCTACACGTTGAAGGACTTATACATAATCTACTGAGCATAAGTCAATTATGTGATAGTGTACATAATGTTTCCTTCAATAAGGA
Organism: Spatholobus suberectus; assembly: GCA_004329165.1. Classification (NCBI taxonomy): domain Eukaryota; kingdom Viridiplantae; phylum Streptophyta; class Magnoliopsida; order Fabales; family Fabaceae; genus Spatholobus; species Spatholobus suberectus. Next base: position 34,998,575 of record CM014729.1, on the reverse strand, counting down.
TGAACGTATGGTGAAAAATATGGATGAATCCCTCTTGTTTTCCGCAAAGAAGGAAAACAATCTTTACAAGATTGATTTAAGTGATCTGACAAATCAAAATATATCATGCCTAGTGTCCATCAAAGAGAATCAATAGATTTGGCATAAGAAATTTGGACATGCAAGCTTGAGATCAATTAATCTCAAAGCTGAATAAGCATAACCTCGTGAGAGGTCTTCCAAATCTTATATTTAAATACGATGTTCTCTGTGATGCATGTTAGAAAGGGAAACAAGTTAAAAGTTCTTTTGATTCGAAAAATATTGTTTCCATTTCTAAATCTCTTGAACTATTACATATTGATTTGTTTGGACGTACTAGAATAGCCTCACTTGGTGGAAAATGATATGGATTAGTTGTAGTGGATGACTATACTAGATGGACATGGGTTATGTTCTTAAAACCCAAGGATGAGTCCTTTAGAGTCTTCTCTATATTCTATAAAAAAGTTCAAAATGAAAAGGATGTTTGCATAACTTCAATTAGAAGTGATCATGGAGGAAAGTTTGAGAACAACAATTTTCAAGGGTTTTGTGAAGATAACGAAATTCTCCATAACTTTTTTGTATCTCGTACACCCCAACAAAATGGTGTGGTGGAGAGAAAGAATAAGTCATTGCAAAAAATGGCTAGAACCATGTTAAATGATAACTCTACTCCTAAACACTTCTGGGGTGAAGCTGTAAACATAACATGTTATTTACAAAACTAAATATTTATTAGACCTATCCTGAAAAAAACACCTTATAAATTATGGAAAGGACGAAAACCTAACATAGCATAATTTCATCCCTTTGGATGTCAGTTTTTCATTCTAAACTCTAAGGACAATCTTGAAAAGTTTGATTCTAAGTATGATAGTCGAACATTGTTAGGCTATTCTGAAACGTCCAAGGCATATAGAGTTTATAACTCTAGAACCTTAATAGTTGAAGAAGCCATTCATGTAAGATTTAATGACAATAAGCTTGATAGAAACTATTAGAGCTAGATGAGTCTTTCGTAGATATGAAGTTGGATGATTGCAAAGAACCAGTGTCCAAAACACCTTTGGACAGCTCATTAAAGGATGAACCAAGATAGCCCATTGGACGGAACTAGCAAATGAAGAATTATCATCCAAAAGATCAAATCTTAGGGGAAGTACGTGATCTTGTCAAAACTAGATCAACCTTCAAGGAGCAAGCTCATGCCACTTTGATTTCTCAAATGGAACTAGTGACGGTAGATCAAGCCTTGTTGGACAAAGGATGTATTAAGGCATTGTAAGAAGAGCTAAACTAATTCGAGAAAAATGATGTTTGGAAGCTGGTCTCTCTACCCAAAGACAAGTCCATGATAGGAACAAAGTGGGTATTCAAAAACAAGTTAGAAGAGGCAAGTAAAGTAGTTAGAAACAAAGCTAGACTTATAACTCAAGGTTACTCATAGCAAGAAGGTATAAACTTCACTGAAACCTTTTCACCTGTAGCTCGGTTAGAAGCCATTTGCATTTTACTTTCATTTGTTGCTCATAGTAACATGAAGCTCTATCAAATGATGTAAAAAGTGTCTTCCTAAATGGTATAATAAATGAAGAAGTTTATGAGAAACAAGCTCCTGGTTTTAGTGATACTTTCCTGAATATGTTTTTAAACTTAAAAAGGCTTTATATGGACTCAAACAAGCTCCTAGAGCTTGGTATGAGAAACTAAGTTCTTTTTTTTTAGAAAATGGTTTCACAAGAGGAAAAGTAGACACTATTCTGTTTCGCAAAAACATAAACTCACATTTTATCATTGTACAAATATATGTGGATGATATCATGTTCGATGCTACTAATGAAGCTCTATGCAAAGATTTCTCTAAGCTTATGATGACAGAGTTTGAGATGAGTATGATGGGTGAATTAAAGTTTTTCTTGGGATTGCAAGCAAAGCAAACAAGTAGTGGCATATATATACACAAAACAAAATATGCTAAGAAATTACTTAAGAAATTTAAGATGAATGATGCCAAAGAAATAAGCACTCCTATGCATCCATCTTTAGTACTTGAATTAGACAACACATCTAAAAAGGTAGACCAAACCACATACAGAGGTATGATTAAGTCTGTACTATATCTCACTACGTTCAGACTAGATATTATATTTAGTGTATGTTTATGTGCTCATTTTCAATCTGATCTAAGAGAAATTCATCTTACTGCTATTAAAAGAATATTTAGATATTTAAAAGGAACTATTAACCTTGGTCTATGCTTTAAGCCAAGTAAAGTGTATAAGTTAGTTGGTTTTTGTGATGCTAGCTATGCTAGAGACAAAATAGAACAAAAAAGCATTAGTGGGGGATGTCACCTCATTGGAGGCAAGTTTGTTTCCTGGGTTAGCAAAAGGCAAGGAATAATTGCCTGATTTATAGCAGAAGCAAAATACATATCAGTAGCTTATTGTTGCTCACAACTTTTGTGGATCAAGCATGAACTAGAAGACTATAGTATCTATGAGAGTAAAATTCCTATTCTTTGTAACAATATTGTTGCCATCAATCTTTCTAAAAATCCTATATTGCATTCTAAAGCTAAACATATTGAAATTAAACATCACTTTTAAGAGATTATGTTCAGAAAGGGATTATTGATATTCAGTTCATTAACATTGAAAATCAGCTAGCATACATATTTACAAAACCCTTTCCTGAAGATAAACTCATCCATATAAGAGAACGCTTGAAGATAAACTCATCCATATAAGAGAACGCTTGGTATGGACTTTATAAAGGAATGAATAATTTCATGTGCATTCATCCAGAGGACTGACCGTCCAATGGAATGTAGCGTCCATTCTCATAACAACGTCCATTATGCATGCATCCATTATAATGAATATTAAATGTTCATAAAGCATTGATATTATCATGTATGTACAGTCATGCTTTTATTGACAATGATTTGAAATAAATGCGTTATTCCTTATCTGAGTCACATCTGCGGTGCAATTGACAACAAAACTGTGCATCTGCCTAAACCCACATTTATTGCACACACACACTCTCTCTCTCTTCAAAATTTCAAATTCCACCAAAAATACAAAACCCTTCGATTATTTCCTCAACACTCAAAACTCTTATATTACCCCTTTATAAATACAAAACTCTAGCTCTCTCTGATATCTCTATCTTCTTTCGTCTCTCAAAAATCTTCAAACACTCAGACCCTAAAACTCTTATTCTTCAATCAATCAACCATGGCTGGCGATAAGGCAGACACTACTATGAAGGCTGTTGCTAGAGTGGAAGGCTCTAACTAAGGGGAAGCCAAAGTACCCGTGGAATGCAAGTTTGACATTGACGCCTTCAATGGGTGTAAGTGAAGGACAATCTCATAAGGTGTAGGATTCTCAACTATTTCTGCCTGAACGAGGTAATCTACCCAGAATTCATCAGATGCTTTTAGAGAACTGCTGAGTTTATAGGCAACAGTGTTGTTGGCACTGTTCTGGTAGTCAAAGTAACAATTGATCTTGGGAGCATCGCACAAGCCATTAGGTGTGAATGAGCTGACTCTTGTATAAAGAATGGATGGGAGAACAGTTATGGTGGCCACGATATAGTAGATGCTACTTTTATGGGACCAGAAGCTGAAGGAAATGTGGAATATAACAAACAAACGAAAGGAAGGAAGGTCTTTCAACAGTTTCTAAATAAGGGCATTCTCCACAAGGTAGGGTCAAAGGATAACGTTACCTTCCTACATTGCTTCACCTTTTTCCATATGATTATAGGGCAATAGTTCAACCTTCCACACCTCATCCTAAGCAACATAAAGGGAAAGGATGTGATTGATCAAATTACCTACTTCGCCCTGTTGAACAGAATATTCTGGATGCAACATGTGTACCACGAGTTCTTCAACTTGTTAGGTATTGAGCAGGTCAACATCAAACAACTAAGTGGTGGTCACAAGGTTACTCAACTACTCTTTAGACGAAACAATGTAAGTTAGATGAAGGCTAGGTTTGTTTTGAAACAAATTGAAAGGACATAAAGGCCTAGCAATGTACCAAAAGAAGAACCTATAGAATTACCTCAACAACCAAGAGAGGAATGAGTGGGACAATCTAAAGAACCACAGGACGGTGATGCACTATTCATCTAGCCTATGTCTGTGACTTTAAAAGCTGCATCGTCCAAAAGACAACTATCCAAAAGTAAGTCATCTAGACAACCTGCAACATCCAAAGCCACCAGATCCAAAACATAACAAGAACATGCACCAAAAGTTGTCCTTCCTCCTTCTACCATTCCTTCACTTGTATAGCTAGCTAAGAGGAAACTCAGGTTGCAGTAAGAGTCTAATGATGATGATGAATCAATTGCTGTCTTGCTAAAGAAATAGAAAAACTGAAAAAGTAGCAATTCTTGCTACTCAACCTAATGAAGCTTAAATTGAGGTTGGAGCTATGAGAAAAAGGATATCTAAAGTCAAGATAACTATTAAGAAAAGCAAAAGAAGTAAGTTGTCTACCCCAGATTGTGGTGACAATATTATATCTATCTTTGAATGCAATTTTTTGACTTTATACTTACCGAGCCTCCTGAGCCATAACCAGACCAAACAGTCTCCACCATCCAAACACAAACCCAAACACAAACCCATGAACCTTTACCATCCGATTACCCCCATGGTATACACCAACCCTCTCTAAACCTGAACCAGACATGCTTCTGCCTAGTGATGATGGTTATATGTGCAATATTCGTGCACCTAACTTGGACAAATTGTATCTATTTGGTAAGCCACCAACCAAAGAAAAGATCCTATATGAAGAATGTTGTACTCCAAAGCCCATTCTCATGACCATTGTTAGCCCCAAAACTAGTATTAATTTGGATATATCCTTTGCATATGCTGGACGAGCAGAGAACTTGGCTTTGCAAAAGAAAAAATGGAGGTTGTTGCATAAGAAGAAAAACAAGCAAAATCTTGTGGACTCAAATGCCATTATTTTGCATCCAGAGCCTTATCCTGAACCAGAATATGGATTTGACTACTCTCTAGTTCCACTAAATCAATTCATCCATGAGTACATACACAAGCCCTCCAATGATTACCAGCAGATGCCATTGTAGGCTTTCTTCTAAAACCTTTCATTAGAAGGCGGTATCCCAAAGTCTTTAATGCCTGACGCTTTGATGCACAACATCTTGGGATACTTCAACACAAAATACCTCTTTTGGATGATCTCAAAATGAAAAATAAGAAAAAATAGAGGGGCAAGGCAGAACAGAATATTCACATCAGGGCAGCTGAATTGAAATTTCAACCTTTGGACCCAACAGAAGCAATTTTTTTCCACTCCATTTGAACAGATGTTCTGTGCAACAATAAAGAGCTCTGCCAAGCTAATATTTTAGATATTCATTCCACCTTCACAAAATGTTTAACAATGAACATCAGTTTGTATTCAACCTGACCGCATTTGTCCAAGGTTGCATACCTTGGACGTGAACAAAAAAAGGTGAAATTGTTGACAAAACCCCCTTCTTTGCCACTACCCTCCAGGGTCAAGCTTCAATAGTACAATTAAGTTACCTTAGAGTGGTACCTGTCCAAAAGATTAGTGCAGGACATGGATGCTGATGATGCTGAACGATTCTAGCATCCATATATGTGGACACGTGAGCAACAAGCATCCAACATTGGACTAATTAAGCAGGACAAGGCCGATACTCAAACGCTATAGGATGGTAATTACATGCAGCTTCCAGCTCCTATATTTCACTTTTTAACACATCTGCTACCTTCCTGAATTCAGTTGACATTTATCCACTCCTCAAGCCTGAAACATCCATTTTGTATGCTATAATGGATGCTCTAACTAACACAAGTTATATGCAAACACCCTTCCCTTGGGAATCCCTTTTCCTACGATACTAGCATCCTTGTCCATATTATACCCATTTTCCTACTTACAAATTCCTAGAAGCATCACCTCCTCCCTCTAATGAAACACCTAACGCTTCACCCCAATCTCCTTCACCCATACCTTCACCTCTACTAGCATTCCCACTGTCGTTATCATCCCTCAGCCAACACCTCTTGTTGATCCCGTCATCTAAGCCTATGTCACTGCACAACTCCAACCTATCATGACCCTTCTACAAGAAATCCTCCAAAATCAACAAGAGATCCTACGCACTCCTCAATCATCTCCTCCACTGCCTCTTTCTAACCTGTAGTGACCATGATGGCTAACTCTTTGTCTCTTTTTGCTGATGTCAAAAGGGGGAGATTAGAAAGGATATTTTTTTTGAGTTTCTTATATTCATTTAACCTATGTTAATTGATAATAGTTGTTTCTTTCATGCACAACATACATAATATAATCATACATATTTGATTTGAATATTTATCTTGATTTACCATATTTGTTCTATATCTCTATGCTTACATTTAGACTTCTCTGAGTTTTTAATATGTATTTATTTTATTTTTGCTTTGATAGAAATTTTAGACTCAGGAAGAGTATGCTCGAGAACCTATTTGGTCTCTTTTTATCTTTCTTGTGATATATCTCTAGTTATAAACTTAAAAATTTTGCTAAGGTTTATCATTATCAAAATGGGGGAGATTGTTGAAAACAAAGACAAATGAAGCGTCCAATCCCTCAAAGTTTTGAAGATAACAATAGTTATTAAATTTTAGAGTTCTTAAATATTTGCTTTTAATTAGCTTTTTAGATATCGCTATACAGTAAAAAGCTTTTGAAAGCGTCAAATGATGTTTTATGAAATCTAGGGTCCAACGCGCCACTTTATACCAAGCGTCCAATTGCTTTATTTAAACATATGTGCTCTTCGCAAAAATCATCCAATGCCTTATCTGAGATGTCTTAAAATTCAACTAAGTTTTAATGTTTCAATCAGCTTATTCTTGTACGCCTTGAAACTAAAGTTTTATTCCTTTCTTATGAGATCCCATGTTCAAATATCTCACATTAAATGAAAAGCATATATTTTTTGTGTGTATAAGTACAACTTTGTAGAAAAGTAAGTCAACCTATCAAGCTTCCAAACCAGATTAAGGAATATATAGGAAAAGCAATTCTAAAATGTAGAACTGCACCTCCTACTTTGGTGCAAAAGAAAATTTTGTTTTTCTGTCTCATCTGCAAACTTAAAACACGCACAACTATACATAACAAAGCTTTAGAATGTGTCTTTAAAGATTGAAGCTTGTATATCTCAACAGCTATCTCCTCAAAGGCTATATATATATATATATATATATATATATATATATATATATATATATATATATATATATATATATATATATATATATATATATATATATATATATATATATATATATATATAAAAGTAGAGCAACTGAGCAACAAATGAATAAAAACAAAATCTCTTTGTTGGACAATCTTGCAAATTCTTTTATATTTCATACTCTTTGCTTAGCAAAGTTTTGTAATCGCTCTTAAACTTTCATATTCTCACATTGTGAGTTGATTTCTTTAAACACTTTATTTGTGTTGTGAAAGCCTCGAGAGGCTTGGTGATTAAAGAATACTTGGGTATTAAAGAGTACTTGGGTATTTAAAAGATCTTGGGTTAATCACTGTTGTAAGGCTTGAAAAGGTTGATAAAATACTTGCTTGTAATCAAGAGATTGGTTAGTAGAAATCCTTCAGGATGGACGTAGGTACTGGATGTAGCTTAAGTTGAATGAACCAATATAAAATTCCTTGTGTGCTTCTCTTTCCTTATCCTTACTCGTATTTCTTTTATTAGTGCCTTTTTGTTTGCTGTTAAAGTTTTGCGAAAAAGTTTTTTTTAACACACAATTCAACCCCCTTTCTCATGTGTTCCCCTTTTTTTCAATATATATATATATATATATATATATAAACCTTGGATGAATTATATGTACATTTAATGATTTTGAATATTGTTATTATATTTTTATATATACTATAAGTATTGTTGTTTTTTCTTGTAGAGTTAACAAAGGGTTGAAATAGGTAAAGCTTTTCATTTTTGTGTGTGATGGGTTGATTTTAGTTGAAAAACTATTGTTATATATACTTTATTTGTAATCGCTCTTAAACTTTTATATTCGCACATTGTGAGTTTATTTCTTTCAAACGCTTTATTTGTGTTGTGAAAGCCTCGAGAGGCTTCGTGATTAAAGAATACTTGGGTTTTTAAGTGATATTGGGTTGATCACTATTGTAAGGCTTGAAGAGGCTAATAGAATACTTGCTTGTAACCAACAGATTGGTTAGTAGAAATCCTTCTGGACGAACGAAGGTAATGGATGTAGCTCAAGTTGAGTGAACCAGTATAACATTCCTTGTGTGCTTCTCTTTCCTTATCCTTACTCGTATTTCTTTTATCAGTGCCTTTTTGTTTGTTGTTAAAGTTTTGCGAAAAAGTTTTTTTTTTTTAACACATAATTCAACCCCCCTTCTTGTGTGTTCCTGTTTCTTTCAATATATATATATATATATATATATATATATATATATATATTTATATAAACCTTGGGTGAATTATATGTACATTTAATGATTTTGAATATTGTTATTATATTTTTATATATACTATAATTATTGTTTTTTTCTTGTAGAGTTGACAAGGTAAAGTTTTTCATTTTTGTATGTGATGGGTTGATTTTAGTTGAAAAACTATTGTTATATATACTTTTGTGTTGGACATAATATTTTATACTATATACTTTATTATAATTCCACTTTTATGTTTTAACTCGTTCTATTTGATTACAGAATAACATTCAATGATCATAAGATAAAATAATCAATAGCCTCCCACAAATTGTAATATACAAAAATGTCATTACACTATAATCACATATAGTATTAGGATATCACCATGTGCGTGAATCAACTGACGTGGGGTTGTTCCAACTTAACCAGTGGTCTTTAGTTTGAGTCCTGGGTATACAGGTGCATTAAATATTTAGATGGATAGCTTTATCCCCATAGTGGTCCTACCTAGCTCAAGTAGGATTATCTTTCATGAAAAATACCTGTGATCTTTACTAAAAAAAGATAGTATTAGGATGATTTACACGAGATTATTATTTTTCATTTAATTATTTTGTTCATAGATTGAATTACCTTGTCTCAACAAATTGTTCTCAAAATTAAAAAATGGCTTAAATATGTTTTTCGTCCCTGTAAATTCACCGCCTTTTGATTTTGGTCCCTATATTTTTTATTTGGTTTTCGTCCTTACCTTTTCCAAACATTTCTCTTTTAGTCCCTCCCTTCAGTCTCCGTTGGAAAAAGATTATGTGGCTGATGAAAATGACATCATCTAGTGTCACATTAGCAAACGATGATGTCATCAGGACTAAAAGGAAAAAGTATATATTTGTAAGGATTGAAAACAAAAAAATATTATGGGGACTAAAAGCAAAAAGTGACATATTGTAAGGACTAAAAAAAAATAAAAAATATATAAGGACTAAAATCCAAACGTGACATTTTTGTAGGAATGGAAAAAATATTAAACCTCCAACTAAAAATTAAAATAAAATAAATGTTTAAATATTAAAATACTCTTTATACCCATCTCTACACCCTTCTTTTCTTCACCTCCCTCTATCATCCTTCTCCAAGCTTCATCCTTTCTATTTGGTTTAAAATATGGTAAGTGATGGTTCAAATTCTAGTTGTCTGGTGACCCAAACTGTGGAATGAACATTTTTGAAGTGAGATTGACTTAACCCAAAGTCCATGGGCAACGAGGGGGTATCTACAAAGGCACTCTAATGCTTAAGCTAGCAAAAAACCCACTCAAGGTATATTATAATAAAAGCATGCACATTTAAACAATGATGCTTGAGGTATATATAGTTGATGAGAATGAGTTGGATTTCCATATTTAGATTCTATGGCTTAGGAGGAGGATCCATGGCCAAGGTCCAACCCCCTTTAACACATAGACTATGAACAAAGGCACTCAGGATTAAAGTCGTCTCACAGTACTCCAAGAATAACATGTACCTCAAGCGTCATTGTTACAGGTACATGCATTATTACAATATACTTTGAGTTTAATTCTTTGCTAACTTAAGCATTAGAGTGCCTTTGCAAATACCCTTTAGTCGTCCATGGAGTTTAGAGTTGTGCAGTTTGGGTTAAGTTAATCTCACTTCAAAAACATTCATTCCACAATTTAGGCCACTAGATAGCTAGAATTCGGACCATTGCTTGGCACACTTCGAACCAAATAAAAGGGATGAAGCTTGGAGAAAGAGAGTAGATGGAGGTGAAGGAAAGAGGATTGCGAAGATGAAGAGTATTTTAATATTTAAACATTTCTTTTATTTTACTTTTTAGTTTGATGCTTAAATATTTTTTTCGCCCTTACAAATATGTCACTTTTTACTTTTAGTCCATATATTTTTTTTTCTTTTTAGTCCCTACAAATATGTTGCCTTTTGCTTTTGGTTCCTATCATATTTTTTGTTTTTAGTCCTTACAAATATGTACCTTTTGTTTTTAGTCCTAATGACATCATTGAGTGCCATGTGGCACTTGATGACGTCATCACCATCAACCATGTCAGCTTTTTTGTAATGGAGACTAACGGAAGGGATTAAAAGAGAAATGTTTGGAAAAGTTAGGGAAAAAAACCAAACAAAAAAAATTATTAAGACCAAAACCAAAAGGCAGTGAAATTACAAGGACGAAAAATATATTTAAGTCTTAAAAAATCAAAAATATTAATTTATAAAGGGTAATATGTATTTGGTCCCCAAACTTTTTGCAAAATTCATTTTTAGTCTCTAAACAATTTTTTGACTAGTCTTTGTTCCTCAACTATTTAGTCATTTTCGTCAAGTATCACTATTAAGTAATGATGTGACAGTTATGTGTAAAAATTGGTAAACTATATTTTTAATCCCTCATCTTTTCAACAAATTAACTTTTAGTCCCTTAATAATTTTTTGACTAGTCTTAGTCCATCAACTATTGTCTGTCATTGTTTTTAGTCCCCTTTATCAAGTATCACCGTTAAGTGATTATATGATGGCCACATTGGCAGCCATGTGACTTGCCACATGATGGTAAATTATTAAACGTAATTGAGAAACACAACTTGTGAATTAATAATAAGTTACTTCCATTTCATAATTTATTATTTAATTTCAAATTATTTGTGAAAAATAAAAAAGAATGTGAAAAAAAACCAAGCATAAAACATAACTTGTGAAACTTTCCAAACCCCCAACCTTTGAACCCTTCCAAACCCCAATCCCTAACTCCACTTCTTAAACAAAAGCTAAACCCTTCCATGTCAATCTCGCTCTTGTTAAGATTGTGACAAGTGAACAGGTCGTGCAAGTAATAAAGTGAGAAAGTAGGAATATTGTTTTCATGAAGAATGTAGTTTAATAACTTAGCAATCAATGACTTACTCTTTTATTTGAAAAGAAAAAAAGAATTATGAATTTTTGATTTATAATATAGAAACGAAGAATGCAATTAAATGATTTTAGAAACTCAATTAATTAAAGTGGTTATGAATTAGAATCCCTTTAATTTTTCTCTAAGGTAATCTCTTTCCCTTTTAAATCCCTTCTTGTTTTGTATTTCACATCTAATTTCTCTAATTTAGTTTAACCCTAATTCCTCAATCGATAAACCCTTTATTCCCAATTATGAACCCTAATCCTTTAGGTGAACAAAATTAGTAATAAGCATTAGGAGAAAGAAATTCACACAGATGCATATAATCTATCCTTATCCCTAGGCTCAAGAATTGTATAGTCAGTGAATTGGAACAATCTAAACCCTAATTTTCCAATTAAAAAATTTAGATTACGGATCAATTTTTTAATAAGTGTCAATCATGAAAAAGCATTAAGAGCAAATTCAACGACTAAATAAACATAACAAAAGAAGGATTCAGAAAGGAAATCAATTATAATAGACTCAAACCAAGGTTCATCCTAACCTAACCCAAAAGAACTTAGAAACCCATGGAGTTATTAAACATAAAACAAGGAGAGGAGAAAGATAGGAAGAAAGCTATGAATGTTAATAATTGAACCCAAATTCTATAAGATCCAAAGCTAGAGATAAGTCTCCAAGGTCTTCCTCGCTTCTAATCCTAAAATGAGTTAAAGAATGTCGTAATAATGTGATTTCTCCCAAATATATAGTAAGTTTGGGCTTTTTGGATTGTTAAAACGTGTCTAGCCCATTAAAGAACTAAAATTTAGAAAATAAAAGTGCCTTAGTGTCGAGCGGCGATGCTGGGCTCCCTTCCTTTTTCATACTTCTCTTTGCCTTAGCGTTGGTCACCCCTTCCATTATGCACGCCTTGTTTTTGGATTTTTCTTCATTGTGGCACTAGGTGCCCGCAGCTAACAATTGTGCTTTTTGTACTCAAATGTTGTCCTCTTCTTTTACTAATGTTTCCTACATTAACAAACCTAAATAATTAAGTAATATTATGCAATTTTCAAATAAAAACCTTAGAAACATTAATCACACGAAATTCCTTATTATTAAGTCATTTTCTCATCAATTTCCATTAAGCTAATGCAAATATCATGTAAAATAGGTTTATAAATCAATATGAATTGTAGATTTATCAGCTCCTACAAACCCTTTTGCTCTACAGACAACTTCATGCACACAGAGCGGACATTAGGTGGCAAGAAAGCAAGGTGACGACGACAGGTTTCGATGTCATGAAAAAGAGGGATGAAATTGTCTAAATCAAAGGGGGAAGAGGCCATGTGATAAGGTTGTGGAGCGAGTGGATGCCATGCGAAGAAAAAGATTGATTTTCTTGTTCACTAAAGATGATGGTGGCTCAACGACAAAGATTGTAACATCCCCAATTTTAGGTAATAGAAATAAGATTATAAATTATGGTTAAGGTTGCTCATATAATAGTTGTCTTTACGTTTTGATTTATAAAGATAAGATAATCGGACCCATATGGGACGCTGAGGCCTAAGGTGGACTGAGGCCCTCCAAGCCTAACACACAGTCAAAGTTTATATATTAGAGGGAAATAAGAGTTAGAGAGAGAAGAATAATAGAAAAGAAAAAGAAGAGGGAAGGAAGAGGAGAGAAAGAAAGAAAAAAGAAAAGGGGAAGAAGGAGGAAGAGATGGAGAGACCCAAAGATCCTACTTAGAGCTCATCCCCGCACATCCCATAAGGTGAATGCATTCCTATAACCCTTTTCTCTTCATTGTCACCATTTGGATTGTTTGTCTTCCCCTTTGAGGATCAAACCCATAACACTATTTATAAGGTTATGGGAGATGGTGATTTTGCATAAATCTAAAGTGTTTATGTTGGGGTTTATCATTAGGAAGCATAAATGATCATGATTGGTGTGTTTGTTATGAGTTTGGATGGTTGTTGGCCAAAAAATGGTCGTGGGTTGTAGTTATGCAAACCCTTGCAAATTGTAGAAATCACAGTTTACGCTAAACATGAGATCTTCTAACATTAAGCGTAGGACAATAGAGCCTGGATCTGATGCCTAATTCTCTAGCGCTAAGCACCAATCTTCTAACGTTAAGCTTGAGGATATCAATATCCTCTCTGCACAAGTGGCACTAAGCGCCAGTCTTCTAGTGTTAAGCATGAGGATATCAATATCTCCCCTGCATAAGTGGCGTTAAGCGTTAGTCTTATAGCGCTAAGCTTGGACCTTCCAGAGAATGGGTCTAAAGGTAAAGCAAAGTGGTGTTGAGCACCAAGGGTCTAACGCTAAGCGTGGCCCTCTAAGACACTAGATTTGATGTCTTAGCTTCGAGTAAGGGGTTGCAAGCTTATGCTGCTTTCTATGCTATTTTCTTATATGATTGTTATTACTTGGATGCCTTATTTGGATCTGTATCTTGTGGCTACTATGTTGTGTTGCATCTGCTTAGGATAGTTTATAAAAAATGATACACCCTACGTATTAAGACACTTAAGACACCATCAGATGCCTCCTTAGTAAAGATGTGGAATTTCCCCTAAGTTTATGAAAGGATTTTACAAAGAGTGGTTTTAAGAAAGATGTTTTAAAAGAAAAGCTATGCTTTCAAGAAAAGTACCTCCTTAGTAATGTTAGGACCTCTTCGGTACCAGTCATGTCCAAGTCTCACACTTGACATACTATGGTGTGCAAATCATAGTGAGGATTTTGATGTTACTAAGGGGAAATGATGTTCTATTCAACTTTAGATGAATTGTAAGAGGAAAAGGCTAGGAGGCCCCCTAAGCCAAATGGGGAAGGACCATTATCTTCTCAACGTAGAGAAAAAACAACTTTCTTCCATAATGGATGAACAGGAAGGAACTTCTTTGGTAACAGAAAGTAGTTCAGCCACTTTTGATAAGTGGTTGTAAAAGGTCATAGCAAGAGGGGATGCCTATTGACTGCTAGAGCTCGACAGAAGAAAAGGCAGAAGTTAAGCGAAACCTAATAATAAAGATAAAGAGAACTACACAGGATAGAAATAAAACTAGTATAGGAATGATGTGAATGCCTATGTGAGGCGTGTTTGATCCTGTTAGGTGTATATGGATGTGTATACCTAGTTATATATGAGTTAAGTTAAGCCGAATCAAAGAAACCTATGTGCTTAATGAAGACTAAGTTTGTGATAACAGTTACCCACTGGCTATGTGAGGGGTCTACCCTAAAGAGAATTCATGTATAAAGCCTAAAAGGGTGAGTAAAGATAAAGATAAGGAAAGGTAAGCCCTTACTAAGTGTCATAGGAAGTGAGATGTTTAGGAAAAGCTAGAAAAAGTTAAGTTCTCATCCTAGTGATGGAAAGATAGTTGTCTAATGTGTAAGAGTAGCATGGGTCAATACACCCAAAGCTTAGGCCCATTAAAGAGTATTAACACCCAAAGTTGGGTATAATTAAGAAAATGAGTACAAAAGGTAAAGATTGAGGGTTTTAGTGAGAGGTTAGATCATGGGTATATAAGAAAAGGATCTCTAGAATAGATAGTCAACCTAGAGTCCTTAGAGCATTCACTGAGATATTATGTCTAATTCCTTTAAGATTTCATGATATTTAGGTTAAGCAGGTAGATGTCCCAATGGAGGAGCTTGAAGCCACTTGCATAGAGAAGATGTTGAGCTTTTTATCTCCCAAAGCATTGGAGTGTAGTTTATGTTTATGTATCTTTCTTTTATGAATTGTACAGCGCCTTGTGCCATGAGTTTGTATTAAGTATTGTGTTCAATGTATTAGTAACTAGTTTGTGTAATTGATGTTTAAGTTTTAATTTTCGTGTAGTTTTCTCTTATATTCTTATAATTTTAAACTCCCATATTTTAGTAATATAAGTAGCCAAAAGGTAATACTCCTTAGGGTGTTACAGTAATAGGTTCATCAGAGAAGAGAGCAAACAGAGAAAGAAGAGAAGAAAAGTTACATGAGAAAGGGAGAAAGAGATAGGGTTTTGGTGGTGGATGTAGGACGATTATTGTAACACCACATAATACCAAAAGTTCATATCATAACACCAGCCTCAACGTCTCAGCGGCTCACACTCTACGATACTTCACTTTGTGACACTTCACTCAACTTCGTCCTTGATTAGAACCCTTCACCGGTCAGAACCCTCCATAGGTAGACCTTTTCGAGACACCGACAACCAACTCTGATATCACTTTGTAACATCTGGCCGCTTTTAGGATCAATGACCTTCTCCATAAACCAACAGAAGACTTTTCAGCATGTTTTGTCCTCACTCACACGCTTTTTAGGAAACTTCCAAGGAGGTCACCCATCCCAGAATTGATCCAAGTCAAGCACGCTTAACTGTGAGTTCTTAAGTGATAGGCTACCAAAAAGTATATGTATCTTGTTGGTATAGGTAATACTTATTAATTCTTTTAAGTTATCCTCAACCGTACAGTCCTATATTTGTACAACCTCTAGATCCTTCTTATTCTGGTGTGTATTTGATTTGTTCATGTATCCCTCCTACTAGAAGCCTGCTAGGAGCCGCTCCTTGTTTGTGCCTTATCTCTTTTGCATCGGTAATCACTCCTTGCCCTCGTCAATGCCCAAGATGTTACATGCCCACCAGCTTCCGCTTGGTTTGTCCTTGAACAACACTATACTAGGAGAGAGACCCTGCTCGGATACCATTTAATGACACCACATAATACCAAAGTTCGTATCATAGCACCACCCTTAACAGTTGACGTCTCGGTGGCTCACACTCTACGACACTTCACTCGGTGACACTTCACTCAACTTCTCCGTTGGTTGGAACCCTCCATCGGTCAAAACCCTCTGTAGGTAGCCCTTTTCGAGACACTGATGACTAGCTCTGATACCACTTTGTAAAACCACATAATTCCAAAGTTTGTATCATAGCACCGCCCTCGATGTCTTGGCGGCTCACACTTTATGACACTTCACTCGGTGACACTTCACTCAACTTCCTTGTTGATCAGAACCCTCCACCGGTCAAAACCCTCTGTAGGTAGACCTTTTCAAGACACCGACAACCAACTCTAATTTCACTTTGTAACGCCTGGTCGTTTTCAAGATCAATGACTATTCCCACAAACAACAAAAGACTTTTTAACATGTTTTGTCCTCACTCACACGCTTCCTAAGAAACTTCCAAGGAGGTCACCCATCCCAGAATTGCTCTAAGTCAAGTACGTTTAACTGTGTAATTCTTAAGTGATAGACTACCAAAAAGTAGATGCATCTTGTTAGTATAGGTAACACTTATTAATTCCTTTAAGTTATCCTTAACTATACAGTCCCACACATGCATAACCTCTGGATCCCTTTCATTCTGGTATGTATTCGATTCATTCATGTATCTCTTCCACTGGAAGCTTACTAGGAGCCGCTCTTTGTCCGTGCTTTATTTCTTTTGTACCAACGATCATTCCTCACCCTCGTCAGCGCCCTGGATGTTACCATTATGGTGCTGTTTTGGTGCTTAGGGTTTTGATTCATGGGGTTCTTTAGTGTTGTTACTTGTGGTTTTGATTTATGGGTTCAATGGTTTGTGATTTTGCTTATTTTTGCTAATTTTGCTCACTGTGGGTTGTTATTTTGTGTTTTGGATCATGGTTTAGTGAGTTGTTAATTTGTGTTTTGTGAATTGTTGATTTTGCTTAATGTTTCTCCTTGTTCATCTTTTTTTTTTTTCCAACTTTTCAAATCCCTTTTTTGGAGGTTCTACACCGTTAGAAACTTTTAGCGCCTTATAACACTAGTTTTTATAATTAAGAAGAAAAAATAATAAAGGAATGCTATTTTGTTAAACCATAATTCAAATCGTAACAATTAAAATAATATATAAAAAAAATTAAGTAAACTTTGTTCAAAGAAAGCGAAGAAAAAAAGAATGGAAGTTTACCTAAAAAAAATTATAATCATTTCAAATAGTCGTATAGATAAGGAAAGATAAATGGAATCCAAATAAAAAGATTAATCCAAAAATGAATTAAATAATTTAACATATAAGGAATAAGATAATCTAACATTAAAAAAAAAAAAAAAACACTTCTTGTATATACTATATATAATATTTAAATTCAGTTAATGTTAAAAAGTAAATAAATTAATAGTAAAATTTTTAAAAGGAAAAAATTAAAATTATGAAAATATGCATAATTAATTTACTTAAAATATGCAAATAGTTAAAATTATAAAATTGATATTCATATATAATTAATTCAAAACTTTGAACATTTCAAAAAACAAAGTTAAGATGTATGTTATTTTTTAAGAGAGAATAGAGAAAATAAAAATTATATTGGAATGATGACAAGAAAAAAGTCCTGCATTGAAAGAGGTAGTTGAGCAATTATATAAGTCAGAAAGACTCATTCTTAATATTTTAAGATTTTGGATTATAAACATGATATTCAGTTCATTTGTAGAGTTTCCTTGTACTTCGTTAACGGAAACATCTCCAATATTTTATCTACCTCATATTTTCTAACAAAAAATAAGTCACTTTTAAAAAAATATACCTTAATTTAATATATAAGGTAAATAAAATGAGTCTTAAATGAAAAGGAGAAGACCACTTATAGAAAACATTGTCTCTATTAAACACAATATTTTTCATTCTATAAATGTGATCGATTCAATTACAAGAGTCCATGTCTACAGTCCAAATGATAATATATTATTATCCATTGGTTCTCTAATATAAGAAAAATAAGTCACTCTTGGAAAAATATATAATAATTTAATATATAAGGTGAATAAAATGAATATTCAACAAATACTAAAAGGAAAAATATCATGGATAGTGTGAATATTTTTTTAATATATAAATGTGATTAATTCAATTATATGCATTTAGCTCTATAATCCAAATGCTAATAGCATTTTATTCATTTTACCAACCACTGACATTAATTTTACGTATCCACATATGGTACTATTGTTTTAGTTTATAATAGTAAAATCATATATAGGAATTCTTTTAATATAATCGAGCCAAAAATCACGAGTAGCTACAAAAAAAAGAAGAAGAGACTTTCGTTCATGAACTGATACATGTTCATTAGCATTCACATTTGTATATAAACATTGCTTGCCTTTCTTGCTATGAAAATACAAAACTATAGCCAAGCCACTGTTGAGTACTCCTTGTCACTAATCAACAATATGGAGGAAGTCACAGTGGTAATTGTAGGTGCAGGTCCTTCCGGCCTTGCAATTTCAGCATGCCTATCATATAACTCTATCTCTCACATAATACTCGAGAAAGAGGATTGTAGTGCCTCTCTTTGGAGGAAAAATGCTTATGATAGAGTATACCTCCATCTAGCTAGCGAGTTTTGTTGTTTGCCTCTCATGCCTCACCCACCTTCAGCCCCAACCTTCCTATCCAAAGCCGATTTCATTCAATACATAGACACATACATTGCACGTTTCAACATAAACCCTCTCTATTGTCATTTGGTTCAATCTGCTGTGTATGATGAAGTTGGGAACAAGTGGAGGGTTGAAGCAAAGAACACCCAAGAAGGCACCGTGGAAGTTTATGTGGCTAAGTTTCTTGTGATTGCCACAGGTGAAAACAGTGAAGGGTATATTCCTGATGTTCCCGGACTAGGAAGCTTTGAAGGAGAGACAGTGCACTCCAAATACTACAAGTCGTGTTCAAAATATGAATCCAAAGAGGTTTTGGTAGTTGGGTGCGGTAACTCTGGGATGGAGATTGCTTATGATCTCCATGAATGGGGTGCAAGCACTTCTATTGTCATCCGAAACCCGGTAACCTTTTGTAACTCACTCTTTCCATGCAGGGATATTATATGTTTAGCCATGCATAGCTTTCCATGTTTTACTTTTTTGGGTGTTTTACCATAGCTTTTGACTTTTCCTTTTAGTTAAAATGATTGGTTTATTTAAATTTCAAAAGAAAACAAAAAGTGATTACGTGAATGTAGAAAAAAAAAATTGATGTTTTAAAATTTTATTTGAAAATTATGTTTTTATTTAATTGTAATTATAACAATTTATTTAAAAGATATTTACATTTACAATTTTTTTGAAAATTACAAAATAACTTTTTAAAATAGTTAAAAATTTCATTCATTTTTAAATTTTAATATTTTTAAAAATAAAATAAACATGCTAAAAGATTTTAAAGGAAACTTTTTTAAAATAAAAGTAATTTTAGGATAAAAAATTAATTTTAAGAAATGAGTGTACGAAAATAAAATCCTAACTCATATATATAAAATTATTTACGTGTTGTGTGTTTGTGTGTGTATAAAATAGAATTAATGCTTAAAATTAAAATTTTATGCTGTATTCCAAATTTACTATTTAGATGTAACATCGAAGATTGGAAGTAAATAAATTATAAATTTGGCATTGATAAATATTTATTATACTAATAATAAATTTTTTAAATACAGTAATATTATAATTATTATTTTAAAATAACAATTTAAAAATATTTTTTAATTTTTCAATGCTATCCAATATTATATTTAAGAGTAATGGCTTTAAATTTCCTCCTCCTAGACCATTAATATTTTTATGATTCTATTTGTACGACTTTCAATCCCACTAAAAAATGACTCTCATGAGGCATTTATTACCTTTGACTCAAGGGGTGTTTGCGAAAGCATGAGAGTGATGTCATTGAGCATGTTTTTGTCGGGTTGATTATTTAACCACTATTCCATAAAATATAGATTGAGTTTAATTTAGTCCAACTTCACCCCATCAAAATTGACTTGGATATCAAATCTCATTTTTCTTAATTTGGTGAGCATGCATATACATAGTTGCAACAACTTTTATTTGCTACAATTTACACAATAATTGTTTATGAAAAAAAAAATTGACTTGTAGGTTCATGTCCTCACCAAAGAATTGACCCATCAAGGTATGCGTATGTTGAAACATTTGTCAGTTCATGTTGTGGACATTATCGTTACCTTTTTGTCAAACATGAAATATGGTGATCTATCTAAGTACGGAATTTATCGGCCCAAAAAGGGGCTATTCTATCTTAAGTCTGTTGCTGGAAGGTCTCCGGTTCTCGATGTCGGAACCATTGAAAAGATTAAGGAGGGAGCAATTAAGGTACTTAGAACCATGTTATACATAATGCTTCAGCGCAAAAGAAATTATTTGTCCCATTAATGCAACTAAAATGATAAGAATTGAGGGACATTAGAAACAATGCAGGGTCTGATACACTATGAGGTTGTGTGTTTACTTTAGGATTTTTTTTTTCGTATATAGTAAAAGAGAATAAATATTTTTTTTTGGAAATAACATATTCTTGAGAAAGTTACTTTATGAATTAGTGAAAATAAATTTATTAAACCTTCTCATAATAATTGATGATAAATATATTATTTTTAAGAAAATTAAATTATATCCAAACAAAGTTTATAATTTTTCAGAAATCTTACTTTTGAAAATATTATTTCGAGAGTAGTAATTTAATTTAGAATGAAAATTTTCTATACTAAACATCACTTTAAAATGGGGATTAATTGTGGATTTTTCTTCTTGTTAATTTGTACCCCCAACAGGTAATTCCTTCTCATATAGTGAGAATTGAGAACAAGAAGGTCATGTTTGGAAACAATGTGGAAAAAGAGTTTGATGTGATTGTGTTTGCTACTGGCTATAGAAGTGTAGCTAATACATGGCTTAAGGTATGAATAGAACTTGTAATACTCTTATTTAAATTGTAGTTATTAATATGTTTTTGTGCATTTTTTTCTTTTTTAAAATCTCTCAAATGAGCTATATAATCTTCTACTACTTATATATGTCCATTTCTTCAAACAAAAGGATAAGTATAAATAAGCATAGTTTGAGTTCACTAAATTGATAAATGTCTATTGCAGGATTACAAATATGCTTTAAATGATGAAGGGCTACCGAAAAATGATTTTCCAAGCCACTGGAAGGGTGATTGTGGGTTGTATTGTGCAGGACTATCAAGAAGAGGTTTATTTGGAGTCAAAATGGATGCCGAGGATATTGCCGACGACATCAACCAAACTCTTACATTTCCTTAGGAATTATCTTTTATACGAGCCTCTACCATCCAATTTCAACAAATGGGATTACAGTTTTGTTGAGAATTTAGTGTTGGAGAAAACATAGATGCAACTCCTTAGGTGATTTTTATGTTGATCTTCAATCAAAATTAGAGTTTCAACTCAATAATTTGCATAATAAAAATTTGCATTAAAAGTCAACATAGATTACCGAGATAAAAGCCTAATTCTGATTGAAGAACAACACCAAAAGCACTTATACAATTGTATCTAAGTTTTGTACTTTAGTTTTGAATTTATGTATTGTATAGTGATTGCCTGAAAGGACCTATCGCTAATGGTTAATTAAATACTAATATATCACATAGTAGTGGAGTTGAGTAAAAAATTTTGCGATTTCCTCCCATAGTATCAATTGTTGGATGTTGAGAAATCCTAATTCCATTAAATCTCAAATCCATTATCTCTTAAAAGGCTTAAAGTTTCGAAGAATGCATCTCCTTGAATTCGTCTTCCATTCATATAGATGCATACTGTAACAGCCCTACCTTCATTTTATAATTCTTTTACTATTATTTGTGAATTTACTTCTAAAAAATCAAGAAAGAATCTTAAAAATCTATTTTTTGCATTTGAGTTCATAATTTGAAGAACTAGTCAATTGTGATTTTTAATAATTTTTTGAGGTAGGGCCTAAAAAATGAAAAAATGTACACCACATCCTTTTTTTTAACAGAAAAGACTGACATGTGAAAAATGTTGAATGATAGTAAAATGTCATTTCAAGTCCGGAAACATGTTATATATATTAATATATATTTTCAAAATTTTGTAGAAACTTTTGGAAATTCTTGTGAAAATGACTAATATGCCCCCAATTAACTACAAATAAAACCAATATTTAGTTGACATCTAGATATAGTGAAAACTTCATTCTCAGTTCATTTTTAGGTGTGAACCTTAATTTTATAATTACCATAGAAATTTTGGAATTTATTGAATTAAAATGAATTTATTATGAAATTTTAACCTAAAAATATAAAATAATTAAATAAAAATTCAAAAAATTTATATAAAATCAATTTTAAATTTTATAAATTAATTATGGCCTTAAAATAATATGTCTACCAAGTTTCAAACAAAAATTCAGTGATTTGATATAAAAATTAATTAATTAAAGTTTTAGCCATACCGATCAATTTAATAGATAAAATTGAACAGAGCACAGAGACCTGAAAAACCTCTACAGCACGAACAGGTCAACTAATGTAGGGACTGAATTGAAACTAACATTTTTAACACATGTCTAAAAGGCAAGACATCACTTAAGGTAAAGTCACTTAGGTGACATCACTTTAAACACCTCACCATTTAATTTTTCCTATAATTACCGACCTTTGAAGACAATTTTCTTCACTCCTCCTTTAGCCACCTTGCTAGCTGAACCATTCTCTTCCAATTCCTCCACTCTAAAAATTTTTTCTTACCATTTTCATCCACCAACAAAGCTCCATCATCCAAATTCTACCACTTCCATCATCATCCTCCATCCAAGAAGCTTGGAAGCCACTTTTAGCCTTCATTCTTCCTCATATTTCTCCATCAACTTTAAGAGGTAATGGAGGGGAGTGGGGGTGGTTCTCTTGATTTTATTATTTTCACATAGTTGGTGTAACATCCCCTATATTAAGGAATTTGTTTATTTAAATTAATTATTAGTTAGTTAGGTACTTAAAAAGGTTAGGTAAAAATGTTGAGTTGACTAAAACCTTTCGTGTTTATTTTTGCAAACATTTAATAATTTTTAAAAGCATTATATAAAGAACCATCATAAAATAAATCTCATTACACACACACACTCTCTCTCTCGCCCATATATATATATATATATATATATATAGGTATGTAGTCGAAGTACAGTCATCCAAAATATATACAAATAAATTAGTTAGGAAGTCAGCCTAGATACCCACCCCATCTGTATATAAACAAAATAATGACTTGAGTTAGAGTAGTACATACATATACTACCTCCCCCCCCCCCCCCCCCCCTCCCCCCCCAAAAAACCATAAGGTGTACAAAAAGTTAGCAGCATTGTCAATGGTCTTTACTGCAAGTCCTCTAAGTTCATGGCATCAGAGTTAATCATATCCTCTTCCTTATCATCAAAATATGCATGACCATTGGGCAGCTGCCCAATGCTGTCGAAACTACCTATGTTGCTGATCTCTGAAGAAGAAAAACTCCAACCATAATCCTCTCTAAGATGGTAGAAGGGTCTAGACTGTAGAGGAGGAGTAGGGATTGCCATGATATTCATATTTGGTGTGCCATTTAGCTGATAGCCCATCTGCTGTTGAGGTGGTTAAGGATGAACATCAAACATGTCAACATTAGCCAACAAGGGTGGTGGAAGTACTACTCGAATAAAGCCGTCAGGAGCCGTAGTGGAAAGGGTCAAGGGTAAAGTGACCTCCCTAATAAGAAGCCAAACACCAAGTACAGGTGATGTGAAGAAAAAAGTAACAGGTCCCTGATAGATAGAGAATCCCATCATGGCATCATATCCCTAGCATTTTAGAGGGCTATATGCTATATGTATGTTTCCTATCTCGTGGAACACATCCATATACTCAAACCACAAACATATACATATGAAAACATAGAAAGAAGTAAGGTTTCGCAAAACCTCATTCATTTTCTTAATAGGTTTAAAACCTAAAAACACAATTATCAAACAAACATAGGGAAACCTAGGGTCTGACCTATGTTATCATGACTTAATCACAAACCTTTATCAAACGTATGCATCCATACCAATCTTTGATGATTTACCTTAACCATCAAGAATCATTGAAAAGTGATTAGGAGTTCATATAACCCTTCACAAGGTATAAACTCTATGTTGTAATCATCATCCCTAAGGAAAGGGCCATATGCCTATTAGGGGTATACACTCCACCAATGCTGGTGATGCTGAGCAGGCGTTAGGGTTACCAAGTTGGTTTACGTGATTTATCTAGGCTCAAGGCGCTAACCTGGCTATTAGGATGTTTACAACTTAGAACCTTTACTCTCAAGATTTGAACAATGGTTCCTACCAAACTGTAGCTTTCCAGACACAAGTACTTATGCTTCTCAACATAGTCCTAACTTAACAAGGGTTTTCACATGACTTTATTTTCTAAGTTTCATAACACACTCTCTGGATAATCCATCAAAGTTTCAAAATCACTTTCATATGATATACTGATTATTCACAGAAATAATAACTTAAAAATAATTTATAAGCTCTAATTAGCATAGCAATAATTCATAAATTAAAATTTGTACACATAATTCATACTCGTACACATATACTTTTAAGGGTAGTTTCTCAATTTAATTTATTTGATTTATCTTTCTCCTTTCTAATTTTCAATTTAGATTACTTTAAAAAGTAGAACTTTCCTACCAAAAATATAGTTAGTATTATATGATAGTTTTCATAATTTAAGTATTGAGAGAAATTCCTTTCTGATGTGGAAGATTAGGCTATACTGCAACCACAGAGTATACTAAGAATCCTCTCTAGTATTTCTTTTTAGAAGTAAGATACTATAATTTGATACTTAGAAAAAAAAACCAGTTCTATATTTCCTTTTTAATAAAAAACTGTATGTACACCCACACACACATATTTATAGACACATGTATTTTTATTTTGTTTGATAAAAATATTTATCATTATTTAAACTCGGGAAAATATTTGTTATCAACCTACTAATTCTACTTCTTTATAAGCACTTAACATTTTCTAACTATAAGTTGCCAAAAATAATAGTTATATAGATGATTCTTTACACACCTTTTTATCATTTTAGGCTAGAAATAATCATTTGCCAATTATATTTAGAATTTATTAAAATAAAATTTTCTTCCTTAAATTTTCTAAATAGGGTTGAAAAGTCCACTTATTTTTAAAAACAAACCTAAATTTTATTTTCTTATTCTTTGGTTATTTTGCAAAATTTTAATTAATTCATCAATAACTAGAAGTTAACCTTTATAAAAAAATTAAAAATTCTTTCAAGTTCTTACTAGACTCCTAAGGACCAAATGCCCTCTAACCTAAGCCTTCATCCCATTATTTTTATTTCAAGTCAAATTTGTATACCAATTAAATAATTTAATTGTAGTTACTTAGTAGTTTAGTAAACATATTTAGTTGGAAGACAAGATTTTCTTTTTAAACTAAATAAAGGGTGGGCCAAAAGCCCTATGTTTTTTATAGGAAAGAAGTTTTGTTCCTCTTGATTTTTAATCCATTTCTCAATCAATCCTTATTTAATTTTGTTACATATTTACCATTCAACCAAGTTTAAAAAAAATTTCTCTCTTGCTTTTCACCAGTAATGGGCCAAAGGCCATTATAATAACAAGCCATCTACAAAGTTATTTTTTATATTAATCCATTAACCAATTAGTTTATCATCATCATTTAATTAACAACAATAAAACTAATAAATAAGAAAAAAAGAGCACTAATTTGCGGTAAACTAAAATAAAAATTTAACTATTTTAACCATTTGCATTATAATAGACAATCATTCATAATAATCAAGACAAATAATGAAGCATTGGTAAATAACAAGAGAACTAAGTAAATATAAACATAAATGACAATAAAGAGATGTAAAATAAAAATTAGCATCATAATAAAATTTAAAGAACATAATAAAATAAATAACAAGACAATAAAAGGAAATACCAAAGCAATAAAAATAAATGACAAATAAATAGAGGATTAATAATATAATTAACTAAATAATTAAGATTAGGGGAGAATCCAACAAAAAAACCCATTAAGAAAATATAAACGAAGCTTAACCACACTCCTCCTTTTATCTCAACTAGTGGTGTTGTTGGTATAATTTGAAGAAGTTAGAAGTGGTGGAGGAGGCTTGAAAACCTAGAACTAATGTATTTTGGCTTGGTAATATTTTCTTGAGATGGGTTTAAGGTGAGGACAAATTTTTCAAGACCTTGGCCATGGGAGAGGAGGGTCTTTGTTTCTGAACCAGCTGAATAAGGGGGAAGAAAATTGTGAAGAGAAGTGGGGAAAGTGGGAGTGGTTGATGGGGGTTTTTAAAGGCTAAAAATAATTTGATTTAGAATTATATTTTGTACCTAAAAATATTAAAATAAGTATTTTGAGTGTACTTTCCCCATGTGTAGTTGGAGACTGGTGTAAAACTGAAGCTAGGCCAGCAAAAAATTAAAATTTTTATTTTATGTAATTATTATGTGGTAAAGTAATTAAATATTAATTTGTTGTAGGAAAATTGAATTGGATTTTTAGTGTGGATTTGGGCCAATCCAGCAATACCACGTCCTTTTTCATATTTTTATGAGTCTTCTAATTGTTTTTAGAATTTTCCCATTTATATATTATTTATAGTAATTATTTTGCTAAAATAGCTAATTAATTGCCTAATAAATAAAATTTTACTAAATAAATTTCAATTTCAGGTTTTTCATTATTTTTCCTTCAAAATAAAATTTCTATAATTAAAATATATTTAGCATAAATTTTTCAAAATATTTTGAGGTTAGAAAATCTCTAGTTGGCTCTTATTGTTAACTAGGGGTATTTTGGTCATTTTACAAAAATTGTCTTAATAAGTTCTCAGAAAATTTCTAAAAATATTATTAATTATTTTGACCATATTTATAACTTAAAAATGAATTTATCCTATTATTTGGCTTTCTGGGGACGAAATGGTTATTTTACCCTTTCTTGGACTTCGGTTTGAAAAAATTATTAAAAATCTAAACTAAATAATACTCACTAATATAAATGTAACTGTAGGGATTAGATTTTTGAGATTATCATTTGGTTCTCCAAAAATAAATACAGAATAAATAAATAAATAGTTCAAATAAGCAAAAGTAGAGGTGTTACAGTTGGTGGGAGGATTTTGCCACCAAAATCCTTTTAGTTGTCTTGATTTGTTGATTTTTGTATTTATTGTTGGTGGTGGTAATGGATGAATCTATTTCTCTTCCTTTAATTTTATGATATTATTATGGTCTATCTTCACCATGAGTGATGGATTAATGTTGGAATATTAATAGGTAAATTATTTTGATGATAAGCTTGTGTATGAAGTGTTGAAAATTTTTATCCATGGTGAAATTTGTCGATGGCTCACGACCATTTTTTTTATGGATAGGAATCTTGCTTAAAAATTTTCCTTGGTTCAAAATCTTGGAAGAAAGCTAGCTATGTTGATAACATTTTTTAAAGCCATGGTTGTTTTGGATTGAAAAGCTCACGGTTTGAATAAAAAGACTAGGAGTCTTAACCAAAAGAATTTTTATCACTTGTAGACTTCAAGAAATACATTAATCTTAGTTAATAATTTACTTGTTAACGATAGGAAAATTTTACTCTTGATTTTGAACTTAGACCTCGTGGCCTTAATTGATTTTAAACCTCTTAGTTAATAGTTACTCTTGATTACCATTAACAAATCATACAATCTTTTAGCAAGATAAAAAGCTTTTGATCCAAGTGAAATAAAAATTTTGAGCAACATCTCCCCATTATTCTCACTAAATTTGTGAGCTTGTAGGGGATTAACAATGAAACTTTGGTTCAATGGAAGCAAGTTTATCAAATAACTTGAAGCATCTTACTTTTATAATAACAACTAATTTGGTCTCCTTAAAGAGAGTTTTGGATCTAGAAAAGAAAATAATCAAGAACATTTCATGGTTTTCCATGAACTTAACCTATCCTACTCATACCAATCAAAGATTTCAAGAGCAATATCAAAGCTTCTAACAACTCAAGCATCATCAAAAACATAAGAGAAGTAGAAGAATTAATGGAAACCCATCATGAAAGTGATAAGAAAATAAACATCCCACTCTCCCCCTTACCTTGAATAGAGGATTGTTGGATCAAAGCTTGAAAGTCTAAGCTCTAACGGAGGTTCTTCTTCCTTCAAGACTCCAAACCACCAAGGTAGAAGCAAGCAGAAGAAAATTTAGAGAGAGAGGGTTCGGCCAACAAGAGAAAGGAGAGGGGAATGGTGAAAAATGTGAGCCAACATAGCCTATTTATAAGAAAATTCGGTGGGCTATCAAATCTTATCTAGGATTTACCAAATCTTATAAGATTTGTTCTTATCTCTAACTAATGGAATCCTATCCCTAAGTAAGTAGTGTCTGTCTCTAAGAAACTAATAATTATCCCTAAATAACTAAAGCTTATCCATAAGTAACTAAATATTAAATTAAGGTGTCATTTTCACTTGATTTTTATATTATTCTGGACTTGGATTTTGGGCTTGCGGAAGGAGGCCCAACCTACTCCTAGTTTTGACGTGAGCTACTAGGCCCATTTAGGGAACAATCACCAAAATTTTGTTACCTAGGTTTCCTTTCACAATTACTTAGTAAACCTACATATTCTTAAGTTAAAATCTTACTGTAATTGGGTTTTAGTTTATAAAAATTTAAAAATTACTAATCAACTTTAGAAAATTTAATTTTATACAAAAATATGACCTAGGGATTTTTCTCATAATTTTTGAATGTCAAAAAGTCCCTATTTCGGTTTTTCTAGCCTTTAAGGGCATTTTGGTCATTTCACGCGAGAATTTTAGAAAATTTCCAAAAATATATTTTATTATTCTAAAGGCCTAAATATAATTTTTCTAATTATTAATCTTTTTTACCTATTTTTAACTAATTTAGAGATTTTAGTTGTAAAATGGTCTTTTCATTTGATTTCGGCCTAGGAAATTTTTATTAAAAATTTGGGCTAATGTTTTACAATGTTTCAGGCACAATGGCACAGTCAAAATTTTGAGATCATTATCTGATACAAAGATAAAAAACATTGGAAAATAGAAAAAAGCCAGTTAAGGAAAGTTAAGGCGTTACAGATATCATATGGTTTACGACAATGGAAAAGAATGGAATTTATACATATAGGTACATCTAGAAAAATATAAAGGACTCAAGTGTAGAGATAGAATTGCTCAATAGCAATGACATGTTAATTTAGGATCATCAAGAAATTATTTAAAGTAGAGATATAACAACATCAATTGACTCAAAATTAAATAAAAAGATTATTTAAAAACAAATTCAAATTCAAGGATTAATGGGATTGAACAATAATCCCATCACTACCATTTTAATGTTTTTAAACTCCTCAAAAAATAGTACTTGTCCTCTTGATTGGCCACTTTGACTCTAAATGAGCTTCAAAGTGTTTAGTCCTTTCACCAACTATTAGTGATATTAAATCAGTAATTATCATGTAACCCGCCTACGCATCACATGTACATGTAGCACATACTATTAGCACAACAGGTATACAGCACTCACATATACAAACACAAATCATGTAACCCTTTATATCTAGCATACTAAAAACAGGATGTTACAACTTATGTCTATTGCAAGATTACAAATATGCTTTAAATGACAAGGGGTTGCTGAAAAATGATTTTCCAAGCCATTAGAAGAGTGATTATGGGTTGTCTTGTGCGGACTATCAAGGAGAAGTTTACTTGGAGTTAAAATGGATGTCGAGGCTATTACTAACAACATCAACCAAACTCCTAAGTTACCTTAGGAATTATCTTTCATACGAGTCTCTGCCCTTCAGTTTCAGTAAATGGGATTACAATTTGGTTGAGAAATTAGTTTTGAGGAAAACATAGATGTAGCTCCTTAGGTGTTTTTTCGTGTTAATCTTTAATCAAAATTGTAGTTTGAATGAAATCTAGTTTAATGAAGAAATTTTTTCTTAGAAATACTTTTATTTAAAAATAATGACTCATATGTACTCGTTCGGTATGCCAAACAAGGTAGGCTATGTAGACGCACATGCTGGGTTGGGTCGAGCATATACCTCGGCCCGACATCATAATAAATGTGATTAAGCTATTAATGAAATATATCTCTAACATATTTGTTGGCCTGTAAATCATGGATCAAGATCATATATTGACAAGAATCAATAATGACCATAGGTAATGCAATCAACCCATTACTTGGAATCATATATACAATTAATAACAATAAGCATTATATAAAAGGGTACACTTCACAGGTAAACCTAATTCCATTGCTACTCTTAAAACCTAGAATTCCATCCTAACTTGAGCCTTTGAGCCAAGCTTGGTGAAGGAACACCCTAGTTTTTTGCAGGAATAGAACATAAGTGCTAGAAGTAGGGTCTAAGCCACTCTTGCCTTTTAGCCTTGACAGGGTGGTTTACGAAAGTCCCACATCGCTTAGGAGTCAAGGCCAATGATAGTTTATAAACATCTTTCTCCCCTAACCCACCAAGGTGCCTTTTCAAGACAATACCGTGACGGCTCACCGAGTGCCAAAGCGGACAATACCTTAAATGCGATAACCCTAAGAATGTCAACAAACTTGAGGTCTTAAGGACAAAACCTTGATGATCCACTGAATGCCAAAGTAGACAATGCCTTGGATGCGATGACCCTAACAATGCTAGCAGACATTAGGTTGAAACATTGGTGCTAGAAGCAGGGCTTAGGCCACTCTTCCCCCTTAGCCTCAACTAGGGGGTTTGTTCCGGTACACCAAAAAGTCTCACATTGCTTAGAAGTCGAGACCAAAGGTAGTTTATAAACACTCTCCCCTCCTAAGCCATCAAGGTGTCTTTTCAAGACAAAAACATGATGGCCCACCAAGCGCCAAAGCAGATAATACATCGGATGTGGTGACCCTAACAATGCCAACAGACTTGAGATCGAAACATGTATAATATAAAAATAAATATTAATAATAAGTATTATTTGGCAAAAAATATAATTTTTTAGTAAATCTTTAATGGTAAACAAAATTTGTTGATTAGCGTCATTATAAATAAGACGAAAGCAATAACAACACGATGATTAAATAAAAGGAAAGAAGAACAACTTATATAAGAATATTGATTAGGATTTGAATCTTCACCATATGTGTATGAAAAATATTTTATTAAAACAAGTTAAATACATTATAATTTTTTTTATATTTTGAATAGATTAATTTGTTACTTTAGAATGACTATATACATCAAAAAAATTATCTAAGAAACATCATCACTCTTTTGATCCTACGAAACTTCACCTGTACGTCAAATTCACATAGGAAAAAACACAAGGAAACAACAGGGAGTGAGATACATCTCACATTATACTTAAAGTGTAACAATAGAAATAGGTAGATCATATACACAATTCATACAATAAAACGCAATCCTCATTAGAAAGACACACCAATAAGAGAATGCTTATGAAGATGCAATGTTCCTCGGCTTCTACTCTGTATACATGTGGTACCAATCCTAACTCAAGAAAGTAGCCTAGGAGTACAAGCTAGCCATAAGCAAGCGCCATTAGTGTACGGATGCCTTCAACTTATCACTCTACACTATATTGATATTCTCTAGTGACTAGTCAGGGTTACCCAGCTTTCGAAGTATGTCCTGACTCCATAGGATCAGCACGAGTCATTGGGGTTTCTACACTAGGTATAATCACCCCCAAAGCCGAGATAAACAACCCCTCAGGGCCTCCACCATCCAAATACATACATACTTTCTGTCAACACAATCATCTCAAATGTTATGATGCATGTCTCAAACATACAATGCACACAAGTGTCTCTCTGGACCTTTTATTTACAAACAAGTGAGTCTCGTCCTCGCCTTTCACAAGCTAAGTCCCTCACAAAAGCGATATCACCTAGGCCCATGCTTGCCTTTCACAGGCTAGGTTACTTGTCACAATGATATCAAGTCGTATCATACATCTCATAGCATAATGTCACATGTTAAACACATTATACATCTCATAGCGTAATATACACAAGCCACAATCACTATACAAGTAGACCAACATTCATAACGTCATGTACTCACTCCCATTATCTCATATCATATTCCTATCTCTAAACAGTCTAATTACTAGTCTCTCAATTTAGTTTTTGATTTTCTAAACTAGTCCTACTACTCTCATACTCCAAAATTACTTCACTAATAGAGAACTCAATACAGATATGCTCAATGAAGCACGGGCATGTTAGATTGACCAATTTTAAATGCTTATTATGCTTAGTATTTGGCTTTATTGAATGTTTATTGGGCTTAATATTAGTGTTTTAGCTGAGTTTTGCATGTTTGGATTCAATTGGACTTTAATGAAAATCTTAATTAATTTCGGGTTTTTATAGGTTTTGACCTTTGTCCTTGTTTGGGTTATAACTTTGGCTATAGAGATGTGTTTAAGGTGATCTTGTTAAAGAAAAATATAAAACTTTCATGAAGAATTTGTGAGCTGATCTGGCCTAGATGATAGACGAAAATTGACTTAAATTTGGACACGTTGCTTCTTGCTGATAGCCTGACATAGGTGCGGCATTTTAGGCATATCTTGAGCTATACACATTATTTTTAGGTGATTCCAAAGTCATTAGTTAGCTAACATCCAAGGCTACAATTATTATGAAAATCACAAAGCCTAATTCCATCATCTTCCTACTCATTTTTGCCCACTAATTTGACATTTTCAGTTAGGAAGGTAAGCATGGACGTGCTCACCACTCGGCAATTGCAAAATTGTGATTTTTGAGCATGAGAGCTTCCTAAGGCCTCCTTAAACTACCAAAATTCTATAAGGTCATGTTTATACTACCAATATAACCACATATTCATGTGATACACATGAAGAGTAATAATTACAATTCATATCAAACCCTAACATACAAAAGGCATTACAATCAACCCTTAAGAATTTAGTCCCAAGGATTCAAGGGTTTGGAAAATTCACATTCCCCTTCATAATCACAATTAATAGATACCTAAAACAATTGAGATCTAGGGCCAACCCCTCTACCCATGACTATTGTTACACCCACGAGCGAGATAGTTTCACTCCCCCTTACCTCGAAAGAAGCGAATCTACAAGAGGATAAAGATGGCTCGTTGATAAATGCTATGATCTCTTAATCAAGATTGTGGCAGCTCTTGTGAGGGCTCTTGCGACAACTCTACAATGACATCACAAGTTCCAAGAGACAACAAAGAGTGGGATGGGGAATTAAGAATTAGGTCTAAAAGACCTAATAAGAGCTCTTAAAGATAAGTTGGGTTGTAGAAGATAGCAGACCAAGGCCCAACCAGTAAAAAGGCCTAAATAACACAACCTTTAGAAACTTTATTTATTATTTATTTTTTAAAACATTCTAATTATAAAACCCCTTTTTAATCTCCTTGTATTATTTTCCCAAAATACTATTTATTAAAATAACATACACAAGCATCATAACCATATATTCATATATACATTTACAAGAAAAGAAATATAGGGGTGTTACAGGTTCCTAAGCTATTTTCAGGAAGCACTTGGTATAGGTGAACTTAGGATTGGATTTGTGAAAAAATAAATGTTGAAAGCAATAAATAAAGACTGTAAATGAAAGACAATAAATAAATGCGATAAAAGTAAGATAAATAAGTTTGTTTGGTTTGATTGGTTGTGTTGTTTAAAACTTGAAGTATAGGAACTATTTATACTGTGTAATCAGATAACATCACAACAACTATAAATTGCCTAGTTCGTGGCTAAGATCCCTATTAGCTAGCATCTTACCCATTCGGCTAATCTTGGCCCTTAGATTGGTAGATCAAGGCTTCATTCGGCTGATTATGGTGGGTCTACTTGTCTAAAAGTGGCTCAAACTGCTCCTATATTTTAGGCATCACGATCCACTACTCAAATCTTCTAGAAGCTGCTATTAAACCATCACCCTTAGCCGTTGCAATCTATTGCCAACCAACTTCTATTTTTTAAGGACTATGCATTTGACTAGTTTTAAACCGTGCATGATCTTTTATCTCCTAAAAATCATGGAGAATCATGTCATTCCTTAAAGTCTTCAAAATCTCCCACACTAATATTCTCGTTAGCAAGGTTAGCTGAATTTTCCAATTATCTACCTACGCAAAACTAGCCGAATAGATTCCAATGCCAAAGCTAGCTGAATTACTTTCACATAGCAACTTCATTTGGCGAAGGCTTGGTTGAACCAAATCCAGCCCATTCTCCTCGAATACTAATACCTTTTGTAAGCTATATAGTCTCTTCTTCAACTGACTGAAGTCCTAATTTTTTGGGTGCCAACAATTGCCCCTTGCATCCTTTGGCTTACAGTTAAGGAAGTTGATAGGATGTACACCCTAGTTATTGATTTAGGTTGCTAACAACTTTAGCATGACAAGCCCATTTTATTTTCATGGCATCCAAGCCCACCAAAATCTTGACAGGAAATAAGCCCCTTTCAATGTTATCTAAGCCCTTTTAAACTTGATTGGAGCAAGCCCATCAAACATCTCAGCAATAGGTATATCTTTTCGAAATCCAAACGATACCACTAGAGGCAAAACCTAATAGTCTTGAAGATTCGAAATTCAAATGGTAACTTTTCACTTAGCACTATATCAACCGTAGTAAATTTGACTCTTAAACTTCTTCCTTAGCATAAAAGCCCTTTCAAATTTTACAGCTTGACGCTTATCTCCTTTTCCTTATGTGGCCCTTTCTTTTCCTACCTCCACTTTCCCTTCTTAGACTTTCGCTACCCAGCACACACCATGTCATTAGACTTTGAAAATGATTCTTAGAACTGCACCCTCAACTATGAAATTGAATAGTACTCAAGTTCGCTTAGCTTCCATGTTGACCTAAAGGATTTTGAATCCAACAATGAAGAAATTCCTCCTATTCTTTGTGTCGAGGGAGACTTTTTTTGGTGGCTCCTAATTTTTCAGAGGTCAGTGCAGGCATGGTCTTTCTTGACCATTACTTAAAATCAATTGAGTATCCTCTACCTACAATTGCTAATTGGTTTAAGCCCACCAAATTTCCTACAGTTCTTCACACTTGGCCTCACCTAACCCAACCTTGTAATCATTGACTGATTTGAATAGCCAAACATAAGAGTGATTCTTGGAAGCGATGAAGGATTTATGATATCAGCATGTTATCTCGCCATAAAGTAACCCTAACTTAAATCTCATTTATAGATTTCCTGGCTTTTGGTCGACTATTATAAATGGGTTTGTTCTCCCATTCGGCATGATGAGCCCCATTCTGTTTAACGTGGGTCTTATAACTGAACTACCTATCTATCATCTAGGATGAACTTCTTTCCCAACATTTTGTGACCTTTGAGGATTTGGACGTTAAGTTCTCAAAACATACCAATAGTTATTCCAACTTTATCTCAGCCAAAGCCAAATCCAATGGCGAAGTGCCGAAGCCAAACGTATCATATTCCTCTTATATTGGTTCTGCAAGTACTTCATTTGTTCGACATCCAAAGTCGTCGTCTCCAAGTATTCACACTTCATTTCTCTAATTACTTCAGGTAGACAGCTTGCCTTGGGCACTCTTTTTCTTGCTATGCTGTATTGCTCCTTGC
This sequence comes from Spatholobus suberectus, assembly GCA_004329165.1. NCBI lineage: Eukaryota > Viridiplantae > Streptophyta > Magnoliopsida > Fabales > Fabaceae > Spatholobus > Spatholobus suberectus. The sequence continues at coordinate 34,962,500 of CM014729.1, read as the reverse complement.
TTATTGTTAGGGTCATTTTTTAAGATTGTCGAATTTAGTTGTTGAAAAGATATACATGAAAGCAAGCTACTTTTTCGATAAAACATAGATTCTATCGAAATACTCTATTCGACAAAAGAAGAGTTAGTATACAGAGAAAAGTTGCTCGAAAATATCTTAATCAGAATCTGTAAGAATTCAAGTAAAAAATCCCTTATTCGAGAAGAAAGCTACATCATATTCGAGGAAGTATTCTAGTAATGTTTCAACAAAGATCTTGGACAAATCAGAAAGACGTACGAAGGATATCATAATAATGTTGGAAGTAGTTACCACTCAGACGGTTACATACAAATATCAACGTATTATGTAAAAGTTAACTGTAGACTGTATACGTGTCTTATTGTAGTGATTTTACCGTTGTGTAGAATATCTATAAATAGATGACCGCGTAGCCATTATTTCTTGGTTCTGACATTTCACACAAATCCTGTATACCACACACGCCACATAAAATGGCTACCGATTTCAAGAAAAACGTGTATGTTCTGACCCATCTTTCATTTTAATGTATTTCTTTTATTGCACTTCTTTTTCGATAACTCCTTTCTTTTAATGATTTCCTCTTTCAGTCACTTTCATGATCTAGTTCTTTTTTACATTTGTAACTTCTACTCAAGTAATTCGAAACATCTCGAAATCATATATTTACAAGTATTATGAATGAATTCAACGCTAATTCAACTTATAATACAAAACTGTAATGAATTCGAGGATTACTAAGAAATATGGATGAATCATAAAACATTAACAAAATCATTCTCAAATTGAAAGTTTAACTGCTAGTTCTAATAAAAAAATCCACATTATAAGATTAGATTCTAAGCCCCACTTAAAAATCTTTATTTGTTGGTTAGAATCTTAGTATGAAATTATCTATTGAGAATCGAAAACAACTTCGATTTCTCAAACAAATTTCCACTATCAACACTTATGTTCCTAGAAAAAATTCCAAACAAGACAAAGTTTGAATACTATTTCTGGCCCACTTTGGTTTTTACAATTTGGATTATGGGCTACTTTGGTGAATTCACTATTGCCACTCCAACCACTATATAGCTCATGTAGTTCGGCATGCCCGTGATGCCACCCTAGGTGAATGTATACACGTCACAATCCGGACTAACAGGAAGGTCTCAGAATTCGTCGAGGCCCTCTTCACCATCCTTACATGCCCGAACTCTAACTTTACCCCTCCAATTAATCAACATCTCCTCCCTAGGTAGCTTCTGATAAGGGCTGATACTAACCAAACTGTAGGTTCGGTCCAAAATCGTATTATGGGCTGGGGGCGTATTTTAACAGCTAGACATTTGCTTTATGGGGTAAAGTTGAATTCGTGTAACAATAAAGTATCCATCAAACCATACAATCCACAGTTCTTTGCTCACCAATTCGACTTAATCCAAGGCATTCCCATGACCTTTGCAACCTTATCAACCCCTTTGGACTATCCTTCATTAACTGCCGTAGATATAGACGAGCTAGCTCGACACAATTCTTAATGATTAAACCCATTTCAATTTCTCAGCAATCAAGTGCCACTTCGACATTTGTTAACTGGTGGCCAGAGGTTAGAAGAATAATGTTTCCTAAATCAGTACCTGTCTACCTGGTTTGCATATCTGGAACGACCTTAACTACTTCTAGAGATGCAAGCATCCAGGAACCTGCTCCACTGTGGGTGCATCCCCCTGTTGCTAAGAATCAACCTGCCCCATCTTCCTCTAAAGAAAAGACATCAACTGCCAAGAAACCCTTTGTTTTAGCAACTAAAGGGATACATCTCTGAGTTGGTTTTGTTGAATTGCTTTTTTATTACCTTACACATTTGGTTTATAGTTAAGCAAACCAGTGAACCTATAGACTTAGAAAACACTCCAGAATCTCAAGGCCCTATTTCAGCTCCTTCTAGGCGCTGCACTCGCACTTCAGTCACTGCTGCCTCAGCTAAAAGTACTCTTGCCAAGGTAATGACTTTGCATACCTTCTCTTCGCTCTTAATTCCACTTTATCGTTGACGTTGTTTTCCTTCTTAAAGAGCCAACACTCCCTTTGTGGTGACTGTGGGAAAACCTAGGCAAAGGCTTGTGAAGGCCAGTACCCTTATTGAGGTCAGCTTACCATAATTCCTCGTTATGAGTCTTGTTGGTCAGCATATTGACACATTTTATCATGACAGTCTTCCCCCTAGCAAACTCCACCAACGGTGACTTCTTCTCCAGCTGCTTCAGCTGCTCCATCTTCAGTTCAACCACTTGAAGACAAAGAAACCACTCTTCATGTTGCTAAAGAAGTAGTCACTTAGTACTTCTTGTCCCCAATACCTAATTTGCCTCCTCCTTCGGAGTTGTCTCCAATTGGTGTTCATTTGGATCACGCAGCCAAATATTTGATTGAGGAGATACCAATCGACTCCAAGATAATCACCTCACTTCGGCTATCTCTACTCAAACTTTTTCTCCTAACAAATATCACTGAATCTAGCCAAAAAATCTTCAGCAAGATGGCCTTCCAGCTTGGTGATATAGTGTTCAGCCACCCCATACACCAACAAAGATATGATCTGGCTTCAATTAGCTTGACTTGACTCAAGAACCTTTAGACACAGAAGACTGACCACCAAACACATTATCAGGCTGTGGAGACTGAGTGGTAGTGTAAGATCGTGTTTTCTAACGTGTGATTTAAAAAGTGATTATAATTAATTACAAGAGAAAATTTAAATTTAGTTTTATTGAAAAAATTTAATTAAAGCACTTTGTATGATTTTATGTGACAATTTCGATGAGGTTCTAATTAAACTAGAAATTTAATTGTACACTATTTATGTAAAATTACACCGTGTAAATAAACAAGTAGTCAATGATTTATCATGAACCAATCCTAATATGTCATTTACACATTTTTTTCAAAATAATTAGCACTTATTTTAAGGTAAATTAATTTTTGATTTACCAATTTTGGTTAAATCTTATCTCCCATTTTTAGTAAATTACTTTAACCAATTTTAATAATAGATTTTGAAAAGCAAAATACCCAATTTTGGGCATTTCTTATCCAGCCACATGTTACACATCACTACTCGATGCTTAAACCAGTATACTACCTATTAATATACTACTTTTCAAGCCCCAAATTTTGCATGTTGAATTTTAAGCCCCCCGGATATGTTTTAAACATCAAAGCAATATGTATATAATGGACCCCTTTTTTTACCAAGACATAAAAAGCCTTGTGGCCTGTCTTTAAAATGCTAAATGAACGAAGAAAAATAATAATCAGATTACTCACTTCACTAGCTGCATTGTGAAGTTGGAAAGCTCTTATTTCCCATCTCTTGAGTTTCTCCTCTCCGATTAAAGCTTCAAAGCAAGTTTCAAGTGGTAAAGGAGCTTATATCTCTACTCTTGTTCTCCTAATTCTAATATACTAGTATATATAAAAGTGATGAACTAAGTGATTATATATGTATATATGCTTGCTGTTAGTAGATTTTGAAATGCTTGCTAAGGCTAAAATGCTGTTGGGAAGTTATTTATTTTCCTCTAAGTTCTTATTATCTTGGTTTACCTTCTTGTCTTTAAAAAAAAGAGACAAAATGAAATGGAGTAGCTGTTGTATGGTGTGGAAGAAATATGGTTTCTTGTAATTTTATTATGTTATATGACTATTTGATTAATGGAATGATTATATGGTTGTAGGAATTTTGTTTGGCCATATTTTGGATACCATGTTACATGAGTTGGTTGAGCTGCTTGGATATATATATATAAATATGTTTTCCTTTCACATGAAAAAAAAGAGGTTAGAAATAAATATTGTACAGTTAGTTATTTTAACCATCTAGTAATCTAAATATCCCAAGTTATATTGGGTTTTATTGAAATCACAAAATACTTAAAAAACCTATATTTTTTTAATCTTAAAACCCTTATTATTATTATTATTATTATTATTATTATTATTATTATAAAAACAAGTTTATATATATATATATATATATATATATTTATTTATTTATAAAATAAATAAACACGCACATATTATTTTCTCAATAGAAAATAATTTTGATATGTTAGAGGGTTTTTATGAATTTTCTTCTGTCCTAATAAGTATAATTTCCTACGTATAAAAGTATAATTTGTTGAGATAAAAATTCCCTCTTAGTTTCCCTATTATTGAGAATATCAATTATTAAGTTATTAGTAAGGATTAATAGAACATAAAAGATTTAAGAAAGAAACTCCAAAGCTTAAGTTCATAAATTTTGATTACATACGTTATTCGTTAATTTACGGATATTGGGAATTGATTTTGGAAATAAAGTGTGACTCTTGGTCATATGCTGAGTTAAGGTTTTGTTGCTATTAATGGTATGAACGTATGTGCATAGATCCTATTAGGAAGGTGTCGCGAGTAGGCATGTAAGTTGAGAGTCGGTGTATAGCTTTCAACCTAATGTTGAAAGAAAGAGTGGGGTAGCTGTCGATAGACCTTGAGGATAGGTGGACGTGTGAATCTCACATTGAGGTCAAGGTTATCGTGAACCTTGTGCCGTGGTAAGTCACTACCCACGTACGTCTATCCTAACAAAACCACCACTAGCTTCTGCAAGATCAGTTTATGGGCTCCCCTAATAGTTGTTCCTTGAAAGAATTTGTGTGATCCTTGTGGCTCAGGTGCTATGTTAAGGGATGTTTCCATAATGATCGCTCGAGTTATTGAAATGTCTCCATGAAGTAGTGTCTACATAAATTACATGAAATTATGTTGTACTACGTTTATATATGTTTATTTAAAAATGTTGTAATCTTTTCTGGTATCAGTATTCTCTCTTTCTTGAAAATAATTGTTGTGTTAGTTAGAATTATGTATTTGCATTTATCATAAGCTTACCCTTGTACTGTTTTCACGTGTGGTTAATGCTTGTGATGATCTCGAACATTGTGTTCGTGGGAGCAGATGCCAAGATGACCCAGAGCATCGAGACTGCCGCCAATGATTCGGAACCATGTTCACATGGGCCCTTATCGTATTAACTTCCATGAGACCACCGTGAGAGACGGTGAAGCTTGGAGGATTGACCGCAAGCTTCAGAGTGTCTACTATAGGGGAGATCTTATGCTTTCCTACGCTCCTACGAGGATTGCTGTGCTTTTTGTGACTATGTATACATCACTAGAGTTTTGGTTACCCATCCAGGAGACGTGGAAGGAGCCTGCTCCTACTGTCCTACCTCGCATGAGAGTTGAGGAGCATCGCTGCTTGTTCGCTTAGGGACCTCGTCCTCGTCGCAGAGCTGCTAGAGCTGAGGAGCCATCTGTTGTTCCTCCTTCTTAGATGTAGTGTTTCAGGGTATGACCAGCCTAGGGTATATGTAATGTATTTTTCCCCTCCCTTTTTGTGATGTACTTTTGTTGACTGGTACACTGATGTATGTGAACACACACACTGTAATGCCATGTTTTTCTTAATGCATGATTTAGTGGTTTAATAACTAAAAGTGAAAAATAATATGTGATTATGGTGTTCAAAACAAATAAATAAATAGATTGTTGTTGTGTGGTGTTAGTTTTATGTTGTTGACTTGGAATTCCTATCTGAGTTTAGGGAATTGAAACAAATGTGCTTGAGCCAAATTGAGAGTGTTGTTAGTTTGGGTTTGGGTCGTTGAGAGAAAAACAATTAAGTTAGACTCATTGTGAGTTTTGGATAGTGAATGGATGGACCCTGAGCTTTAGTGGGCCTAAAGCCTTTGTGAGGATTTCTCTCATTCCCCTTTTCATTTTCTCTCTCATTCTCGTGTCTCTCTCTCACTCTTTTCTCTTTTTCTCTCAATTTTTCCTCTAATCCTTATTGAGATTCTTGAAGTGTGAGACCCAAACCCAATGAGGAATCCTATTTCTAGGCGTGGGAGGGTTGTTGTTACCTTGCTTTCACGGAGTTTGGCTCAAGGTTCTGTGTCTCTCACATTTTTCCTTCCCCAAGCTCGGATTTGGAAGCTCGAAGAGGTAAGGGAAGCTTACACTTGCTAGATTTGTGATGTATGAACATGATTGTGTATGAATATCACCTTGGGTTGGTCCAAATTCGGATTGTATGTTGGTTGTGGTGAGATTTTGGATGAAAATGGGCTTTTAGAGAAACATATGAAATTTGATGGGAAATCTATGAATTAGGTGATGAAATGTTGAATTTATTGTATAATTTGTTGTGTATGAGCTTGATTAGGGTGGATTGATGATATTGGAACCCCATTGATTCGAAAAATTGAGTTTAGGTGGTGAAAGTTCGAGTTTTCTATAGAAAATTAGGGGGTTTTTGCAGTCCTGTCACAGATAATCGATTATAGGAGCTTCATAATCGATTATCTGGAGCTCCAGGTACTGTTTTCCTAATTTTGGCTCTGTGATAATCGATTATTGCCTCTGATAATTGATTATCTACTGTTCAGAAAAAAAAATTGGTTTTGCTTCGGAAATAATCGTTATGGAGACCCATAATCGATTATCCCTACTGAAAAATAAATCCTGATGCATTTTTTCTACAGTACATAATCTGTTATTTCAGATCTAAATGTACCATTTAAGATTTCACAGTTTTCATTTTAAAACGCGAAGTATTTTGTATATATACATATAAAAAGTGTATTATACATTTTCAAAAACCCTATTTGAGAATGATGGAGACTTGTCCAGTTGGGATATGACTTTCTTTAAATTAAAGAAGCTAATTGTTTCAAAGGTTTTTTGTAAATTTCCAGAGTTACCTATCTTCCAAATGGTTTTCAAAGAGGGTCTTGGTTTTAAATTATGAATTAATTGTTGGATATGTCATTGAGGTGGAAGGTTAATTAAATATGACCTCCGCTTGTTATGTATGATATTGTTTCTCACGAGGTAGGCTACTTAGGTAGGGCCTTACCTGTTGATTTTGATTGAGGCTAGATTGGGGCCGATATGGTGTTGAGTAATCATGTGAGGTAGCTGACGATGAACCTCTTTGCCACTAGTTGTATTGATATACATATATACATGTCGTATGTTTATTGGTTGTGGTTGAGTAGTTGATGGTGTGTAGTACATGCATAGTTGGCGGTTGAGATAGCTGATGATGGACCTCATGTCGTGGTGTGGGTAGGCACATAAGTTGGATGGTGACCAGAGTTGGAACTCAGATAGGGCCTCCAACCTAGTGCTGGATAAGACGTGGGGCAGCTGATGATGGGCCTTCGAGGATCAGTGCATGGGCGACTCCGCAAGAGGCCAAGGCGATGCAGGCTTTGTGTCGTGGTAAGCCACCACCCACATACACTTATCCTGACAAACCACTAAGCTTATTCGCATATCAGAGTTTGGCAATCCCTGAATGGTGCTTAGATAGGCCACAATAGGGGTTGAGACCTGGCTGATCACCCGATATGTTGTAAATCTCTGGAGAGTCATGTCATCATGCATTGATATAGCTATGACGGATTGGTGGTGATATGGAGTTCTGGATTGAGAACTCTTTGCCATGTAAATGAATGTTTTATATATGTACATCTGTATGTAGATGTTGAGAACTCTGGATATATGATGGTGTGCCATATACTTGTAATTGAATATTGTGAATTGTTGATGATTTCCATAATCATATGCTATGCCATTGTTGTAGTAAGCTTACCCTTGCCGTGTTTTGTTATTGTTGGTTTTCTTGTTATTGTTGTTGTGCTAATGTGCTTATGATGATCACATCCTATGGCTTGGGAGTAGATGGCGAGGCTTTAGTGGACTCGACTGCCCAAAGATGATGGTGGAGTTGCTTGCGAGACAACTCTTCTTGTTTTGGAAATGTTGTTCTGTATAGTTATTCTTTTAATGGGATTGTATAGATTGATTAGCTATAGGGAGTGAGTTTTGTATCCCGCTTCCCTGATGTATATATTTTTGATATTGTTGATCTAGGCTGGTGTTATCCTATAGTCGTGTATATATAATGATGACATTTGAACAGATATGCATGCATGGTACTAGGAGAAATAAGGTGGATCTCTCAGTTAGTGTGTATGACTTATATACAGATATGTTATGATTGCTTTTATTCACCTGATATGTGGATAAGGTGTATGTTTAGTAGGGTTGTTTAGTAGCGATAGTTGGGTCATTACACACACACTTTTTTGAGACGCCTTAACGATGATGTTGGTCTGTAAGTGCCATAAGGCAAAACCATTTACACTTGATGCTTTGTGATGTATGCATAGGTTATTTTAGTATGTTGGGCAATCATTTTGTGCTTTAAACGTCAGAGTTTTTCAAAAGGAATTGAACATTATATGTCTCGCCAAAAAAAAATCCACTCTTTTTTTCATAATTAAATTAATCCAGAGTTTTCGTCTAAAATTAAATCTTTCGCGTTCCATTAGTTATCAGTTGGCCATGTAGCGACAACAGGTACAAACAGGCCGATTTGGAGGAGCAGGCTTGAATGAGCAAGAGGTTCATGAAATCACCACTGAGCTAAACAAGATTCAAAAGAAGTTAGCTGAACTGCTCCCCAAGATGGAGTTGTTAAATAGCAAGATCAATACTAGTACTAATCGTCGAGTATGGCTTTACCACCATTCAGTTTCCTTGGACAAAGAAATCAATTATTTACTATATCAAAAGAAAGCCCTTAATAGGGATTTTAGATATGAGTAAGAAGGTTTAGCTGCAAATTGACAAGCCTAGGCTAATCTTTGCCATCGCCTAGAAGAAGTGTGTAAGGAGCTGGATTCTCTCTCGACAAGCACAAAACTAACACAACTAGCTGCGGTAAGGACTTCAACATAGCCAGAACCTGAAGCAGCTCAACCCAAACCCCTTTGGTTGATCTTGACTTGACTGAAAATCTTGAGACGACTACTAATCCGGCTACCAAGGAGCAATAATTTGATTAAGTCCTTTTTCTTATTATCAATGGTTGGGTGGCTGGCTTGTATCCATTTAATGCTTTTTAGCTTTTGGACTTTTTTATATGTTTAGTACTTCTTTTCCATACCTTCTAATATGGAAGGGTAATAATGCTTTAAATATTTACCATTAACGCTTCGGTTTGATTCTACACCTTCCATATTGACTAGTCTATATGTACTGTTGCTAATGACTTTGTTAACAATAAAGGGTCCTTCCTAGTTTGGCGACCATTTCCAATATTTGGGATGCTTCAACCCAATTGGCAAAATGATTTTCCAAACCAAGTCACCTTCGATAAAGACCTTCGGTTTAACATGTTTCTTGTACACCTTTTCTACCTTTTGTTTGTTTAGCTAAAGGTTATCCAACGCTATTTGTTAATCTTCAATAACAGAATCTAGTTCAGCTAGCATAGCTAGCTGATATTAATCGCGGTTCAATGAATGTTGCCTCGCTACTCTTAATGATTGCACATTAACCTCTAATGGCAAGACAACATTTTGGCCATAGGTACGTCGAAATGGAGTTTCATGCCAGTAGAGTTTTGAAAATCCCACAACTCCTCATGTAAGGTTTCATGCCATCATTTTGGATTGTCCTCAATATGGTTCTTGATCATGTCAATCAAAATTCTATTGGTAGCCTCGGCTTGTCCATTCGATTGGGCATCGTGTGGTGTCAAATGGATTAGCTAGGTGTTATATTGTTGCATAAAGGCCACCACTTTATTCCCCATAAACTTAGTCCTTTGGTCAGTGGTAATTGTCTCTGGTACGCCGAACCGGTATATAATTTTTCGTTGAACAAATCGAATGACACATTCCTAGGTAACATTCATCATGGTGAGCTTCAACCCATTTGGTGAAATAGTTAGTCGCCACTATCATGAAGGCATATTGTTTAGAAGAAGATGGATATATTTTCCCTATTAAGTTCATAGCCCAACCTCTAAAACGCCACAACTTAATAATGGAATGCATCTATTCAGCTGGTACCCTTTAGATAGGACCATGCCTTTGGCATTCCTCACATCCTTTAATGTATTGAAAGCAATTTGTAGTAATAGTTAGCCAGTAGTAACTGTGTCTATTAATTTGCCACCTCATTACTGAGCCTGACCTATACGATCCGTAAATGCCTTCATGAACTTCGTTCATAACTTTAACAAATTCATCTTCACTACTGCACTTAAGGAGAACTCCATTCACACTCCTTTGGTATAATTCATCATCCATTAATACGTATTTTAGTGCTTTCTGCTTAAGCTAAGTCCACATTAGCCGAAGGATTTTGCAAATAACTGAGTAGTTCTTTTTATAAATGAACTACTTCGACTAATAAACATTCGTTCAGCTAATAATCATTGAATTCGGCTACCAGCTCTTTGTATCTAGAAGCTTGTTGAGCCAAATCATTTGTATCCTCATTGTCTTCCTTAGGCACATGCATTATTGTTATGTCGACAAACTGTTGCAATAAACTTTCGTCATCTTATAACTCTTTAGTAGGGTTAGGGTGTTGCATTTATATTCTTTAGTCAACTGTTTGATGAGAAATTGAGAGTCGCCCATCACTTGAATGTATTTAGCCCTTGTGGTGGCTAGAATTCCAAGCCCCAAAATCAAGGTCTAGTATTCAAGTTGGTTATTGGAATACTCGGGGTTCAACTGACACATAAACTTCTAAGTTTTCCCCATAGGGTCAGTAATGGTAACTCCCGCGCCTACCCTTTTTTGTGTCCTAGACCCATTAAACATTAGCATTCAAGGTTTTAAGTTTATGCATTGGCTGCCTTCGACTAGATTGTTTTCTACTAAAACACAAGGGTGTTACGCAAGGAAGCTAGCCAATCCTTGGCCTTTAATGGTCCGTAAGGGTGTATATTTTAAGGCAAATGCATTTAGTTTAATGACCTATTTCATAAGTCTTCCCTTCAATACTAGCCTATTAAGCAAATATTTCACAATATTGAATTTGCACAAAATAATTACTTCATTCAATATAATGATAAACAAAGCTTTTTGGCTAGCATATATTAAATCTTAACATTGTGTAAAAGTAGGTTGAGATAATACACTACTCGTTCAATGCCATCCTTGACATCCTGAGCAAATGGGCAACTTATGGATTCTTTGGCAGTCGACATATACAACTTTAAAGGCGTTCCCTGTACTGGAGGGACTAACACTGGAGGATTTGCCAAAGCCTCTTTAATCTGGTCAAAGGCACTTCGCTACTCAGCTCCCCAAATCAGCTCTTTAGCATCTTTCAACTTCAGTAGAGGCAAAAAAGCCTTCATTTTTCCACTCGAATTAGCTATGACCCTTCTCAAGAAGTTAATCTTGCTAATAAGATTATGTAGTTCCTTCTTGTTCCTAGGAGGCCTAACCTCTAGCATAGCTTTGGCTTTATTCTTGTCGACTTCAATGCCTTGTTTATGTACCAAGAACCTTAGGAAGTTTCTAGTTGAAACCTTAAAAGCGCACTTGGCAGAGTTCATCTTCAGATTATGGAACCTTATCCTTTGCAGTGCTTGTTCCAAATCGATTAGGTGCTTATCAAAGTCTGTGGACTTGACTACCATGTTGTCTATGTATACTTCCATGCTTTTGTCAACCAACTCATTGAAGATGGCAATCATGGCTTTCTGATAGGTGGCTCCAGCATTTTTCAAGTCGAACAGCGTTACAAGCCATTCAAACACTCATATCGCCCCAGGACACCTAAAAGCGATCTTATGCATATCCTTTTCGGATGCAAATATTTGGTTTTAAGTTAAGTATCCATCCATGAAAGTAAGCATGCCATGATTAGCTACAGCATCGACAAGCATGTCGGCTACTGGCATAATATATTCATCCTTGGGAATGGTTAGGTTCAAGTTCCTGAAATTGACACAATCCTTACCTGGCCGTTCTTTTTAATCACTAGAATGATATTCGATAGCCACTCCGTATACTTAGTTGTTATAATGAAGCCTACCTTTAGCAACCTTTTAACTTTGGCTTTAATCTATGGCATGAGCTAGGATTAAATCTCATGGGTGGTTGCTTATGCAGCTTGAAACCTTCCCTACTTGGCAATCAGTGCTCCACCAAGGCCTTAGATAGACCAGGCATCTCATGATAGTCCTATGCAAAACAATCTCTGTATTGTTTAATGAGCCCAATCAACCGATTCTACTTGGTTACAAACTACTCACCTTGGTCATTCGAGGTTCGTCAGTCGTTCCCAAGTTTACTTCTTCTAGAGGGTCTTGTGCCTCAAATGCAGGCATCTTCATCGGTATTGGTGATTTATACCCTTTAGCTGAGGTAGCCTTACTTTGCCTTTTAAATCCTTTCGGCTGATCTAAGGAGAATAACTTGTTCTTAAAACATTGCCCCTGTGGTACTAACTCATCTAGTTCTTCCTCCCTAGGATGGCTTTATTCGGCTATCTTGTTTTTAGCTATAAACAAGGTCAGCTGAGTGAAGAGGTCTTCTAGGACCTAGTTTTGCCTACTTATGGATCCTATTGATCAGAAGGCTGTGAGTTGGCCTGAAGTTCCACCTTAAAACCCTCTGAAGTTAAGTTACAAGCCCCCAAAATCCTTTTTCATATTCTTCAGGAACCTTTATGGGTTCCATGTAGGAAGAGTAGAACAAGGCTTCTGCCAATTTCACATCAGCCAAAAATGGGCTGTTGTCAGCTAGAACTATTTCCACTTGGTCCCTTTCCTAAAACATGAGACACTAGTGTAGAGTAGAGGGAACACATTGACTGTAATGAATCCAGTCCCTTCCAAGCAAGATGAAATACACAAGTTCAGCATCTACCATGAAGAAATTTGAGCTAATAGTCTTAGTCCCCGCTGTGATCTCGGCCACTAACACCCTCAAGGCTGTAATAGCCTCACTAGTAAAGTTGGTCATCTTCATGTTGGTGGGCACCAAGTTCTCTTTCGCCTTCCCTAGTTTCCTCAAAGTATTTAGTGGCATGACATTTAACATTGCCCAACCATCAACAAATACTCAACTGACAACCTTGCAATTAATGTGAGCCTTAATATACAAAGGCTTAAAATGCCTTACCATGTCATCAGTGGGCTTGTTGAATACCATTTCCTTCGAACTACTAGCCGAAATGTCAGCCCGAGATGCCCATTCAGCCTCCTTAGCAAATACATCATCTTCTAGCTGGCTCGGCTAGTCATCATTAGCTTAGAATTCACTAGGGATGAGATTTATTACATTGACTTCTACTAGTAGAAAATCTCCTTCCTCACTCAGTTAGGTGTCGAGCAAAGAATCATTTAAATCTTAGTCAGCTGGCAGTTCCTCCTTCTCATTTGGCTCTCCAGACTCATTTTCTAGCCTGGGTTCCATGTCATTGGTCACATTTCTGCACAGTTCAACATTCAGCTGATCTACTCCTTTAACAAGGTCTATCAAATCATGCTACTTTGGGGCTCTAAATGTTTTTTCAAGAGCCTTAGGAACTTCAGAGGTTGAGAAGCCCCCTGATCTTTGTCTTTTGGCTTAGTTAGAGTTTCAAGGTTTGCTTCACCTTTTGCACTACTTTCATCCTTTGTTACCTTATCTTTTGCGTACGAGTCAACCTCTTCGGTTGGACTTCCTATTTATTGTTCTGATAATTAAGCATTCATTGCCTTTCTTTCATTCTTGCTGGAGGTTTTACCATTTTTTGAGGTTTGAACGCATCATTTCACATGGTGATGCACAAGGTTCTCATACCATTCTCTATGTTAAATTCTACTACCCTCTTCTTCCCCTTAGATATAGGTTCAATCAACACAAGCTTATCAGTTACTCTTTTACTTAGCTCAATCTGTTCTTTCAGGTCGTCAAACATCTTCTGCTCTTTTACCTTGGTCAACGCACATTTCATCTCAACTGTCTTAGGCCCTGAAAGTCTATGAGAGCTAGTGGCATATCTCAACCGTGAGGATGAACCCTCAAGGGAAGACTTATATGTCAACTTGTCGAACACATTAAGTCGAGCTTGGTGGGGAGCCTATATCCCCTAAGGTGTCTTCTGCATGTTCCCTATCCTTTCAAACACGCTCGACTTGTCTCCTCCTCTTGTTGTCTTATGCTTAGCTTCAACTGCTTTTGGCCTCCACATCTATTTAACACCTTTCTTTCCATGTTTGGACTTGGAACATGACACCATGTTGATGTCAATTATCACAAAACGATCAGTGTCCACGGTCATTTTGGCTATACCTTTATCAACAAGTTTGAACTTTCCTTCATTCATGGCTCTCTAAATAGCCTACTAAAACACCACACAGTTTATTGTGGAATGATTGTAGGAGTTGTGCCATTTACAATACTTTTTGTCTTTCAACTCTTCGGTAGATAAGATTTTATGTTTGTCCATTAGCCGAATCTGTTAATCTTTTAACAAATGGTCAAATATTTGGTTGGCTTTCAAGATGTCAAATGAGCATTCTGTCTTATTTGCCAAACCCTTTTCCTCTAGCTGGTTTTAGGGTTAATTAAGAGTATAGCTTGCCATTGGGATTTCAGCTGCCATTACCTCAGCCTTTAGGTCATTCGGCACCTCGTCATAACCTTCAGTATCCACAATTGACACCAGATGTGGTTCTCTGCCTATATTAGTTGCCTATGCTCTTTGTCCATGATAAATTGCTCAATTTGGATAGCCTTAGCAGCTAACTGACTTAAGACAACACATTCTTGTGCCACTAGTTTCTCCCTCAAATAAGGGTGCATATTTCTTATATACCATGGTGGCGTGTTTAGCCTGAATGAATTGCATAAAGCACCTGTTGGCCATATTCTTGAACATCTCGATGAAGTCCATTGCTGATTCATTAACCTATTGTTTAAGGTTCATTAAATAGGCTATGGTCACTTCAGGCTAAGGCCAATAGAAATGGTCGTGGAAGCATATTTCCATATCAGCCCATTTTTGTATCAAATTAAGGGGCAAAGAAGAGTACCAATGAAAGTAGTCCCTATCAAATATAAGGGAAATAGCTGAAGCTTATGGTACTCATTCTGGTTTTCCTCACCACATTGAGTTGTAAACTTGTAGATATGCTCCATAGAGGACTTCCCATCTTCACTAGAAAAGGTGGTGAAGTTAGGGCTCCTGAACCCTTTCGGCAAAGGCATCATCCTGTCCACCCACTCATGATAAGGCTTTTAGTGCACTAGTCTCTCCATCGACATTTAACTGAATGCTGAAATATTTGCAAATGGTTTCAACTATTACTTCAAGGTCAATTAATTAAGACAAAGTTGGTTGGGCTTTGATTGGTATTACAAGCCTAATTATTTTCCCAGGTAAAAGTACCTTCCATTGAGGTACCTATTCAGCAATATGCTGATACATTGGTTGGCTAAGTGGGATGGAATTCCATGACTGTTCTGACAAGTTATATGAGGCATCTCCCACGTTGAAAGTAACATATCAACTAAGACTAGTATTAATAGCCTGTGTATTCATTCTGTTGACTGAATTACTCTACTGAACGTAACACCATATTGATTAAAATAATCGCCAACCACTTGCCCCCCGAGACTCTTTTGTATTTTCATCAGATCTCTCTTGAGTATCTCATTTTCTAAAAGGGCTTCTTAATATTTTTCTTTATATTTTTTGTACTCAAGAGCAATCTTGTGAGAATTAGCAAAAAGAGTGTCATATGACATATCTTCGTCTTTAAATTCAGATTCACTGTCTTCAGACTCATGCATAAAGTTGTTATATTCAGAGTTTACCTCAGACGTTACTTCTTCTGCGTCTGCCATGAGACAAATATTGGCTTTTTCATCGTCTGAACTACTACTACTGCTATCCAGATCTTCCCAGATGGCTAGCAGATTTTTCTTCTTGTATCTTTTCTTTGAGCTCCATCCTTTCTTTATTTTCGGGCATTCAACCTTAATATGTCCAGGCTTTTTGCATTCATAGTAGATGATCTCATTCTTTTCTTCTTATGGATACTTTCTGTATCTAGTATCTTTCTTTCTGGAAGATTGCTTAAATCTATCTTTCTTTTTAAGCATTTTCTTGAACTTTTTGGTAATGAGGGAGATCTCATCGTCTGTTGAGCAACTAGAGCTTTCGTCTGAGCTCTCAGATTCTTCATATTGAACTTTCAGTGCTTTGTTTCTTCCTTTTGTTTCAATTTTTTCGCCTCCTCTTTTACTTGTTTCTCCAATCTTTAGGGCAACAAAGTCATTATTCTTAACTTTGTCTCTTTTGAATAGATGTACTTCATGTACTCTCAACGCTCCCAATAACTCATCTAGAGTTAAGGTCTTCATATCCCTTGCTTCAACTATGGTTGTAGCTTTAGGTTCCAACACTTGGGAAGATTGTCCAGGATCTTAAGATTATTTTGAGCCTTAGAGAACTCAACACCAAGACTTTGAAGTCCATTTAGAATTGTTTGATATCTTCCAAACATTTCATTAATGGTCTCAGTCTCCTCCACGGTGAACATCTCATAATGTCTTTGAAGAGTTGCTGCTCTCCTGAGACGAACATCTTCTGTGCCTTTATGTATTATGCATATAGCATCCCACATTTCCTTAGTAGTTCTGCAGCTGCAAAATTTATTATATTCAATTTTTGATAAGGCACAAGTTATAATATACTTAGCTTTTGCGTTTTGTTGTAACAGGTTGTAATCATCTTGATTGTATTCGTTTTTTGGCTTGATTACAGCATGATCTCCATGTGTGATGATTCTCCAGATGCTATAGTGAGTGGACTTGATATACATTTCCATTCTATCCTTCTAGTATGTATAATCTTCTCCATTGAAGGCTGGAGGCCTTGACAAAGAGGCTCCTTCAGGAATGAACTGTCCTTCAAGGTGTGCCATGCAGATCTTTTTCCTCTAACACTTGTTAAGGTGCTAAACCCTTAGAGGCTAAGCTCTGATACCAAATTGTAAAGCACAGAATTAACACAAGAAAGGGGGTTGAATTGTGTTAAGGTCAATTTTCACAATCCTTTTTAAAGGCAACGTAATGATTGAAATAAGATCAAAAAGATTTTTAAAATGTTTCAAAAGGCAGACAAAAGTAGAAAGACCAAAACAGAGAGGCACACAGATTTTATACTGGTTCGTCTCACCCTAGAGACTACGTCCAGTTCTTGGCAACAACCAAGTTTCACTAACTTTACAAGTTACAAGTATTCTTTCCACAAGCCTCTTCAGGCTCAAACCCAAGTAGTCTTTCACATCCCTCTCCAAGCAAATACCTAAGTATTCTTTGAAACAAAGCCTCTTCAGGCTTCAACCAATCTCGTAAAGAAAGAGATTTGTGTGAGTTTACCTTACTGGATTTAACGTCTTATCATACGAATATACAATGAAGTTCAAAACAGATTTTCAAACTGATTTTACAAAGACTTTTTCTTTTCTCAAAGCAGTTATGAATATTTGGATTCAACAGCAAATATATCAACAACACTTGTAAATTCAACAATAGCTTGAAGGAGGTCTCTTCTTCTATTTATAGGCTTCTCCAAAAGTATCCGTTGAGTATTTTGTAGGAGACGGTCTTCGTCTGATGAAGAGAGTCATTAGAGCATTAAATGCATCATTTAATGCTTTTCACCAACTGGTCATGTGATAAGATAAAGCAATCTACTTATCTTTTCTATTCTTGTACTCAATCTTTTGGCAGTTGTCATGTCTGCTTTCCCGTTCTAACATTCGCACACATATTTCTTCTTTTTCGCCGACTTTCCTTGAGAGTAGGTGTATAGGCTTTATACATTTTGAGGTAGCTTACGCTTTGATTGATATGCAGATCATTTTAGAACGTTGTCATCGTCTGTAAGCTTTGTTAGTTACGAAGTTTATACAAATAAAGATAACATGATATTCAATTTGAAAAACGTCAGACAACATAATGCGAACTAGAGATCAGACGATAACGTGAGCGAGAGATCAGACAATAATGTAAGGACATATAGTTTTAACTGTTTGTTATTATCAAAATATTTGAGGACTACAAATTCGTCCTTTGTCTCAACACTATGTATATTTGATGTAGCTGAGTTTCCTCCCTATCTTTGCACGTCTATTCTCCATCTCCTTTACGTGTTGAACCTCATTATGAACCATAGGTTTCATTATGTTGACAAACTATTTAGATAGTTGAAGCATGAGATCATGTATCCCTATATTTATTTGTTGTCGAATGAATGAGGTTGTCATTTTAGTGGGCATTTCTACAACTGTCATATTGACTAAAGCGATAGGCATAGTAACTACTACTGATGTGCTTTGTGCTGATTGAGAAGTTGTGATGACTGCCAAAGAAAGTAGGCATCCTTAAGGTAATTGTCTTGTTTCCTTTGTGCGAACCATTCTTCTTCGAGTTTGGCTCTATATCCCTTATGTTTCTTACAGACCTAAGGTGCATGAGTCAGGTATAGTCGTGACCTTGACTAGTTGCTCCAACACGATTCCAAAATAAGATCGGACGATTTGTACCGAGAAGGGAAATCTACTTCTCGGTTAATGGGTTCCCAAGCTACTTTTAGGAAACACTTGGTGTAGGTGAACTTAGGATTGGATTTGTGAAAGACAATAAATAAATGCGATAAAAGTAAGATAAATAGTTTTGTTTGGATTGATTGGTCGTGTTATCTAAAACTTGAAGCACAGAACCTATTTATACTATGTAATTAGATAACATCACAACAGCCACATTTTTCTACCTACGAACTGCCTAGATTGTGGCTAAGATCCCCATCAGCTAGCATCCTACCCATTCAGCTAATATTGGCCCTTAGATTGGTAGATCAAGGCTTCATTCGACTAATCATGGTGAGTCTACTTGTCTAAAAGTGGCTCAAACTGCTCCTATTTTCAGGCATCATGATCCATTACTCAAATCTTCTAGAAGCTATTGTTAACCATCACCCTTAGCCGTTGCAATCTGCTACCAACCAACTCCTATATTTTAGGGAGTGTGTGTTTGACTAGTTTCAAACCGTGCATGATCTTTTATCACCAAAAATCATGGAGAATCCTATCATTCCTTAAAATCTTCAAAATCTCCCATAGTAATCTTCCCGTCAACAAGGTTAGCCAAATTTTCCAAGTATCTACCTAAGCAAAACTAGCCTGAATAGATTACAGTGCCAAAGCTAGCTGAACTACTCTTACATAGCAACTTCATTCGGCGAAGGCTTAATTGAACCAAATTCGGTCTATTCTCCTCGAATACTAATAACTTTTGTAAGTTGTATAGTCTTTTCTTTAGCTAGTCGAAGTCCTATTTTTTGGGTACCAACAAAGTCTCACTAATAATGATGATTTATGATGATTTCTAATGCATAGACAGTAAAATTTTATACATTAGGGGAGCATATAAATTAAACTCAAATATAAAAGAGATAAAGATATATAATTATTTTTTCATGTTTAACTAATGAAATTGAAACCGTTACGGTAAAACAACTTGGAATAATTGAAAATCAAATAAAAAACAAACACAGGTAATGCAGTGGTCCCATGAAAGCGAGCATTGTCTTTTCCTTCGTTCTCATCTCCACAGCTATATCACTCTCACTCTCTCTCTCTCTCTCTCTCTACATAGCAATTAGCAAGTGAGCTTACGTTCCTCTGTCAGTTTGCCTATATGTACAGTACAGAGCCCCCAACGGGTTTGGGGCCTTTCCCTTTATCTACTTGCCTCGTGACCTTCTATCTGCTAAACATTAATTCATTCTCTCTTCTTATCCCCTGCTCACCTTGTCCATTTGCTCAAAATTCATACCCTCCAGTTCCTATATTGGCCAACTTTCCTTTCAGATATTTACTTAGCCAAACCCAATTTGATATCTCTGCCCTAACCAATACTCCGTTTCTTCTTTACACTTCTATTTCAGACTAAATATCGCAGATACAACTCTTTTGGCTTTTGGCAATAATTGGGGGGTGCAGAATATACATACAACATGTACTAATATTCTGGGATGTTCTTTTTATCTGTTATATTCCAAAATATTTTGCTTTTCCTTCCTTTATTTTTTTAGCGCTGAAAAAATACGCCAACAACTTCTATTCCTTGTGGGCTTGTACTTATTGGGTTTAGGGTTTTGTACCTTCCAAAAAAAGGCCTTATCTTCCTCGACAATCCCCCAATTAGGTAAAACGTGTTTAAGACCGAGACGAGACACAAACTCTCAAGATATTTATTTATTTCCTTCCTGCTATTCAATTCAACAAATTTCAAAAAATCACTTTTCCCATACTTTACATACCTTCTTCAAGGGAGGTTTCTACTCTTTAGTTGAACCAATGACTTCAAGCAGCGGAAGAACCTACGGATTCAATTTCGACTTTGTCAAATCTTCATCCGCGTCTACCCTAACTTCACCCACCTCTTCTCCTTCTTCAACAACCTCCGAGACCACCAACTCTCCCCACTCAATCTTCACGAAAAAACCTCGAACCCTCCGAAAGCGACCGAACCAAACGTTCAACGAAGCCGCCACACTCCTCTCCGCAGCGCATCCGAACCTCTTCTCCATGGAAAACCTCAAAAAGCCTGAAAAATTCACGAACCGACAATGGAATACATTAACGACTCGTCGGAACCGTTATTACTGTTCAGAGAGTATAACAGCGACGCCTTCTCTTTTCTCCTCGAAAGCAAACCGGATTTCCAAACGAAGCCTAGCAAGGTCTCCTTCGGCGTGCGAGAGAAGCCACGCGAATCAAGCGCCGTGGTGGCGAACTGCGACGAACTGGAGAGCGAAGAGTTCGAGTGCGAATCGATGCTCGACGAGGAAATCGAGGAAGGGATAGACAGCATCATGGGAAGCAGAGTGGAAGACGCTAATTGCCAAGCCTCGTGCCGCGGCGGCGAAGGAGTGACTCCGAGGTTTGGCATTGGCGGGAAATTCGGTTGGGTTAGGGCTCTCCGGCGAGTTGATGATAGCAACTGGTGGAATTTTCTGGTGGTTGATATGCTTCAAATCTCGCCGGGAATGAAGAAGGCTGCGCCAGCCGCTTTGGTTCCGGCGACGGAGAAGAAGAAGAAGAAGAAGGTGGAGAAATTACCAGAGGTGGCACTGAGCCAGGGTTTGCTGTTGAAATTGAATTACGACGACGTTCGGGATGCTTGGTCGGACCGGGGGTCCCCGTTCGCCCATGGTTCGCCGGAAAATGACGTCGCCGTACGTTTCCCATCTCTCGCCGGCTATTTAAAATAAACGTTTGAAACTTTCGTTTTTCACTGTGAAAATGGAATAAAGGGTAAACGCTTTATGCTCCTTCTTTATGCTCCTTCTTATAAGTAATTTGCTTTGACAAGAAATCTTTAAATATATTTCATGGTTTTTAGCTTCACCTGCATATTTCATTATTTTATGAAATAAAAGTTTGAACAGCGATAATGCATGAACCCTCGTATATATCATACATTCTATTAACATCTATTATTTTTTATTTTTCTTATTCTTTTATCACATTATATTACCTCATATACTTAAACTTTTCTCTCTTTCTTTTTCTCTTTTTAAGTGTCATTTAGATGTTAGATTTTCATGAATTATTTTGCAAGTTTAAAATGGTGATTGTTTTGGGGGTTATATTTTTTATCAGTATTAATATAATGGTTTGTGATTAGATGGTTTGCAAATAATAGTTTGTGATTGTAAAATTATTTTATACTGTCAATAACCTATTTTTTATTGATATTTTAATTATTTTTTAGAGTTGAGTAGCTATACATTCTCGGTGTAAAATCTTTTACATTGTCAACCAAAACTTATCAAAACTTATTGTTAGTATGATTTTTAAAATAATTATTGTAAAAATTAACAAACTTACATGGTAGTTTATGATTGGATAACTCTGTAAAAATGTTTTACACTGTCAATATATATCCTATTTTCTTTACTTTCTATGTAATTACTTTATTTATACGTAGTTGGCTTAAACATTATTTACTGTAAACAGATAATAAAAACCTGACCACTGTATTTACTCCTGAAAGTGTGAATTATTTTTTTGGGGTACAAAATATTAGGATATTTTTGGCCGATTGCATATGTTATTTGGGGTCAAGAGCTCTAAATATTCCAAAATCTAAGTACATTTGTCATGATAGGCATTATTTAAATTTGAAAAAAGTGTTCTTTTTTTATTTTGGTAAAAAAGTTTATTTTCATTCTAAAAACATTGGGAAAATTAATTTTATATACTTTCATAAAACAGAAACAGCGTAAATGCTGTTGAAGGGAAGGAGAAAACAAAGAGAGAAAAAAAGCATTAAAAAAACGACTCTTGCATTTAAATGCATATGGAAAATGTTTTTTTTTTATCATAATTTTACGTAATTTTTTTACTAAGTCCAATGATATCGTACTATTCATATAAAGATCTCACTTTAGACACTTACAGATATAAGGTTTTTGTAGTTGTTATAATAATATCTACGTAATTTTATTACAATTTTTTATTACACTTGGATAAAATGTGTTTTAGGTCTCTCAATATTTGGTCAAAATTGATTTTAGTCCCTATATTATAAATATGTTAGTTTTAGTTCTCATATTTTTGAAATATAATAAATTTCATCATTGATTCTGTAAGGACTAAATATACTACATTTTAAAAAATATAAGGATCAAAACTATCTTTTTTAAAATGTAGGTATTAAAATCGATTTTTTAACAAAATCGTAAGGGACCTTAAACATATTTTATCCTATATCAACGTATGTTGGTGGAGTTTTCATGTTATGCTAGTGTGGTGCAAAAGCGCCAAACCTTTATTTTGGATTTTGCGTTGATGACTTGGTGTGGTTGCAGGGACAGGTCGATCTGTTCGTGGACGGAGGAGTAAGAGATAAAGAAAAGGGCAGAACACGCCTCTGCTCTAAGAAGCTCATCAGGTATCAGCTTAGAAGTCAACGTACATCAACGGCCCAGAATGAATGATTCAGTTGAATTGCGCATGATTTTTTTCTTGATCAATGAATTGAGCATATTTGAAAAATTGATTGATTTGTTAGAAAAAGAAGAAAATAGTAATGAGTTTTTTTTTTTTTTTGTTCAGTTATCACATTCGTGATATATATTTTGATTTCGTAGTTCTTTTGACCGGCAGTGCGTCCAACATTTGAGGATCATTCTTATTTAAATACTTTGGTAGGTTGCCATGTTTAGAATATTTTTTTGGAACAAATTTTGGACTTGTGTGATACCTACAAAAATAAAGTTAGCTTAAGATTCTTCTAAACCATAAAAAAAATGTTGTTTTAGCTATTCACTTATTTTTTTAGTTGGGAATACTATTTATATCTTTTTATTTTTTTGCTAACCATACCACCCTTTGAATTTTTATTTATTTTAAAAATACTTTTAATATTTCTACTGACAACACCATAGATCGTCAATAGTTCATAGCATAATCACATTTTTTTTAATTAAACTTTTGTATATTTTGAAATTAAACTTTTAAGAGTATATTTGTTTCACATTTTAGTTAAACTGTCGGAAGTGTATTCATATATTCCAAAATTAAACTTTCGGATGTTTATTTATATATTTTTTAGAATTATAATTTCGAAAGTTTATTTACTACACATTTTGAAAATAAAATTTCGAAACTATACAATAATTTTTGAAAGTTTATGACTTTATGTCCAGAATGTATAAGAAATAGATTTCCAAAATTACAATTTCAGAAATATATAAATAAATTTCCAGAAATTTAATTACGGAATATACAATATATTAAATTCCAAGAATGAACATATTCATTAAAGATATTTTTGAAATTAAAAAAATATAAAATGGATAATGTGTTTAGGTTGTAGAAAAAGTAATTCCCTTTTAGTTGATAGTGAAAAGGATTCTAATAGATTGATGGGTTTACCAGGTATCCTCAACTTTAGAGGGTACAAACTTTGGAGGTGAAATAATCTTAAAAGTTTAGACTAAGATTTTATTATCAAAATTATAATATACACTATATTCTTCTTTCCGCAATTGAAATAAAATAATTGATTAATTGATATTAAATTGTTGTTTGCATATTGAATGAGTTGGACATTATTTTGAGTGATTAATAGATGTTATCAAAAAGAGTAAATTACACTGACATTTCTTAAGGTTTTATCAATTTGTTCTCGATACTTTTTTTTTTTTTACTTCTACACAAACTCTTCTTAATTGTTTGAAAAACATTACACTGTGTACTTCTATAAGGGAGGTTGCTATAAACATTAAAAAAATAAGGAGTTACGTGCAATGTCAAGAAACTTCAGGAGGTGTCAGTGTAATTTACTCTATCAAAAATGTAACTACTAACTCTCTCTAATTTGATAAATCTAAACAAGTTACATCTTGAGAGGAATTTTCCTTCTCCATACGAGTAGAAAGTGAGGAATTTGATTAGAAGTTGACATCATCTAAAAAATATTGATATGACAAAAGAATATTAAGAATTATTGTTGATGTGTCAACACCACGATTTGCACTTCGATCAGCTTTTATGAATTATAATGAAATAAAAGAAAAATGAAAAGTTTGAAATTGTTGTTCGCATATTAAATGAGTTGGGTATTATTTTAAGTGATTGAGTGTTATCAAGAATGTAAATGCTAAGTCTAATTAATTTGAATAATCTAAACAAGTTACATGTTGTTGAAAAGAATTTTCCTTGTAGAAAGTTAGGATTTGGATTAGAAGTTGATGTAACCTTCTATTTCAATAATATCTATTTAACTTGATTGATCATATTTAATAGTGAAAATATAATTTAAATCATTAAATTAAATTAAATAAATTTTTTGTGAATTTCTGTACAAGTTTCAATAGATAATTTAACTAAAATTAAGGTTATGTTGTGAAACAAATAATAAAAGCTTTTACTATTTTCTGTCAGCAAGCAATTAAATATTTTATAGAAATTATTATGATTAGTTATTATTAACCATAAATAAGCTTTTGTGAAATTTTAAATTAATTTTGACACTACAAATTAAAATAATATTATCTTATCTGGTGTCGAATGCGCACCTTATGAGAAATTTTCTTGGAGCAGAAAAAATACCCAGACCAATCCTTATCCATTTTTAATAACTAATTATCTTTCCATGTCTTTAACATGTTAATTAAATCATTAGAAACAATAAATACAATTAATTAATAAACCTTCACTAATTTGGCAATGTTGCTTTTTGTATTCATTTAAAATCCTCACACTCACACAATCATCATTTGGGAAATTTTTCAAATGTCATACTCCCATTGGCGGAGAAGTGTCATGGATTACCATACTTTTAGGGGGAGGATTCATGTCTCTTCTAAATTAAATTGAAGACAATTTGTGGTACAAGACTAACCTAAAACTAAAACCCTTCATTCTGTTATTCATTCTCACTTTGGTGCCTCAAAGCTCTCTCTCTTTTGCTCCAAAATCGCAACCCCCTCCTTTACTTTCTCTCCACATTTATCTTCCATTTCTCACCATAGAACCTCGAAGCTTCAAGGTTCCAAGCTTTTCCATCCATTCAAGACCAAAATTCATCATCAAGCTTCATCTTCTCTTCAAGTGGTAAGCTTTTCTCTACACCTCTCTTCCTTCCATTTGGTGCATCACATTCTCTCCCATTTTCTTTCCGTGAATCCTTGATTCAAGATGTGTTGGGGTGATTTTGTCCAAGGAAAAGCGTTTTGGTGCTTTAGGTTCCTCAAGATCTTCATTTATTTCTTTGGGTACTTCAAGGATAAAGGAAGCTTACTTTATTTTTTTATTTTTTTTTCATTTTTACCGAATATGCTATTGCCTAGTGTTGTATGTTGTTTTGAGGTTTTAAAAATGCTATCTTTGTGAGTTTTGTGCTTGAAATACCCCAAATATGCATATATGTTTATGACATTGTGAAAAGCTTTCATCTTGATTTATTTATGGCCATTTTGGTGTATGAATTTGATATATGCTGCTC
The DNA here is from genome assembly GCA_004329165.1 of Spatholobus suberectus. NCBI lineage: Eukaryota > Viridiplantae > Streptophyta > Magnoliopsida > Fabales > Fabaceae > Spatholobus > Spatholobus suberectus. The sequence continues at coordinate 34,936,549 of CM014729.1, read as the reverse complement.
AGAACTTGTGCTAAAAATAATATGTTCATATATACTTTTATATGTATTTTCAGTGATAATGCTTTTGGGTTTGATTGAGAAACTTCTGAGCATAAAAGGCTTAAGACTTTAAAAACTACTCACCCTAAGCTTGAAATTTAAAAGCTTGAACCTTTGACCATATGGACCCCTAGACTTGGCCAACATGCTGCTATAAACTATTGGAGATGGACAAAGGACCATGACCTAAAATCCCTAATTGAAATTTCATGAGTTTAAATAAGGTCTTAAGCCTTAAAACTTAACAAAAATGTGATCTTGGCCTAAACCAATAGTTGGAATGAAATAATACACCTTATTACAATAGATTAAACTTAAGTTTAAATGATAAATGTTTTGCTTCATGATTAGTACCTATGTCCAACAAATGATTTTTGGCACGTGTCACTTTTGGCCTATGGGTTGGTGTTATCTATACCATGTTAAGGGGCATGATTGACTGATTACTCGATGACTATAAATCTCCATGGTGTTGAGTCTATCCCATGCACTGCTAACATGCTACATTATTTTGCATCCATATGCTTATTTGACTATTTCTGTGTTATGGTATGTTATATTATTTATAATCAACATTTGATTGGTTTGTCATTGTTCTATGCTTCTATATGTTGGACTGTTGTCATGTTATCTATTTTGAAGTACATTATTACATATGTACTTTTATTTTTGTAAGCTTTCCTTTCTGCTTGTGTGTATTTGTGTGTGTGATGATCGTGACATTTGCATTCATAGGAGCATATCACTCAGGTACATCAACACATAGGAGTCCTATTCTTTGAGTTTATGGAGAACCTTGTCGATGCTCAACCATTCACATTACTAACTAGAAGGAAGAAGATATGTCAAAAGTTTTCTAGTAGTAGTGTTAAGACTAAAGTATGTGGCCACCAAGGAGAATATTTTGATGTAGTAGGAATGCCCTTTCCCCTTATTTATGTATTTTTTATTCTTATTATCTTATGACCACAATGTGTATGGGATTATTTTAACATATTATATTTAGTTTGCATGATCTCAATTCTCAAGTTCAAGGATGTAGTGTCGTGTGAGATGGTACAATTATTTATTTATTTATGCATGAAATCATTTTATTATATTGATTTAGTTATTTATTTTGATTATGTCAAATTATTGGTGTAAGATGTTTTCATTTATGAATTGTGAAAAATTTATCCGTATTTTCATAATCAAATTAATTAACATTATTTAAAATTTAATCCTCTGCATTTTATGATAATTAAACTTATGCAGCACTAGCAGGGCATTATAGTTGGCACCATGTTAGAAGACTCTGTAACACCCTAGGAGGCATTACCATAACTATGCCTGGATTGCTAGGACATGAAAACTTTGAATATAAAAAATTAGAGATCAAGCGAAAACTTAAACATACATCTATTATAAAGACTTATTACAAACTTTTGGAACAATGTGCCTCACTTCACATACAAGAAGATACATAAACATAAAACTAAACTTTCACGGATTATGAGGTATGTGACTCAACATCTTCTCTCTACAAGCAACCCCAAGCTCCTCCACAAGGATGTCCACCTACTTAACCTGAAAAACATGAAATTTTAAAGGATTAAGACATAATGTCTTAGTGAGTGTTGCGGGGACTCTAGGGATAGGTTGACTCTTCTATCCTAGAATCCTTCCTCACCTCATGGGGTTTTACCTCACTAAAATCCTTAGTCCCTTACCTCTTTAGTTCGTATTCTCCCAATGATACTCAACTCTAGGCTTACTTCTCTTTAATGAGCCGGAGCTTAGGGTCTATTGACCTATACTGGTCCCTCACATAGGACAACTGTCTTCCCATCCTTTGTATGGAAACTTCACTCTCTATTACTTTTTCTAGACATTTCACTTCTTATGACACTAAATGAAGACTGACCATTCCTTTCCTTATTGGGTAATAGCTATCATAAACTACATCCTCACAAAGCACACAGGCTTACTCAACTCAACTCACCTATCAACTAGGCATATACATCATCAACTACCCCATAGGAAAATATACATGCCTCACATAGGCATTCACATCATACATCTTACAGCTTTGTTTTTGTTTCTATGTGGTTTTGGTTAGCTTTGTTATTATCTTTCCAATAAACTACCATTGTCATATTCGACTGAGATCATAGCTGCCAAGAGACATCCTTTTGCCTTCGACCTTTAGTTAGACTACCAGTCCAAGTGGTCGCACCAACTTCCATTATCAAAGCGGTACCCTTAATCCCTTAGCTTGAGGAGACAACTACCCTCCTTTTGGCACAAAGGGCCTCCTAGCCTTTTACTTTTCCTTCAACCCTTCATGGGTTGCTTAAAACTTTTATCATAAAAACTCTCTATACCTTAGCAATTATAAAGGATCCCACTACAGGACTAAGCCATGGATGGCACAATCCAAACTTTATCAAGACCAGGGAGGATCTATATAATCACTAAGAGGGATATCATTTTCTAAAACATTTTCCTTTTCTTTGAAAACCTTTCATTTTCCTTGAAACTCAAGGAAGATCCCTGCATTCCGTTTTAATGTCCCTACCTTTGCTAAGGAGGCATTATAACACCCTCATTTTAGTATCATATTTAATTTCTTAATATCTATAAAATTGTCTCTGATAAACTAGGGAATTAAGAAACTAGCAGTTATTTTTAATTCCTCTACACTGAGAGCTAACATGAGAAAAAGGTCTAAATGACTGTGAATTTTCATTTTCAGTATAAAAAGATGTCAAATATATTAAAATATAATTTTTAAAATTTTCTAAGAATTTTTTGAGATTCTTGTAGAAAATGACCAAATTGCCCTCCATTATCTAACTAAACTATAACCAATATTGGCATAACATATAGGAGAGATAAAATAAAAATTCTTATTTTATTTTTGGGTTATATATTTAATTTTATAATTTTCTTAAAAATTTTGAAATTTTTTGAGTTAAAATGAAATTTCTATGAATTTTTAACTTAAAAATTTCAAATAAATAGTTAAAATTTTGAAATAAATTATTAAAATTAATTTTAAATTATAGATATTTTTTTAATCAATAATTAAGGTGATCACAAATTTTTAAAGAAAAATTCATTTATTTGCTATAAAAATTAAAATACTAAAGTTTAAGTCATTTTTATCGAAACCGGTCGATTCGTCTGCAGAGAAAATAAAACTCTTAGACTTGAGGGAGTAGAGGTATGGCACGTCTAACATCGCTCTGTAGACCCACTCTCTCTAATTTTTCACATCTCATAAAAAAAATCCAATAAAGAAAAAGAGAAAAGTAGACTTACTTTTTTGCCTCATTTTTAGACAACCTACCTTCTCTATATAAGGCTGGCATTTGGGTCAGCTTCTTCACCTTTCTCTCTTCTCCAATATGGATGAACCCGTCCTCCCTCTCCCTAAGCTCCATTTCAAAAAATTTTCAAACACTTGAAACCACCATTTCTCTCCTCCTTCAAGGCCACCACCACACACTACCAACAAGGAAGCTTCAAGCAGTCATTTTTCCTTATGAGGTATATGGGAAAGTGGGGTTGTTCTTGCTTTATTTATTTTCATGTATATGGTTTTGGGTGGGTTTTTTTCCCAAAACCCTTAGCTTTTCCTTGCTTTACTACTACCTCTACTTATAGTTCCTTATTGTTGTTGTTATCATTTATTTATGTGTTTTCCTCTCTTTTATCTTACTGCCCTAATTTGAGTTTATGGCTTGAATGCTTGTTTAAATATTGTTATTAACTTTAAAATGTTGGTTTATATGGAGAACTTAACATAAAATGATAAAATATTGAATACAAACCCTAAAATCCATGATTAAGGTTAAAAACTTGCAACTTTTCTTCTTAACAAAATGAAAAGCTAAAAGGGAAAGACTTTTTGAACTATGGAACTTATTGAATCCTTGATTAAGTCCTTCCAAAGAAGACTCAAAAGATAGTCACTTTCTTAAGACAAACTTGAAGCTTTACCCATCAACAGAGGACCCTATAACAACAAAAACTTGAAAGGACCTTAAAACTATTTTTTTTTCTCTCCAATGGGTCACATATTAGTGAAGTGTGATGATGATTATTTTACCTTTTGATGTACCTAAAAACCCCTAAATTTTGTTTTAGTCACTTAAAGTTCATAACTTAATGAAAGAATGATTTTTATGGAGTACTTAAGTTCTAGTCAACTATTTTCATTTCCTGCCTAAACACTACTCACTGTTTTTGTAATAGCTCGAGTTGCACTCAATATTTTTGAGTGCTTATTTTTTTGTCGAAAACTAGACAAAATACTCTTTGAAATATGAACAAGAAGTGTTTGAAAATTTTGAGAAATGATAAAGTTACACATTTTAGAAGTTGGAGTTACTTTTCTAAAAATGGTAACTAGTAGTGTGCACGAAAAAGTGATTTTCGAAAGTTTTATAATGTATTAACCAAGACTCTTAGAACGAATATAAAGTAGATTTACTAAGATTTCCATATATATATATATAATTTGTCTATATTCACCTTCATTTACTATTTTTAACAAATTTTAGAACGTGGAAGTGATATACTTTTTTGATGGGTAACACCTTTTGACAATTATAAACTTTGAAAAATCACTATAAATTGTATAGACCTTGGTTTGTAGTTTTTGGACATTTTGGAAAGGATTTTCAATGTAATTTATGAAAACAATTGCCTTGGTTGCTGAAAGTTTAAGATAAGATGAAAAAATAGCAAAAGAGAGCCATTGGTCCTCCAGTTGAGTTTTTTGACTTCTCTGTTTTGTTATTTTCGTATCTATTTTTGTAGGTTTTTGGTTGAGATGATCTTTGAGATTTTAGAAACTAGAAAGAAATATATTTCCAACAAACTATGGATCATGTCAAACAAAAAAAAATGTATCCATCCAAATTGAAATTCAAAACCGAGGCACAAACCTGCTATCTATGGAGTCTGTTTTTGAGTTAAAATAAATGTCACTTTTCTAGTTGCAAAATCCCATTTTCTTTAGTGCTTAAAACTTAATGGTGAACCTTTTTAGTAAAAGTTAAACATATTTTCCCTAAAAAAACATGACATTATGTTTTTATCCAATTAAAAAGAGTCCTTATAAATTATTTTTAAAAAGCTTATTTTCTTGGTTCAAGTTGCAAATAACTTAGTCTAATTAAATTCTTTTTGAATCATGGCTAACTATCAAAGTTAATTTGATAAAATAAGTTAATGATGACATTTAGGACCTTAGGCAATTTGATCCCTGAAATGTAAGATTAATTACACCGTAAATCTTATTAACTAGTTGAATTCTTTATTAAGTACCTAAGTCTTTACTTACGTTGAAGATTTAAATAATCAAGTCTAAAATTATTATTGGCTAATTTAGTATTTCTCTAAATAAGTTTAACTCTTAAATTAGGTACTTAGGGCAATTAAGACAAATCAAAGTTTGATTGCTAATTTCCTTTTTGTTCTCTTGATTCCTTAAATGTATACTTAGCTTTTTATAATCCCTATAAATCATATTGTGATTAAACTCGAGCTCTGCATTAAAAGGTAGAGATAGAGATTGTATTGGTGCTCAGATATATTGAAACCAAGAAAATCTCTGTCTAAATTATGAGTGTTAAGGACAGTGATTAGTAAATATATTACAAGTAATGCGAGGAACATACGCTGGCTTGACACCCTGCATAGGAAATTACAGTTGGTACACTGAGGAATGAAATGCAGGAACCCATTTGCAAAGATCTTGGGGATATGGTGTCAAGTGATGAAGGTCCCAATGACCAAGGTAGCCTTGGGTCGGGATATTCACCTGACCAAGCTTGATAATCCCAACAATTGCTCAACTTTCCAAGATTGGTTCGAGAGTATACCTTTGAGCAAACGATGAATGTCCTGAGCCATTGCTTTTTTCCTCGATGATGATAAGGATTGTACCATGTTGATGATATTAAGAAAGGTATATGTATTCCCAGTCATTTTCCAGTTCTGTTAAGAACTATTATCAATGGGAAATATAGATCCATACAGTGCCAAGCGTAGTTACTATAACTTAGACAAACCCTAAGTTCCCATTTTCTTTGTTATCAACTATGTTTTAATTGTGTGTGATGATAGGATGCCCTTTCATCTACATGGAACGATTTTAAGAACAAAATCATCTCACTCCTCTATTTATCTTCTTGATGCATGACTATTCGTGATTGATACTTGAAAATGGCTGCGTTCCCAATCCTGCTCAACATGCACATTAACTATGATGATGTGGGGATATGGTTTTACGACGAGGCGACTAATTACTTGACCTTTCAAGGCCTCGTTAGGATCTACTTTTTATCCCTTATCTTGGGAGTGCATGTGCCTCCCATGTCATGGACCTTTCCCATTTCTGTCTCTTCTTCACCATAGCCCAATTTCAAGTATATTCCTCCCATATCGCCAACGCGACCAGAGGATCTTGCTATACCGTTTATGGCCCCCTATGTAGCCTTTACACTGCCCGCTGGCAGGCACCTATAGATTTACTTCCTGTGCACAACCCATGCTTGAGGACCCTGAAGGATCTCCCATGGAGGTCATCTTGGCCAAGTCACCTAGAGATTCCCTAATGGTGGAGTGCCAGGTGGGTATGGCCAATGATTGGTACTCATCGCCTTCATTAGCCCCATCCAGTGTTGGGTCCCCTCGAAGGTTGCCCAATGGACAGGCTCATCGTTTAGACTCAGGCGACTTGGACCGATGAAGAGTGACAGTAGGGGTTGGGTTTCTTTTATATGTAGGGACTAAGAGTAGATCTATAAACACTGCTCTGACTTAGTATATTTTGTATGTACATAGTTGGGATGGCCGGTGTCTTTTGATGTACTTTTTTGATTTCCTTAAATTTTACAATTTCAGTTGTATTCCAATTCTCAATGCATTCAGCTTCATTTGCACTTCAGAAACCTAGATGTGTTCGGTTTTGATGACGATTATATGATATGTCTTATTTTCTTATTTTTACTTCCATTTCCAAGCTCTATCTTGTCTACAATTTATCTACTTTAAGAAGTTTCACAAGACGATCACACGTAAAATGAAATGGGAAAATTTTTCCTGTATTTTGTTAATCTAGAATTAAATGACTAAATAATTAACTAAACAAACATAGTTTGTGTCCAATGTGAATGAGTGTCACTGGCATCCTTAAGTATCTTAAGTGTCTTAGGTCTTTTCTTACGTATGGTTCATCTTTGTACTAACACAACACAAAACAATGCAAGTCACAACCACAAGGATAATACTACAACTACACAAGCCTATAATCAACAATACAAACATAGTAAGGAAACAACATAGGTAAACATATAGAGAAACAAAATAGGGAATACATGCAAATAAACTCTTTAGGGTGCTCTTGCTGAGCAAAAAGATGTCTTCACTGAGCAAAAGAGCCATTTTGCTTAACACGTCACAAAGATGCTTAGCAACTATTTATAAGGGTTTAAACCTGTTTTCTAGAACCTTGTTTCGCTTAACGAGGATGGTTCTCGCTTAGTGAGTATGCATAGAGCTTCCAAACTCGGTAAAAAAACCAAATTAGTATTAAAAAAAACAATTTACTAAAATAATGTAGAAAAAAGAAATTTTACCAAAATTGGTTGTTTGCAAATGTATAGAAGGCGCCAGTTCATGGGAAAAAAGACCAGCGCCACTTATTCAATCACTGTAGTAGAAGGCACTAGTCAGACCAGTGCCTTTTGTGCAGTCAGTTAGACTGGTGTCTCCTGTACTGATAATTCTACTTTTGAAAAAACACATACTCCGTATCTGCGCGCATGTATTGTAATATCAAATATAGGCTTTTTGACCAAATTAGTAATAAAAAAGGAGGAAGCTTGTTTGGTGAAATCATAGAGGTAAGCTTAACTTGGTGAAATTTACGTTTTTAATTTTAATACAGTATTGTGTTGTCTCTTAAAAGTTTCATTAAGTTGTTACATTGTTTTGGGTTAATTTATGATGTGTGTATAGATGTATATTTTTCATATTGATAATGATTTAAGACTGTTAAGTGTAGATTTGAGACTTGTTTATTGTTTTGTGGATTAAAAATTTCAGATAGGATTTTCTAGGGCCTGTAGGTTCGGTTGAGACTAGTAAAACACTTTAGCCAATTGAATTTCATTTACAAATGATTAGTTTTTAGTATAATGCGGTGTGTTCAATTGTTTTTAATTTTATCAACAAAGTATGTCTTTTTTCTTTGTTTAAAATTATGTTTAAACCAAAAATAATAATCAGATAAAAAATTTTCATAGATGAAAAAATAGTTGTATTACGTTTTTAAGGTTAAAAATAATTTTAATATATTTATACGTTTTTAAGTTATGTATATATATTAAAAATATATAATTTTTAATATCTATATTTTACGTTATGTATATAAATATATATATATATATATATATATATATATATATATATATATATATATATATATGTTTTAAACTTACATAAATGTGTAGCTATAATTTAGATCATAATTTGAAATTAAAAAAAATTGTTGTGAATTTATTTCATATTACAATGCATGCGCGTGGATACGGAGCATGCATTTTTTTGAAAGTAAAAAATTATCAAGTGCCAACAGTACAGGAGGCGTCAGTCTGACACGTTTAACTGCATAGAAGACACTGGTCTGACCAGCGCCTTTAACTGTACAGAAGGCACTAGTCTAACCAGCGCCTTCTACTACAGTGATTGAATAAGTGGCGCTGGTTAGATCAACGCCTTCCTTTTTTTCCACCGGCACCTTCTATACATCTACAAACAACCCGTTTTTGTAAAATGTTTTTTTTCTACATTATTTTGGTAAATTGTTTTTTTTTAAATACTAATTTGGTTTTTTTTACCTCCAAACTCACCTTCTGTTTAAAATTTGCTTAGTGAAGTTATCCCTCGCTTAGCTAATTTATACTAGGCTCCTAGACTTGTTTTCTGCCTAAAATTCGCTAAGCTAAACATTTTTCATGTAGTGAATTTACTTGTACTCTTCAGGATTCAGTAAGCGAAACTAAATTTGCTAAGCCAAAGTGCAATTTTTTAGCATCACGATTTCACGATTCTAGCGCCATCAATGGCCACCCAAGCTCTTTAATACAACATAATCAATCCTAAAATACTTCTATTCCATTCCTAACCAATTAATCTACCCCAGAAACCCCTCAAGCATGCATACTCATTAAAAATCCACAAATTTCCTTTTTAGGGTTCAAGAAAGGAAAGGGGAAATAACATGAAAATCAAGGGGTTTGGGAAGACAAGGGAGAAGCACTCACCTCAAGGAGACTCATCAAGATAAGCTTTAGGGCGTTGGTCGTGTAATCTCTACTCCTTTCTTCTCTTCCTCTTCTCTTTCTTTTCTCTTACTTTCTTTCTTTCCTTTTCTTTTCTCCTTCTTCCTTTTTCCCTTATAGCCTTGTTTGTGTGTGTGGTCTAGTGGGTGTCTAGCACATCTTGGGCCTCAAAGTCCTATTTAGGGTTCTATTATCTTATTCCTATAAATCCTAACACACAAGTAACTATTATTAATACATATGGTCATTCTAAACCATTAATTACATTCTCATTTCTATTACTCAAATTTGGGGATGTTACAAACTCAATGGTGCTTAAAACACATATATAATTGCTCAATTTTAATCCCTATTACAGCAAGCACACCAGTCGACAAGTAGTAAAACTTGGTGAATACAGTATCATTCTTCTCAAGGATTGGAGTAATATGTTTAACTCAATCACTCAATTGTTGTAAAGGTAAGCAAAATTGTGCTTTCATGTACACAAATTGCTAAAGAATAAATTGCAAAAAATTAAATCTTCTGCTATGTTTATAAATTATCAAGGTTTTGATAATTGATAATGATGGTAAGAGTAATTAAAGATTCAGGTCATTTTGTGTTCATCCCTTGCATTTCCCCTAAAATTCAATACAATTCAAACAAGGTTTAAACGTTCAGATTTCACAAATGTAGATTAAACCCAATTCCTTAACATAAAATCACTATGATTCAACTTCAATATTCTACTTCCATAGCTCTAACGAAATTAAGTCAAGCATTAAGTTCGAAATCCATAAGAACACTTCTTATGAAGTACCATTCTTAGGCTCAACCTAAGACATGGTAATCTCACCCAATTCAAAATATATGTAAATGACAGACGACGGCACCTCTTCCTCCGACGGTGATGGCTTTTCCTTCACCACGTCAATCCCTTCGTCAGTGAGGAATCGTGGGCGGGTGAGGTGCGTTCGAGTGTCGGCATTAGTTGGCGTCGAAGATTGGCGAGTTAAATCCTTCCTTCATCTTCAAGAACAATCGCTTGAGAAACACGTACATAGCATTGCAAGCGTGGAAGCAAGCCATTCTCTTCGATTTGAAAAAGCTCATGAGAAACTGGGTGGGACCGAATGTCTGCAACTACACCTACATTTTCTATGCTCTCGCGCCAGATAATCTGAAGATCCATACCATTGTCAGAATTGACCTCCATCACAGCAACATTGTCAAATACCTCCTAGAAGAGCTCGGTTTGCTCACTGACCTCGCATTGTTCCACATCAACACTAACTACTTTTGCAGCACCGTGCCGCACAAGTTTGACCACCTCAAACTCCTCTTCAAGTTAGATCTCAACAACAATATCTTCCCTAAAAAGTTCCTCAACGTGGTGCTGCAACTCTTGCAGCTCAAGTTCCTAACTTTGAGGTTCAACGAATTCAAAGGCACAGTCCCAAAAGAGCTCTTTGACAAGGACCTTCACACGATCTTCATCAACCACAACCGTTTCATCTTCAACATTCTAGATAATTTTGAAAACTCACCGGTGTCAGTTATCATCTTAGTGAACAACCACTTCCAGAGATGCATGCCGGCCATGCTCTCTTCTTTGAAGAGAAGGTTTAGAATTGGGATTCTACCCCACCCTGCCAACCTATTTTTCACCACCTCTACCACAGGTTGCCATGCAAACTTCTTTCTTGGATTTGCCCTATTAGCAATCCCAAATATTTGAAGGGTAGAGAGCCTACCTTACAATTTAGAATTTTAGATGCTTCATCCAACCATGACTCTTCAACATTAACCCTCATTACCTGGCTCTTTTAAAAGTTCATCTTCAAGCCAGAAATTAGCTCAAAGATTTGCATAATAGCTTTGACTACCCACACTGTTTCCCTACTTTTGTCCCCAATTAACAGGGTGTCATTTTCAAATGGAGATGTGAGATACACAGTCCCTTCTCACCTACTCTATACCCATTGAAGAGCCTGAGCACACCTACCATTTTCATCATTACACCGAGGCCTTCCGTTGCTATAAGGAATAGATATGGAGATAAAGGGTCTCCTTGTCGAAGACCTCTTTCCATGTTAAATTCTTTTGTTGGGCTTCCATTTAAGAATTGTGCATCCAATTTAAGAAAAAAAATGGGATTATATTAATTTGGATCCATATGTGAAGAAAAAAAAAGGAAACACAGTTGTGAAATTGAAAGAATAAATTGGTACAAGAAGAGGAGGATGTGAATGAGGGAGATTTAAAATTGAGTTGTGAAATAAATATTATCAAATATATAGTTACAAAAATTTTACTGCTGTTTAAATTACCTCTCCTTATAATTTAACATTGCTTTTCAATCTACGTGTTTTAACGCTCTACCATTTTTACCGTTGCAATTATTCATTTTAACGTTAGTTTCAATTATGAAAGTTGTGAATTTGAAAGAATAAATTGGTGCAACAAAAAGATGTGAGAATGAGAGAAATTTAAATTTGAATTGTGAAACAAATATTATGAATTAGAGTATTTATAGTTACAAAAATTTTACCTTGTTCAAATGACCGCTCCATACCATTTAACGTTGTTTTTCAATCCGTGTATTTTAACGTTGCAAGGGTACATTTCAACGTTTGTTTCAATTTTAACTTTGCTGGCAGTGGAGTACTTGCTTCACATGGAGTACAATAATTCCCATTGATTAGTGTTAAAAAATGTTCTCATAAAATTAAATATTATTGTAAGTGATAGACCCAGTAAACCAAAAGGCACCTACATCTCTTTCTAACAACTGTCACAAAAAGATATTTGAGTTACACTCTTAATTGCTCATCCAATGCCAACTAACATTAGCACATTAAATACGATAAACTCCATTTACTTCATTTTCATTTATAATATAAGGTAGGTACATTAAACTTACAGTTACAACCAATCATGTGTTACCCTGCTGTGCAAAAATGTAATAAAAAATCTAATTATTATTCAACCTTTTCCCTTAACTCAGCTGTGGGTAGATATATAATAGAGGGTTCATTCGAATAGAGTTTATTTGAACCTTTTGCTCTGCAACTTTGAACTTCATTTAATATTTGCTTCATGCTATCTAGTTTAATCTTCACTTTGCTGAGTCTTTCAAATTCCAACTCTGCTGCCTGAGAATCTCCTTCAAATATAAAATTTACCCTTCTTTTCCTTTTTTTCAACAGTTTCTTTAACTTCACATCGTCGCTGACCTCCAGAGAGTCCTGAAAATGAAACATTAAAGTGCAACAAATTATTAATAAAACTTCCAATAACATAGGCCACCTTTTCTCAAGTGAACTGCAAGAAAAATTCTGTGTTCTTTGAAATAGTTTATACAGCATTGTCAATTCTCAAGCAAGCGAAAATGCACACAGAACACGACATTTAGATAAGTAGAAATTAGAAAAGCACCTTGTTTGCCACAGGTGAAGATATTTTTGGTTGCTTTTTCTTCAAAAGATTACTAGATAATTTATTTTTCTCTTTGCCTGTGATATTTTTATCATCCTTCTGGGAATGAATCACAGTAATTTTGGAGACCTTTGATTTCAAAAGCTCATCTTTCTCCACGTTTTGAGATATAGAATCCTTTGAGATCTTAGAAGTGAAACTCTGAAGCTGTTCTCCTTCTGATTGATACTGAACAAAACCCACTTATGTCAGACTTCATTGCAAATTCCAAGAACAAAACAATTTCTTAATTCCTGACAATAAAGATGCCATGTTGTAGGATTTAAAACTAGTATCGGTCTGCATCTGTATATAAAGAAATTCTAACAAATTAATAAGAAGAATATAAGTTAAGTGATGTTGTGAAGCATTTTCTTTGGTTTTTGTGAGGGCAAACCACATTCAAGAGTACTACGGTTATTTTATTTTATTTTATTTTTTTTTTTGGCCATCTCAAACTTCTGCACAAAACAAATGTTACTAAATACTTAAACCTCTACATCCTTAATGATCAAATGATTTGGTTATTCAAGGTCTGACACACTCCTTGTAACACACTTCTACTCTAGGTTAAAATTTATACAAAACTATAAAATCATAAGATCCATCAAATAAGAAGTGGAACCCACAAAATTTTGTAATTTCCAATAAATTTCAGCCAATAATAGAGTGTGTTCAAAAAAGTACAGTGTGTGATGCTAGCATTTCTCAACCTTCAATTCACTATCTTATCCCTAACTGCCTATGAATTGATCTAGTTATTATAAATCTTATTCACCAACTGATTATAAGTATATCATCGCTAAAGGATGTCTAGATGGGATGATAATCATTCAAAGGAGACAAATGGCAGAATTTCTGTAAAAATATGAATCAGAGAAAGAACAGAATAAAAGAAACAATATTGCTCGTATAAATTGAAAAAAGGAGAGCAAAAGCATAATGGTAAAGCTTACCCTTCTGGTTTTAAGTGCTAAGTAACGTGCATTTTTGAACCATTTGCTAACCTGCATTTTCAAACACATTAGTAACAGAGTTTGAATAGATCAAGAGCTGCAAGGAACTTGCAGATAGAGATAGTACAAAATTTGCAGTGAAATATGTAATGTTTAACAAAGGTAACGCAGCTATAAGATAAATTCAGATTAAAGTAGAAACAAGACAGAACTAGAGACTGCAAGGCATAACCTTTTCAGGATCTAGTCCCAACTCTTTTGAAAGACCTTCCTTCACGGATCTTGGAGGAAGCTCGTTCTCTGCAAAAACTTGGCGAAGTTTCTGGCACAGTTCATTAAAAAACAATTAACAGACACAAATTTGTGCATATATAACTATTTATGTGTTGTCAACTAGAATTTAAAAGGAGAAGGGGGGGGGGGGGGTGTTAATGACAATAAAGAAAGATGACAACAAAAATTGCTACAAGTAATACCTCAACTGCATCAAGCGGAATCCTGAAACAAGATTTTCTTATTTGAATGCCTGAAGAACCATCTCTTATTATATCATTGATCCCATTATTGGAATATTTATTGCTTCCATTTTTGGGATATTTATTCTCACTTTCATGCAGAGTCATAAGAGTATTGACAGCTTCAGACTCCTTTTCTCTTCGCTTTCTTTTGCCAGGACCCCAGTCTTCATCTTCACTCACTTGTTCACATGGTTGAGCATCCTTCCCAAACATTTCCTGAAAAGATGTAAAATCAAATGAAACTTATGGCCAGAGAAGAAAACAGGGAGCTCTATTTTTTTAGCAGTATTTCTATGCACAAAACACAAATAAAATTTCCATCTACACAACAACCAAGGGGAAATAATACATCTTATTGGAAATTCATTTTTAAATCAGTACTGTAAAGTGTAAACAAATATTTTCCAACCCAATTTATAAGACCAATACTACGTACCAGTTAAATGACAGGCAATGGCTTAACGAAAGCCTTAAATTTTGAACTATCAACTTATGGTCCGTGACTAGTGTTATACTACTGCTGAAGTTGTCAACTTTACTCTGAGAACATATGCTTATGTTGAATGAGAACTCAGATACTCACATCATAGAGTTTCTTGTAGTCAACAGCTTTACGCTGCCTACGGCCACACGCTATTTCCCCAGACTCATCAGAATCTATGCAGCTATTAACAGAATAATATTCAAGGCTGACGCCTTCATCTACTGGAAAACATTCGCCATTCAAAGACCGCAGACTGGAAGAACTGCTTAAATCATTGGATGCATCTTCATCATCTCCTTCTGCGTTGATGCCGTGGCTGTCTTCTTTCCTCTCTGGATTGTAATCATCGTCTTCAGGATCATCTGATGGCCATTCTTCTTCTGGATTTAGTAATGCAATATCACCATCAGGCAGAGCAGCCTCTTCCTTGAATACTTCCTTAATTTATAGGAGAAAGGCATTATTACTTGGAACGGTAAGAATAAATATATCAAAAGAGAAGTTGAAATATGAAGTTAGTGGAAAAGAGATTATTAAGGTAAAAAACCTGCCAAGTACTGTCCAAGGAGAATTGAGTCCCAAGATGGGCATTTGTTGCCTCTAGTATTTCTATCTTACATTCACAAAACTTGCAAAACCACCCTTGATCTCCAGGAGGAACTGCAATGTATAATTAAACAATTTGTATTTTGAATAAAAAATCAGTACACTAAAGGTTACAGAACAAGTAGACAAGTGTAAACGGGAACTCACTATTTTCAGTATCCAAAGGAGGATTAAGACATCTTTGGTGAAAAGCACGATTGCACGTGCCATCACAGAGTATAATATCATTATCTGGGAAAGCTTCATGTAGTTTGCAATTGGCACAGAATATCTAGATGAAGAAAAAACCAGAAAAATAAATATTCGGCTTTTGAAATAGTGAGCCGTCTTTTCTCTGTATGAGTTGATTCAACATGAGAACATTGTGCAACCAATGACTCCCCATTAGAAAATTAAAACAAGATGCGAAGCATTATAAAAGGTCTCAAACAGGAAAGAATACAAAAAGAAAACATAATATAGTGAAGTATTAGTAGTTTTGACACTTGCTCACATGTTCATGATAAACAGATCCATCTGGAGCAATGACAGAATCTTCAATGCTACCCACAGAACTAAGAGAATCTAGCTGGCGTATGGCATCACGAATACTAAGTTTACATTTTAAAATCTGCTTCTTTGCTCTTAGTAGCTCCTTTTCTGGCCTAATCTTCTCCCGACTGTGACAAGAATAATGATCAATCACTAAACTATTATTCAAGTGAAAGTTTTGAATTCTAAAAATTAATAATTGCTTTTCAATAAAGGTCACACTGCATTGCTGCAAGCTATTTTTCTGAGAAACAGGAAAAATATGTAAAAAAACTAAAGAATTTCAACTTCAGAATAATTCATCTATTTATTTAATAGAGTCAAAAAAGCACTAGTCAGAACATATTTAATTATAGAGAAACAAATAAAATAATTATAACATAAACCATGTCAACTCTGAAAGTACGATCAATACGAGAAAAAAGAATAAATTCATATTGTCTCTCCTCTTCTTTTCCCCCCTACATCATATCAATGGCAATAGCTGTCCTAAGTTCAACCCCTAATGCTTTTCTATTTGTCATAAACCAACCCAAAAGCTTAAGTTCATTAGGTCAAGGCTCATGAGTGGGCTTGAGTTTTTTGGGCTTGAAGTGTGTACAATGCACAAGCCTCCCTTTGTGCTGAAATTCAACATTTACTTAGAATAATGAGATTGGCAGGGTTCAAACTCATGACTACTTGACCATAGAAGCTCTAATACCATGTCATGAATCAACTTTTCCAAAAGTTATTGCGTGAAGGCTTATAAATGGTTTTATATCTAATATAACCATGATAAGATAAAAGCCAAGTTTTTATAATCATATTAAAATGTATTGTCATTTCAAAAACTTCAGACAAACAGGAGTTGTCCTTCATATTTTGACAATCAGATGATAACTAAACAAAATCTTTGCCTAAGCTTCTGCACGCAGAAAAACACAACAGACAATTTTCCTTAAAATCAAGGGAAATAGTTAATGGACATACAAATGAATGTCCAATAAATAAAATTGAATCTTTAACTCCACCCAAAAAAAAATTAAATCTTAATTTATTCAAATGTTGTTTTCATATTATTTGCAAAGTTTCTTGCAAAAAATATTTATTTATACATCTCTCTCCGGTTTCTGCATGTGCTTTTCCCCTATTATGAAACACAAATAAGTCAAATAACACACAGCAAAGGTTTAATAATTGCAGAACAAATTAAATTATCTAAAAGCATTCTAAAAATATCCTTCTGTGGACATGATGCATAGTAGACACAAGACAACAACAGGTACTACCAAAGATCCCATGGCAATGTTGATTACGATTGTTTGTCTTTCCGATTTCATTTCTGACAAAGTAAGTTTCCCTCAAATTGTCAGTTCACATGTAATTTAATTAGACTAAACAAATTATTAGCTTTCCTCAACAATGGCTAGAGTCCAGAAATCTGGAATTAGACAATTTGTAAGATTTCTGTTATATATTTTTTATTGATGGAGAAATTATGCATTATACATAACACTACCACGATTATCCAACCAATGTAAAATGGGTATATATCTACATTTCCTTAACAATATATTCCCGAATTTTTCAAGTAAAAATTTAAAAAATTCCTATGAACATATTTTTCCTACTTATAATAATAACAATCCCTTCACAGATTCTTTTGAAATTGTAGTAGTGAAGGGTACATCTCATTCAATCATTTGAAAAAAGATATATGCTAAAGAAAATATTTTCCCATACCTTTGACCTTTCCAACCTTCTCTGGAGTAAGCATCAATAAGGTTCTGCTCTAGCTTCATTTTAATTAAGAGGTATCTTGTTCTCCTTCGCAGCCGTGAAGCATCATCGAGATCCATGTTATCCCTTCGTCTTTTCTTCTTTCTCCTCCTCTTACATTTTTGATTCTTTGCCTCCCCATCAACATCATTCCCCTCTTTTCTACAACTATGAGAATTTTTTCCTCCTTGTCGCTTTGTTGAAGACAGCATCTGTGAAGATTTCCCATCAGTTTTATGCAGATTTTTTCTAATAATCACTTTTTTATTTGAAGAATCCTCAAGTGATGCCTTAATAGAAGAATCAGTGACTGTCTTCTTTGATTCGTTTGTACCAACTCTGTGTTTATGAGATTTTGACTTCACTTTGTGTTTCTCCCCTTGGCGTTTAGTGCTACTTGTTTTGAATTTTGCGGAAACTAGCTTGGACTTAGTCTGTTCCTTTGAGTAACTGGATTTTCCAGATCCGTTCTTATTTAAATTCTCCGCATCCCGCATATTAATTGATTATGTATCACCCCTGAAGTACAGGCATAAAATTGATAATTATGACATTAAAAGTACTAGTAAATGATAATTTCTGCGCAAACATATATTTTGTACAAATAAGGACATATATATACACTGGTAATTAATTGCACTTTGAAATGAAAATTAGTATTACTTCTAATCCATTATAAAGATATGTCATACAAAAACATTTATAATACACAGAAAATAACAACACTTAATAGAAAAACCACAAGCAGAACAATTGATTAAATCATTGATAGTTTGATACATGAACACACTTATGAATCCATATTAGCAAATAATAAGATAATGAAAGAGATAATTGTAACCAAATTCACACAAAACCAATTTTAAATGTATGTTCATTCCAGTTGCACCAGTCCAGTGAAAGTATAACTCAGGAAGACTATCCTATCCAAAACTGACAAACCAGCATGATGTCTATTCACAGTAAATACATAAGCGCACAAAGATGAGAAAGACTAAAGGCTTCAAAAAGAATAGGGATAGGCATGGGTAAGAAATTAACCCAAGGCCATGTTAAGTGGTGATGACCCACTTCACAATCCCCCAGGAAACCAAGCTACAATCATCAATAGCATAGTAATTGATAATCAAAACAAATTCAGATCAAAGCAAGACATATCAAACACACAAATAGTTCATCAAAGCCCAGATGCAACATTGCCAAGCACACACAGAACAAAACGACCCAGCAACCATTTCAAGCATTACATGGTCACAACACACAAAAAGACAGAAAAGAAGAACACTAATTCAAGAATCACTCGAAGAATTCAGTGAAGAAGAAAACTCTTAGGCATGATGTCCATAAGAACCTTATCACATCAAAGGCTAAAGAACCACAAAATTTACTAATCATCAATTTCACCAATCTTTCTCGGAACCATAATTCATTCTAGAAGACAAGAACTTGTGATTAGAGAAGCCAAGTGATTAGTGTGGCCAATTGGTCAACAAAGTCACGCCAAGGCCTAGACTTTGCTGAGCCCCACAAAGTTCCAAGCCAAAACAAGAGAAACCCACATGAGTTTAAGGCCAATAAGAGAAAACCAACCTGCAATGGAAGAGAAAAGATGGATAAAGATCTGAACTTTGAATGGCTCCTAAGCTGTGTCACAAGGGAAAAAGGAATATACATACAAGCTTAGCGCTTTGAACAAATGAGTGAGCCTTTAATTGAGTTAATGACTTGAATTTGAAATTGGGTCTTTGATTCCCAATGTTGATGATAGGACAGTCACCGGTGACGGTGTGCCTGTTCCCGAATCCCCACCAACGGCAAGCTTCTTATGCTTCTTCTTTTCTTTCTCTCCACTGTTGTGGTGTGTATAGTACTCCTTTATGATTACTATTACACAGTCACTAAAACGTGTTGCCCGTTGTTTTGTTTGTCTCCCTCTAGTTCTATTTATTTATCCAATAAATAATAGTACATGTGCTAAGTAAATAGTGGATATACCAGAGTGTATTTACAGTATCATATTTTATCTCACCTAAATTTTATTATTTTGCAAATTTTGTTACTGTATTTATTTTTATATTTTATTATTCTATTTTTGAAATTTTACAAATTTTGTTCAATCTTACAAATTTTTATTTAACGAACAGGTGATGATTAAATAAAATTCATAAAATTTCAAAAATAAAGTGAAAAAATGCGAAAAAAAAAATATTGGCAAAATTCACAAAATAATAAAACTTGAGTGACATAAAATGCAATTAAACCAACATGTTATTAACGTAAACTTGTTGACTTTTAAATTAAATATCTTAAAAATTATATTAATAACAATGTCTCATAATCTCATTGATTAATAGTATAAAATGGCATATAGAAATTAAACTTATATTATCATTTTATCACGAATCAATATGTATAATAAGTTTGTTATTTTATAATAATTATTTTAAAAATTATACCAAAAAAAATTTTAATTAATTAACGATATAAAAATTTTTACACAGATGTCTAATAAACTCTTATTTATTTGTTTGTTTATTTTGACCAAAATTGTATCACTACTTACCGCAAACAAAAACAAATTTGCTATTGGGGAACTCAAATCCCCGCTTAATATATTTATGTTGCCGTGTTAAACTTTGTTTTAGTCTGTGCGTGGAGCCAGTGGCAATGAAGTGTCTTCCAACAAATATATGCCAAATACAATCTTCTTGCCATGTTATGACATAAAGCTAAGCGAAGATTACGATGGTTTAGGAAGCCGAAGAAAATGGTTAGGTTAGTAGGGTCGAGATACACATAACTTATTTTTGTTTCTTTTGTACGGTTTTAATATGTAATTTAAAATTTACCGTAGACATTTAAGGTAGAAAATCACTATTTGGTACGAAGACATGCAGCTGCTTATTTGTTTCTTTGTTGTCAATTTTTGTTGAATAAAAAGAGGAAATGTCAAGCTTTTTATGTTTAGTGCCTTGAAAAGTGTTTTTTTTTCCCCATTTATAGTGCATGGTAATGTAGAAATAAACAAGTTAATAGTGAAAATGGTACAAAAGGCATGCGTTACAAATTTTATTTCTAATGTTGTTGGTCTGTCATTAATTTATAAAATTATTGGTTGAATGATATTTTAATGAGTTCTAAAATATATTTTTTGTGATCAATGGATACTAAACATTACATGGTGAAGTGTGCATGAAGGTGTAACCTATAGTTGAATGAAACTTTGATAAAGGAAACCATTACAACTCTTCATAAAAGAGTATCTCTTAAATAGTTGCGACTCTTTATGAAAAGGTATACCTTGAATGGTTGTGACTCTTCATGAAAGGGTGAGTTGAACCATTGTGACTCCTCATAAAAGAATAGATCTGTTCTTCACTTTCTCTATAAATATGTCTTGGCATATGATCATTTCTTCACTTTCTCTATAAATATGTCTTGACATATGGATGACAACATACTTTTATTATCATCAATTCATCATACTTACCCATTAATGTTGAGAAAAAATGAAAGAAATATTTATCCTAAGTAAAGTAATTTCAAGAGCATTCAAAGACATTCAAATGGATTCAAGCACACTAAGAGAACTTGAAAAATCATGACTTCAAGAGGTAAGTACCATTACCCATTTACCCTTCTTATTTATTTTTTACCTAAATTCATGCAACTATGATTTAATAAATTATTATTGATGTATGATAATTTGAACAATATGATCTAGTTATTTTACTTATTGAAACAAATAATAATTAAAGTGAGATAAAAAATTCATAATCAACAATAATAGTAAATTCATAAACTATTTTGTAAAAAAATTGTTCGTAACATTTATTATTTATGTTCAAGATAATTAAAAATGTAAATAAAATCAGCATTCAACTTGTAATAGAAATTTTTTAATGCAAAAAATAAAATAAACAAATTGTGCAAATTAAAGATGTGTATGGCATTTTTTTTTTTACCAAGAATAATGATATATGGATACTTGCACAGTGGATACACCCAATTGACACCTTTTTTGTTACATCATATCACTTATCACATCTATATTTCTTTCTCTTCTATCTCTTTTTCTCCATTGGTGTAGATTGACAGTGACACATCAGTGTTCATGAATCATTTTTGTTTTACCCAAACATTTTTTGGTTTCATAGAAAAAAAACTATTTGGAAGGATTTTTAAAACAATATTATCAAATGTTAAATCTATTGTCTCCAACAAAGTAGCCACTTGGTTCATCATTTAATACAAATCTTAGTTAAAGTGTTAATTTGTCTTACTTAGGAGTTTACCACAATGGTACGAATAGAATGGATAGGTTATATTAGGTTTTTATGAAGCCTGAACTTAACCTAATTCTTAAATTTAAGGCTTACGTCTAATATATTAACTCATGAAGACTATTAAGGTCCAACTTAACTTTTTAAAAAATTTAACATTGAAATTTATTTAAAAAATTGCTTTATAATAAACCCTTTTTAATAGAGTTGGCAAATGGGCGAGCTCGGCCTAGCCCGCCAGTCCAAAGCATACAACTGGGCTAGGCTGGGCCAGGCCGCATTCTCACTTGGCTGTCATTTTTGTGGTACAGTCTAGCCCTAGTTGAGCCACCAAGCCAAATTAACCTTAATTTTTTCGTGACCAGTAAATACTTTTGTATGTTATACGTATTACCTTTTTTCCCAAAAATCATTTAAACAATTTCAAATTAGATCATAGAATTTTTAATGTCCCACAGCTAGTTCTTGAGGATAGTTCTTTACCTCTATGTAAATACAACCCATAGCAATGCTACATAAAATATGTAAAAAAAAGTTCACTCATAGAATTTTAAATAACATGACATCCACGAAAACAATAAATGATGCAAGAAAATAAACAATATAACATTCTTGGTGGGGTGGGGGGGAACATTTGAAGCCCATTTTCGACTAGAAGCTCCAAGCAAGAATGATAACAATGACTTAAAAGCATTCTCTGCAACAGTATGGTACTTTGTAGCATACTTTTAGCCAACCATGTGGATAATTCTCCTGCATATATGTAAATTTTTTTTAATTATCTACCAAGCAAGCCCAATCCTAGCCCGATGGGCTAAACAAGCCTAGCCCAGTCTATTTTGGGCCACCTTTTCAATGGCCCAACCCAACCTTATTTGCAGGTTGGTCAGGTTGGCCCATCGAACTAAGCTCAATTTGTCAGCTCTACTTTTTAATAAGTCAAAAAAATTTAATGGGCTTAAACTTAAGGCGATTTTTTTTTTTGAAAAGTAAGCAATCAAGGTATTATTAAAATGGATAAGAGAAATACTCTAATAAAGTAAGTACATCATGAGAATAATATAATCAAACACTCATAACTAATATGCATCAACCCCCAATTACATATTGGAAAATATTTCAACCATATGACCCACAAGAAAACAAAAGAGAAAGATGATAAATTCTTCCACTTATATACTATTTTGGTTGAACAATGGGGAGCATTGGTTTCATTAATGTACATCGACAAGAGCTTCAATGATCTCAAATTGTTTCGCAGATGAGGGAAGTGAATTAGTAATGATAGAAGACACATATAAGCACTCTAGTGCTTAAGTGAGTAACAATTCTAGCAAAGTTTTAGCATTGGAGTGAAGAGGAACATACCTGAGGGATGTTCTTACTCCAAGTATTTATAGGAGAAGGGTGAAAATAATAGGTGGAAGGGTGATGGGACTTATGTAAGTCCACTAGCAACCTCCATGTTGCTTTTTGAGCAAAAGAGGGTTGCCCATATCATGTCAAGAAGCAGCTATATAAGTCACCATAAGAAATTTGTTCCTAAAGAAAAGGAGTGTCAGTCATCCATCATCCAGGTTGGTAGACTAACTCGTGCCCCGTTAGGCAAATATCAATTGTACAATGTGCAAAAATAGGGAAGGAGTCAATATGTGCTCTAATGGATTGGTCTAGGTCGTTAGGTCCTTATTGGGCCAACCTGAGATCAGTTTGGAACATATATAATATCGACAGATTCCAAAATTTTAATCTCCTTCCACTACAAACACTAAATGAATATATAATAGTTCATTCGTATCTTTGTTACCCCCATAAACATGTTGTTGATCCTATACTATGGGCTTCCGGCCAATACACACTTTTGATAAGGCTACCAAAACTTCATTTTACCCATTCAACAGGCAAAACGAGAAATTTATTTTTGTTTTGCTTTCCTAGTCATATTTCTCATATACCAAACAATTTAGAAATTTACTTATTGTCTCGTCTCTTTCTTTTTACTTATTTTTTTTTTCTAAATTCTCTCTTTCTATTTTTTTTTGCAAACCAAACATAGTATAAAAGTTGGTGATTTACCCTTTTTTTGATAAATTGTTTACCTTTGTTTTAAAATAATAGAAAGAGTATTATCTCTCCTTAATTTTATTAATGCATAAAATAATATTCTAAATATTCATCAAAATAAAATGACAAGAGGCATCATAATTTTGAGATAATAAAATAATTTTCTTTTCTTAAATAGATGTCATATTGAAAACTTTCATCATCAACCTGAATTTCTTTTGTTTTCAAATTGCTCTTTCATGTTTAGAAGCTTTGTTTTTATTCTAAATTTTATTTCATTTAAATAGGTTAAATTAATTCGAAGATTCCTATTATTTTATAGAGTTTTTAATTAAGCTCCTACATTTAAAAATATTTTTAAAAAATCCTTATAATTTAAAAAGTTTGTAATTAAATCTTTACATGCAAACGATGTTATAATTCTTTTAATTTATATTTAACTTAATTGTACTTTTAGTCTCCCAACTTTTCGCTTATTCATAATCAAGTTTGAGTGTATAGGTGGTATACAAAAATAAAAAAGGTATTAATAAAGGTATTGAAGGTGAAAATCAAAACTCCACCCACCAATAATACTAAAATCACGAGGCTAATGAATTTATTAAGTATATAAATAAAATTTATATTATATATAACTTAATCAGGAGACCAAAATTACACATATATTTACGACTACTAAATTAAATAATATTAACATTATATAATCTCATAATATTAAAATTAATATTAATAAATATAAATTAATAATATATTCTTGTCAACATGAATGGAGTTTGAATTCCTACCCTTAGAGTTCACTAATATATGTGTGTGTGTGTGTGTGTGTGTGTGTGTGTGTGCGTGTGTGTGTGTGTGAAATTTGCTAACATACACACACTTATTTTTTAGTTGGAGTACATTAGCAAGTTATAACTACAATGTATCTTAAAATACACATACGGTATAGCTTATTAACGTACTCCAACTAAAAAATAAGTGTGTGTACATTAACAAATGCTTGTGGGATTTCCAAACGTACACACACTTGTTTTTTAGTTAAAGTATATTAGCAAGCAGTAACTACAATATATCTTAAAATACATTTACAGTGTAGCTTGCTAAAATACTCTAACTAAAAAACAAGTGTGTGTACGTTAGCAAATCTCTCTCTCTCACTCTCTCTCTTTATATATATATATATATATATATATATATATATTAATAAACTTCTAGAAAAAATTTAAATATATTAAATATGATATAAATATATTAGAAGAAAGTTAATTGAAAATATATGATATAAATATACTTTTCTAGTGAAATATATATAAAAAATTATTTCATCGCTAATAATATTTTATTTCAATCACTAAAATATGTAGAGAAAAAATAAAAATTAAAACAACACAATTTTACAAAAAAATTATTTAAAATAGAGTGATTAAGTTATAACTGAGATATATAGTATTAAAAAGTATGAGTTATTGTTTGTGTTGTTTTATAATATTATATTGTTTATTTACTAGTAGTAAATATATGTGTAATTTTGATCCTTAGTATATATTATTAGTTTATATTTATTAATATTATTTTTAATATTATTAGTATTTATTAATTTTAATATTATTACTATATACTTAGTATATATTTATTAATATTAATTTTAATATTATTATTAGTTTATATAATATTAATATTATTTAATTTAGTAGTGGTAAATATATGTGTACTTTTAGTCTCCCATTGAAGTTATCTATAATATAATTTTTATTTATATATTAAATAAAGTTATTAGCTTAGTGATTTTAGTATTGTTGATGGATTTCAAGGTTGGGGTTTGATTCCTACCTTTAACACATTTATTAATTCTTTCTCCATTTTTGCATACCACCTACACTCGGACTTAATTGTAAATAAGAGAAAAGTTGAAAGACTAAAAGTGCAATTAAGTTAAATATAAATTAACGGAGTTAAAACAACGTTAACGTGTAGGGATTTATTTACAAATTTTTTAAACTATAAAGACTTTTTTAAAGTATTTTTAACTGTAAGAACTTAATTAAAAATTCTATAAAACTATAGGGACTTACAGATTAATTTAACCTATTTAAATATTATTTCTTAATGAATAAAATTTATATTTGTTTTAATTTAAAAATAGTTAAATTGAAAGTGTATCACAGGAAAAGTTTCGCACCAAAGCTTTATGCAAAATGATGCGACACATGGATGATAACAAAGAAAAAATGGTTTTAGAGTATTCTTCCAGTCAAATTGATTTAATAAAGCAATAACTCAAACTAAATTAATTCAAATTCATTTGAATAATCAGTTTGCTTTGTGTATTAAAAAAAGAAAACATTAGTAACATTTTGTCCCTTTAAATTCATTTGACTTGATTTGAATTAATTTGAATAATTAGTTTACTTTGTATATTAAAAGAAAGCATTAGCAATTTTTTATCCCTTTGAATATACATTGGAGTTGACTCAAATTCAAGTAATTTTGGAAAAAATATATATTACGTGTTAAAATGGTAATTATGTTTTTGATTTGCATCGATTTCTTATAATTAAAAAAAAAAATGACATGCAATATTCCTTGACACTGTATTGCTTATAGCTTTATAATTTTTCCCAGAAAATCAATATGAACCATATAATATTTCCCTATATATTAATTTTATTAAGGCACAAGACTTGAGTTTAGAAAAAAGGATTCAACTTTTCTAAATTCAACAACTCACTTTAAAAGATAAAATAAATAATCTCAATCATTAATAACAAATACAAGCACATATATAATAAATCATGAATGCTTAAAACCATAAACATTTCCTTTTCCCGTTAATAATTAAAATTACTTACTTCTTACTTACTCTTACTCATTTTGAAAGAGCCTACGAGCCTCCTAATAGGATCACTGAAAACTCGTAGGTGACACATTATAAATCACTAAGTTTTCGAAAAAAAAAAATATACATTTTGTTAGGCGAGCCTGTGAACCAATGGATTTATTATAAACGTGAACAGTCCAAATGATGTACAAGATTCAAATGCAAATATTAAGAGACTAAACCCATTACTCAGTTTTGCCTTAAGAAAAATTTAACTTTGGCGCACTGTCTATAATTTGTTTGAGATATGAAACCCATCCCACAAGGTGAGCAGTTGCAAAATAAAATCACCACATCAAGAGGACTTAAGAGGCAGAACCAAATAAAAAAGTATGTTCTCTCTTCACACATTCAAGTAACATTTAAGTGCAAGAAAATTGAGAATTGTATCAAATAGAACTTATTTTATCATCCAAACGATGAAATACATCGAAGCTGACAGTATCTTTCAGCCTTGATTTTTCAGATTTTAAAACAAAGATCAAGCAAACCAACCAGCTGCAATTCAACAACCAGGATCCTGCTAACCAAAACCAAAAAAATATATTAGCCACAAATATAAAACAAATAGGAACTTACAGTGAATTAAAGAACAAGTATTGCATATAAACATTTCTTTGTTTTCACTATTTCCTTCACAAAATTTTGAAAATAAGAAAACAAGATAACATTTTTATAATTGTAAATGGAAACACATCAACCGAAAATGAAAATGGAAGAATATCCCCTTAGAATGTGGATTAGAACTACGAAATAACTAAAAAGAAATTTCAAACTTTATTAATTCCCCTATTCCCAAGTCTGAATCAAGGAGATAGCAGATCACGAAGATAGGATGCTTATAAGAATTACAGAAGAAGCTCTGTCTCCTCTCTATTCCAGGAAGCTGAGAATCCTCGCCCACTACCCACTACTTTCCAATCTGAACTCCCTCCCCTTGTTCACCCCTTTTTATTCCCTAATATTCCCTCCCTCCCCCTAACAATTTTTGTTAGAGACTCCAAACTAACAAACTGTCGTTAACAGAAACTAACAAAGAGATCACACTAATCTCTGATAATCTATTATTATACCTAACACACACCTTGGTCACTGGGAGTTTACCAAGAGAATGTTACTTATGTCCCAAAATCCTCTTGGAACGTTGGAGAATAAAGATACAAGAAACAATTTATGAGAGGAGAGGACAGAGAAGATGCCAAACAAAATTTGTGTAAGCAACTTTTCTAAACATGAGTATTTTTTAGTAGCAACGACCCTTTCACAGTTTTCTTCTGTAAGATTACTAGAAGTCTAAAACCGCATAGGTGATATAGATGATTAAGTGTTTGGAAAAACAAAATTTCACACATACTTTTAGTTGGGCAAGCCTAAAAACCACTTGATTTATCATGAACATGAACAGTCCAAATGATGTGCAAGAATCAAGATTGAAATGCAAACAGTAACTAAAGACATTCAGTTAGGAGGCCTTTAAAAAAGATAATTCAGTTTTACCCAACCAACAAGGTAAGCAGTTGCAAATAAAATCATTGCGTCCAGAGGACTAAAGCACTGCAACCAAATCAAAAATTGCGTTCTCTTTCACACATTCAATTGTCATTTAAGTGCAAGAAAATTCATTATTGTATCAAAGAGAACCCATTTTATCATCTAACCAATTCAATACATCAAAGCTGACAGTAACTTCCTGGCTTGATTTTTCAGATTTAAAAAAAAATAAATAAATAAAACAAGCCAACCATCTCCAATACAACAACAACAAAAATAAATTAATTAGATATCAACCACCAACTATAAAACAAAACAGTACTCACACAGAGTTACGATCAATCACAAGTAATGTCCATTAACAGCAACAGAATTGTGGCACGGTTTCATCAGTCAATCAACAACCAATAATTTGCCTAGGTAGAATGCATTAGGTAATTACCCCTCAAAAAATTACCTTGGAACCTCTAGAGTGTGTTTGGTCTGTTTCGTGTTAACATTTTTCAATTTCAATGTCACTAACAAGTCCTCTTCATTTTAATTATGTTTCTTGTTTCCAGGTACACTACTCCATCACAAAACTTTGAAATTGAAAAAAAGTTTAATTATCCTTTTAGTCCATATAGTTGTGTAGATTTCCTCTTTTGGTCTTTATAATTAGAAATAATCAATTTTAATTCTTATACATGCACTTTTGATATCAGTTTGGCCTCTGCTATCAAGTATGTCTTAACTTAGTGAAATAAAACTGTCACAAGATGAAAATTGACAATGTAAAACCGTTACAAATTGACATTTTCTGGCATTTTTTATTCAATGGTTTAAAACTGCAGGAACTAAACTAACATTGAAAGTGCATGTATAGGAATTAAAACAGATTACTTCTAACTATAGGGACTAAAAGAAACACTCTGCACAACTATAGGGACCAAAAAGGTAATTAAAATTAAACCTTTAAAAAAAAAAACAATGTGAAATTTTTTTCTTAATTCCTCACAAGTATCCTCCATTACAGGCAATCCTGTTCGAGAGACTTTCAAACACTAAATGTGGGTATCTCTCCCAACAGGAATTCAAACCTTGATTCGCCGTGTCAGGGTTAGGCCGAAACCCAGTTGGTTGGCGTGACTTTATAATTACAAACAAAAATGGCTGAAACACAGGATCTATCTAATTCCGCAAAGACCGTATAACTAGACGGCGTCGCACCAGAGGAGAGAAGGGTAAAGGAGAGAAACCTGGGTGAATCAGTGGTGCTGGGCGTGCTGCTGCATGTGTTCGAGGTGGCGGCGCTCGTGGGGGAGAGCGACGAGGTAGGAGAAGATCATGCCGCCGTAGCAGACATGGAAGATGGGTTCCGGGGAACTCGTTTCGATGTACTTGGCGTGATAATTGTCCATGCCTCTCTGAATCGCTCTCTTCACGTAGTCCAACGACAGCATCGGTTTCACGTGCTCCGGGATCTCGCTCACCCTCTTCCCCCTGATCTCGTTGTAGAATCTCCTCAGCGCCATCGCTTCCCAACAAACCCTAGATTTTGCGATTGCTCTGAATAATGGAAAAGGGAAATTGGAGTGTGTGGATCCTTTACACCTTTCTAACCCAAAATGTATGTTTGTTGCACGTGACCCGACCCGGATATGAATGCTAACCCAACCAACAGCGTTCTGCACCTCACGTGCCCGGGGTCTTAAATTTTAGGCCCGAATTAAGGGGATTATATTGGGACTTGTTATTCTCACAACCTTATTTTATTTTTGGTTTAATTATTTTTTTGGCCTTTATAGTTGTACAAATTTTATCTTTTGATCTCTATAGTTGAAAATAATCTCCTTTTGTCCCTATACATGCCATTTCGATACCAGTTTAGTCTTTGCTGTCAAGTGTGTCCTAACTCCGTGAAAGAAAGTCTTCACAAAATAAAAATTGACAGTGAAAAATAGTCACAAATTGACATTTTTGGACTTTTTTATTCAATTTGTGACGGTTTATAATGATAGGGACCAAACCGATATCGAAAGTACATGTATAGTGACTAAAACATATTATTTTTAATTATAGGGACTAAAAGGTAAAATTTACGCAATTATAGAGACCAAAAAGATAATTAAACATTTATTTTTTTACTCCAACATTTTTACGTTTGTTTTTTTTTTATAAAATTATCTTGACAAAAATACGTTTTTGTTATTTATATTACTTAACGAAAACATATTTTTATTGTGTGTGACAAGCTAATACACAATGGAAACAAGTGTGATATATAACGGAAACAAGTATAATATGGACGGCCGAAACATGTTTCTATTAAGGATAATTTTGTCAAAAAATAAATATATGTGAAAAAGTTGAGAACTAGGAAGATGAAATAGGAGTGTGAGAATAACAACTCCTAATTTTATTTACACCCCTATTTTTTCACATTCACTTTCGTATTATCGTTTTTTTTCTTTCAAGAATTAATTTTTAGAACCTATCTTCTCTCTATATAAATTATAATAACTATTTTGAACAAGAGTGTTTTTAGGGACCATTCTTCAATAAGAGCGTTTTTGGCTTCTTTTTTTTTTTCAACGAGAGTATTTTTAGATATTTTTCTTAACCTCTCATATATTTTAATCTATCATTTTTATTTTTATTTATAAATTGAATTTCAATATTTTTTTTAAAAGAAACCCCCTATATATAAAAATTAGAATAGTTATATTGAACAAGAGCATTTATAACTGTTATTCTTTAACAAGAGTGTTTGTAGCTGTCATTATTTAACGAAAATGTTTTTAGAGATTTTTTAACCTCTTATCTCTTTCAATCTATCATTTTAAATATCTTTAGTTCTAAATTAAATTTTAATATTTTTTAAAATAAATTATCAATAATTAAAAATTAACATTGTATTACAATAATTATTTATTATAAATTTAAAATATAATCTATATGTTTAAAAATATTTATTTATCATAAATTTTAATTATAATATAATTTATATATTCAAAAGTATTTATTTATTTTAAATTTAAGTTATATAAAATAAATATTTATTATGTACAATAGATAGGTTAAAATATTAGTTATAACTAATTAAAAATAACATTATATCACAATATAAATTATTTATCATAAATT
Organism: Spatholobus suberectus; assembly: GCA_004329165.1. Lineage (NCBI taxonomy): Eukaryota > Viridiplantae > Streptophyta > Magnoliopsida > Fabales > Fabaceae > Spatholobus > Spatholobus suberectus. Next base: position 34,905,018 of record CM014729.1, on the reverse strand, counting down.
TAAAATATAATTAATATGATAAAAAATATTTATTTATTACAAAATTTAATTATAATATATTTATATACTCAAAAGTATTCATTTATTATAAATTTTAATTATATAAAATAAACATTTATCCTGTACAATGCATAAACTAAAATACTAGTTTTTGATAAATCTATAAATATTCTAGAATTTAGTTTTCAAAATATACTAAATACATTTAAAATTATTAAACTTTTAACATATTTCTAAAAATATTAAAATTTTAATAGTTCTAAAATTAATATTTCAAAGTATTAAAATTTAACACTTTCGGAAACAAATTTCTGGAAGTGTTAACCCGAAAACGTTTGATTCAACATGCACGCAAGCATACTTCCATAGGCAATTATAACAGATAAAATTCAAAATGTGTTTTGGAAATAAATTTTTGAAATGTAAAAAAATTGAGTTTAGAAAATTAAGTTCTAGAAGAGTTTTTTTTTTTTTTTGAGAATAAGCTATGCACTGACAATATAAAGTTTTACATTATCATTCAATTACAACTACCGTTTATGATAAGTTTGTTGATTATGATAATAACCATTCTAAAAGTCACACTAAGGCTGAATTTTGATTAGTTGACAGTGTAAAAGTTTTTATACTGACAGTACATAACAATTAAACTTTTTTTTTTATACTTTTAGAATTTAATTTTGAAATGATAAAATCAAACACATATGAAGGGTATTATTGAAATATAAAAAAAAATGGAGTGTAGAGTGAAAAGGAGTGCATATAAATTTCCTGAATTAATTAAGTCCTTTTTAATTGATTCAATCGTGCTTTTTTAATGGAGTTTGGACCGATCTAGTGGTATTGTGTTTTTTAGACACCTCAATAGTAGAAATATTGAATTGATTTTTTCATTTTTTTTTATTTATCTCTTCTTATCATATTATGTCACCTATTACATTTATTACTTTTCTGTTTCTTTCATTATTAAGGTGTAAACATTTTAGTGGATGTCTAATATACATTTTTCATTATAAAATGGGTTTGGGTTGGTGCGAATTGATCCAAAGGGTCCAAAACCCAAATGCCTATAATATGTTTTGTTTTATAATCATCTATGATATACTCTTTTTAATATGTTTCTATAAATATTAAAGAATATTCATTGTAGAGCCTAAAGAGGCTTATTGAAAAAAAATATACTTGTATGAGAGTTTTTGATAGTAAAATACTTAGTGGGATACTAAGGATTGGACGTAATCTTAGATTAAAACAAATTAGTATAAATTTCTCTACTTGTTTTTATCTCCTCCTTGAGCTCTTAAAACATTTCTAAGTGTTTTCATTACAACTTGTGTTTTTAAGACAAAATATCTTTTGAAGGGACCCTTCACATAAAATCAATTAAGTCTTATCTTATAGTCTATCTCTCTTTTTCACCTATAAGACAATATAGCATTTGCGAAAAACTGCGAAAATTTTAATTAAAACACAATTCAATCCCTTTTTTTGGTTTTCCGATGATTTAAAAATATAATTCTCCTAGACTATTATTGTACTCAATGTTATTTCACATGCTCCTTTACCCCTAACTTATATAATAATATTCATTTATCGTAATTTCCTCTAGGTACTTTCTTAAAATTAAAATTTTACAATTTTTTCAGATTCTATTTTTGTTTCCTTTTTCTTAATGTTTTTTGGCCTATTTATCTAACCTAGCAAATGACTTTTTCTCTTAATGACATTTTTTTTTCAGTTTAGACTTCTAATATATCCATTTTCAAAATATGATTTTTCCCAATTTTCATAGAATTATTTTAAGGACTCAAATAAATTAATTTCAATGGTTGATTCCTAATAGGGCTCTTACAAAATTGTGGTCATTCCAAAAATTATTAAAAATTAATCACTAGAATTTGGTCATGAAATTTTATCGGCACAACCTAGACATATATAATTATAATCATGCCAAATCTTTCAAATTAATTCTCACTACACAGTGATATATAAATTCAAACTAGTAACTTCCTACATATAGAAAATTCTAACAACATTAATTCCAACTCACTTAATAATTTAGTTGAACATTTTCATGCAATCCAAACAATTGAAGCATTGCAAGCAATTTTATACCATCACACAAGGCCCAACGAAGCTCTATGCAACAAGCATGTAAGCTCATAACAACCAATCCATTCTCACAAAATTCATATAATTTACTAATAATACATACAATATATTAAATTCCCATATTTAGCCTATTCAAACACTCAAGACCCAAAATAATCAAGCTCTTCCCCCTTACCCCATGGATGGCCAGATACTATCAACAAAGGAAGCCAAGATTTTATGCTTCCTAAGTGCTCTAATGGATTCACTCATGCTTCCACATTTTAAGGAAAACCTTAGGAACAACAAACAACATATTAGCTTCATAAAATTCTAAAAAAAAATGAAACAATAAGCAATACCATGAATAGAGAAAGAGCTTAAGAGAGGAAGATATTAACCTCTAGTGGTAGTAGACATGGCGGGGAAATAAGAGTCCTACATTTGTCATTGGAAACAATAAGCAATACCATGAATAGAGAAAGAGCTTAAGAGAGGAAGATATTAACCTCTAGTGGTAGTAGACATGGCGGGGAAATAAGAGTCCTACATTTGTCATTGGAATTGGGAAGGAGGAGAAAAAAATGGTGGAGGATAAGGGATTTTGGCCTCACAACCATGGAGGACAAAAAGAAACAAAATGGGGTGGGTGGGTGTGTGTAGAGGTATGTTTGGCCAAGTAAAGGAAAAGAGAAGATAATTGAGTTTCTTAAGCCTTCCTTTAAGTCTTGAAGAAGTGGGATGCAAGTGGAGTTGAGAAACCAAATTAGAATCTTGATAATTCTTGAAGATTTTGAGTGAGAAAATGAAAGAAAATGGAAAAATACTGTGGAGGTGTGTGTTTCAATCAAAATTAGAAAATGAAGGGAAAGAAGTGTTGTTTCTCTTTGGGTGGTAGGTGAATTATAAGGTGCTTAACTAAGCCACCTCACGCAAAATGGGTCATGGTTATATTTAAAAGAATTTTTACTTATAATTAATTTTAATTACTTGGTTAAACTTTAGTTACCTCTTTGGTAATTCAAGACAATGGTTAAAATTATATAGAATGGTAATTTTTAATGATATGGTCGAATCACTCTCATAGGGTTTTAGGGGTAATTTTGGAAATTTATAAATAATTAAGGGTAAAAAGGTAATTTTACTTAAAATTATCTAAAATAATTTCCAATTTAATAAATATTTTACTAAGTTATTCCTCACTTAAAAATATAGTTTATATAAATTTTTTCATAATTTTTCTAAGTTTAAAAGGCACTGATTGAGCATATACTATCAATTAAGGGCATTTTTGTCATTTTACTCAAAAATTCAAAATAAAGTCAAACAAAATCTAAAAAATATATTATTATAATTAATGTTTTAAATTTAAAATAAGATTTTCGTAATTTTTAACTATTTTACAAGTTTATAGGGCACTAATTAAGCATATACTATCAATTAGTTTTAGGTAATTTTTGGCAAAAATTGAGTTAAGTTTAATTTTAGGATTTAAGAATTTAATTTAAGTTAGTTTTTCACTAAAATTAATCATACTTATATATTTTAATTAAAACTAGGTAATTCTATTCTTATTTGAAACTAATTATCTTAATCATCTTATTAACTGGAAATTAATTTTAACTAATCAAACTTAATTAAAATTAAGTAGAATAAATATAATTAGGTGGTTTAGGTTTTCAATATTGCTTATAATAATTTAATTTGTACTTAAAATTTTTAATCTTGCCTTAATTAGAATTATAAAATTGAGGTGCTCCCAAAGTTCCTAAGTTGAGCTACTAGCTTGGACTACTTCCCTATTTGAATTTTTTGAAAAGTTTTAATTATAGTTTCTTAAACAAACAGTGTATCCATACGTCTGACAGAAATGTTATTTATTTTATTTTATAAATTTTTATTTTAGTTTTAGTAATTTTCTTCTGATATTTAAGCATATCAAAGCATAAACAAAAAGTTAACAACTTAAAGAATTAAATAGAAAAGTTGATATTTGTATTTCAGATTAATAAATATGACAAAAATTTTAGGACAATTACAATATGTCTTTTTTGGTGAATGTAAGGTATCCTTGCTGGGGAATTAAGGATTAATCCTTTGAGGTACTGAGATTTATTTAAGAGATTGAACTCTCTTAACATATTTTTTCAAATATATAGAACCTGAGAATAGAACTCCTAATCACATGTTTAAGAGGCAAAATTATCTATCAACCATAAAATACCATGTTGGTCTAACACATATGTTATATTGCATGTAAAATTAATTTATCGTGGATTTAAAAAAAACTTAATTTATTGTGTTTAAGTCAATATATTATGTGTAACTCCCTATATTTTAGCATCATATATTTATTAGAATTATTATTATCTTATTATTCTATAAAATTGGGTGAAAGTCTAAATATTAGTTTGGAAGTTTTGAGAAAGTAAAACTTGATTTAGAGTGACAAATTATATATGGATTTGAAATGTTAGAAACCTTTAGGATTAAATTGGAAATTTAGATGATGATCTGTGTAGTATAAGAGGATAAATAATTAATAAAACTAGTAAAATTGTAAAATAATTCCAGATAATTTAAAAAATTAGCAAAATGATATTTTAAGTATAGAAATATATTTAGAATATTCTTTTATAATTTTAGGAATTTTTCAAATTTTTTGAAAATTCCTTATATTTGCCTCAAAGTGTTCATAATCATAAGTAACTTTGAAAGTACAATTGAAAACACTAAATAAGCCCTAAAAATTATCAAAAAATTATAGTAATTATTTTAGTATTTAGAAGATCACTGTTAGGATAGATTATGAATTACTTAGCTTTGAAAGTGAAAAAAAATTAAATGCTTAAATGGCTCAACTGAGTAGTATAAGTAACCAAAACGCACAATTCTTGCTTTCTTTCATAATTAAAACTGTGGCATCTTGTTTTTAAGGGAACTAAACCATAATTTTATTTATTTACAACTTAGCTATGAGTTACTTATTAATAAATACAAATTAAACAATTAAATGTAATTCCAATTACCAAAAATTGATAACCACATGTTAATTAGACATGTATCATTTAAAATATGAAGTAAGCTTGATATTTCCCTTCTCTCTTGGTAAAAAATTGTCAGCTTTCTCTCTCCCTCTACTATCTTTCATTTTGTTCACATCCTTTCAAATAAACCCTAGCCTTTATCCACAAAAAAAATTCACACAAGTTTGAAGATCTTGTTCTCCAAGCTTCTTAGAAGCTCTTAGTGACTCTAAGGAGGAAACAAGGAAAGAATAAACATTCATCTTCTCTTCTCCAACTCATGGCCAAGCTTAGTTAAGGGGGAGGAGGTGAATCTCTATCATTTTGATCATAAATATGTTGTAGGATTGAGAGAGTTTCTTTAGCTCTCATAGGCAAACTTTACTTTGAATAAAAGCTTGTTGCTTGATATCTGTACACTGTTTCTGTTGCTGCATTGTATGTTGTTGCCTTATTGTATTTTATAGCCCTTGATTCTTGATTTATATGAGTATTATGGTGTGTTTTTGGTCTCCAAAGGTTACATTGTTGTTTTATATGTTGTATGTGATAAAAGGAAACATGGATTTCTTGTTTTGGTAGAAAATGTTCTAATTCTAATGCGTAAAAATAGCTGCTGGCTAGAGTAATTTTATAGACCTTAAATGAGTTTTTTTTAAGTTTGTTGAGGTTACCATGTGATTATACAATGTGTATGTGATGAAATGAAGTGAAAAATTCATGTTCATGATGAATCTTTCATTGATTTTTCTATATAATTTTAGCCACTTCCCTATCCTATTTTTCATACCTTAAACATGATTTTGATGAGCCTTAAGTGATGATTCAAGTTTCCTTAAGTCACTATGTCATTATATAAGGTGTATGTGGTGAAAGGAAACCAGATCCTCTTGTCAATAGTGATTTATTCATTGATTTTACCATATAATTGTAGTTGTTGCCCTGCTACATTTTACAACCATAAACCAATGTTTTAAATATGCTTTATGTGATTATGTAAGCTTCTTTGAGTTACCACTTGACCATGTAAATGATATGTGATTAAATGAAGCCAAAACCCTTTGATTTGGAGCATTATAGCTCACGAATTTGAGAGGGAAAGAGCAAAAATTTTTGCTATTACCCTGTATGTTTATGTAGCTTTTATGGTTGTTCTAATGATGTTAAAGTTGCTTGGAATGACTAAAAATTGATTGAGGTATGTTGGTGTAGTTGGAAGGTTAAAAGAAATTGGGATTTCCTTCACTTTAGGTACCCTATGCTTGCAGTTTTGTGTGGCCAAAGAGGGAGAAACTACATTGCATATATAATTCATGATTGAAAGTAATTGTTAGGTGATGCTAATGCTTAAGTCCTTGTTGATTCTATGATTGAAGGAAATACTATGTTGTATGCTTATTTATACACTTGAATCGATCATGAATACATATACATTTAAAGTAGCATAAGGTGATTCTTAGAAACTTTGTTGTTGATCTTTAATGTATACATGAAATTGAAATGAGAATGAGGAGCTTGAGAGCTTTATGTGATTTGGCCAAGTGAGTCATAAATGAGAAAATTTTAAATTATAAATAATGATGAGAATCTTGGATTTGAATTGAAATATGAATACGTAGAGTCGCTTTAAGGGTCATATATGTGCGTGGAGCCGCATAAGGGTCATACGAACACGTGGAGCCCCATTAAGGGTCACATGAACAAGTGGAGTTGCGTTAAAGGTCACTGTACCTATGATGAGGAAGGGGATACAATTTCTCAATTACTTCCTTAATGCTTTAGTACATTGATGGATGATATCAAGGAGAGTATGGACCTACATATGTAGCATTAAAACTTAGATTACATCTATAAGAATTCCCTATGCATTGCATACCTCAAATGATCACTAATAGTGATTAGTCTACTTGTGTTGAAAACCCTGATGTTTCATTTGTAACAACAAGTATAGGGATAATGAGAGCTCACTCTTTTCTCTTTTCTTTTTGTCATGTATGTATTAGTGCTATGTGTTGGGTAGCAACAGGCAGCATTATTGGCGACAAGGAGGCTCGTCTTCTGTTTTAGTGATCTTGGAGTTTAGCCACATGAAGACTATTTCATGGAAGACACATTTTACATAGTAGTTACTTTTCTTTTATACCTGTAAAACTCTAAGGCTTGGTGTAGGTGTGGGTAGTATATAGATGTTGTACTAACTGCTCTGGCTAGGACCTTTTCATTTGATGCATTATATGTGGGAAGGTTAGTGCTAGATATTTTGTTGTATATATAAGATTTGACTTAGTAATATGTACTGTTATAGTGATGAAGTATGATATTTTCCCATATGTGTATCTTTACTCGTTCTAATGCTTACATTTTTTCATATAACATATTTGCTTGTATAAAAAAATCCTACATATTTACTAATAATTAGATTAACTTATTTTTAATTTAATAAAAATAAAATAATTTAATAGAATAAATAATAGTATTTTTCAATGTGATAGAAGGTGCTACATTATGCAAGCTTAGTGAGAAAAAAAAAAAGAATAAAAAGGAGATAGATACACCTCCACAACACAAAATGTTAAACTATATACACATTATTATTGTCAAGCTTAGTTGTGGGAAAAAAGAATAATAAAAAAAAAGATAGATGCACATGCACAACACAAAATGTTAATTTAGTCAACTCATCCAAATGACATCATTTTCATTTCCTAAAATAAAATTATAATAGATAATTTAAAAGTAATAGGAAATTTTGGTTTCTAGTTTTTTTACTAAATTACTTTTAATTGTATTCTTTCATTTTATAAAATTAACTGCACACTTTTATTTTCTATTCAACTTTTTTCCTTTTCTCTTTTTATTTTATATTTTAATTTATTTTAAAAAAATATAAGAAGTATGAAGTGTCTTTCTTTTCTCTAGTAAACCTTAAAGAAAATAAAACATTCAATTCAACCCCTATAAAAATTAATTCAACCAAATTTGATTCATAAAAAATCTTCAAATGATCTTCAAAATTATAAACATTAAAACATTTTAATCTTTTAATCATTTTTTGTTCCATTTTTAATATATAATTATCATTTTAAAAAATAAATTATATATTAATTTAACCTTTAATAAAATTATTAATAACTTAAATTAATTTTTAAAATTATTAAATTAAATAAATAAAAATATCTTACATTTATAATTTATAATATTATAAAATTATTTTGTAACTAGTATTTTATCTTTGTGTATTATATAATTAAAATTAAAATTTATAGTAAATAAATATTTATGAATATATAATTTATATTTTAAATTTACAATGAATAATTTAAATTATGATATAAAATTATTTTTAATTATTGATATTTTTAAAAAAATAAAATTTAATTTAAAGATAGTGATAAAAAAAAGTAGATTTAAAGATATGGACAATTAAGACAATCAAGTATACAGATAAAAATAAAATATAATAATTTGAAATAGTTAAGAATTTTATTTGATTAATTGTAAGAATAATGTATGAAATGTATATTTGAAAAAGAGAAAAGAAATATAAATATCTAAGATAGAAAAAAAATGTAAATAAAAGTCAACATTCAAACTATATATTTTAGTTTAAAATATAAAAATAGATTTTTTAAAAGTAAATATTTAATTCTTTCTTTAAAAAGACTATTCCATTCAATTTGTACTACAAAAATGAAAGAATAATAGCACCACGTCAGCTACGTACATAATAATACCCATTATGCAATCTCACCCTTCAAAAAAGGTGATAATCTTAACTGTCCATTCCACCGAACCCTTTTATATACTAGACACATGCTTTCCTTATCTCTCATTCACATCCTTCAACATTTTTTCTTCATCCCTATCCAACCTATCAATCAAGATATCCTCCTTGCTCCATTTTGATGTTGTTTTTTGTTGCTAGTTTCACATGGATCGAATCCTGATCTACTTGCATACTGTGCTTTTTTGAGGGTATGGCATGGTTGATTTTTCAATTTTGGTTTTACATTGCATGCATTCGATTACTCTTGTGTGTGTTATATTTTTATTTCATCCGCATTTTTTTTATTTTTAGGATTTCTAAGGATATGATGCCCAGTGTCACCAATCTACCATTTCGTGGAGTGATCGTTGTGTTCGTGTTGATTGTAAGGTCTCTCACGTAGAAAAATTGTTATGTCAAGGCTTGGTGAATGCAACGTAAACTGAAAGAAGAGAACTTAGTAGATACAACAGTTATTTGTTCTCATTCTAGCATGATGGTGATGTTCTTTGCATTCGAATCTTGGTTTGAATCTATTCTGTGAAAGGTTATTGAGGGGGAAACTATTTTGTGGATGTAGTAGAAGATTTAAGGGATAAAGGTTCATAATATTCAAAGTGGTTTTGGTGAACTTTGTCAACCGACCTTTGCCATGACAGGTGCGCTTGCATGGCAGGTCAAAAAATATTAATAAAAAATAATTAATTTTTGGTTTTGAGGGAGATTGCACGGATATTCCCGGCTTCTCCCTTTGGTGTGGTGTGTCTGATGTGATCCTTTTCCTCTTCCTTCTCCTTACCTTTATTACTTATTTATTCCTCTACCACTTTCCTTGCCATGGATACATCGTTGGACTCACTTCGTCTTCGATCTAACGAGGTATCATCTATCAATTTAACTTAATGCTTTTCTCTTTACGATATATAAAAATAACAACTAACACAATAACTACAATTGACAACATTAATGGAAGAAAGTAATTCAAATATGAGAAATGAATAAAAGGAAGTTCATGTGTTGAAGTGCTTTCGATTTAGTGAATTTGTAATAAAAGTTGTGTTGATTTCAATTTTTGGGATTTTCTTTGTTGGCAGAATTGCTTAGTGGAGTTCTTCAATAATTCTATATTGAAAAAAAAGGTAATCTAGTATTTACTCAAAGTATCTAATTGCTTGTATGGTAGATTGACAAGGGAAACATTGATCCTTTCATTAACCTCATGACCACACTATAGGCTAACCTTTCATCGAGATTTGTCTCAATTGTTAACTTATTTTACTTGTTCTTTAAATTTTTCAACATTATTATGACTATCATTTATGTTTTTGAGTTCATATAATTATTAAGTTTGTTATGTATGTAATATTGTAACCCAAAATATGTGCTGTTCTTGTTTTCTAGCATTTCAATTTCCCACATATTGTGTAGATTTTTTTGTAGATCTATGTTCTTATGAAGCCTCTACTATGAGAAGTCTTTCTCTGTACCATGTATTGCACTGATCTTTCCTAACTTATTTGTAAAGAATTACAAGGTCTTAGGTTTACAAAAGGCTAAGGTCACTCAGATGTTTCTAATATATTATGTTCTTATTCATCAATATTTTAAGGTAGCTTCTCATATTTGAGTTAATGAAGTTCCATTTGATGGGTTTATGTTTGAATTTCAGGAATAATTCTGTATTGGCCTTTCGTTTCATTTGTTATATTACTATCATACTATGCTATGGAATGGGATTCCCTGAAGTAAAAAATATACATGCACAAGATCCATACACTTCAATTTTATCTTAACTACATTAAAAGGTTAGGAAAAAATATTTAGATATTGTAATCACTTTGCTAACCGTAGGAAAAGGATGTACACAAAACATGTAAAGAGTTGCTTGTCTATGTGTTTCTTATCGGTATCGACACTTAATTTTATATTGCCTATCTACTATGTTAAAATGTTGCATATGAAAAAAAAACTATAAAGTTGCATGTTTTTAATTTCCAAATGGAGTTTATTTTTAAAGTGATCCTAAATTTGAATGCGGGGTACAATTGTGGATTGAATTTTTTGTGCATGGATTTTGATCATTAGTGATTGTACTTTTTACGTGCAGTGATGTCAATTATGCACAATTTTTGTTATTTTCAAATGGAGATTCTCGTCAAACATGGTAATTGTGCATAATTTGTGTTCATCTTTAGTTTTGTATTTTAAACACTTCACAAGAAATAAATCTTTTCCAAATTACTTGGGCAATATAACAAAACACACAACACGTTACTGACTACACCTCTTTTTTAACTTTAAGTGATGTATAGGGTTAGTTTCACACATGCATGATGCTAAGGAACTGTGATTAACTGACTAGGTATGGGTCCTTTGATGTCAAATTTAAATTACTAAGGTCATGTTTAAATTATGTTTTTCCTCCTGGTAGACTTAAGTTTTATGTAATATCTAGGACACACCACAATTTTATTAACTTAGAAGAGAGTTTGTATTTACTTAATGTTGGTATTATTTTGTACATCGAAAAAATGGTCAGTCTGATTACATTAATCATATTTTCTTGTTCAAAATATTTTTATTTTGTTGTTAATAATCTAGTTCAATATAATCATAAAAATATTGAATAAATTTTATTATATGATATTAAATGTGTTTTTGGATTTAATATTTTTATTATAAAATATTAAGAAATGTGCGTAATCACGAGCTTCAAACTTCTTTGACAGAAGGTACTATTATATATTATTTTAATTTAATTTTGGAAATTGTTTAAAAGTGTTTTAAAAATATTTAATTATGAATGTAGTTGAAATATATTGAGAGTAAAAGATGTTTATATATATGTTGTCATCATTATTGTTAAATAATATTAATAATTAATAGTTATTAATTTTTGTAATAATTATTTTATATGAAATATGTAAAGTATTTGTAATTAATTAATATTAATAGTATAAAAATTTTATATTATTAAAATTAAAATTATCTTTACATTTTAATTAAATGTTTTTTTGAGAAATATCATGCAGTATGAGTTTGGATAATAAAAAGAATTATAAGGTTGTGTAATGATAAAAAAAATGCAGTTCAAAGAAGGATATTGGTCCATTTTCTACAATGCTTATGCCCGTTTGTATGAATATTATAGAAAGCTTGTGTATGATATCTTAATGTGCAAATGGATTCCACACCGAATTAGGTCCAATGGTGATTTTAGGTATTTCTTATTTTAATTTTAGATTTCTTAGTTTGCAAATGGATTCCACACTAAATTAGGTTCAATGTTTACCATAAAATTGCAAATGGATTACAATGGTTATTTCTTAATATTATTGAGGACAGGGGAAAATAGGCACCTGACCTCATCAAGTAAATGTTGGTGACAAAAATGCTTTTTGTAATATTCTTGTAGATCTTTTTATTATTAACAACTAACTTTTTGGCTAAAATAGAATTTTGGTCTCTTATTTACATTTTAGGTTTCAATTCAATCCCTTAAGTTTAAAAAGTTTCACTTTGGTTTCTTATAGTATTTTTGTTAGATCAAATTAGTCCTTCCATTAGTTTTGGTACTAATAGTGTCAATTTTGGCTGACGTGGCACCTCTCACAATTTGCCATGTGTCACTAAGTTGACCAAATTAATGTAATAAACTAACAGAATGACCAATTTGGTGTAACGGAAAAACTTTAAGGGACGAAAGTAAAACATTTTAAATATAAGGGACCAAATTGAAGCCTAAAATATAGATAAGAGACCAAAATTCTATTTTAGCCTAACTTTTTTGAAAATTATAAAATTTGGTGATTTTCATTTCTCATTTTTTGAATCTCATTTATAATTTTATTGTTTTTAATAATTTTATTTAATAGTGATTTATTAAGAATAATTTTTAAGTACAACATTGTTTTATTAATCTTTCTATTTTTTTTTGGCTAAAGTAGAATTTTGATCCTTATTTACATTTTAGATTTCTGTTTAGTCCCTTATAGTGCTTTTGTTAGACCAAATTGGTCCTTCTGTCAGTTTTTAGTACTAATGGTATCAATTTTGACTGACGTGACACCTCTCACAGTTTGCCATATGTCACTAAGTTGACCAAATTAATGTAATAAACTAACAGAAAGACTAATTTGGTGTAACGGAGAAACTTCAAAGGACAAAAGTAAAACTTTTTAAACATAAAGGACCAAAATTCTATTTTAGCCTTTTTTTTATACGGTAAGTGTTAAATGTGTTTTATATTTTCAAAACATTAAATACATTTATTTTTTATTTAATATTTCCTTTATAAAGTAGTAAGAAGATTTATAGGATGATATAGCAATTACCAATTTATAAATTAGAGAAGGTTTAAAAACATTTGGAATATTAATTCAATGTTCAAAATTTTTTTGACCTATTTATTTATTTTTTATGAATTACGGTTTATTATTTCAAGCTTTATAAGTCTTTTGCAGCCAAAATTCTGAATGTTGATAGCCATGTTCTTTGTTGAAACATTGCATTATAATTGCTTTGATTTTCTTTTAAAAGGTCTGTAAGCTCAAAATGGTAAAGCACTCAAAGCATGTTTCATTAACCTAATCTACGAAACTTGTGAATGCTATTTTAATTTCAAATTGCAACCATTACATAGATTAGTAGGGTCTTAAGAAAGTTCATTTTCTTTGAAAGGCTAGTGGTTCGAATCCACCTGAATTTGTTTATGGATGCTTTTAAAAAAGTTTTTAAAATAACACTGGTATAATTTTATTTAATTTTTACAAGTTTTTTTTTCAAATTTTTAAATAATTATTTTTGAGAATTTGTGTTTTATTGAATTAGTATTTTTCGTTATGTTAGCTTGTTTTAGATTATACAATTGCTATAATTTTGCTTCAAGTTTTAGCACAAAACTAACTACGACTTGGTTGAGACATTGGTGCAACCTGTTGAAAACGCTAATCGACTTTTCCAAGAAATTCAGGCTAAGCAAAAATCAAGTTAAGGATTAAAAATATAAGCTTGACTTTTGAGGACAAGTAGTGAGGACTCTAGATGAGATTCAATTGAAGCTTAACACATTGCAAGTAAATAGCTTCAATTAATTTATACTATTTACTAATATGGACAATTTTACAATCTAGAACCATTAAGGTAATTGAATTTCCTCATGTTAGCATCATTTCTTATTACCTAAATGCATTTATTTATTATGAGTTTTGTTTTATGTTTCTTATTCTTATCATTATTTCCATGCATGTCTTGGTTACAAGGGACAATTTGCATACTAAATTGGAGATGTTGAGGGAATAACATAATCATACAGAGACTGATCTATCAAATATTCAAATATGGTGACACACTCTAAAGGAGAAGAGAGTGAAAGCAATAACCATATTTGCAAGATGGTAAAAGATTAGAAGAAGAATTGGAGCGTTTAATTGAAAAAAGTCAAAGTAAAGCTTGATGAGAAGGTGTCTAATTATCTGATACACTGATGGGTACTTAATTTTAAGTGATATGAATGTGTAATTGCCTTTTTATCCTTCTCCATGTATTTGAGTACCTTACACACACATATTTAGAAGAAATTATAATCAAATGATTATGCTCTCAACACAAAACATACAATTATTTAATTCAATGATTATAACCATTTATTCTTTTTGAACTATTTTTGGTGTATTTTACTTAGTTTATCTTCCATGCTTTCAATCTTAAGTAGTTCAGCCAATTACCATTTCTATTTCTACATCCTCAATAGTTATATACTATCCTTTTAGTATAGAATTGACACAGTCTTATTTTTCCTTTTCTTTGTTATGTACATATAGCTTCGTGGCAGTTAAGCAAGTACCATGGAATGATGTCTAAACAATATTTCTAAAAGTAAGATTGACCATAAACAGGCTTAATACAAGGACATAGATAAGTGATACTTTGACTAGCTCCAGCTTAAGGTGTAATCAACTATGATACCATAGTTATATGCTTTCTTCTTTAATACGATTAACAAGTTAACTTTTCTTTGTAAACAACTAAAATTGCAATAGGATTTGGATAGATACTACAATGCACTTGATAAGTGAGTTTCTTAAATTTAGTGATGTTCAACATTACATTTGTCAAGTTTGTATTCTTTGTCATATGCTAGTCATGGCTTTACGATGCATATTCAAATTAATAAGATCACTTCTTTTGACCTCATAAAGTCATTTCTCTCTTGTGTTTCAAAAGCAGTGGGACATGTAGCCACCTCATTTTGCATTATGAAGTGCTGAGGTGACTTGGCAGCTTGGGTATAAGTTGTTTAGGTAGTGCTGGATATTTTGTTATTTGTTGTAATTATATCAAATTTTGCTTTGTATTTACATGCTCAAGTGTTTGTTATATGTGTTGGGAATGCAAGTGCATGTGAATTATTCTTCATGACTTCAAAAAATATTGTATAATGTATAGTTCTATGCATTCAAAAGAGTAGTGTCTACAAATTATGAGGCAAAAAATATTAAAAAAACCTAACCTAATGCAAATTATTAATTTTCATATAATGTTTCTAAATTTTTGAGTTGCAAAATCATTTATGAATGTTTTATAATCAATTAATTTTAACATTTCATTCTCTTGATAATATAACTAATTCATCCAATCTGTCTTTTAATATTCTTTATTTAATATATAAGGATTTACTAATTTTAATTTTGAAAAAATTCTTTCAATAGTAGTAATTGTTAAAGATATTATCAATAATATTTTATAATAAGTAATACATGCATGTCAAAAAAAAGTCCAATCTATTGATATAGTTTAATACTTCTATTAAAGTATTAAATTCTTTTATTAGCACTTCCTTCTTTACCTTTAATTTTTAAAATAAATTAAAACCATCAATGTTAGAATGTCTATTAAAAATTAAAATCTTTTCATGATCAATACAATATTTTTTGCAATTGATCCTATCCAAAGTTTGAATTTTTGTATTTAAATAAAAAATCAAAAATAATTTCATATTATAAAAATTATTTAAATTGGGTCTTAATTAAGAAAATGGACTAATTTATTGTATATAGAAAATATTTAATACAAATAGTCAAATAGAATCTTCACTTAAATGTCTAACTTCATTATTAACATTTTCATCAAAACAAATATTTTCTATTAATTGTATACTTTTCATCAAAACAAATTACTGTTGATATAACATTGAAACTTGACAATTAGTAGTGTGCAATAATCACATAATTGTTGATTCATTTCACAAAAATATTACCATCATCAAATTAAGTAAAGTCACTGGTGTACATTTTTTTTTCTGTGTTTGTGATTAGGAATGGGAAAACAAAATGGCAACAAATGCTATAAAAAGATAATTAAGAAGCTAATGAAGGAATGGTCAAGGACCAAAAAGAATGAGGCTTTCTTTCACAGATGAGAAGTTCAAAGAAAATTATTCTTTTTTTTTTCTTTTTTCAGATTGGTAGTCAAGGACAAAATGGTAGTCAAGGTCCAACAGTTAGACGTGCTCTACACAGATATTGAACTTACAATCTACAATTCTTTATATTATTATGATTTTGTTAATGCATTTCTCTTTGTTTTTTAATTTTACTGAAATATATGTCAGTGTGTGTGTGTGTGTATGATTATGAATATTGAAATATATTCAAATAATTTTATGTCAACAAATGCATCATATCATTCTAATTTATATAAATGTATCTTTTAAAGAATATTATTTTTACAAATATATTTGTATTTGTGTGTGTGTACACATAAAAGATAAGATGATTCTTACATAACAATTTTGCTAATTTTATTTTGTACAACTAATAATAATTAAGAAATTCCTAAAATTTTCTCTAATAAAACAACCCATATCATAAGCTTTAAATAAATAAGTTTAAAATCTTCTATAATATTATCATTTTGTAAATTTGGGTTTTTACAATTTTAACTCTACTAATTTGAGGGGCCAAATTTAAAAATTAAAATTGAGTTCCAATTTTAAAATTAATATATTAAATTTAACCAATAATTGAAAGATCTATAATAATCAACTACATATCATCAAAATTACGTTTATATAAATTAAATAAAAATACAAGATTATAATACTATAACGAGATAAAATAGATTCAATTTTTAAAATCAAACAAGAAATTCTAATGATAGGAAATCTTTATTATATTTGGACATCATATTTCAAATTTTAAAAACAAAATCAATCATCAATTTTTGTTAAAAACAATTTTTAATTTGAGAATAATAAGAATAAGAATTTAATTTTTATGAATTAACAATGTAATTTTTTTTCAATTATCAACCAATTAGAAATCATTCTAAATATGACTTTTGTAACATCCCCAATTTATGGCAATATAAGATTATAAATATAGTTAAGATTGCTCGTAGGTAATAGTAATAATAATAATAGTTACCCTTATATTACATTATTACAGGAATAGGATAATAAGACCTAGATGGGTAGCTAAGGCCCAAGGAGAGTCAAAGCCTGCTAAGAAAACACACACAGAGTTTTTTTATATGAGAAGGAAAGGGAAGTTATAAAGAGAAAGAGAAAAGAAAAAGAGAAGGAGAAGAAGAAGAAAGAAAGACATAAGGAAGAGGGAAGAAGAAGGAGAGACCTAGAGATCTCATCCCAGAGCTCATCTTCGTGCATTCCTAAGGTGAGTGCTTCTCCCTTACCATTTCCCACCCCTTTGATTGTGGTTTGTACCCTATTTTCCCTTTTCTCCCCTTTGAACCTTTAGTTTGGGTTTTTGCATATTTTTGATGATTATGCATGATTGTGGGGTTTTTGGGGTAGATTAATCAATTAGCAATGGAATAACAATGATTTAGGATTGTTTTGGTGCATTAAAGAGCTTGGGTGGCCATTAATGGCACGAAATTGCAATGCTTAAAAATCGCCTAACGGCTTAGCGAATCTAAAACGACTTAGCAAATCTTGAAAAGTTTAGGCAAATTTGCTTAGCGAATTTGGATCCACTCAGCGAGTTTTGGGAAGCAAGATGAGTCTAAGAGCTAGTTTGAAATCAGCTAAGTGAGTCCAAGTCTCGCTAAGCAAAAGAGCGCATTCACTGAGCAAATGTACCTCATCACTCAACGAAATGATCCCAAAAAGGTTGCCTGTATATGTTCCTTGTGCTTGTTTTCCTTGTATGTTTGGTATTGTTTGATGTATTGCTATGTTTGTAAGGATGATTGTGTAGTTGTAGTGATTACATTCATATGTTTGTTGCATCTGCCTGGGACAATTTATAGGAAACAATAAACCCTATGTAATAAGCTATTTAAAACACTTAAGATACTTGAGGATGCCTCCTTAGCAAAGGTGGAGAATTTTCCTTAAGTTTATGAAA
Source organism: Spatholobus suberectus (assembly GCA_004329165.1). NCBI lineage: Eukaryota > Viridiplantae > Streptophyta > Magnoliopsida > Fabales > Fabaceae > Spatholobus > Spatholobus suberectus. Next base: position 34,886,764 of record CM014729.1, on the reverse strand, counting down.
GGTTTTTATGAAAGGACAAGTTTTAAGAAAGGAATACATTTTTTAGGAAAGTATATGTGTTTAATGAAAGATGTTTTAAAAGGTAAGATATGTTTTCAAAGAAAAATACCTCCTCACTAATGTTAGGACCTCCCTAGTACAGATTTCAAGTCATATGCTCAGCACACTACAGTGTGCAAATCGTAGTGAGGATTTCGAGGTTACCAAAAGAGAATGAGGTTATATACAACTCCAAATGAGTTGTAATAGGTAAAGGCTAGGAGGACCCCTAAGCCAAATGGGGAGGGATTGTCATCCTCTCGATGTAGGAAAAAACAAGGTTCTTCCATAATGGAAGAATGGGAGGGAACTCTTTCAATAACGGAAGGTAGTTCAGCCACTTTTGATTGGTGGTAGTTAGAGGTCATAACAAGCGGAACGCCTCTTGATGGCTAGAGCTCGGCTGAAGAAAAGATGGGAGTTAAGTGAAAACTAATAATAAAGATAATAGGAACCACACAGAAATAGAAACCGAACTAGTGTATGAATGATGTGAATGCCTATATGAGGCATGTTTGTTGCCCTGTGGGGTAAATGATGATGTGCATGCCTAGTTATAGGTGAGTTAAGTTAAGCAGAATCGAGGGTACCTATGTGCTTAGTGGGGACATAGTTTATGAAAGCTGCTACACAATGGGTATATAAGGGGTTTGTCCTAAGAAAAGTTCATGTATAAGTCCCGAAAAGACAAATAAAGATAAAAAGGAAAGGTAAGTCCTCACCAAATGTGATAGGAAGTGAGATGTCTAGGAAAAGAATAAAAAAGAGTTAAGTTCTTATCTTAGTGATGGAAAGACAGTTATCTGTTATGAGGGACTAGAACGGGTCAATGAAGCAGGGGCTCAAGCCTATTAAAGAATAGTAAGCCTAGAGTTAAGTATAGTTGCGAGAATGTGTACTAAGAGATTAGATTTGGAGTTTTAGTAAGAGGTAAAACTATGAGAGTATAAGAAAAGGAACTCTAGAATATAAGATCAACCTAGAGTCCTTAGAGCACTCACTGAGATATTATATCTCATTCCTTTCAGTTTTCATATTTTTACAAGTTGAGTAGGTGAAGTCCTTTTAGGAGTAGCTTGAAGCATGGAGCTTGGAGCCTTACCTAGAGGAAGAGTTTGTAGTTTGGGTCTCCCAATCTATGGGAGTTAGTTTATATTTTATGTATTTTTGATGATGTTATGTACGACACTTAAGTGCCATGAGAATTGTATCAGATATTTTTGTAACCTAGTTTTGTATTGATGTTTAAGTTTTAGTTTCTGCATAGTTTTCTTTGATATTCTTATATTTTAAACTTCTTTGCTTTAGAAATATAAGCAGGCAAAAGGTAACACCCTTTAAGTTGTTACAACTTTTAAGGTAGTTATTATAAAAGTTAATAATCTTAACATACATAGCAATTTATGTGATTGAATGATAGTATAAAAATCTTTATAATATAAGTGTGTTTAAATTAAATTATAAGAATAATACATTTTCTACTTCAAAAGAAAAAGATACCACTATGAAATAATATCCTTTAATTTTTTTATTAAAAAAATTTAGGAAGAAATGCATATGCCTTAAAAAATTATGGAAAATGATGGTTGTATATTTTTAGAGGTGTATCTATTTTGAGTGATGAAAGAGATAAGAAGAGAAGAGAGAAAATATGGGATGCAATAGGTGATGTAATGAAAAAAGAAAGTAAAGATAGAAAGAAAAAGAAAATTATGGAGAAAGCTATAAGAAATAAAAGTATATAAAATCATTATTTAAAAATTATAGTGTACGTATTTTGTATTGTTTTTCTTTTGGAGTGAACTTCTCTCTTTCTATATATATGTGTGTGTGTAAGTTTTTTGGGGGGTATATAAATTTACGCTATATTTGAATGTATTTATAAAATATATAATTTATAAAAAATGTGTTTTTAAGATTTAAAATAATATAAAACCTAATATATATATATATATATATATATTGTAATAATTCATTTTATCATTTAAAATTTTATTTCTATTAGACAATAACAATAAAAGAGAAAGACAACATCATTTCACACTAGAAAACAAAACAACATTTAAACGAATGACCAATCAGATTTGTAGGCATTTTAACTTTAAATTTGTTACATGCTAAAATAAGAAAAAACTAATAATATGTTGATGTTATCCTACCTTGTTGGTTTTCCTATGTGAGTCAATAATTATTTTCTAACATTCTTTTGAATTTTATACTTTTCGTGTATGAGATATTAAAAAATTTAGTCTCACTCAACTTTTTACAATGTAACTTAGGATTAGTTTTGGTTTCGGGGTGAGTCACTTATGCCTCTGTCTCTTTACCAACAAAAAGTTTCTCAACTGTTGGTCTTTTAAGATTGATTTACACTTCAATAAATGCAATTTTTTTACATGTTGGTTTGATTATTGATCTTGCGTACAGTGGTTCTACTCTTTCATATTTAAACAACTATATTAGGTCTTGACGTATTGATTATTCATCAAATATAATTAACCAATCAAATATTAAAAAAATTAATATTGAAACTATATTTTACATTGTAGGTAAAATAAAAATTATTAATCAACTAATTTTATATAAAAATAAAATTTTCAATAATAAAATTATTTTATTATGATTTTAATTAACTAAATGATTAAATATATTTTTTAAATTTAAATTACTGAATTAATTATCATCAAATAAGTATACATTACAAATATAAAGTTGAATAAATTATTTCGTCTTATTGTTGTTTAAATATATGTTTCGTTGAATTTTTATCTTATATTTATAATAATTATTACGGATATCATTTGAAAAAATTTAAACTAATAGAAAATTTTAATTGCATTATATAATGTTTTGTTCTACATACAATTTTTAATGATATATAAATTATTAATTTATTAAAGTATTCTTTATTAATTATTAAAAAGATAATAAAAAATAGAGAAAAGAAATGAATATGATTGTATTAGGTAATATGAGCCCAAAAATCAAAATCTTTATCATGGATTATTACTATTACCATTATTATATTATATTATTTGATTTGAATTTGAATAATTGTACAATTAATTCTAATATAATGACAGATTTATATATGATTTATTTTTCTATGAAGTTTATAATTAATTACATTTTCATAAGCATTATAGTTTGATTGTTATATTTTATATATGAATCAATTTAATTTTCAATATAAATTTGAATGTATTCAATACAAAATTGTATGAACGTATACATTATTCAAAATTTAATATAAATAATATAACATAAAAAGTGATTTATAGCTTATATTTTGAAGAAAAGTGATATATTTTGTCAAATTATGAGCGTAAATGAATTAATTCTAATTTAATGTTAATTTTTGTGTATTATTTAAGTTAAATTTAAATTTAATTTGATTAGAATGAATAAATATTAAATTTTTTTGACATTTTTCACAATTTGATAGTTATTTTTAATTAAAGAATTATTTTTTTGCTTTATTTACATGAGATTTAATTAATTTTTTGAACTTTATCTATATGAAATTTATAATTTGAGTATGATGAGTATAAAGTATGATGAACAAAACATAATGTAATTTAAATCAAAATTATAAATTATGATAAATAGAATACAAATAAAATTTGCTTACAAATAGTCAAAATCATTATATATATATATATATATATATATATATATATATATATATATATATATATATATATATATATCGGTCATAATTATATTAATTAATTTAAATCAAAAAATATTTCATTAAAATAATATTAATTGTTATAATTATATAGTTTTATGAATTAAAAAATAAAATAATTTTTTACTGCATTTGGCTAAAAAAAATAAATATGGTGCAGTCACGTGATATTACGTGACAAATTTTTTTTATATTAATTTAAATGATATAATTGATTAATAATTGATAATTAATATAAATGATATAATTAATTAATAATTGATAATTGATGTACATATTTTTAATATTTTAATCTTTTAATTAATTGCATAATTTCAACATTTTAAATACTACTTCCAGTCTTATATATAAGAACAAATAAGTAATTCATCAAGACTAATAAAATTAGTTAAGTTAGTTAATTTTAATTAATAATGTTATAAATTTAAATTTTATTCCACTAATACCCATATAATCAAATGATTTTAAATGATTGTTATATTTAATGACACAACTCATAATTTTAGGGGCATTTTTTTTCACCAAGGAGTATGGCTTAAACTATTAATAAGCCAATGAATGTGTCCACTTGTATAGGAAATGAATGATGTCTCATTAATAAACTTTACAATAAATTAAGGGTATGAAAGGAAAGTAGCAATTAATACATTTGGAAATGAGTCTATGTTTCTTATAAATAAGATCAAAAAAATATACTCATTTGTTTTTTATATAAAGGACCATAGGTAGTATATCGTAATTAATTAAATAAATTATTTTATTAATTATTTTGATCACTTGATAATTGATCACTGTAATTATAAAAATTATATTCTAACATTAATAATATAATCAAAATTCATATCTGATTTAATGATTTAATTGATTGATAGTAATTTGTGATCATCTTAATTACTATAATTATGTATTTTTATGAATTAAAAAATAAAATAAAATTTTAGTGACTTTTCAACAAAAAAGGAATGAATGTGGTGTTGTCACATGTTATCTGCTTACATGGCAAAATCTTTTTTTAATAATACAATTAAAGTATTCTTTTATTAATTATTAAAAAAATAATAAAACAAAAAATAAAGAAAAAATTATGAATATGATAGCAATATGTAATATAAGCCCATGAAAATAAAAGAATGAATCATCAATTTAGTCCCTAGAAGGGTAATGGTTGGTCAAATTGGTCACAAAATCGGTTCTTGAAATTGTATATCATCAATTAATTTAGTTCCTTAAATTGTAATGGACGGTCAAATGGGTCCCTTAAATAAATAAAATGACAAAATAGTCACTAAAATTGTAACGGTCAATTAAATTGGTTCCTAAAATTAAAAAAGCTTAATTGCAAATTTTGTCTCCTAATTTTCAAAATTCACGAATTATGTCCCCAAAGTTTTTGCTCATGCATTTTGATCATAAACTTACATAGTTTCGTGATTTTTTTCCTAACATTAATCGACCATCCATGACTTGACAGTGTTGACTGACGTGGTAATACACATGACATTGACTTGGACCGCCAACACTATTGTTGACATGACAAGGGAATTCATTGTTTTAAAAAGACTTAATTATACTTTTTATCCTTTACTTTCAAGATTTCACACATTTTGCACCTAAAGTGCAATTAAGCTTTTAGAAAATGATAAAAATGTTAAAGGTAAAATTTGAACCTTTGACCCCTTCCTTCTCCATTGCCACCAAAGTCAATAAGTCATTTGGCTTATTTATTTTATATATAAACAATATTATATACATACATACACACATACATACATATATATATATATATATATATATATATATATATCATTATTATATGTTAAATAGAGTTTTGATCCCTAAGTATATGTTTATATTTGTATGAAAAAATATTAAATGTTGAGATGATAAATTTATTTATCAAATATTTTTATTTTAATTAAATTTATAAATTATACAATTTATTTTTTTAGTTGTTTAAAATTGTTATTATTATATTTATACATTTTTCACCCTTTTATTTGTAGGTTAGTTATTTAGAAATAAAAATATTTAATAAATAAATTCATAAGATATTGTATAATTTAATAACTAATATAATTAAAATAAAAAAATATTTAATTAATAAATTTATCATATTAACTTTTAATATATTTTTTCATACAATAAATTAAACATACACTTGGAGAACTAAAAGTATAATTCAGAAATACATAAACTGTATATATAATGTATTATGTATATATAAGCTAATTAAACAAGTCAAATGACTTAGTGATTTGGGTGGTTATAGAGAAGGAATGGGTCAATAGTTCAAATCTCACTTCCAACACTTTAATCATTTTTTAAAGGCTTAATTGTGCTTTAGAGACAAAAAGTTTAATTAAGCCTTTTTAATTTTAGAAACCAATTTGTTTGACTATTAAAATTTCAAAAACTAAATTGATTGATAATTTATAATTTTAGGAATCATTTTGCCATTTTATTTATTTTAGGGACTAATTTGATCGTCCATTATAATTTTATGGACTTAATTAACCGATAATGTATAATTTCAAGGACTATTTTAGCATTTTATTAATTTTATGGACTAATTTAACCAACCACTACAATTTCAGAGATTAAATTAGTGATTTACTCAAAATAAAATTTTATAATGGATTATTATTACTATTATTATTACTATATTAGATTATTTAATTTGAATTAAATGTAAAATTAATTCTAATATAATGAGTGATTTACCTTTTTTTTTTCTTCTTAATTTTATAATTAATTACTTTTTTACATAAGCATTATAGTTTGATTATGATATTCTATATATGAATCAATTTAATTTTCAGTACAAATGAACTATTTCTTATTTAATGTTATTTTTTTATATCATTTAAATTAATTCGAATTTAAATTTGATTAAAAATAAAAAATAATTTTTTTTGATATTTTTTCACAATTTAATTGTTATTTTTAATTTAAGAATTGATTTTTTTTACTTTATTTAAATGAAATTTATAATTTTACTGTGCTGTTTTAAGTATAAATTATGATGAATAGAATTTAATTTAATTTAGATCAAAATATTATTTATCATTTATTAATTTGTTATCATACTCATGAATTAATTATGTTAGTACCCATTTATTATGAATTACATGATTCATAATAGTAACAATAACAATATACCTTAATAAAGTTCAAGATTTAATGTGATGATTATAGAATATTGATGTTTAAATTATAAGAAAAATAATTAAAAAATTATTTTACATGGAAAAATTTATAATTTCATGTTGAGATATGACATGATTCACATTGATACATTTGTTTTTGATTGAAAATATTAATATTTATTAAAAAATTTGGACTAAACCTTATTTTAACAACATAATAAACTCCTCTTATCTTCTATATAAACCGTCCATTAAATCTTTTGTGTCATTTCAATAATTGAAGGTGAAGAAACTATAGAATAATGTTAGCAAACAAAGTTTTAATACTAAATATTAAAAAAAAAAACATAAAAAAATTCAAAGGGATTTAAAAAGGATAGAAGCTTAGATGGAAGAATAAAAAAAATGATATATAATCTCATCTATTTTTTGAATTTTCATACAGGAGAGTATTAACCTGTACAGTTGAATTGAAATTGAATCTTGTGCAATTGAATCAAATTGAATTTATATACATAAGAAGCTTCAAAAATTATCATGTGCATTTAGAAGACATGATGTACCAAAGAAGGTTGTTGCAAGGGCTGGAAATTGCATGATTTGAGTCCATTATACTAGTTATTTATAGTAATAATTAAATTCTTTAAAAAAGAAAGTACAAATTTTTATTTGGAGACAAAATTACTGTTCATGATATACTAAAAGTGAAATTATAAATGTATAATGTTATCTTTATTTAAAATATAATTACATAGTTATAAACGTACAAAGTAAATTATAATTTTTTTAAAAAAAGGAAACTACAATAATAAAAATAAATATAAATAAATTTGCTTTTGAACTACCAAAATATTCTTAAATACCTTAATAAAAACAAATATATTTGTCATAATTATCTTAATTAATTTAAATTAAAAAATATATTTGTTGTAATTTTCTTAATTACTATAATTATGTTTTTCTATTTGGAGACAAAATCACTATTTGTGATATATTAAAAGTGAATTATAAATGTATAACGTTATATTTATTTAAAGAGTTTAATGGTCATGCACTGTCAGTGTAAAAAGTTTACACTGTCAACTAATCATAAATCACCATTAATATGACTTTTAAAGTATTTATTATAAAAGTCAACAAACTTACAATAAATGATGATTATAATTAGATGACAGTGTAAAACTACTTTACATTGTTAGTGCATGACTTTTTTTCTCTTATTTAAAATATGTGAACGTATAATGTTATCTTTATTTAAAATATAATTACACAATTATACGTGTAAAGAGTAAATTATAAGTTTTTAAAAAAAGAAAAGTATAAAATAAAAATAAATTAATGTAAATAAAATTTTCTTACAAACTATCTAAATATTCTTAATTACCTTAATAAAAACATATATATTTGTTGTAATTAGCTTAATTACTATAATTATGTATTTTATGAATTAAAAAATAAAATAATTTGACTACAGTTCAGCAAAAAGAAGAATGAATGTGGTGTTATTATGTGACATCTACTTATATGACAAATCTTCTTTTATATAATATATTATATTGATAATTGATTATTGATATGAGTTTCAAGTTTTGAGATTAGTTATATTTTGCAATATTTTTCACATTGGCTTTGCGAATGTCAGAAGTATTTTCAATAACACTTTCCAAACTAGAATGCATGTCAAAAGATTAAATATTTTATCTAAAATTGAGCCAATCTAAAATGTAAAAGATACTACCCCATGTTTTGGTATATATGATCCTAACATAGGACCATCAAAATGAGTTGAGTTAAATAAGCTTACTTAATCAATTGAAGAAATGTATGAGTCAGGTTAAAAAGGAAAAAAAAGGTGACAAACTTATTTATCCTTTCAATAAAAACACTTCGTAATATAATCAGTGGGCTTGAGTTAAAATGCTTTAAATAGTTGGAAGGAGAGTTTTGCCATCCATAATAATTATACTCAACTTGAACAAAATCGTCTCAAGTAAAAGATACTTGTAATGTATATAAAAAAAAAAAACACTTTGTAATATTTCTTTCCTACGTAACACTTATCATTATTGTAAGGATAAATACTTATGGTTTTAATCTAGAAATACTTTCCTCTCCTATATTATAAAATTTGACATTTCGCCTCCCTTTAATTTGTTCTATTATATATTGCCACCATATATTTTTCATCTATTTTTAATAGATGATGCACACTAAAAATAGTAAAATATATTGAGAATTGCACTTCCATCATATTTAGTAAGATTGAGAAATTGAGAAATCATCTTACATCAAAAGAAACATTGTCATTCTCTTTGAGAAAGTGGGAGGGAAAGAGAAAATTGTATTTTCATATGACAATTGGTGAGTTGTATTTCCATCAGACAAATTGGGAAATATTGTAAACCACTATTGTTAGGGTAAGACTAAGAGATTGAGAGATCCTCTTATATCAAAAAGGAAAAACTTTGTAATTAATAGGAATGTTTTTATAAGATTAGTTTTCGTGATTTTTCTTTGCTCACATTAAGATGGTTTTCTATGTTAAAAATCTAGGTACTATTCTTTTACTCCTACACTTTCATTCAATGCCTATCTTAAGTTAACAAAAGAGAGAAATTGATTTTGTTAATTGTAACACTTTAAAGAGTATTACCTTTTGCTTGCTTTTATTTCTGAAATATGGAAGTTTAGAATATAAGAATATCAAAAAAAATTATGCGAAAACTAAAACTTAAACATCATTTATATAAACATACATAAAATAACTATTAAAAATATATTGGCACTCATGCGCCATACAACACATAAACAAATATGCAAAAAACATAAACTAACTCCTACACATTAGAAGGTTCAAAACTATAAACTCTTCCTCAAGTAACAACTCCAAGCTCTATGCTACTTCTAAGAAGACTTCACTTACTCAACTTGTAAAAACATAAAACATTAAAAAGATGAGACATATTGTCTCAGTGAGTGCTCTAAGGACTCTAAGCTGACTCTTTATTCTAGGGACTATTCCTACTTATGATAGTTTTATGTTATCTAACTCAAGTCTCGCATTCCCACTTGATACTCATTCCAACAACTATTACTCAATCATGTTATCATCACCAATCCATTGAATAATACCTTAATCTTTACTTATGCTCTTAGAGTTGACCACCTCTTGGTCAAACTTAAGGCTGTTAATGCACTAAAACATCTAACCTCAACCATGGACCTTGAACCTTTTCTAGGGATCTTACCCTCCTATCTCATTATATGGGGACGTGCTTACTATTCTTCTTCTTATTTGCCTAACTGAGGCTTATATACCTTTTCTATGGGGGCACATCCTCTGACTTGCTATTTAGGGTAACGTGCATCATACACACATCTTCATTTAATGCATAGGTTAACCTTTTCCCTCTCGCCTAACAACTAAGCCTATAACTCATCATCTACCCTATTGCTAGGAGAACACATACATGCATTACGTAGACATTCACATCCTAGTTTTGTTTCTATTTCTGTGTGGTTCTCGTTATCTTTATTATTAGGTTTCACTTAACTCCCATCTTTTTCTCGGCTGAGCTCTAGTCATTAAGAGGTGTCTTTCTTGGTATGACCTTTTACTACCATTGGTCAAAAGTGGCTGAACTACCTTCTGTTGTCGAAGGAGTTCCTTTGACATTCTTTCTTTACTGAAGAATAACTATGTCTTTCCCTTACCGAAGGACCCATCCTTCCCTTACTAAAGGAGGTTGTTTTTCCCCTTGCATCTGAGGATGATGGTCCCTTCCCTTGATACAAAGGGCCTCTTAGCCCTTTACTTACAACTCATCTTAGAGTTGCATAAAACCTCATCTCTCATTGGTAACCTTAGAATCCTCACTGCAATTTGCATATCGTAGTATGTTGAGTGTGCAACTCAAACATAATCAGTATTAGGGAGGTCCTATTGTTACTAAAGAGGCACATTTTCTTTAAACATATCCTTTCTCTCTTTCTTTGAAAACATAACATTTCCTTTAAAACCTTTACTTTCATAAAATCCTTTCATAAACTTTGGAAAAATTCCCCACCTTCGCTAAGGAGGCATAGATAGGCGTCTTAAGTATCTTAGATAGCTTCTTAAGTAGAGTTTATCATTACATACATACAATCCCCGGTAGATGCAACAATCACATGAATGCAATTACTTACAAATCTACCCTTACTACTACTTACACATATATAAAGCACTAATCAATGGCAAGCAAGCAAGGAACAATCCTAAAAAGTAGATATATAAGCATACACACTCTTTTATTACATAAACTATTAATCATTCCTTGGCATTTGAAGGAGTCACTATCCTCCTTCCCCCAAAGAAGACTCCTCATCCATCATATATTATAACATACAAACATTGGGCGTATAATTGGAAAATAGATAAACATGATATGCTGTTCTAGGGGTATCTCGCTTAACAAAGGCATGGCCTCGCTTAGCGAGTGAGACCTTATTGCTTCGTGCTTTACAAAGGCACTTAGCAACTACTTGCAGGGGTTCCAAACCTATTTTCTAGACCATTTTTTGCATAGCAAGGATGGTCTTCAGTTAGGGAGTCTGCACGGAGCTTTTAGACTTGTTCTCTGCCAATTTTTGCTTAGTAAGAGGTAGCTCTTGCTTAGCAAGTCCAAACAGGACTTCTAGACTTGGCTTTTGTCAAAAATTTGCGTAGCTAAAATCAATTCACTATGCTAAAGTCATTTTCAATTAGCTAAACTCAAATTCGCTCAGCTGAAATGCCATTTTTGGTTCACAATTTCTTTGCAAATTTGTGATTCTAGCACCATTAATGGCCACCCAAGCTATTCAATGCACCATAAATGACTCAAAAATGATCCTTAATGCCTTTAAACATCCAACCAACATCAAACAACTCACCAATGCGAATCTACGAAAAATCCCCAAATCCTTTTTGTTAGGGTTCAAAACTCAAGCCCAGTTCAACCATGGAGGAATAACACAACCATGCAATGGGGAGGGGAAGGAGATGGAGATGAAGCACTCACCTCAGGGTATTGGTGGAGCTGACTTCTAAGGCTTGGGGATCTCTGCTCCTCTTCACATTTCTTTTCTTCTTCCTTTCCTTCTCCGTTCTTCTTCTCTTCCTTCTCTCTTCTTTTCTTTTCTTTTCCTCTTTCTCTCTCTAACTCTCCCTTCCCTTCCTCTCTTAAACCGTGTGAGTGTGTGTGGGCTTAGTGGGCCTCGGCCCACCTTGGGTCTCAACATCCTATTTGGGGCCTGTTATCTTATTCCTGTAAAGTCCTGACATAAAGGAAACTATTATTATTAATATCTATAAACAATCTTAATCATAATTATATTCTTATTTCTGTTATCCAAAATTGATAATGTTACATTAATTCCCAACATATTACTATATAATTATTTATATAATTTTAAATTCATGATTAAGTATATTAATTAATTCCCTTGCAAAATAACGACCTTAGAATTGAAATTATTACTTTTGCAAATAAAATTTACTTTAAAACCATATCCTATAAAGACATTGGATTGAGTTTCATTATTGATGTGAAGACTTTATTAATTATTATTTCTGTTGTCTATTGATGTTTAAAGCGGAGTTGAGGTTTAAGGTTAGTGCACACAAATTAAGAAACATTTAATAAGTGTAAAATATTAATGTATTTAGTTTAACATGCTCTTATTTATTATAAAATGTAAATGTCATTAGCAAGTATGACAACAGGGTGGATTTGACTTTTCTTGCCCCTGTCCCCACAAAAGTCAGGGTGAGTTCGAGTTTAAGTTTAAAAGAGGCTGGTTTAAAATTTTAAAACTTAGTTTCATCCTTGTCGATTTTTATTAGGTTTGAGAAAACCTGTGGGAAATTCGTCACACCTTTTTTTAACATTTTAATTTACTTATAAATTTTTAAATAAATCATATATTAAGTTATTAATTATATTTTAATCCAAACAACATATAAAATTAATAAATAACAAAGAACTTACAAATTTAAGAATTAAATTATATTTTAGTTGAATGTATAATTTTAAGTTTGTTATTTAAATATTTTTATAATTTAAATTATTTAACCATTAAAATAATTAGTTTATATTTTTAATAATTATAAAAAATGAAAATATAAAAATAAAATATTGACTCTAATATGTGTGTGTGTGTGCAGCAGGGCAGGTTTGGAGGCAAGGAGTTACATACTCGAACTCAGTTTTATAAGTTGACAAAAACTCGAACTTAAACTTAGTTAAAGTGAGTTTTACTCGTCAAAATCAAGTCGAGATCAGACACGTACCCACAAGTTCAAATTTACCTCCCATACCCAGTGGCTATTTGTTTGTTGTAGTTTTTTTAAATAGGTTTTAAGTACAATACTTCTCATAAAGATCAAATTTAGTTATTTTAAATAGAGGTATATTGGAAAGCAAATAATTAATGAAGTTTAAAATTTGTTAAAAACGTCAATAATTTTGGAATTAAAAAAAAAGTTTGAAATATATGGAGTAATAAACAATTTATAAATATCTTTATATGCCTTGAGACATTCTCTAGGTTTAGTGAGCTTCTAAAATTTAACTCACCTATAAACGTTATTTTTATAAAAAAAAAACATTATATATAAAAAAAAAATCCAAGAACATCAAATTATTTGGTGTGATAGACATGTAAATAGGCAAACCAGCTCATAACGTCCATTTGTTTTCTTCTCCAACCACTAGACAACATTGTATATAAGACAGTCCATTATTACAATATAAGCAACAGGCCATTCTAAGTTCAAAATACCACACCAATCAATGCCATCAAAGTGAATTTAGCAATGGGCATTTGGGTAACTTGAGTCAAAACGAAACAGAACCCTGTTTTTTCTATTCTTGAAAATTCAACCAACCGACTCTGCATAAACTTTCGTCGAATGTAACCCAACTGTCCCGTCAAGATTCATAAATTAGTTAAGCCCAACACAACCTGAAAGCACCAAAATACCCTTCTCAGAGATAAAACAAACGAGAAGAATCGTTCATTCTTCTTTTTTTCTCTTTCCTTCATCAAAATCGTAAAAGCAAACCATTTTTAATGAATAATGGGAACGTTTCAGAGCTTCAGAAAAGCCTATGGAGCTCTCAAGGACTCCACCAAGGTTGGCCTCGCCAAAGTCAATAGCGAATACAAGGTGATGTGATTTCTCCATTATATTATATACATAAACATGCATGCATGCATGCATACATATACATATGAATCTCTATTGTTTTCCTTTTTTTAAAAATAAAAATAAAAATTAACGTTTAGATTGATTGTGTTCCATTTTGTTTATGAAGGAGTTGGATATTGCAATTGTAAAGGCTACCAATCACGTGGAATACCCTCCCAAGGAACGTCATGTTCGAAGTACGTTAATATACGATATACTCATTCCTAATTCTCAATTTTTTTTCAATGTAAATTATGCTTTTACATTTTTACCGTCATACGTGTCATCATGAAACTTGTTTTACGTATGCTCTGGATCGTTGTTCATTTCTTGTTTATTTTCCTTGCTAATATTGTACAAAATATATAGAAAGATTACCAATATGTCATCTTTAAGGAATTATAAATCTGATCTGCTTTTGATTGCAAAGCTTATTTTCTCTCACATTTTTCTCTTCTGTATATAATTTGCCTTTAATTGTTTGCAGAAATATTCTATGCAACATCAGCGCATCAACCACGGGCAGATGTGGCATACTGCATTCACAAACTTTCCAAGAGACTGTGCAAGACGCGAAGTTGGATAGTAATTCCTTTTCATGATACTTAGCGCGCAGTTTGAGATATATATCTTGTCCTTTGAAAGCACTATGAACTAAACCATCTTAAGAACTTAAGTTTTTTTGACATGACATGGTAGAACATTATTAGTGTTCGAACAATTATTTTTGTGTGATTTGCTTTCCTCTTTGTGTAAAGAAACACTTCAATGATATCATGTGTGTAATCAATGACCTCTAAAATACATAGTGTAAATAGCGGTTTTAATGCTATTGCGAAACGAATGGGATGTGATGACATGTTCATCAATTATCAGAGTCCCATATGAAAGGGATAACCAGGGGCTAAATAATTCTTAAGATTCAACTCACACATTTAGAGAGAGGATTTACCCAGAGTTTTACTGAGAAAAAGAATTTTCATCATTGTATAACATTCATATTTCACTGAATATGAAATGACAGGTTGCTATAAAGATATTGATAGTCATTCATAGGACTTTGAGAGAGGGTGATCCTACCTTTAGAGAAGAGATTCTAAACTACGCACGCAGGGGATACATTCTCCAAATATCCAATTTCAAAGATGACTCAACCCCTCAAGGTAAATTAATTAGTTCTGCACGTTAATTTGTTGTAATTATTTGAATATCTTGACCCCTTTCTTTCTTATTCTATATTGTTCCATTTCATGACCAACTGAATTTCTCTTTGCAGCTTGGGATTGTTCTGCATGGGTTCGAACCTATGCACTATTTTTAGAAGAAAGACTTGAATGCTTTAGAGTCCTTAAATATGACATAGAATCTGAGCGTTTAACAAAATCATCACCAACTGCAACTAAAGTGTGTGCTTCGCCTTATTTTATCCACACTCAATATATATATATTTTTCTAGAGTCATATTTGTATGTTCAGAATATCACTAACTTTCAACTATGACAGGCACATACCAGAACTCGGTCGCTGGCTAGTGATGATCTGTTGGAGCAGTTACCTGCATTGCAGCAACTTCTATACCGCCTTATTGGTTGTCAGGTATGAATTAATGGGAAATTTCAGGTTTGATGCCTGTGGTTATGTCATATCCTTCCATTGAGTCACTATATTTTCTTATTCTAAGTTGACATTTACTTTGCTTTAACATCTTGTAGCCTGAAGGATGTGCTTATGGGAATTATCTAGTGCAGTATGCGTTGGCCCTGGTATGCATCTTTAGTATTTGCACTCTCCACATAATAACAGTTTGAGTATCATCTCAGAAAGTGTTTAGGTGCAATAGCATGACTAGATAATTGCGGATACCTTTACGCGTGCTCATATATGCACAGTTGAACTGGTATCTGTCAACAAGGAACAATTAGAATTATAAAAACTTGATGTAATTTATTAAGTGTTATTGGTGTTGTTTTCTAATTAGATTTGGAGTTTCACCTCAGTAACCTATACTAACCTTTATTATGTGAATTACTGAAACTAAACCCCAATTCTGATCGAAGAATAATACCAAAATCATCTAATTAAGAAAGTGCATCTAAATTTTATCTGAATTGTATCCGTATGAATCTTGCTATTGGATAATGTTACCCTCGAATAGAATCCATTGGATAAATGTCTTCCCTCTCCTAAATGAAGATCACAGTGATTTAATGAATTACAAGGTAGAATTGCTACCTTTAGAGAATTTTATCTGCTATAATTCAAAACTCTGGCAGCCTAATTCATCCACTACACATCGTTTAATTCGATGAAAAGAAATGAATTTTGATTATTTTTCAGTGCATCTCTTTACATGGACTTGTGTCTCATTTTGTCTCTTTTTTTTTGGCTTTGGCAATGTCATTTAGGTTTTGAAAGAGAGTTTCAAAATATACTGCGCACTCAATGATGGAATTATCAATCTTGTGGACATGGTAGTGTCTATCTCAGTTTAATTTTTTACTTGATCACTTTATTTGAATATTAAATTACTCTAACTAATGAAAAATGCAGTTCTTTGATATGTCAAGACATGACGCAGTGAAGGCTCTAAACATTTATAAAAGAGCTGGCCAACAGGTTTACAACGATGCTTTTCTTCAGAGACATTCTTGTTGATGTCCAATATGGATTGAGTCTTATGCTCTATAAGGTGCTGATGGTTTTTGTTACGAATACTATGCAGGCTGAGCATCTTGCTGACTTCTATGAATACTGCAAAGGCTTGGACCTTGCTAGGAATTTCCAATTTCCAACACTGAGACAGGTTCCTTTTGTTTGTTAGAGTAAGCCTCATGTGATATCATGAATGGAGGAATCTCACAAAGCTTTTTACTTTGATGAACAGCCGCCTCCCTCCTTCCTTGCAACTATGGAAGATTACATTAAAGAAGCACCTCAGACAGGCTATGTTAACAAGAGACTGGTAAGAAAAAGTGATGTACAAATTCCTTGAGGCATACTTGTGTGTGTGTTATACATGTTTTTATGTTAATTTGTACATGAACTTTACTGAACCAGTATGCATCTCTTTCTAACATGCATGATAAAGTGATAAAACTAGTAACTCCAATCCAAACTGAACTCCCTAATATTACAAATTACAGGACTTATGATATGCATTATGGTAGTTGAGGCTTTAGCCATTTCCTCAGGGAGGAAGAGCTGAAAAGGCCTTCAGTGTATTACGTCCTATGTTTAATAACAATAAGGAATGGCAAATCTCTCTAAAACATCTTAGCTATTAATAAAAAAAATTTAGAGTTACTAATTTATTTTGCATTGGCTTCCAAAGCATTTTTACACTTTTCCAAAACCTACTTCACAATTTATTCTTATAATTATAGCTAACTCAAATTTTGTATCCATGTTATTGTTTACTGGTTCTGCCACTTCTCACATGGCACTACCTTGTTAAGGTTTCATTATTTGCTATAACTGGCATCGTGGAGAAACCAATGTAACGGGGGGAAAAGTGCTAATTGTTCATAAACAAACTTGTTCTAATGCTTTCAACTATAGGTACTAATGTAATTATATTATATGGTTCATTAATAAATGTTATTCAACACCAGGAGTATCTGGAAAATGATGAATCGCCTAAAGAAGAATCAGAACCCAATGAACCTGAAGAGCCTCAAGAAAATGAGGAACAAGCTGAGGAAGTCAGTGAGGAAGAGCCAGAAGCAGAGGAAGAAGCACAACCTACGGAAGAAGAGGCTGAGCCTCCTCCTTTGATATCAACTGATGATGCTACAGATGATTTGCTGGTATGTGTTGGTTATAGACTAGTGTTCTGTATGCACGTTTGAGATGTTGGCTTGATAGAATATACATTTGTCCACCTTTGTAGGGTCTTAATGAAATAAATCCAAAGGCTATGGAACTGGAGGAAAACAATGCTATGGCTCTTGCAATTATACCACCTGGTGGTAAGGCCTAAAGTAAATTGATCGAGAAATATAAATTATTTCAGTACAAGCCTTGTCAGAGATTGCAATGTGCTTCATTAATGAATACTAGCATCTCAAAGTTTCAGAGATTTACTATTTAACAACAATACAATGCTTGTTTGGATTTCCTAATGTAAACAATTTATATGTACATTTGATATGCACATATGGAAATCCAAAAGAGTAAACAGTTTGTGGAAGGATTAGAAACAGTTGTCTCTTCAACTTAGCCACATGAAGCTAATAGATGGTAGATAGCCGTAGCAGAAAGATTAATATCCTATCAGTCATGACATTTTCATAACATGATTTTGTCTAAACTCCATGAGGATGCCTGTAGTATTTCTCTTTCGTTGTTCACATGCACTAACTAGGACTTGAGCCTAAGAAACTTATATTATTTTCTTTTCTTCTCTATATGTCAATCATGCCTATAATTAATTGAACCATATTTGCTGTTTGACACTTGATCCAATTCTAATTTGCAAGTTTATGTAGGAAATAATCCAAACAATCTTGCTTTGAGTAACATTGACGGGACTACTGGTTGGGAACTTGCACTGGTTACAACACCAAGTAACCATACCAGTCAAGCATCAGATCGCAAAATGGTTTGTTTCACTACTATACTACTATCAATTGCTTATCAGCCTTGAGTTTGTAACTCATCTCTTCATTTATGTGCTCACACTATAACTAGTGAGATTACTGCATATGATTGTCATCCCTACATAATTAGGCTATAGATACACTTTCACACAGGTCATTTGTAGAGATTTGTTTGAAAATGGCTTTTAAGTTTAGATGCCATATATAATCATGATTTAGTGTTGCATCAAGGTCATGGTGAATTGAGCTCTTACATATTTTTTACATCACCCCCAAATTTAATTATCTCTTTCTTTTCTTAACATAAAAGGAGGGGAGTAGAATAGTGTAAAAAAATTAATGGTATGAGAGAAACATTATTCTTAGCTCAATGTGATTATAGGTTACAGGTCATGTTGCGAAAAAATAACACGGTTCTCTTTCCCTCCTTTACTGTTGAGTCAGGCTGGTGGTTTTGACAAGCTATTACTGGACAGTCTGTATGAAGATGAAAATTCCAGGAGACAACTTCAACTCCAAAATGCAGGTTATGGACATGGGGGAACAATGGCTATACAGAACCCATTTGATCATTATAACCAGCATGATCCATTTGCAATGTCCAACAACATAGCACCTCCACCCAATGTGCAAATGGCACTAATGGCTCAACAACAGCAGCAGCAACAAATGATGTTCCAGCAGCAGCAAATGATGTACCAACCACAACAACAGCACAACATGATGATGGTCCCTCACCAGCAGCAACCACATAACCAATACCCTCAACAGATGCAGGCTTCAGGTTCTCATAATCCATTTGGAGATCCCTTACCCGTACAAAACTATCAACATAGTTCCATGCCCCAACAGGGAAATCACAATTTAATGTAGAGCCTGCCTTCTTTGCCACTTGATCCTCCCCTTTCCTCACCCCAACTTTCCACAACAAAAAAAATGTATTCTCGTTGGTTACAGTAGCGTAACATTTTTTTGTCATATTGGAATTCTTTAATTAATTGTTGTCTAGTGAATAACATATTTAATTTTTTTTTCATTTGTAATTATCAATGGTTCATTTAGACAAATTATTGTCTCACACTAGATCTAGTAATACACTTGCTTCGTTGCTTCTTAAGCATTCAGATATTTTCCTGTGAAAACAAACAGTGAATGAAAAATCATGATGTGTGTGGGCTCATTGAAAATTCGACAAGCTTAGACGCTTCACAGAGAAAAGATAACATTAACAAAACAAAGTAATTCATTTGCATTAATTTTTCTTTTTTTTTTTGACATATTGCATTAATTAATTAATTTATAAAAAAAATTACGCAATTAATTAATTAATTTTTCTTGTAAATTAAAAAAGAGATACATAACTTTGTTTTGACGAAAAACTGTATCAATATTGTGACATGATTTTTGTCAATTATCAAATCCTTACCTTTTTCTATTCTTTAATTTTTCATTTTTAATGCAAGAGAAAACATCTTTAATTCATTATTTAACCAATTACGTGTAATCATTTTTTTTAACTTAATTCGTGCAAGAGTCCTTCACACTTATAGTAATTCTCTTTTAGAAAAATCAATAATATTAAAAAGCATGGAATTTTTTTCCGATATGTGTGAAAATTCGACGCAGCTTGTATAACATTGAAAAGTACTGTTTTCCTTAGGTTATGGGTATTCTAACATTAACCTTAATCAGGGTTTTAAGCAATTAAAAAAATATATATTACATCAAATATTTTAAAAAATTTATCCCAATACTTAACATCATTATTTATTATGATCCATATATTAAAAATCTCTAAACATGTAATTGGTTCTCGAAAGTGTTAGCGTGCTAACAAGACTTGTGAATAATTTCATCCTTTAAATGAATAATATATATAAATATTTTTTTTCAATAATTAAATTGTATAAGACATTGATTAACATTTTGCATTGTGTATTACCTCGTTATTTTGATTTGTTCCGGTTGGTTATCAGCATTTATAATATTTTTGTTCAAGACAGTTTTACTGATGGACAAATAAAATGTTCAATTTACAATCCCTGAACTATTGGTGCTACGAGTTTCAGAGTCCAATAATATATGATTCTTTTAACATTTTGACTATTCATTAGGAAGTTAAACAACATGATAATTTCCCAACATATATTTTATTTACTTCCATAATATATTGTTTTTAAGAATTATTCTTATTTTTATTATTTCACGTTACTTATCTTGAATATTCAATTTTATTTTTATTTATAATTTTTTATATCTATCAAATATTATTTCTCAATTTTAGGGTTAATTTGATTTAAATTTTAATTCTCGATACACTATATCAATTTGAAAATATCTTTCTTTTTTAGATAAACTGAATTTTAAGGTTATTATAACATTAGTCAATCTTTTGAATATATTTTTAAATTTTGACACATTATGTCAATAAAGATGATGTGTCTTGATTTTAATAATTTATTTCCATAATTTTTCTCAATTTTAAAATTCATCTCTTGTTAATACAATAGAATGTTTAAATTTATTATTAACCATAAAAATATTTAATATATTCTAAATTTATTTTTATTATAAATTATATTTAAATTAAAAATTATCTGTACAATGCACGGAAAAGTTGCTAGTTGGGTTATAAATATAAGGGCTTTGGTAGTTAAAGAATTAATAAATCAAAAATAAATTATGATAAGAGTGCATTAATAATATTTTTCAATAAAAACTTTCTACCTTAATTCTTTAATTAATACCATTAATATTTTGTGATAAAAATAAAATAAGACAACCCATATTCCGTCTTTCGCACTTAGTATTTGAAAATATGATTAAAATTGAAAACATGCCATTTTTCATCTGTCGCTACATAAAGATCATCCATTCCTCATGATGTTGCTATTCACCTCTGAACAACACAAGTGCAATTTGTAGCTCTATTTCCAATCTGTTATTTCTTCTTAAAGATCATAATGATATTATCATTTGCAGAGAGGTATAGGATTCTGTAACACACAGCTGTACCAGCAATCACGAACCTACCTATCCCGAATTTTGCTTTCTGAAAAGTGTAAGTTTTATTGACTTGTAACTTGAAATTAAAAGCACAAATAAATATGACAATTGAACTCACACTAAATAGTTACGTATAAGAATTACTTATAATAATAATAATAATAATAGGTTTTACTCATCAAGTATATCTAAATTCGTATCTGAATAATTTACTCATAAAATTTTACAAATATGAGTGTGAGTCCAGATATTATATTATATAATTATATATGAAAAAATATAATTTATAAATGACATATTTATTATATGAGTTTAATGGTTATGCACTGTCAATGTAAAAAATTTTACATTGTCATCCAATCAGAAATCAGCATTAATATAATTTTTAAAGTATTTATTATAAAAGTCAACTTACAATAAATAGTGGTCTATGATTAGATGACACTGTAAAACTACTTTACATTGTCAGTGCATGACCATTAAACTCTTATTATATTATATAACTAAAGTTTAAAAGATATTTGAATGTTTTATAAATTAAATTAAATGTTATATTTTTAATTATTATTTTTATGATTAATTATAATATTAAAGTAATACTGTTGTTTTACCAATTTACCAAATATATATATATATATATATATATATATATATATATATATATATATATTATTTATTTATTTATTTATTTATTTGATTAAAATACAGGTGATAGCTTTAAATATATATCTATAAATAGGCAAATATTGGTACGCATAGTCTTTGTGGAGGCAAATAGGCCTGTATAGAACAACAGTTAGCGAGGCATGCAAAGGTGCTAAAAAGAATGTTAAGTAGTAGCTCCCTGAATTATTTAAAAAAATTTAACTAAATCTCCAAACTAAAAAAATTTATAATTAGATTCTTGATTTTGTAAAATTTTTATAATTAAGTCTCTAAAGTTTTAAAAAATGATAATTTCAAGCTACCATAAATTAACATCAAAGACTTAATTACAAAAAAATTATAAAATTAAAAACCCAATTACAATTTTTTTTAATTTAAAGACTTAATTAAAATTTTCTAAATAGTACATAGATCCACTAGTTAATTTAACCTAAAAAAAAAACCTCTTTCGTACCTCACCTTCACGGCTTTACCTGCACCCAAGTATGTTGGGTGTGTACCTTTTATTTGTAACTGTTAAAGTCTTTTACACTGCCATTTAACTACAAATTGACATATATACTTGTTGACTTTTATAATAACATTAAAAATCATATTAAAATAATTTCTGATTGATGAACATTAATAAAATAAAAATCCCCTGAAAATACATGTGTACTAAACTTACTCGGGAAACTCTATGCTTTAACCAAAATATGAAGAAGTACGTAAAACTCTCCCAGCATTGTCCCATTTCATAGCAACAATTCTTGTTTGGAGGTATGTAGGTGATCTTATCAACAATTCTTGTTTCTTAACATGTTGCTTTGTGGTTCGTTTGCCTTGCGGCCTTTCAATGGGAAACCATTTCTTCAAAGACAAAATAACAGGGACCGGGGGTTAAGAAGAAGAGAGTGGAACTTAATGCTAAAATTCAAGCTAGGGTGTGAATTCAATGAAGCTTTTAATGTGTTCCCCCCATGAAGTCTATTACACTTTTGTACTCCAAAGAAAAGTCTATTACAATTATATATACATGAATATAATATATGTTCACTAAATTGAACAAGTGCTTGCTGGTTTAGAGGAACATTCTAAAATGTCTTTGTTTTATTAGTTGGATAAATATGTACATTCAGCCTAACATTGCAAATATTCAACATAGACGGATAAACAGATCAATGTTGAGTCAAGTAGAGTGAGATGGGTTTAATCCCAAAACAACCACCAGTTCTGCATCTAAAGGAATTTCCATTTGACACGCATTGTCCTTTTCAATCTCCAAGAGTTTAGTTTCTCTCCCTTGCTTTTTTTTGGACTTCTCAATGAGCTTATGTTGCACCATGAAAATCCTACAAAATAAGTGTTCAGCTTGGTACATTACATGGGCAAACAACACAATACAAAGGCAATGTTCATTATGCAGATTTTGAACTACAAAATCATATGACTACCAAAAACTTTATTTCTCTTTCATCTGGAGATGTCCCCGGTTCCCCAAACAAAAAAATAGGGATTAAAGAATGTGAAATAAGCCGTGTTACCACCCACAGCCAAAAAAGGACTAGACAATAGAAATACAGATGATAAACATTGTTATGGTAGACCCAAGGCAAATAAAGAGAACATCTGCACAAAAGATGTAGTTAGTTGTTTACACTTCCCCCAGTTTCTTCTATACTGCCTTGGCTCACTTATATTTCTAAGACATTCCTCATAAAATAGGTACACTATCATACACCATCAAAACTTAGAATCATTGTGCAGTAGCATGGCAATAGTGTCAACCCATCAATGCATAATATTAATATATTATGGTAATCTGTTATTTTTTACCTATAGATTTGACAATAATTATGTAATTTAGGATTTTGATATCTTTCCTTAATTTTAGAGATTTTATCTTTGACAAAATATCTATTTTAAGGGATTTTGTATTTTATTGAGATTATGTATCTAAATAGGATTTATCTAGGACCTTTGTTATCTTTGTGTTACCATACCTATAAGTTATTCAGACTTCTGCATAATTGATTATTGATATTTTGCTTTCCTTCAGAAAAAGAATGAAAGAAGCTATTACACATTTTAAAATTATCATCTTCATTGGTTTCATTGTTTTGAATTCCATCTCTGATATCTCCTCCTTTTGCTTTTCCTATCAAAACCATGCATTAATATTAGGTACGCAGGTCGTAAATTAGCACATGTTATAAGAAACTTTGAAAAATTCCTCCTCTACCCCACCCTCTTCTTTTTACATGACACGCATTACCATTTCCTATGTTACCCATCAAAAAACCAAAAGTTGATTTTCACTATAATAGTCCACAAATAAAAGCATAGACACAGTAGAAACTTCCAAGCTAAAGAAGAAGCTTGCTCACTGCAGCAACTGGCTTAGTAAAATTACGGTTCATCCCTCCTCATCTTCTGACTGAGCTACATTTTCTGAAAATGTCAGAACCTTCACTTTCACAGTTCCCTCCATTCCGTCTGGGCTACTTATCTCCATATCAGTATCCTCACCATCAGTGGGTTCATTCCCTGAAGTCAAAAAGACAAGCACATAGAATTGTTTGAGCTCACAAATCACAATATTTTCATCCACCCCAAAAAGTGCAAAATGCTTTCATTGTTTCATTTGCAGTCTTCAATGTAGAATAATTATTGTCTTACAGTGAGCCTAATGTTCAATTCAAATCAACAACTTTTTACACAAGAGACTTATGAACAACAAAATAAGTCAATATTCTGATCCTCAGAGGTTCATTAACTGGTTAGCAATGGCCATTAGAGTGCATAGGCGGATAGGCCGATCCATCCCCTCATAACTACATAATTCATTCCTACTTCCTAGAATGCCAATAGTGCAAAACACCCATCACATTGCTTTTCAGGTTCCAAGTTTCACATTTTTAACACACAAATAACACAACTGCATCCCACCAGGCAATTTAAACTAAAAACTAAACTAACAGCAATAACCATTCATTCATAAATACATATCACTTTCTACTGCCACTCACCAACAAAACGGAGCAGAATCTAATGAAAAACATTCAAAATTTTAATAGGATTAAGTTGCACTAAAATTAAGCCACTTCAAAAACAATGCGCAATCAGCATTAGAACCATTAGTTAGCACCTGTTTAACCAAAAAATTACGCCTAAAAATTAAGACATGGTCAATTTTATTTTTTTTGTTAAAATCATGCCTCCCCGTCTCCCCCCCAAATCATAACCGAAAGAGGGAAAAAAAAGAAAAGCTTTTGTCGTTGCAGAAAGGTCCTTGTTCTAGTATGTGATAAAGAAAAGACCCAAATCAATCAATAAGAAAAGACCCATCTTCAGCACCGGCACAAAACTGCAAGAAGAAACAAGCCCTACCCCCAAACCAATCAAATAAAAAACACACCCAAGTCTTTTTTCCCCTTAATTTCCCCGAACATAAAACCGAGGGGGGGGGGGGGGGGGGGGGTGGGTGTTGGTGGGTTGAGGAAGCACCAATTTTATTTATTTATTCACCCAGTTACACAATAAACCCCAAAAAAAGAAGAAGAAATTTTGAGGAGGGCGGGGGATGAGTTCCCATTGATGAAGAACCAAGCACCACCCCCAAACCAATCAATAAAAAACACAACCATGTCTTTTTTTTTTTTCTTCCCCTCAATTTCCCCGAACGCAAGAAAAAGAAAAAGGCAGCAATTTATTTATTATTTTAGTTATTTATCGACCCAATTACGCAAACAAGCGAAAAACGAAATTTTGAGATATGCGGGGTGGGAGTTAGATACCATCGATGAAGAAATTGGAGGAGGGCCAGCCGCGGAGGGTGGAGAGGAGGGGCGAGTCGCGGGGGCGGCGGGTGTCTTCGTGGGTGAGCTTGTGGACGAGGTCGACGACGTTGGCGGGCGAGGGGCGCGGCGGGACCCAGAAGGAGGACCCCGGGACGAAGGGGAGCCAGTCCGGGGTGGCCTTCTTCACCAGGATGCGGTGGATCAGGTCGTCGAAGTGCTTCAGCGCCACGTCGTACTCCGCCATGTCCACCTCCGTCACCTGCGGCTGCGCCTTGCTCGATCGCTGCCGGAGGGGGACCGCCACCGACGGGACTCGGCGGAGCGCCGCCGCCTTCGACAGGAAACCGCCCATCATCGTCATGGTTTGATGGTTGACAAAAAGAGAGAGAAAGAAAGATACGAGATTGGTTGCTTGTAAATATAAAAGAGAGAGAGAGAGAGAGGGGGGGCTCGGTTTGGTAGGGATGGGAATGAATGAGAAACGGTGTCTTCTAGAGCTGTACGGATGGATGAATACAAATGGACTTACTTATCATGGAAAATATACACAACAACTTAGTATCAATTGTCCTATATCCAATCAATTTTAACAACATTATTTAACCACACCCGGTAGTATTTACAGGCAAATTCAACGGTGGTGATTCACCACCTTTCAAAATAATTAAATACATGAATAAAAAAAATTAGCAGTTAAAATTGTTATGGTGAACCATTTGATGTGCTTCACTACTGTAAAAGCCGCCATATTTACAAACGCGTGAAAGTTTGTTTGGAGTGGTTTAGTGGTAAGGAATGAGGATAAAAGGTTGTGTTTGAAAAATTAGCTTATAAGTTAGCTGAAAGTTTATAAGTTGGAGTTTACAAGCTATAAGGTAGGAATTGAAAAGCTGAAAACTTATAAGCTAACTGATTGAATTCATCCTATCTATCTTATATATTACATGAGAACAATTATTTTGAACAAAAGCGTTTTTAGCTACTATTCTTCAATAAAAGCGTTTTTAGCTGTCATTATTTAATGAGAGTGTTTTTAGGGATTTTTTTAATCTCTTATCTCTTTCAATCTACCATTTTCAATATATTTAGTTCTAAATTGAATTTTAATATATTTTTAAAAAAATATCAATAATTAAAAATTAACATTGTATTACAATAATTGTGTTTTGGGACCGACCTAGACTCTTAAGCCGACGATGCTTTTTCCAAACATCACCGGTTTTGGGGCAACTGTTTTGGAAGTTACTGAGACACTCAGCTTTAAGTCGGGCTACATGTTGCCTACCCCGACTGGCACAACAATGGATACCTCAAATAGCAATTCCTTGCCCCAGTCTGACTTTACATTTATCCCGGCACAACATGGAAAGCGCCTAACGACAAGGAAAGTGTGTAATAAGGCACCCAAATGCATGCTGCCATGTGGCACCTAACTTCAACAGAATTTTCCTCCAAAACACTCTATATAAAGGACTTCACACTCACTAGGTACATAGGCTTTCTCTCTCATTCTCACTCGCATTTGCACCCTTACTGACTTAAACATCGGAGTCCTTGTAGGTGCCACCATCGGAGACGCCAACAACCATCGTGGGAGCTCACCAGAGATCTTCTCTTATGTTCACCACACAACATTGGCGCCATTTGTGGGAATCGTTTTTTGATTCTCTTCATTTTCTTCATTGCTTAGAGATCTGATCATGATGGTTAGCATAAGAAATCGTAAGTCTGTCGTGGCACCTTCGCCACCAAAGCTCCCACCACTATCACCTAGGGATCATGTAGTCGCTTCTGCCACACCTAAAGCGGTCCCCAACATGAATGGTGTTCTGGCACCATCAATCATCATGGCTGACCTCGCTACACTATTGTAACAACAGAGAAAGGCGTTGAAAGAGTAGGAGAAGATTATCGCGAAGCTTCGAGCGGAGAGGGAGAGCAAGAAAGTTATGGAGAATACTTATGATCATGCTGAGAGATCTGCTGCATCCGCTCTAAGACCAGGTCATGTTGCACCGGAGATGCATGACATGCATATGGTGATGGAGATGAATGAGGATGACAAGATGGTTCTATTCAACCTTCTTTTCTCCACGAGAATTCTGAATTTGCAAGTTCTGAAGCAGCTTCAGCAACTGCCTTCGTTGGAATTATATGATGGATCTGCAATTCCAAATGATCACCTCTCGGTGTTTGAGTCGGCTATATCCTACAAAGGAGCTTCCGCCTTGTTAATATGCAGAGCGTTCCCGTTCTCGCTGAAGGGAATAGCGTTGAAGTGGTTTTAGTCTCTAAAGCCGAGATCCATTGATTCATGGATGACGTAGAGAGAAAAATTTAAGACCGCCTTTGCAACCAGCAAGGCTAGACCAACAACTGAGGTAGATTTAAAGAGGATCCGCCAAGGCGCGGACTAGCTGTTGCGAGACTATATTATCAGGTTTAATCAAGAGGCAAGGGCGGTTGAGAACCTGCAACCTAGAGTGGTGTTGATGTTGGCTAAGGACGGGGTGAAGGAAGGCTCACCTTTCTTTATGTCAATTGCTAAAACACCTTTGACTTCAATGGAGGAATTTCTGAAGAAGGCAAAGAAATAGATTAACTATGAGAATGTGTTGGATGCCGGGAAAGTGAAGACGGCCGAGAACGCAACACAAAAGAAGAATCTGCAATCAAAGGCAGACAAACTACCGCATCATGAGGACCGGGATTTATACAAAGGAGGACCAAGGTTCACAAACTATACGCCGTTAAATGCCTCTAGGGAAAGAATCTTGAATGAGGTATACAACGTAGAGTTTGTGGAAGAAGGGATAAAACCCTCAAAGCCAATAAAAAACAAAGAATGAGGAGATAAGTCCAAATATATTCGATATCAGAGGGCACCGGGCATGACACTGACGAGTGTTTTCAGCTGAAGGACACCATTGAGTTGTTGATTAGGTGAGGAAGACTCAGTCGCTTTGTAAAGCAGAATGGCAGCAATCGCGACAGAGGACGACATTCCTCACCACCTAGGAGGGATAGAACAAGAAGCCCTAAGAGGGAGCGCTCCCCATCCTGCAGGGAAAGATCACCATGCTGGTATAGTCCTGTGAGAAGTTGTTTCGCACCTCGGCCATCGCGGGATAATGATGAGGTACAGGTCATCCACTGTCAATCACCATGAAAATCATCATCCCGACGCCCCGTAAGAGCCCCAACTCATTCTCCCGCAAGGAGCCATGAGATTATATATGTTATAGCCAACAACTTTTCAGGGGGAGGTCTGTCGAATAGTGCAAGAAAAAGGCACACTAGAGAAGTATTGACAACCTCTTCTGGGGTTCGTGTTGGTGATAACCCTGCAAAGAAGAGGGCATCACCCCTTATTTTCGATGACTCTGATTACACTGATGTCGTCCCAAACCATGACGATCCTTTAGTAGTGAATGCTCTTATGGTGAATAAGGAGGTCCATAGGCTATTAGTGGACATCGGAAGTTTAGCCAACGTTATGTTTTACGAACTCTTCAAGAAGCTGAAGATTCCGGAGTTCGAATTGATGCCTTATAACGAAGATCTAATCGGATTCTCAGGGTACTGCATTACGCCGATGGGGTACATAAAGTTGCACGTGACTTTTGGAAAGCCGCCCCACACAAAAACTGTAACCACTCTATTTATAGTGGTAGATGCTAAGTCTTCTTACAATGCCATCTTGGGAAAACCGACTCTGAACGCTTTAGGAGCTGTCATCTCGGTCTCGCATTTAGCCATGAAGTTCGTGGGAGATAACATAGAGGTAGTCACCTTTCGAGGAAATCACAAAAAGGCCAGGGAATGCTATAAGGAGTCCCTAAAAATGGGCCCTAAGCCCGAGATGGAATACAAGCCCAACCCTAGAAAAGGTGAAATGCTTTTAACAGAGTTGGATTGTCAAGATGAGATAAAGCTAGATACCCCGTCCAAAGCCTGAAGGAGAGTGCATCTCAGTCAAGATTGGGAAAGAAAGTGACTAGGTCGTTAGAAGTGGTGCCGACCTGGATGAGAGAATGAAGGAGGATCTCTTGACACTTATGAAGAGCAACACCGACTTATTCGCTTGGAAACCGGCAAACATGCCTAGAATAGACCCCAATCTATTTTGCCATCAATTAGAAATGGATCCCTCGGTGAAGCTGGTATGTCAACGAAGGAGAATATGGCCTTGAAAGGTTTACAGGAGATCGATAGACAAGTTGAGGAGCTGCTGAAAGCAGGGTTTGTCCGAGAGGTGAAGTATACTACTTGGCTTGCCAATATGGTGCTCGTTAGGAAACAAAATGGTAAATGGAAGATATGTGTTGATTACATCGACCTTAACAAGCGCTACCCAAAAGACTCATATCCTCTCCCCAATATCGACAAGCTGGTAGATGGTTCTTCCGGGTTTCGTTATCTATCTTTCATGGAAGCTTATTCCAGATACAACCAAATACCTTTATACCCGGGCGATCAGGAGAAAATGGCTTTCATGACTGAGAAGGCCAATTACTATTATAAGGTCATGTCTTTCAGGTTAAAGAACGTCGGGACCACATATTAGAGGATGATGAATAAGATGTTTAAGGCGCAGATAGGGTAAAACGTAGAAGTATACGTCGATGATATGATTGTAAAGAGTGCTACCCCTGAGACACATCTTCTAGATTTAGAAGAAACCTTCACCCAACTAGCAAAGTACAACATGAGACTAAACCCCAACAAATCTATGTTCGGTGTTTCAGCCGAAGTTTTTTTGGGGGATATGCTATCTAAAAAGGGCATGGAGTTAAACTTGGACAAATGCTAGACTATACTGGAAATGAAGAGCACTCAGAATGTAAAGGAGGTCCAGAAATTGATAAGGCGGTTAGTTGCGTTGACGAGGTTCATAGCTAGATTGGCATAAAATGCTCTTCCCTTTTTTCGGCTTTTAAGGAAAGGGAAACCTTTTGAATGGACTGAAGATTGTGAAGCTACATTTAGAAGGTTGAAGAGACTTTGTCATCCCCCCCTCTACTCACCAAACCCGAGTTAGGTGAGGTCTTGTACTTGTATTTAGTTGTGGCCAACAAAGCTGTGAGTGCCACATTAATACGAGAGACATTGGAAGGACAAAAGCCGATCTACTTTGTAAGCAGGGCTCTCCAAGGAGCTGAACCGAGATATCCCAAGATGGAAAAGAATGTATTCGCTTTGGTGATGGCAGTAAGACGATTAAGACCATACTTTTAGTAACATCAAATTGTAGTAAGAACGGATCAGCCAATTTGACATATTTTGCATAGGCCCGAACTAGCGAGGAGGATGATGACTTGGGCCATAGAGTTGTCAGAATATATGATTCAGTATGAACCAAGGCAGGCACTGGAAGCCTAAGCGCTAGCTGACTTCATTGCAGAATTGACTCCTACAAAATCTTCATCTAGAACTTTGACCTGGACTCTTTTTGTTGATAGGTCATCCAATGTAAAAGGAAGCAAAGCTAGTATAATGCTGGAATCGACGGACGGCGTTGTGCTGGAGTAGTCTTTGACTTTTGCGTTCCCCACTTCTAATAACCAAGTAGAATATAAGGTATGTATGGCTAAACTCATTATGGTAGCTGACATTGGTGTCACTTTGTTGCACGTATGCAGTGATTCTCAATTGATGATTTCACAGATTAATAGGGCGTACCAAGCTAAAGAGCCAATATTGCAAAAATACCTGGCAAAAGTCAAGACTTTCCTCACAAAATTCGATAGTATAGACTTCGTCTACATCCCCTAGGAGAAGAATGTTAAGGCAGACATCCTATCCAAGCTGGCTAGCACAAAGTCTTCTAACAATAATAGGACAGTCATTCAACAGACAATTCACAAACCTAACCTTGTGATCGCAGTAGTAGAGTCGGAATAGAGTTGGATGTTCCCTATTATTGACTATCTGAAAGAAAACATCACTCCAGAAGACAAGAAGGAAGCAAGGAGGCTAGAAAGGTCAACGACTCATTTCTGTATTATTAATGACAAACTTTATCGGCACGGTTTCTCCTAACCCCTGCTCAGATGTTTGACAAACCCGGAGTCTGAATACGTGATGGCGGAAATACATGAAGGATGTTGCAGCTAACACTTGGGGGGCAGAGAACTAGCCAAGAAGATACTTAGAGCAAGCTATTATTGGTCGACATTAGAAAGCGATGCCATGGAGTTCATAAAAAATATGATAAATGCCAAAAATGCTCCGACATTCATCTCACGCCCCCTGAAGATTTGAGTACAATCATTTCCCCTTGGCCTTTCATTTGATGGGGGATTGACATACCTGGCCCCTTTCCAAAGGCGCCCGATCAAGTAAAATATTTGGTGGTAGCGATTGACTACTTTACCAAATGGATTGAAGCAAAGGCACTAGCCATTATCACGGCAAGGAATGTCAAGAACTTTGTATTCCAACAGATTATTTGTAGATTCAGAATACCGGATGTTCTAGTATCAAACAACGATACACAGTTCACAGATAGAAGCTTCCAAGAATTCTTGGTTGGGTTAAAGATAAAGCAACACTTTACGTCAGTTGAACATCCCCAAACAAACGGGCAGGCAGAAGTGGTAAATCGAGTCATTCTTCGAGGACTCAGACAGTGTTTAGAAGAAGCGAAGGGATGTTGGGTTGACCAACCACCGCATGTCCTATGGGCATACCGCACAACCCCTCATTCTTTCACTAGAGAGTCTCCTTTTTTCTTTACTTATAGCATAAAGGCAATGATTTCGGTAAAAATCGAAGAGCCGACATGATCTCAGCAAAAATCCAAGAGCCGACGTGGAGACTGGCTAACCTGAGACTTGAAAATAATGCGGATTGCTGCGGACCAAGTTAGATGTCACAAAAGAAAGGAGGGAAGTCGTCGCCATAAGAGAAGTAGCTTTAAAAAGACAGGTTGTGGCGAGATACAACAAAAAGGTCGTCCCTCGTGCCTTCAAGCTTGGAGATCTGGTATTAAGGCGTGCCGACATCGAGGGGAAAAATGCCAGGCAAGGGAAGCTGGTTGAGAAATGGGAAAGCCCATATCGAGTTACCTCTAAGACTGACATAGGTGCATATGTGCTAGACATGCTACCCAAGATTGCCATCCTACGAACATGGAATGCGGGTAACCTTAGACGGTACTATAGTTGAGGCATGATCGGTAATAAAGCTCAAATAACTTTTGGTTTTGATTTCATAGTTTAAGCTTGTAGTATAGTTGGGCTGAGTTGCATACTATAATTCGTGGCTCTTGTAATATTTTTTGCCCCACGTGATTAATAAAACGAGAGTTTTTTTGGCTTAGAAAGCTAAACGCAGGATCAAACAAAAGTGCACAAAGAAGAAAAGGGCAAGGAAAGAGAGAAAGACCCCACCTTGTGTACGTGGATTCGCTCCAACCAAGGTGGGATAAAACACTACCTCGTGTACGTGGATTTGCTCCAGTTGGGATAGGAAAATCATTATCCCGTGTACGTGGATTCGCTTCAGCCGAGGTAGGAAGATAACCACCCCGTGTACGTGGATTTACTCCAGCTAGGGTAGGAAAATCACTATCCCATGTACATGGATTAGCTCTAGCTGGGATAGTAAGATAACCGCCCTGTATACGTAGATTCGCTCTAGCCGAGGTGGAGTCGAAATGACAGGGAATCAAGAAGCGTGCAAAGACTAAAAACAACGTCAAGAAGACAAAGTGAGATAATTAAAATACTAACAAAGGAGTGTAAAGCTAAAGCGCAAGGCACTAGTGGTAAAGTATTATGAAAAGGCATTGAAATGTGATACAATATCCAACGTTAGCAAGTTATGAGAATTAATAAGACAAAAGGAGACAATAAATGAAGGCGTTGAAGTATACACATTATATTCAGACTATTCAAATCGTATACAAGTTTTTCAAAAGCAATGAAGTACAATGAAAACTTAAAAGTTACAAATAAAACCGACATCTCAGCCCTTCAGTGTCTAGCATTGGCAGCACTTTCATCAACATCCCCATGGTGAAAGGCATCGACGTCTCCAAGGGCAAGATCATCACCTAGAACCTCAACCTCGTTCGAATGAGGGATTGTTGGCGTCACCTATGGGGTCGATATGAAACTGTCTGCAAGCTGCCCTTCAACATCTTGATTGTCAGCGTGGGACTCAGAATCGACCCCAATTCTCTAGTGCCCCAAATTGGCTTCAGCTTCTTCCTTGGCATCGTCTTCAAGGTCGAAACCAGCGATAGGGATAGCAAGATTTGCCAGTATCATCTCACCATTCATATTTGCATGCCAAACGCCATCAATAACTTTACAGTCAAGTCGGGCACATCCTATGTCCATGTCTCGCTAGAGGAGGTAGTGCACTTGTTCCATCGTGTTTTCAAAGGAGAGTTGGACGGACTCTATCTAGCAACAGTGCATCAGTTGAGATTCCTCCTAAGAAGATGCCACACCAACTTCTAACTCCCACACCCTAGCTTCAAGATCTTGAACTTTGTTTTCTGAAGCTTTGAGTTTGGAAGAAAGATTTAAATCTAGTTGAACATATTTCGCGTTAGCAACGGACAACTTCTTGGAAGTCGGTTTCAGCCCTCTCCAACTGCATTTTCTCTTCCGCCAGCTGCTCCTTTAAAGATCACACGTCCTCCTCCAACTTAGCGATACGATGGCCAAATTCCTCTTTGGCCTTATGCGCCCTATCTTTAGCTTGTTTTAGCCAGGATATAATAGCATCTTTCTTGGCCAAGACATCTAGAGGGTTCTTATCGTCGCAAGCCTCCCTCATCAGCACGTATTGAGTATATTTGCAAAACATGTGGCTGAAGAGGAGGGCTAAGCCTTTGAGCCCACCTTGCAGCGTTCAATTCGCCTATAATAGTGTTTTCAAAAACAACCGAGTTCCCAACCAAGATTTGCTGGTCGTCCTTTTCAACAACAGAGAGAGAGGAAGGGTCACCCCTTCGCCTCTTTGATGGTGGCTCCTCCCCTTACACCTTGTTTCTCATTACTCTTTTATCGGCTGCCCAGGTAGTTGGTACGTCAGCAGGAACAACTTCAGAAAGCCCAACAGCCAGCACATCAACTTCAGAAGAAGCCACCTTAGTGGTAGTTGGCTTAGGAAAAATTGCCGAAGGTCTAGACTCGGCCTCCCGGATCAAAATTCCCTTTATTGTCGGACAAGTATGAGGGGCAAAAACCTTGACTTTCTCAGCAACAACAACCTTTTGCTTCACTTTGCCCTTCCTTGACTCCTTAGACTTCGCTGCCTTCTCCTTTTGAAGGGCCAATACAAAGTCGGCCATTTTGGATTTCACCATTTTTTCTGCAAGAAAACATATGAACTTGGTCAAGCTGAATTGACAAAACCTTCACACAAACACACCAAAATTTTTTCGATATTCAGAAGGAGTAGTGCCAATTAACCATTGACACGAATCTGGTCTTGTAAATTCTTTATCATCTCAAAAAATTGATCCCGGGCTCGGGTCTCCTCCGAGGTCAGATCAGCATCCCGGATTAAAAATCTGTCGGAATCCAAGCAATAATGGTCATATGACCAGTATAGTGGAAACCGGGGTTTGGTCACATTCTCTCCATCATCACGCACAATAAAAATGGCCTCCTAATTTTCCGCGTGGGGTCGAAGGAAGAAGAATTTATCTTTGTACTCTTTGTAGGACTCATGGAAGGGCTTTAGTAATGCCCGACTGTAGACTCTACGAAGTGACACGAAGGAAAATTTGTTGTAATACATCTGGCGGATGGGAGAAAAATAATATAAAAACAAGTTTCATGTGCAGATTACCTTTTCCTAGCTACATATATTCTCGAATGCCACAATGAATGCCTAAGAATACGGATGCAATTTCGAAGGGGTGACATTAAGAAAATTTAGAATGGACACTTGGAAGTCCGTAAATGGCAACCTAACTTCGAAATGCTCAAAGAAGGTCATGTACATGGGAAGAAAGTCGGGGTACAAAAACCCAGCCGTTACAGCCTTAGTGTCATCCAGCGGGGTCCCCATACTTTCTTTTCGGCCTTGTAAGCAGATCTAACCATCATCTCCAAGAGCCACTACGTCAAAAGATATATCAACAGCACCCCGGGTCAACTGCAAACGGTCCGACAACGTATCCAATGCCGCTTGGTTAAAACACAACCTAGTCCCAACAACTTCCTTGTCTACCCAATCAACATTTAGATTCGTTACATTGTGGTAATCCTTTATAGCAATTTCCACGTTTTTGATAGTTTTTCCCATCCCCTGTCAAAAATATCGGAAGAAAGGTCAGATCCAGCTGATTGGGGTTTTGGCTATGGTGCAACGTCGGAGTTCCTTTTCGCCAACGTAACTACCCCAGAAGTACTCTAGGGGTCGGAGGGGATCTTCACCAAATCTGGAAATTATGCCCAAGCCTTAGCATATTCCAACACCTTGTCGGGGCTGTACGACATCCCTATAGCTTTCAGATGGCTCCGGCATTTTTCTAGAATTTCAAGGCAAATAGCAATCTTTGGCGGTGGTGGTTCTTTGGGGTCGGCCGTCAAGGGTCACTCATCTCTCCTCCTCACAACCCTTTGTCTACCCTCCCTATCCCGGATAACCACCCTCTCGCGTAGAGCGGGAGGAGCAGCTGAAGAATTGACACGACCACCGGCAACCTCAGAAGGCCCTCACTGGTTAGCAGGTTGAGACTGGATGATTTGTGGATTAAATTGTTATATAATTAGTTAGAAAGGTATTAGAAGTGATTAAAACTATTTTGAGATGCTTGTTGTTGATTGATTTGGTCAAAAATGAATGTTGGTGTTGGATTTGCGAAGAAAACAAGCGAAAATCACACCCAACAATTTATAGCTCGCTCAACGACGAAAATGTTCACTCAACGACAGATTTTTCAGTCGTTGGAAGTCTATCATTCGCTTAGCGACGGAAATGCTCGTTAAGCGAAAAAAAACAAAGTTTTCTCTTCTTTCTTATTACTTTTGTTGGTTGTTGATGACTTTATTGATTCCTATGAATGTTAAATGTATATTTTAAGAAAATTGGATGTTTAAACGGTTTTCTAAACTAGTTTTTGGGTTTTCTTTATTATTATTGTTGGAGATTTGATTGATAAGTTGTAAGTGTCTCGCTGAGCGAAACATGTGTTCGCTGAGCGAGAATTCTATCTGAGACTTGGCTGCTCTATGGAATTGAGTTCGCTAAGCAAGACTTATACTCGTTGAGTGAGAACCTTCGAGAGGGAAGTGTGCTCTCTGTATAGAAGGTACTCGCTAAGCAAGCGTATGGGTCGCTGAGCGAGCATGTATTGTTATATGTTGTGTGAAAATTTGTGAGGAATTGGTAGTTGAGTGGAAGGTTACTTAAGTAGAACCTCCACTAGTTGTGGTGTGTTGTGATGACAAGATATTTTACAGAGGGTGTTGGTTGCTTAGATAGGACCTCACCTAAGACGTGTAAGATATTTCTTGAGACGTGTTGATTGAGTAAAGTTTTACCTGTTGACCATGCAAGAGGTCGAATTGGGCGTACATGGGGTTGATGGTGATTGTTGGATCACAGGTGATGCTGAGTAGGCCACGTGGTGATATATTGATATATATATATATATATATATATATATATATATATATATATATATATGATATGATTATTGTGATTAAGTTGATGGTTGTGTTGATATATTGATATATTGATACATACACACACACACACACACACACACACACACACACACACATATATATGATTGTTTGGTTGAGTTGATTATTGTGGGGATACATGCATTAACATACATATGTTGTTGGCTAAGGTTGTGTGGGCCTCAAGCCGTGTGTGGGCAGGCATGTAAGGTGGATGGTGACTAGAGTTGGTACTTAGATAGGCCTCAAACCTAGTGCTTTGATAAGAAGTAAGGTTTTAAAGCTGGACCTAGGGGATAAGTGGATGAGTAAACCCCGTAGGGGGCTAAGGCAGTGCCTGAGTGGTGCTAGATGGCCATGGTAGAGGATAAGACCTAGCTGATCGCCTGAAATGTAAAAATCTCTCGAGAGTCATGTCATTTATACATTGACATTTGGGGTTGACAACATGGTGTGTGATGTTATGTGTGCTATACTGTAATGTATGTAAACCCATTTCTGGACAAATTTGGTTTCCATATTGGTGTGATTGATGATTTTGATTATATTAGATTAAACATTATACGTTGGTTTTATTATGTAAGCTTACCATTGCCTTGCTATTTTGTTTTGGTATGGTTGTTGTGGTTGTTGTGGTTGTTGTTGTTGTATGATGCTATGATTGTGATGATCACGTTGTTTGGCGTGGGAGCAGAGGGAGAGGCATCTACAAATCCAACTTCTCAAAGCTGATGGAGGAGGTCTCAAATGGAGACTTTTGGAGGCCCTTTTTGGGGAGAGCTTTTCTAGAAGTTCTTTTTGTTTCTTTTTGGATTTGATGTATATGTTGTATAGCTGACCACCTATAAGGAGTTTGGTTTTGTTTTGTTTTTTTATTTCTCCCTTGGTGTTGTATATGTAAATGGGTCTGTATACAATATTATCTCATATCAGGTATATATTAGAGTAATGTGTGGATTGATTATTATTAAGTATCTTTATAAATATATATAGGGGTTTGGTTATAATACTGTGACGATAGAGGGTCGTTACACTTAACGGCAAGAAAAACGTGTAATAAGGCACCCAAACGCATGCTGTCACGTGACACCTAACTCTAATAGAATTTTCCTCCAAAACACTCTATATAAAGGACTTCACACTTACTAGGTATATAGGCTCTCTCTCATTCTCACTTGCACTTGCACCCTTACTGACTTAAGCATCGAAGTTCTTGCAAGTACCACCACCGAAGACGCCAATAACTACTGTGGGAGCTCATCGGAGATCTTCTCTCGTGTTCACCACACAACAAATTGTTTGTTATACATTTAAAATATAATCTATATATTCAAAAATATTTATTTATTACAAATTTTAATTAAAATATAATTTATATATTTAAAAGTATTTATTTATTATAAATTTAAATTATATAAAATAAATATTTTTCTGTGCAATGTATAGGTTAAAATAGTAGTTAGAAGTATTTAGTAATATTAGTAGATAAGCTAGTTGATAAATGTAAAATAGTGTAAAAGCACATATTTAGTTATTTAATTT
Organism: Spatholobus suberectus; assembly: GCA_004329165.1. Lineage (NCBI taxonomy): Eukaryota > Viridiplantae > Streptophyta > Magnoliopsida > Fabales > Fabaceae > Spatholobus > Spatholobus suberectus. The sequence goes on along the minus strand of CM014729.1, from coordinate 34,847,427 downwards.
TTAGATTGAAAACAAAAGGTAAAAAGAGATTCAAATAAATTAATGAGGATAAAATGAAAAAACAATATAATCTACATATATAATCAATTATATGGTTATTTCTCTTCACTTTTACGTACTTGAGAGCGGATAAAAAATGTGTGGATTCCACTAAAATTTTAAATATTTCAATGCTAGTTCCATACAACCAAATGAAGAGAAATCGTACACTTCTCTTCACTTTTTTCTTCTTCATTTTACTTCTCTGCTACTTCTCACCTAACAAAGAGTGTATGTGAAAATTAAAATGTACATAAAACACTTTTATTAGAAAAAATAGAACTCAATTAAAGATAAAAACGAATGTAATTGACTTTGTGAAAATTTAAAAACTTAAAGAAGAGTTTTTAAAGATAAAAACTTATTTAAAGCCTAACATTTGAAAATAAAAGTGATTAATAATCTTTTTCTTTCTCCTCTTCCAAATAATTTTTTTTATTTTCTTATCTCTTTATTTTTTTCTTCTATTTTCATCTTCCAATCTTATTTTTACATCTAAACAAATGAAGCATAAACACATGGAAGATAATTGTAATACATGTTACGTGTCATACCGTGAATGGTTGGTACACGAAACTAGTACTCAATAAGTCCTCTATAAAATATTAAAAATCTCAATTTCATTACATTCCTTAGACACAAACACACTGAGCGGGATCAACAATGGCGGAAAACGCTCCCGAAACGGTGCCGTTGAGCTCACAACCTTCTTCTTCTTCTCAGAAATCGCCCCAAGATTCATCCCAGGTTCCGTAACCTACTTCAATTCCACTTCCCCTTTCGTACCCTTCGTGCCTCTCTGTGCCCTTCATTCCTCTGATGCACAAAACCCCCATTTTCATATAATTGGAACTCAAATTAGGGTTATTATTATTAATATTGTCATCATGAATATTATTGTTCATTTTCTTTTTCATTTCAAGTCCGTAATTGTTTGATTTCTTAGTTTATAGACCAGGATCATTCTCGGTACAATCAAATCGGTATCTGGTGCTTTATGGGCATCAAATCCGTGTTATTTATTGTTTTTTTGTTTTTTTTCTTTTTATATGTCTGCAACCCAATTTCGCCCAAATCTGTGCTTTAATTTGTCCGTATTTTGAGCTTGCTGTATGAACAAAAGTATGAATGAAAATGTGTCCTGAATTGTTGTTTTAAATTCATGTATCTTAATCGTGGTCATGATTTTGTGCGGATATTGTTGTCTCAGGTTCCTGCATTTTCGAATTTTCATCCCTTTCTGGGTGGATATTATCAAATGATTCCTGGTATGTACCCTGCACTAGTTCCAGGCTTGACCCTGCCGCAACATGAGGAACATGGGAACCGTGGAGCTGGCATATATGCTGTTCCCTTAAACCCCTTTGATAGACATGCTACTGGACTTCCATACAACACTCTGATTCCACTGACTTACCGCACACCCACGTAAGTGGCTGGTTATTTTGTTACGATGATGTTGTGATGTATGTGAAGCTTAGTTATTGCACAATTTTTATTCTTATTCTAATATTTAAGCATATTTTTCAACATGGATATATTGGAAATGAACAATTATGTTTTATGCCTTTTCATATTTTGTTTCCCGTAGATCCTTTGGGCAAACTATAATGTTTCTACTGACTTGCAATCTCAACTTGGTCACAATGATTGATGCATAGAAGAACAATAATTTCTTGAATTGCTAAAATACAAAACAACAAAATGTCGAAATGACAGTATTTACAGAAGGGAGGAAGTTGTATTGTAACTGCTAGCAATATGAGGAATGAGTTTTGGTATGCAGTTGTTGTTAAATTTACACCAAGTCAGCAATGATGGTTATTAGACATGGATGGTTTTGTAGAGGCATCAGAATGACCATGCATGAGTTCCCTTTTTGATAATAATTTTTTTACTTGATTCCATATAATCTGCCTTTCCCTTTTTCTGTGGGGAATCAAAGGTAGATTGCTTGAAGGGTTATTGTTGGTGTGTAAAGGCAAGGGGATTTTGGAAGTAAAATTAGGGTTAAGGGTAGGTGGCCACTTATGTATGTAAACAGTAACTAAGGGAATAAGGATTTGGGGTTGATGGGTTTAGGGAAAACTCAAGCCAAGAAACAATGAGGGATTTGATGGGGGTGGATTTTGAAGACAGTCTGCTACTCTGCCAAGAAATTAGGTATAGAGGATGAAGAAAAATAAAGAACAGAATCGTAGCTGATAACAAGAAGAAGAAAGCCTCTTCACACCTAGTGTTTGTGTCAGGCTGCTCAGTAGTTAATAATTTTCTGAAATCTCACAATCTGATCCATGAACTGAAGGAAAGCATTGACTTTATAAGTAGACATCCTATAGGATTTCAAAATAGATAAAAAAGCACCTAAATTCAAAGTAAGATGTAAAATCCCTCAATAAGATGAGATCACCAATCCAATAACAGTGCGAGTCTTGGTCTGCTGAAAAATTAAACAAAGTACTGCAGAAGTTACAAAAACATCTCTAATAGGTAAAGTCCCAGAAAGGGTTCCCATTATTAGGCATGTGCTAAACCAAGACTTGAGAATAAGCCTGTTTGTAATTTGTATTAACAAGGAAACGGAGTTTTGACAAAAGTGAAAAAAAAATATTTTCAATAAACAGAGGTTTGGAAATCATGTAACCAAGTTTATTTCCAATTTGTCAGAGGTTCTAAGCACAAAATAAATGTGTACAATAAGGTAGAATTGGTTGTGGATTGGAGGACACTGGTCAGTTTCTCTGAAGACCTACAAAAGTCCTTCCAGAACCAACTTCATTTAACCTGTTTGTTTTCTTCGCTAAACGTGGAAGTTGTGGAGGGGAGATTCAAGCATGAAAACTTTAAGAAAGCACAGAACCAAACTGTCTGTTTGTATGGTGTATCACTACTCTTCTGCTTTACTTCCTAATCCCAAGAAAGTGTTTAGACCTGCTAATCACGTGCTCCCTAGCCATGTCTTCTTTCTCATTCTTCACTTAAGGCTTAGGAAGGCTGACAATCAGAAAATGGCATGTCCTACCGAAGGGGGGCGGGTTGGTCAAAATCTAAAACGGTATCAAGTACAAATACTATAATTAGATGGGTTGAAATAACAATTACAAGTGATTTGGATATGCAAGCTATTTCATGAGACATTGAAAAAACTGTTAATTGATGAAAAAAATTAATGGGATTACTCCACATTGTAATTTGTAGCTGGCTACACAAGTAACACAAGTGCATGTTGTATTAAGCCTTCTTAATAAACAGTTTGGTTTAGCTTTTTATGAAAGTTAATGGTGAATGATATGAAATCCAATTGTGTTAGTTATGCAATTTTCTTGAGCCCGACCATATTGGTATTGAACATTTTTTATGGAATGGAGCTGTATTAGGAATATGAAAACCCAATTTGTGGTTTTGAGTAACACTAGATTTGTTTTGACAATATCTATCATTACGAGACTTTTTAGTTGGAAGATTCTAAATGAGAACAAAAGATGGAATTCTGAACTATGAAAACAATAAAAGAAACTCTTAAGTGACGACAGGAAGGCCTTGAACTAACTCAAACAAAAAAGGACCTGGCAGTAGTGAAATTGATAAACTTGGTTTTGATATTTATGCCCACCACTGCAAGAAACCGTTATCCTTAAGATGTAGGGCTGGTGTACTCACCACCCTCTAGAATTCACCATGTAGATGCATAAAAGAGAAGGAAGGACCACCATTAAACAGAATCCACAAAGATATAGAGTCAGGATTTAGGAAGAATATGCAAAAGTTTCTTCAACTTCTTTGATGAACAAGTCTGAATAATCTCAATCAGTCAGTTGTCTGCCTTCTCCTCCCTTGGAGTATTCCTTCAAGCATAGAAAAACTTATGATTAAAAACAATTAAATTAAAGCTTAGTTTTGTATATACTTTTCTGCTAAAACTCAATAAACTATTAAATGATGAATGTTGACTGAAGACTCCTGACAGACCAGAATTAATCATACCTATCTGTAGAAAATTTGAAATTACTGTCATGAACCCAACTATCCCAAAAGCATAAGTTGTTAGGTGCGACACATGAATGGTTTTATATGATGTTTCTAACATGCCCCCTTATGTGAGATCCCTTTAGGCTTGAAGCGTGGACAATGCATAGGACTACCTACCTTGTACTGAAATTGAACTTTTTTTATTAGAAGAATGGGTGAGGCAAGGCAAGGACCGAATCCTAAACCCTACACTAGGCTTTGATACCATGTCCTGAACCTGAACCAACTATCCTAAAAGCTTAATGTTTGCTGAAGACATGTGAATGGTTTTATATTAGGGCTCAATTTAAATAAACTTATCAGTAAACACTTATAGGATAAGAAAATAAGAGGTAAAAGGAATCAAACTTCTTCCACAAGTTAAAATCAATTTATGCACCTCAACTTTTAGAGAAGTTAGATGAGAGAGTATTAGGGATAAAAATGTATGTTATACATATTAGGGACCCTAATAGAGAGCTTCTAAACAAGATGATGTGCATAAGTTAGTTTTAACTTATGAGAGAAGTTTGTTTTCTTTTATCTTCCTATTTTCTTTTTCTATAAGTACTTGTTGAAAAGTTTATCTAAGTTACGTGCATGGGGTTCATCTGAAACTAGACATGCACAACTTCAAAGTTCTAGCAATCAGTCATAGTCATAGGTCATCTTTGGATGTGGATTGGACCTCCAAATGTTCAAGGAAAATAGGTCCTGATTTTGCATTCTTCACATTTGACAACATGCACCACACTTTTTGGGTTTGGGCTAAAAATCTTGGACTTCTTGCTGAGATGCAGAAATGCAAAGGAATGTCCATCATTCAGTGGAATCTACCGAAGTGCAGAACTAAGAAAGAAGGCACTAAAGGTTCTTCAACTTCTTTGATTTGTCTGCCTTCTATTCCCAAGAGATAGATGTATAGGTAGTCTTGGAAGTTGGAGCATCCTTGCAGCATAGGAAAACTTGTAGCCAAGTTTTGCTATAAATTATTAGGTTATTAAATATTGACTATGGATTGAAAACTATCCTGACAGACTAATGATAATGTCATAACTACCTATAGAAAGACTGAAATTGAATTATACATGATTCATCTGAAATTAGACAGAGCTTTTAAAGAAGTACTTATAGGTCATATTTGCACTTGAATTTGGCATCCAAACATTCAAGGAAAATTGGACCTGATTCTGATTCACTGGCAGCATGAACACTTGTTGTACTTTCTTTTCTGTTCCTGCATCAATTTTGGATATCCTGTATGCTTTCAAAGTTAATAGTAGCTTAAGTGATTGATATTATATTTTTATTTCACACCAGTTTCATTTAGTGCTTGTTTAAATTTTAAACAAACATAGTAATTGTTTTATTGGTGAAAATTCTAATTTAGCTTTATGTTTTTATGAACAAATATGTTGATTAATGTTAATTAATGGTTTCTGTAACTGAATGGTCACCATTTGCAGTAGGCCAAGTTCTGAAGAAGCTGCTGCTGCCAGTGAAAATCAGTGGCAAGCAGGACAGCAACAGCAACCTCAACAGCAGCAGCCTGCACCTCAAAGACCGGTTGTTAGGAGATTTCAAATTGCATTTCAAATTGACTTGTTTCTTATGTTGAAGCTGGCAGCTGTGATCTTTTTGTTTAACCAAGATGGCTCAAGGCAGAGGCTTATTGTCCTTGTGTTCTTTGCTGCTCTTGTATATTTGTAAGTATTTACCCTTTTTTTGTGTTTTTTTTAAATATGTTTTCCACTTGCTGGTTCTGCAAGTTTAAAGGACTCAAACCCAGGAAATGCTTCTGATATAAATTCCCCACACCGATCTTATTTTTTCCTTGTCCAATTCTCTATATACCCAGGTCTTTTTATTTGGACTTTGTATGGGTGTGCAAGTATGCAATATCAAGGCCATGCAATAACATGAATATTGCTGAACGTAGTACTGTATAGGTTGTGAATGGAAGCTGTAGTATGTACTAATTGAGATGTGTGACAGATACCAAACTGGAGCTTTGACACCAATTATAAGATGGCTTTCACGAGGTATGCAGAGAGCAGCAGCACCTCCTCATCCACCAAGACCTGCAGCTGCAGCAAGGGCTGAAAATGTTCCTGCTCCCAGGCAGGAGGGTGACAATGCTGCTCCCGCAGGTATGATTTGTACATTTTATGCACATGATTTTACATGTGCTTGTTTTGGGAAACACTAGTGATAGCGCTGATGTGATTTGTGATGTAATTTGGGAAGGCTTTCCTGCTTGGAATCTGATGGGGTTCATCTTGTATTATTATTTATTAATTTTCTTTACGTCAAATTTCATTTTCCTAATGCTTGTACTGGTTTTGTATGAAAAAGTATCAATTTAAGTTTGGATCACATTTTGACAAAATGACACATGCTTACCTTTGCTTCTTATCTTTTGGAAGAGGGTCAACCTGAAGCCGAGATTGGGAACCAGCCTGCTAATGATGCCGACCAGGCAGTTGAGAATGAAAATGTTGCAGAACCTGACAGAGGCAATGGTGGGAACCAGTGGTGGGGCATTGTGAAGGAGATCCAGATGATTGTCTTTGGATTTATCACTTCCCTTCTTCCTGGCTTCCACAACCATATGGATTGAACTATATTTTGTAGCTTGCTAGGTTGTGGAATTGACATATGACCTATGTGAGCATGCCTGGGACATGGGACTATGGGAGAGGGTTTTCTAAAATAAAATGTATAGCATCAGAAGTTCCAAGCGTCATAACTAATACACACATGGTTAGGTGCAACTGTGCCTATAATCCAGCGGAAGACAAGAGTATGGTGCAACTATAGGGTGCCATTTTTGTATCATTACTTGGATTGTTGATAAAACAGTTTTTGTGGCTTCCAGAGCGCAGGTTTCTACCTCGCAGGGGCCTTCGATTTTTTTTTTTCCCAGTACTTTCTTTTATTCAGGTGTCTGATAACTTGTTCTTTTCAAACTTGGTACAATCTTGCAAAGTGACTAATGCTTTTATCTATCTCTCCAAATTTGTCTTTAGTTCAACGTTAATGGAGAGCAGTTGACAAGTCTAATTAGATTCGTACACAGCACGAGCCTTCGCTCAATCTCTAAATTGTTTGTGTTGGACGTTGAATTTTACAAAATAGACGGAACAAAAATTTATATTATAACTCAACCTGATATACTTGTATTGTTCCTTAATGTTTCAAATGCACTATAATTCTATCTGCAGTTCTCTGATTTTATCTGCAAGCTAGGATTGGAATGAAAGAGAGAAAAAAAAATGGATAAAAATAGAAGAGAAATAAGATAGAAAAGATGTGTTGTTTGGATGGATAGAAATAAAAAAATAAAAAAAAAATTTAGCTTGTTTGAATGAGTGGAAGAGTGAAAAAAATATTATAATATTTTTTACTAATTAAAAATTTTAATTTAATTTTAAAAATATGAACTTTTATTATATTAGTTTCTTAATATAAATTATTATATTTTTATTTTATAAAAAATAATTTAATTTTTTAAATATTTAAAATCTAAAAGGAATGAGGCACCACCTCCCCTTCCCAGTTTACTACTAGAGGGGAGAATTATTTTTATAGTGACTCCCATAAATTTAATTTCTATTATCCTTAATTTCTACTCATTTAAATCATGAAAATTATCCTATCATGTTCATTTCCATTTTTTTTTCTCCCTCCATCCTAAATACACTCAACCAAACAAAAATTAATCATGCCAAGTTGCTAACCAAAACTAATGAGTTTGACCCAATCCTCATGGGTTGTCTACAATTCTCGAACCGAAACAGTTTCACCTTCTCTTGGTCTGCCAAAATTAATTTACTTATGAAAATTATGTAATTTCTGGGTGAACTTAGGATATTCCCCAACCAAAAGTTAAGGATTAATTCTGTTGGAACCAAAGACGTAGAAGTGTCTAAACCCTCAATGTTTTGAAGATAACAAGCTTATTAATGTTTAAGTTTGTGCTTAAAGACTAACCTTGTCACAACTAAGAAGACCGTCTAGTAGACGTGTCAAAGAAGACCGTCCAATAGACGTGCTTAAAGAAGAACGTCCAGTGAACTATGAAGATGATCGTCTGAAGAACATATTCAAATATCTGATGCAAGCTTGCAACGACAAATATTCAAACGGCTAAGTTCTATTCTGAACGTCCAATTTATTTATGCTAGTTTTTCTTGAAACTAACATATTACTACTTCTGTGATCTAACGTTCAAATTGTTTGAAGCATTAAATAACATCAGAATCATTCTAGTGCAAGAGCGCAACAAAATCAGATAAAACAAGTCAACTTATCAAGTTGCTGAGACAAATGAAGAATGATCAGAAAAACAGACCGCTAGCACAGTCCTGCACTTTCTGTTTTAGTGCAAGTCCAAAAGTTGCCGTGCCTGATCACTCTGAAAAGATAGTTTGCACACCCTTCTTTGCATAACGAAGTCAAGTCTTCACAACGGATCTTTTCTCTGAAGACTATATATGTATCAAGGAAGAACGTCACAAATAGGATACATACGTGCCTGGTGTAAAAATTCCTAGTTAACAAATTACTTCTGAACAATTGATAGAAGCGTCCAGAGGACGATAGCAAAAACTTGTAAAGTTTTCTGAGTGTGTTTGAGCTTTATCTTTTAAATCCTCATTAGGTGAGTTGATATGTTTTGTATAAACACTTGTTGTGTTATGAAAGCCTGGAGAGGCTTAGTGTGAAAGAATACTTGAGTTAAGCAATCTAGGGTGATTGCGTTGTAAATCCTGAAGAGGTCTTTAATAATACTTGTAACCTAAGGTTGGTTAGTGAATACCTTTTGGGTGAAGGGACTGGACGTAGCTCAGGTTGAGTGAACCAGTATAAAACTTTCTGTGTTCTTCTTCTCTCTATCCCTACACTTGAAAACATTTTCATACTGATCAACTAGTTTCAAAAAGTTTTTAAACGCACAATTCAACCCCCCCTTCTTGTGTGCTTTTTCTATTTTAATTGGTATTAGAGCTTGGCCTCTTGGGGTTGAGCATCTAACACTGCAGGGGTTAAAACGATCCTGACCACTCATGGAAAATGAAGGACAAGCTGTTAACAGACCGTCTCTTTTTAAAGGTCAAAATTACGATTACTAGAAGCAAAGAATGATAGCATTCTTTGATGAATGTCACATAGACATGTGGGACGTAGTAGAAATTGACGACTACCTGCCCCTTGACCATGATGGAGTGGAGCTTCTAAGAAGTCAATGGACAAAATCTCACAAACAGAGGTATCTTCTAAACTCAAAAGCTAGAAATGCTATGATGTGTGCCCTATTTGAATCTGAATATGAAAAGGTACATAGCTGAAAAAGTGCTAAGAAAATGTGGGATACCCTCGCTCTTGCCTACGAAGGCATTTCACAAGTAAAGAGGTCTAAGTCGAGCTTACTCGTAAGACAATGTGAACTCTTTACTATGGAAGAAAATGAAACTATCGAACTTATGTTTGGTAGATTTCAAACCATAATAAACAACCTGAGGTCCTTAGGCAAAACCTATGATAATTATGATCACATTGACAAAATCTTGAGAAGTTTGCCTAGGTAATAGAGACTGCAAGTTACAGCTTTAAGAGCTTCCAAAGATCTAACAGCACTCTCAATGGAAGAGTTACTTGGAACTCTTAAAGTCCACGAACTGGAGCTAAAGCAAGACGAAGGACAGAAGAAGAAGTCCATCGCTTTAAGCGTCCAGCGTCCACCCAGAGGATCATCGTCCAAAGCACTAAACGTAGAAGAATCCTCTGAGGAAGAGTTCAAAGAAAATGACTCTGATGAAGATGAAGTATCCTTCATCTCTAAAAAAATACAAGCTATGTGAAAGAAGAAAAGAGGATCAAGAGCCAAAAACTTCACAAAGAAGTTCAATAAGGCACCAAAAGAAAAGAGTCCTTCAATCTGCTATGAATGCAAGAAGCCTGGACATTTCAGAGCTGAATGTCCTAGTTTGCAGAAGGACAAAAGAAGATGTTCTTCAAGAAAAAGGGTCTCATGGCTACTTGGGAAGACATGGATCTATCTTCATCAGATGAAGAAGGAGAAGAAGAAGCCAACCTATGTCTCATGGCGGAGACCAGCTCTCATGGCTTAGATAATGAGCAAGACGAAAAGTAAACTTCGATAACTTAATCTCTCTACAAGAAGCATATAATGATTTACTTGCTAACTCCTCAACTCTCTCAATGGGATATAAAGAGCTGAAAAAGAAATTTTCTAAAATAACAAAAGAATTCAATTTGCTCAACGAAGAGCATAAAAAGGTTTTAAAAGAAAATGAGTTTTTAAAAACAAAGAACATTTCAAAAGAGATATCTTCTTATGAAGTTTTGGAACTTCAAAAAGAAGTCACTCATCTGAAAGAAAGTTTGTCAAAATTTGTCAGCGGAACAGAGAACCTAAATAAGATTCTATCTTATAGAAGAAGTCCTCATGACAAATTTGGACTTGGTTTTGTTAAAGAAAATTACAAACCTAGTAAAAACATAACCTTTTGTAAAATATGTGGGAAGAATGGGCATGAATCAACAAATTGTAGATATCGTTCAACAAAGAAGGCGTCCAATGCCTTCAGAACTAATAGAAAAGGACCCAAGTCCATTTGGGTACCTAAGTCTATGATAATACCTGTTGTAGATCTGCTTGACAACTAAAAGAAGACCCCAGTTATGGTACCTGGACAGTGGCTGCTCACGACACATGATGGGAGAAAGGTGTATGTTCCAAAGCCTACAACCCAAGAATGGTGGATGGGTCACCTTTGGAGGAAACCAGAAGGGAAAGATCATAGGTATAGGAACAATCGGTAAGCACTCCTTCCCTTCCATTGAAAATGTTTTATATGTTGAAGGACTCAGAGACAATCTACTGAGCATAAGTCAATTATGTGACAGTGGATACAATGTCTCCTTTGACAAAGAAAAATGTACTGTCAAGAATCTAGATGGATCCATATTATTATCTGCTAAGAGGCAAAGCAATCTTTATAAGATTGATCTAGTTAATCTCACAAGTCAAAATGTATTGTGTCTTGTATCCATCAAAGAAAATCAATGGACTTGGCACAAGAAGCTTGGACATGCAAGCTTGAGATTAATCTCAAAGCTAAATAAGCATAACCTCGTAAGAGGACTTCTAAATCTTACTTACAAGTCTGATGTTCTCTGTGATGCATGTCAAAAAGGGAAACAAGTAAAAAGCTCTTTTGAATCAAAAAATATTGTTTCCACAACTAGACCTCTTGAGCTATTACATATTGACTTGTTTGGTCCAACTTAGAACTACCTCCTTGAGCAAAAAACGATACGGACTAGTCATAGTGGACGACTACTCTAGATGGACATGGGTTATGTTCTTAAAACACAAGGATGAGTCTTATAAAATCTTTTCTATCTTTTGCAAAAGAATACAAAATGAAAAAGGTGTTTGTATAGCTTCAATTAGAAGTGATCATGGAGGGGAGTTTGAAAACGAAAGTTTTCAAGGGTTCTGTAAGGAGAACGGAATTCTCCACAACTTCTCTGTACCACAAACACCACAACAAAATGGTGTGGTAGAGAGAAAGAACAGGTCATTGCAAGAAATGGCTAGAACCATGCTAAATGATAATTCCACTCCTAAGCACTTATAGGCTGAAGCAGCAAACATTGCATGTTATTTACAAAATAGAATTTATATAAGACTTATTTTGAAAGAGACCCTCTATGAATTGTGGAAAGGACGAATGCCCAACATATCATATCTTCATCCTTTTGGATGTCAATGTTTCATCTTAAACACTAAGGACAATCTTGAAAAGTTTGATTCTAGTGTAATGATGGAATATTGTTAGGTTATTCCGAAACATCCAAGGCCTATAAAGTTTATAACTCTAAAACCTTAACAGTTAAAGAAGCCATCCATGTTAAATTCAATGACAATAAGCCTAATAAAGAAATATCAGAGCTAGACGATTCATTTGCAGATATGAAGTTAGAAGATGCCAGTCCTTCAGCGTCCAGAGATCAGATGGACGATCCAAAAGAAGAAGAAAAATAACCAACTGGACGCTCTTGGCAAATGAAGACCTATCATCCAGATAATCAAATTCTTGGAAACGTTCAAGATCATGTCAGGACAAGATCGATCTTCAAGGAGCAAGCTCAAGCTGCTTTGATTTCTCAATTGGAACCAAAGACAATGGACGAAGCTCTCTTAAACGATGGCTGGATCAGCGCCATAAAGGACGAAATTAGTCAATTCGAAAAGAATGATGTCTGGATGCTAGTTCCTGCACCCAAGGACAAGTTTATCATTGGAACAAAGTGGGTGTTCTGCAACAAGCTAGATTAAGCTGGCAAAGTGGTAAAAAATAAAGCAAAACTTGTAGCTCAAGGCTACTCTCAATAAGAAGGTATAGACTTTACCGAAACCTTTGCACCAGTAGCTAGATTAGAAGCCATCCGCATCTTACCTTCATTTGCTGCTCATAGTAATATGAAGCTCTATCAAATGGACGTAAAAAGTGCATTCTTAAATAGCATAATAAACGAGGAAGTCTATGTGAAACAACCTCCTGGTTTTGAGGGTGATACTTTTCCAAAACATGTTTACAAACTAAAAAAGGCTTTGTATGGACTTAAACAAGCTTCAAGAGCTTGGTGTGAAAAGCTAAGTTCATTTTTTTTAGAAAATGGTTTTACTAGAGGAAAAGTGGACACCACTCTCTTTCGCAAAGACGTTAAATCACACTTATTATTGCGCAAATATATGTAGACGATATTATATTTGATGCTACTAATGACGCTTTATGCAAGGATTTTTCTAAGATCATAATAGTAGAATTCGAAATGAGTATGATGGGAGAATTAAAATTCTTCCTAGGATTGCAAGTAAAGAAAACTGCAAATGGCATATTCATACATCAAACAAAATATGTCAATGAACTTCTCAAGAAGTACAAGATGGACGATGCCAAGGAAATGAGTACACCTATGCATCCATCGTCAATACTCAGCTTGGAAGACTCTTCTAAAAAGGTAAACCAAACTACATACCGAGGTATGATTGGGTCTCTTTTATATCTCACAGCGTCCAGACCTGACATTATGTTCAGTGTATGCTTATGTGTTCGTTTTCAGTCTGACCCTAGAGAAACTCATCTAACAGCAGTTACAAGAATTTTTAGATACTTAAAAAGGACCACTAACCTTGGTTTGTGTTTTAAGTCAAACAAAGGATACAGGCTAGTTGGTTACTACGATGTTGACTATGCAGAAGATAGAGTAGAACACAAAAGCACCAGTGGAGGATGTCACCTCATTGGTGGAAATCTAGTCTCCTAGACGAGCAAAAGACAAAGGACGATTGCCCTGTCTACAGCGAAAACAGAGTATGTCTCAGTTGTGTCTTGTTGCTCACAACTTTTACGGATCAAGCATCAGTTAGAAGACTACAGTATCTACGAGAGTAACATTCCTATCTTTTGTGATAACACTGCTGATATAAATCTGTCTAAAAATCCTATTTTGCATTTTCGGGCAAAGCACATTGAAATAAAACATCATTTTATAAGAGACTATGTTCAAAAGGGAATTGTCGATATTCAGTTTGTTAACACTGAAAATCAATTGGCTGACATATTTACAACACCCCTTCCTGAAGATAAACTCATCCATATTCGAGATTTTCTTGGTATGGAATTTATAAATGAATAGTTTATTCAACATGCCTTGACTGTCCAAAGATGTGAGCGTCCAATGTTTTGTAGCATCCAATATTACATCGTCCACTTGCATAGCTTTTCGCATTTCATAACAACTTACATTTATGTGTGCATAACGATCCTTATCCGTACTTAATTATGTTTTCTCTGAAAATGATCTGAAATAAATGCTTTATTCTGGTCTGAGTCACTCATGCGCCGTATAACCAACCTCGAGATATGTAAGCGCCTGACCAAGCATTTATTGCACATCACCTCTCTCTTCGAAATTGAAAGAACCGCCAAAGCAAAACTCTTCGGTTTCTTCATATACACTCAAACCTAAACCAAACACTCATCTCTTCTTAAATCCACCCGAACTCTCTCAGTCTTTCAAAACCTTTCAAATCCTAACAATCTTTCAAGCTCTCAGAAATGGCATCTGAAAAAGCTAGTCCTGCTGCAAAGGCCGTGGCTCGTGTGGAGAGCCTAGACAAGGCTGTTGTTCTTATCGAAAGCCATTTTGATATCCAGGCTTTGGAGGACATGGGTGTGAATATAATGGACAACTTACTCATATGTGGAATTCTCAACTACTTCCACTTGAACGAGATCATATACCCAGAACTCATCAGACAGTTCTGAAACTTTGCCGTTTTCTCAAATACGGACATCACTGGAACTTCTCTAGGAGTTAAGGTCACACTGGACCTCGGCTCTGTTGCCCAAGCCATTGGCTGTGAGCAGGCTGGGTCCTGTACCAAGAATGGCTGGGAAAGCAGTTTTGGAGGACATGATACTGTTGATACTGCACTGATGAGTCCAGAAGGCGAAGGGCCAATAAAATACAGCAAGTTGACAAAATAGGGGAAGATATTCTAGCAGTTTTTGAACAAGGGAATCTTTCACAAGGTTGGATCGAAGGACAGCGTTACCTTTCTGCACAGGTTCCCGTTGTTTCATATGATCACAAGTCAACAGTTCAACCTGTTGCACCTCATCCTGAGCAACATCTTCAGGACCATGAGAGGACGCGAAGAGCGCGACCAGATTACCTACACCGCTCTCCTTAACAGACTCTTCTGGCAACAGCAGGTGTATCATGCCTTCTTTGCTCTATTTCTTAGAGAGCAAAGTCAGATTAGGATTCTGGGTGGTGGACATCGTTTCACTCAACTGCTATTTGGACGCAACAATGTTGCATAGATGAAGGCTGGGTTCGTGCTGAAGCCTTTGGAGATCACGTCCAAACTAATGGACGATAGAAAGAAAGTCGTGGAAATGGCACCTCTGCAGACAATTGAGCCAACCATCCAGGTTGCTAAGATGATGGACGATGAGGCACTGTTTGTGAATCCAATTGCTGCCAGACCGTCCATCAAGAGGAGGTCGTCCAAGACACAAGCAACCAGAGTTACAAGGTCGAGGACCCAACGACCTTCAGCTCCATCTGCTCCTCTTGCACCAACTCCTATCGCTGTCTCTGCTCCTTCACCTGCTCCGGCACAAGCTCCTGCTAAAATACGGTTGATCGTCGCTTTTAACGACGAAGACGATGAGTAGATTGGTAAGTTTGTCAAGAAGAAGAAAGCTACCATGGTTGATGTTCCTGTTCAACCACAACCACAACCATCTGCCTCATCCAAATGACCCGCAGAAGCACTGCCAAGGGAAGCACAGTCTAAGAGAAGTAAGCTTTCCTCTTCTGCTGCTGATGAACCTTTCAACGACTTTGATGATTTAATCATTATTGAACCATCTAAACCTCTTACCCAAACACAACCTGACACATAAGCCGCACCTGAACCAGATTTACTATTGCCTGGTGATGAAGGTTATACCTACACTATCCCTACCTCCAGTATCTCAAAATCTTATCTCTCCATCAAACCTACTAAATCACCCTCCTTCTCAACCATCATTCCCTTCCTTACCCCATCCTCAGAAACCTTGGAGCACACCAAACAGAAATGACCTCTACTTTTTGTTGAAGGCAATTCTCAAAACCACCTGGACGACAATGCCATCATTTTGCGTCCAGAGCTTCTCGAACCAGACTTCGATTTTGACTACTCTCCCATCGATATGGAGAAGTACATGGACGACTATGTCCATCAACCCTCGGAAGAATATTTGGCACTACCTCCTAGAACTATTGAACATTTACCGCTCAAGCGGTTTATTAGACGAAGGTACCCTAGCATTGTATGAGCTTGGCGCATCAATGCACATCCTCTTGGAGTACTTCAACACAGAGTACCTCTAGTAAACCACATCGAGCAAGCTTGGCAACAACGGGAACCTGGGGGTGAGCAGATTATTCACATAAGGCCTGTAGATTTGAAGTTTCGACCTCTAGAACCGGCAAAAGATGGATTCTTTCCATCTGCCTTTGAGGATATGTTCTGCAACACTCCTAAAGGTTCCGCCACCTTGAAGTTTCAACTCTTCATTCCCCCATCACAACACATCCAACCTTCCACATCCATCTGCATCCAACCAGACGGCGTCTGTCCAAGACTGCCAATCATAGATGACAACTGCAAAAAGAAGAAGATTCTGACCAAGGCACCGTCCCCGCCTTTGTCGTCCAGAGTTGATTTTCAACAACATTTAACTCATTCCCATGAATGGTTTCTAGCTCAGCGTCTTCATACAGACTTGGACGAGGACGATGCTGAACGCTTATGGCATCACCATATGTTCCAATGCAAATAAGCAACGTCCAGTAGTGGAGTTTCAGCAAACGACAAAGCCGATATTCCAACTGCAACGAACTATGAAGTCATGCAGCATCCAGCTCGTGTATTTCACTTTTCGGACTTTTCAGTTGCTTTTGTCCGTCCAGCAAACGAGCGTCCACTCCTTGGTACAGAAACTTCTATCCTATACTATGATTGCCGCTCTTACTCACCACACAAATTTTCAACCACCCTACCCTTGGACTACTCCACATCCATACCAACTAGTAGTACAAGACTTGAAGCTTCTCGAAGCACCTCTTCCCCCCTCTAAAGCTCTTCCACCCACTCCTTTCCAACCACCGTCACCTACACCTCCACCACTACCTATTACTAGCTCTCAAACCTCCGCAAGCCTCCCTATCTCTTCTTCTGCCCTTTTCCCCATTCCCCCTGTTGACCCTGTCATTCAATAATACGTTACAAACCAACTGCAACCCATCTTCACCCTTCTTCAGCAAATTCTCCAGAACTAACAAGCTCTCCTACACCTTCCTCAACCTTCTCCACCTCCTCCTCCGTCGCCGCACTGGTGACTATGATGACGACTCCTTTTTCCTTTTGTCTACTTTTTGCTAATGACAAAGGGGGAGAAAGAATTATGTTTTTGCCTTTGTTGCATTTTTTTTGCATCTGTTCTTGTCAAATTTATGCTCTATACAGTTAAATAAAATACATAGTTGATCTCTTTCACTTCAAGTGTTGCTCTGCTTATATTAAATCCTATATTTATTATATATAATATTCTTGATACTTGGTATGTTATTCGATATGGACTTAAGCTGATATCTTGTGTCTCAAATATACAAAACTTGGAATATCAAACTCAGGGGGAGCATAATAAGTCTTTCGAAAACTCTTTTATGCGTCTCTTTATATTCCAGCAAAAACTTAAAAATTAATAAGATTTGTCATCATCAAAAAGGGGAAAATTGTTGGAACCAAAGACGTAGAAATGTCTAAACCCTCAATGTTTTGAAGATAACAAGCTTATTAATGTTTAAGTTTGTGCTTAAAGACTAACCCTGTCACAGCTAAGAAGACTGTCTAGTAGACGTGTCAAAGAAGATCGTCCAGTAGACGTGTCAAAGAAGACCGTCCAATAGATATGCTTAAAGAAGATTGTCCAGTGAACTATGAAGATGATCGTCTGAAGAACATATTCAAATATCTGATGCAAGCTTCTAACGAAAAATATTCAAACGGCTAAGTTCTATTCTGAACGTCCAATTTATGTATGCTAGTTTTTCTTGAGACTAACATATTACTACTTCTGTGATCTAACGTTCAAATTGTTTGAAACATTAAATAACATCAGAATCATTCTAGTGTAAGAGCGCAACAAAATCAGATAAAGCAAGTCAACTTATCAAGCTGCTGAGACGAATGAAGAATGATCAGAAAAACAGACCACTAGCACAGTCCTGCACTTTCCGTTTTAGTGCAAGTCCAAAAGCTGCCGCGCCTGATCACCCTAAAAAGATAGTTTGCACGCCCTTCTTTGCATAACGAAGTCAAGTCTTCACAACGGATCTTTTCTCTGAAGACTATATATGTATCAAGGAAGAACGTCACAAACAGGATACATACGTGCCTGGTGTAAAAATTCCTAGTTAACAAATTACTTCTGAATAATTGATAGAAGCGTCCAGTGGACGATAGCAAAAACTTGTAAAGTTTTCTGAGTGTGTTTGAGCTTTATCTTTCAAATCCTCACTACGTGAGTTGATATGTTTTGTATAAACACTTGTTGTGTTGTGAAAGCCTAGAGAGGCTTAGTGTAAAAGAATACTTGGGTTAAGCAATCTAGGGTGATTGCATTGTAAATCTTGAAGAGGCTGCGAACAATACTTATAACATAAGGTTGGTTAGTGAATATCTTCTAGGTGAAGGGACTGGACGTAGCTCAGGTTGAGTGAACCAGTATAAAACTTTCTGTGTTATTCTTCTCTCTATCCTTACGCTTGAAAACGTTTTCATACTGATCAACTAGTTTCGAAAAAGTTTTTAAATGCACAATTCAACCCCCCTTCTTGTGCGCTTTTTCTATTTCAAATTCTTCAAGTTATTGAGATCTATTTAAGAGGCTAATATATTTTAACATATATTTTTCTATACACATGAACTAGGAGATTGAATCCTTGATTACATGCTCAATGAATAAGATTATCTGCTAACCATACCGCACCATATTAGTAAATTATGTGAATTTTTTGTCACAGATAACTACATATTTGTTATATCTATATATATATTGATAATAAAGAGGACACCTATCATTGGTGTACATATTTTAAGACTGTTTGGCCCTTGTACTAATTCTGAAAACCAACTTCAATCACAACATTTATTATAAAAAATATAACTCCTCAATAATGATAGATATTTATATCCCTTAACTATCTTTTATTTTTAATTAAAAAACTCAACTGCATGTATAACTAAATCTAACTCTAAAAAATAAAAAATATAGATAAAGAAGGCACGGAGAGCCTGCTTTTCAACTAGGGCAAAATGAAACGAAAGTAATACACGTAAAATTAATCAATAACAAATCCTTAAAACTATGAACTTGTGTCGATGATCAAAATACAGACCCCACAAACAATAAAAACTTAGGGTCAGGGACAATTTTAATTCATTAAACCGTAGTGGTTAATAGGACATTTTTAAAAATGACCAGTTCATATTAATTGATTTATTGATACTTTCTAAAATTAAGTTTTTTAGTCCCTTTGAAACCTTTCTTGACTTCTCTACCTGATCACCTCACATATCGAGGTCATTGACTTGCGGCTATCTAGCCACAGCTTCGGTTGGTGATTTCTGGTGTAACAATCGAGAGATAAATTATTTATGTTTAAATGTATTTTAGTCTCTCAACCTTGGGTTGGGTTGATCGGTTCACCTCTAGTGTGCACCAGTCAGCTCGTCTCGTTTGCCGGCAATGCGCTCCTGGCCTTAACTAGTTGGGTCGTGCCTCCAGTGTTGTTACTTTGAAGAAATTAGAGTACTCAAAGCAAGCCTACGCTCTGGATACATTAGCATGGGATAACACCACAGGATTCTGATCCTATTGTGTTGGCCTTCGGGAGCAGAGTAATGATTAACAGGGACATTCGGGGGCATTCGCATTTCATAGTCAAAGGTGAAATTCTTGGATTTATGAAAGACGAACAACTGCGAAGGCGAACAACTTAAATATATGCTATTGGAGCTAGAATTATCACGGCTGCTGGCACCAAACTTGCCTTATAATTGTGCAATTTTGATATATTTTACTGACTTGACATGGATAGGTGACGTAGCGGTCCAATACATATGCTTATGTGTCATTGACATGCTAACGGATGACATGGGTTGCTAACATGACAGTCCAACACACTTGCTTATGTGTCATTGACACATAGAATGCAAAAATTAGAAAAGAAATTTACAAAATGATAGATATATGGATTGAACCCCAACCCCTTCACCCCAACACCACCACCATATCCGTAAGACTAAACCTTTGGTTCAAGATATAAATTAAAATTATATTCTATATAACTTAAATTTGACACCAAAATTGTCATATATTTATTACTACTAAATAAATTATTTATACTATATATAAGCATATACCTTAATTTATATTTATTAATATTAATTTATTAATATATACTAATAATATTAAATATTAATAAATTAAAGATTAAATACTAATAAATTATAAATTAAATCTTATTAAATACTAGTATATTAATAAATATATACTTATAATATTAGAATTAAATTAATAATTTAATATTAAAAATATAAATTAATAAAAGTATAAGTTATTAAAGTATCAATATAAATTATATTTATTAATATTTTTAGTATATATTTATTAATTTGTATGTACTAACATTTAATATTATTCTATTAAATTAATAAAAGTATAAATTATTAAAGTATTAATATAAATTAATTTATATTTATTAATTTATATGCATTAATAATTTCTGTTATTATTGTTATATATTTATTAATGTATTAGTATTTAATAAATTTTAATTTATAATTTATTAGTATCAATATTTAATTTATTAATATTTCATATTATTAATATATAATAATAAATTAATATTAATAAATATAAACTATGTTATGTATAGTATAAATAATTTATTTAATAATAATAAATATATGTACAATTGTTGTCACACATTTAAGTTATATATAATACAATGTTATTAATTTATCAACCAACACTTTGGCCTAGTAATAATAGTGGTAGTGTTGGGAGAAAGGTGTGGAGGTTCAAATCCTATAGCAAAAATTTTATAAATTTCTTTTTTAACTTTTGCATGCTACGTCAGCATGACATGTCACCCATCCTGTAAGTGACACGTCAGCATACATATCAATCATCACATCATTCATCAGTGCCACATCACTTGTCATCACTTGTAATATTTGAAGAACCAAAAATATAATTAAGCCAATTATTTATTTAGTAAAGTAATATTATCATGGAATGTATAAATAAATAAAATTTTTAATTTAAATATTTTTTGGTCGCTTGTGGGCACAGGAATCTTTTACCCACCTACCCAACGGGCTTAGTTCAGTGGTCAACAATTTAGTACATTTACTGATCGGGCTATGGCAAAAACTGATGACAAAAAAGGGTGATTCCATTTGCATCTTTCTGTTTTTCCTTCACATCCCTTCTGCGTTTTTATATTTTTTTTCCTCAAAAATATATTTTTTAAAAACTAATTTTCGGAACATATTTTTTAAAAATCTATAAATCTTAGAATTTAATTTGTGACAAAAATTAATTTTCCCAATTATTAAAATTTCAACACATTCTGAAAATTAATTTTTGAACTATTAAAATTTTAACATTCTGAAAATTTACATCTGAAAATTAATGAAAATAGTAAAATTTTAAAACTGAAAAGGAATTTTTGAAGTAAAAAATCTACCGTGCTGCTTCGTTCTTTTCATTTTGTTATCAATACTGGGTGCAGCGTATTACGGAGTTGGAATTTCATTTAATTTAATAGAATATTAGAATATTCATACTCTGAAATCCAATGGATAATACGGTAATAATGAGGAAGAGTATGTTACATAATTGGAAATTCATTTAATCTGATTAAAAAAAAAAGGGTGTAATGAGAAAAAAGAGGCGCAAAATCATAGGCCCAAAATAAAATTGAACCAAACCAACCCCCAAAATTAACCAACCCATCTAAACTTGAACTCAATCCAGTATTTGGTTTGCAACCATCAAACACGTTCAAGAATGCAACATGGCTTGCAACCAAACAAAACATAAGCATAAATAGGAGTTTATTTATTATATAACCCGGATCAATATATTTACACATTCATCTCTACGCAAAACTTTGGTGGGGTTCAGGAATATCAGCAGAAGAACCTAGTTCCATTGGCACTAAATGAATTGTATTTACAATATTTATATATATAAATGATTCACCTCACATCTCAGACAGAAGATTGCTAATTTTCCGAAGCTCCTTGAGAGCTGTCACGGCAGTAACTTGGCCTTTGCGGTCTTGTTGGAAAACAGATTCAATTACCTGCAACACAGGGAAAACAAGTATTATATGCAACCAGGGCAAGGGACATAAGATTGAGAACCAAATTTTATCTAACCAGTTACATAATTGAGAAAATGAAGGAAAAAAATAAAAATGAAGCACTCAAATTGTACATATCTTACTCTAATTAACTTGTCATTGAAGAGTGACAGTGAGAAAGAACTTTACCTGAATATGGTCAAGCATAGACTGTCCAATATTCTTCAAAGTGCCCATCACATTCTGGTCGACAGATTCTCCTCTGAAACCAGCAGAACTACCATGCTCATTTGCTGCTGGTTGTGGAGTATTATTTTGAGTACTACTATGGTTGGCAGCTTTGGCGGCGGCACCTCCTACTTTGTCAGACACAGCCTCAGCAGTATTCCGTCCAAACAGCCAAAGCCACTGCAACTTATTCTGTTTTTTCTCTTTAGGAGGTGCGGCTGTATTTCCTGCATCGTCATTATTGCTCCCTGGCAGTGTTGGAGGTATGTTCTCGGGAGGATCGGATATTGGAAGGGGTGGATCATTGGGACTGGTATCTGAAGTTTCATTGCATGTCCAAGAAATGTTCTCGGGAGGATCCGACATTGGAAAGGGTAAACTGGTACCTGAAGCTTCATTGCATTCAGAATTTCCTGTATTGCACTGTGATGTCTGAGAAATGTTCTCAGGAGGATCCGAGAAAGGAAAGGGTGAAGCAGTACCTGATGTTTCATTGCATTCATCAAGGAATGAATTAGATGCAACACTACTTTTCTCCGAGGTAACTTCATGATCATTGGCCTCATTAGGGGGACTAGTTGGGTCAGAAAATATAGACAAGTCTTCCTCGCTGCCAGAATTTCCACTTGGAGATCTATCATCAGACAAGTAATTGTTGTCGCCATTACATTTACAGCCACTATCTTCTTCTTGTACTTCAACTGTTTCAGAAAGATTATCATGCTGGCTTAGGGTTTCATCTGGCTGCATTTGCTTTGCATCTTCCTCCGACCCAAGTGCCTTGCGAAGATCATCCAACAAACTGCGCCTAAAATTTTTGCCACTCTGAATCCTTGACAAAGGAGGGTCAGATTCTGCTCTTCTCAACCGGAGTTTTACCTTTTCTGTCCATCCCTTTTTCCGAGTGGGAACCTGTTTTTCTAGACCATCTTGCCTAAGTTCTTCAGCCTTGTGGGCTACTCTCCACTTTTCTTCCCAGTAGCTATCAGGTAACAAATTCAGAGGAGTTTTCGGAGACACAGATTCGGATGGAAGGGTCACAGATCTACTAAACATCGATTTACTTTGGTGATGAGACCCTATAAACAAAAGTGATGAGGATGAAATATCAACACTCAGTGCAAGAGACTGCAAGGATTTAGCCTTCTCTAGTAGTTTTTCAATATTAATGTCTTCAGGAAAGTTTAATAATCTCTGGAGACACCTTGTAGGGTTTTCAGTTGCAAGTAGTGAAGATCTTAAATGAAGTAACATTGCTACTGCGATAGCTGAGATAAATGCTCCACGAGGTGAATTTAAGATCCTGAACTCACTGTCATCAGCACCTTTTTCCATGCTACTATTCTCTGATGCAAAGATCTCGTCCCAGATGATCAAGAGGTTGGCAAGTGAAAACTCTCGTCCAAATAAAACTCGCAACCATCGAAGAGAAAAGTACTGGGGTTCAACCCCAAGATCAAAAAGATGGCTATAGAGAGATGAATCTGCAAGAGACAACAAATAATACAATGCAGTAGAAGCTTCAATCACAGGAGGCAGGCCACTATGGGACCCCAATACAGGGGATGAAGCGAAGAAATTGGCCATTGCAACTGAACCATGGTCCCCGTTCATCAAAGCGTCAAACATACAGTATGCATCATGTTCCATGAATTTCTCAGATAAAACAACACCCAGCTCACCTTCAGCTCCATAAGCATCACTTAGTAATACAATGGTCTGTATCTCAGGATCAAGTTCATCAAGACTACTGACTTTCACGGCATTTCCACAGGAACCAAATTCATCCTCCATCAATTCTGGAGATTTTCTAAAATCAAAGCTGTAAGAAAGCTCATTCTCTTGATATAAAAGGCCATCAAATCTGTCTGTAAAGTGATCTTCATAAAGCTTCCGAATTTCCGAAAGACGCTCCAAATCAACTTGGAGAACATAAAGCAGAGGAGCAAGTAATTCATGCATTCCTATGAAATAAGTCAATGAAAGAAATCCATTAATGTACAGTCAATATTTTCATAGCATATAATACTAAAGCAAAACTAATTATGTGAAAGCCAGGAAACCAAATTGATGGAATTTGCATCTTACCAAGTATTAGGTTTCTCAACCATTAAGAGCCTGTTTGTTTCAGATTACAATAGAGTTGATTTTGAAAAAATTTAAGAGAACTGATTTTGATAGAATTGACTTGTGTTTGGAAATGATATTAAAGGGCAAAACTTAGATCAAATTCTTTACATCTTCGCTATCAAGTTCTCCAATTAAATAATGACACATGGATATTTGAATAATGAATGAATCTGACAATAAAACAAATAGTAACTGGTGTAAAATTCAGACATATCTTTACAGATTTTGGGGCAGTAGTCAATGTAAAAGTAGTTAAGGACTTGTTGGCAGTAAAGAATATATGATACAGAAGTTATAAACTAAACCCCGTTGCTCATAGCCCAGAGGTATTTGTGTATTATTTGTGATAAACATGATATAGATAACCGTTAAAACATATCATGACATTCTTTCAATTAGTATAGTCTAACTCAATTGGATGCCCTACTGTTGATTATGCAAGGTTGGAAATAGGAAGGAAAAAAATTGACAAACATCACAAAATGGGAAAGCATACATAAAATAAAGGTAAGTTAACTATAGTTATTTATTTGGAGTTGAAAGAAAAATACGGCACCTGAAAATGAGAAAGCATATTTAAAATGGCAGTAAATTTAATTAAAGTTGATGTATTGTTTGACACCATTGCTTGGCCGAGAAATATACCTTGTCTATAACCACATTCTGGGTGCCTGAGACACCACAGTAATAAAATTCGTCTCAACATGCTTTGGCATCCTGGTGTCTGAAAATAACTGCCATGTTCTGGGTATAAACGTGATAAATCCTGATCAACCATTCTCTCCAGCTCTGCATTGCGGAAAAAGCGACTCCATGTACTATCTGCATATAAAGGCCAAATCATATTTAACACAGATAAAGTTCAATTGTCCGTACCAAAAAGCGACAAAGGTGGCTAACTGTTCGAAATTCACGTGACAGAATACCAACAAAACAACAACATGATATACGACAATTTTCTTCTTTTAAATCCATTATTGCCATTCACCATACCCAATGGTTGATTGCCACTTGGCACTAATTCTTATCTTAATCTTCACAAGCATTGAATTTCCAAAAATAAGCAGGGCGCGTTATATTCCTCTATAACAAAATAAACTTTCATTTATGTATCCTTAGAAAAAAGCAATAGGTATATAATCTGGCGGCAACAACTAAACGGATACCACTACCACATGATGAAGCTCTAGTTAAGCCAACCGAGAGAAGGTTGAATATAGCGTACAATAGCAGCGCAGATATCAAACATGCTCTCTACTTTGTAGAAATTCAGGAAAATACATTGGCTGAACCAGGGATCCATAACTAGGTTAACGATTTAACTCCGGTATGATGCTGGAATGGATGAGAAAAACTTAGATTTACCTGGATTTTGTGAAAGCGGATTGTCAATGACAAGATTGGGTGAATTAGTTCCATCCTTTGGAACATGCGGTTCAACCAGAAGGCGCCTTCTCAAGCTAGCATACCTGACAAGATAAAACACAGTTCGTGATTAATAAAAACTACCATTAGATGTACGAAAGTGCAGTCATTTTTAATGTGCAGTAATAACAAACAAAGAAAACACACTATCATAATGCCAGGCAAACACTGAATTCATAAATTACACACGCGATCCTCAGTCCCAGACGAAGAAACAGCTTGATCATTTTTATTTTCCACCAATGAAATTGTAGGAGCAATCTAACTCATAGACAGGTATTGACACAGAAGAAGATATAATGGTATTGCCATTAACCTAATGAATACACATCCCAAATTCAAATGTCAGCATTTTCTCCAATGAAAACAATAAAAAAATTTCTTTATTTCTCATGACTATTGACTTTCTCTCCACCATTAAAAAAACAAACAAACAAACTTCAGCAGCAGTCTCCTTGCTGTTGAGCACCAAAACTAAAACAAAATCCGCGTAGTATACTACATGCTTGTGGTCACCAACCATCAACATGCATAGGGGCAAACAAATATAAGGTAAATATTATATCATTATCAACACATCATCTATCAATAGGCATAAGATTTAAGGAAAATTTACATCACTGTTAAAATTAAACACCAATAAAATAAAATAAAATAAAAACATGACCACGTGGCGATGATTTACCTCCTTCTACAATTAGCAGTGACTCGACGAATATCATCAATTGATGTTGAAGTCGAAGACGGTAACACCCCAAGATTTATTCTCCACTGCAACCCTCTAAGATCACCGAATCGCCGATTCTCCGGCGCCGATCGCCGCGAAACGGCGTCGGAACTCGCCGGAGACGCCGACAACGGATCCGACAGGGCCGGCGGCATGATCGTGCAGCAATTCCCGACAACCCCAGATGCTCAAACGCAACGAAAACCCAGGAAGACGCGAACTTTCTAGGAAAAAAAAAAAACCAACAAACCTTGCCTCAAACTCTAAAGTCAAAAGAAACACACAAAGTTTAAAAAAAAAAAAACTAGTTGAGTTATGGGGAGAAGCTCACCCAATTGAGTTTGGAGAGTGAAGAAGGAGGAGAATTTAAGGAGAAAAATGAATTGGGGTGGGTTGGTTTCGTGCAGAGAAACCCAATGATTTGCACAGTTGCATGTTTCTGTGTGTGTGTGTTTATGTCTTGGTTGGTTGGAAAAGAGAGAGAGAGAGAGGAGAGGGAGAATAATAAGTTTGTTTGTTTGAGAGAGAGAGAGAGGAAAAGGGGGTCGGAGAAGGAGGAGAAAAGCAGTGGTGTAATGGTGTTGTTGGTGTGATTGTGCTTGACCTGTTGGGACGGAAGGTAGGTGAGTGTCTGTCTTATTCAGAAAATTTTCCACATCATTTTATTTTGTGGTCTTCTTCTCTTTTGTCTTCTCCTCCTTCTCCTATAAATTGAGAGAATATAATACAATATATCACATGGCTCTCGTGTTGTGGGTGCTGCGAAAATTGCCAATATTTGTCATCTTCTGGACAATGGTGGCTGTCTGCCAATGCGTTATTATCCGCAACTTTCACCTCTCTTTCAACAAAAGTTATATTATCAATTCACCACCATTTTTTTTTCTTTATTCTAAGAGTTAATTCTGTTTTTTTTAATTATTTTATTATTAGTATGAAGTATCTATTAATTTGTTAATAATTAATTTTACGAAAAAATCTGGCTAACAACTTTTAGTGAGTTTTCCTTTCACATTCATGGCTTTTCTAGTTTACAAGACTCAAATCCTGAGTCTTGTGAACGAAAAAAAAAATTGTTAATTTTAATTGAGTGCATGTATAAATATTTGTGTATTATTGATTAAATTTATTTAGATATAATTTTTAAGTAATTAATACAAGAGTTTATAATTTTTAAAAGTTTAATTGACATGCATTCTACAGTAAAAAAATTTATATTATCAATTAATTAGAAATTATTTTCGGTATAGTCTTTTAAGATAGTTATTATAAAAGTCAATAAATTTACTGTATATGATGGTTTGTAATTAGACGACAATATAAAAAACTTTTACACTTATTAGTGGATATATTATATATTCAATTTTTAAAATAATTATTATAAATTCAACAAATTTTAATTATATGACAATTACAACTAAATGATAATACGAAAATTATACTATCAATGTATTATAATTAATTTTTATTTTAAATTATTTAACATTGTAAAAATTTTAAAAATATTGATAAAATGAGAAAATAATATAATTAATACATTTATATTTTTAAAAGTTGAGAATACTGAGTTTTTTTTATTCTCGTGTGATATTTTAAAAAATAATTATTTCAAAAGAGAAAGATAAATATCATTAATTGTATTATTGTGTTGTAACTGCAGTTGATTTTTTTTTTAAAAAAGCCAAATTTAATGTGATATATACTTTTTCATTTTTTTAAATAGGTGCAGATTGCTGGGATCCAGATTCCAGATTTATGATTTTTTTATTTTTTTTTGCACATTAATATATTTCCTTTCCAATAATTATTCATGGCTCCATGCTATAACTTCGGGTTCAAGAGAGTTTTTTTTTTTCTGTTAAATATGCAAATTGATGATGTTTTAGATGATATTATTTTTTACATAGCCGCTACTGATGTTAATTTTGACACGAGTATTTTTATTTTTTTTTGTGCTGTAAAAATTAACAAAGAGGGAGGCTACTCCTTTTTCTAATAAAACATGTACTCTTAAATTTATCGATAAAAAGTAATAATTTGAAAATTGTATAAAAATATTTTTTATAAAAACCTTGTAATTGTATAAACAAAAATATTATTTCCATAAACATGCAATCTCATATATTCTATAAATAATGTTACATAATTATACACATCACACTAGATACATATCTAATTTACATGCAGAAGATTCTTTATTAATTTCTAAGTCATTAAGAAACTAATTTACTAATCAGAAAAGAAGGAATTTGAACTTAATTCTCCAAATTTGATGAAAAGACAAATTACTACATGAATTGTTCTTCATGTGTCTAGTTTGTCACGGATATGTAATTCTAAATTACTTATCAGTTAATGCAGATATACAATTAGTTAATTTGTTAACTAATGTATCTTAATTTCGATATAATTAAATTCGGCTTTCTTTCATTAGTTTAGTTACGTTAGTTATAACTTGTGTACGTAAAGAACACTTGTACATACGATTATGAGAGTGAGAACCCAGTCAATCATATTCACAACAAAAGGTAATTTTGCAAGTTTCTCTCTCTTTTGTTCGTCTATTTCGATCTTCTATTTAATTTTTATATGGTATCAAAACTCCTTGCACAGGAGTTTGACTGCATGACTCTCCATCATTTCTTTGATTCTTTTGCATATCAAATTAATTTTGTGAGGGAAAATTCAGTCATTGATTCTTCATGTCCTTTCTTCATACACTATAATGAGAACTTTGGTGCTACTTTCATTTCAACACTCCTAGTCAGGGAAAAGTATTATTCCTAGTCGTGGGATCACGAATTATGCTTATAATGCCTTTACCTACAATCAATAAAGGAGTTTTCATTGTTAAT
Source organism: Spatholobus suberectus (assembly GCA_004329165.1). Taxonomy (NCBI): domain Eukaryota; kingdom Viridiplantae; phylum Streptophyta; class Magnoliopsida; order Fabales; family Fabaceae; genus Spatholobus; species Spatholobus suberectus. The sequence continues at coordinate 34,817,976 of CM014729.1, read as the reverse complement.
CTAGTAATAAAGGCAGTTGGTGTGAATGAAAAGAATTTAAAATTCTTGCAGATATTTCAAATAACAACTTTAGAGGAAGGGGAAGATCAAGAAATGGAGGATTTTGAGGTTAGTGTTGTTTTGGGGAGGATACAAGGGAAGAGGACAAGGAACTAGTATATATGGTCACATTGCTGATACCTACTATATGAAACATGATTATCCTCCATATTATAAGAAAAATAGTGCAATGAGTAATGACACATTTATGACAAAGAAAATTTTGATAATGATGGTAACATAATAATCTCTCAAAAGAAAACAATGAGAATTTGAACTTGGATTTCATTCTAGAAACAAGGCTTTGTTGGCAATACTTCAACAATTAGAATGTAGCAATCACACAATGTAAATCAATTAACCATCTTTCTCAAATAACGAAACATATCCAACCCTCCATATACATAACATGTGCTTTGTCTCTCCAATACTAGAAAGCCTGTAAGTATTGGATTCTCACATGAATAATAGACATTGTTTGACATTCCTAGTCAAAATTTCCATGCTTTAGGAGAATAAGACTCGTTCCTGTAAAACTACTAGATGATAGTCAAATTGCCACCTAAGTGTCTTCACTAAGTATTTTAATTTGACTAATGTGTTATACATTCCCATATTCAATTTCAATCTTATTTCTACATCCATGTTCACGAAAACGAATTGGATCCCTAAGCTAGGAAATGTGTATTTCTAGGATTCAGAATATTATTTGATTTCAAATCTAAAGAGAGTTTCATCTCTAAAAATGTCACATTCTATGTGCACTTGTTTCCTTTCAAAATTGTGAACCGTAATTTTCAAAATTGTGCACCCTTACTTCTTAATCCTAGCTACCACTTCTCTTATTTTTTATGTTTTTCTCATTACACTAGTGTCCATTGATATTAATTCCTATCCAAACATTTTTTTACTACAAACTACTACCACCATTGACGCTAATACCACCTTCACTACCAACAACAATGTCCTCACAAGATCCACCAATAGCAGAAATCTCCCATAAGACATTCAAAAGAATCAAAAGACCTCCCTCATACTTGGTAGACTATCATTACTCCCAGTTGATTACTTCAATAGCCTTTATTGTATTCTTCAAAAACCATGTATCTTATTTCTAATTCACTTGCTTATCAACACTTTCTCACATTGGATAATCACTACTCTTTAGCCATCTCTACTTGTACAAAACCTAATTCTTACAAAAGAAGTTGTGATACAAGACTTTTGGAAAAATTCCATCAAAGTTGAGTTGTTAGCTTTAAATAAAAATAACACATAGACTCTTATATCTCTTTTATGTATAAAAAAAAGCCAGTGGCTGAACCCAAGGAAAAACTAGTTGCTAAAGAATACACCCAAATAGTTGGAATGATTACTTAGATACTTTTAGTCCAATATTCAACATGACCATTAATTTACCTTAGTACACAATTGGAATCTATAGCAATTAGAAATCAATACTACATTTCTCAATGGTGATTTGCATGAGGACATATACATGATGAAACTACCAATAGCTCTTGATGTTTCTAATTCTACTTTAGTTTACTATTATAAAAGTTCCTATATGTACTAAAGTAGGATAATAGACAATGGAATACTTAACTCTCCTAAGTACTCATAAACTCTGGCTATAAAAATCTAAAGCAAATCATTCTTTGTTCATTTAATCATCTCTCCATTAGTTTCATAGTCATTCTTATTTATATTGATGGTTTAGTACAAGAAGGGAATAACCTTTCTAAAATTAACCATATGAATTGTCTGTCAGATAGAAAGTTCAACATAAAAGATCTAAGAAAATTAAAGTATTTTCTTGGATTGGAGATAGCTAAATCAGAAAAAGGGTATTACCTTATATCGACAAAAGTATGAACTTAATCTACAATAAGATATTAGATTACTTGCTATAAATCCATGTAGCCCTCTTATGGATTGTACACCTAAAATTCATAGAACATTAGGACCTGCTTTTTAGTCAAAGATTTATAGAATATTACTTAACAAATGTCTTTATCTTGCCCATATTTGGCCTAACATATTTTATGTAGTTAGTCATTTGAGTCAATACTTAGACTTTTCTATTGTTGGGAGACAATTCAAATTTTAAATTTTAAATTTCTAGGATATTATTTAGATTTAAAGATATTATTTTTATTTTAGAAATTTATTTCATCTTTTAAGACTATGATGTTAGGTCTATAAAAAGAGGGTTCTGAAATGAGAACAACCACCCTGGCTTAGAGATGGGAGTCACGTGAAGGGAGGAATTCACAAGTTTATCTAGAAAAATTCAAAATGGAATGTAATCTTATTTGAGTGAATGAATGAATATTGAGATGTTATCATGGACATAGGCAAGAGTGGTCGAACTAAGTTAAATTTGTGTTCTTCTACTACTTGTATTTTGTGGTGTCATTTGTCTGTGTCTCATATATTTAATCCTCATTGTTGTGCGTGAAAAGGGGTTTGTTTCCCCAACACCTATCATTGTTCAATGCCAAGTTGCATTAAGAGTGCTAAGATATATAAAAAGATATCTTGCTAAAGACTTAATAATTTTTCCCTACAATTCTAATATTACAAGTCCATTATTAGTTTTTTCTTAAGTTTCTCTTTAGTCTCATGGAAGAGTGAAAAACAATCTCTTATATCTATGTCTTCCAAAAAAAAAAAGTTCATATTCTTGTGAAGCACCATAACTTATTTTTCTTTTCAAGATTTTAATATGAAAATTTATAAACATTTATTCACTTTCTCTTCCATTTCATTTTTAGTATATTTTCTTCACATGTAAACAATTACTCGAAATCTCATTTATCAAATTTCATAAGGCAAGTACTTTTCCTTGTGTAGATTGTATTTCAACAGGAACTTGGTTTATTATATTATCACTTTTTCTCTCTACTCTTTCTCCTTCTTATCTTTATCATCTTTCCACTTCAATCCATCCCAAAAATAAAGTGGACGTTTATCATGACTCTTTTAATATACTTAACCCTACACTATATCTTCTTTATTGTGATAATCATTTTAAACTCCACAATGCAACAAAGCGCATCAAACATACAAATTGTCACATTGTGAGTGACAAAAGTTCAAGGTAGTGTTCTACGTGTCTTGTATGTTTCGTCCAATGTTCAAAATTGTAAACATTATAACCAAATTAACCTTTGGCTCTTAGTCGTTTTTATGACCTTCACTCCAAATTAGGAAAGCTTGAAATTCACATTTTAGGAAGGAGTATCACAAATATTCAATTCTAAATTATTAATCAATGAATGCAGTTAATATGCAGTTGGTTAATTAGTTGACATGTCTAAATTATAATATAGGTAGTTTAGTTTTCTTTTATTGAGTTAGTTATAATTTATCGTGTATATAGGGAACACTTGTACATATGATTGAGCGAGTGAAAAAAATCAATTCAATCATATTCGCATCAAGAGGCAATTCTCTAGTTTCTCTATCCTTTGTTCACGTGTTTCAATCTTCTCTTTCATTTTTAATATAGTTCTTATTTATATGGTTAAATAGCTGTTTTAATACTATTTGCAAGGTGTTAAATATAAATTCACAGAAAAAATATTAATAAATCCACTATTTAGAGAGACTAAAATATTATGACAAAATAAAAGAATAAACAGTTTATACACCGATAGTGTAAAGAGTTTTTACACTATTATCAAATCATAAATTGTTATATATGATAAATTTATTGACTTTTACAATAATTGTCTTAAAAATCACACTAATAATAATTTCTAATTAGTTGATAATGTAAAATTTTTTACACGGACAATATATAGAAATTAAATTCAAAACAAAAAAGAGTCAAAATTAATACTGATCAAGAGCATCGACAATTGTTAAACAACCTTTTCACGTGCTGTAAAAAAAAGTGATAAAATGTCTATATATTATATAAAGATGGCATTTTATTTAATAATCAATGCACAGGTAGAGAACGAGAAATTCTTTCACCCTCTTTTAAAAAATTATTAATTCCAGAATTTTAACAATTGATTTTAGATGGTTGAATCTAAAATTTTAGAAGATATATAAAATTAAAAATAAGATTTTCTTGAGTTAAAAAAAAAAAAATTCTTACGACACGGGGATGTATGAATTTCTCCTAATATACAGGAAATTGAAGGAGTGTGGCGGGGGCATATTCTTTTTGGGTGCTTTCCCCTGCCTATTATGCTTTTTTTTTTTTTTTTTTTTTTGATACATGCTTATTATGCTTTTTAGTTTTTAGTCATTGTGCACTTTCCACATGGGAATCTTAAAGGTAAGTTTCACGGGAACTTCTTCGAAGAAAAATGGAACCTAAAACCAAGTTGAAGGTGTTCACATGTAAAATGACTGATGATTTTAAAAACTATAATGAAATCCGTTACAAGTATGGGATCTTTAAAATATCATAAATTATTGATATAAATATTATTCAAGAAAAGGATAGTTTTATTTGATAACATGATAACAGTTTGCGTCAAATATATATAATTTTTAATATTGAAAAATAATTTTTTATTTAATAAATTTTTTAAAAAATAATATAAATAACTAATTGTTTTTTTAAAGTATTCTTAACCAATTACTCAATTAAATCGTGATTTGAAAGTTTTGAACAAGTTCGTTAATTTTCAATTTATTATTAGTAAAACATTTTTCATACGTTATTTTGGAGAAGACGTAAGTGAATACAATTCAACGGGAAAAAGTGAAGGGCATTGGACGAAAGTCATATATACCCATTCAGGGCTGCATAAAAAGAAAAAAAATCTATTTGCTATCTGTTTTAAAATAGAAAAAATCTCTTTCAAATTTTGTTTTAAGCCTCACTTGGCCTTTGTTTGATAAAGAATAGAAAAATAGATAAGAAAAAAATAAGTAAAAAATAAGTTAAGAGGTGAGAAATATATAAAAAATAATTTTAAATTTTAAATTGTTTAGTAAAAAAAATAGATAAGAAATATAAGAAAGATAAAAATAAAATAAAAAAATAGATGAGAAATAAAATAGAAATAAGTAATAAAGCCTATAATTTTTTTTAAAATCTCTCTTTCATTTTTATTCAACTAAACTAATAAAATTTTTAAAAAATTTTCGAGCCTCCTCTCCTTTTCACAGAAACAAACAGAGCGTTAACGTTGAGCCGCACCTGTACCCACTCAATTCATATAAGCAATGCAAACTTGCATTGCATGATGATCTTCGCACAATGATTACTATGACTGACGTGGCGCGTACGTGTCCTTCTCTTCACGATCATTTTGTTTTACAGATTTTGATGATTTGGTAAAGCAAGCACCACCAAGAAGCAATAGACATGATCTGGACATGCGATGCGTCAGTTACGTTTTGATAATGATTTCGTACAAGAAAGTTACATGTCACCCGTAGCCCAATCTCAGCCGTTCATTCCCAAAGCTGATCTTGATCAACCGACGATGACGGTTACGCGGTGACTTACTTAACTTTGACTTGCATAGTTGTGTAGGGGAGATACATCAAGATAAGCCTCAAATTTATCTATAAGATATACGATATAAAGCTTGATTTTTTTTGGTGTAAGGTATAAAGCTTAATTAATACTTATGAACAATAAGCCACGCATGTTATCCCTTAAAAGAAATATAGTAATTTTGATATAGTAATAATTTTGACACTCCCTCACCTTATTTTTTCTTATATTTAATTAAAATGAATTCATAAAAGTAAATTTCTTTATATTATCATTTAATCATAAATTATTATATACTGTAAGATTATTCATTTTTATAATAATTAATTTAAAAATCATGTTTAAAGAAATTTTTAATTGATTGATAGTGTAAAAAAAATTATACTAACAGTGTGTCAAAATTAAACTTTTTAAAGTAAAAAGATGTTTCCATTAAGTATTTGTTTGAGAATAATTAATTTAACAAAAAACAATTACCTATTCTTTTTTTTTTTCAAAAAATATCAAAAATAATTTTTTTTTCAAATTAAATCAAACTAAACATGCCTTAAAATCGAAATTGTCAGAATTACGTGCACGAATATATGCATGCTGCAGATCAAAACACAATATTATGGGTGGCTCGCTATAATGTGGATAAATCATTTTTATAATTTTATAAGTCATGCATCGGATGTATTAGTATGCATGCATGTGGATAGCAAATTTTTCTTTTTCTTAAATTCAAAAAGAAACTCTAAAAAAAGCGAAAAAAAAAATATTATACATGAAAAAGTAGAATAAAAAGAGAGAGGGAGCGAGAGAGAAATTAAGGAGGCTTTCGCAGAAGGGAGATGTGGAAATGGTGGATCCTCATCACAGTTTCCCCACCATGCAGGTAAGGACACGGTGGCCCTCACTGTGCTTCTCATCTAATGCAAAACCATGATTCATTTATCTCTCTTTTTGTATGCATTCATTCCGGTTAATATTTTAATAATCAACTATAGGATATAACACAAAAAAGGAATAAAAAAGGTGGGCCGGAATAAATGAATGAACACGAGCCATATGCCTCTGAAAATTTGGTTGGATATGATTGCAAAGCTTGCAATTATAATGCTACCCCACTCCACTGGGGTGGTTCATACGAAGCCAAGAACGAAAAAGAGCACCCCCACCCCACAATTAAGTTCACGCAGTTTTTTTTATTGAGTTTTTACAATATATATATATATATATATATATATATATATATTGCATGAACAAATGTTTTTAAACTAAATTATTTCAAACAAGTTAATTCATACTTTTCTTTTGTTGATCGGCATACTTTTTTTCTTTTATTTTCCATGAAAGGCTGCAAAAGAACTGGAAAAAATGTCAAAACATGCATGCATGTGTGGCTTTAATTAATTAATTAATTATTAATAATAACAGCAGTGCTTATGTATTTCACTCCGATTGATATGCGCAAGTTGAGTGATCGATGAAGCTTACCCTACTGTAGTACTACAAATATACAATACTTTTGTTTAGAAAAAGTAATTGGGTAGCAGAAAAACGCTCAAACCAATGACACTAGCAACGATCACGATCATACTACTATCCGGAAAAAGATCTTATGTAGTTTTGAGAAAAGTGCATGAAATCTCAATCATTGACTAATTTTAATATATTGATAAATTTAATATATAAAATATAAAAAAAATATTTATCAATGTTGATATTTGCAAATTGGACACTCTCTAATTTTATTTTATTTTTTGACGGAAAAGGATCTGTGTCCACTTCTACCCAGCCCTTGCTAGAGAATTTGATGAATATAAGTTAGCATTATTAATTCTAGAGACTGCGTCGGACAGCGCACATGGTTATGTGTTTTTTCCCCCCATTTGATATGAATAATTGCATTAAAATTGACTGTATTAACAATTTATTTTATAAGAAAATAGGTTATATACTAACAGTATGAAGCTGTTTTACACGGTCATCCAATCACACACTATTATATATGGTAAGTTTATTAACTTTTATAATAATTATCTTAAAAGTCATTATAATGGTGATTTGTGATTGGTTGACGGTGTAAAACTTTTTACACTAACAATGCATAGTCATTAAACTCTTATTTTATTCCGTTTAAATGATATGATTTGAATTCACCATAAAAATGTAATTGGCACTTAAAAAAATACTTTCCTAGTGGTTCTAACATACATACACACACATAAATATGCATTATAAAAAATATAATACTTTATTATTAGATTTTTTTTGGTCGAGATATTTTTTTTTGGGTTGAGCTTTATTATTAAAGTTTAGAACCATTATACAATGAACATCTATTATAGTGATTTTATTAATACCAATGATTTTAAAATTGGACTGATTATTGAACCAATCAAGATACTGGTTCAAAGTTTAATAGTTAACTATGGTTTAGCTAATATTAATACAATAATAATAATAATAATTGAATAATATATAAAATAATATTAAAGAAACATAATATTATAACTTTATAACACTAAAAATAAACATTATTTTATAGTTCCTAACAATCAAAGTACATACTAAAATCTAAATCAATTAATACATCATAATACCTAGGTTTAAAAAGAAAATGACAAATATTTTAGCTTAATTTTTCATTTTTTAAAGAAAAAATAAAAAACAACGTTGTATTAAGTATTTTTTATTAACTCACTATGAATTGTTTTTTTGTTGATTTTTGACAATTTTACTGGTTTTTGGCCAGTTTTCCGACTCTTTGACCAATTTATCTCAAAACTGGTTATGTAATTTATTTGAATCAAACATTAGACTGATTTTTTGATGTGACTAACTAGTCTAGTCCAGTTTTCAAAATAGTAATTAATAATAAGTATACACATTTTTTAGTTGATGAAAAACTTGCTATGAAAGATTATTTGTAATATTTTTTAAATTGATAAAAAAAATTATAACGGTTTACAGATAGAACCCATTATAAAAGGTTAATTTATTATAGTGATTACAAACATAACCACTAGTTTACTATAATATGTTATATTTTAAAAAAATAAATCTATTATAACGGTTTTTCAATCTTTTATTAAAAAAATATATGATCTGTTATATACAGAATACATCATATTTTTTGCTTTTTTTTCAAAAAATAGATCTGCTTTTATAATGAACTTGCAAGTAGTAAGACATACAACAATATATTAAATGTAAACTTGCAATCTTAGGTTTTCTAGTTTTGTAAAATTCAAGAGCAATCCGTATATTATACCAAATTAAAATAATATATAAATTGTTCTTAAACAGGAAATTAATAACTAAGATAAATGCATACTTTCATATTACAATATGCATGTCATCTACTACTACATTACTTATATATAAAAAAAAGTCGATAAAAAAATATACTACTATATATTAGAAATTTGAGTACTCTGTTTGGAAAATAAGACTCTCATTTTTTTTATTTTTTTTTTATTGTAGACTCTCATTTTTCCCACTTTCTCAATTAACTCATTTTATATTCTTTCTCTTTCCTCATTACTATGTAATGAGGAAAGAGAAAGAATATAAAAATGAAAGTGAGATTGATGTTTTAAAATTTTACAATTTTTTTTCAAATTTAAACTATTGTTATTATGAAAATGTTGTTTTTTTCTTATTTATTTTTAAATTATAACATTTATTATTATTTTTAAATTTAAATTATATTAATTATTTTTATTATGACTATGATATTATCTTCAAATTCAAACTTATTTTATTTTAAGTTCAACAAATTCTATTGTCTTTAAAATATTATTGTTGTAATTGTATTATTATCTTCAAATTTAAATCACATTAAATATTATTTTTATGTTTTTATATTAATTTGATTAATTGAAAGAATATAATAAGTTGTTTTAATTTGTATATACTAGTACAAAAAATAGTACAAAAAATATTTTTCACATTGATTGTTTTTCACTCTCTAGATCGATTCCAAGAGGGGATGTGGAGTCAGCCCATATAAAAAGTGACTACATTATAAATTAGTTTTGGAATCAATGTGAAAAGTCACTATTTACATCAGTTGTAGCGAGAACCAATATAGAAAGTGCTCACTTTTACATCAATTGTTACTATAATCAATATAAAAACTTATCTTTCTAAATCGATTTTGTCCACAACTGATGTTGAAAGTAATACACCAATTTGCATCCATACAATATGCAATACACCAATTTGAAAACTACAAATAAAGAAAAATAAACAAATATAGAAAAAACACAGAAGAGTTACATTTTATTATTTATATAAAAGTTATATATCGTATATATATCAAAACACAAGTGTAACCCTATTACAATGACTAAATTGAATGTATACAATTTCCCTACTACAAAGACTAAACTTAAAGCAATGTGTTTGAAAGGAGAAAACATTGACATCAACTTGCTTATGGAATCACTTCCTTCCATAGACTACAACAAAGAGATCTTAAACCTTCCCTTTTTGTTTAAGGCCCAAATGCAAAAAATTTAATTGCTCCTTGTTTTTCTTTTTGTTTAATATAACAACAATGCCAAATACTTCCTCCAAGTTAGCTTGACCTTCATGTCTCTTTTTTGTTCCACATTTCTATTATCATAAACCTTCCACTTGGGAAAAATTCATTCATTTTTGTTAAAGCTTCCAACTGTGCTTTGAAAGGAAGTTTTAATAGACATGAAAGAATATAACCTAAGTGGAAGATTTATAATAACAAAAATGTGGAACAAACTAGAGACAACAAGATTGGCTAACTTGCAAGAAGGAGTTGTCGTTCCTATTAGATCAAATGAAAATAAAAACAAAGCATAGATAGATTTCCCTTATGTGGACCATGTAACCAGAATAGAAAAAGTTCGTATACTCTTCATTGTGTTTTTGGAAGAAAATGATTCCTTAAAGACAACGTTTCAAAATTACTTGCAGCGCCTTTGAACATTGTTATTATTCCTTCATGAGCCTTTGAACATTAACCTCACATGCCACAAACAAGGGAGAGAGAGAGAGAGAGGAAACAAGGTTAGGGTTTGAAAACATTACAAGAGAGAGAAAAAACATTACTTCATGAAGCTAAGGTTTGAATGAAAGACAAAGGAAAACCTAGAACAACAACGAAAACAAGCTAAAGAGGAAGATTCAAAAAATAAAACAAAAACGATAGATGTATAATAAGAAAACATAAACTGAAGCCATACTTATAGAAGAGGAAGATCGATGGGTACGTTAGTTAGATTATCCTTTCCTTGAGGTGTGTTGGAACCAAAGAACAAGAAAATTGGAGCGAGAGTCACATTCTACATTGATTCTTATTACAACTGATGTAAAAAATCTTGTCAAGAATTTCAAAAGTTGGAAAGGTGTTAACACTAGACATTGATTAAACGAAGAACCAATCTAGAAAGTCACTTTTTATACCTTTCTTAATACAACCAATCTAAAAAGTTTCATCAAGAATTTCAAAAGTTGTAAATATGCCCACATTTTACATCGATTACATTAGAACCAATCCAGAAAGTATTTTCTACATTGGTTTGTAGTATAACCAATGTAAAAGGTATTTTCAAGATCAATTTTAAGGCAACCAATATAGGTTGTCAATTCTAATATTACAAAATGTCACCACCTCATATACTACATCAGCTTCCAAGGAACTAATGTAGAATGACGATGTGAAAAAAAATTTTGTAGTATTAATAATTAAATGATTGTATATGAAAAATATTTATCCTGTGCATTTGGAAGGATTAAACTGATAATATATCTACAACTATAGGATGAAAGAAAAGAGAAATACCTAACAATTAGAAAAAGCAGTGATGCAACCTCGGTCACACATCAATCATAGGTAGCTCGTTGTAGCTTGTCGACTATCCCCTTGATCCGTGATCGTACATTGGTCAAATAATAAGAAAAACTACAATACAAGACAAATAACTTTGGTCGTCTCACAAGGATATTTGATTGTTATCAACCAATTAGGATTGTTAGAAAAAAAAGGTTTGAGTTTTTAAATATGAAAACAAATTGCAATTAAGAGAGAATTCAATTCAATAAAATAATCAATCCACTGTTTAAGTTTTTTAATCAAACTTACCATTGATTTCTAAATATTTGATTTCAATTCTTAATTCAATTCTTGTTTGACTCCAAAGTTAACTAATTAAGCATCAATCAATTTCAAGAGAATTTATACTAAATTAAGAATCTGTGATATAATTAATTTGGGTTAAACAATTAAGCATCCTCCAAGTCACCAAACTAATTTTAATTAAAACTAATTCTTCATCAAACTTATGATTAAGACATAACCTATTGATCCTAATTAGAATACGCCAAATCAAGTGTTCAACATACTCATCAAGAATGTAAACTCATTTGTGAATGATAAAACACTAGCCTAAAAAAATTCACAATTAAGATTTAAGAAGAATAATAGGGGAAAAAGTAAATCAAGAATTGAAAAATAATTTAAACCAAACCTCAATATCCATAAAAGGAACCTTAAACTAGTGAATTGATCCAAAGCGTTTAGCCTTCCATAGAGGCTTCACACAAAATCACAAAAAAGGAAAGAAAATGGGGAATAAGCCGATAAAGATGAAAACCCAAAGTTGTAATCCAAAACCTCAAGAGGCTTCTCCTATTTTTCCTAAAAAGCTATATTTATAAAGTCACCCTTAGGCTAACGAAATTTCTACAAGTATAGGCCCACTAAATGTTAATTAGTCCAAGACTTAATTATGTTTTTAGTTCCTCAAATTTGAGAAATGTATTTTTTTAGTCCCCCAAATTAAAAATTAATCTTTTTAGTCCCTCAAATTTTGAAAAATATTATTTTAGTCCTTTTGGACCACTTACAGTATCATTTATAGGGCAGATTGAGTTAGCTGTGCAACATTAGTTAAATTTAGTGTGATGTTTTCACTGATAGAGACATTACTGAGTAGGTTTTGTGTGACAGATTCACTAATTGCATTTGGGCAAAAGGACCAAAACAGGAATTTTTAAAATTTGAGGGACTAAAAGATTAATTTTTTATTTAGGGGACTAAAAAAATATATTTCTCAAATTTGGGGGACTAAAAACATAATTAAGCCATTAGTCCAATTACAATTTAATCCCACAAAAGTTTGTTGTGTTATAGAGTAAAATACATATGTCTCTGTCCATGAATTAGTTGACGCTCCAAATGTCCAATTTGGTTTTTGGTGTTTTTATGGAAGTTATAAAAGAATCTGCCCTTGATGTTTTGGCGTTGGTCCCATGTTGTTTTGATTTCTACAACTCAAGATATGCTCTAAACAATACATCTCTGATCAGGTTGACAAGATAAAACTATGATTCCAACTTTAAGTCCAAATTCATTAATGATCCACATTGAATTTACTCAAAATCTCTTCATGAAAAGTGTATATCTTTCTTTAAGATTTTTTAACTGGGGCCCAAGTTATGACCTATAAAAGGAGGAAGGGTCAAAATACATTAAAATCCAAAAATTAATCAAGATTTGCATTAAAGCCAATATCACAATGTCACTTTGTTGGGTGATGGAAATACAATATTGTTTTTCTCAAAAAGGAGAGGTAGCTTAAACTTATCACAGACTTGTTTTACCATTTACACTATGATAAGATTACGAACCAAGATGCCATGGCAACCACTAAGGTCTAAGACCCACCCCATCTTTGTCTTCCTCCTTAGCGTGCATCCCTTTAAGCTTCCTCTCCCTCTCGTTTCTTTTCACCTAGCCGCTATTGGCACATGTGGAGTGCCACTACCGTAAGAAGGCCTCTCCTTGTGTGCTGCTGATTCAACTTCTCTCTTCCAAAATGCGTCAAAGAAGAACCAATTAAACTCGGTGAACCACCAATTTTTACTAGTTTATCCACTTTAACTCCAATTTTACCGGTTTCTTTTTGGTTCTTTAAAAAGGCAGTTTTATGGTTCATATGGACTAGATGTCGGGCCGGTTCTCAGTTAAACTAATAGAATCGACCAATCCAATTTTAATAACATTGATTTTAATTATAATATAATATATATATTTAAAAGTATTTATTTATTATAAATTTTAGTTATTTATAACTATAATAAAGAGATACTTTCTTTTGGTTTTCACTTTTTATTGAACTATGTTAGTGGTTAAAAATTGTTTATAATTCTTAAGTTTTTGGGATTAAATTTTTATAATGTGTTTAGTTTGAGTTATGTTTTAGGTTAATTAATCCAATAAAATTAAGTCTTCTCTATTTTGTGAATATAAATAAATTTGACTTACTTTTTGTGTTATTATTAGTAGATTGGAAGCCCAACTACAACTTTGTCGACAACCCAGGATAGAAGCCCAATAAATTGAAGGCCCAGCCTAAGTATGACAAGAAAAATCAAAGTGAAGTATAGGGCTTAGAGCACAATGGCCAGAGAGGATGAAAGTCAAGTGCCTAGCTCCCATTTAGAGGGCTTAGCCCTAGTCTGCTAGAGACTTTTCAAGTTATTCATTAAAAGGGCGCCCAATGAGCACAACTGTGCACTCAACGAGAGTTAATGAGAGTCCCCATTATTTAAAGTGACCTTTCAGTAGGAATTGAGGACTAATAATTTCCTGGAGTGGACTCTGCGAACTAAAAAAGAGCAAAAGAGCTAGGAAAGCACTTCCACCATCCTTTGGAGATCAAGAATTCAAAATAACTATTGGGGATTGTAAGATGAATATGTGTGGCTAATTTCATAGTTGTTGGGGGTGTAGGTTAGCCAATGGAAGTCTCATGTAAATATTAAACTTCACATCTATCTCAATTCTAAGTTTTTGTGTTAGTATTTGATTTCTTGGCTTACTGCTTTCTTTAGATTGATCACCCTTTGAATGATTTTTGAGTTTGATTTGTGATTGAGAAATCCTAATTAAACTTTGAACTGGAATCAAGTACCTAATAGGATATTCCCTAGAAATGGGGTTTGGACTATTAAAGATAAATTGAGATCCTACTCTTAATGCAATCTTTGTGATTGAACCACCTAAGGAATTGGGGGTTAATTATAAAAGTTAGGTCAATTTGTTAAGGAATTGAAACATTGATATTATTATGATCTCTTCTTAACACTAAATTTGGAACTTGGATGGATATCTTTTGTAGAGCATGAGATGGACATTTAGGCTAACTGAACCCCCAACAGTTTTTAAATTCATAAGAATCTTTTTTTAAAATTTTATTGTCATTTACAATCTTAAATCAAAAAATAGAAGAATTATTAGTTTTATAATTTTATTGTTGAAAATTAAATTTTACATGTGTAGAGTTAGAGTACAACTCCAATTTGATCATCTAAATAGTGGGAAAATTAAGAATTGCTAGGCATTGAGCTAAGTCTTTGAGGAACGATACCCTTAATTGCTCTTGCTACTTGTGCAACTTGGTATACTTGCCAAGAGGTTGACAAACTATTATACCCTTTAACTACTTTTTAAATTATTTATTAGACTAAAATACCTTTTTGGTCCTTTATGTTTTTAGTAAAACCAGTTTTGGTCCTTTATCTTTTAAAATTTTATTTTGGTCCTTTATGTTTTGAATGTTACCCAACTAAGTCTTTTTCGTCAGCAATGTTAAATATGGTAATGGAAAAGTTTGATGTGTCCTCTAATAGTGTTTGGACATCTTATATGGCACGTTTAATGAAACTACATCATTTTGAAGTATGACTGGTGGGTGGTTTCTACCATTGCTTGCAAACTAAGAAAATTGATGGGGTAGGGGAGTGTTGAGTCGAAACATCAGTGGAAAAAAAGGGAGGGAAATCCTATACGAAGAATAAGCACCTGCGAAGGAGTTGTTGATTCTAGAGTCGAGACGAAGATAGGGTTTATGGCTTCGTTTTGATAAGCGTCAAAGGTATGTTAGTGTGTTATGTTGTTGCATGTGTGCTTTGTTTTGGGGTGTGGTCATTTGATTATAATTGTTGCGAGTTCTGTGTTCATTGTGAAAGTTAGCTTTTTTATAATTTGTTTCTATGATTGGGTCGTCCCTTAAAATGGGTGGCTTATGGTATCCCACTGTGGTGGCACTGTGGTACAAGATTGGAGGGAAAGAATTGAATGTTGGGTTGAAAGAATTGACCAATGATAAAGATGCATTAAAAATGGTTGCAATAACAACCTGTTGTGGGAGTGTAGACCTGTATGTTGAGCACCCTATTTCGGAGGCTAAAATTATAAGAAGTCTTTCAACGCAAGAGTCACCTACTGCACAAGAAGAACAGGCTGATACTGTGAGAAGTCCTCCAGCCCAAGAGTCTTCCAATTTGTTCCTTCATCTTTTTTAATTGGTTCCATTTTGGTCCTTTAAGTTTTTTAGTAAGTCCCATTTTGGTCTTTCGTGTTTTTAATTATCTATCCATTTTGATCCTCACAATTTCATTTACTGTTAAGGACTACTATATGCAATTAAAGAGCTATTGCCAGGTATTGTACAGAGGTTTTGTATCAGGTATTTGTACAACAACTTCAGGAAAAGGCACCCTGGATTGAAGTTAAAGCAAATGATGTGGAGTGCTGCCAAAGCCACGTATCCTTAAGCCTGGGAGAGAGAAATGTTTGAATTGAAAAAGGAAAATGAAGCAACTTACATGTGCCTAATTGTTAATGTTGTTAGTTTGTGTTACACCTACAACCACCTGCCCTAACCCAAAACCAAACCCAACCACTTGCCCCAACATAAACTCAACCATCTGTCCCAACCACAAAACCATTCAACTAAACCATAAGTTTATTGAAGAATTTCATATATTTTTTTAGTAATGCCTTTGTTAACAAAATTTTAAGAAAAAAAAGTAGCTTACAATGAAGTATCTGTAAACCTAGAACCTTCTCCCTAGGTTGTTATCTATTCCAGCAGTCCACAAAATGACATTTTCTCCGCAATGGTAGAGAAGAGCCCTTATGGTTGGCATATTCATGGACGATCCTTCAAAATTCATCATCCTCAACGAATTCATCCTGCACCTGCAACTAGATGCACATGATTCCATACTTCAATCTTCAATCACAAGCTTCAATTGACCCTTCAATGGAGGAATCCTAATCTTCAAATTGGGGCTGAAGGTTCCCTTTTATTTTGGGAGGAAGACAAACCTACCCCAACGGTCAAAAACACAATGTTCTAAAAAAACAATAATTAAAAGCCAAATAGGTTGCATTTGTGGATTAGAAATAGGCCATCGTGGACAATTTAACGAACACCTCAGCTTGTTCTAACGTTTGTTAACAGGAACTAACGAGAAGGACCAATTTGGGTAATGTTAGAAACATAAATGACGAAAATGAAAATTTTAAAAGATAAAATACCAAAACAAGTCTTACTAAAAACATAAAAGACTAAAAAGACATTTTAGCCTATTTATTACTTTATCTTTTAACTATTCTCTAAACTCTCTCTTTTATTATTTTTATCTTTTAAAAAAGGAAGCTCCTAGTATAAAATAAGCATTTGTTCTTTGTATTACGTAGGCTAAAATACTAGTTAATTTTAAATTTCCTTACAGCTTTTTTACCAAATTTTCTATCTACTAAATAAAAAATTAAATGTTTTAATGTTTTTAAAATATTAAATATATTTACTCCTTTATTTAATATTCATTTTATAAAATATTAAGAAAATATTTTAGAAAAATATAGTATTATTCGTAAAAGAAAATTTCGAAATTGTGATTCCTCAATACCAAATACGTAGTTGACATCATCCAAGCTGGCGCATCCACGTTTACCTGCATTGTTTTACTCGAGTCAGAACGATTGACATCCAAAATCCAAATCCATTATTGTTAGTAGTTTGGACGCATTCCGCAGGCCGCAGCCCTTAAGCAAAGTAATATACTACACTACATTGATTCAAATAAGGATATGGACGAATCTGTGAGTTCCTCCTCTTGCAACCATTTTTAAACTCTCATGTATTAATTAACTCGTATTAATCAACCCATTATTAATCACTAATGGAAATCAAAATTCCGTTTGGCTGAAATAAACAAAAAAATATATTATAATATATATATTTTTATTTTCTTTCTTAAAAAAAAAATGCACTGACTGCAATATAAAGTATTTTTACACTATCAGTATTATTCTATTATAAACTATCATATATGATAAGTTTATTAATTTTGATAATAATTATTTTAAAAACCATACCAAACATGACTTTTAATTAGTTGCCAGTATAAAAAAATTTATACTTTTTTACACTATCAGTATCATTCTATTATAAACTATCATATATGATAAATTTGTTAACTTTAATAGTAATTATTTTAAAAATCATACCAAACATGACTTTTAATTAGTTATCAGTATAAAAAATTTTATACTAACAATGTATACTCATTAAACTATCCTTCTTTGTGTCCAAACATGTTCGATTGAATTTTGAATAGTACAAGTCAAACTTCGGAAATCACTACAAATGAAATTAGTTTTTCATCAATTTGTAATTAATAAAGCTATCCGATCAATGCCTCTTCTAAGAGTGTTATTTCCTTTCTTTTCTTTAATTTGTGTTTAATTGAACCTTTTATTTATCTATTATAATTAATGTGTAATTTTACTTTATTAAAATATGTTTTTGTTTTAACAATTAAAACTATCTAGTTTAATTTTCCGAATAAAAAAAGTCAAATTCTTTATCCGTCAGTTGTTTAATTATTAATTAAAATTATTAATATAGTTAACGATTTATATACGTAATCACTCTTTATCATTGCCATTTACATGAACTATTAGTGAATTTAATTTATTTAAATCTCTAAGTATAAATATAAATATATATTAAATATCTAGAGGAGGAATTAAGTTATTTTAGGAGTAACTTTAGGTGAAGTTACTCTCTTCAGTAATTTTTTATATATATTAAATTTTATTAATCTAACAATTGAATTAAAAGTTCTTAGTGAGTATATCATGTCTAAAATTTCTTATAAAATTTTAAAACTATTTGATACTTTATTAAATATATTAAATTTAATGTATAATATACTTTGTAAAAATAAAAGTAAATGTCAATTATAAGATTACATAATTATAAATGTCTGATTTATTTAAAATTTGGTATTTATGATCGTTAAGATAATATTAAAATATTCAATGGTTGAATTAAAAAAGTTAATATATACAAAAAGTTATTGAAGAGAGTAACCTCAGTAAAAATTACTCCTGAAGTAACTTAGTCCCTCCTCAAATATAAAATGATATATTTAAATATATGAAATGTACTTATAATTATATGTTTATTAAGACATTTTAATTTACTAGTTACTTCATGAACTTCTGTTAATCATTTGTTGCATGCATAAATCTATTTTTTTATTAGGAAAGTTAGAAATTTAATTACTACAAAAAATTATTCAAGAACCAAACTTTGCATTACTTGTAATTTTTTTTCGTACGAGGTTAACTACAGTATGTTTTTACAGGAAATAATTTTACTCGAGTTGGATAGAATTATTATGGACAACAAATCTTTCTCTAAGTATTTAATGCAATCGTATACTTAGGACTTAAACTCAAGACTATTAGTTAAATTAAAGTTAGTTGATTTATGCATTTGATGGTTATTACTTATACTTTTGATGTTTTTAAAGTGAGATATGTATTTTAGATATTGAAGGAGGGAGTTATAGTAATTAATAGAAAAAGCAATTGTTAAAGTTGTGATTAAACATGTATATCTGTAAC
Organism: Spatholobus suberectus; assembly: GCA_004329165.1. NCBI lineage: Eukaryota > Viridiplantae > Streptophyta > Magnoliopsida > Fabales > Fabaceae > Spatholobus > Spatholobus suberectus. Next base: position 34,798,726 of record CM014729.1, on the reverse strand, counting down.
AAATTATATAGTTATTTAAATTTCATTTGTTGATTTTTTAATTAATAATTACAACATCTAATAACTTTATTCTCTATATCTGTGAATCACATATTTTAAAGGAGTTAAATTCGTTATTACTTGTGGGTTTGATGCCCGTAAAATAAAGGATTTATTTTAGAGATTGAAATGAAGAGTTATAACAATTGATTGAAAAATCAGTAGTTAATATTGTATTTAAATGTGTGCAAATGTATGATTAAAAATATAATTAAGTTTTGAATTTATGGAAATATTTCCTTTTTACTTTAGTATTTGCAGCAGTCGACTTTGAATCTTGATAGGTAATAGACAAGATCTCCGACATTGTTCTTATCCCTAGTTACAACAATCAGCACCAATAAATATGTGGTTCTCCAAGCTCTTAAAGAATAGAGAAAATAATCTTTATAATTTGAATTATTAAAATCATATTAAAAAACATAATTGAGATGTGTTCATTTATTGCCAAACTAGCCACTCTTTCATCGTTGCTGATATATTTTTTGTCGGAAAGTTTCGTTATCATTTTGACATAACTAAAGAGTGTTGTTCCACCAAAAACAAAAGCAAAGTGTTTATTGTTTAGTAAGTCCAGTGCCAAAGATCACTATAAGCATGCTAATGGACAAGCTATTTATTGAAATTAAAAGGAAGTAAAGAATTGGAGTTGTTTGGTTGCGCTTAGATAATGTTAAATTTGCCAACTGCATTTGAGAAGTCGGTGCTTCCTTGTACATCCAAAAATAATATGTTATACTTTGATTTGTTGTTTGTCAAATGATAAGTGCTACATGCATATATTATGTGTAAATGATTCAGTTCCCCATTTGTATACGCCTTCTTCCATAATGCACATGTATTTTATTACTACGAGGGATTGTTTTAATCCTCAACCACCGCATGATAATGACATATATACCACCTACGATTATTTATTCACAAGTAAACAAAAATAAATGTACGAAGCAAAAGTTAATTTTTGTAGTAAGATTGAATCAAATATTTAATCTAATATTGTGTGAGAATTAAGGTACTTCTCGATTATAGACAAAGAGTAATTTCTTTTGAAGTGTAAAAAATATTAAAGTGGGTATTGTATCTTACAACAAAATATTTTTTTATAATTTTAAGCATCAAACCTTTGATTAATATATTTAAAGATTTATTCAAGAATTTAATATTGGGTTTGAAACATAAACCAGTTTTTATTAGGCTAAATTACATTTTTAGTCTCTCTATTTTTCTCAATCTGCAATTTTGGTCATCCTATTTTTTGTAGACACATTTACTCCCTGTATATTCTTAAATTTGCAATTTTTGTTCTCCTTTTTTTAGAGACATTTAGTCTCTTTATTTTTAAAAATTCACAATTTTGGCCCTACCGTCAAATTTTTTGTGTTGATTGTTAATAATTTAACCTTAACTTTGATGTGTCAATGTTGACTCTAACATTGACTATGACTTTGACACATCATGTCAAAACCAACATTAAATAACTAATGGTTAACGTAAGAGATTTGACAACAAGACTAAAATTGTGAATTTTTAAAAATAGGGAGACTAAATGTCTCTAAAAAAAAAATAAAGGGACCAAAATTGCGAATTAAGTAAAATAGGGGGACCAAAATTGTAATTTAACCTTCATTATATATAATTAACATTGGACCATACCTAATGTTCAATTTTTGAAGAATATATTGAATAAGCAAATGTCCTATAATATAAAAAAATAACAAGCAAATACGATTTATACAAAAATGGCTTAAAAATATTTATAAAAAAATAACTTTTTTTTATTTTAGTCCCTGATTTATTTTATTTTTTTATCACTATTTATTTCTTTTGTAATAATTTTAGTCCTTGTTATTAAATATTAACATGGCAAACATATTAACAAATTAAAATGACCACATGTCTTAGTCCAATTGACATATCATATCATTAGTCATTTTTCTCTTTATCTTTCTTCCTTTTAACCCTAACTCTCTTTCCATTTTCCTTCTTTCACCACACATATCTCCACCTTACTAGATATCCCCATCTTTTCGCCTCTACCTCTCTCCTTCCCTTCTACATGAATAAGAAGGAGTTGTACAAGGTTAAATAAAAAAAAGTAGAATACTACACGTTATTTTATTGTTATTGTCAATGTTGAGCTTACACCTGCTTTCTTTCTCTTATTTTCTATTGTGTCCTCCTATGCATCATGTTTTGCTTATGTTTTGCATATACTTTTGTTAAATTTAGGAATCATTTTACCACTATCTTCTTTATTTCTTCTCTGTTTAGGACTTATTATCGCATTATGATTTATTTTTGTGATTTTAGGAAAGATTGATTGGGGATTGGCTAATATAAGGGATCAAAGCATGAATGATTAGAAGCAAATAGAGTTGGAAATACATATGGAAGAAAATACTGCAACCAAGGTGACGGAATGGCCACGCCAATGGAATCAGGAAGTTGATTTTGATGCACTGAGACATAATTGATCACACCCCCTTGGGAATTACCTTAAAGACATGGGAATGTGACAATATGAGAGAACTTCAGCAAAAAAAGCCCACGACCAAGGTGTGGGAATTCCCACAAGGTCATGGAGCACCTCTAGGATGTCAAACTTGCATTTTTATGTTTTATTTGTAATGGACTTGAGACCCTATAAAAAATTAGGTTTGAATACATCTTTTAGGATAATTTTGAGTGGTTGGGAAACCTTAGAGAGAAGATAATGCTTAGATCAAGGTTAAAGGCAGATTCTTCCCTCTTCTCCCTTTTTCTTGGAATCCTGATTTGGATGTTCTTATTTATCTCTTCGATATCTCTATGACCATGCTTAAGTAATTTCTTAGTTTTTGTGATTAGACAATGCCTTTAATACATTAATTTTGAAGGATTGATTGTTTTTCCCTTTCATTAATATTCAAATTATTTTCGATTTAATTCTTATTGTGTTTATTTGTGTGAATTTGTTGGTTGCTTGTTTACACCTCGTAGATGATTGAGGAAGAACTAAAAGGTGAACATAATTGTTGGAACTATAAGATTCTAAATGTAAGACTTAAATCATGAAAGTAATTTTAGGTCTTGTGGGTAGCACTAACGAATTATTACAAAGCATAAAGGGTTTAATGTGAACCTAATTACCACGAAAGTAGGGGTCAACTTGATTAGGCACTTGAAAGGGAACCTTAACTAGAATCAAATAATTCACCCTCAAAGAAATTCAACCTTAACAACTGGGTAATCAATTTGGATTCATTAGTTATCAATGTGGTAACCTCAATCTTGAAAACCATTCTTGCTATTGATAAACCTCATTTTTTATATTTTTGCATTCTTTTTAATTGCTTTTAATATTTGTTTTTCACTGTTATTATTCTCCACCATTCAAATACTCTTCCCTCGCTTATGTATTTAAATTATGATAGATTGGTGCTCATAATTCACAATCTTGTAGATATAATATTTTATTACTTAACAACAATTATACACTTGCGATATTGCTCATCATTTTCTATTCACAATCCTATGCAACTAACAATGCAAAAATGGTATTCTTAAATCAAAGATCACAAACAAGGAACTTTAGAGTCTCTGTGAATATGAGTTTCTCTCTCTTTCATTGTTTTTGGGTGCTCCTTCTATTGTGTTTTTTCACAAACCAATCACTTGATTGGAACAGTAAGTTCACTCTGTTTACCTTTTCTAGTGCAACTACTTATGAAAAGACAAGAAATATCACAAAACAAAATAAGGGAGGTTGAATTATGTCTTATTGTCTTTAAAAAACATTTTAGCATATCCAAAACTCAACTTAAGGAAAAATAGAAGATTGAGTAAATTACATTGACACTCCCTGATATTTTTTTAGATTGCACATGATACCCCTCTTTTTATTCCTACACTAACTTCCTTAATTATTTGAAAAACATTATACTGACATCCCTTATATATTACACTAACCCTTCTTAATTGTTTAGAAAACATTATATCGTGTACCTCTATAAGGGAGGTTATAGTTAAAAAAGTAAGGAGATTATGTGTAATCTAAAAAAATTTCAAGGGGTGTCAGTGTAATTTACTCTAGAACATTTTACAAAAGGATAGTCTTAAGACTATTTGGACAATGGGTATCATCGTATGAGTAAGACAATTTAGGGAAACATTTTCAACTTTACAAAAGCTTTACAATTTAATCCTTCCTTCAATTAGTAAATCAAAGATAAAAGAGAAGAGATAAGAAAATAACACCAAAACTTTATCCTAGTTCACCCCACAATTCAAGGCTACATTCATCCCTTGACAAACTTTGCCATGATTTTTACTAAGATGAATATGAAATTACAAGAAAATCTCCATCGTCACAATCCAAGTATTCTTTCACAAACCTTTTCAAGCTTAAATCCAAAGTATATTTAAACAAGTTTCTTTAGACTCCACTTCCCTTTTCTAAGAAAGTAAAAAAAAAAAATAATAATGATCTCTTAAGATGAATATAAGAATAAAACAACATTAATGCACAAATGTCATTTAGCATAAGCTATGCTAAACCAAATAAATCAACATTAAATGAATACTTAGCATCTGTTTTGCATCAGTCACTAACACTAAAAAGCTTGCAATGCTAAAATTTTGCATTGACATTTTTTAATGGCCCTATAATGGACAATAAAATGAGTCCACGTACTTAAGTAAGGCCCATCAACTTGGTTGACACTAAGCTAATTCCAATTTGCTTTTAGCATAGTGTCAACCAAGTCAATGCTATTTATTTTAAAAAAAAAAAATTCACCTACTTAAGTAAGGCCCATCGATTTGGTCGACATTGAGCTAATACAAGTTTCCTTTTAGCATAGCGTCAACCAGGTCAGTGTTATTTATTTCTTTAATCTTTTTTATTTTGTTACAATGTATTAAATAAAACTTAAGTATAAATATAAATATAAACCAATTAACAAATATAAATTCAAAATGAATAAATATCAAAATGATATATAACTAATATAAAAATAATACAATGAACTAAAAAAGTATAATCATAATCACTACAAAAATACATATCAAACTTAATACAAATCCGAGAAAGAAAGTATGAAATCATATAAAGAAAAAAAAAAGATTATAGTCGACAATGCCAAAGGTTTAGGGAGGCTTCATTAAACAAGTGGTCGACAAGATCTATATCAGAGTTAGGATGTTGTTGATGAGCCTGACTTGCACTAGTGGAAGTACTAGCTAATAGACATTCAAGAGCTAGCATGTATTTCAACATCACCTATATTGTCGGCTCTAAATGTCTAACCAACTTCTTTACCTCAATTACCTTTTAATGAGATGTAATCTTCTCCTACCAAACCTTCCATTCTTAATAACATGTCGAGAGCCCAAAGTAGCACTATAATGTGGTTGTGACTCTTGAGTCAATGATGTGACACTCTTTTAGAGTTGTGATTACACCTTTGAGTCAATCTTGGTGTGTCCAAATACTTGCTACATCCTAGTTGCAAAGGCCTCACTAACTTAGGATTGTACCTCCTTTAGTTGGTCTTGATATTGTGTTTAGAGATAGGAAAACACATCCTAATTAGAATTTTTTTTTTCTTGAAGAACCTAATTACATGGGAATATTATTTAAATCAATAACTTATAAACGTAGACCTAAAATAGACATCAACCCAACTACTAAACTTCTTTGTGTGGATGGTTTAGAACTTCTTGTCAAGATCTATAGACCATCCAATTCTCAAGCTTTCAAAACATAAAACATATTTATAAATAGTAGTCATTACATCATAATGAACAAACATGTGTAGAGTAAATACATACCTTTTTAAGTTTCACCTCACTATGGAAGATGTGACTTATGGTGTGTATTATTTTACCTTTTTCATGAAGCTTAGTTAGTCTTATTTTGGGTTAAATTCTTGACTATTCCAATAATTAAGAAGATCATAAAATGTCTATTCTTTTATCCAATTAGGCCCCATCCTTTTCTTCTTCGCATTAGGAAACGTATCAAAAAGACATTTTATGCCTCCCTACTCAAACATCTTTCTTATATGCTCAATATCATGAGGATCCCAAGAATTTGTGTCCTTAAAAAATAATTCGTAAAACATTTAGTTATTATGTAGGTGTAATTATTTAGTCATTAGCTAACTGCAATTAAATGTACATAATTTACTCCAAATAACTTTCACCAATAACTCTTCACCTTTTTGTGGTTTATACCTAAGAATGGTAAGGACTGTAAAATTATTCCAAAATGACAATCCTATGCACTTTAGTGACCGAAACTCAATGTCAAACATTAGATGTGTATAAAAAGTTAATTAATTAGTTAAAACAAAACAAAATAAGACCATTCTAATGTTCTCTCAATCATGAAGACATATGGTAGCCTTTCTAATAATGTTCCTTGCTAAGCTTGAAGATTTTGACAAAGCCTCAGTCTGCTTCTCTTGAGTCTTGGTCCTTAATGTCTATGGTAGTGTATGCACTCACTTTGTATGATATGTTTGTCAAGACGTATATGCCTCCCTCAACCCCATGTGATCAGCATTTTTCCCTTACCGAAGCGACCACACAAAGACATTTATTTAGCACAAAATAAAACAAATAAATATACATATAAACTCATAAATAAACTAAAATTTCAAAGTTAACTAAGCTAATGATCATCATCATCTTCCTCCTCTGCCTTCTTTTCCCTTATTCACATACTTGTCCTCTTCCTCCTCCTCCTTCTCTAACTCTTCCTCATCACTATATTCTATCAAATTATCTTCTAATTTAGCACCCTGAACCATTGGTTCATTAATAGGATTAGCTATTTGTTCATAATGATCTATTGTTTCGTTAAGTAAGTCATTTACTCCTTCAACTTTCATAATTGTTAGAAGATGTGACATTTCATCACCCCAATATGACACTTTATCCTTCATTTCATTGACTTCCACATTAACCCTTAGTTTTGTTGTGATTGCCATAGACAATTCATACATATCTTTACACATGTTTCGATAAAGGGCATAAAATACTTGCCTTGCTTTTTACACAAAGATAAATGGATCATATCAATCATATCGTCCACTCATCTTGATATCTACAATAGTAGTGGATGAACCCTTGTGCCTCTATTCCATATTGAATCAAACCATTTACAGTTGTTGCAATTGAGAATCGAAAATAAACTTTAAAATAAGTTTTATAAAAATGTAGAATCACCACCAAAGTTTATTTATTAGGTAAAAATTGGAAAACTCATTAAAAAGTATCTTTGAAACTAAATTTGGATTTAAGAGTCGATTAGGCCTAGGGAATGTATAGCACCCTACTACATCTATTAAAAAATGATTACATCTAATTAATTAAGCAAATTATAGATAGCTTATGAAATATTCATCTCACCCCAAAACATAATTGATGATTGATTATGAGAAGAAGAAGAAATATGAGAATTTTATTTGTTCAATTATTCAAATAGTGTATATTTATTATTTTTTATAAATTATTTTTAATTGAAAGAGAAAATATTTTTGGGAATGCTTTACTTTTTAATAAAGGAAAATGAAAAAAATTTGGATTTGACAAAAATGGTCCCCTTGGTCTTACATATCATCCAGTACAATGAGGAATTCTTAGTTACATAGTTGTTGAAAATGTTACGAATTGATTAATTATATTATTTTTTAAAAAAAAATTGGAATTTTTGAATTAATACAACTCATACATACATCTTAAAAATAGACTTATCAAAGGTGCCACACTCAAATCAATTCCTTAAAATATTTAAAATATTTGACTTAACCTTTTTAAAAAGCTCAACATAACTTGTAAGGTGGAATTATGCTAGGTTAGACTTTGGTAGGTTTGAGCTTGACCTAGTTCATAATTACAAAGCCTGAATCTAACTCATTTATTTGTTATAGGCCAATTTTTATAGTTTGGCTTGACTTGTTTAAAGGCTTAGCCTAAAAACCTACTAAAATGGCATGTTTTATATAAGGTTTATAAATCATGTGGACAACCTAAATGGTTTAGTGCTCTACAAAGATTCTAATGATAAAAAAAAAGTAAAGGCTTAATTTGATTAAAATTCATACACGTTTGATATATATATATATATATGTGTGTGTGTGTGTGTGTGTGTGTGTGTGTGTGTGTGTGTGTGTGTGTGTGTGTGTAGAGAGAGAGAGAGAGAGAGAGAAAGAAAGAAAGAAAGAGACACACACATTTACATAATGAAAAATTTGTTATTGCTATTGTTATGCTTTCCTTTTCAATTTGGCTCAAAAATCAAAATAAGGGAGTTTCCTTTTACTGTTCCTTCCAACTTATTTTATGAACCAAAATCACATTGTTTGAGTTGAAAACAAGCATGATTTAAGAATTGTTCTCCCGTTAATCACAAAATGTAGGGGTAAAAGTTTGAGACTAGAAAAATAAAGAACTATGGCCTAATTCTACATTATTATTTTTTTCATAAAACAATTGAATATAAGAAATACTCAACTCAATAGAGTTAAATTTAGAAGACACAACCAACTACAAAAAAATAACGCTTGGTAAGAGAAATAATTCAATCATCAAACCCTTTTACTAATCCCACTTCATACCCCCTAGGCCTTATTAAAAAACTATTGTATACCCCTTTTTACAACCAACTACAAAGGGAAACAAAAAATTCCATAATCAACACCATGTACTGACAGTAGTTGAAAGATAATCCAAGTCAAAAACATCCACATCCGATTATGTTCCTATTATGCAATATCCTATTCCTGACTAAAAGTTTATCAACAATAGGATTAGGTTCTGACATCATCAAGTTTCAACTCAGCTATCTAACCAACCTCAATTTGCATTTGAAAGCAAAAAATTTTGATGGTCTTGGAGAACACACTGTGTTCCAAGTAATGGGCAATAGATTGGTGAAGAAGAAGGTTAGGTTCTCGTTTCGAGTTGGGGTTCCATTATCAACAGTGTACTTCATGGTTTGGTTGCTTAACAAAACTTAGCGAGGGGTGAAAGTGATGATGGTAAATTGGTAGAGCTTCCTATGTTACTTGTAGAGTTGTAGGCACGCGAAAATAGATTCTTCAACTTCGTTGGCATTCTCTAATAAAACCCTGCAACTGCTACACAATTAGAGGAATATGGATGTCAATTCTACTCGGACCACAAAAAACACCTGTAATGAGTAGATTAAACACTCACTCAATGGGGATGGAGCAAGGATTGGGGATTTACACGCAAAATTTAATAGGAATGAATGTGTGTAGGAGTACCATAGTACCCACACTGCCCTATACCAACACCTATATATATTTAATTATTTAATTAAATTATCTCGCATATATAATTATATATATTATTAATTATTAAAATATAGTTTTAGTTTGGTTTCTTATTCCGACACATATTAAGGACAATTGTAAGGTGATTACTTGCAAATTATGTAGAACTTTTCTATATAATCTCTAATCTCACACTTGATATTCATAAACTTATTTTGATCTAATTAAGGTATCATTGAGTCATCAAATTGTACTTATTGTGACAAACTAGTATTAACCTTAATTAGAGTTGTTAAATTTCTTCCCTTTTCACTTTAAATTAGATATTTAAGTTACATTATGCAGCAACTTGAAATGTTATGCAAAAAATTCGAATTTTATATCTTCCAATGTGATCATATTCTTCCTATTTACTCTATAACTTGTAAGTGTTACACTTTGGGCATGATCTATCATTAAAGTAAAATTCCCTAGGTATAGCGAGTCTAATATCGATTCATAAACTTAATTGTGCAGTGGGTAACAATTTATAATTCAAAACATAGTTTAGGTACAATCAATTTGTATATGATTTTATATTTTATATTATATACTTGTTTGTGAAGTTTATCATTAGATTTAATCACCTTTAAGAATTAGAACATTATATTTAGGAATGATTATGGTAAATGATTATGTTCCTAATGTTATTTGTATGATTATGTTTGGATGATTTAAGAATGATTTTTCAATTTAGTTGTACCTATTTTTTAATTAATATTTTTTTTATTGATTTGTTGATTTTACACTTAAGTAAAGTGCGGATAGCGGGTGTAAGTATGGGTATAGGTATCCAACGAGAACAAGGATGTGGATTAAAGTTATAATCTGCACAGGGTGTATGAGCAACTACAAGTATTTTTTTCAAATGCCGATATGGGAACGAGTATTGTAGTACCTTACCCAGACCCTACATATTGTCATTCCTATAGAGGAAAGGTTGAGTTAGGTTTTCATCAACACCCTTTTCCTACTAATGAGCCCAGAAACCAATATACAATGAGTTGAAGTGAGTTAAAAAAAATCAAGAGATTAAAAAGAAAAAAGAATAAGATAAAAGAACAGAGGACTTGCATGTGGTGGGCCTTGTGGCAACAAAGATGATTTGTTACTGCGAAGTTACTATTGCGACGAAGAGAACAAAGCATATGGTTATGCCAGCGTTTGACAATTTTGTGTTATGTAAATGCAAATGGGTGAATATGACAATGAGTGGTTGAATTAGTGCCTTTGATATTTCAAATTAAAATATTTTCATGAAAAAATTATTATTAACAATTATATATTTTCATATTATTGTTAGGAGTAAATTGTAGTGTGTATTAACATGTCATTGTTTTGAGTTGCATTGGGCTCGGATTTCTTAAGTAAGGTCTCGAGATTCAAGTCTTGTGGATGAAAAAAACATGGTTGGGAGTGGAGACCTCACTAAAGGTGGTCAGCTAGGTTCCTCGGTGAAGATTAGTCACGAACAAAGTCGGTGCACACTTCACACCTATAACATGGTTATAAAAAAAAAATTGTAGTGTGTATTATGTATTATTCATATGTATTGTATATAATATAATATTATATTATGTTAATATAGGGGGGCTACCAAGCCTAATAGGCTTTTTATAAGATGCAGGCTAGAGTGGGAGATTTAGAGATGTCTCTCACCATTGGAAACACTTTTTTAATCCTTAGATATATTATTTTTAAAACAGATGGCTGAGATTTTATCTTGTTTTTTCATTTTTCTTTTTTTGATCTGTTTGCCCCAACACCCTACCCACTTTTTTGATCTTTTTCTTTCTCCACAAAACAATTTCCCATGCGTGACCTTCCCTTTCCCCCGTGTCCCAAACCTTCTCCCTCCCTCTTTAATGTTCTTTTTTTTTTTCTTGTTGTGTTCTCTTCTATTTTTGCAAGTATGCATTGGTGGCTTAGATTTCTTTTGGTGTAGGTTTGGGTTTTGCGGGCAGAGGTGGGGTGCGGTGGTTCGATGGCGGCGAGGGTTTTAGTGGTGGTGTCCCAACCAAGGCAGTGAACGAAGATTTTGTGGTGTGCAGGGTCAACAGCAGCGGCCCAAAAAATTTAGTCCGCCACATCATGTTGTTATGAGGTAGCCTCATGGAGGAATTTTGTGATCTTGTCCTTGTCGAGGGGTTCTAGAACGAGATTTGCACCTTGTCGCCATGTTATTATTGCTTAAATTTCATATTTGTGATTACGATTTCCAGTTTCTAGTTTTCACTCATATGAAGGTTTGGTTGGGTTTCGATTTGGTTGAACTACAAGAGTGTGGCTCTGAGAAAGTGGTCTTGGATGGTTTGGTTGGGGCTAAGGTACAGGATAATCTTGTTTTGCTTTTTGCCCGTGACGAGGTTGGTGAAGTCCGAGTCTTCGATGGAGGCTAAGGTGGACAGAGGATGGAGGAACAAGGAGATAGAGGGAGGAAGGTAACGAAGAAGAAGAGGGGTAAATTGGGAAATAATAGGCAAAAAAAATAAAAAATCTTAGCCATCTGTTTAAAATTAAGAAGATCTAACGGTGTAAATACTCTTTCCCATGGTGGGAGACATGTTTAAGTCTCCCGCCCTAACTTGCGTCTTTTTATAAAGCTTGAAGTGTGACCTTTTTTATTTAAACAAGTTTTTAAAAAAGCAAGATTGGCCTTGTAATAAATAGGCTAGGCCAAGCCTTACGTAGGCAAGGCCATGGGCCCTTGACATGCCACCTAGCTTATTTTCACCTTCTGACAACAATAAGAAATGATTACATGAACAGTTAGAGAGCATGATGTATAAATGAGTGTGATACCTCCACTATCATGTCTAGGTTATGCATAGTATGACTCAATGAGATTTCTTGAGCCTCTCTATGGCTTTAAGATTTCTAAAGAGGTGGTGCTCTCATGCATGAACAAATAATAATGATTTACATAATATTATTATTTATATTTATTTAAATAGATTAATATGTTAGATTTAAAAGATTTTTTAAATTGTTCAAACTCTGTCATTTTTAATGAAATAAGATTTTATATATATATATAAAAAGAAAACTTGATCCAATTTATTTAATAGATAGGCTTGGCCCTACCTGATGTAAATTAAGTTACAAATTTATGACAAGTAGTTTTGTCACTTTTCATCTCTTTAAATAATAGACATTTCACAATAAGAAATGAAGACGTAATCAAAAACAAAAACAAAAAATGTAAAACTTATTTCAAGAATTAAAATTGAAGGAAATTATATTTTAGCGGATTAAAAAAATAATTAATGTTAAAAAATTTATCAATAATTGAGATAATATCTATTAATAGGAGACATATACAAATACACGAGTCCAATTATATAGTGGCAATCGGGTCATAATCATCTAATACGTATGTCCTACATGGTGGCAATGGGGTCATGATATTTTAATTATTCGTCAATATCAGGTGTCATTATATAGGCCTCAGATTTCAGATACGACCTAACATTAGCAGCAAACAGATTAGTGCAGCAAGACTTGTGATCCATCTTTCTCCCGTCTTTCATCAATTTGGCAGCGGCATAGTAACAAACGGCGCCTAAAGTTTTAATTAGAGTGTGGAAATTTCAATATTAATATGTCTTCACCATGTGTTCCAGTGTGAATGTGGATTACTTACTTACAGTAATGTTTCGTTGGGGTGATGAAATATTTTGAGAGGAGAGAAGTGAAGTAGAAAGAAGTAGAAGAAAAGAGAGAATGAATAAAAAATGGATAGATTTTAAAGTTGTTTAGATTGAGAGAAATAGAAAAAAAAATGAAAAAGAAAGAAAAGTAAGTGTGTATTATAAAAACATATTTGTCTTTAATAACATATTTATATAGTCTAAAAATAAAGGATAAATAAGTTATTTTAATTTTTTAATGGATCTTACAATTTTTTTACACTTCTCTACTCATTCTCTTGTCACCTAAGGATAGAGGTTTTTTGTATATGGGTGTCACCTTCCTTTTCTCGCTTCTTCTACTTCTCTCTTTTTTCGAACAACAAAAAAATTATTCTTTTTCACACTTCTTTCTCACTTACTTCTCTCTTTCCAAAATCATCTCAAACAAACAAGAGGGTGAAAGGAAGTACAATTTTTATCTTTAAATTTGTTTTCTAACCCTTACAAAATAGATAAAATATAAGAAAAGATTATAGCCATTATTATTTTAAAAATTAGACCAGTTGGTTCGGTTTATCTAACCGATCAGTCTTTTAATTCCAAAAAGTTGACTCATCTCAAAAGCAATGAGAACTGGTTAAACTGGTTTAAAGCTAATGTAAAAAATCGATTTGAACAAATATTTTCCAAAATTTTCTATTTTTCTATTATAAATTTCTTTATTTTTTAATTTAATCTAATTTTTTTTAAAATAAATAAAAACACATATTTAAAAATTACACGTAAGTATAAATTATTTGTCAATTATTATTAATTTTTATCTTATAAAACATATAATTTAATCATTTGTATTAAGTATAATTTTTTATATCTTGATTTCTTATAATTTATATTATTTTATTACTTAAAATCTTATGTGATATTAAAAAAATAATTTAATTACTATTAATTTAATCATTCTTTAATTGTGATTAATTAAATTAATAAATGGTGAGCTAATGCTTTTACAAACCTATTTTTAAAACATTGTTGCAAACAATCTAGGTCCATTTCTGTAAGAAAATACTTATCATCTATTCACTTTTTCTTTCATTTCACTTCCACCTTATTTTCTCTCTATCTTTTTTTTTATTACATCACATCTATCACTTTTTTTTCCCCAATCTTTTCTTCTTTCTATCTCTCTCATTTCTATCTCAATTTACCCCATTTTAAGATAGACAGATGTCATTACTCATTTTAGTATACCTTTCTTTTATCAAAAAGAATCTTCAAAGCAAAAACATGGAAAGCAAATATTCTCACGTCTTTTAAGTTTTAAACTTCCATTTAACATGACCATGGGACGAATAGAAAGAAAGGGAGTTGATTATAGCTATCAAATTATCATTTTCTTTTGCAAAGAAAATGTTATTTGTATGAAGAGAAATAAAAATGACAATACTTAAACTTTGCATTTAATTTATGCATATAAATATTGACGATAAATAATTATATAATCGGACAAATTTAAAAAATAAATTAATATAATTTTGTATGTATTAGTAAAGTAAAGGCAGCACTAATAATTATGTCATTTTCACAAGCAAATTCCATCACCCAAAGTGAGTGTGGGTCACGAGTGCACATTTCGAGTCTCTCTGAATCGAGAAGTACCCAAGTTTTGGAGACAGTCGTATTAATATTTCTGAGGGATGTTGGTTTGGTTGCCAGCCAGAACTTACACTTGTCTATTGTAAAAGTGAAGCAATTAATGATGTCAATGGTCCAAATCAATCAATCACGATGTTAAAGAAGATTTCCATAAATATTAACTCAATATAAAGCACGAAGCCGTGCCAAAAGTGCATCATCTTTGGAATGAATTTAATGAGCAAAGTAATTGCAAATAAATTAACATATAGTGTGGTATAGTTGATAAATAATTTTGTTTTTTAAATATGTGTTTAGTGATTTAATTTCATATCTATATGTATAAAAAAGTATCTGTTGAGAGAGGTCAGTTTTTTAAATAAATTTGCATATCTTGAGAAATGAATTTCTGCTCTCAACTGAATGATACACTAGATAACCAAAATGTAATTGCGAATAGCTAGTAAGCTTGTAGACCAAAGGAAAGATATATGACAAAAGAGAAATCCACTTTCTTTCTGGAACTCTCACAAACTCCGCTTTTATTAGTTACTTTTTCCCGTTTCTAATTTTTTTTCATTAATTTGGTGGATGTTCCTTATGGTTAAACCTCACCAAAATAAAAAGTGTCTATTCTATATACAAAATATAGTCCCACAGTTTATGTGAGATCTCATCGTGATTTTTAGTATAAAAAAAGAATTTCATTTTTTATCTTTAATTACTTTTTTAAAAATATTTGTAGAATTAACTATTTATTTACAAGAAAACACACGTAAAAACAGAAATTCACGATACATGATTAAGCAAAAACTGTCATAATTAAGAACTTTAAACAGAGAATTAAAATCTTCTCGTTTCTAGAGATGTTTTTATTATTTATTTGTTGGAATTTTATATTCCAATAATTAATATGGGCTAATATTATAAGACAATTATATTAGCTATTTATCATTAGTGGGCTTTATTTTATGTGTTCAAATTAAGTGAGCCCATTAGATTTTTAAATAAGATGATATGGGCTTAAATGAGCAGATGTCAGTAGTTGGCCCATTAGGGGATAATGGGAACCCTATTAGGTTAACACACTATAAGAAGGCTATGGTCCCCAATACACCGAATCACGAAAAACTCATACTCTCTTCTCCCCATCTGAAGAGAGGCTAAGGTCCCATCGGGAACTCAAGAGATTCGATTGAGGAAGAACCACAAAGCCACCGGCTCTCTTTGTTCGTATTCGTGATAAATTGTCTCAAAGATTCTGTGAAGAACGCTTAGATCAGGAACCGATTATGGATTCAGGTATTTATCCTATCCTTAGTAATCCAGCATGTTGTAGATCCTATGTGAGCAAGAACGGGTTGTTCTTGATATATGCATGCTTTTGTAATTATATGCTTCCGCCTAAAGATCTCTCATATTAAAGATTAAAGCATGTATTTAAAGAATTATTTCCAACAAGTGGTATCAGAGCGGTCTCCTATGTTGGGTTATTAGGATTTGTATTACCTTTTTGGCTACGTTTTTTTTTTTTTTCAGTGGCCTGTATTCATGTCCTTGCCTTCAGTTTTCAATTCCATTGAAACTGGGATGGTTATAGCTGCAGATATCAGGGCCTTTTTCCTTTATTATTATTATTTTTTGCTTGTATATTGTTTTGCAAGTCAACCTTTTTGCTTATTGTTGCTGTGAAGTTTTTTTTTTTAAAAAAGAGGCCAAAAAAAAAAAGTTTTTTTTGTTTCGTGGTTCCAGCAGAATTGACGTTTCCGATCTCGTATATATTATATATTAATATATGATTATAATATTGAAATTGAAAGCTTCGGATTTATATTTGTATATATATAAGGAATGGTTCCTTACTGTTCACGAAATTGGATTCAGTGTTACGCATATTGATTTCGATAATATATATATATATATATCATGAATATATGATTTGGAAAGCAAAGCCGGAACAATTCGTTCTTCTTTTTTTGAATATATGCTAATATATATTTCCTTTTATATTAATATATATCAATACAAAATATGATTGTGCTTTCTTTTCAAATCAAGAGACGTCAAACGGTTTGGTTTATTTATTTCGTATATATTCAGATTTTGGTATATTTGGATCCAGCAATATATATTTATATATATATGATTTATTGTGTTTTCTAAATTGTTCAATTTACTAATAAGTTGTTGATATATTTAGAAAATATGAAATTAAAATTGACGTCAACGCTTATGCATGATTTCGACAAATTTAGACCCTTCCCATATTTTATTATTGTCTAGTAATTTTGGTTGGATTAATTGAAACAACATGTTGCCAAAGTAACCTCTGTTGCGTAGGTTGATTCGATTCAATTTACATAGATGTTGCATGGAATTATTCATGCGAACTGTGCTCGGCCCAAAGGAAGACACAGTTTGGCCGGATAATTACATGCCTACGATGGTAAATGTGTGGTGATTATAAAGATTGATTTTCCATGTGAACAATGGAGTGTCCAAAGACAACTGTTGTTTGACAGGACTTATCACCAATGTTTGATCATTGCGTCGAGAGTACCACTTGCAATTAGTTCTTTCAATCCAAAGATTGAGGATTAATGGTGCGCTAGGTATCTTGTTTGGGTCTTTAAATTTGCCATAAAGATTGATAGTGCATGTCTTATTAATTATCTTTTGACATGCCCACTAATGTTATTGTATGTTTATTGTTCTCTCTTTAGTTGCTACCACTACCGCTTCTAACTTCACTACTCAAATTAATGGAATCCCAATGCTGAATGGGATGAACTTCAAGTCATGGAAAGAGGCCGTAGAAATTGTTCTCGGCTGTATGGACTTGGACTTGGCACTGAGGACGGAACGACCCACTTCCACTCTGGAGAACTCTAATGAGGCAAAAATTGAGAGGTGGGATCGGTCCAACCGAATGTGCCTCATGATCATCAAACGTTCCATTTTGGAGGCGTTTCGGGGCTCGATTGCTGAGAACGAGAATGCCAAGAAGTTCCTGGAGGCAATAGAGCAATTCTTTGCCAAGAATGAAAAAGTTGAGACGAGTAGTCATTTGGCTAAACTCATCTCTATGAGGTATAAAAGTAAAGGGAACATAAGGGAGTACATTATGGAGATGTCTAATCTCGCATCAAAACTCAAGGCACTAAAGTTAGAGCTTCCTGAGGATTTGTTTGTGCACTTGGTTTTGATCTCACTTCCTACACACTTTGGGCAATTCAAAGTGAGTTATAACACTCAGAAGGACAAATGGTCCCTCAATGAGCTTATATCTCACTGTGTGCAAGAGGAAGAGAGACTGCAAAGAGATAAGACTGAAAGTGCTCATTTGGCTTCGACCTCTCAGAATAAAAAGAGGAAGAAACATAAGGAAACTGTGGAAAGTTCTTCTCAAAAGAAGAAGCTGAAGAAGCAAGATAAGGAATTTACTTGTTTCTTCTGCAAGAAGACAGGACACATGAAGAAGGACTGTTCCAAGTACGCCGCTTGGTGTGCAAAGAAGGGTAAACTTCTCACTTTTGTTTGTTCTGAAGTTAATTTAGTTTTTGTACCCAAGGACACTTGGGGGGTAGATTCTGGTGCTACTACTCACATAAGTATGTCTATGCAGGGTTGCCTGTGGAGCCGTCCGCCAAGTGATGCTGAAAGATTCATCTATGTGGGCGATGGCAATAAAGTTGCAGTTGAAGCTATAGGAACTTTTAGATTACTTTTAAAGACTGGTTTTTATTTGGATTTGGTTGAGACATATGTTGCACCGTCTATTAGACGGAATTTAATTTTTATTTCTATTTTGGACAAATCTGGTTATTCTTGTTCATTTGGAAATAATAAAGTTAGTCTCTCTTATGATTCAAATATTGTTGGTTACGGATCTTTAATTGACAATCTTTATATGCTTGATATTAAGCATTCCTATAACGAGATATTGCAAACAGATTCGCGTGGTACGAAACGTAAATTAAATGAGAATTCCGCCACCTTATGGCATAAGCGCTTAGGCCACATCTCTAAACAAAGAATTCAGAAGCTTGTGTCGGAGGAAATTCTTGGACCCTTAAATCTATCAGACATCCAAGTCTGTGTTGAGTATATTAAGGGTAAACAAACAAACAAAAGGAATTTAGGTGCCAAAAGAGCAAAGGATGTCTTAGAACTAATACATACGGATATTTGTGGTCCTTTCCCTACGGATTCATGGAATGGACAAAGATACTTTATTACGTTCATAGACGATTACTCAAGGTACGGTTACCTTTATTTAATACATGAGAAGTCTCAGTCTCTAGATGTTTTCAATTCTTTCAAAGCTGAAGTTGAACTTCAACTAGGAAAGAATATTAAGGCCGTCAAATCTGACCGTGGTGGAGAATACTATGGCAGATATGACGAATCAGGTGAACAATGTCCAGGGCCCTTCGCACTTTTCCTCAATGAATGTGGAATCGTTCCGCAATACACTATGCCGGCTAAACCCAGCATGAACGGAGTTGCAAAACGACGAAACTAGACTCTTAAGGATATGGTAAGGAGTATGATTAGTCACTCTTCTCTACCAGAGTCGCTTTGGGGAGAGGCATTAAAGACCGCAGTTTATATCCTCAACAGGGTACTAAGTAAAGTAATTGCTAAAACCCCTTATGAGCTATGGACTGGGAAAAGGCCCAGCATCAAGCACATGCGAATTTGGGGATGTCCAGCTAAAGCAAGGCCTTATAGGCTACATGAAGGTAAGCTAGACTCAAGAACAGTTAGTTGCTACTTTGTTGGTTATGCTGAATGCTCTCGTGGGTATAAGTTTTACAATCCCATTACAAGATCCTTCTTTGAGACGGGGAATGCAAGATTCCTTGAGGAAGTTGAGTTTGGAGGGGAAGGAAACATAAGGAGTGTTGTATTTGAAGAAGAACCTGTCATTGGCAATGAACAAGTCATTGCACCTATCATTGTTCAAGAAACAGATCCAGTACTTAATAATGATATTATTCCTAACATCACTCAAGAACAAGACAACACTGAGATTCCCCCCCAAGCACCACCACCTATAGTTCAAACTCAACAACCTCAAGAAGTGCCGCTAAGGAGATCCACTAGAGAAAGGAGAAGTGCAATTTCAAATGATTATATTGTATTTCTTCAAGAACATGAGGATGGCATTGGCTTGACTGAGGAAGATCCAATAAACTTTAGTCAAGCTATGCGAAGTTCTAACTCTCAAAAGTGGATTGATGCCATGAATGACGGGATGAAATCGATGGCTGACAATGATGTTTGGGATCTCGTCAAATTGCCTGAAGGTGTGAAACCCATTGGTTGTAAACGGATATTTAAAACCAAAAGGGATTCAAAGGGTAATGTTGAGAGATATAAAGCTCGTCTTGTTGCCAAAGGCTTTACTCAAAAAGAAGGCATTGATTATAAAGCGACTTTCTCTCCGGTTTCTTCGAAAAACTCTCTTAGGACTATAATGGCACTTGTAGCTCATTTTGATTTAGAGCTACATCAGATGGATGTAAAAACTGCGTTTCTGAATGGCAACATCGATGAAACAATCTATATGGTGCAACCAGAAAACTTTGTTTTAGGCAATACAAAGTCCATGGTGTGCAAACTAAAGAAATCCATCTATGGCCTTAAACAAGCTTCCCGTCAATGGTATTACAAATTTCATCAAGTTATTACCTCCTATGGCTTTGAGGCAAATTTGGTTGATGATTGCGTATACCAAAAGTTTAGTGGGAGTAAATTTGTCTTTCTGGTATTATATGTTGATGACATCCTACTAGCCAGCAATGATATAGGCTTATTGCACGAAACCAAGAAATTTTTCACAAAAAATTTTGAGATGAAAGATCTTGGGGACGCCTCTTTTGTCTTAGGAATCCAAATACTTAGAGATCATTCTCAAGATATTCTTGGGTTATCACAAAAGAGCTATATCGATACAGTTTTGGATAGATTCGGCATGAAAGATAGTAAACCAGGAGATACACCCGTTGCTAAAGGAGACAAGTTTAGTCTCAAACAGTGCCCCGTTACTGATCTTGAAAAGAGAGAGATGCAAAAGATTCCTTATGCTTCCGCTGTAGGGAGTCTTATGTATGCTCAAATTTGCACTCGTCCTGACATAGCATTTATAGTGGGAGTCTTGGGGAGATATATGAGTAATCCTGGTATGTAGCAATGGAAAGCAGTGAAGCGCGTGATGCGCTATTTGAAGAGAACAAGAAACTACATGCTTACTTATCGGAAGTCTGACAGTTTAGAGATCATTGGGTACTCTGACTCCGATTTTGCGGGATGCCCCGACAACAGACGCTCCACATCAGGCTGCATCTACATGTTGGCTGGAGGAGCTATTTCTTGGAAGTCTACCAAATAGACTCTTGTAGCTTCTTCGACCATGGCAGCAGAGTTTGTGGCTTGTTATGAGGCATCAAACCATGGGTTATGGCTGCGAAATTTTGTCACGGGCCTACGCGTGATTGACACCGTTGAGAGGTCACTCAAAATCTATTGTGACAATAAATCAGCAGTGCTCTACTCCAACAACAATAGGAGTTCTACGAAGTCGAAATTTATCGACATTAAGTATCTTGTAGTTAAGGAAAGAGTTCAAGAAAACAGATTTCAATAGAACATATAGGGACGAATTCTATGCTAGCTGATCCATTAACTAAGGGCTTGACACCTAAGGTCTTTCACGAGCATGTTGCTCATATGGGTGTTGTCACTAAGGTTGCCTTAGTTTAGTGGGAGTCTTTCTTTATGTTCTATGTTTATTTGATACAAACTTTATGTTGTTTTATTTTTCTGCAGAAATAAAGATTATGAATTTATCAACCTGTTTGTATCTTGTTGTGTACAAAATTTTTTTTTGTGCTTAAGGACTTTGGATTGATCTCACTAAAGACTAAAGTTGGACCAGTTGGAAATAGGCATGATTGAGATCACATTACATGTAATTTCCATGCTGCTCATCCATATTGATCTATGTCATTAAGTGTGTTGATGTGGTGGTCATTGGGGTTTAGTCACACTTTACAATAGTGACGAAAGCCGCGGTGGTTCCATTATTGATGCATAAGATGGACCAGATTGTTAAAGTAAAAGTTTAAAGATAAATAGCTTACAGACGCGCGCCTAAAGAATTGTGATATAATTGTTACAATATGTAGCCCAAGTGGGAGATTGTTGGAATTTTATATTCCAATAATTAATATGGGCTAATATTATAAGACAATTATATTAGCTATTTATCATTAGTGGGCTTTATTTTATGTGTTCAAATTAAGTGAGCCCATTAGATTTTTAAATAAGATGATATGGGCTTAAATGAGCAGATGTCAGTGTTGGCCCATTAGGGGATAATGAGAACCCTATTAGGTTAACACACTATAAGAAGGCTATGGTCCCCAATACACCGAATCACGAAAAACTCATACTCTCTTCTCCCCATCTGAAGAGAGGCTAAGGTCCCATCGAGAACTCAAGAGATTCGATTGAGGAAGAACCACAAAGCCACCGGCTCTCTTTGTTCGTGTTCGTGATAAATTGTCTCAAAGATTCTGTGAAGAACGCTTAGATCAGGAACCGATTATGGATCCAGGTATTTATCCTATCCTTAGTAATCCAGCATGTTGTAGATCCTATGTGAGCAAGAACGGGTTGTTCTTGATATATGCATGCTTTTGTAATTATATGCTTCCGCCTAAAGATCTCTCATATTAAAGATTAAAGCATGTATTTAAAGAATTATTTCCAACATTATCCTCTTCTAACTAATTAGACGAACATTAGTTAAATTTTTTTGATTAGGAAGAAAGATAACTTGGCATGTTTCAGCATTGATTTACTTAAGAAAATATTACTAATATATTTTTTAAAACAATTATCATTAAGTCATGTTTCACAGTTATTTCATAATAATTTTTTAAAAATAATTGTAAACGCGATTAATAATAAAAATTATTAAAGGGAAAATTAAGAGAGGGTATTCCTCTTTTCTTAATCAATTTTTGACCCACACAATACTTTCCAGAAGCAGTTTCCCAATTGCAAGTTGCAACGCTTGAAAATCCCCTACAGATTCTGTAGCGCACAAATTATCAATCAACGAGTTTGGGCCCTAATAATAAACAAGGCAGTTTGGTTTAAATGTATTGTCATTATTATTACTAAAGGAAAGAGAAGGACTCTGTGACGTTCTTCATTTTTTAACAAAATAAAAAAAAAAAAAAAGAGAGAGAGAAAAAGTACAGTAAATAATTTAAAGAATAGTTAAATAAAATAGTAGATAATTTCAAATGAAATCTTTCAAGAGTGAGTTACAGGTAATTAAAAACTTTGGATAATTTACATAAAACTGATCCATTTAATGTGTGAGCCATCATTACATAAGGTTGCTCATTTGCGATGTTCTAATTTGAACTATTTATGGGAATGAACATCCTTAGCAGAGATTTTAACTTTGGTCTGAAGCCACTATTCCCAAAGTGATTCAACTGAGTGTCCTTAGAAGAATCCAACTGAAGTGATTCATAAATTAAATTATTGAAATGACCCCTGTCATCTAATTTGAAGAAAGAAAATTCATAAATCATAGTCATGATTTTATGAATGGTTATTTCAATTGGTGGTTTTCCCTTGGTTTGGATCGATTGTTCCGCTGTGTGTGATTTGAAAGGAACAATAGGGTAATTACTAATGAGTCATGTCCCCCACGGTCCAGTTCACTTTGAATCTGAAATATTGAATATTATTCAATTGTAAAAGCCGCACACAAGTTATAATCACCAAAGACAACGAAATTTCAGGAAAATCAAATTTAGTGTCTCCGAAGGGGTGTGGAAATAAGGAGAAAATCTTCTACAAATGATCGAATCCTAATCTGCTGTACATTACAAACAAATTCATGTCGGTGCTTCTTTTGGTATTTGGTGTCGGTGCTTCATAAAAGTGAATTAAAAGGGATGTGAGAGTAATTAATGAGAAAAAAAAATAATTCCCGAAATCATCAAACCCTAGTATGCTGTACACGGCAAACAAATTCATATCATACAAATGCAACAAATAAGCAATTGGTCGGTTGGAGTCAATAATTCACGCGTTATAATTTTAGTGGATGTGCTACTGTGTTTTCAATATTAATTAAATACAAAAAAGATTTATTCTACATTATGGAACAAACGAAATCGGGGGAATGAACATTTCTTCCTTCGTAATACATTTTTTAAATCAATAGTAGCATGCCTTTAAACAAATATAGGTGAAAATAACAACCAGCGATTTAAATTGATTGTTAACTTATTTTAACTCCCACATAAAATCAATGTGGAGGTCAATAAAATGATTAAAATCCATGCTTGGAGAGAATTAATTTTGTTTGGCAATGTTTTTCTTTTTTTCAAAATTGATTTAATGGTGCATATAATTGACTTTAAGACCTGTCTGACAAGAATTGATTTTAAGTATAAAACTAACAAAATATATATTTACATGTCAAAAATAATTATTCAAAATAAAATCAGTTTTTAAATTCACTTTTAAAATATTATTTCAAATACAAACTCATTTCTTATTCTTAATTTTTTAAAATTAATTCTTTAAAATCATTCTACTAAAACAAATAAATACAAATATGAATTGAGACTAATGATAAATAAGATACCTTAAAAGAATAATTAAAGTTCAAATATTAAAAGCGACTATAATTGAGATGATTTCTTAATCGTTTATTATACTTAGGAAGTAAAAATACCTTAAATAAAGAAAAAAGTTAATTTGAAACCAATATTTATAAAAATGCCCTAATCAAAGAAAACACATTCTTCTTGATCATTAGTAATATAGTTGTAAAATAATAACAAAAAATCATTTTATTTTCTTGAATGATGCACTCGCTCAGATTCTATTTTTCTTCTATTTAAGTACAAAATCAACCAATTAAACAAATAAATGAATGAAAATAATGGCAAGACAAACCGACCATTGATTTGAAACCATACAACCGAACATGGCAGTCGCTGCTATGACAATCCCTATTGTTCACGCGTGATCCTATAACATGCTTCAGTTCAAGCCCATTAGCTCGGTGTGGACTGCGGGGGGACCCAGGAAGCCATCACACTTCATGACTTATAAGTGGTTATTTGTTTATTTATTTATTTCAGTCAATGACAGTCAATAAGGTTTATACTTAAGGTCTTTTATCCTAAATTATATTATTAGGCTGACTCTTTTAGTTTATTATGACTTATAAGTGTTAGCAAAGGTTAAATTATTCATTTATTTTTTATAGTTGACATTATTTTAAATAGTTGTTTTTAAATGAAAAATATATATAAGTTTTAGTCTCTGCATTTTGATTTTTGTAGAAGAGAAATGTAAGTAACATACTTTCTAATACATCATTTTGAATACATGTTTTAGTAGAGTTTAATGGTCATGCACTATTAATGTAAAAAGT
Source organism: Spatholobus suberectus (assembly GCA_004329165.1). Lineage (NCBI taxonomy): Eukaryota > Viridiplantae > Streptophyta > Magnoliopsida > Fabales > Fabaceae > Spatholobus > Spatholobus suberectus. The sequence continues at coordinate 34,773,617 of CM014729.1, read as the reverse complement.
TTTACACTGTAAATCAATTGAAATTCACCGTTGGTATGACTTTTAAAGTATTTATTATAAAAGTCAACAAACTTATAATAAATGGTGATTTGTGATTAGATAACAATGTAAAACTACTTTACACTGTCAGTGTATGACCTGTTTTCTCATTTTATTATTGATTGAAATTTAATAAGAATCACAAAATTTTGTAGGTCTCACTTCTTATTTAGTAAATAGCTATGATTTTATAGTTTTCAATAAATTTTAAATAATAATAGAGAATGTGTTAGAAGAAGTGTGTTAAAAAGTGTTTTGTTAGCACCCCTCTTTGTAGAATATTGGTCCATACCTTAATTATGCTAATGGCATGGTTGACGTGGTTGACACGTGGGAATGACGTGACTGGAAATTAATCATTTAATCCTTATGGGTGATATTACTTTAGAAATTAGTCCTTGTATGAATAAAATGCAAGTTTTAGTCCTTATAGTACCTTTAATAATACATAATGGTATCTATCATTACATTTTTCCTTAACTCTGTCAAGAAGCATTGTTGATGATGGTTCATATATATTGCAAGCATTAACATTTACACCAACCATGTAAGTGAGAATGTCTCATTTTTCAGAGGTTGTGATGAGCACATTCTCACATTTTGCTTGAATGTGTTTCCGTACACCTTTTCTATCCATGAACATCTCAGTTCCTTCAATTACCAAATCCACCCTAGGTCCTAGAATAACATACACAAACCTTATGATCATGCCAACACCTCAAGAAACTCCTCTTAATCTCAACAAACTAGTTAGTGGCAACATTTAGTTTTGCTTCTACTGCACATTTATTGTATCCTCCACTGCTTGGAACTTCTTTTGACCTATGTTTGATTGTTGTGTTTGAAGCGATGCATGGAAACTAACTTGGAGATGAATTGGAAAAAATGACATAACCCTAAGGTCTTGCAATAGCACAAACCTTATGACTATGCTAGCACTTTAAGAAGTTCCTTTTAATTCTGCTAAACCTAGTTTATGGTAACCTCTAGTTTTGTTTCTACTACACCTTTCTTGTACCTTTCCACTATTTCTAACCTTCAAAAGTACATATATAAAGTAGTAGAAGTTGAAGCTTAAGTAATAGACATTTAAGCTTGACCTATTACTTCCAATCTTTAAAATTGATGCATTAACAATTACGATGTTGAAATTTGATCAATCATTGACAAAATTTGTACACTTACTAAATAATAATTTGAAGAATTTAGAAGAAGATAGCAAATATTTTTAACCATGGTCGAGATGTAAGTGCATGACACTAGTTTTGATAATGAGAGTCACTACTAGAAAAAATTAATAGAGATAGATGCTTTCTATATCTAAAAGCAATAGTCTCTAAGCAATAAATAGACATTAATTTGTCACAATTTGTTTATCTCTAATTATATAAAGATAGATTATTGTGTTCCATCTCTAATTAGAAACAAAATTATTTCGTCTCTGTTTTTATTAGAATTCGTCTCTAACACCAAAAAAAAATAACAATATGCCTCTAATAGAGACCAATTTATTTCATCTTTACTTAGAGAGAAATTAATTTCTGTCTCTAAAAAAGACACTTCTATTTTCTCAAATAATAATTTTCCTTTACAAATTTACATATATTATTTACACTAGAAAATATGTTAGTATACTTCTTATCTTTTACAACCACAATAGTATAATCACTTCACCAATTCAATTATCCATTCGATATCTCAGGGTCAAATTCAATAACAATTTTACAACTTCATGGTAAAATGAATTAAAAGAGCAAAATAATTTATTAAAATAGACTAATAGATTAAACTCAACATATTACAGAGTCTCACATGGAGCTCCGCTCTCCCATGCTTAGGGTGAAACCATTCAACACATATACACATACACAACATCATGAAGTTAATGCCTAGTCTATACAACTTTCACCTAAACTATACAAAATAATCACTTCAACATCCACACATCAAATCACGAAATCCCCCAACCTTAAGTGCTTCGCTATTCTGTTTCAATTAGGTCACTGCAAATGAAGTCTTTCTTCCTTGTGCTTGCACATTTTGACATTTGTCTCACTAATCTAATAGAGATGGAACAAAATTTTTGAATGAAGTGAGGAAAAATACTCAAATTAAGGGTTTAAAGATGGAAAGATGGTGATGGGTGGAAGAATGATTTAGAGAGATGTGCATGGAATAAAAAAAAAAACTGGAAAATGAATTATGGGTGTCAACACCCTCCCATACAAATACTATTAGTGTTTAGTTGGCCTTCATCCGATGACTAGGAAGGCCTTTCTAAATCTCCATCCATTGGATTGACAATTAAAAGGAAATAAATTTGGGAAGAAAAACGAGTTAATTCCAAAAATAAAAAGAAGATAATTTACGTAAAAAGGGAATAAATTAAGAAGCAAGAAATAAAAATAATAAATTAGTTAAATAGAGATAATATCTGAAGAAAATATTATAAATAATTACATTTGATTCTTAATTGGGAAATGGAATAAATACAATGATTTCTTATCAAAATAAAATAAATTTTGATAGATAGAAAATCGTATAATATATACTAAGAAAGTAAATAAAATAAAATTGATTATGAGAACACAATCTCCACTTTTCAAGATCTTATATTAAAATTTTTGGAGTTGGAGAGAAGAAAGAAAAGTGTGAATAAGATAGATAGAATGATACAAAGGGGGGGGGGGGGGGGGGGTGGGGGGCGATGAATTATTAAAAATTAAAAAATTTATTGTAAGAATAATATATTTCCTATTCATAAAAAAAGAATAATATATCGCCTAATTAAATTTAGGGTGGATTATAAAAGGACAAAATTTAAATATGACATTATAAATATTATTTTTGAAATAAAATTAAAAATTTATTTTAACATTTGTTACCAATTTAATTTATTAAAATAACACTAACAACATCTATAATTCTATATTTATATTTTATCTATTACAAAATGTCCGAGTGTCAAGTAATGGTTACCATCCTATTTTTAGGATAACTCTTTGGTGTTTGTATTGTGTGGCTTAGGCAACCTCTTTGAATTGAAAATTAAATATGCTAATGCTTTCTTCACATAAATATTGATTATTGAATGAGAAAACCAAAATAAAATAAAATATTTTTTATAATTAGAGATTTTAAAAGTTATTAAGAATCAAGAATAAAGAAATTATTAAATGATTACAATCTATTTTTTAATTAAAAATATTTAAATTTCTATGATATTAATAAGTATGTCATATTTTAAAATTAAAAATATAACATGGCAAAATATTTAAGAGATTTTTAAAGTAATTACAAAAATAAATTACTTCATGTAATAATTTATAATTATCATATTATGTAATATAATTTAAAATTCTTCACTTTAACTTAGTGTTTGATTGGGGGAAATAAAAGGTGTGACATCTTGCAAAATTAGATCTAATAATTTAATACTAGTTAGGGTTATTTTAAAGAAATATGAAGGATTTAATTAGTAACTTATTAGTGGGCTTTATTTAAGGAAAGAATGAGCTTTTAATATAATAGGCCTTTAGGACCCAATAAGGAAATTTAGGTTTATAAACCCCAATCCACACACACTAGTCACACATTCTCATTTAACCTAGAGAGAGGCAAAGTAAGAAGGAAAAAGAGAGATAAGGGAGAAGAAAAGAAGAGAAGAAGAGAGAAACTAGGCACCTTCTTAAAGATTAGGCAATGATCTCTAGGAGAGTACAACCCCTTGTATGTTCCCCCTCTACCATAATTGTATGAATTGCTATTGTATGTATCCCTAACATGTTTCCCCATTTCCCTATAATTGTTGATTTGCCTATTATGATAATTGAATGTATATGCCATGTTAGGATTCAAGAGGGGTTTTGTATGTTGATTTCATGATGTTGTATGATTGAGGATCTAAAATAGAGATTTCTGAGGTAATATATGTTGTGAACTACTATATATGCTTAAGTTTATGTATAGATAGGGTAGTAGGCTTATGAATTCACAAAATCACGCATCTATAACCTGTAGAACTTGAGCATTGTTGTGCGTGCTCTATGAAGCATGGTCATACTTCAGTTTTAATCCCTTATAAATGATTGTAAATTAATGATTTATGTGATGTTAATAGATCTCCTTTGGACAGGGAAGGGTAGTAACCCTTTTGATCCCTAAAAGGGGCAATAAAAGATAAGACTTAATGCCCCTTTGGACAAGAAAGGATATTTGTCTCCTTCGATCCCCAGAGAGTGTCATATGGCATTCCTTGGAATGGGAAGGGTTGTGAAATCGTTTGACCCCCAAGGGATGTATGGCAAAAGAAAGAGGGACGCTTCTTGAGATTTTGAGCTCAAATCTACCAATAGGACGGAAAAAAAAAAAAAGACAAAGTAATGAATGCTACGAAAGGTTATGATGACTATGAGAATCTATGTTATGTTTTATGCAATAGAATGTTAAATGTTCACATGCCTCGTGTCTGTATGTTATGTATTATTGTTGTGTGTCCCTAGGGTATTCACTGAGACTTTTGTCTCACCAGTTTATTCTAAATGTTTTCAAATAAAGCATGCTTTAGGAGTGGAGGAAAAAGAAGGACTTACTATGCTTTATTCTCTTTTAATAAATTCTATTAGGACATCTTTTAGTTGGATGAAATTAATAACTTCCTACATGAGGATTAGCTTTATGTTTTATAATTACATTAAAGGATTTGTAAGTTACTTTGGGTACCCAAGATTTGAGTTGTTATAGTTAAATGTATGAAGTTTATTTAAGTTTATAATGATGTTTTTATTTTTCACAAAGTTTTTTCTTTTTTAGTTATGGTAATACTTATGAGGGTGTTATAGAAGGGAGAGGAAGAATTTTTATAAAGTTTTGTTGTTTGGTTTAATTTTTAGGAGGGAGGGGGAAGGGAATGAAAGGGAGCAAAATCCTTCCTCATTCAATTTTTGCCCCCTCCAATATTGACCAAAATCCAATATTTCAAATGTATTGACTAAAATATCTATACCTATATTTTGAAATCCAAAATTATAAGGGTATAAAAGTAAATTAATTTTTAAAATCTCCTTCCTTTTGTGAACCAAAAAGAAAAAGGTTATTTCCTTTCCTCTCCTTTCCATTAAAATTCCTCCCTTCCTCTCTTCTTAACTAAATAGAATATCTAACCAAAATCCCTTCCTTTTCTCCATTAAAATCCTTACCCTCTCCTCCTTTAAACTAAATAGTCCCTAAATGTGTAACACCTAGAACTTGGATTGCCTTCTTTTAATGGTATCAATGCTCCTTTATTGTTGGGGAGGAAATTAAGGGAATTAGGATAATTCCCTTGATTGTCTCTTCATTGTTGTTTTTCCCATAAAAGGGGCACGATCATGTCCTATAAACATGACTTAAAGGAGTCATGCCTATATTTGACCAAATGTAGGTCTGAAAGTCTCCTTATATTTGATGCAGTGTAGGTTGGTTAGGATGCATAAGTTTAATAACCATATTGGTGTGGATTGCCTTCAAACATAAAAGGCGATGATGATTGATCTCTACGCACGATGAATTGACATAAAAATGAATAATTTACATTCAATATATAGATATTAAGGGAATAACTATGATGATATTAAAGGATAAATAAATTATTTTTAAAATAATATAAATGAAAAATAGAAATTAGAGATAAATTGAAATTTTATTATTTAGAGATGGAATTTAGACACGAAAAATTTTATCTCAAATATACTTGTCTCAAAATGCACATTGATTGTGTTGCTGCTACTTTGACCTTTAGAGACAAAATAAAGATGAAATTTATTTGAGACGAAAAGCATCCTTCTCCAAATTTCATCTCTAAGTGCATTTTGACTTTTAAAATGATATTTTGACTAGTTAGAGACAAATTTAGAGACAAAATCAGTTAGAAAACGGCAATTTTGTTTCTAAATTTTGTCTTAAAAGTTAAAAATTTTAGCATTGTCTCTAACTGCTATTTTCTGTATTTAATAGACAAAAAAAAAATAATTCCATCTCTAAAGTCCATCAATGATTAAGATTTTTCTAGTAGTGAGTTTAAGATTGACAAAGTTAAGGAGATGTCATTTCTGTATTAATATAGTTATAGGGACTAAAGCTATCTTTTTTTCATACAAGATTAATTCCTTAAGTAATATCACTTATAGGAAGCAATGATTAATTTTCGCTCACATCATTGTCACATGCCAATTATGTTAGCCATGTCATTAATGCAATTAACATTCAACAAAATAGGGTGGAAGGACTAGAAATTATGTGTTCGTCCAGGGACTAATATTTAAAGTAGTGTCAACTATAAGAATTGAATAAATAATTTAACCATAAGTTAATTAGAGTATGTTAGTTCCAATTTTTTTTCTAACTTATAAAGTTATTCTAAAATTAAAGCTCAAAATGAGAAATTTAAAAATAAAGTAAAGATTGCTTAATAGATTTTATTTCTTTTAGGGGGCATTTGGTACAAAGAAAGTTTTTAGTTTCTTAAGAATTTGAAGTTGGGAAGGTTTGTTTCCCATGTTTAGTTTATTATTTAAAAAATAACATTCCTAGGAAACATTGTTTCTCAACAATCTCTTTTACTTATGTTTTCCATGGAATTATTCTCATGGGAGAGGTGGGAATCTAACTTTTTCGAGTTGAGAGAAAAGTTTTACTGTAGTAAAAATATCACGTTGCCTTTATTAACTCATTTAATGCGATAAATAATTAAAGTTTCTGGGAATGTTATATTAAAGCTAAATGTAAAAATCTTTGATTCCTAAGTAACAAATATGAATATTCCTAAGAATATTTATAACCAACCAAACATATTTTAATCATTTCTAGAAATAATGATTCCTATTCATGATTCTCAGGAATCATGATTCTTGAGTATGAAAAAAAAATTCTTCTACCAAATGCTTCCTTAACTTAAAAGATATGTCTTTGGAGAAAGTTGGGAGAGAGAAGAGAGAGCAAAGGCAAAGAGAATGGAGAAAAAGAGGAAAGAGTAAGAGTCAGAGCAAGGAAAGAGCAAGAGAGAAGGGGGGAATGGGAGAGAGTGAGAAAAAGAAGAGAAACTAGTTTTTTCTATAGTTCTATTACCTAAAATTTTTCTAAGCAATTACTTTTGTTTATTTTTTTATAAGAATTATGTTGCTTGGTACTTTTCAAAAATTGTGTTTGACCCAATTTTTTCTTTTAAGGAGAAGAGAAGTCCCAAAAAATTGAGTCAAACACTATCTTAATGTAATTATTGTTATTATTTACTTAATTATACATCTTTTAATCATTTTCTATTTTTTTAATGAAATTTTACGATTATAAATTAAGTAAAGTCTTTAATTTTGAATACAACACAAATAATATTCATATACATATTTTTAAATAAATTATAACAAAATAAATGTAATTAAATATAAGATTTGTTAACATACACTCACTTATTTTTTAAAAAGAGTATTTTAGCAAGATATAACTTAAATTTTTTTAATATACATTGAATAGCTTGCTAAAATACTCTTTTTAAAAAGCAAATATACATACGTTAACAGATCCCATTAAATATTTAACATAATTAGTATCATGATTAATTTGTTATTAAATACTTTCCTTATTTCTTATATTTTTGCTATATTAAAATTATAAATGACTATATCATCTTATATTTTACATGCATTGTAAATAATATTCATAAATTTCTTTTCCATCTAAATATCTATAATTTCAATATAGTACAGAGTCATGATATTCACCTTTAAAATAATATTTCTCTTATGATGTGATGAGTTCGTAAAACTTAATTACCACATAACTTATATTTTTCCTTTCTATTTGTTTATAATCTTTTCTTTATGAATTTTATCATTGAAAAATCTGAAGTTCATTGTATGCCCTAGTGTGTGTGTGTCTCTCTCTCTTTATATATATATATATATATATATATATATATATATATATATATATATATATATATATATATATATATATATATATATAAAAATTAGTTTCATTTTAACTCTTCTTTTCACATATTTGCTCCATTTTAGTTAATCATAAGAGCGTGAACACGTGCGATGCACGGGTGAATTGTAGAGAGAGTACTTTTTGTAGGATAAAACTTAGATATAAATTCATAGATACTTCTAGTGTTATTCTCCAATCAAAATGATAGTTTTACCTTAGTAGTCTATGGTGACCTTTAATGATAATCTTTATTACGTGACTTATCGAGGTGAAATTCTATTCTAATTTGAAGAACAGTACCAAAAACACCTATGAAACTACATATAAGTTTTTTTTTTTTCATTTTTTGTATGTATAAAAAAAGTATATTAACAATTTTGTTAATTTCTTATATTGCTGCAAAAGGATCTAAAATAAGTTAAAATTTTCACAATAAAGAACATAATTTATTATATCATTATAAAATAATAAAATGTCAATTAAATATTAACTTATTTATTAATAAAAAATAGAAGATAATTGAATGTGCTTATTTTCCAATACAGGTATAAAGTTGAATTCCACATTGTATTTTTGAAATGAAGAAAATAGGCAAATTAAATTACATAACAAAAATAAGAAAGTTAAATTTGACTAAAAGAACTCAGATTATTCCATTAAAACCATTTTTATGGACTCCATTAATTTAACATTCTATAAAAATATTGGAAATAAAATAAAGTGATTGACCAGAAAAATATACATTTAAGAACACATATTTAAATGATTAGATGTTAGTACAATTTATATTAGATATCATATTCATTTGTATTAAATTTGATCTGGTGTGATGCATGAATAAATTATGTGTGGAAAAGTTATTTTCTGTTATTTTGAAAGATAATTTATATTTAAACTTAAAAATAAAAATAAAATTAATATTTTTGTTATAATAATTGCCTACTTTTTTTATAAGGTATATGGACATAAACGACAATGAAGAATCACACCCATCAATTACTACAAATTCTCATCAATCCCATAAATTAGTCACCTATTTCATTTTTTATTGATAAAAATATTAATAATTAATAAAAATATTTATAATAAAAGAGTAATAATAATGATATCACTATGCAATGCACCAAAATTTATTATTGTACTAAAATAAAGTCTTTTATAAATTAAATAGATGAGAAAATAATAAATAAAAAATAAGTAATAATTTCCTTAAAACTTATTAAGATTTTAAATATTAAACTTGCATGGAAAAAGGGTAAATAGGTCTGCAATGAATTGCCTCCCATGCCAAATTCTATTTTAGTTTTTAAATTAGTTTATTTACTAAGGAAAATATTGTATATCTTAGAGACATTGATTAGCATCTAGTTATTTGTTGATAATTGAAATACTTAATTGTAAAATTAACATGAAAATTTTGTTGATTATTTAAAAATCAAAATTTATACTTTGCAAGAATTTTATTTGAAAATTAAAAATGACATGTCAAATGAGAAGTCCTTATTAATATGGGAGTTAGATGATCAAGTGAATTTACTTTTCACCACTAAATCTAAACTTGAACAATAAAGATTAAAACATAAAGATAAATTCTTAACTTAATCATTTGGGTATGATTTTATAGTTCATTTATATGAATAATTACTAATATTAAATATGAAAATTGTTAAATATAATATTTTCATCTTTAATAGACAATTTATAATTCATTTCATTAAATTTGCAAGATATTTTATACTAATTTAATAATAATAATTATAATAATAATATAACATTCTCTCTTTTATGTTTATTATTATTCATCTTAAATTGGCTTTTATTTTTCAAGTACTTAGCAGATGAAATTGTCTAATTTATTTAAAAATTAATTAAAATACAATTAATTTCTAAATCAAGTTAAAAATAAATTTAAATTGGAAATGTAGATATAAAAATTTATATTTAGTTATTATAACAATGAATTAAAAATTATTAAAAAGACAAACAAATTGGAGTCCAAATTTAATTTAGTTTGAAAAGATAGAAACAAACACATGAATTAATTTTAATATGTTATCATGTAATTGAATCTAAATTAATTTGGTAAAAAACAACTCAAATTTGCTTAGATAAAAAAAAAAAAAACTTCAATAAATTTGGGTGAGAAGACACTACAAGGGAAAAATATATACTCATATTAAAATTAATATAATAATAAATTAGAAAAAGTACAAAAATTATAATTTTTATAATATATCATTTTTATGGACTATATCCCCTATAATAATTGTTGTAGAGGAATTTATAGCAAACTTATATACCTTGTTTCTGCATTATAGATGCATCCATAAAATCCATCTATGTTTGACTTTGTTATCCCTTATGCTTCCATTTTATGAAGCTATAGGCCGAGAAACTCTAACTTCATCTTGTAGATTTATGAAATTTTAAGTTGTAACTTCTTTGATAACAGTTGATTTGTTCAAATAGGATTCATAAGCAATGTTCATCTAATTGTAAAAAAAAAAGAAAAATAAGGATAATATCGTAATTATTTTTTAAAATCATATTTAATAATTAATTTTTTATAAATTTGATGTAAGTAAAAAAAAAAAGTTTATGTTGAAGACAAATTTATATTAAAACAAATTTCATTTTTATAGCCTATATAAAAAGCACCACAACGTCAAGGTTTTCTATTATTTGAATAATTCATTTCACACATATATGAATTATGTTATGGTGCTATAAATGCTTTTACCATTTAAGAAATCCTACACTATTCCTAATTTTAAGAAAACACTTATAACATTTTATAAAAGTTTAAAATTTTAATAAAGTGTGTATAAAATTATTAAATAATTAAAATTAGTAATTTTAAAATTACTATCCCAACTATTATTATTTTCAAAAATGTGTTTATAACATTTTTAGAAGTTTAAATTTTTAAGTATTTGTAATAGTTTTACATAATTAAATTAATAAATTTGAATTTAATTATTTAACCCCAGCTATTGTCTCAATTATAAAATTATTTAACCTGAACTATTGTTATAAACACTGTCTTTAAATTTTAAGTATTTGTAACAGTTTTACATAATTAAAATTAATAAATTTAAATTTAATTATTTAACCCCAACTTATGTTTTTTTTTTATTTAAAAAATGGTAATTTGATACCATTGAATTTTAATTAAAAATAGAATCCAGTGAAAGATGTAATCTACAATTGTAAGATTAGGCAAAGTGTAAATATGCCTACGTGGACTTTCTAACCATTTGCTATTTGCTGCCATGTACATCTACAGGATCCACCCATTGATATTGTTGTTCCAATAGCACAAACAAACAAACTATAAAATAATAGCAATACACTTTTATTATAATCAATAAACATGTGCAAATGTAGTCTATATATTCTTCAGTATTTAAACATTCATTTAAAAGTTTATATTAATGTTAGTGTATAAGTAATGCACATACGTAGTTTTGTGTCCCAATTCTTTAAAAGCTGTATTTTGAAAAATCACAAATAATAATTAGCAAAAAATAATAAAAAATTGGAACAAAAAAATTGAAAAGGAAAAGAAAATGATCACACAAAAATTAGGTCCTAAGTCATATATAATATTTTCTTTGATACCAAATGCAAGAAAAACAAGTACAAAACAATTATGATATTATATGAAATTATGACACAATAAATTTCTACTTATTTGTTGTAGTTCTGATCACCAACACCATTGAAAGATGAATCACTTGAAAATAGATTAAAAAGCCAAGCCTTCCTCTACCTAATCACACTCTCAAGACTCGGCTATTATTATGGCTTGTGTTTTTCATCTTCTTGTTCGGGTCTTTTACTATCTTTGAGTGCAGAGTAACCACCCTCGTCATTATCCTCTACCTTTTTGTTTTTGACACACACAAATCTTATCTCATTAACCACTTTATAGACTCTGGGGAGTTGAGGAAGTGTGTATTCTCTTTCTTCATCACTAGACGAGTCTGTGGCATTGTGATCCACATATGAAATGCGAACAACTTTAGGAAAGAACTCAGATTTCACAAGCTTGGTGGTGATGGTTTTTCGCTCATATTCCATGGCAGTAAGAAAGTTAAGAAAGGAAGAGTGTGAGGGGAAAGAAGAGCTAAGTCTTAAATTATGAGAATTTATTGGAATAGAATCTCAATTTTATAGCATGATTTGTTTTTTGTTTCAGTTTGACCAATGTTCTTTTTTGGTAAATATTATTACATTGAATATTTGGAAATATCATTTCCTTAATTTCCTTATCAATTAAATGAAAATTTCACGAATTTGTTAATAATTTTAAAGAATTGTAAAAAAAATCTTGAAAAAAAAACAAAACCATTATTTTGTAAGTTGACGAGACTACCCTCAACAAATTCAGTCATATTTGTTTTTTTTAGTGTGTGTGTGTGTGTATGTGACTTTTTTATTTTAATATTTGGTTTTGTATCTTTTTGTTTCTAATGGGTGGCACTGATTCATTCAGGAAACATTGGATTTTTTATTGTTTTAAATTTGTAAAACTTTAGGGTTTTGGGACTGGGATTTATTATCCATTTTAATTTGTAACTGCTACAATGCTAAAAGTAATAATAATAATATATTATATGATTTTTATTTAGAAGACAATTTTCAATTATTGGGATAAAAGCAATATGCTTAGACACTAAGGAACTCTCATTTTTTGTGGTTTTATTAATTATTTTTATTCTCAAGTTCTTCAATATGGTATAATGTAATGGATTAGAAAACTATAAACACAAAATCCCCACTGCCCAAGAAGGAAAAGAATAAGAAGAAAAAGGAAGTTCCACCTCAACCTTATCAAATTAAGGTGGAGGTTGAAATCATCCACAGGCACCCAAATAAAACACCTCGTGTAGTCGATTATTTCCCTTCATATTTTAATTCGCTAAAGAATCACGACAACAGTTCTAGTCATAAGTAATTATATGAAAACATAGGAAGGGGTGTTAAATTGTGTTTTCTTCACTTTTTGAAAACTTTTGAAAGACTTGATAAAAGTTGATAATTTATCTAAATATAAAGTTGTAAAAGTCTCAACTTTAAAAAGATTGTTGTAATGATCCGATGTCGCTACATGACACTGCTCAACATAATCGCAAAAGTAATTGGATTCTAATGAAACTCTTTAATTAGTTTATTACGAAAGTATATGTAAATTTTTCGTATTTGAAGATAAGTGTAATTTTATTAAACATAATACAAAATAAGATACTAAATAATCATGATTAAGATAAGGAAATACTATCATGTGCCAGAAGATATTACAAATTATAATAAACATAAAGATTAGTACCTCAAAATATAGATATCCATGACTACCAAATGCAACCCAAAAGCAGAAAGTACATCAAAATGGGGAGTGGGAAATCTAGTACGTAACACACTCCCTTGCTGGCCAACTCTAACATAACTACATCTAGGGATATTTAGGGAGAAAGTTAGGATATGGTATGCCAAAGGATCTCTGTCATGGGAACCTCAAGGTTTACCCAAAGTATTACGGGGGTGTGGTCCTCCGCATAACATACTTTGCACTGATGTGTCTTAGATAGGTCCACAGAAGCGTAGAAATTGGCGTTCCACATTTCTTTGATTGGCAGTCAGATTGTCACCGACACATACATAGGAAAATAGAGGACCGTAACCTTAGTGACATCATATTAGATGACAATCTCCTCTTTATAGTGTACTCGCTAAGAGTTCTAGTCAACCCTCCATGCTTGACCATCATGTCCCACAGTGGTCTTCGCAAAACTAGCGTAGAAGATCTACGGTGACAATTTTATTCAGACCCTACAAGTACCCACAAAAAATATTTGCAATGGATACGGTAAATACATGCTTAATGAGAATGAGTTTGGGGTCAGGGATTTATCCGCTAAACTTAATGAGAATGGATATAGGTATAAGTATTAGAGCACCCTCCTTGCCCCATACTCACATCTATATATATGTAATTATTTAATTAAAATATCTCACATATATAATTATATATATTATTAACTATTAATTTAATTATTAAAATATAGTCTTGAACCCTAAGTCAATGTATATATAAGTAATTAAAATATCATATATATGTTATACATTGACTTTATAATATATAATTATAAACTAGTTAGAGTTAATATATCATTTTTTGGCATGTATTGGAGAGTATTAAAATGTGATGTCCAAGTTTAAGAAATAGTTGTTCTTCAAGTTTATTGTTAGATTTTATCAATTTTGAGAATAATAACATTACATTAAAAATGATTATGCTAAATGATTATGTTCTTAATGTTGTAATAATATAAGTGATTTTTCAATTCAGTTATAGTAATTTCTTAAGTTAATAATTTTTATTAATTTATTGATTTTATACTTAAGTAAAGTGCGAGTAGCGAGTGCGAGTATGAGTATATAGGTACCCAGCAAATATGGGAATGTGGATTAAAGTTGTTGCCCATGTGAGTTTTGGGGTTGGGTATGGATATTTTTTTCAAATATAGGTATAGGGATAGGTGTGGAGGACCTTACCTTGCCGATAATAGAACTTAACTTTTATGTCGTTTTAGAAGGAAATCATGATATTGTCAAAAAGGATATAGAAATTTAAGGGAAATTTTTTTGCAATTATGATTTTCAAAGAATTAAAATGCTTCCTAAAACTAGGTTTTCATAGAATACATATTCTAAATCACAAAATAAAATCAAAGTATAGTATAATTTTTTGAAATATGCATGGCATAACAGCTAGAAGCTTGGCTTAAATGTTAGCATGTACCTGATAAGTACTTGTGTATCAAAATCATATATTTATTTCATAATCTCATATAAGTCATCATCAAAGTAATATAAGTTTCTCATAATTCATAGTCTAAATGATTTTTTGGAGCCTCCTTGGGTACCTGATTGTTAGTTATAATGGATAAACTAGTAAAAGATCCAAAAGGGTGTGGGGAGTCATACAAACATTATGTTAGAAATAGTTTCATAAATCCTTATGTCATGGGAAAAATATATGTTTTAAAAGTAACATGGCCTCACATGGCCATGACAACATAGATATCACATACATAACCAACAAAAAACATAAACTTGGTCTGACAAGATCCCAAACACTGAAGCAGTAACATAAAGGAAAACATATACACAACACTAGATCCATTAGCTAGAAGCTCATAGGTGAGATCTAACAACCTCTAAGTTCTCCGAACTGGACTTACTGCTCATTTCCTCCATCAGCTACTTATAACAATAAGCAAAAGATAGGCACAAAAAAGGAAGAATGAGGTTATGGTAACATATGAAAGAAGGCAAGAGAGATATCACAAGCAAGTAGAATCATGTATAAAGACTACTTTCCTTCATACCAAGTTACATATAACAACATAAATATTTTGTAGCATGTCAATAATACGTAGGTTATCACACATTTACATCACATCATAATAAAAGCACAAACATACAAGGACATACAATTAACTCATCATATCACAGCATACTCATCAATCACAATACACCTCTTAGGGGTTGGTCCCTATATGAATGTTATGCATGTAACTTGTCTCAGTCAATTCTACTTCTTTCAGTTATGCATATATATGCATGGGGTACCCATCCATCATAATTTAATGCCATTCACCTAGTATTAGGCATTTTACACTTCGTACGAGGCATTTCCATCCTATAGGTGTTTCATAACTTGTCTAAACTCATTGAGGCCACATCATTACAACCTGTCTCAACTCATTATGAGACCATAACCTGTCTCAACTCATTATGAGATCACATTATATAAGTTCTTATGGGACAACTATAACATCTTGGATGCTGATGGGGGCGGGGAGTGATCGCTGGTGCAAAAAAGATGAGGCACGGACAAGGAGTGACTCTTGGCAAGCTTCTAGCAAGAGGGGCACATGAATGAATCGAATACACATAAAAATAAGGGGGATATGGAGGCTATGCAGGTATGAGACTGTATAGTTGAGGATAGCTTAAAAGAAATTAATAAGTGCTACCTATACCAACAAGATGCATATACTTTTTGGTAGCCTATCACTTAAGAACTTCACAGTTAAGCGTGCTTAACTTGGAGCAATTATGAGATCGGTGACCTCTTGGGAAGTTTCCTGGGAAGCGTACGAGTCAGGACAAAACATGCTAAAAAGTTTTGTATTGATTTATGGGAACAGTCTTCGATCCTGGAAATGGCTAGGTGTTATAACAACCACCTGTGTACGAGGCATTTTACCCATTAGGCTTATAAGTCCATATAGGACCATTCGCAAATCCATCAATGTCATGATGCATAAGTATTTTCACATTTTTTTATCTTTGACATTATTAAGATGAGATAAAATTCTCAACGACTCTTTCTTGCCCCTTCTCTTCATAATGGACTTTCTCACTTAGTTTTAAAAATCAGACTAGATCGGCCGATTTGATTAGTCTGGTGATCAGTCCGTTAACTTGAAAAAACCAAACAATTTTAGAACCAGTGAGAATTGGTTAAGAACCGATCAAACCGATCTAAAATCGATGAAAATTGATGCAGAAAATTGGCTTGAATTGGTGGTTTTTAAATTTTTAATTTTTAAATTTAATCAAAAATATTTTCAAGATAAATAAAAACACATATTTAATAAGAATTATAAATAGATATAAAATGATGAGTTATTTTAGTTTTTAGTGTTATATAATTATGGTATTATATTTATGTAATACTATTTTATATATTATTAATTATTATCATTTTATACTGGTTCAACCATGGTTGAACCATTGAACCTTAAACTAGTGTCTTGACCGGTTCAATGATCGATCCGATTTTAAAAACATTGCCCATAAGTAATTAATATAAAAGTTTACAAACCCTCAACAAATCTTAGTAGTCATGAAGATATGAATATCAAAACTATAGAGTATTATAGAAGTAGTTTAGAAGTTTGAAAGGAAAAAACAATAAGACTCCTTTTAGTAAGATAAGTATATACATATATCATTACACTATGCATGATTAGATAAAATATAAGTAGAATAACACTTTTACTTTATAGGCATAGCAATGATGTCTTGGAGACTTAGCTTCTAATAACCACTAAATGCCAAAACTCATAAAAATCCAGCTTTTCAAAACCATACATTTGAGAATTTTATATAAGATCAACTCGGGTGAAAAAAATCCTAACAATGGAAACTCATCATTTGGGGTCAAGATTCCTCAAATGTTTCCTCAAGACTTTACAAAGTCATTGGGGTTTTCTCTATAATTTCACAACATCAACAAGTGTCAAAGATACTGCTCCTTCATTTATACCTCAAAATAGGATCTAAAAATAATTTCCGTCTTCATACTCATCTTTAAAGTTTCATCACTTATTCTCTACTCATGCAATTGAGTTGGTCCCAACTCCTTTAAACTCATCAAAATGTCCACATTCAAATAAAATGCAGTGCAGCCATCATCATACTCAACAACCACATAATAAAGCATTCATCATTCACAAGTCAGCTTCAGATTCCACTGAACAGGTTGCACAAGAAATTCAAAATGATATAGGACCAATCACATTTCAAAGTAAACACATATATCCTCAACTCCATCAAAAGACATGTCAAATTAAGGCTTATAGCCACTACAACAATTTTTGTTATACAGGGCATAATCTAGCAGCATCATACAATAATATACATACTCATCATATACTCCATCAAACATAGTTCACATTCACGTGGTATTCAAGTGTCACACTCTACATTTAGACGCTACTTATACATGCCAAAATAGTGTAGTAATCCCTTAACTCAATTAACACATTTAGGCTTTATTTAACTACTCACAACCATGTGTTATCTAAGCTATTCAAACCCAAAACCATATAAAACTTGCTTCAAAGAAATTATTAGTATAAATTGTAGAAAATAGATATTTGGGTAAGACTAATTGGGTTTGATAACAAAGACACACGACTATAATGTGGTAAAATATCAACATCAAATTCTCATCACACAGTTTACACAACAACTTTTACTAATGAGCATTTATAATGTAGTTTATCACAATTCTCCATACCAAAAGTGTTATCACATGGCTAATCCACATATATATAACTCACAATCAACTCATAAACATTTAGAGTTCAATTCACAACAAGTTATAATAGGACATAGATGCAGTTATTTACCATCATTAGCTTAGCAGTTACTTCGCACGCATGCTCCATCACATACACATACTTAATTATCTCATTCATCAAATATTGCACTTTTACATAAATTCTACATCCATTCTCAATCAAGAACTTCATACTAGACATATAATAGAGATATAACACACATGTTAGATTCAGTTTCCAACAATTCCTTGTTATATATATATATATATACCTTATAATCATGCTCAAGCAAAACATAATAAGATTAAACTGCTCTTTAAGCAATTTTGTTAGTTGCTTTGAGTTAGGGTTCGTCCATCCAAGGGAGATTATTAATAACCTCTCCATCTCATTAACCACATCACAATTATATAATAATTCACAAATTCAAACTCAAACATTACACATTACACAAATTCAAACTCAAAACCAAAATTAAAATTTTGGGCCACCATCCCATTTTGAGTCTCAATAAAGAAACATATCCTTCCTCGGCTCATCATCTTCTCATATAGAGATAAACCATTGTATTGACGTGAAAGCCCCTTTGCTAAATCGATCCTTCTTTGTATTGACATTGTTTTGGGTTCGGTCTAGTAGTGTCATGGTGGGTTTTCCTCTTCCTTGGGTTCGGTTTATCGTCAGTGGGGGCAGCGTTTAGTAATTGCTCCTCTGCCACTACAATCTAGGGGTCCTCTTTCTTCTCTTTGTTAATTATCTTCTCAGCTCCAAATGTACTTGTCTTTTGTTAGGTTTATTGTCACTAGTCAGAGCCTCCTTTAGCAGTTAAGTGGGTGTACTTACATTGTGTGTGTGCTGTTGGGCCACTCTTATAAGAAGCTTTGTTTATTTTTTCGGCCTTTTTGGCCTGTGAACCTTTGATTTATTAATTGATTGCGCCCGCCCCCCGCCCCCCAAAAAAGATCACAAACAATTACTTATATGAACAAAATTTATATATAGTTTTATAGGTGTTGTTTTTGTTATTCTCTAATTAAAATTAAAGTTTCACATCGATAATTTGCTTAATAAAGATTTGCATTAAAAAGTTATGCAGATTATTAAAGTAAAACTTTAATTCTGATTGGAGAGTAGTACAAATAACACCTAAAGAATTGTACATAAATTTTGTTCTACTCAAATATTTGGGATTTTTACAATGTCTAATCCAAACAGTTTGACTTTTATAATAATTATTTTAAAAATAATATTGCTAATAATTTTTAATTAGTTGACAATATAAATTTTTTTACCCTAATCACACATAGAAATTAAACGCATTATAATACAAATATCATAATTAATTTTATAATAATTACCTTAAAAATATATGAATAATAATTTCTAATTAGTTGACAATATAAATTTTTTAAAACTAATCATGCATAGAAATTAATCTCATTATAATATTAATTAATATCATAATTGATTAATCTTTAGAGAAAATAGATTATGCACTGACAGTATAAAGTAGTTTTACACTGTCATCCAATCACAAATCATTGTGTATGGTAAGTTTGTTTACTTTTACAATAATTATCTTAAAAGTCATATCAACAGTAATTTCTAATTGATTGACAGTGTAAAACTTTTTCATTGACAGTGCATAATCATTAATCTGTATTCTTTATATATATATAAAGTAAATAAGTTTGTGGTTACCCTAAATATTTCCCGTCCAAAATAGTGTGTTCTTCATAATTTTGTTCATAAAACAATGTTTAACTCAAAGTATCTTACAGGGTGATTTGGAGTATAAGGACGGTGATGACGACTTCAATGACGTTAGCGGCATGGCGGTTCAAGACTCCAGATCAAGCTTGAGGACGCAAATGGCTTTCGAATGAAAACCCTTTACTGATTTGGTACACAAATTGCAATTCAAAATGTGAAATAGAAAAAAAAAAAAAGGTTTGTTTTGTAATTTTAGTCTATACTCTCTTCTTTCTCACAGTTTTCTTCTCACACGTGACAAGAGTTTATTTCTATGTGGAGCCCTGTCTAATTTTTCTCTCTATCCTATTGCTTTTTCTAACCAAACAACAAAAAATTACTTTTTTTCATCTACTTCTCTCTTCTAAACTTCTTTCTTTTAAATTTCTATGAAAACAAACAATGCGTAACTGTTGCAGCCTTTCTCGAAAAGATGGGTGCAAGGAGTTGTATTTACTACATGTTACTCGTCTTTTTTGGTACTGACACTTTACTTGTCTATAATATTATTAAAACTGTTACAGTTTTCACCGTAGCATATGTCACACCATGCTATAATACAAATTGCACGCATTTATATTATTATTATTGTTATTATTATTATTATTATATTATATTAAACTAATATCATAATAAATTATAATAATGTATTATAATAAATTATAATATTACAATTGATATATTATATTTTATGCGCCTATTAATTATTATTTATAATATAAAAATTATATATATTAATATTGTATTCTATAGTATTATTAATATTAAGAAATAATTATATAATATTAAGATATTAATATTTTAAGTATTCATTATAGTATTAGTTTAATATTATAAATAATATACAATTATTTATTATTGTATTATATATAGACACACACACATTATTTGTTATTTATAATACTAAACTTATGTAATAAATATTTCAAATAATACAATAATAAATATTTAAAAATATTATATATTATTTATGATTAAACTAATACTTTAATAAATATTTAAAATATTAATATCTTAATATTATAAAATTATTTATTAATAATAGTAAAACAATATTATGATAAATATTTAAAATATCATAAACATATTTAAAATAATAATAATGTTAATCAATATTTTTAATATAAAAAATTATATATATTAATGTTGTAATCTTCAAATAAATGTAAAGTAAATAAAAATAACACTAATAAAGGATATACACAATACTAATAAAATATAAAAAATAAAAAATAATAATAAATTGATACTATAATCTTAAGAGAAATAAAAAAATATAACTAGTCTAAGAATATAATAGTCTAAAATCTAAAATAGTAGAAAAATAATATTACAAAAGAAAAATAAACATAATAATAAATCACACATAATAATAAATTGTTATTATAATAATAGAAATAATAAAATGATATTATAAAAATGAAAAATTAAAAAATATTACTTAAAGACATAAGGCTTTACCACATTCGTGTGGATCAACTGGGTTGTTCTAGCTTAACAATTGGTATCCAATTCAAGTCTTAGATATGCAAATTTGTTGAATATTTAGAAGGATAGCTTTGCTGCCCATAGTAGTCTACTTGGCTCTAGCAAGATTATTTCTCGTGGAAGATACTTGTAGTTTGTACCCCCCAAAAAAATACATAAGACTTTTTAAATTGACTAGAAAAATATAAAAATAAATTATTTTAATTAAAATACATCAATTTTATTGTATAATATGTGAAAATTAAAATTTTTAGAAATTAAATTGAAATTAAGATTAAAAAATGTTAAAATTTAAATTATCTAGAATAAAAAAGTAAGTATCTCTTAAAAAATAGTAAAATAATGTTATAATAAATATTTAAAATATCATAAACACATTTAAAATAATAATAAAAAAGTTGATTAATATTTATAATATATATATATATATATATATATATATATATATCATAATATTTAAAATATTATATAATTATCTCTTAATAATAATAAAAAAATATTATAATAAATATTTAAAATATCATAAAGACATTTAAAATAGTAATAAAAATGTTAATTAATATTTATAATATAAAAAGTTATATATTTATTATAATATTCAAACAAAGTTAAAATAAATAAAAATAATACTAATAATGAACTTAAACAATACTATTAAAATATAAAATATAAAAAGTAATAGTAAACTAATACTATAATCTTAAGAAAAATAAAAAAATGTTACTACAGTAATAACATAATGCTCTAAAATTTAAAATAATAGAAAAGTCCCAGGATCGACAAGTCCCGTCATGGTAGTAATTTTTGAATTCTTGAGACTCTTTTCAAAGTAATGTTATTTGGAGGTTAGGTAATGGTTTTTCGGTGAATTTTGGAGAGACCAATGGATACATGGACATGGTCCTTTATTATGAAAGGCAGTTTCAAACATTTCTCAGTTTGATGCAGAAAGAAATGTGGCAGAATATGATGATTCTAGTAGGTGGCTGTCAGAGAATCTTGTTGATTTACTTCCACAAAGTCTAATCAAGAAAATTTGTGCAATTTCTCCTCCTGACAGATTTGCTGGCCAGATGTAGTTGCTTGGCATTTGAATTCTGAAGGTGAATTTTTAGTTAGATCAGCTTATGAGTCCTTGCAACAATATGATTCAAGAACAGGTCTTTCTCTTTTCAAGTCCAATATTCATAAATGGCATGGTCTAGAGTGTATTAGGGGCTTCCTCTCTGTTCAGGGATTGTTGCGTCAATAAACCAATATAGGAATATTTTGTGCCTAATGATTTAAAAGTGCAGTTTTTTGCTATGGATAATTGGAGGAATTTAACTTGTCCATTCATCACCGACCAGATTATAGGGAGTGGAATTTACATTTTGGTTTCTTACTAGACCAAATTTGGTGGTGTAGGAATATGCATATTTTCCAAAATTCGTGCATTGCAGTTGATGAGTTCGTGCATAAGGCGAATAATATGTTTCAAGCCTTCCTTCCTGCACGTGAGTGTTACTCTAATATTTTGAATGCAGGTGCTCATTCTCAATTAGATGGGCAATTACTTCGGTGGATCCCACCGGGTTGTGGAGAAGTTGCTCTTAATTGTGATGGCTTTGCGTCCAACTTTGGTAGCCTTGCTTCCTGTGGGAGCGTTCTTAGAGATGAGAATGAAGTTTTTCTATGTGCCTTCTCTGCAAAAATAGGCACTTGTTCAGTGTTGGAGGCGGAATTATGGGGCATTTTCCATGGACTAGATCTTGTGTGAGGGAGGACTTTCAGAATATCAGAGTTTATTCAGTTTCTAAAGTTGCAACCAGTTTATTGTCTAAAGGGTGTTGTCTTCTACATCCTTGCTATAGCTTGATTAAAAGGATTCATGTAATTCATCAGCATCACGAGAGTATTAGGTGGATACACGTGTTGAGGGAAGCTAATTAAGTGACTGCTAGTTTAGCTAAGCATAAATTGCAGTTATCTTCTGATATTCATATTTTTGACGTAGTTTCAGACTTTATTTGTAATGCTTTGAGAGTAGATCTTGCATGTATTTCTTTTCTTAAGGGCTTTTGGTTGGCCCTAAGGCATTTTTATTCACCAAAGAAAAAAAATATTATAAAAAGGAAAATAAACATGATAAAAACCATACATAATAATAAATTGTTATTATGATAATAAAAAAATAATATTATAAAATGATACATTTATAAATATTACTTAAAGATATAAGGTTTTTGAAAATTGACAAGAAAAATATAAAAATAAATTGTTTAAACCAAAATATACGAACTTTATTGTATAATGTGTAAAAATTAAAATTTCATATATTAAATTTAAATTAAGATTAAAATAATTTTAAAATTTAAATTATCTAAAATAGAAAAAAAAATATTTATCTCTTGATAACAGTAAAATAATATTATAATAAATATTTAAAATATCATAAAGATATTTAAAATAATAATGAAAATGTTAATTAATATTTATATATATACATTTATATTATAATCTTCAAACCAATGTAATCTAATTAAAAATAACACCAATAATGAATATAAATAATACTAATAAAGTAGAAAAAATCAAAAATAATAGTAAACTAATACTATAATTTGAAGAAAAATAAAAAAATATTTCTATAGTAATAGTATAATAATAGTCTAAAATCTAAAATAGTAAAAAAAAATTATAAAAACTACATAATAAAAAAAATTACACATAATAATAAAATGTGTTATAATAATAAAAAATAAAAAATAAAAACTAAAATTATAAAATGAAAAATATAAACTATTGCAAAAAATAAAAATATTTAAATTCGTGCACCAAGTCTAGTATTGTAAAAAAAAGCATCACCGTTTTGTATACACGTGCAACTTCAAAACATAGTTCAGCTTTGGGGTGCAGTTGGGGTTTAGGGTTTTTTCCGTTCGGTAACAGACGCCAGCATCCCATCGTTGTCACTGTCACGGCGTTAGCTCATCTTAACGTCGTCGAGGGTGCGTTTTCCGGTAACACTTGTACGTTTGATTTTCTGAGTGGGCTTATGGTTTGATAATTTCTGATACTTGTCCCTTTCTTTCAATTATTTTGTGTATTTTATTTATGTTTTTGAATAGCATATGATTATACGGTTTTGTATGCTTCATCTCAGAACTTGTAAATTACATTATGCTTATGATTAGTGTGTGTGAAGAACACTTGGCAGCCGGTTCTATTAATTTTTTGCCGTGAATTCTCAAATTATTCAATACGATACAGTGTAATGGATTCGGAAACTGAAGACACAAAACCCAAAGTTCCCAAGAAGGAGAAGAACAAGAAGAGCAAGAAGAAAAAGGATGTTCCACCTCAACCTGATCAGATTGAGGTGGAGGTCGAGGTTGTCCACGAGCACCCGAACAAAACCCCTCCTGTTGTTGGATATTTCCCTTCCGGCTTTGATCCGCTCAAGAATCACGGCGGCGCCCCCGATTTTCAGGTTTACCGGCACCGGAACATGCCCAAGAGGCTGCAGCTTGTGGTTAGCCCTGCCGGGTCTTCGGTGGAATTCGTGGGAACCAGTTATTCTGGCGAGGCTGCGGCCGGTCACCGGGCCATGTACGCGCTAGGAGTTCTTGACAAGGAAGCTCGGACCCTCAAGGTTGTGCCCATTGCTGGTAACAAGGTAAATTGTGTAGGGGAAGAAAGATATCATTTGCCTCGCTGTTGAATAAGTCAGTGTGTTGTGCTGATTAGTGGGTGCTGTTCAGATGTTCAGATTGGAGCCGAAGGTTAAAGGCGTGGGAGCTGCTGACAACAAGCCTGCACATTCGACGTTGGAAGAGATGACTCCGCAGCAGAAGTTAGCGGAGACTACTGCTATATGGGGAACAAAGAAGGATATAGAGAAGGTATTTTCTGACTCATTTAGCCCTTTTGCTTGCTGTGCTAACAACAACTGCAGAATCTGAATTCATGGTGAAAATTTGATGTTAATGTGTGGCTGTGTACAGCAAGTACAGATTTGCAGTGGTAAGACATTGATAGTGTGAGTGATAATAGGTCTGAAAGGGGACGGTGTGTGGGAGTTCGTTAACGTAATAAAATCTGTTAATTTGTTTACCCTGTTTGCTTTGGGCATGCTTGGAAGGGAAGGTGGGAAATTGGTAGGGGAGCAAAGCTGTAATGGGATGGAAAAATTTTTATTTTCACTTATTGTTGCATTTTAGGTATAGGGTGAAAAATGGTTGTGTTTCACTTTCAACTGTCTCACATATCTGTTGTACCAAGGAAGAGTTTATTTCAAAATTTCCTCCCACTGATTTTCAGCTCAACCAACCACACCATAACTTAAGTAGAAAAACATTTTTATTTAGTCTGGCCTGATTGTTGAAAAGAGAACTTGTTTTCTTATCTATGTACTAAAGCCTGTTAGAGATATTTACTATTTTGTATTTTTTTTATATGTTCTCTATTTTTACTTTTATTTTTATTAAATGCATCAAGATGAGAATACAATTACATATGACTGGAGACAGAGTAAAATTTTTGTAATAAAATTATTCTAAAAATTTGTAGTGAGCACTGTTAGAGTATCTATAGTCTCAGCCGTAGTTGGTCCAAGTCTAGGAAAGGAGGGTTGTGTTAGACCCTCAGCAACCAACGTAGAACTTGTCGAAATCCCGAACATGGATCACTCATCACTCTCAACAGATTATGTGTGTGCTAGTTTTAGCCAAACACAGTGGCATTGTATGATCCATGTAGCCGACCTCACTTAGTGGGATAAGGTTTTTGTTTTTGTACTGTTAAAGCATAGCATTTAGACCCCTTTGTAAGCCGATCATCTAAAAAGATTTAGTTTTATTATAGAGCTGATATATGTGTAATATTAATCTAAGAAAATTAATTGTATTATCAAGTAACCAATATTTTGATAGTTTAAATGATGAAATAAGACATGTTTACTGAGCATTTGTTAAACATAGGAGAAATCTAAGTAATTAACTAACAAGACACTATATTTTTATTATTTATTTAAAAACTTGTATATTAATAAATCTTATATGTTAGTTATCTACAGAGCCTCTTTTATAAATTTTCACACAGTAAGCTCCTTCAAACCAAGGAGTTGTTTTCTAATCCTTCATGATAAATCCATTCAGTTCCTTGCTAAAGTGATGGAACTGACTTATACAACTTCCTACTGCTACTGCATTGCAACATAACTTTCTAATATGTGAACAAGACAGAGGTAAGACAAACTACAAATTTGTTTTAATAATCATAGACAAAGGAGATTAGTAATTATAATGACTGGTATAAAACATCAATTCTCTTTGGAGTAAAGTTAGAAGAACCATTAGTACAGTTCATCTTGTGGAACACTTAGCTCAGTGAAATTACTATTCCATTCTTTGATACTCTTCCTATAAACTTTTAAGCAGTTTATTCCACTTTACTGTCTTCATAATTTAATTATCATAAATGGCTAAGGTAAATTATGACTTATGAGAGAAAATTATACCTTAATGGTCTTAGTATATGACTCTGACAATGTACATTCAGAATATGTTCTACTGTTGAGCTAGTTCTGTTTTATTCGCAATTTAATTTCATAGTAACCTCCTAAGAGTCTCGATTTTTTATCCTAAGTCATACCCCTTCTCTTGATTCCTCAATTATAACTATATCATCTGCAAAAAGCATGCATTTAGGTGTCTTCCATTAGTTATCATTCAACTAAGTTCAGCTGACTTTAATTACAATTGTTTTAAACTAATCTTGGTATCTGTATCATTCTGCAGGCTAAAAAGAAGCTAGCTCTCAAACAAGATGAAGATCCTGATTCTCAAAGGAATCTGGATGTGAAAATGAAAAATGTTGTTGTAAACAAAAAGGCTCTTGAAAGTACAGAAGCTCATGTTTCTCGCAATATACCACCATATGATACTTCTGCAACCACACCTCAGGAGGCATATGTATTGGATAAAATCATCCTTAAGGGAGAATGGGATTATCTTGAAGACATTTATAATAATTTGCAACTGGGAAAAGAAACAGACTTCAGTGCTTATCCAACTTTTGTTCGCAACAGGATAGAGAGATTAAGGAAAATTAAGGTATTAATACAAATATAGCCTTTTTGCTTAAAAATAATAACTTCAGAGTTCTTAGTTATTGGTCATTCAGAACTGTCTGAGTTGGAAAAAATTGTTATGCTGTACTAGTTATACACTAAACTTGCCTATATCACGGAAGGATAAGAAATGCTTAGACTTTTGCTATATCAATAATTAAAAAAAATTATTTTCATCAACATTCTGGAGTTTTTAGTTAGAGGATTTTGTAAGCAAATTTTGATGAACTTTCCTGTTGAAGGTGGTCAATATGGCTTAACTGTATTTTTTGCCTCCAAAGTTTCACAATCTTGTGAATTTTGTCTTCCCAAAATTTTTTTTGCAAATTTTGCTTCCAAGTAGAAAAACCGCCACAATTAAAGGAAGAATCGCTACAAAATTGTCTTAATTATAGTGATTTAAAGGAAAAACACCACAAAATGTCTTAATGGTGTTAGGCAAAATTTGTGATATTTTGTAAATTGGGGAACAATATTCACGAAAAAAAAATTTGGAAGGCAAAATTTGTGAGATTATAAAACTTTTTTGTGCAAAAGTGCAATTAAGTCTAGTTAATATGATTACCCCAATGCTATTGTGGTAGATAGGGGACCTGAATGTATTTTTACTAAGTCCTAGTTTTGGACAAACTTGTTAACACTTGTAGAAGACATAGGGACATAAAATGAATCAAACTTCTTCCATATATTAAAATCAAGTTATGTACTTCAACTTTTGGAGATGAGAGAGCTTCTAAAAAAATTGAGGACTTAGGATGTATAAGTTGATTTTAACTTATGAGAGAATTTTAATTCATTTTATCTCTTTATTTTCTTTTTTTATAAGTGCTTGTTGAGAAGTTTATTATTTCAGCACTAATTCCTTCTTTTTTTTCTTTCAAATACTCTTCAAGTTCTGATATTTGTTTTCTTCCAATTAAAATATTATATCCATGATCTAGTGTTTATGTTCACAGGATGAGGCGGAAAAGAAGCAGCTTTCCTGCATATTCTCATACATCAATCACCTTATAAAGTTCAAAGATCAGCATTCCTTTGATGTTTTCTCTGCAAAGGGCCATAAAATCCCCAACATTCTGCGTCATAAATTTTCAACAATGTTTGCTGTTTCTGAATCAAAAAGGCTGCCCCCTCAAAAGATTAGTCTTCTCATTTCTTATGTCTTGGTGCTAACGCTTTTCTCTGATGAGTTCCGAACTGACTACACAGATATAGCAAAGGATCTGAGCATGAGTGTAGTGCCCGTGAGACAATTCTATGAGCAGTTGGGTTGCAAAATTTCCCGCCAGAAAAACAGTTGGTGTGCCACACTTCCTGTCCCTCTTAAATTTCCTGAGCTGAGGCAAAGGAAGCGGAAACGATAGACGGATCACTTTTGAGTCCTTGTTTTGGTTCAGTTGACTGTTCCAAATCCTTGTCTGCCAGTCTCTTTGGTGCAGCGATGTCAAACATTGCTATCCAGCACCTCCACTGGTAGGATATTTGTTATTATTTTCTATCTGCATACATTTGAGCTTTGTTTGACGTTTTAGTAATTCAAGAAGTGATTTTGAAATTAGCATACTCAAATTATTTCGATAGAAGATTATCTAGTTCTTTACTGCTGTTGAACAAACTCTGTTTAGAAAACTCTTTGGTGTAAAAGGGGTGTTAGATTTCAAACTTCAATTTATATAACAAACAAAATGCTGTTTGGATCCCTAATGCAGCAACGAATATCAGAAACATTTCTTTCGCTACTGGGAAATAATGAAGTCTCAAAGATGCTATAACCTCAACAGTTACAGTAGCCATCCAACAAACTGGACCTGAATTCGTGGTTCCCATAATCCCAAAGAGCATGATCAGAAAATAGCGTATGGTCCTTTTTCCTTCTGTATCAGTGTTCCCCGTAACCAAAGAATTTTAGGTGTTTAAATTCTGATTCCTTAAAGTTGGAACCGTAATCTTGTGTGGAAGCACTTCACCTTATAAAATGCAGTTTAGTCTCCAGTCTCACCCCGAACAGTGAACGTTGTTGTGTGTATTTTAGTATTAAGGTACTCTTGAAGCAAAAAAAACAAAATAATAAATTACTCGTAGCCAATAAATGGGTGTCCTAGTTTCCTCTACATCTCTTGATTCCGGACATGGAAGAAACACTGATCTTGATAACATAAGCATCATTTTACCGAGAAAGCACCACCGCGACATTACTTTTTGCTGAGCCATGAGCTTTCAAAACAATCCGTGTTGTGTTTAAAATGAATTTTATAGTAAGATAAATTTGGAATTTCAATTCTTTGTTGATGCAGCTAGAGCGTTTACGCTCAAATCACTAATCCTCACGCCTGGATTTGGCTTTAATTTAGGTTGCTAGTGAACCTGGAAGACCATGGATCTTAAATCAAATGTGATTATTCCACTGTTAATGATGATAGAGCATGCTGCATTTATTTCTTTCCAACAAAATGGGCCGTTAGGCTGATTTTAATGGTTAAATATTTCAAAATCATTTATTACCAATTAGTCTCTGTAGATCTAAAATGCCACGGCATTATTATTATTATTATTATTATTTCGTTATCAAATTAATTATTAAAGATTTAAAATTTCATTATATACAAACTTGGTTATACAAAAGAATAGATTTGATGGGGAAATAAATCTTTAAAGAGTTTTGACGAAAAATCTATAGAAGAATAATGTGATGATTTTTTCTTTTTTGATAAATAGAATAATGTGATGATATTTAAAATATTTGAGAAACTAACTAAAGTTATGGAATAAAGTGCACCAACTAAAAATTGAAAATAATTCCACATGAAATGAATTGAAGGAGGTGCCATAAAACTTGACAAACATTCTTTTGTTGAAATAAGTTTTTGTTCCTATAAATATTTTGAAATTAATTTTAGTTTTTAGAAAGAAAAAAAATTGTTAGGTTTGGATCCTTAATTTTTTAAAAGTGAATGATTTTGACTATTGTTATTAAGTGATTTTCATTAAATACTGAATTGACTAAGGGTGATCTAATTTAATTTAGTATTGTCACAAGTATCTTAATAATTGCCTAAATATATTTTGACCCACGTAAACATTTCAAAATTTAGTTTCAATCCTTATTTGGTCTAAGTTTATTATTTTGAAAGTGAATGAGATTTTGACTCTTGCAATTAAGTAATCTTTGTTAACTACTGGTTGGCTAATTGTAATCCAAGTCATTATTGTCACATGTATCCTAGTCATTATCACATCTTCCCCTTCTACCCTTTAATCTTCTTCATTTCTTTTCTTGTACTCCTGCATGGAGCTTCTTCTTTTTCCCTAATTCCAAGTCTATCTTTTTTGCCTCTCCCGTCCTGCTAGTCACCACATACGACCTCATCACCATTGTCCTCTCCATGACTCTTCCATTGCTTATTTTGTCCTTTTCTTTTAGCATTACAATCCTTCCACTTCTTTCCCTCCTAGTCACTACAACACATTGATATAATAGGTACTAAGATACATGCGATAATGTTAACTTGAATTACTAGCCAACTTAGCATCAACATGAGTCACCTAGCAATGACAACTAAAATTATTCACTTTTAATAGAATAGGGACTAAAACCAAACATAAATATTTCTAGGATTTGAAACCAAAATTTGATATATTTACAGGAAACAAAAACATATTTAGAGAATGACTAGGATGAACATGATACTACTAAGTTGGGATTATAATTAGCCAACTTAACACTTAATAGAAACAATTTAACGTTAGGAATCAAAATCATTAATTAACTTTTAAAAAATTAGGAATGACTCAAACCTAATACAAAAAAAAAAAAAAAAACTTTTCAAGATTAAAATCAAATTTGAACTTATTTATTGAGACTAAAAATTTATTTAAGGTAATGTTTTTCCTTTTTTATTTTTTAAGCATGTATCATTTTTCACATTTGCTTAATAGGAAAGTTGGTTTTAGTTAGTTATTGTGTGTGAAGCACAAAATAAGTAACAACTTTTTGCAACTCAAATTAATTTCATGCTTCATAATAATATTGTTCGAGAGTGTTTTGGCACCTCGAATGGGGTGGATGCTTCAGGCGGCTCCAGCGAGTGGCAGCACCTGGTTGTTACCTGCAAAGACACTTTAATGCCTAAGTTAGTGTTTGTAAGAGGTGAATAATGTGACACCCTTTACCCCAAAGCTAATTATTAAATAAATATTACGAAAATATAACATACTTTTCATTTGTAAAATAAAAAGATAGTTTATAATCTTTTTCTTCACACAATAAAGGACATCACATGCACAACTCACATTTAGTAAAGCTCCATAAGATGCTTTACTGATTAACCAAATGATGGTGGCCCATAGTTGACTATACAAGTCCAAATAAAATAAAATAAACCAATTTAAAAGTAAAACTATTAGTCTAAAGTTTAAAAGCTAAAATAATAAATAACTAAGACCCCGATGTCACATTACTATCAGAGTTGACAAAACCGTAAAGAAACTGTAAAATAAACTGCAATGAGGTCAATGCCCCTACTCTAAGACTCCTCCTCAAGGTCTTGCTGAACATCACCTGTATATCACAGACACATACAGAAAACACCAGAAAACAAGGGGGTGAGATACATCTCACATCATGCTCAAAGTATGACAATGGAGACAGGTAGAATACACATCACATACATAATCAATTAACAGTAATTTGCAAAAAAAAACCAGAATGCACAAAAACATATGTAATGCAATACCTAGCTTCTACTTCTTATGCACATGTGGTACCAACTTAAACTTGTCGGAAAGTAGACTAGGAGTAAATGCAGGCCATAAGAAGCGTCATCGGTACCGATGCCTTCGGCTTTCGCACCCTTAACTAGCATGATATCCCCCGGTGACTAGTCAGGGTTACCCAGTTTTGCCAGTACGCCCCGGCTCCATGGGATCAGCATGGACCATTGGAGTTTTCCCAACCGGATAACCCCCAAGGTTAAGGTTAAACAACCCATCACGGCCTCCACCAGCCAGATTCCTACATACTTTCCTCATCGCATAACTCAAATGTTATGATGCATGGTCACATACAATACTTACAACTTTTCACAGGCTTTCATCATGAAACATTAACACAATTTCATGTCATACTCAATTTTCTCAAAGTAAACAACAGTCACACAATATAAACTTAACAAGGCATAAAAAGAAACAACAATGAGTTTAAAACTGCAAAGAAAGGAGTTCATAGGCACAAAGAACGAAATAGCCAAAATCGTATCCGCTCGTTGTGCCAACAGCGAATCCGCCTGGCGGCTATATATCCTGCCAGGCGGGTTTGCGCCGCAACCAACCCGCCCAGCGGGTTGTGAACCCCGCCCAGCGTGTCCACGTCAGGACCCAACCCGCTCAGCGGATTGTTCATCCCGCCCGGCGCCAACGCGGAGTGTAGTTTTCAACGAAAGCTCGTCCAGTGGCTATTTAGCCCCGCGGGCGGATCCAAGGTATAGATTTTAAAAAGAGAATCCATGATAATCCATATAAATTAAACATAGAATTCTCATAAAGCATATTAATAATTTGGGGAAAATCGCATTCCCCTTTGCACGTATACAACCATATAATTCACAAACAATTGGGGTCTAGAGCCAACCCCTCTACCCACGACCAAAGTCATACCCATGAGCGAGATAACTCACTTACCCCTTACCTTGAAAGAGGCGATCTCCAGCAAGAGGATGCGAACGGTGCAGTAGCGTCTTTCTAAGGTTCCTCACTTCTTGACTGCAAGGCTCTGACGGCACGGTATCTCCAAGGAGGCACAAGCGAAAGAATAAGGAAGAAGGATTAGGTTTTAAGAAACCTAAAGAATACTTAAAGCTAACTTTGGACTCATAAAACTAAGCCCAATAAAAGAGTTTTAAAACTTTTAAAAACACTCTAATTATAAAACCCCAGTTTAAAAGCCCAATATTTCTTTTTCTCAAAATATCATTTTATTAAAAACACGGCAAACGAATAATAATAATAATAATAATAATAATAATTAAAGGAAAACATTGGGGTGTTACAAATAATGAGGCTTAGATCTGTACTTGAAGGCATATAATGCCTTATATAGTAGCAAAGTGAAGGGAAAGGTGGTTAATCAATTATTGTGGGCCTCGGGCCACGTGGCTAGGCCCAAAGGGGGTCCAGAATAGTAGCCCCCGAAGTCTGTGGCTCGTGTTGATACTAGCACCGGCTTGTTCTTTGAGTCACGTGGCTTAGGCTTTTACTGCCACATTTGCTTTCCTCCTACAGAATGTTAGTTTTAAGTAAAATATAAGTTTGATGTTACTCGACAATGGCAAGCTAAAGAGATGCAAATCACATATGTCACTTCCTGGTTGAGGTGCCGCCTTTGGCTTTGCTTTTGTACCTGAAATGGATTTCCATATATATTTTTATTATATATATATTTTTTTCTTTTTTGTACTTGATGAGCTTTCTTGCTTTTTTTGCTTATTGCCTTTGTCTTCTCGGTGAACTTTTGCTTGTTTATCTTAGACCTCGGCTAAAGCGAATCCACGTACACAAGATGGTAACCTTCTTGCCTTATTTTTGTTATCTCGATGAACTTTTGCTTGTTCATCTCAAACCTCAGCTAGAGCAAATCCACGTACACGAGGCAATAACCTTCCCACTCCTGTTGGAGCGAATCCACATACACAGGGTGGTAATCTTCCTATCTCAGCTGGAGCAAATTCATGTACACGAGGTAGAAGTCTTTCTACCCTAGCTAGAGTGAATCCACGTACACGAGATAGTGATTTTCCTTCTCCAGCTAGTGTCAATCCATGTACATGAGATAGTAACCTTCCCACCCTAGCTGGAGCAAATCCACATACGCGGAATAGTAATCTCCCTCCCTCAACTGGAGCGAATCCATGTACACGAGGAGGAAGTCTTTCTACCTCGGTTGGAGCAAATCCATGTACATAGGGTAGTGATTTTCCTTCCCTAGCTGGAGCGAATCCATGTACACGAGGTGGTAATCTTCCTACCTCAGCTAGAGCGAATTCACATACACGACGTGGTAATCTTCTTGCATTTGGTCACCTTTTCTTTATCTTTCCTTTTGACCTGCAAAACAATTGTAAACAATCTTGTCTATGCTAGTTGGTTGTAAGGCGATATGTTGGTCCTACAATTTCCTTCAAACAAGAGCAAGGCAAAGCGGACTCTATATAATAAAACATGTATAAGAAAGCTTTTTGTGATCAATCTGTGTCTATAACACCATTTTGTAGTCTTTGCCACCAATAAACTTTTCTTCGAAAGAAATGACTTGTATGGATATGACAGTTGCATAATGGCACGACCTAAACATTATTGTGCTTTAAAATTAAATATGATATAAGTTTTTGTCATGGGTTACCGTGCACTTCGGTTTTCCAGAATAGTGCATTATAACAACATATATAAGATGCAATGTATTATGTTTGAGTTAATACCCATTATGCTATTAGGGCCATTTTAAGCTTTAAGGCATACGAGAGAGAGCACTTATTGGGTTATCACATCTATGTAATATTTCTCAAAGCTTGTCATAACATGAATGCATCTCGGTGTTAACCTTTTTTAAAAAAAAATTAAATTATACTACATGGAGGTTGTAATAGCATAATGTGACATGTGGCATTCATCTCGGACATGTATAAGGTGTGATGTATGATGGCATGTCATAATATGCTAGCATGACATGGTATCATGGTTAAAAATTCAATTTAACGAACATCAGGTGCCTATCATTGTGTAAAGCACTAAAGGCCATTTGAACTTTTGCTAGCGTGATCAACATAGCATCTTTATATATGTCATGATATAGTATCTCATGCTAAATGTAATATATGCTAAATGTTACAATAATCCTTCCAATGAAAGGTGCCCACACCACTTGTTCTGGTTTCAACATCACTAGTCTACCCCGGCTCATATTTCCATGCTATCCCAGATCAACTTCACTTCAATCCTGGATTCGTGGACGAACACGCCCAGTGGCATAGAATGTGTGTAGTTCATTCAAATGTAAACCGCCACGTGACACCCAGCTAGAATGCGTGTAGTTCACTCAAACGTAAACTGCCACATGGCACCCAGTTAGAATGCATGTAGTTCACTCAAACGTAAACCACCATGCGGCACCTAGCTCTCACAAAATTTCCCTCCAACACACTATATAAAGGACTCCACACCCATCAGGTACAGACCTCTCAGGCCCTCTCACATTGATACCGATATTGACTTAAGCATTGGAGTCCTTGCAGGTGCCACCACCAGAGACGCCAATTACCACCGCGGGAGCTCACCAGAAATACATCCTTGTGTTTACCACACAACATTGGCGCCGTCTGTGGGGATCACTTTCGATTCTCATCTCTTTATTTCATTTTTCTTCATTCTCTGAAGATCGTGATGGTCAGCACAAGGAATCACAAGTCCATTGTGACGCCTTCGCAGCCAGAGCCTCCGCCATTGTCACCTAAGGATGGTGTAGTTGCTTTCGCCACTCCTGAGGCAACTCCCCACCTGAACGATGTTCCCGCACCCTCGGTTAACATGGTGGACCTTGCCGCACTGTTGTAGCAACAAAGAGATGCTCTGAAGGAGCAGGAGAAGATCATCACTGAACTCCGAGCGGAGACAGACAACAAGATGGTTATGGAGAATACTTACGACCACACTGAGAGATCCGTCGCATCCGCTCTGAAGCCTACGCTGGAAATGCACGATGCACTCATGGCAATGAGGGTGGACAAAGAGGATGAAATGGTCTCCTTCAACCTTCCTTTTTCCCCGAGGATCTTGAGTTTACAAGTCCCGAAGCAACTACAACAGTTACCTTCTTTGGAACTGTATGACGAATCTTCTGACCCGGGTGACCACTTATCAATGTTCAAATCAGCGATTTCATATAGAGGAGCGTCGGCCTCACTGATGTGTAGGGCGTTCCCTCTCTCATTAAAGGGGGTGGCATCGAAGTGGTTCCAAGGATTGGAACCAAAGTCTATAGATTCATGGATGGTGTTAAGGGAGAAATTCAAAATTGCTTTTGCGACTAGCAAGGCCAAACCAAAGACTAAGGTCGACTTGAGAAGAATCTGCCAGGAGGCGGAAGAACCGTTAAGGGAATACATCAGTAGATTCAACAAGGAGGCAAGGGCGGTTGAGAATCTATAGTCTGGAGTAGTCTTGATGCTGGTGAAGGACGAGGTGAGACCTGGCTCGCCTTTCTTCATGTCGATTGCCAAAACACCTCTAAACTCTATGGAGGAATTTTTGGAGAAGGCGGAGAAATACATAAACTACGAGAACATATTGGAGGCTGGCCAGATGAAAACGGCTGATATTTGTTCACAGAAGAAGAGCGTACAGGCAAGGACCGACAAACCGCCGCGTCAGGAGGACCGGGGTATATATAAAAAAGGCCGGATGTTCGAAGAATACACGTCGTTGAACACCTCTAGAGCGAGAATATTGAACGAGGTACACAATGTGGAGCTTGTGGAAGAGAGAATAAAACCCCCAAGGCCGATAAAGAACAAGGACATCGGGGATCAATCCAAATACTGCCGGTATCATGGGGAGACAGGGCACAACACAGACGAATGCTATCAACTGAAGGACACTATTGAAATGTTGATCAAGCGAGGGAGATTGGATTGCTTTGTGAAGCGAACTAGAGGTCACAACGATAGGGGATGACCCCCTCTCGCCGCTAGGAAGAGAAAGATCGGGAAGCCCAAGGTGGGGGCGCTATCCACCTCGGAGAGAGAGATCACCGCGCCGACAGATCCCTACGAGAGGCCACTCGCTTCCCTGGCCATTGCAGAATGATATCGAGGTGCAGGATAAAGGTTGTCGATCCCCTAGTCGGCTATCGTCTCGACGACCCATCAGATCCCCTGCGCATTCACCGGCAAGAACCCACGAGATCATATATGTCATCTCGGGCAGATTCTTGGGAGGAGGATCTTCGAATAATGCAAGAAAGAGATATGCTAGAGAAGTGATGACAACTTCTTCCGGGGTTCGTGCTGATAAAAACCCTGCAAAGAAAAGAATGCCGCCCTTGGTGTTTGACGACACGGATTACGCCGACCTAATTCCTAATCATGACGACCCTCTTGTGGTAAATGCGTTAATGGCAAACAAGGAGGTCCATAGGTTGCTGGTTGACATTGGTAGCTCAGCCGATGTTATGTTCTACGAACTCTTTTAGAAGCTGAGGATCCCGGAGTCTGAGTTGATGTCGTATAGGGAAGATCTAATAGGATTCTCCAGACACCGCATTACGTCGGTAGGGTACATAAAACTCCACGTGACGTTTAGGAGACCACCTCACACGAAAATCGTAGTCACACGATTTATAGTGGTGGATGCTAAGTCGCCTTACAACGCGATCCTAGGCAAACCAACGTTGAATGCACTAGGAGCTATTATCTCGATCTCACATTTGGCCGTGAAATTCGTAGGCGATGACATGGAGGTAGTCACCCTACGAGGGGACCAGAGAAAATCAAGAGAATGCTATAAGGAATCACTAAAGGTTGACCGTAGCCCCGACATAGATCACAGACTTAACCTTGGAGAGAGTGAGGTACTTCTGACAGAGTTAGATTACCGGGATAATATAAAAGGAGACACTTGGATACCCCATCCAGAACTAGATGGGGATTGCACCTCGGTTTAGGTAGGGACAGAGGAACATCAGGTCGTGAAAATCGGAGCCGACCTTGACAAAAAAATGAAGGAGGATATGTTGACACTTATGAAGAATAACGCTGGCTTGTTCACATGGAAGCCAACAGATATGCCAGGAATAGACCCCAACCTCTTCTGTCATCGTTTAGAGGTGGATCCCTCCGTGAAACCAGTGTGTTAGAGAAGGAGAAAGATGGCCCCTGAGCACTTAAAAGAGATTGACAAATAGGTAGATGAGTTGCTAAAGGCAGGCTTCATCCGAGAGGTAAAGTATACCACGTGGTTGGCCAATATAGTACTTGTGAAAAAACAGAATGGGAAATGGAGAATGTGTGTAGATTATATTGACCTGAACAAGCATTACCCGAAGGATTCATACCCTCTACTCGACATCGACAAATTGGTTGATGGTTCGTCCGGATTTCGTTACTTGTCGTTCATGGATGCTTACTCCGGATACAACCAGATCCTTCTTTATCCAGGTGATCAAGAGAAAACGGCCTTTATGTCGGAGAAGGCCAATTATTGCTATAAGGTGATGTCCTTTGGACTGAAGAACGCCAGGGCCACGTATCAAAGAATGATGGGCGAAACCTGGAGGTATATGTTGATGACATGATCGTAAAAAGTGCTACCCTTGTAGCACACTTCCAGGATTTATAGGAGACCTTTGCTCAGTTAGAAAAGTTTAATATGAGATTGAATCCCAATAAATGTGCATTTGGTGTCTCGGTTGGCAAATTCCTGGGATATATGCTATCTAAGAGAGGTATCGAGTTGAACCCGGAAAAATGTAGGGCCATACTGGAGATGAAGAGCCCTCAGAGTGTGAAGGAGGTCTAGAAGCTAACAGGGCGTCTGGCTGCGTTGACGAGGTTCATAGCCAGGTCGGCACAGAACGCTTTCCCTTTCTTCCAACTTTTAAGGAAAGGCAAACCATTTGAAGGGACAGACGAGTGCGAAGCAGCGTTCATAAGATTGAAAGAGATCCTATTCACTCTGCCCCTACTCATTAAGCTTGGGATGGGCGAAGTGTTATATCTGTATTTAGCAGTGGCTGATGAAGCCGTAAGTGCCGCGCAAGTGCGGGAGACACCAGAGGGACAAAAGCCGGTGTATTTTGTAAAAAAGCCTTACAAGGAGCTGAATCGCAATATCCCAAAGTGGAGAAGGTCGTATTTGCTTTGGTGATCGCCGCTAGAAGGCTGAGACCCTACTTCCAGTCGCATTAGATCGTAGTAAGGACAGATCAGCCAATCCGTCACATCCTACACAGACCGGAGTTAGCAGGAAGGATGACGACATGGGCCATTGAGCTATCAGAATATGGGATTCAATACGAGCCAAGAACAGCATTGAAAGCCCAAACGCTAGCCAACTTTATAGCAGAATTGACACCGACAGAATCCTCCTCCGGAGGATCGACCTAGACCATCTTTGTGGACGGATCATCTAATGAGAAAGGGAGTGGAGCCGGCATACTGTTGGAGTCTGTGGACGGCGTGGTTTTGGAACAGTCGCTGACTTTTACGTTTCCCATCTCCAACAACCAGGCAGAGTATAAGGCGTGCATAGTCGGATTAGTTATAGCGGCCGACATTGGCATCGTGTTGCTGCGTGTATGTAGCGATTCACAGTTAATGATTTCGCAGATTAACAGGGCCTATCAAGCCAAAGAACCGGTGTTGCAGAAGTACTTGACAAAAGTAAAAACTCTCATTGTGAGATTTCATAAGGTGGATTTCGTCTACATTCCCTACGAGAAGAATGTTAAGGCGGATATCCTATCGAAGTTGGCTAGCACTAAATCTTCCAGCAACAATAGGACAGTCATCCAACAGACAATTCACAAGCCCAATCTCGTATTGGCAATCGAATCGGAGCAGAGTTGGATGACTCCTATCATCGAGTATCTGAATGAAGGTGTTGTTCTGGAAGATAGGAAAAAAGCGTAAAGGTTGGAGCGATCTGTAGCTCATTTCTGCATATTGAACGACAAGCTATACCGGCACGACTTCTCCTAACCGTTGCTCAGATGTCTGGAGAAACATGAGTCTAAATACGTGATAACCGAGATACACAAAGGAAGTTGTAGTCAACACTTGGGAGGTAGAGCGTTAGCTAAAAAGATATTCAGAGCCGGCTATTACTGACCGACATTAGAAAATGACACTATGGAGTTTGCCAAGAAGTGCGATAGATGCCAAAAATGTTCCGACATTCATCTCGCTCCTCCGGAAGATTTAAGCATGATCGCTTCTCCTTAGCCTTTCATATGGTGGGGGATCCACATCCTCAGCCCCTTCCCCAAAGCACCCGACTAGGTCAAATTCTTGGTAGTAGCTATTGATTACTTCACCAAATGGATCGAAGCAGAGGTGTTGGGTACTGTTACAGCAAGGAACATGGAAAACTTTGTATTCCGGCAGATCATCTGCAGGTTCGGGATACTGGATGTCCTAGTATCGGATAACGGCACGCAATTTACAGATAAGGGCTTCCAAAAGTTTTTGGCTGGGTTAAAGATCAAGCAACATTTCACATCGGTTGAATACCCCCAAACAAATGGATAGGCGGAGGCAGCAAATCGAATTATGCTCAGAGGGCCCAAGAGGCGTCTGGACGAAGCAAAAGGGTGTTGGGTTGAGCAACTACCACATGTCCTATGGGCATACCGCACGACCCCCTACTCTTCCACAGGGGAGTCTCATTTCTGCCTTACTTATGGCGTGGAGGTAATGATCCCGGCAGAAATTGGAGAGCCGACGTGGAGAGTGGCTAACCTAAGGCTGGAGGATAACGATGTATTGCTACGATCAGAGCTAGACATAGCGGAAGAAAGAAGAGAAGTGGCCATTATAAGAGAAGCTGCTCTGAAAAGACAAGTCGTTGCGAGATACAACAAGAGAGTCGTATGCCGCTCCTTCGAGACCGGCGATCTTGTCTTAAGGTGTGTTGACATCGGAGGAAGAAATGCTAGACAGGGGAAACTCGTCGAGAAATGGGAAGGCCCTTATAGGGTTACCTCAAAGACAGGAGCAGGTGCATATACATTAGAGACGCTACTCAGGGTTCCCATCGCACGAACTTGGAATGCAAGCAATCTCAGATAGTATTACAGTTGAGGCACGATGGGTAATACTAGTTTTAATTTCCTAGTTAAATCTAGCTATATAATGTAGTTGGATTGAGTCGCATATTATAACTTTTGGCTCTTATAATATTATTTTTGGCCCACGTGATTAATAAAATGAGAAGTTTGCCTCCTTCATAAAGCTTAATACAGGGCTCCAACAAGATAAAGCAAAGCATTGCGAACTACCTCGCTCCAGCCGGGGTAGGCAGATCGCTAAATTGAAGATAAAGCAAGCATTGCGAACTACCCAGTGTATGTGGATTCGCTCCAGCTGGGATAGGAAAATCGCTAAAATTAAAGATAAAGCAAAGTATTGCGAACTATCCCGCTGCAGCCGGGGTAGGAAGATCGCTAAAAATGAAGATAAAGCAAGGCATTGCGAACTACCCCGTATATGTGGATTCGCTCCAGCTGGGATAGGAAGATTGCTAAAATTGAAGATAAAGCAAGCATTGCGAACTACCCTGTGTACGTGGATTCGCTCTAGCCGGGGTAGGAAGATCTCTAAAATTGAAGATAAAGCAAGCATTGTGAACTACCCTGCTCCAGTCGGGGTAGGAAGATCACTAAAAACGAAGATAAAGCAAGGCATTGCGAACTACCCCGTGTGGATTCGCTCCAGCCGAGGTAAGAAGATTGCTAAAATTGAAGATAAAACAAACATTGCGAACTACCCCGTGTACGTGGATTTGCTTTAGCCAGGGTAGGAAGATCGCTAAAATCAAAGATGAAGATTACGAACTTCTATCTCGTTAGATACGTACAAGGCGCATCAGGTACAAAAGAGCAAAAAGTATATATAACAAATATATATATCGAAATTTATTTCAAGTATAAAAGCAAAGTAAAAAGCGCTAGCTCAACTGAGAATTGGGAACATATGCAAAAATTGGAAACACCGGCATCTCTAGAGTCAGGATCACCACCCAAGACCACCACCAAATTCAATATATCGAATCATTGCGCATTTAACGCGCCCCGGTTATCACAAAGTTACAGCGCACCTGTCTGAAAAAATGAAAAGACTCACGAACCGTTCTGATCCTAAATCGGCAAGACCTTCACGGGTACAATTATCACCGGCTTGGGGGCAACACTATTCTGGAGATTGCTCAAGCCAACCCAGTCTCTTAAGCCAACAATGCTTCTCCAGGCATCGCCAGCTTGGGGACAACTGTTCTGGAGGTCACTCGTACTTATGACCCTAAGTCGGCCTTGCACCGTCTGTTCCGGTTTCAACATCGCTAGTCTACCCCGGCTCATATTTCCATCCTATCCCGGATCAACTTCACTTCAACCCCGGATTCGTGGATGAACGCGCCCAGTGGAATAGAATGCATGTAGTTCACTCAAACGTAAACTACCACGTGGCACCCAGTTAGAATGCGTGTAGTTCACTCAAACATAAACCACCATGCGGCACCCAGCTCTCACAAAATTTCCCTCCAACACACTACATAAAGGAATCCACACCCATCAGGTACGGACCTCTCAGGCCCTCTCATATTGATACTGATACTGACTTAAGCATTGGAGTCCTTGCAGGTGTCACCACTAGAGACGCCAACTACCACCACGGGAGCTCACTGGAAATATGTCCTTGTGTTTACCACACAACATTCTTTTTGTTACGGATTGGTCCCGTAACTCATGGACTTCTAGGCCGAGTTTTATGCCCTCCACTAAATCGGTCTCTAAAAAGTAAATTTCTAAAGTGTCACTGATTTTTTCATGTATCCACCTAATGTTTTAGATTTTTTAAAATCAATGGATATAGTATGTAATAATTGGTATGCTAAAATCACTAAAAAAGGCCCTATTTCTAAATTTTGTAACCCTTCAAACATGGTAATATCTATGCATACACAAGGTCTTATTATCAACACAAACTAATTGTTATGTAAATATATAACATTTTTTTATCTAATGTGTGAGTGCCCCGTGTTGAGAGATGCATGCATTGATCTCTTTATACAGAAGTATATTTCTATTTTCACATGAAATACAAATGCTATAGACATCAAGGCTATACTAAATTCATATGTATTACACACACTTGGTATGAAAAAAATGATAAGAATCTGTGTTACCACCTAAGGCAAAATCTTGGTGCTCTTTCAATAACCGTTGTTTAGAAGGTGTTCCTGAGTACCATGAAAACATACATCTTCCAGCTTGACCTATTATGTCAAATTCCCATCTTTTCATCAATTTAGCTTCTATAGCCAGCGGTGAATCATTTTGAAAAACAAGTGAAATAACTTAGTAAATGATAATGTAAATAGTAAACTAAGGAATAACAAGAAATATGCTAAACAAATCCAATACCTGAAGCTCATTATAGTAATTGATATCACAAACACTAGTTTATGCAACTTCAAATACAATAAAGCCATACAAGTATAATCTCAAAATTCATTATAGATTTGATCAAACAATTTGTATAATCTCAAAATTCATTCCCTTAGCTCCCCCTTCAGGTAATGAAAGAAACAGTGTTTCTCAACAAGTTTGAATTCTTGTGAGCATTTATAAAGACATTGTTTTGATTAGTCGTCTCAAATATAAATAGAAAAGACAACGATCACTCTTGTAACACTCCTATCTTAATTTTTCAACTATTTTCTAATATTTGATAATTTATTTCTAAAAAACCGGGAAGGAATTTCAAAATTCTACGTCCCACAATTGCGTCCAAAATGTCGAGAGTTATTCAATCGTGATTTTTAATAATTTTTTTGAGATGGGGCTCGCAGAAATTAGAAAATAATGATTTTGTCTTTATTCTCAACATTAAGGGCTGATATGAGAAAAATATTCAATTGACTTTAAAATGTCAATTTGAACTAAGAATCATGTTATATGCATTAAAATATAATTTTAAGAATTTTTTGAGAATTTTATGAAATTTCAGTGCAAAATAACCAAAATACTCCTATGTGTCTAATAAGCCAAGTCAGTATTAGTTTGACATCTAGAAAAGGTAAAAATGATAATTTTAGTTCATTTTTAATTAGAATATGTAAGTTTAGAATTTTCATAAAAATTTGGGTATCTATTGAATTAAAATAGATTTAATATGAATTTTTTTAGCTTAAGAATATAAAATAAATTAGTAAAATTTTGAAAATAATTAATAAAAATTAAAATTTTATTTTTAAAAATTTATTTTTGATGGAAAATAATATATTTGTTCAGTTTTACATTTAAATACATTATTTTGGTATTAAAAGCTAAATTATTCAAGTTTAGGCGATTTTATTAGTACCAATTGATTTAACTGCAGATAAAATTAACACAAATAAAGTTGGGACAACTCATGGAACACATGTCTAGCCTAG
The DNA here is from genome assembly GCA_004329165.1 of Spatholobus suberectus. Classification (NCBI taxonomy): domain Eukaryota; kingdom Viridiplantae; phylum Streptophyta; class Magnoliopsida; order Fabales; family Fabaceae; genus Spatholobus; species Spatholobus suberectus. The sequence goes on along the minus strand of CM014729.1, from coordinate 34,728,923 downwards.
TCCTAGATGACTCACCACCTATTTTGTATATATATATATCCCTAAAATTAATTAAAAAGAAAAATAAAAAAGGAATTATAACATAATGGATGATATCATCAAGTAGACACCTAAGCCCACTTCCTCCTTTGTAAATACCCATGCATTTGAACAAATTTTTACCATCTCTCTCCTCCGTTGGTTGGCTCTCTTCCTAAGAGCTTTGCACCAACATTGCCTTCTTCTTTTCTCTTCTTCATCAACCATCTTTGAGGTAATAGGGGGAATGGGGTTGGTTCTAAATTATTGTTACTTTGTATATTGGTAGGAAAAGCTTTTTCCTAAACCTTTCAATGCATAAACTTTAGTATGTTCTCTTGTATTGTTATAATGTTTAATGCTAAACTTTAATTTTTATTAAGTTGTTACTCTGCTCAAATTTAGATAATTAAATTATAATTATTAAGTTATTACTCTACTCAAATTTGGATAACTAAATTATGCTTACTAAGTCGTTATTCTGCTAGAATTTTAGTAATTAAATTAAGATTGTTAAATTTTTATTCTGCTAAAATTTTAATAATAAAATTATAATTACTAAGTTGTCATTCTACCAAAATTTTAGTAATTAAATTACGATTACTAAATTATTATTCTGCTAAAATTTATATGATTACTAAATTGTTATTCTGTCAAAATTTTGGTATTATACAATTTCTGCAATATAAGGAAGAAATGTTAATTGTATTGGTGCTTAAATTAAATGAGACCAGAGAAACTTTTGTTTGAGAAATTGGATATTGATAAGTTAGTAAGTAATGTAAAGCAAGTGACATGCAGTGGCATGACACCCTAATATAAGGAAGAAATATTAATTGTATTAGTGCTCAAATTAAATGAGACTAGGGAAACTTTTGTTTGAGAAATTAGATATTGATAAGTTAGTAAGTAATGTAAAGCAAGTAATATGCAGTGGCATGACACCCTACTAAGAAAGTTACAGTTTGGTATACTGAGGAATGGGAGGTAGGGACCTACTTACGGAGGTCTTAGGAGTAGGCATTGAGTGGTGAAGGTCCTAATGGCCAGGGTAGTGCTTGTGAGCCGAGATATTCGCCTAACTAAGTTCGATAATCCCAACAACTGTTCATCATTCTAGGATTGGTGTGAGAATATATTTCTATAAATAGACGTCCTGACTATTATTTTGTTCCTCAATGATGATGAGGACTGTACCATATGATAATGTTGAGAGGCATTGAGTGGTGAAGGTCCTAATGGCCAGGGTAGTGCTTGTGAGCCGAGATATTTGCCTGACTAAGTTCGATAATCCCAACAACTGCTCATCATTCTAGGATTGGTGTGAGAATATATCTCTATAAATAGACGTCCTGACTATTATTTTGTTCCTCAATGATGATGAGGACTGTACCATATGATAATGTTGAGAGAGATACATGTCTCCTAGTCACTTTTCGGTTTTGTTGAGAACTATTACTCATTAATGAAAAGTATGGATCCATAACAAGTCAAGGGTAGTCTAATACAACATAGAATAAACACTAGGTTCTCATCTATTGTCAATTGCGTTTTATCTATATTTTATGCTAGAATTCCTACCATACATGTGAAAGTGGTTTTAAAATAAATCACCTCACTTAATTGTTTTTCTTCCATGTATGTTTGATTATGATTATTGAAGATGATGGAAGCGCCTAATGACGCTGACGACGAGTCAGAGGACACCCTACGGATGAGGATCTATAGACTTAGTTTATAGTATTTTCTTTTTGTATGAAGAATATGGTAGATTGACATTACTTTGTATATGACCTTTTTGATGTATATATTTGGTTAGGTAATATCTGTCACACAAGTAAATTAAAGATTAAATTCCAAAATACAAGTACTGCGATGATCACAAATAACAACTAATTTCAAGCCATATTTCATTAAATGCCATAAACATATATGCCTCACTAATAGGGAACATACCTTATTAGGTTGAACATCATCAAACATTAAATTGGCTCTTTGGCTTTTTGGCTTTTGCTTTTCTCTATTAGCTGCTCGATCAGTCTCAACATATCTATTAGTAATCTAGGATCATAAGCAAAAATTAATCACCATCATTATAGTATTATTATTATAATTAAAAAAAACTATACTTTATTCATATTCAGTTTTACACTTTCTCAAATTATTCCCATATTTTTTCTTATTACTAAACTCATCCCCAAAATTAAGACTTAAATAAAAAAAATGTAAATTTTCATTAACTTTGCTTAATTAACCATGGTCTTAGACCTATTAATTGTAGCTTTAACTGTAACTATAATTAACATTTTCATTTTAACCCAAATTGTAAGGACGTTTAATGACATTAGAATAATATAAGTAAGTCAGTTGAGAAAATGTGAAACAACAACAACAACAACAACAATAATAATAATACCCTCTTTTCCACCATTGTTGTTGCATCTTCATGAGTTTAAGGAAACCTAACTCATAACGGCTAAATGACACACTATGAAAATGTTGAAACATGACACAACCAAGAACTTATCACTTCAAACCTTATATGACACATTTGCTATTTTGCGCTTGACAATCATTCTTTCAAGCTTTTTAATCCGACCTTCAAGATCATAGGATATTACACCCTCTTTTCAACACAACCATCATATATGTCTCCTTCCTTACTTGGATTTGATTTATTTCCACCAACTTGATCAGGGTCAGCTCATGGTGTGTAAATGGCACAATGTGAGAGCAATCAAATTTAAGTAAGGAAGCCTAGCCAATATTTGATATTTTTGATGAAAAGAACAAATTGAGAACCTTGAAAAAATGCTCAATATACTCTATTTTGTAAATTTCTCTTATTTATAACTTTTTAATTTTCTGCTCTTTTTAATATTGTTTGCAAAATTGATGCGCTAAAAATACGTTCAAGGGCAAACGTGTCCTTATCGTGGTAGTAACAAAAAGACGTGAGTCTTGATATCGAACCCAAAAGACTAAATGACGATTACTAATTTTCAGAGATTCTATATTGTTTAGGTGAAATTCAATAGGTAGTAGATTGATTCAATAATGATAAACATGTAACAGGAATTGCAAAACAAGCAATGGCAAGTAGAGAAAAATTCAGAGAAAAATAGGCTTAGGATTGTGATTTCCTTCATGCTCTTAAGTTCCTTCACATCTAATTCTAACTAAACCTCGTACTATTCGTTAATTACCAATATTCTCCTACGCATTTTATTGTCAATTCCTGGTCATAAATTGCAATAGTTTTTTCTAAGTTAATTTCCCAATTGATCATATGAGATATTAAAACCCTAGAAAGGCTTGAAGAATAAAAGGGGGGTTAATTAATTATTTAATCCAATTGGAAATTAGGAATGAAAGTTAATCGTACGACAAAACCTAATTTGATTACCCTACACGTCTACCAATTAATTACGGTATGGCCATCGTTCAATTAATTGATTCGAAGCATACAAGGACGATCAATTCCAAGTAAGAAAATGAAAATAGTAGAGCAATTTAATTGACTGAATAGAAACAAGAATTCAATTAAAATTAAACATTTAGGGGTTTTAAACACTAAGTACACTGTAACCCTAACAAGGAATTTAGCTATTTATGGCAAGAAGAGAAATCATAATTTTAAAGAAATACATCAAAGGAAAGAGAAGAAGAAATCCTTTACAAGAAAATGTTTTTTTCCCAATCTCAAACTCTGATTATCCTTTTGCTGTCTAAGAATCCTTCTCCAAAAATCAAAGACAAAAAGGAAAATTGGGAAAAGAATAGAGATGATCCCTTATTGTGCTTTGCTCCTTATTATTTGTAATACAATTTCAGAATTTTGGAATAGGAGGCTTAACCTGGTTCATCCTGCACAATCTAGGCCCATTAAAAATTAAAATTTAGACCTCGGATCTGCCTAGCGAGGTTGGAAACGCGCTGGGTGGTTTTTCGGAAGGGATTCGCTCCGTTTTGGTGTCGAGCGTACTGACCCACTAGACAGACTACACAAGCCGCCGAGCGGGATACTTCCAGAGCAAGACTCGTCGGGCGGCCTACAGAGCCTGCTGGGCGTGTGTGTCCTTGTGCACTCCGTTTTGTGTTTCAAGTCTCCTTTTTGGCCTGTTCTTGTGCTTATAAGCTTCTTTTGTGATCCTCACTTTGGTTCTTGCTTCTTTTTAAGTCCACTTTGATAAGTATAATACTCCTTTGTGCCTGTAGACTGCATTTTCCTTCTTTGTTCATCTAACTTCCTTCATAAAATTCAATAAAATTAAGGCAATTCATGTAATTTTAAATAAAAAGCATAGAAATGCATATCACATGAAATCATTTATGAATGGTCTATTTTCTTATAAATTTTCTATGACTTAATCCAAAAATCATATGAACTTGCTTTATAAATATATATATAAAGTGTAGATTTATCAAAAATATACTAATAATGTCTTCCTATATTACATGATATTTGCGGAATTAAGTTATTTCGGTGATATTGGTTTAAAGCAAATGGGTCAAATAATATATTTATTGAAACTAAAAATTTATTTAAGGTAACATTTTTCCTTTTTTACTTTTTAAGCATGTAACATCTTTCACCTTTTTTTTTGGTATAAAATGACGACAATAAAATTTGAATCTAAGACCTTGCGCAAACTATTCAAATCTCCTAAACGCTAGGTTGACCCTAATGGGTTGGCATCTTTCACAATTACTTAACAAGAAAGGTGGTTTCAGGCAGTTATTGTGTGTGACGCACAAAATATGTAACACCTTTTTGCAACTCAAATTAATTTCACGCTTCATAGTAATACTATAGAAACTGTTAGTTCCTTGCTATAATCGGGGCTGTTATTTTTGATAGGGATTATTTTTGGTGTGAAAGTTTGATTGTGATTTGTTAGGTACTCAATACTTTTTTTTTTTATACAAGAAACTTAGGAGGAGGGAATGATATTCTAGTCTAAGACAGAAAAAGTTTTCGGACCCAAAAAATGCTTATAGAAGTACTTATATTTATCATACCCCAAAAAAATAATTGAGAGGTCGAACGTGCTACCTATTAAGTAGAGAATGATGCTAAATGATGGAGACTAATAAGCAATAAAATCGTTTTTCTCTAATTCTGTCGATATAATAATGAAATTCAAAACCTAGCTCGCAGTTGGGTGAATTATTTATTCCCACTCTCTAAGCTCACAGCAAATGGAAAATAGTTATATTCATAATAGGGAGTAGGTTATATGATTGATAATTAACATCGTCACTAGGTCGGAAGAATTCAGCAAATTGAATAGGTCATTCAATGGTGACCAAAACTATGTCTCAAAAATTCATGAAGATGGTAAAAGAGTATAAAGGGTAGGATTAGATAGTGTGATTATCTACCCTTTACCGACACCAAAAGGTCTAGTGCCTTTTTCACATATGACAATACCATTGTCCCCATTTATAACAGATGAAGTAGTGCATGTCATATTCAACAAATTCATCAAGGATGAGGCGTCCTATCACACATGGGCAGAAACTAGAAAGTGAGGAAAAGGTCAACAAACGTATCAATCAATAAAAGTGATGGCACATTGCAGTTCCCAATCTTGAATTTATATTTGTTAACAATAGTACTTAGAATTTTAATCATTCATAGTGGTTTTCTTTACTAGACAGATATTATAAAGAGGCAAGGTTGAAAGGAGAAAGATTTCTTTTTGGATATTAAAGGAATGATTGTCACCGACACAGTATTGAACATCTGATGATCATCCTTTTAAATTTGTTGCACAGAAAAAGAAAATATATGGCTTTCGGTTACACATGTATTGGTTGATTAGTACTTTCGGTTTAATATCGTTGAATTATGGTTGAACTTTGAGGCCGATGTAATATAAATTAAAGCATGTTAGATTAGATATCAAATTATCAACAATTATTTTATTTTTTTTAAAGATTAGATATAACAATAATAGCATGTGACATGGTCCACTACTCACACTAGTTGGGAAATATCCGAAAAATTTTGGATATGAAACAATTTTATTTTGAAGGTTGCTGCTCTTTTTATTACTTATTAGACCTTAATTAAAAATAAAAGTTGAACAAATGATGATGTTTGTTTGATTCTTCTTAATTGAAATTTCCTATGAATTTATGCATGATTTTGAAGTATTTACGTAATGAGTTGAGAAAGTGTTTGATATAACATTTTTGAATTTATCTTCTTAAACACACACACACACACACATGTATTTGAAAAACTCTTAAAAAAAATTAAACACCTTAATTTTTATAAAAGAAAAAGAAAACAAGTAGTTAACAAAAAACTACGTAAAAAGAACTTTCATCAAAAAAATAATTAAGAGTTATGATTTTTGAACACCAAATTGATATATTTCATTTTTCTTTATCTTTATCTTTTTATCACATTACACCACTAATCATATCAATCATTAATATCTCTCTAGGTGTCTACACCCCAAGAATGTCCAAGAATCTTTTTTCAAAAGTTAATTTCTCTTCTCTCTGTTCCCCCCTCTCTCTCTCTGCTCTCACACTCTCTTTGCTCTCTCACACAAACTTTGTCTTGGCTCTCACTCTCCTCTCATTCTCCTTTTCTCTCCTTGCTCTCCTTCTCTCCCCAGTTTTTCCTCATATTATTTCAGTAAGTTAAAAGTAATAAAATTCATTAAAAAAGTTTTACTTTATTTTTAAAATTCATTTTTAATTTTTAGTTTTCACATTAAAATACTTCCTTTGGTCTTTTTTATAAGACCTGATTAACTAATTCACAAGTATTAAGAAAATAAAATAATTTTAATGGAATTAAATTTGTCTTAAATTTACATTTTCTTTCCAATATTACCCTTAACATTAATGAAACATGTTCTTATTCTTTTTTTAAAATATTCAATTCTTTTAATCTTTTCATTAGTAGTATATTTATTGTCTTGATTTTTATTAGCTATGAATGTGAAAGGATAAAGTAAGATTTTCAAAATTCTCTCCATACAAAGCAAAGTTAGACTTTCAAAAAGCCTAAGACATTAATATATCTTATCTACTATTTATTGAACATAGAGAAAAATACTCATAATTAAGGGTATTTTGGTAAAAGAATAATTAATGCATGAGACATTTTAGATTGGTTCTTATGAAAAAGACTAAGCCAAAATTTTAATTTGGTTTTTATAAAAAGTACCGGAGGGAGTACTTTTTAAGTAAGAAAAGTTTGAGTCGAACACGTAAGCGTATATTAGCCAGTACATGTGTCAGAGATACTTATCATCCATTCGTTTTTTCTTTCATTTCACTTTACCTCATTTTTTTTCTATATCTTTTTTTCCTTTTTTATCACATCATCTATCACATCTATTATTCTCTATTTTTTTTTCTCTTTTTTTCACCTTAATCCACCCCATTTCGGGGTGTACAAATATCATTACATAGGAAAAGTAAAACATACATAATGAGTAATTGCTATTAACTAAAAGAGCTCAAACTCCATTTTTAAGACTTTTCACCATTATATGTGTTGAAATGTCTTTAAAACTTACATAAAACAATTTTTATTTCTAAGGTAATTTTATTTTTTTTCAAAAATTTATATAACTATCATAAAATTTTTTAAACACATCTTTCTAGTACAATTTTAAAAAATAAATGATATAAACAAACGGATCCTTAGCCTCAATAATAATAACTTTTAGATTATTGTTGGTTTAAAAATAAATTAATGCAATAGTCTTTCATGAACTAAATCAAAGTTTGGCTGTTATTTTCACAAGACTAAAATAAGAGTTGTCTCAAATTTATAAAGCTCATGTCTTTGTAGTGAATTTTCCATCATTGGTTATTTTTTTTTTTACTATACTTTAATATAAATTGGTTTCATCAACATTATATGATATGCTTGACAGATAATCTTATCCTTTAAGTATGTGATTAGGGGTTTGATTCTCTGTGTACGAAAAAATATTTATTAAAAGAAGTCTAATTAAATCTCAGTACATTGAGATATTAATGACATCAAGGTGTCAAAATACTAAAATAAAAGATGTCAAAATTTATGTAATTATATATTTTTACTATTTATTTAAAAAATTGTAAAAAACTTAATCAATTAATAATTTTCATAAATGATTAAAGAAGAAAGTAAATCAATCAAATCAAATAAAATAATTTAATTGATTGACTAAAGTTAATTAATTGATTGTCACAAAATATGTTGGAGTTACCATATATATAAATATATTATAAACCATAAGATTAACATGTATTAACGGCTTAAATTTGGTGTAATTTTAAAGACTTACACCTGGTGTTAAAGTTAGTCAAATTATATCTTCAATAACTTTTTGTAGAATGCAAATTTAACCAATCCAACCGTTAAATTATGTGATATTATGATTATCTTCATGAACATGCATATCAAATTTCACATCATTTGAACTTTGCTAGATATACTATCTAACATTGTATATTTACATATATTTTAATATCATATTGTACATTAAAATAAAGTGATGAGACGAACTATTAAATAATTTTAGAATTGTGTGAAATTTTGTATATTTAATCTAATTAATAAGAACATCAAATTTGATGGTTAAATTGGTTAAATTTGTATTTTACAAAAAGTTATTAAAGGTATAATTTGATTAATTTTAACACTTAGTTTAAATGGATCTTTTAAAATGATTTTCATATAGAAAAAATATAGTAGGAAAAGCTCATCACCATACGAGGCTAAAGAAGAATCCCACTGACTGATTGTCAGGTCCTGATTTTGTAAGAGCGAAAAGTTGATTGAGTCACTTTCTATATAGTTAGTTTGGTTGTTTTCTAAAATGATGACACTAATAAAATTAGACTATAGAAGGACAAAATTAATAAATAAGACGACGATACATTGATTTAAAGCATTAAACAATTAAGTTAGAATAAAATAATTTAGAGAATAAATTTAAAAATTAAAAAAGTACTTTAGTTACCATTATAATAATATGGCGTATTACAATCATAAAATTTCCAACTTTAACGTTGTAAGTTTTTTTATTTATTTATTTGTTTCCTTGATTATCATAGAGTAAATCTCTACTTAATATCTGAGATTGCGAGTGTTATTTGTTTTAATTTCTGACTTTAAAAAAAATCAGTTTAGTCTTTTTTTATTCTGTTAAATTTTATAAAATTTCATACATTTTAGTCTTTTTCTGTTATATATTTTTCACTGATATTAAGATTAATGAACAAAAATTCAAAACATTTTATGAAAATAATGATTAAAATAAAAATTTTGTAAAATCAGAAATTAAAATAGAGATTTACTCCATACAAGAAAGAAAAAGGGGCTGAAAATGGCATCCGAGACAACACGTGGGGTTATAAAAATGAAGACATGGTGGTGGGTCTGCCCTACATGTGCAGAAAACGGCATCCTATAATCAAATCTCTTCAAAAATAAATCGGTGGGGAAAACAAAACAAGAAACTTCTATTTGTCTGATCGCGTAATCAGAGCAGACTCTATCTGTCTCAGTTCCGCACCTTTCCACCAAAATTGATGTGCGTACGTATCGCATATGTATAATATTATTGGACTATCCACACTGATCATTAAGTTGCATTTGAGTGTGATTTAATGAAAATGACTTTGTAGTATCAAACAAAAAAAAATAAAAGATGACTTTGTAGTAAGGTCCTTTTTCTTATCCGATATAGGCCATTGTCATGCCATTACATGAAAGTGTGCAAGACTTTCCTCTTCATTTGATTCATTTAATGTAAATCTTATATTGATTTTTTTTGTTCATAGTGATTCTATTTGCCTTGAGTAGAATTATTTTTTATAGAGTTTATTTATGATCTTAAAAAAAAAAAAGTAAATTTTATGTTAGTTTTTCAAAACAATATGATTCGTTTTGTTATTTTTTTTTTAAATTTTAGCTATTAAATTAATATTTTAAAAATTTAAAACATGGTAATATTTTTTTTTTAAATATCACTAAATTAATCTCAAAAAATTAAAATGCCATTATACGAAAAACTTAAAAATAGAGAAAAAAAAAACGTTTGACAGACTAAATTGATCATGAACACACAAATAGGCATCCAATAGAGTAGGGAAAATGCAAAGGCTTATGAAGATGACAACCTTTAGAGTATGTTTAGTAGAAGAGAAATTTTCATGCTTGGGAATCATGATTTTTAGGTATGACTAAAATTTGTTTGGTTGGTCAAAAATATTTTTGGGAGTATTTATATTTGTTGGAATTAAAGATATTTACGTTTAATTTTATTAGAACGTTTTTTCATAAACTTTAATTATTTATCATAATAAATGAGTTAATAAAGTTAACGTGATATTTTTATTGCGGTAAAACTTTTCTCCCAACTCGAAAAAGTTAGATTCTTACCTCTTCTATGAAAACAATTTTGTGAAAAACATAAGTAAAAAAGATTCTTAGGAAATAATGTTTTCTAAGAATGTTACTTTTTAAATAATAAACCAAACATAAAAAACAAACATTTCCACCTTCCAATCCCTGACAAACTAAAAAATTTTCTTGTACTAAACACCCCTTAATGTTAGGGCTTGGGAGAAGGGTGAAAAAAGGGTTATTAAGGACTTTATCAAGAATGAAGACTTTAATTTTGTGTGCTTCCAAGAAACAAAATTAGAAGAGGTTTATGGACAATTATGTGAATTACTATGGGGAAATTAAGATTTCAATTACTCTAATAAACTTTAGTAAGAAGAGCAAGTGTCCTCATCAATGTTTAGGAAAAAAAGATACATTCATGAAAACAAACATAACATAAGGAATGGTTATTTGGGAGTAGCAGGAACATAGGTTGAGGCTTAAGAAACACATTACATATTCAACATCTATGCCCCATGTAATAAAGATTATAAGCTTTGGTTGTGGAGCGAACTAATGAATTTTAGGATTGAATTAAAAGGTGACTTATGGTGCTTCAAAGGAGATTTTAATTCAGTTAAAAACTATGAGGAAAGATTTGGAGAAGAGAACCATAGAAAGGAAAGAAAAACGTCATAATTTTGCTAATTCATTGACAACATCAACTTGGAAGACCTATTGCTCAGAAGCAAGAGGTACACATGGTACAACACAAATGGAAAATCAGTGAGCGGGTAGGTCTAGTTTCTATTATCTGAACAATGGCTACAAAAATGGAGTAGATTACAACAATCTAAGCAAAAATATATTAGATCGTTGTGTTGTCTCTCTAGTAAAAAAGATCATAGATTGAGGTCCAAAGCCGTTTTAAGATGCTAGATGCTTGATATATGAACATAGGATTTGAAAAAATGGTGGAAGACAAATGGAAAAGAAATGAAATTCATTGGATAAAGTGTCTTTATCTTAAAAGAGAAGTTGAAAACATCTAAGCAACATTTGAAATGATGGAACAAACATTGCTTTAGAGAATTAGATGGAAGGACTAATAAAGCTCTCAGCGAGATTAATTAATTAGATATGAAAGTGGAAACAACTTGCTTATGCAAAGAAGATACTTAGAGTAGGAATACTCACATGGAGGACTATTGGTAAGCTTTGAAAATGAATGATTTGTTGGCTTACCTGAAGTCAAGGGAGAAATAGATCAAGGAAGGTGATACTAACTCTAAGTATTTCCATGTTGTCATTAACATAAAAAAAACACTTGAATTCTCTAAATGGGATAGAAATAGATGGAGTTTGGAGGGAGGGGGTTTAAGAGGTGAAAGAAGGGACCAAGAAACATTTTAAATCATTATTCTTATAAACTAAAAAGGCAAGACCAGCTATTGATGGCATTGATTTCTAACAAATATCTTTGTAGGACAACGAAAGGATAACCTCCACATTTGAGGAAAGTGAAATCAAAGATGCGATATGGAGCTATGATAATGGTAAAAGCTTGAGTCTAGATGATTACAATTTCAAATTCTTCAAGCTATTCTGGGAGTTGATTGAAAGTGATATTTGTAATGCGATGACTAAATTTTAGTCAAATGACAAATTGGTGAGAGGATGCAACTCTTCTTTCATTTGCTTAATACCAAAAACGAGAATCCAATTCAAAGGGAGGAAGTTCAACCAATCTCCTTACTAGGTAGCATCTACAAAATCCTAACAAAGATACTAGCAGGATGGCTTAAAAAGGTGTTGAATTTAGTTATTTTTGAAAACTAGTCTACTTTTAATAAAAGATAGGCAAATCCTCGATGGCATACTAGTTTTGAATGATATGATTGATGATGCAAGGAGGAATATGTTAACTGTTTGGCAAGCATACCAATTTCAACAAGTAATACAGTGATGAATAAGTATCGTTTTCCCAAAGGACTTGCGTGATACGTTGGCAATATACTATTTGTTCTATCCTAAACTATTGTAACTAGAGATAAATAACAATTACAAGAAAATACAAGACAATAACTTAAAAGATCAACACGTAAAGACAATGTAATGTAAAATCTTTTTGGCATTTCATCAAACACTTAACATGCGTAAACTGATTTAAATCGAATAAATGAAGATAGTAGGGGTTTAACTTCATTAAGCCTTCCTAACATGTACTATATGAGTTACACATTTAGTGTTTAGTTGCCAAGTTACCATCATCCTACAAAATCATTTTAACCTTAATTCTTTACAAGTTAAAATATGAGTTCCTTGATTCAACCACCAACCCCTTGCATAACTTAGCCAAATAACTTGCATTAAGAACGAAGGATAAAAGATGTCTAACACATCTTAATCTATTCTTAGATCTAAAATGTGTTAGATGTCTTTTTTAGATCTAAGTGTCAAACAATGTTTTCTAACAAAATTTAATGCTTAAAAAGAACAAGTTAAGAATGATCAAGCCAAAACAAGCAATAAGAATAGAAGAAAGACATTAACATGGAACTAAATTGAATAAATATCTCAAAATAGTTATATGAAGGTCAACTTAGTTACATCAAATCCCAACAAGGGTGAATCTAGCTATATATGGCTATGCAAAAGAAGAAAGCTTGGATGAAGGAGATGAAGAGCTTTTAGAGGTGTTAATCCAACCTTATAATATCTAGAATGCTTCCTCCTTTCGTTCTTTCACCTTTTATTGCTTTCCACTTAATGCACTTTGTCTTTTTCTTCATTAAGTGTCATATCATCGAACATGGCACGAAGTGCTAGTGTTTCCACGCTAAGCGTGGCAAGAAACAACACCAGGAGGCCTTTCTGGTAGGTTGGCGCTTAGCACCAACCTTCTCTTGTTGAGCACTAGATGGTAAACTTTTCTTGTTGGGTATGCCAAAAGTAGTTTTCTCCTTCCTAGATCTTTCCTACTTCACTTTAACCTACATAGACATCCAAAGAAACAAAAAATAATAAAATTCCAAAAGTTTTGAAGTGCTAAACCTATGTTCAAAAGTATGTGAATTATATATAAAAGGTGGTTAAAACAAAATATATAGTTAACAAAAGATGATATAAGTATCAAAATATGTACCAAAAAAATAAGTATATATAGAACTTATCAGAATCATTATTCAAGCTCCATCTTCAAAATAGGCTTTCAAAATGTGTTGATGAAACTTGACTTTAATGAGAAATGGAAGGGCTATATTTTCGAATGTCTCTCAATTATTGCAACATTAGTTTTAGTCAACGACAACTCAACAAAGGAGTTTTCATGAGAGAAGGGCATTGACAATATCCTCTCTCTCCTCTTCTTTTGATGGCAACAGAAGGTCTTAATGGAATCATCAGATCAATAATGATTTTTTTTTTCCTTTAAGGGATACAAGATTCAGGAAGAGTAGATTGAAATTTCGCATCTACAACTTGCAAATGACATGGTTCTAATTAGTGAGAATAATGCAATGAATACAAGAACAATGAAATATGTGCTTCATATTTTTTAGCTTGTCTCAGGGTTAAGGATAAACTTCTAAAAGAGTAGTTTGTTTGGTATTAATACACACTTAAAAGAAGTGGCATCAATGGCTAGTTTTTGAATTGAAAAATTGATGATCTGTGTTTCAAGTATCTCGATATTCTAGTGGGAGCTAATCCCAGAAGAGAAATAACTTGGAAATTCAACCTTTGTTAGCTAAGCTAAAGAACATATTATCTTCTTAGAACAACAAGCATATTTCTTTTGAAAGTCATATCACTATGCTCAACTCTATCATTTCTTGTCGTCCATTATGCTTTTTGTTTCTCTACAAAGCTCCAAAGATGGTAATTCATTCTCTTACTAAGATCCAAAAACAATTTCTTGTGGGGAAATTATGTAAATAAAAAATATAGGGAGGTCCAAGAGTCAAAGACTTAGAACTTTTCAATTTGGCTAGATCTATTAAGAAAGTGGAAATGGAGGGCACTGGTTGAAAATGAAGCTTTATGGAATAAGATTTTAGTGGTAAAGTATGGAAAATGGAGGCCATAAGGAGAGGAACAAGAAAATAGCAAATTATTAAAAAATGGGTCAACATGGTGGAGGCACCTAGGCAAAATTGAAAATACAAATTTTAGGAATAAAGGTTGTCTTAGAAAGTTGATAATTAGGAAAATAGTGAATGAGAATGAAACTCTTTTCTGGCTAGATAAATAGGGTGGAGAAAATAATTGAAAACAAACTTTCGTAGATTATTCCTTATCTCAGTGGAAAAAGAGGAAAAGGTAGTTAGCAACAATTGTTGGAAGATAAAATAGATGAATGAAGTGGAACATGTTGGAAGATCAAAGGTAGTTAGATGGAGTGTAGGAGTGGAACATCAAATGGCCCAGAGATTTGCTCAAATAGGAGAAAATTTTAGAGAACAAAATGCTCAATGTTCTCAGTCATGCAGATATAATTGAGTACCAAGTAGATTCTAGACATTGGAACGTAGATACTTGAAGGAATATTTTATAAAGGCAACAAACAAACTCATTTAGATGCATGATGCACGTGTAGATAGAAAACATTTAGCAGCCTTTAGTCAAGTTTATCACCACAAAAAATCAAGGCCTTTGCTTGGAAGTCAATTATTGATAGAATACCTTCAAAATCAAATCTATCTAGAAGAAGAGTTCTTACCCATGATCATAATCTTGGGTGTGATTTTTTGTAAGAATGATATAGAATCTACATAGCATTTGATGTTTTCTTGTAATATGTCTTATAGCATTTGACAAAGATACTATCAATGGCTAAGTGTTAATATGGTTCTACCACAAAATGGAATCAATATTTTTGGTCGAATCTAGGATTTATACAAGGAAAAAAATATATGGAGTTCTAGAAGTTTATGTGGTTTTGCATCATATGATCCATTTGGTTACATAGAAACCAAATATCTTTCAATTTGGCACAATTGAATTAAGACAAAGTGATTAACATGATTAAGGTTAATAGTTAGCTATAGGTTAAGGTTAGACTAAAAATTTCTTCCATGTCATTATTCGAGTGGTAGACAAATCCTACTTTGTATATATCCTCTGATTGTACTTTCACAAACACATCTTAACGTAATGGGGCTTGAGATACCTCTTATATTCCACATCTTTAATAAATGTGTTTTATCCCGAAAAAAAAAAAATTAACTATCACCAATGGCTTTTTGTCACCAGTAGTATCAAACTTTCTTATACTAAACGGATAATTCTTGTCCTTATTGTAGATAATTTTTGTGCTTACCTATATATTATTCTTCCTTCTCTCTCTATATATAAGCAATTAAATTTTGTTCCATTTCCACATTGGCATTGTTTATCATAAATTTAATTGATGAGGATGGCTACACTACTTCAGCACTATGAAATCAATTTCGACAAATTAAGTGACAAACCTGTTTGTGGGTACATTTAGTCATAAATACGAATAACATCAATTAAAGTGCGGTTTTATACTCTTTTCCTAACTCAACCTAATTTAACATGCAAATTAATGCCGGGGCTTGTATAAAACATATGCAGGAGAGGCTAAAAAGGAATTATGGTGCTAATAAGAAAAAAAAAAAAAACCAAAAGAGATTAACATCATTGGGCCGTAGACATGCTCATGATCATGAATTACAAACTAAAGTTCATATATATTAATTCGCAGAACATCCTGTCTTCATTAAAATAATTCTCATCTTGGAATTTTGCCTTTTTCTATTCTTTTACAGGCGGATATGGGTGTGTGTCTTTATATATCTAACCATTACATTAAAAATTCTCATGAAATAGATCGATTCCATTAAAATTCAAATAATTTGAAAACAAATAAATATTTTATCACTTAACTTCATTTTAATATATAATATATGATATTTAAAATTTAAGTAAATTTTTACCATAAAATTACATGTCAATGAAGCAAAATTCATATAATTTGAAAGAAAGTAACTCTTGGTTGATTTTCCGTCAACACATTAGCTCAAAATTGGTCATCCCAAAGTTGCTTTCTATATGAAGCAACAATAGATTGTGCTTTTGGGCTGAGCACGCTAATTTTTTTTGACATTTTATTCTTGTAACTGGGATATTATTTTCCGCGTCTCACCCTTCCATTTGTTATCTTCCAACTTCCATCTATGCTGCTTGAATTTGTTGGAGTGTTTTTCTTTGTTCAGTGTTCAATGAAAAGGTAAGAATATACGACTTGTTTAATGAAATTTCTTTGACGTAGGTGTTGTTGGCAGGTATTGGTTTGGACGCATAAAAATACTGGGTGAAATTCCAATTAGAAGATTCATTTATAATTGTTAACCTCTTAAGAGTTCTGTTTACATTAAAATGAACTAAAATATAACATATTTTATCTTTTAGGGAAGGAATATTTTATAAATTAATCTTATAAATAAGAACATTTTCTTATAACTTGGTATAGAAGTTATACCTTATCAATTAATTTTTTAATTTACAAAACAAGTAATAGTTACTTTTTTTTTTCTTTTTTCATTTTTAATATTACGTTAATTCGTAGATATAGGTGTATTTTGCGTTTTCTTTCAAACAAGTAATCATCAAATTTTGCCATTTGAACATTACGAAAACGAACTTATTTATTCACTTGGAAAAATAAAAAGCTGTCCTAGTCAATAGTGTTTTTGACTCTCAAAACTAGTCCATTCAAACAGTTGTCATTAAAATTATGTATAATGATTAAAAATATTAAATATTTTATATGTTAACAAAAATGAACTTATTTAAATATATTTTTTTGTTTTATTAATATTAATAAGAAAAAAATTAACATTTTCATTTTTAAAAATAATAAATAATTTAAATAAACTGAAGAGTTTAAAAATGATAATTGTTTTAAAATAAAGAGAGTAATAAATGAATATTCACAAAAAACGTTAACTAGGACGAAATCTGTAGAAAACATAAATCAATGTTTGCTAAATCTATAGATACCACCATATTAATTAAGGAATTCGTTGTTAAATTTTCTGAACCCACTCTAGCAGTCTAGCTAATCAAAATGATACCGCAACAGGAAAAAGTAGTGCCAAAGCTTTAAAGAGCAACAAAATCCCAAGATGGGAAATGGCTTATATAGTATTATAGTGGTAATAGCCAATAGGTTTCCATATGCCTGTGTGCTTTATATTATTATAGTAATTCATCATGGATAATTTCTCAATTAGGTCAAGTTGCAAAAGAATAATCAAAAGGTGCCTCTTACCTTTGTTATCGATCAACAATTAATTAGGATTATGACACTTTTTCGACACATTCTTTTTAACTTAATTCTTCCTATTAAATGACTTTTATATAAATTTTACCAAATAATATATTTGCTCTTTATTTAATAAGATTAACATAAAATTTATCTTAATAATATATAATGTGTTAAAATATGTTAAACATTTCTAGAACTTATTCTCAACAAAGTCAATTTAATATTGGAAAAAATTCACATGTCAATTATTTGATTTGAGAATTTAATGATAAAGATATAAAAAAAACTTAATTTAAGTTATTTTTCTAAACAATCTAAGCTATAATTTGTTAACATATATTTTTTATTTCTAAAAAGTAAGTAAATTTATATTAGTAATTATTAGTGTTAATATTGCACAAAATGTAGGTGTAATAATTTAGGTGTTTTTGATGTTATTTTCAATCAAAATTGAAGTTTCAACTAAATAATAACAAAGATTTTTGTTGGTTATTGAAGTAAATGAAACTATATGAAGGAAAATAGAGGAAGAGTGAAGAAGAAAAAGAAAGATAAGGAGGAAAAGAAGGAGGAAGGAAAGACGAGATAGAGAGAGATCCGAAGGTCCAACCCTAGAGCTCATCTTCGTGCATCTCTCGAGGTGAGAACATTATCCTTGTCCTCCTCAAACCCACTAGTCCTTGGATGTTGACTATTCTTCCCTTTTTTCCCTTTCTCCTTTTTGTAGGTACTATTCATGATTAGAGGAACTTAGGGATTCTTGATGTGTATGCGTGATTAATGGGTTCTTAGAGTAGATATGGGGTTTAGGAATGTAAAAGAAGTGATTTTGAGTCATGAGTTTGTGGTTTGGACTCATAGGAGGCCATGAAAGGCTTTAGGACTCGCAAATTTGCATTTTCACAATCTACATATCAATGATCCGCTTAAAGCGCAGATTCTTGGTGTTAAGCACAGGTTCATTCGAGGAGGGGTTTGACATACAGCTTGGTCACGCTAAGTGTGGTGTTGTTCGCACTAAGAGCGGAGATTCAATGTAATGACGCTAAGCGCATCCTTATGGGCTAAGCATAGTACACCCAAAGAGGATGTATGAACCATATGTGCAGTTGTGCTAAGTGCAACCTCACCAACGCTAAGCATAGTCCCTTGGTCAAGTTTTGGTGCTAAGCGCAATTCCATTGTGCTAAGCACAAGACATATAGAGAATGATGTTTGATGACTCGAGTTAAGGCGCTAAGCATAGGCTGGATAGCACTGAGCATGGGTCCTCAAACAAGTTTTGTATTAAGACAAAGGACGAATTTATAACCCTCAAATATTTTGATAATAACAAACAAGTTAAAATTTATATATTTCCTTGCATAATCATCTGATCATTCGTTCGTATACAATCGTCTGATGCTTTTAAGATGAGTATCATTTTATCCTTTGATTAGATAAACTTTGTAACTAACAAATCGTACAGACGATGACAACGTTCTAAAATGATATGCACATCAATCAGAGCGTAAGCTACCTCGAAACATATTATGCCTATACACCTACTCTCGAGGAAAGTCAACGAAAAAGAAGGAATATGTGTGCGAATGTCAGAACAGGAAAGCGGACATGACAACTGCTAAAAGATTGAGTACAATAATGGCAAAAATAAGCAGACTGCTTTATCTTATCATATGACAAGTTGGTGAAAGGCATTAAATGCTGCATTTAATGTCCAACGACTCTTTTCATCAAACAAAGATCATCTTTTGCAATACACTCAACGGATTGTTTTTAAAAGCCTATAAATAGAAGAAGAGACCTCTTTTGAAAGTTGTTGTTGGCATTGTGATCATAATTATTGTTGATATAATTGCTGCTGATTCTAAAAATTCATAATCGCTTTAAGAAAAGAAACAGCTTATGTAAACTCTGTTTATAAAATTCTCTTTATACTTCATTGTATATTCGCCTGATAAGACGTTAAACCCAGTGAGGTAAACTCACATGTAAACCTTTTTCTTAACGAGATTGGTGGAAGCCTGAAGAGGCTTTGATTCAAAGAATACTTGGGTGTTTGCTTGGAAAGGCAAGTGAAAGACTACTTGGGTGTTTGCTTGGAAAGGCAAGTGAAAGACTACTTGGGTTGAGCCTGAAGAAACTTGTGGAAAGAATACTTGTAACTTGTGAACGTTAGTGGAACTTGGTTGTTGCCAAGAACTGGACATAGTCTTTGGGTGAGACGAACCAGTATAATTTCTATGTGCTTTTCGGTTTTGTCTTTCAACTTTCGTTTGTCTTTTAAAACGTTTTTTGAAAATCCTTTTGATCTTATTTCAGATAATACGTCATTAACAAAAGAATTACAAAATTTTGATATAACACAATTCAACCCCCTTTCTTGTGTTATCTTTGCGTTCAACATTTTGGCACTAAGCGTAGCCTAAACATAGGCAATTTTAGAGAAAAATCCTAATGTTCGAGTGAAATGGCACTAAGCATGAACCTTCTGAGAAGATTATTGTTATCCCAACTCCTAGGTTGAATGAATTGTGCTATATGTATTGTTTTCCCTTGCTTGTAACCTTAATCCTTGTTGTTGTTTGGTTTTCCTTTAAATATTGTTGCAGGTATGGTAGACTTGTGTAGTTGATAAACATGTGCAGTTGTGCAGTGTATGTATTGTGTATTGTTGTGCATTTGTGTATAAAGCAAAAAAACCTTACATAATAAAACAACTAAAACACTTAAGATTTAAACCTTAACGAAGGAAGGATGGAGATTAACATCGGTTCCCAAGGTAAGAGTCCTCCTCAAATTCAAGGTGTGGTTAAAGTACCCCTTGGTAAAGGAGGAGGAGTACTCCCTAATGGTAGATCGACTTATGATTCCTTTCATCTTAAGGTGTGGTTTCACCTTTGTACTGGAGGATATCATCCCCTTCAAACAAGGTGAACATTTCTTGGAAAGGGGCATGTAGTGAGGTAACCCCTTTGATAACGAAAGGGGCACACTCTTCGACAACAGGAGAGCATAGTTATGACACTTAAGGGGGACACCTCTTGAATGATCTTGAGCTCAATCGACCATAGGATGGTAATCAAGTGAAAGATGAAGTAAAAAGCTAACTAGAATCAAACAACTATCTGAACCAAACCTATGGTTGTGACTGTTAATATTATTGTGTATGTTGTGATGTATAAGTAGAGAATGTGACATGTGCCTGAATCAATAGGTGAAAGAGGCATGCCGTACCTAAACATCAAGTGGGAACATGTGTTTTGAGAAGTTAAGAGTATGTAAAGAAGGTTGTATGCCACAGATAAGTTATCAAGAAATATTAGATAAGAAAGAGATGATAAAATGTATGTTTTAATCCTATGTGAAAGTAGACTTGTCATCTCAAGTAATAGTAATGGTTTACCTTAGTGTAAATAATGGAGAATGAAGATAGGGGTTATGAACCATAGGATAATGCTAGTCTTGGACTCAATTGTGTTGTCTAGTCTTGAATGCTTCTGGTAAGAAAGAGAAAGGTCCCAAGTGATAGTAAAGTCTTCACCTAATTAATTGGAATAATGTATAATGAGGCAAATAATATGTACATATAGGTGTAGTGATGACTTTTGGATAGGATAGTTAGGATGAGAAGGTGGGAATCTTGATAATGTTGTAGATAGATGATTATACATGGTGATAGATAGGTAAAGGCAATAGAGGTTCATTGAGAGTCTAAACCTGAGAGATAAAAGTAAAACTGTTAGGATATGTGTACCTCAACGTCAATCGTGCTTGTTAGCACTCAGTAAGACTTTTGTCTCATTAGCTTGAGTTTTATGTTTTTACAAGTTAAACGGGTGGATATTCTACGCATAGAACATGGAGCAACTCGTAGGAGGATGCACTTTTAGTTTAGGTTCTCCCCAATGTACTTGAGTTTTATTTCACTTCATGTACCCTTAGTCGTTAGTATTTGTACGACACGTATGTGTGTAACTTGTTTATTTAGATGTTTTCTTATTTTGTAGATTCGTATATAACGAATTGATATTAATACTGTGTAATCTTTTACTTTTCGTTTTTTATGTGTGAACTCTGAATAGATTTTGTTAAGAATTTCCTTGGCTTTAGACATCTACATACATAATATGGTAATACCTTCTAAAGTGTTACAATTATAAAAGTTAACAAACTTATTTATTGATTGAATAATATTATAAATTTCTTTTTATACTATCAATGCATCTATTGTTTATTCTTTTTACAAATAAGAGGAAAAAAAAGTAAAAATAGATATGTAAATATGTAATAAAAAATAAAAAATAATATAAATTAATAAAAGAAATAAAAATAATTCTAAATCTTTCTACTAACCCCCATACTTTTTTTAAACAATAAGTGTTGAATTTGTTTTATCTTTTTTTTCATTTAACACTTATTTGTAAGAAGATATATAATATATAATTACTAACAAAATAATATAAGAGTTTAATTGTTTTGTATTGTCAGTGTAAAAACTTTTACACTGTCAATCAATCGAAAATCAATTTTAATATGATCTTTAAAATAATTATTATTAAAATCAACAAACTTATTATATATGGTGAATTATTATTGAATGAGAGTGTAAATTGCATAATATAACTCATTAATTAATTATGAGTGTACGACAAGTCTGTTAATTTCTCTGACAAACAACCGGTAAAAATAAGCAACAATAATTCCAGTAAATTTGCGCCGGCGCTGTATCAGAAAAGAGAAGGAATTCATTTCATTTGACCGTGAAACCAACATAAAAATAAAGTTTTATTTATCGAAGAACAACAAGTAGATTAGAAAACATAATACCACCTAACCCTCCTCCTCTCCAATCAATATTAAAGATAACAAACAGCACCATAAGTTTCCATACATGGAGGACTCCCTGCTCCTTCATCACACAGCAACCTCACTCACTCACATCACTCACTATGCACAACAACGAAGGGTGACCGTTAGATCTCCGATCATTGGAATGGCGTGTATCTGAATCAATCAACCTCTGGTTTTCTTCTTTCGCACGATTCTTTCTTTGCTTCCACTTTTCCCTTAACTCCTTTATTCTGCTCCTTATCTTCTCCACGCGCTTTTCTCCACTCGGATCTCAGTCACTCACACACACACACACACACTCTGGTTCGTTAACTAACTTCCGTTCTGATTACCACTTACTCTATTTTCTGTTTCTCTTCTTTTCACACGTCACTCCCGTGCGACTCTAATAACACTGGATTATTCTGTTTATTTTTAACATTGTTTTATTAATCGATACTATGCTATTTTTATGTTTTGGTGGAATGGTGAAACAGATCTCGAGCATATAATGGTATATTTGTTGTGATCGGCACTGCATTGGTGAGAAATGAGGTTGTGGGCGGAGTTTGGGTGTGTATTTATAGTAATTCTGTTTGGCCTCGCGCTGTTTGGGAAGGCAGAGATTTACATAGTAACCGTTGAGGGAGAGCCTATCGTAAGTTACAAGGGCGGGGTCGATGGGTTTGAAGCCACTGCGGTGGAATCTGATGATGACAAGGTTGATTCCACTAGGTATAATGTTTGCTAATATTCTTCTCCACTTTTTTAATTGTTCAGTGTTATTCTTACTAAGTCTGGGAATCGCATGGTTGAATTTGTGGAAATAATTTTATATTAAATTCTCAATAAAGAATGTGATGGTGAAAAATTTGTCAACTATTGGTCGGATGAGTTATTCTTCTAAGAGAAGAATTGTATTTATATAATTTTTATGCACAAAATTTTATACAATAAAGATGTATGGGAATTATATATATATATATGGGAAGAGAAGAGAGGGAAGTGTAAAATAAAATGATTGGTGTAATTTGAGAAATTAAAAAAAAAAAAAAAGTTAGTGTTGGAAAATGTTGTTTAAAGAATAATATAACTCTTTTTCTAAATATAATAAAGTGGTTACATTTCTATAGGGTGACTTGTGAATGCGGCTATTTTTTTTTATTTATATTTTTTTGTTATTCACCGCATCACTCTGTTTTGTACAAAAGCTTTTCCTTTACATGAATTAATGCTAAGTGCGTTTAATTGAGGATTGGATGGTGATTTTTTGCTCAATTTTTGTACTATTTTAATCTAATAATCTTGTTTCAGTGAAGTGGTGGCTTCTTATGCTCGCCACCTTGAAAAGAGACATGACATGCTTCTGGGGATGCTGTTTGAGCGTGGGACATACAACAAGCTCTACAGCTATCGACATCTTATAAATGGGTTTGCTGTTCATCTTTCCCCAGAACAGGTGATGTCTTGTGTCGTTATCTTTTTACTATGATGTGGTTAATGATAATAAGTTTTTAGTTTTTTGAACTTCATCTTAGCATGTGTTGTCCTCTTATATTAGTAGGCAGAAACTCTTAGACATGCTCCTGGGGTGAAATCTGTTGAGAGGGACTGGAAGGTGAAGAGGCTCACTACACATACCCCACAATTTTTGGGGCTTCCAACTGGGGTATGGCCAACAGGAGGTGGCTACGAACGGGCTGGAGAAGACATTGTGATTGGATTTGTGGACTCTGGGATCTACCCTCACCACCCAAGCTTTACTACTTATAATACTGAACCATATGGGCCAGTTTCGAGATATAGAGGAAAATGTGAAGTTGATCCGGACACTAAAAGAAGTTTCTGTAATGGGAAAATTATTGGAGCACAACATTTTGCTCAAGCTGCAATAGCTGCTGGGGCATTTAACCCTTCAATTGACTTTGCTTCGCCTCTGGATGGGGACGGGCATGGGAGGTTAGGCCCTGTTTCCTTCTCTATTAACTTCTTCACTTGGAAGTTGGAATTCTTCATGTGCCCTCTTTATAAGGGGTTTTGTGCTCGACATAAAAGAAAACTCATGCTATGTGTTTTAAACATAGGAAATGATAGTACCAGTAGTCATGCTTGAAGCCATATCTTCTAATTTGATTACTGTTATTCTTTTAACAATTCCTCCATTCTTCTTTTATCTTCATCTGGCAGTCATACAGCCTCTATTGCAGCTGGAAGAAATGGAATTCCTGTGAGGATGCATGGACATGAATTTGGGAAAGCAAGTGGAATGGCTCCCCGTGCCAGGTGAGGAATGATGCCCCCCTAATTGTTCAACTTTTGATTAAAACCGGGAACTACTTGATGTTTTTGTCTTCAGGATTGCTGTGTACAAAGCACTCTATAGACTCTTTGGAGGATTTGTTGCAGATGTAGTTGCTGCAATTGATCAGGTGGGCAAGTTTACTGTATGTTTATGTTCGTGTTTTATATCAAAATGTTTTATTGTCCTACAACATATTGATGTCAGAAATTTATTTTGGCTCACTAACTCTAGATGAAAATCTCTTTGATGTTTTGCTTCTTCACTGATCTTAGGGCAATACACTGCATTTCTTATGAAGAGATGCTTCCTCGGCAGTCTTTATATATTTTCAAATAAAAAAGCTCTAACTCAACATTCAAGCTCGACATAAAATTGAACAATCAGTTATACAGCTTTTAACCGTTAGTGTTTTATCTCAAGATGTCTAATTATTTAAATTTGAGAGTGAACAGGCTGTACATGATGGGGTGGATATACTCAGCCTTTCAGTTGGACCAAATAGTCCTCCATCAAACACCAAAACTACGTTTTTGAACCCTTTTGATGCTACACTTCTTGGAGCTGTAAAAGCTGGTGTGTTTGTCGCACAGGCTGCTGGAAATGGTGGTCCTTTCCCTAAGTCATTAGTTTCATATAGTCCATGGATAGCAACTGTAGCAGCTGCAATTGATGATCGTAGATATAAAAACCATCTGATCCTTGGAAATGGAAAAATCTTAGCTGGAATTGGATTGTCACGTGAGTTTTCCAACTTCCTACTATGTTTTTTAGGATGTATTTTTCTTAATAATGGGCTGGTACATGGAGATACCATGTTGACAACTATGGTGGAAATCTTATTTGTAACAGGTGAAGGTGAAAAAAAAAATAAAAAAAATTGTTCAAGTAGAATAACTCTCTTTTCATTTTACTGCTTTACTTAATTGATTATTTCAGCATTGTTCTCATGTGCAGCAAGAAGAAAATAGAAAAACAGAAAGTAAGAGAAAACAGTCATAATCTTTTCTTCTGCAAATAACATCAATTAGTTCCAAGTGTAGATGTGCATCACTTTGAGTCTAAGGCTTTGCATAATCTTTTCTTCAGTATTTACAATAGTTGGCAAAAGCCATTTACTATATTTAATTGTATCCAGCTGTAGTAAGTTTAAGGTTATTGAAGAAAAAAGTATGAGTATTGGTATTTCCTCATTCATGTTTAATTTATCAAATAAATATCAGAATTGTTAAATGTTATTCACCTCTGGTTGTCAAAGGCGTTTTGGTGAGATAAGTTATTATGTGAAAAGATAAATGCTAGTAACATACTGTTTAACACTCTTTTCACACACTCTCATTGATTTAAATTTATAAGTTTTGTTTTATTAAATTGGGGTTTTGCTATAAATACCATGCAAGTGGGAAAGCAAATTCATGAGTTGTTTCTAGACAATTAAAATCTCTTCAGTGTTCTGCAAACTTCATGCTCATGTGCCAAAGCATATGTATGCTTGCCTACAATTCATTTATGTTCTAGTTTTCTTATATACTCTTGTGTTGCTAATGGCTTTTTGCAGCTTCTACACGTTTAAATCAAACATACACTTTGGTTGCTGCAAATGATGTGCTTCTGGATTCTTCGGTTATGAAGTACAGCCCTACTGATTGCCAGAGACCAGAAGTTTTAAATAAGAACTTAATAAAGGGAAATATTCTTCTCTGTGGCTATTCTTACAATTTTGTTATCGGTTCCGCATCAATAAAGAAAGTGTCAGAAACAGCAAAGGCCCTTGGAGCAGTTGGATTTGTTCTTTGTGTTGAAAATGTTTCTCCTGGAGCAAAATTTGATCCGGTCCCTGTTGGCCTTCCTGGGATTCTTATCACAGATGTCAGCAAGTCAAAGGTACTTGACTCAGCTTTACTGACACATTTAGGTAGAGATGGATGATAAATGCTAACTGTTTCCATTTTATTTTATTTTTCTTGTAGCCCATAACTTAATCCACCGTTAGCCTAATATTCAGCTACTGTTTTTATCTCCTTTTTCTATGTTTTCATCAATACTTTTTTCTGATCACAAAGTATGTGCTACTTATAAAGTGGTCTGTTGAAACTTGCAAATCCTTATTTTCAGGAACTGATAGATTATTATAATACCTCCACACCAAGAGACTGGACTGGAAGGGTGAAGAGTTTCCAAGGTACTGGTAAAATTGGGGACGGTTTGATGCCTATTCTCTATAAATCTGCACCCCAAGTAGCATTGTTTTCTGCTAGAGGGCCAAATATAAAGGACTTTAGCTTCCTAGAGGCAGATCTTCTCAAACCAGATATATTAGCTCCGGGTTCATTGATTTGGGCTGCTTGGTCTCTAAATGGAACCGATGAGCCAAATTATGTTGGTAAGTAATGGTTTGACTAAGTTGTCTCTTAATTGTTGATGTTTGAAAATTTCTGCCTACAACTAAACAATTACCTCACTATTGTGCTTTAGCTTAGATAAGTTATGAATGCAGGTTTTTAGGTAGGGTAGAGGTGTTAGGTTCATTTTGCAATATCCAAAAAGAAAAGGAATAACCTTAAAATTTGTTCATAGAAACTACTTTGAAGGGCTGTTGAACCCTACACATGTGGCAGGATTCCTTAGTATTATTGGAAGAATTATTGCATGACTAAGGACGGAAGATAGAAGAAAAACACGAGATAAAAGATATCATCATCAATATATTTTAGAATTTGATTTATTTAAGCTGTTTTTGCTTGAGCAGGAGAGGGGTTTGCCATGATATCTGGGACTAGTATGGCTGCACCACATATAGCTGGAATTGCTGCTCTTATAAAGCAGAAACATCCACACTGGAGCCCTGCTGCCATTAAATCAGCCTTGATGACAACATCAACAACTCTAGACAGAGCAGGAAATCCTATTCTAGCACAGCAATATTCTGAAACAGAAGCTATTAAGCTGGTCAGAGCCACTCCTTTTGATTATGGGAGTGGACACGTTAATCCAAGAGCTGCCTTGGACCCTGGCCTCGTCTTTGATGCAGGTTTGTTTACTTCCACCCTCTAATATAACTATTTTGTTTGTCTTGGCACGTCTGTGTTCCGAGTTGACCAATAAACCTGGATTCGCTTGTATCTGAGAATCAAGGTAAGTAAAATTCAGGAATTTCTTTGAACCCAGTTTTTGATGGGTTGAACAAGAAATTGGCTTTGGGTCCAAGTCGAAAAAACATATTTTAAAACACGTAGAAAAACTGGAAATGGGATCAAAATATTCATGATCATAAAAACTGGAAAGAAAAAATGGGCGAATCGTTATCAAAGTAATAAAATAACATGTTGGAGATGTAATTAAACGATATCATAAAAGAAAAGTCACTGAAAACGTTGTTAAATAGTTACTTAAGTGATTATTTTCCTTTATGGTAAATATTTGTCTCAAGAGATCTTCTTTGGAATTATCCCTTATTATAATTAGCTCTTAAAATTTAATTAAAGTGTACTGACAATACAAATTTTTTTTACATGTCATTTAATTATAAGTTGTCATGTATAACAATATTATTAATTTTGTAACAACTATTTTAAAAGTTATATATAAAATGATTTCTTACTGATTGTCAGAGTAAATTTACACTCACTATACATGAAAATTAAACTCTTTAAGTTTTTAAATATAACTTTTTGAAGGTGTGGGAGTTATCTTTCCTATTTTATGCATTTGTTTTTAATTTACTAAAAACAACTTGTTCCTGTAATCAATTTTAGTACCAATACAGCCCCAAAAAAAACATAAATAAATAAATAATAAAAAATAAAACTGATTAATTAATTTTGCTAATCATTTGCAGGATACGAGGATTATCTAGGGTTCTTGTGCACAACACCTGGCATTGATGCTCATGAGATAAAGAACTACACAAACTCGCCATGTAACAACACCATGGGCCACTCATCAAATTTAAACACTCCATCCATTACAGTTTCCCATCTTGTAAGAACTCAAATTGTCACACGCACTGTCACAAATGTTGCTGATGAGGAAGAAACCTATGTGATCACAGCTAGGATGCAACCAGCAGTTGCCATTGACGTGAACCCTCCAGCAATGACCATTAAAGCAGGTGCATCACGCAAGTTTTCTGTGACACTCACTGTTCGCTCAGTGACAGGAACCTATAGTTTTGGAGAGGTATTACTGAAGGGAAGCAGAGGGCACAAGGTGAGGATCCCTGTTCTGGCCAATGGATACTCAAGATAGCTTTAGTTTGGTCAGCAAAGAAAAGTTATACCTGTAATATTCTTTGTAACTTGCGGGAATAAGGTACAGCGTTAGATTTATTCACGGAAAATATAATATGGCGTTGAATAGATGTAAAGGTAAGCAGGTGTAAGGAGGAGACTCCTGGTTTATTTTATTCCACATATAAAGTTTTGCTAATAACATCTAGTTATTTGTTGAAATGCTTCTTCTAAAGTTTTTACATGTATTTGGCCCCATCTCCCACAATCAATTGCTTATAGCAGGTTGCAATACACGAAAATAATTAGACTATGACATATCTTATCAGTTGTAAAGAGACAATATTACTTAGGTTAACGGTTAGCTGATTCCTTTTAAACGATTTGGTTCAGTTATAAAGAGACAATATTTCGTATCAGCTGTAAATAGACAATATTTAACTTGGGAGTGGTTCATTATCAACACACCAACCAAAAACCTTATCCCTATTTTCTTCAACCTAGAGACCGCAATTCTAAGCAGGCTGTAATCCATCAAGCTTGAAACACCAAATGATTAAACTAAAAGTTATTCAAAGCATTTAAAATTACCACGATTTATTTTAATACGAAATACAACTCATACCATAAACATCTATACTTATTCTATTCATACAACCCTTTTTCATCAAACCTCTAAATGAACCAACAAACCTCAATCTATTTGAGATCCACATCACCTCAACTTGCCATAGCCTCTGTTGACCATCGTCAAAGCTGTCATTCACATATTCATAAACTCTATTAATCAATATATATATATATATATTGGCTAAATTGCATTTTTGGTTCTCCTATTTTTTTTTAGAGAAAGTCCCCTTATTTTTAAAAATCCGTGGTCCCTCCATCAAATCTCTTGTGTTGACCGTTAGTAATTTAATATTAATTCTAACGTATCAATACTTAAATGACATGTTAAAGTTAAAGTCAACATTGACACGTCAGAATCAACATTAAACCATTAACGATCAATCTAAAAAATTTGACAGAGGGACCAAAATTGCGAATTTTTAAAAACAAGGGAACTAAATGTTTCTAAAAAAAAATAGGGAAACCAAAATTGCGAATTTTAAAAAATAAGAGGACTAAATGTCTAAAAAAAATAGAAAGACCAAGATTGCAGATTGAAAAAAATAGAAGAACCAAAAATATAATTTAGCTTATTATATTCATGAACTCTATGTAGTAAAGACCACCACCACCGTGGACAGTGTCCTCTGCTTCGTGGCCCAAGAGATAAGCCATTAACAGCAACTATCCACATTACCCAATGCACCTCAAAGTTTGTCTCTCCACATCATCTTATAATTCCAAGTTTGAGAACAAACCTCACATTAGTGGGTTAAAATTAAGTTCAGAAAAATTCTAAATCTTTCTATAATATTCTCTTAATAATCCTCTTATTTTCTTTGTATGACAAATAGTGAATGTATTTTATATTTTCAAGACATAAATGTATTTACTTTTCATTTATTACTTTTTTTACAAGATAGTAGGAGGATATTACATAACTTATAAGTTAAAGAATATATAAATAAGAGGAGGAACATGAATCCAAAATGTCAAGTATTGGCTTTTTGACCCTGGAGGGGCAATTTTTTTTTTTTTGCAAAATTACCAAAATGGATAGATTGTAAAAAAAATTTCAAATTGGAGTAAGTCATATTTGACGAACACGACATTTAAATTTGAAGTTGTATCTGAACTTACAACTTCTGAACTTTTTTTAATTGTTTTTACAACTTCCTAAAGAAGTTGTAATTTAATATGCGACTTCGCAATTTTTTTTAATTTTAAAATGATAAAAATAAATTAAATATGAATAATAATTTTTTTTACAAAATTTGTAAAACAAAACACGACTTTCTCCTATTTTTTTTAACAGAAGTCGTGAATTTATGTGAGACTTCAATTTTTAAATTTTTTTTAATGTCAAAGTCGTGTTTTTACATGAGACTTCACCTTTTTTTAATGAAGAAGTCGTGTTTAACTTTGAGACTTCAATTTTTATTTTTTAATTATTATATCGATGTCATGTTTCATAAATGAAATTTCACTTTTTTAATTTATTTTTTAAAGGAAAACATAGAAGTTATGCCTATACTTATTATTTGTATTTTTTTATCTAAAGTATGTATACAATGATACATTTTTTAGTCCCCAACTATATTTTTAATTTAAAAATTAAATTAAATAAATATTTTTCAAATTACACAAGTGTAGGCACAAATTTTTTTAGTCCACGACTTTAGATAAAAAATAAATAAATAAAGTGAAATCTCATTTACAAAACATGACTTTGATATAATAAAAAAAAGTATTGAAGTCTCAAAGCTAAACATGACTTCTTCATTTAAAAAAAAAAAAAGCTAAATATTGAAGTCTCATGTAGAAGCACGATTTCTGCATTAAAAAAATTGAAGTCTCACATAGATTCATGACTTCTATTCAAAAAAAAAAAAAGAAGGAAAAAGTCATTTTGTTTTACGGCTTTTGTAAAAAAAAATATTATTCGTATTTAATTCATTTTTACCATTTTAAAATTAAAAAAAAAAAGAGAAGTTGCATATTAAATTACGACTTCTTTAGGAAGTCTTAAAAAAATAAAAAAAATAAAAAATTCAAAAGTTGTAAGTTTAGATATGGCTTCAAATTCAAAAGTCGTGTTTATCAAATATGACTTACCTTAATTTGGAATTTTTTTCAAAATCTACCCATTCTAATAATTTTGAAAAAATTACCCGTCCAAGATAAAAAAAGCCTCAAGTATTTTTAGACAAACAAGTTACTCAATTTAAAAGCTCACACTAATAGATATTTCTCAAAATGTCATGTTTAGTTTTAATGAAACTTTCTTAGATATATAGGTTTTTTTTTTTTTCAAAAATATCCTTTTAGAGAAATAACTCCATATTAGATACACTTCTATAAAATTTCATTATTTAAAGTTTTTTAATATTTCTATTTATCATACAAGAATCTTCATTATTTAAGATAAATTTATTATTTTTTAAATAAGGAAAAATTTATGAAAATGTTTTTCTCTTAAACTTGACAAGGATATTTCCTTGCTCTTACGTATCCTCGAGTCTAATGATAAATCAAAATCCAAGTTATGTCATTTTTTAGAAAAATTTTGGGATTGATTAATTTTAATTAAAACATTTTTTTATGGATACATGAAAGAAAGTCAATCATTTTATTTTTGAAAAGATAAAGATTACTAAGTTGTCATGATTCTAGTTTTCCAACATAAGGTTCTAATAATAACCAAAGAATAAGTGGATTCAAAATAATTATCATTAACAACCTTTTTTTTTATAATTTAGAAAAGTTATAAATTTTCAGGTTGTCATGGCTTATATAATTTAAAAAACATAAGGTTTTTGCGATAACAAAACAAGAAATAAATTCAAAATAGTTATCACTTACAAGTGATTTTTTATAAAATATTTAATTTTAATAAGATAATAATTAAATTATTTTGTAAGAATTAAATTTAAGAATAATTAAACACTACAAGAAAAATGTTAATTAGCGTCATCTATCGATGCCAATTAATGAAAACCGACGCTAAATGTGACTTTGTGTTGGCCACAATCAAAGTAATCAGTAGTGTCAACTTTTTTGGCCAACACTAACTTAGTGTCAGCTTGGAAGCTATGTCAAATTAAAAAAAGTCGACGCTAAATAGACAAGACAAATAAAAAAAAGGTTGTTATTGATAGTTTGACTTTGTCGCTGAGGCGATGCCTCTACTGGCTCATCGCACTCCACTGCTTCCCCTTCTTTCCTCATATTTTCTCTCTCCTCCTTTCTATCGCTCTTCCTTTCTCTCTCTCCATTGCTTTCCCCTTCACCATGCAACACGTTTTGTCATCGCCGCCGTCAAAGGTGATTTTGGCAAACCACCACCTGCTAGAACCACCACCTCCAAAACTCACCACCCATCAACACAACTCACCCCATTCTCATACTTTACCCCTATGCACCTCGACCACCACACACAAGCATTTTGTTGACATCTCCAGCAAGTTCTTTGGCTCTAACAAGTGCCCTCCTTCTCACCTTCTCTATTTAAACAAGTTAGAACAAAAACAAAAACAAATCAAAATTTGAAGATAAAAGAAAAAGCTAATAGATATATGAATGAATGGAGGGAGGAAGAAAGTGAAGGGGGTAAGAGGGGAAGAGGACAAAAGTGGGTTTGGGGGATTAAGAAAAAGAAAAGAAGGGTTTGAAATAGGGAAGAAGAAGAAGAGGTGGGGGAGGGTTTTCGTTTTTGTGTTCATACTAGCCGACATTATATTGGACACTATGTTTGAAATTAGCCGATGCTATTTAATTTAATATTAAAAAATTAAACAAAATGAGATTTGAAAGGTTACGTCCACATAGCGTCAAACATTTAGCGTTAGCCAAAGTGTTTACGTAGTGTATAAGTTCAACATTTATTATTTATTTATTATTAATTTCTTAGCCATTAAATGTAGTGTTAACTTGGCCAATGCTAAGATTAAAATCTTGGTTAGTGTTGGCTTAGTCGATGCTAAAGCTGTCACTAAGTTCAAAGTTTGCATCGGTCAAGTCCGGCACTACATATTTAAATATTTAAAAATTAAAAAATAGAATTCAAAAGGTTGCATCCAAGTAGCTTCAGTCAACTTGACGCTAGTAGGGTGGATGTTGAGCTGATACTAACATTTTGACTCTAATCGCCCATTTTTTTGTAGTGAAATTTGGGTAAATTTTATTTTTATTTCTTATTTAAACTATTTAGCATTCTCCTTGTGTAAATTATTTAAATTTTAGTATTACTAGTTTAATATAAATAATTTCTATGGATAATACATAAAAAAAATTATACATATAATAATATTTATAAATATTTTATTATAATTTTTTTGTATATAATTAAGATAATTTTTAAAAATTAATTTAATCAAAATATAAGTTCGAATAAATTTTCTTGTAAAATATTTTTCATAAATTTTTAATTTATAAATAAGTTGGTGTGATTATTAATATTTTTTAATTAACTTTAACATCATGTAATTTTCATTCTCTCCACTTTGGATTTTTTTTACAATTTTTACTACAACATTTCTTGAATGTTTCATCAACAATATTCTTAAATAGTTTGTCAATTAATGGGTAGACGATGTTTAAAGAATTAAAAAATAAAAGGTATTTAAAAGTATAGTGTTTAGTATATTAAAAAATTAAAGCAATATATTTTATAAAATAATTTTATTTTAAAATTATATTATGTATACTAAAAATATTTATTACTATTTTTTGTTATTTAATTTGATTATTTATCACAATTAATAAGAAAGTGTTTAAAAAATTTATATGATTATATTGAATTAGCTAACTAGGGTATTGTAGTCTTTTTACATAATTAATTTTTTTTAATTTGAAAAAGTTAGATTTCCACATCTCCACATGGAAACAATTTTATGAAAAATATGAGTCAAAAACATTCCTAAAACCAATGCTTGTCGGAATTTTTTTAATATAAATTATATACCAAAAATGGAAACTAAAAAATTTTCATATATCGAAACTCACCATAATGGAATGATGATAGGCAACCCCCGGAACGCGGGCAAGAAAAAAACAAAGATGTGACTTGTTGAATTAGATTATGTGGTTTTAGATATTGAGTTTAATTGTTGTGCACTGTTAGTGTAAACAATTTTATACCGTCAATCAATCAAAAATCAACTTTAGTGTGACATTTAGGATAGTTATTATCAAAGTCAATAAACTTATTATACATGATGGGTTATGATCGGATGACAACGTAAAACTGTTTTACATTGTCAGTGTATAGTCTAATTTCTCTTAGATATTTTGGGTACAAATTAAGATTTTGGTCAGTTATAATATGTGGTGTATATACTATAAACATTGCATTGCGCGGTTAATATTTGCTCACCCCTTTCAGTATCATCGATCTGCACGATGTTAACTAGTAACAAGTCGATGCATATAGACAATAATGTTTTGCACCTACACAATGTCGCGCCCATGCTATCCTTTATATAGAATCACGTGCTTCTTGTATGGAGTTATTAGTTATATACGTTGTTCTTATAATTAACATTTCGTGGACAAAAGTTTCTAATATGAATTTGAAATTCAACGCCTTTAAGGATAAACCGCGTCTTTTAATTGATAGGAAAGACGTAGATATGAAGTTGGTGGATCAATCAAATTTCCATTGGTTTATGCAAATTTTTATTGGGTTTATATATTTATGGGTAAAATATGTTTTTGGTCCCTCTAAAATTTTTTAAATTTGGTTTTAGTTCCTCAAAAAAATTTCATCTTATTTTAGTCCATCTAATTTGAAAATGCATCACTCAAGGTAATATTTAATAATGGTTATAAAATGTTATTTAAATCATTTTAAGGACTAAAAGTGGTGTATTTTCAAATTGAAAAGACCAAAATAGGACAAAAAAAATTTGAGAGACTAAAATCGAATTTAAGAAATTTTAAAGAGATCTAAAACATATTTTACCCTATATTTATTTTTAAAAAGGGAAATGCTCAACGTTACGAAAGTTTGTGGACGAAATTATGTACGAAAGATGAGTGGCAAATTAGTGATTTCCGTGCCATTCCACAATTATTTATTTTTCTTTATTTTGTTAAAAAACCAATAGAATCATCTCCAGCCTAATTTCGTCTCATTTGTGCAAAAACAATTCGTAGCATTTCTCTTTTATAAATAATTACAAAATCGCCTCGTTGAGTTCCCTTTTTTTAATATCATATGTTGGAATCATATGAAAAAAGAAACTCAAGTTAGTAATTTCAAAGGAAATATAGGATTAAAGTGGTAATGCATGTCATGAAATTCAACCTTATTTTGTGTCTGTCAAGCATTTTCAAGCTTAGATTAAGTTGCTGTTAACCATGTGATAAGTGAGGCAAATTAATCATTAATTGAATTTTCTTAACAAAGAAAGGATCACCATGTGATGAATAATGACCAGACATTTAAAACATGTAACGACCAACTAATATCTCTCAAACTCGAAGCATTTTGGAAATAGATCAATCACATTCATATATAATAGCATTTACCACTTATCATTTCCCTCAAGGTTCGAGAAGACTAGATCACATGAAGATCATAGGCTTAAGATTTGGATAAGTCATAGTACTATAGATCTGAGTGCAGTGCCGCTTGCTGATATATAAAAGAGAAATTTTATTTGTATAACAATTTATACATCAATAATTTTTTTTATCTATCTCTCTCTTGCACATCATTTACTATATCTCATAATGATAAAAAGAGATAGACACAAAAAGTGTTATTGTACAAATTATTGTACATAGATCATATCTCTATCTCTATATGAAAGGTGTTGCTGCCTTAAGGTCATACTTGTCTTTTTCATTTTGTTTTGGTTTTCCTTTTTGTTTCCTGTGTCTTTCATTTTTTTATGCAACGTACCTAAAAAATGAACTCTTCCCAAATATACCAATGCTATCTATTGACTACTGCAACTTGCGGAAACTAGAAAGGATTTTACAATGATTCAGTACTGAGGGGATTAAAACCCATTACTACTAAATCACGAAGCAAAATTATAATGTGTGGTTCATGCATCTTCTATATATATACAAAAGAAACATATATAAATTTCAAGGTGACATGTAATTAACAATTTTTAATTAAGTATCACACCACATGATTAATTTATTTGATACTAATTCTAATTTAGCTAATTAAGAATGTAGCATTGTGTGAACAAAGGGTGATTCAAATAATAACCAAGTTTGAGTTTAAAGAGCATTTGCAATGTAAGTGATATAAATGGAAAAAAAAAAATGCTTAATTACATTGGTCTTTTTTTTTTTTTGTACAAACCACATGTATCTTTCACTGGAAACAATTTTGCTTGAGTTGGGTAAGGTTACTATGGACGACAAAGATATTCCTTTGAGTATTTAATGCAGCTGCATATCTAAGACTCGAACTTAAAATTACTAAATTGCATTGGTCCCTTTAATTTAGATTCCGTGTGATTTTAGTGTTTTAGCTAATTAAGTTCCTTTATTTTTTTAAAGTAAATTTGGTTTTTATGTCAATTTTCTTTATCTAAAACCCTCAAATTCTTATTTTTTATCCAAATATTTCGAAGATGATATAATGAATTTAGAATACGGAATAATTTTAAGTTTAGAAATTAAAAATTTAGTAAAAAATTAATGATATTTGAAGAATTTTGTAGAATGTAATCAAGAATAAGGTTTGAAGAGGAAAAAAGTTTGAGATGTTTTTATTTTAGGTGAAATCTGATGTTTTTGTTGGTGAGTTGAGTAAAAGAAGCTTTAAAATAATTTAATTGATTTTATGAAAATTTACTAAAAATAAAAGTTTGATAGTTTTATGTAGAAAAATTGGCAGAAAGACTGAATTTGCGTAATTTTAAAAGTAGAGAAATTTAGTTTACTTTAAAAAATGAGGGACCAAAATTATTTGTAATCCAAATTAACTAAAAATACCAAAAATGCAATTAAGTAAAAAAAAAAGAAACATTTATGGAGGGATTTCGAAATTAAGACAACCTTAATATTCCGCAGGAAGATTATTTTCATATCCGAAGTCTGGAAAAAACTTATAAATAAAAAAATAAAACGACGTGTCATTTTGGTGTATTAGAGGATGGCAAATGTTGTGACTTTGGAGGTTGTTTTGGTAGATGTCAAATTTTGGTATGGTATACCATATTTAATGTATAGCTGTATACATTTCTAAGTCAATATTAATTTCCTCACTCAGGTGCTTGCACGTTAACTAATATCAACTAACTAATATTAGCAAGTCAAGAAAAAGACAGAGAAGTGACGTCTTGCACTATGCATTGAATGGGGACTTGGATCACCGACAACAGTTATTCAGCCCCATGCTACCGTTCATATACAATCAATCACAGCAAATTCTAGGTGGTTCACCTCTCCAAATCGTTATATGAATAAATAAAAAAATAACGGTTAAGATTTGTTGATTTAATTAATAATTTCAATTGTTGATTTTTTTTTATTCATATATCTAACTATTTAAAAAGGTAGTCTACCAATAAACCATTTGATATGTTTTTTTACTGTAGAAGCCCAACTTTTATATCAAATTATATTATTCTTAATCATTTCATGGGCAAACATTTTTTTCATATGGAGAGTTTCAATTCAATCTTTTTTGGAGAGGAAAAAAATTACATCTTTTAATTGAGAGAAATGCCTTAGATGTTGGTGAGATAAATCAAGGTTACAACTACATCGAGTCTTTTAAGCAATTTCTCATCCTAATATTGTTAATTGACCTTCAGTTACAAGGGTAAGTAAATGAAATAAACAACATAAATAGACGCGCCTTGTTCCCAATTCCATCCTGGAAAATCAGTTTACCAAACTTAATATTGACTCCCATTGCTATACCATGATTTAATCACACTCGTAAAACAAAAAATATTCATACGTACGCAAATGTATTTAATTCGTTAGCAACATGGCATCTATGTTTTCTGAAAAAGATGCTTTATATAAGATGTATTGCTCCGTTAGCTAGAAATAAGACTAGCTAAACTGGAGTATTTATCAAAAAGCGCTTAAGCTTCTTACGAGACTGACTATTGAAAAATTTCTTTTTTGATAATTTTTTTTAATTTAACTAACATTTTAACTTATACAAATACATGAAGTAAATATTTTTCTATATACAATCATTTATTTATATAAATTAAAATCACTTTATTATATTTCTTCAATGAGTCAAATTTATATAAAAATATAAAATAACATGTAATTTGATTTAAATTTGAAGATAATAATATAATTATAATAATATTTTAAATACAATAGTATTTGATAGAACTTAAAATAAAATAGGATTTAATTTGATTTTAAATATAATAGCATACTAATAATAACAATAATTAATACAATTTAATTTAAAAAAAATTATAATTTATAATTTAAAATAAAATATAATTTAAATTTAAATTTGAAAATAATAACATACTCATCACCATCATTATTATCATCATCATCATCATAATACTAATAAT
The DNA here is from genome assembly GCA_004329165.1 of Spatholobus suberectus. NCBI lineage: Eukaryota > Viridiplantae > Streptophyta > Magnoliopsida > Fabales > Fabaceae > Spatholobus > Spatholobus suberectus. The sequence goes on along the minus strand of CM014729.1, from coordinate 34,689,763 downwards.
CATAATATTATTAATATTAATAATAATAATAATTTAAAATTGAAAGAAATGTAAAATCTTACAAAAAAAAAACAACACTTGTGTGTGAAGATCACCATTAGTGAGTAAAGAAAAAGAATATAAGAAGTGAATTAGTTGAAAAAGTTGGGAAAGTGGGATTCACTCTCCAAAGTGAGTACTCAATTTGAGCCAATGTTTTAATTTGGGCTTAAAACTATTTTAGAGTTAAAACTTAAAATAAGAATTTTAAAAGTAAATTATAAGTTGTTTAATAGTTTTGAATGGAAAAGATTGTTAAACTAATTTTTTTCATTGTTTTTGACCCAAATCAATTAGTTTAGAATAAAGAGAGAGAGGAATGCTAAGGTATGTACAGTTAGTTTTGTTTTTTTTAAAGCTACTTCTCTTTTTTCTTTTACAAAAATAAGCTCCTTAATTTTTAAAGATTTTTTCTTCAAATGTGCTTGGCCGCACTTTTTTTAAAGGGAAGAAAAGTTAAAAAAAAAAAAAAAAAAGTCAAACACTACCTTATAACCTTGTATAAGTAGTTCAAGAAAATTCTATATATATCAAATCACGTAATATATTGCACCATATATAGTGGGCATATCTAAGAAAAATATTTTTTATAAGAAGGTGAAAGAGGAGTAATCTTGATAATTAAATATTACATAAGTGATTAAGTTATATTTTCCTCAAAGATTTCATAATTATTCAAAAAATAACGCACATTTATGTTATATTCTTAATTATCTATATAAAATTGAATGTTTAAAAATTCACTTCCTCTTATTTTAGAATTGATAATTGTTTCCACAAATTAATACAAATCTTTTCAGCATGATTTGTTTTCGCTCACACATTTCTTAAAAAATTTCTCAATAAATCACTCATTCTCATAATTTCCTCATATCAAGCACACTTAACCTCAATTCTTAAATTATGGGTTATTAAAAAGAATAGTTTCTAGATTCCTCTAATTCGAATGTGTATTTAGTTTATTTATGTATTCCTTCCGCTAAAAGTTTGTTAGGAATCTTTTTTGTCTATACCTCATCCACTTTTTTACACCAATTATCGTTCTTCACCTTGTCAACACCTAGAATATCACAAAACACTTCTCCCAAAAGATATACCTACATTATTAGGTTGATAAATGTAGCAGAAGAAATCACCCGTTCATTTACAGTTGTATATTTCTTTTGGTACATTTATAGTTGTATATTTGTTAATATTAAATCACTTAATCATATTGATTGCTTATAAAAAAAATACGAAATAATTATGTTACTTGATAATAAACAATATTTATTTTTAACGATGTATAAAATTTCTGATCTTTGTTTGTAAAATTGTCTTCACTTCACATTGCATCTCTAGCATCCAACTCTAACATCCAACTCTAACTCTCTGAAACTTACTTCCTGTTTGGTAGCATAAAAATATAGTAGAAATTAGGGTAAGAGGAAAAAAAATAGGGAGATGAAAAATAAGTTTATGTGTTTGGTAGTGTAGAAATAAGGAGGGGAGAGAAGAAGAAAGAAGTGGGGCCTACCACTGTTCATTTCCGTTCAAAAATGGGTGGAAATAGTGTGAAAATAGTTGTTGGGGTAGGAGTTGAACAAAATACCCACACAAAAAAAAACCCTTTGATAGCTACCCAAAAACGTCATTCGCAGAGGTGAGAAACAAATCTCGATCTACAGCAACCAGGCAATAATAGACTATTGAAAATAGATAGTAGATTATTGTAGTCTAATTTGCCGACTGACACCTCACATTAGTCTATTATTGTTTTATGATAGTCTACTATTAGAGTCTCATTTGTTCTAGACTACACAGGAGAAAAAAAGGAAAGGCAATATTAATATAATTTCTTTCCTCTCTTTTAACTTAAACTAAACAACCATACAATAACTCACATTTCTACTTTATTTCTTATTCATTTTTCTCATTTTTATTTCTCTCTAACCTATTTCTCTCCACTCTATTTCTTTTCTTGCTACCAAATAGAGGATTAAAGAGAAAGGTTGAAGATAAGGCAACGTGGTTCATGGTTCATGCACCTAATCACCATGGAAGCATGTTTGCGAGGGTTTTTGTGATAAGCTTTAATATTTAAATCGATCACTGTCAGTCTGTTTGTACTAGACATAACTAAGTGAACCTATGTTGGACATTGCAGAGTGGGCTGTAATGCTGGAGGCTCTAAACGAAATGGGCAAAAGGTGATGCGTGGTCCTATTCTCCGATTCCGGTGGACCTTTTTCAAAGTAACGCATGTGAACAGCAACTGGATCATTCATTAGAGTTTGCACCATTTATTCACACCAAAAAATTCACGATCGTACGTGTCGTGTGCAACTGCATAATCTCATTGATTACCTTCCTTTCCGTTTGGGTTTCTTCTCTATTTTCCTAAGCAAATAAAAAAAAAGAAGAAAAAGGTATGGATTTTTATTTAGAATAAAATTCAATTAAAACTAGTATTTTATCCTTTAAATTGTATTGGATAAAATTTTATTTTTATATAATTAAATTAAAATTTATAATAAATAAATATTTTTAAATATATAAATTATATTACAATTAAAATTCATTATAAATAAATATATTTTGAATATATAAATTATATTTTGAATTTATAATGAACAATTTAAATTGTCATACAAGATAGTCTTTAACTATTGACAATTTCTTTTAAAAAATTATTAAAATTCAATTTAGAAATAGGGATAAAAAAAAGAGGCTAAATTTAAGGGAAAGATGATTAAGAAGATAATATATATATATATATATATATAAGTAAAAAGATGATAGTTTGATATGATTGAGAAGAAATACTTTTGACTAGTTGTGGAGATAGTGTGTGAAATACACATCCAAAAAAGAGAATATTGATAATGTCTAAAAGAGAAAGTGAGGAGAGTCATGAGAATATCACTCTCAAAGTTGTATATTCTAATCTATAAAATAGGACTAGATACATTTTTAGTGCAATAATTGCTTATACTATTATCTAATTATGAATTAATATAACATTAAAAATTATTGACTTTTATGATAATTAATTACTTTAAAATTCATACTTAAAATAATAATTACACAAATTGTATATAAAAAATAAACTATTAGATTAATTATATTTTTAATATCTATATTTAATTTATGTATACATTTTTATCCTCTTAATTCTAATTACTTCCTAGGGTATATGACCCGTGCGATGCACGAGTGTTTATAGGGAGTGTGATTTTTTGTATGACTAAAAAGGTATATTGAAATTTTCATATTGCTAAAAAAAGATTTCATGTATATCAATTAAAAATTATGCAATAAGACACGTAATTAGTATATATTGCCATAGAAGAATAATATATGAATTGCACATGAATTTATTCATTAATAAGAAAAACTACAAGATAACTAAATTCATTTATTTTGCAATACAACTATAAAATTTGATCATGATGTTAGATATGCAAAATTTATAAATAAAGTATGTAGTCATCATAATATGTATACATACAACATAACAAAATTGTACATTTAATTAAATAACATGTACCACAAAAATAAAAATGACATTCTACCCAAAAACAAAGTTCTTTGATTAATGATCCTAACATAAATGGTGTTGGGATCATTTTTATATTTTTACAAAATAAATAATATTTTCTTCTATATAGCCTTTAGCATTACTCAAAATTTTTCTATCTACTTGTGAAGTAGCACTCATATTCTTTGTCCTTTGTTGCCATTTAAGGATGCAAGACTACCTTTTATTGCTTTCATACTACAACACACATTCTACATTGGGTAAGGAATGTCACAATAGTAAAATTAACTAACAAAAACGGTAACATTTATATCATAGTATTGTAAGTTACTTAAATTAAATAATGATTTTTACCTACGAAATAATAACAAATGTTATATTTAATTATAAGTTACATAATGATGAAACTCTAACGTGGTATGTTATCAACAGTTTGTTTGCAAATTAATCAAAACCTCCATTATCAATTGCAATAACATTGTTTTCTTTCTTATTATTTACTAACATTTGACTTGTGGAAGCTTCTTAACCTAGTTTAAATAAACGAAAAGACTTTTAACATTTTACTTTAAATTTTGCAAGATCAAAGTAGTACATTTAATTCATTCTCCTTCATAAAGTTAGTATATTATTTTTATTTGACACCATCCTTTACTCAAATACATATGACCTATATTTTTGAATATTTAGACTTCAATTTAGTTGTCAACATGATCAATAAGCATGACATGATTTGAAATTTTGTGATAAAACTCCCTTGGAAACACCTATGCCATCCTTTTTACACAATATTTGTAAATAAATTATCAAATAATTGTTTACTTTTTCTATAAGATAAATGTACATAAATAAGTAATTCAATTATGTAAATAAATATGTTTCCATATATTAAATAATATTAATAAATTATGCAAGATTTTTTACTTTCTTTTTATAAGATACATGTACATAAAAAATAAGAGAAAATATGTTATGCATTGACAATGTGAATTAGTTTTATACTCTTATCGAATCATAAGCCACCATGTATGGTAAGCTTGTTGACTTTTACAATAAATACCTTAAAAGTCATACTAATGGTAATTTCTGATTAGTAGACAGTGTAAGTTTTTACATTAACAAGGCATAGTCATTAAACTCAAAAAATCATTAAAAATCACATGCATTAATTACAACAAATTCTTAGTAATCTAATAAATTAGTTAAACATTTTCATCCTTTGTTAATAAAATATCAATAATGAAAATACTACTACTACTACTACTACTACTACTAATAATAATAATAATAATAATAATAATAATAATAATATCAATAATAATATTTATAATGATTATTAAACAATTGCCAATCATAAGGAATAAAATATTAAATATTTAATAAAAGTATTAAATAAATAATAATACACCATAATATAATAATATTCAAACACCGGTATTGTTAATTATAACTCACACCTTGTTTTAATTTAAAATTAGAGTATATAAATCACTTAAATTTCTTATAACCGTTTTTTAAATTAAATCAACTACCCTACATGTATTATCAGAAGACCATAATTGTAATATTAACTATATACAATTTTGGAGAAAGTTCAAACCCAAATAAGAATGGAAATAAAGACATAATTAAAAGGGTAAAAATTTTATATTTTTACTACCATTGAAACAAGAAATATAAAAAAATAAGGTCCCGTTTATTTCTATTTTTATTTTTTGTTTTTACTTTTTAAGTACAAAATTGCCACCTTATTTTAATATACTTTCTATTTTCAAATATTTGTACAGGAAATAATAAAAACAACTTTGAAACAGAAAACATATTGAAAACAAAGTAACAATTTTGTAATTAAAAAATAAAAATAGAAAATAAAAATAGGAAATGAAAACAGAAGTAAGTGGACCTTAATTATTTTTATAAATATAATATAAATGTGTTATAATATAGTGATATAAATATTTGTTAAATCAAAGGACGATCTATAGTCCTTACAATTTTAATGACAACAAACAAAATGTAAGAATTTTGTTTATATATAATAAGATTGAAAAATGTGTTTTTTTCATCCTATATAGGTCCTTATTTGAACGTCATAAATCCATTTAGCAAGAGTTTGCATCTGTTCAATTACTTTGTTTGCATCATCCTAGAAGATGGTACGTCCACAAAAAGAATATGATAAACTTATCATATAAGCTTTGAAGCATATTGAAAAGCTACATATGTTTTGTCCTTGAAACAATTAATGTAAAACCATTAGATCTATCAACTTTATAAAAAGGCATGCAAAAAGATAATAGTAGACAAGACAACAAAGGATGACAATGTACTATGTCTGAAAAGCATATATTATCTCTTGCTATATGATGTTAGTACAATGAAGGAAAGATAAGTATCATGCTTTATCAAATCTTATGTAACCAATTAGTCAAAGCATTAAATGCAACATTAAATGCACTAACATTCCAATCTAGAAGAACCAAATAAAGAAGCCTTCAACAATTCTCAATAAATATTAAACAATGGGTCTTGCTAAAGGCATTGGTTAAGGAATCAATAAATAGAAAGTTTTTATTGAAAGTGTTGCAATGAAAATCATGAGGGAGTGTACTGTTACACTTTCAAATAAATTTTTTTATTTTTAATTCCTTAACTAATGCCCATTTTCCTTAAACAATAGACAAACACAAGAAATAAATTATTAAAGATTTAATAAAATAAATAAATAAATAATAATAATCATAACAATAATATTCAAATATTGGTTGTTATAGCTCACGACTAGTTTACCACTGAGTTCATGGATTAATTGACACGAGATTGTTTTAGCTTAATTAGTAATTTCGAATTCGAGTCCTAAGTATGCAGTTATGTTAAATGCTTGCATAGTGATCTTACCCAACTTGAATAAAATTGTCTTCTCTAAAAGATACCTATAGTCTCTACCAAAAAAATAGCTCACAACTTGTTTTAATTTAGAAATAGAGTATATAAAACGCTTAAATTTATTATAACTATTTTTTTACATTAAATCAACTACCCTATAGATATTATTGGAAGACAAATTTATAATTCTAATCCTCTCTCTCTCTCTCTCTCTCTCTCTTTATATATATATATATATATATATATATATATATTAGAATAGTTATCTTGAATGAGAAGGTTTTTAGTAGCTATTCTTCAATAAGAGCGTTTTTAACTGTCATTCTTCAATGAGAGTGTTTTTAAGGATTTTTTTAACTTCTTATCTGTTTCAATCTATCATTTTTAATATCTTTAGTTTTAAATTAAATTTCAATATTTTTTAAAAGAAATTATCAATAATTAAAAATTAACATTATATTACAATAATCCTTATATATATATATATATATATATATATAAATGTGTAAAATTATCTGCTTCCTTAGGCCTCCACTCTCTCCACTCTCTATCACATTCACTTTCATTTGAATATTCTTCTTTCATGAAGAGGTGAATTTCACTCTCCTAACATGTATTTAGTATATCCTCTTATGCTTTTAATATCAACTGAATGGTCTAACAAGTTGTAACTGAATATCATAAACTAATTTCAAACATATATATTTTATTTTCAAAATTCAAATATGTTCTAAATATGCATCTGATATACCTCTTATGCTTTTAATATCAACCAAACGGTTTAACAAGCTGTAACTGAATATCAAAAATCAATTTCAAATATATATATATATATATATATATATATATATATATATATATATTATATTCAAAATTCAAATACGCTCTTAACATGTATATGATATCCCTTCAAGAACGTTTTTAGCTTTTCTTTTTTGACGAGGGTGTTTTTAGGAAATTTTCTTAACTTCTTATCTCTTTTAATATATTATTTTCAATATTTTTAGTTTTAATTTAAATTTAAATTTAAAAAAAATGATCAATAATTAAAATAAATATTGTATCACAATATAAAGTATTTATCATATATCTAAAATATAATTTATATGTTCTAAAATATTTATTTTTTTACAAATTTTAATTATAATATAATTTATATATTTAGAAGTATTTATTTGTTATAAATTTTAATTATATAAAATAAACATTTATTTTGTACAATGCACATGCTAACATACTAGTTATTTATTATAAATTTAAAATATAATTTATATATTGAAAAATATTAATTTATTACAAATTATAATTATAATTTAATTTATATATTTAGAAGTATTTGTTTTTATAAATTTAAGTTATATAAAATAAATATTTATTCTGTACAATGCATAGGTTAAAATACTAGTTACTTATACTTTTGGAAAAGCTCCAAACTTGGATAGGAGTGAAAATAATGACATAATTAAACGAGTAAAAATTTTATTTTTTCACTACAATTAAAACATGAATATTAAAAAATAATCATTTTTATAAATATAATATAAAAGTGTTATACTACACTAATATAAATATTTATTTATTTAATTTGAATATTAAAAATAAAATGACTAGATGAATTCAAATTGTTTAGCCTTTTATTTTTACATTAAAACAAAAATATAAAAAAATAATTTTCTTATAACATGACTTTATTACTCAATTTAGAATTTAAAATTATAAATAAATATGTCAATTTATAAATATTTAATCTTTAATTAAACTATGTAAAATAATAATAAGTGTATTTTAAAAAATACAATTATAAAAATCTTGTCAATATTGATGATAAATGTTAAAAAAATTAATTACAACAAATAAACAAATGTTAGAAATATTCTCAAGGTTGGAGTACTTTTTGAAAAAAAAAAATCATTAATTACAAAGCATAACACAATATGTTTAGTTAAAAAGATTACTTGAATTTGTGTAATCACTATTGAAAACAATAGATACAAAGTATTAATTCTGAATAAATTAATAAAATGACTAAACCTATTGTGACATAGAAATCATTTAATTGCCCTTACACGTACGACAATCCTAGATTACATTACTTATATGTGTGTGTGTGTATGTATGTATGTATATATATATATATGTATATATATATATATATATATATATATATATATATATATAATGTATCAAATGAGAAGGCCTTTTTTATATAAGAGAGGGAGAAATGAATATTAATTATTAAATTTTGTCATGAATAGTTAAGATTAAAACATACAAAGTCATGTGAGTTTTTTAAAAAGTCACATGACTTTTTAAGTGGTTACATAACTTTAAATCATGACCATCTATGTATGGTTGTAAGGCCCAAATTTACTCCTTTCATTCTCATATAAAGATGACCATCTCACTAGATATGTCCCTATATATATATATTCCTAATTTTTAAAATTAAATTTCTCCCCTCATATTTCATCTAATAATTAACATAAATAATATAGGTATATAATGTGATATAATTTATATAAATTCAAAAAATATATATAAAATATTTAACTAAGTAAAAAGGCTATAATTATATTTTATATTTTTATTTTTTTCTTTATCAATTTATATAAATTAATATTACACCACACTTTTTTTATGTTCTCTTTAATCGTTGAGATTAATTTCAAAAATTTTAAAACTATAAATGTTAAATACAAATAATTAGAATTAAGAGATTAAAATCAAAAATAGAATGAAATATATATTTAAAAACTAATTCAACGGTTAATTTGCTTTTTGGGGGGTAAGCAAGAATTTGCAATTCACTCGCAACCCACCTAACCCTGTATGAAAAAATGTAGTTCGAGAAGATATATTCGGGTTTCGGATTAAATAAAATAAAAATATCATTTTACAACATGGTTAATGTCATGCCGGTGTGGGTTGAAAAAAATAGTTTCGTTAGAACCCGCACGGCCGCACCGGACCAAATACAGAAGTAAACAAAATTACAGCTAGCTCGCACGTTATTCCTTCATTCAAATTCAAAAATTACAATTTACATCGTTAATTATTACAAGTTTAGATTTGGCTCAGAGATTCAAAAGTGACCTTGGGCATGGCGTTACTCTCCCTTATGCACCGCTCTCTCGTAGAACTCATAAGTCACTTGCCTAGCTTCACTTTCACATTGGGAATCTAACAGGTAGTATCACCTTGCCTGGGTTAAGATTATCCGTATTGACATTTTCACTGTATGATATTTTAACTACTCAAATTATTTAATTCATATTATAAAAAAAGAAAACAAGTTATGTACTGACAATATAAAATAGTTTTATACTGTCATTTAATTACAAATTATTATTTATTATAAGTTTGTTGACTTTTATAATAAATATTTTAAAATTCATATCAATAATAATTTCTGATTGATTGACAATATAAAACTTTTTATACTGATAGTATATAACTATTAAAGTCTTAAAAATAATATTATAAAATCATATTTAAAAGTTATAAATGGTTGAGATAAATTCACACGATCCTCTTACGTTAAATTCTACTGTGGAAGATCCTTTTCGCACCTTGTCTCAAAACTCAAAAGTCACCTTGTGCTGTGTCCTTGTCATTTTCTCTCTCACGCTCTTAATTCTTATGATCCATTAAAAGAACAAAACACCAATTCATACCTTCTTAAGTCTTAACCTTCCCTTCAAGTAATCATTAGAGGGAGTCCCACCTCCTCAAGACCTTCAACCCCTCTGTTCCAGGAGCTACCCCGTTCGCATCTAATCCTCCTACACATGGGCGTATATGCATGCTTGAGGAACTCACCCATCTGAACCTTCCCTAGATCTAAGCCTCGTCAGTCAATCGTACCTCTGCCTTGGAGGAGGTGGAGCACCTGGAAGCTTGAAACGGCCATTAAAAATGCTCAAATAAGCGTTCATTCTGTGTTTCTAGAAAAACAATAAAAGGTTGTTCATTCTTCATTCAAACTCGTGCATACCCACCCGATCTATACGTGACCCGTTCGACCCACACCTAACGTAACCGATGACACAAACGGACGACATTGGACTAAATTAGGAGTTAGCCGATCTGTTTTGAATTTTTCAGTCGGAATCCGACCATAACTGACTGATGCCTACCCCTAGTTTTTTGATACACTGATGGGTGATTGGTTTTTCTCATTCATCATGTCCATCCATCTATCAATATCAAAAGGAATGATTTTTTCACTATCCTTTTTTGTTTTTGGATAGGTATTTTATAGATATAGTCTCAATTTAACGGTTAACCAAATTTATAATTGATCCAGTCAAGTTTATCTATAACTAGAATGTACAAGTGGGAACCAACAGGGGTTCGGTTTAGCATAAGGGTCTTCCATAACGTGGTGAATTAAGATTTGAATTCCTATTGAAAGAAGAGCTCATATTTAATTAGTGTCCAATCGTGCCTCAAACAATATTGCTTGTGGAAAACAAAAAAAAAAAAGCTCATATTTATCAAAGTATGTACGGGTTTAAGTTGAGTAGGAATATTTTGGATGACAAAGCTCTCCCTCTAAGTATTTAACGTAATTGCATACACAAGACTCAAACTTGAGACCACTAGTTAAGATGGAACAACCCCGCACCAGTTGATCCGCACACTCGGTGGTGGATTGACTTTTATGTATGTAATAAAATGGTGTGTTAATATAATATATAATTTGATAAATCATTTAAATTATTAATAAAATTTATAAATATATTCGGAGAAAATAATGTTGCATTGATAGTGTAAAGAGATTTTACACTATTATCTAATCACAAACTATCATGTATGATAAGTTTGTTGACTTTTAGAATAACTACCTTACAAGTCATACTTATCATGATTTGTAATTAGTTGTGAGTGTAAAGTACATAAACATTAAATTCATATATTAATATGTATATAATTGTTTTAGCATGATAAAAAAAATTATTATTTTTTAACCAAAATAAATATTGATATAATGTGATTATTCTTAAATCATTCAAATAGATGAATAATTTATTTTCTTATTAGCATGATGTATTAAATATAAGACTTTAATGATCATGCACTGTCAGTGTAAAATTTTTTACACTGTCAACCAATTAGAATTCACCGTTAGTATGACTTCTAAAGCATTTATTATAAAAGTCAACAAACTTATAATAAATGATGGTTTGTGATTGGATGACAGTGTAAAACTACTTTACATTGTCAGTGCATAGCCTGTTTTCTCTAAATATAATTGAAAATCTTCAAAATAGAACAATGATTAATTAATCGTGAGTGCTAAAACTATGAAAAAAAATATTTTCATATTTTTACAATTTTTGACTAACTAAATTTAGTTGAAGACTTGTATAATTAATCATTATTATTATTAATTAATTATGAGTGGTAATACCATAATGATTGTGAAATGCTACAGTGTTAACAATATGGTTGCGGTATGTTTCAAAAGTTTCAAAAATATAAATTTTGTTGCTGATAAAGTGTAATAAATATCCCTACAACAATTAATAATTTATTTATGTTGTAATAATTTCTTGTAATGTTTTTTTTCATATAGATTTGCATACAATAACATCTTTGTTTCTAAATTTCAAGAAAAAAAATAGTGTTATAAAAAATGGACTAGTCATCAACTCGATAAGAGTATTGGGTCAACGAGTCACACCGGTGAGTTACTGGTTGAACATATAAATTATAATAACATGAATAAATCACACACACACACACACACACACATATAAATGTATTATGTTTGTCTTATGCATAACAAAATATAAATGTACCTTAATGGAAGTCATGTTTCCCTCTCCTTAGAGGTATAAGGTTTAAATCTTGTTGTATTTTGTTTTGTATTTTCACTATGATTTGTGAGTGTAATGGAGTAGATATTTGTGTGTTTTATGAATTTATTTATGAGAAGTTTGAGAGACTCTACAGAAAATGTATGAGTAAGTGACAATGATAAATATGAAATTTCTTCAAAAATAGTTTTCTTCAAGCAAGATGCAAGGGAGGATGAGTGTGTCTCAACACTTAGATTCTTCGAGAATTTTTAGCTACGTCAAAATGACTAATCATGATTAGTGATCAAGAAGTTTGCTGAAGTAGTTTGAGTCTTTGACAATTACTCTCTCTAGTGAAACTTCTTCTTTAACTATGATTAATTTGACTATTTTCTTTAGGCAGAAGGTAAAGAAATATTTGAACAACAGTTTAAAAAGAAAAGACTAACACCATTTCTTTAGGTATAAGGTTAACAATGGTTTGAAAGAAAAGACTACACAAAAGAATATGTTTCAAAAAAAGAATTTATTCATTTACGTAATTTGAAATACAACAATCAAAGCATTATGATCAATTTAAAATTGCTTTCCTTCTAGATTAACTTGTTTAATTAGGTATGTAACTTTGTTTTAATTGAACCTATCAATCATTCTCACCTCTTTTTCCTAAGGAGAAGTGTAGGCATCAAAAAGGTCCTGTGTAGTGCTTGCCTTTCCACCTCTCTCAATATTGCAATCACTCTGACCTTTTATAGATCTAGATTCTCTAACTATACATCCTTTTTTGTTTTATTCTTTATAAAAAAATTTTAAAATGGTCTCTATAATATATTTTTTTTCATTTTAGTCTATGACATTAGTATGCTATTATTAAGTGTTGATGTGTAATTCTACTTTACATGTTGAGAAAAACTTTATGTAAGCCACCTTAACACTTAACAACACCAAACTAACATTAGAGACCAAAAAAAATAAAAAATAATAGAGGAATGTTTCAAAAAAATTATAATAACTAAAACAAAAGATGATAATATATTACAGGAATAAAAGCATGATTAAGTCTAAATTATATTACTCTATAATTTCAGTAATGTTCTCTCATTAAATTTAACGGAGATATCAAAAGATAATAGAAATTAAAAAATAATACCTTTTAAATTTAAAATAAGTAGAATAAATTTTTACTAAAATGATTACATTTTTCAAAGGATGTAATTACTAAAATGTACATCAATATTTTGACGTCTTTATTAATATGTCCCTTCTTATATAGAGAATTTATGTGATATCTTTAATATTTAATATTAACATTCTCAACGTGTAAAATGAATATTGTATTATTATTTTTTTGGGAGTTGGAATATATGAATGGACGGAACATTAATTACACACCTTGTTGAAACATCAGTGCATCCATATTTCTTTATTTGGGTTAGTCTTATTATAAAGGAGAGGCCAAAAGTGCGCCAGCAACACTTTATTTTTGCAAATTTCTTTTTTAGCTTTTTTAAAAATGTAAATCCAATAATCTACAAGATACTTCAATTATTCAATCATGTTTTTAGGTCCGAGTGCTTTCTTTACCTTTAATTAATATTAGGTCATATGTTAGAAGGTTCATGCGATTATATAATAATATAGTCCTTCGCGCGCCTTGTAAAATTCTTTTGACTTTCGATGTTACAAATATTTAGAAAAAAAAAAAAGAATATTTTCCGTATAAAATGCATCTAATATTTTTTGTTATTTTATTTTTTTTCCCGGTGTATGATGGATCAATCATGTCAATCATGTGCCCCTATCCGCACTTTCTCTCTCTCTCTCTCTCTTTTTGTCCACAACAAAGTTTGAGCTAAGACTTTGTGGAAACCACTTAAACTCCCCACTAGGTTAGCTAATCTGTCATTAATTGAAAAAAATTATTTTATTTGATCGCACTTAATTGAAAAAGGATTACAAGTCACGGTCCAAAAACGAAAAAGACAAAAAAAAAAAAAAGTAAACCGTGTTCAAATCATCATACGGTTTGTGTTGTTATTAAATTATCTATGACTATAATAGAGAAGATATTTTTTTGTTTTTATTTTTTATTGGACTATTATACTTTTTAATTAGTTTTTAAATTATCCATTACTTTATTCTTTAATTATTCTCTAAATTATTCATTTCACTCTCTCTTTTCTTTTCTTTTTTAAAAATGAAGAGAGGCGTACCTCTCTTTCCCCTAGTCTTTATTAATGTTTTTGTTAAAAAAAGTACCGATAAATCCTATTAACAAATTCTCCAAATATTCATTAATTGCTTAAAACAAAATATATAAAATAAAGAAATAAAAACATATATTTAATATTTTAAGAATTTAAACAACATTTCATACTTTTAATAATTATGCGGATATATTAAACTAATTCATTAGAAAGATATATAATCATTAAATAAAACTCTAGTTAAAGTAAAGACAAATAATATATAGATCATTGTGAATAGCTATTGCAAACATTTTATATAAAAATAGGAAAAGACAACCACACACATATATATACCCCCACCCAGTGCATGTCTTATTGGCTCTCTCCATAAATTCATTTCCGTTTCCTTATTTTCAGCACCAAAACCAAAGCTCCATCCAAAGCAGTGTACATACTTCTTTAACATCCCATTATTTCTCTCTCAATCTGCAGCTTCTTCTTCAAATTTGACCTCGCTTCTCACATCCTTTAACATTCTTCTTCTCTCTCAATCTTCTGGTTCTTCTTCGACATAGAGATGGTATGTGGTCTAATCTCTTGCTTTGTTTTCTTATATGCATATGCATATATGTTTCTATCTGTTTCATATGTTTAATTATCTTGGGCACATATATGATATACGTTTTTGTATGAATTGTGTTCCTTTCTGTGTTTATTCATTTTTTTCTCCCGAATGGATGGTTGTTTTTCGGCACCTAAAAAGGTGGTTTTACTCTTTGAACGACCAAATGAGTGGTATTCCGACGCATGCATATATATACACATATCTAATCACACATTCTCAGTTTCTGGACTTGGAAGCTAATCTATCATTATCATTATATAAATATAAATAGTATAAGGTTGTGTGGACGGAATATTTTACAATAATATATTGATTCTCTCTTCAAGGCATGCATGTGAATGCGAAAAAAAAAAAACAGAAAGTTGATGTTATATATTGTCCCTTAGTTCACGGGCATAATGCATCGGAATATTGTCAATTTCAAGTTGGTGACCCTATAGTTGAATGTATTTTGATTGGCTTTCTATACGTCCCTCACCTGCTAGGGAAAAGGATGTCATATCAAGTATCCTTGGCTGAATAATATTATTTTTATACAAATATCAACGATTATCTATGCAAGTTACATAATTTGTGTTTTTATCTTTTGTAAAATAATAACTGATCCTACATTATGAGCTTTTAAGAAAACCCCTCTACTGAAAAGAATATGAGTTCGTTATCAAGAATGTAAAACTCAAGAGTTTATGCAAACTCGTGGAACTTTCGTAAACTCGACTCAACTTGTAAACTTGTAAGAGTTTACGTAATATAAAAAAAATCTATTATTTACATATACACTTAACAAGATATTCTTATTAGAACAATAATTCAACATTTCAATTTCATAATAAAGCAAAATAACAAACCACAATAATAACATGTGATTTTACATTAGTAATAAATAAGATCAAATTGCATAAATGACCAAATTATATATAAATGCATAAAAACATAAGTTACTAAAATGAAAACATTTCATAAATGAGTTAATTTCTTCGTATCATTTGATAGTCCTCTAAAACACAGTCATTATGGGATCAATGGAAGCAAAAATTACATTCGATTTCAAACTCGTTAACTCACTTTTTGCCTTGAGAATTTATGTGAATTTATACAAGTTTATTGAGTTTAGCAAGAAAAGAGTTTGACAGCAACTTAACTCTTTTTGTCCACCTAGAATCGTAAAATTATAAGAGTTTAAGAATTAACTCGAGAGTTTAACAATTATGTTTGTTATATTTATAGGACATTAACTGTTTAGACCTTATTGTAAAACAAAATCCAAATTCTGATGTCTACAAAAAAGAATTTGACTTTGGCTTCTGATTTTTTGGTAGTATATGGGACACGGTTTAGACCTTAATTTGGCTATTACTTAGTATCGAGCGGTCTTCTCCGGCTTCGGTTTATGGTCAAATTTTGTCCGCTTGTAAGTTGGACTGTATTTGCAATTTGCAGGCCAAAGTGCATTGTACTCGTCGTTGCTTTTACTTTACATAAGAAAACTAAATTAAGATTTAAGAATGGTAGTTTATTTATAGGAAATGTCATCATGTACACGTGTGATACCTTTATGTAGTATTACATAATTTTTAACCATCACTCTATTTCTTTATCTTCGTGTCCCCAATTCGAATTGTACCGATGAGAATACAAATTTGAGAAACATGAATAAACACTTCTTAATTTATTTTATTTACTTATGGCTGTTAAAATTTTTGTATTTAGTCAATTAATGGAAACAAGGGAATTTTTTTTGCATCGAGTAATAATCATTCCTCATCGGTATCACCGAGTTTAAGCTCAGCATAACTTACTTTCAATAACGTGTGACCGTTTCTCTCTCTCTCTCTCTCTCTCTCTCTCTCTCTCTTTATTTCAAAAATTTTAATATGTATAATATTTTAATATTAACATAATTATTTTTATTTGAGGCTTAGATGTAGAAATAATGACATTTAAGTATCATTTATTTCTTTTTATTTTTTGATAAAATATTTTATTCTCCTTCTATACTTTTATATATAGTATTCACTGCAAAGATAATGACATTTTTTTTTCTCTTTTTAAATAGATTTTTTTTTCCAATTTAGTTTGTCTCTAGTGTACAATTGTCGCACTGAAATTAAAACCTATATCCTCTATATACTATTCCAACTCTCTCACCACTAGGCCAAACCCTTGCGGGTTTCTCAGTTTAGTTTGTCTTCTATGTATATATATTATGTACTATGTATATATATTTTCTATTATATATTTACTCCAACTCCCATCTACATTTAAAACCACAACATTTGGAGGCGGTTTAATCCCAGATTTTTCCTTTAAACCATGCGTGGCCACCTTATCAACGCTCGCTGGACCATAATAATAATAATAATAATTTTTTGTTAAAATATACATATTTGGTACCAAAATTTTGCAATCATTGCAAATATCGTACTAATTTATGTTATTATTACTAATTAATTTTCTGCTTTCCAATATTCTTGTAACTCTTTTGGGTTTTTAGGATACGCAGGTTTAGAAAATAACAATTTGAAGTAAGGGTGCAGGTAAAGATGGAAGAGAAGAAAGAGAGAAAAATTGTGCTTACGAAGCCAATGACAGTAGAAAGGGAATCTGATTCAGACGCGGCTTATAAGGCCCCGAATCTTTTGCAACGCATACTGAGTTTATTCAAGAATGTACGCCCAGGATCTGATCTCACACGCTTCCAGGTACCTTCACTTCTTTCACGTTTTCTTCTTTTTGCTTAAACTTGGGGGTCATTCAAGTTTGCTGTTTTGGGTCAATTTTAATTATTTTATTGGTTATATTATTTTCCCCTCCTCTTTTTATTTAAATTATTTAATTTGGTTTTTCTATTTTTAAAATGTTTAATTTGATTCTCTAATTTTTAAAAAATTTCAATGTTAAACTTTCATTTGTTTGATAGTAATGGTATTTGTTTGGTTGGACATGTGTTTATTTTCACACATTGACACGTCACATGTTACGCCAGTTTCTCTTAACGTCATTAGTGTAGATTTGAAAAAAAGAGTAACATCAAACTTTTTTAAAAATTAAAGGACCAAATGCAAATATTTTAAAAATAAAGGAACTAAATTAAATAATTTAAATAAAAAGAGAGATAAAAGGATAATTTAACCTATTTTATTACATTGTTTATTATCCATAAGGACTTCGACATCAATATCTACATTTATGCCATACGAGAGCCAGAGCCACCCTCCGGGACCAAATAACGTCCCAACTAACACAGTAATGACCACGACGTAAATTATTTTAAAATTGTTAGAAACTCGTATAAAAAACATCTAAAGTTTGGCTTCTTTTGTATTTTTTTCATAAAATAAACTCACACTGCTATTTATTCATTATCAACACATAAATTAGAGATAATTCTAATTAATCAAAGGCTTAAATTTCAGTTCAAGAAATGTAGGTAGAAAAAAGTCAATTAATAGTACATTTGACTTATATTCAAGACAAATTATAGGGTGAACCACTATCATAGGTGGTTCACCATGCATCATAATTAATAGTTGTTAGATTAATCAGGTTGTATGATCTTATTATAGACCTTTTCTCATCAGATCTCAATCTCATCTTCTTATTCGAAGGAGTTCGAGTTTGCACATTTCAAGTCTTCACTCTAGTGACTGCTGACAGCGCCTCATTAGATGTTCTGGTGGCGAATTCGTGCCAACATGGCAATCTTCGATGAGAACGCCACCGCAGAGAATTTCTCCGACAAGTAAAACTTCTGGACCACGATGGCGAGTCCCGTGGTAGGCAAGTTGACCTTGTAAACGATGTTAGATCGGACTATGGTCGATGAAGTTACCGATAGAGAGACATTTTGCTATGTCAGAGGTAGATAGGTCGAGTTTTTGGTACAATGTCACCTCCTAAGGTGGGCCATGTCCGCGTCGCTATCCTTTCCATCAGCTCCACGTCATTTTCGTAATCCTCTCATCATTTCGTTGCAAAGACGACGTACAATGCCGCCATGAGTAGCACGCACGCAATGCAAAGCAAAACCACCATCGCCACACGCGCCACCCTCGCCCGCCACTTGGACTTCCCAGCGCAGACCTTATTAGGGAAGCACAGAGCTAGGTTCCCAGTGAGCACGCTAAGCAGAAGCTTTGCAAAGAAAGGCATGTCCGGAATGCGCCCCGAGAATTTGTTTATGTCCAACACTTCGAGCTTCATCAAACTAGAGAACTCTTGAGGGATCTAGCTAGAGAGTTGGTTGAGGCTCAGATTCATAGTGATTTCTAGCGTTGGAATGTTGCCAATGTTGCTAGGGATTTCGTTGGAGAGGCGGTTGCTGCTAAGGTGCAGCAACTACAGTTTTGCGCAAGAACCAAGTTGACTTGGAATTGAGCCGGAGATTCGATTCTTCATGAAAACGAGCAAGCCACAACCGAGAACAACCAGAGAGGCACTGCTACCGGCCATTGGAGCGAGGACCTGAAATTTGTGGAGCCAGTGGGCTTCCTCCGAGAAGAAGGTGAGGTTGAGATTTGATAAGAAAAGGTTTATAATAAGACCGTGCAGCTTGATTAATGTAATGGCTATTAATCGTGGTGTATGGTGGATCACCTATGATGAGGGTCCATCCTAGAATCCGTCTATATTCAATTTTTTTTTTTAATTTTCACCAATTCTATCTTAATTTTGTTTATTTTTTTAATAATATAGTTAGCATGGATCAATTTATTCATTATCAACACGTAAATAACAGATTGTCTTAAATTTCAGTTCAAGAAATGCAGGTAGAAAAAAGTCAAATAAATAGTACATTTGACTTATATTCAATAATTTTTTTTAATTTTCGCCAATTCTAACATTATTTTGTTTATTTTTTTTAAAATATAGTTAGCACGGATCTACAAAAAAATATTTAAGGAAAAAGCTTGGTAGAACAGTTTGGCCGTGATTTGATTCTGCAATCAGATGGTCTCCAAATAATTTGGTAACTACGGCTCGTTTTATTAATAAAAGAAAAATATTCAGATGATAAAGAAATTTAAACTTAAAACGTCATATTTATTGTAATTTTTTAAAATTTGTAATGCTTGGTTAGAGTAAAATATGCAGCCAAAAAATAAAAATATGTGAATGACAATATATGTTTTTGGTAAAAGAAATGTCAATATATTCAAAATTGAATTAAATATGTTTTTAGTTTTTATAAATTTGATTATATTAAGTTTTATTTAAAAAAAAAATTGTCGGTTTTATTCTTGATAAATTTTAAAATTTTTTGAAAGAGTCTCTATCTCTTTTTGGTAATATACAATATAATATGTATGTAGTCATATTAGATCAATGATCATTCTAAGGTAGTATATGACATGACATGCTGAGATGTATGTAACATCATCTATAAATAGTGATATGAATTATTTTAAAAGTTTTAAAATTTATGAGAATTAAAATTAATAAAAAATTATTGGAAGACTAAAATCAAATTTAACTATATTTATAAGAACTAAAAATATATTGTACCCTTTCAAATTTATGAAATGCAAATATATACATTATCCCAAGCGTAGCTTACATTTTATGAAAGTTTACCCTATTTTGAAATAAAGTTTATTTATGGCACCTAAACTAAAATAAAAAAAAAAAAAATACAATCACGTATGATGTATTTAGTTGTATACATTTGTAATTGCAATGTAAATATTAACCATCAAATAGGTAATGTAGGAACTATGATAGTGATGGGAACCGATAATTACTATCATGAGTAGTCATGTATCATGAGATACAAGTATATTAATAACTGGTACTGACGAGTACAAGTTAACAGCAATAATGTATTGTTAGAATATGTGACAGAAAATTGCTTGCCCTGCATTAGTTATTTATAGAAAATAACTGCGGTTACTATGTATTTGGGTATATTTGATAGTAGGGTGTGAAATTAAGGAGTGTTGTTATTTGTAGTTAGTGGACACAACTTTTGTCTCTTGAACAACAATTGTATTGCTGTATTGTGTGATTTCTGTGCCCAGAATTATATTTCATTAGTTTATCAATTGGTGACACATCAGATAGTACTATCATTTGAGTCACCATATTATAGAGAATTGTGAAAATCTTTGGCCTTACTTGCAGCTGCCACCTCTGTTCAACTTACCAAAGTCACAACTTCAGTGCTATGGCGAATCAGTGTATTGCACAGCTTCAGACTTGCTAAGCATGTGCAACAGTGGCCAGAGTCCATTGGATAGGTTCATATCTGTGGTAGCATGGTGCATGTCTACCACCCGCCCAGTGACTTTTGGGGTTGCTCCTTATAACCCCATTCTTGGTGAGACACACCATGTTTCAAAGGGAAATCTTAACGTGTTATTGGAGCAGGTACTTCCTTCTCATTTCTACTTTGCATATTTCTCCCTAACTTATGGCTAAATGCTTAGTTTGGTCACATAATGCCAAAACATGATCTTATTCTGATTTTTGATAATATTATTCATAAAACAATTTCTGCAACACTTTTTTTTCTTTCTGTCTGTTGATCACATCAATCATCAATTGTATACTTCTCTTTGTTTGTTGTACAAAAAAAATGTACAAGTCCATTTTCTCTTGATCTCTCAATTGGTGGCCTTTCTGAGTCACTCTATATTAATTAGTTTAAACTTCAAACATGATTTTTGGTTTGGTCATTTTTCTTGATATCCATTTGCAAGATAATTAGATTCTTTTTTTTCGATAAGATAATTAAATTCTTGGTTTACTTGTCTGCAGATTTCACATCACCCTCCAGTAACTGCTCTCCACGCAACAGATGAGAAGGAAAACATTGAAATGATATGGTGCCAGCGACCTGATCCAAAGTTTCATGGTATGTCACTATCTTGACCTTTTTCTAGGATCATAATTAATTCAAAACATCAACACCTAAATGACCGACAAACTATTATCCGTCTCAATAACAAACTTTCATATGATAGGTCAAATATTTTGAATTTTGTGTAATTGGCACTGCAAATATGTGATTTATTAATTAGAGCAGTGACCAGATGTCAATAGAGAATCAATGCAGAGGACATATTTTTCATATTATGCATTTGCCTGGTTACCAATCAGATGTCAACAAAATGAAATCTAAGAAGCAACTGCATTTGATAATTTCTGGCTCCACCAAAAAAAAAAAAAACCTTGCATTTTGGCAAAATTATTAGGAACTCACAATGTCAGACTTTATCTAACCCTTTAAAGATCTTTTTGATTTTGAATCCAGAACTGTGCATTACATTGCCTATAGTTTTGGTCAAAATTTTGAATGTTAATCTTGGATGTTCTAAATTCTTCACAAATGATCTAGAATAAGGCCTTAATTGAATAAACTTATCAAAAAACACTTAAAGAAATGAAAATAAAGTGAATTTAATTTCCTGTGAAAGTTAAAATTGACTTGTGTAAATCAGTATTTTTAAAAGCTTCCTCATTGAATTTTCAATAAGTTGAGATGTATATGTTAATTTTAACTTGTAGAAGAAATTTAATTTATTTTACCGTTCTAATTCACCTTACATTCTTTCCCTATGAGTACCTGTTAAAAAGTTTATCCAAACTAGCGCTATGTATGTTAGTTTCAAGTTTCATGTTCTAAATGTAGCTCCTTACCGTAAAAGCTTATGTAGATTTATGTATGTGTCTGCAAATTAATATACAGGAACATCAGTAGAAGCTCAAGTACATGGTAAACGGAAACTGAAGCTACTAAATCATGGTGAAACATATGAAATGAATTGTCCTCACCTTTTACTTAGAATTCTTCCTGTTCCTGATGCTGATTGGGCTGGCAAAGTTACTATACGGTGCCTAGAGACAGGCCTAGTAGCTGAGTTATCCTACATATCAAGTCCTTCATTTCTAGGAATTGGGGGGAATCATAGAGTGATCAAAGGGAAGATCCTTGACTCTTCATCATTCAAAGTTCTATATGAAGTTGATGGTCATTGGGATAGGTATTATCTTCCTTCTAAGCACATGTCTGAACTTTCATTTGTTTTTCTAATCATATATAAAAAGTATATAAAGTGCATAATAGTAGAAGCACAGGAAAGTTAAACATTTTGGATCCTAAAGAAACTAAATGACAAATTACACAATTGATTAACTTATGCACTAGTTTGGTACCTGAGTTATTTTCAAGAATAATACCTTTTTGACTATAGTGCACGTTCTTATCCATTTTGTTATGCAGGACCGTGAAATTGAAGGATACAAATAATGGGAAAGTAAGAGTGATATATGATGCAAAGGAAGTTTTTTCAGGGCTCGAAGCTCCAATACTCAAGGATAAGGAGGTACTCAAATTCTATTCTCTGCCCTGCATTTCTCTTGCTTTTGCTGTACATTTATTTGTCATTTCATTCATGAGGCAAGATCCTTCTGGCATATGCATGTGCTTAGGAATTTTTTGTGCTCTTACACGAAACGGATTTTGATAGACAGAATAATAAGAAACGGTATCATTGTTTATTTCGTGATTTTTTAGAATTCAGATGGATAAATTAACAAAGCTTATTTAGATAGGTACACATCAAACAATTAAACTTTTTGTTCAAGTAATTGTGTAGTGTCATGTTTTCCTGAATGTGACATGAGATTCTCTTGTTCATCAGAGTGTGTGGCCAACAGAATCAGCCAATGTTTGGGGTGAATTGAGCCAAGCCATTCTGAGCAAAGACTGGGAGAAAGCAAGAGAAGCAAAGCTAAAAGTTGAGGAAGGACAAAGGAAGCTCGTGAGAGAAAGAGAGTCAAAAGGAGAAACTTGGATTTCTAAGCATTTTGTAGTATCTAACAACAAAGAAGGCTGGCAATGTTCACCTATTCATAAGAGTGTACCAACTGCCCCCATCATAGCCAAATAATTGTTACTGTCCAGTACTCTCAAGCAAGGAAGTACATTTTAGAAGAGAATGTTCATGAAAAAATTTAACGATTGAAATTTTGATAAAAATTAAATATATATGACAAATTTGAAAATTGATTACAATTTCAATCATTGATTTTCAACTATTATTAGCATACTTTTGTTTTAAAGGGCACTCTCTTTATTTCAGAAGAGGAAAATCCTTTTTGAATTTAATTAATATATACTTACAATATAAAAATATTTACATTATCATTCAATCATGAATTATCATATAATAAAAATTGTTATTTTTCGACAATTACTTTAATCACGTCTATAATAATTTTTAATTAGTTAATAAGATAACCCTTGTTAAAATTAAATTCGTTCTTTTTTTCCACAGACATGTATCAAATTGTGGGACAAACACATTGAGACCAACAGTGTTTATACTAAAGCAAGGTTATTATCTATTCAAGAATAGAAAAATTGTCCAATGGAATATGAATTATCCTACTCGAGAGAAATCATGACCATTGATTTGAAAGATGAAAAAGAATGAGAGTAAGAAAGGAATCAAAGTTGGATATATCTCCTCCGGTTAAGAATGATGTGCCCAAGCTTGCAAATGATGTGAAAAAGGTTGATGTAATAGATGTGTTTGTGGAGCACTTCATAAATACGCATGTTGAATTTGGGAAGCCTGTATACAGGACAAGTGTATTTAAAAAGAATAAAGTTTCTGAGGAAGAAGTAATTGTAGTTGATGGTGAAGAAGACAATATTGAGGGTGAAGAAGAGAATATTGAGGATGAAAAGGAGGATCAAGCTAAAAAAGAGAATCATACAAGAAAGGAGAATGGAGCAGAAGACGAGAATATCCAAAAGAGGAGAATTAGGCAGAATGTGGTCATGGAGTTGTGGGGCGGGTTGGTGGTGATGTCAATGATGGTGTTCATGGGCTGGATGGTGGTGATGTCAATGAAGGAGTGAATGGGCAAGAAGGTGGTAGTGTCAATGAAGGAGTTCATGTAACTGACAGCGATGTGCAGGTGGGTAATGTAACTGATAGTGATAAAGACTATATAGGAAACTTAGAAGATGAAATAGAAAGTGAGGTTCCAATTGATGATAGTGACCATGAAGAGGATTAGAATTGGTATAGCCATCAAAATTGCTCAGGGCTAGGACCAAAAAAGCCCACAGCCTTGTGGGTTAAGGTTAGCCAATGGGTTTTAAATTTTAAAAATTTAAACTATTTTTTTAATTAATCAGCTTAGCCTATAGGGTAGGCCAACCCACTTTATCGATTGCCTAGTTCTCTATATTAAAGGAGAAAATTGTATATTTAAAAATAATAAAAGAGAAAAGGGTAATATTTAATTATTTTAGGATAAGGAAGTGTCATGAATATTTTAGTCATAAAATTAATTTTAACGAAAAAAATTAAAATTAGAGTAAAGTGTAATATATTTTCACCTATCAAGAGAGGGAAATATATATTTTAACACAAGAAGGGAGAGTAATGTATTACTTGTTGTGAATAACTAATGTTATCTAGTACATTTTAAAAAAAATGAAAATTAAAAAAATTAAAAAAAAAAGAAATTTGAAGATCGAAGAAGATATTGCAGTTATGCATTACGGAAATAGTGGGATACTTAGGAGTGGAAGGAGATCATAGGATATTGGGTAGAGTGGTTACAAGTGGATAAACCAATTTTATTTATTTAAGAACCACTAACACTGAGGGGGGATAAGAAAAAAAGAAAGGGCGAGAGAAAGGCTAGAAAAAAACGGACTCTTCATTACGGGGGAAGCTTTCCTCTTTCCGATCTCTGATCGAGTACTGCCCAGCCACACCGTGGTATTGCTGTTCAGTCACACCACCACCGTCACATCTCATCAGAATCTCGCTACTAGTTTCAGGCCAAGTCTCATATCTCATTGTCCACCGCCATAGCATTTTGTCAAGCCTTAAGTTTCTTTCTTTTCCGCTTCGTGTTTTGGTACCAAGTGCGTTTGGTTTTTCATAATTTCCTTTTCCGTTTTGGTCTTTTGTTTATATTCCTTCAAGTGGGTATGCGTGTATTGCTAACCTCTGATGCAATATCCTTGTAAATGGGTTTTGGCCTTTGGGTCTTTTTATTAATAAAATATTAGAAAGTTTTAATTTTGGCTTGCTACGAAAGGAAACAAAGGAAGAATTAATTGTTTTATTCCATTCATGCCTCATGTGTATAACGTGGTGTGTATAGTACTGTAATGCAATGTTATATGCTTTTGTGCATAGGATTAATGCATAGAACATCAAAAAGGTTAGTTTTTTTGTTGAAAATTTCTTTTAAAAAAATAAAATCAAAAGATACATGGCTTAGTTTCACGGTGTATATTTATTGCATCCTTCTCTCTTTTATAGAAAGTGCTAATATAATTCATTGTAAAATATTCAGATTGTGTGTTTTTTATTGATTTAGAATTTGTAGTTTTAAATAAAAAGGGCACATTTTAATATATGCAATGGTTGGCGACACTAATTGAGTGGTGAATTCTACCTTTAATGTTACATAGATCTTAAAAGTTTATAGAATAGCCACTTGTTATCACAAACTTTGGACATAAATTAAAATGAAAGTTTTTTTTTTTTGGTAAAAATGAAAAATAAAATTTATCCAAATATGCAACGACCGATGATGTTAATCGAATAGTATATATTATATTTAACATTATTTGGATCGTGAGGGTTTGATGATTAGCCATTTACTAGTTTAAATCCTTGTGCGAGGATTTTTTTTAAAAGAAATATATAAAGTTTATTTTCAATTTAAAAACAACCTTTTCCAAATAGACGTCCCTTTGAATTTTAAACTTTTCCCTTTTTTATATAAATAAAAAATATATCTTTTTAAATTTCAATTCGAAATTCTTCTTTTTTTAAAATAAAACAAAAAATCAAATTTCTTTCTTTAGAAATACAAAAAAAATTAAAAATTAAAAATCATAAAAATATTTTAGGTTTCTTGTTTTCCTATTGGGGGTAAAATAAATATGTATAAAGTCATGCAGTTTTGTGCAATTAATTATAAGTACTGTTTTTAACGGGCGTTGTAAGGTGTTAATACCTTCCCTTCACGAAATCAACTCCCGAACCTACCTCTAATTTCAAAGACAATTTTTAAGGGTTTTTCAATATTTTTCCCTTAAATAAATTTTGGTGGCGACTCCATTTAAAAATTATTTTTGCGCCGTCTTCGTCGTGGCCCCAGTTGCGACACTTGCATCTTAGTGGATGGTAATGTAAAAGATATTTAGGTAATAATTTTTTAACAAAAGTTAACGAAACTCAAATGGAAAAGTTAAAAATGGAGTTAAATGCCATATACTTGAATTTGTTAAAGGAGAAAAGTATATATATTTTAACATAAGAAGGAAACACAGTATAATATTCGCAACTTTCAAAAGAGAGGAGTATAATTTACTCTTTTATCTAAGAGCACTACTATTACCCATGAGAGATAATGCTCTCTTCGAGTAGAAAATATCCACAACATGGAAAGACTGACTATTTCAACAATTAATTTTTTTCCTACACAAGACTTGAATCCTAAACTTTACTTAAAGAAAATCAAACATATACTATTTAAATGAACCTCTCATTAGTCAAATTATATTCTTAAAATGCATGTTGAGGAACTAAAATAAAAAATTATCATAAAAAATATATAAGATATTATATTTTAATTAAGTAGGATAATTTGGCTACAGTTACTAAATATTAGCAAAAACGTGTGATGACTGTAACGCCCTGACTTTTCCTTAACTAACTTTTTTCTATTTTTCAAATTTTTTATCTTTGTACCTGATAATGATCTTGAAATTCTGACTGTGCCATTGTGTCCAAAAAGTTGAAAAACATTTAGGCCAGATTTTTAATGAAAATTTCCTAGGTCGGAATTAAGTGAAAAAACCATTTTCCTTTGAAATCACTAAATTAGTTAAAAATAGATAAAAATGATCAATAATTAGAAAATATATATATATATTTAGGCTTAAAATTCTGTTTACAATAATAAAATATATTTTTAAAATTTTCTCAGAATTTTCTAAAATTCTTGCATGAAAAGACCAAAACGGCCCTTAAAAGCAAAAAAAGTCAAAATAGAAACTTTTGACTTAAAATTTTTTTAAGGAAATTCCCTAAGCCATGTTTTTGTATGAATTAAATTTTCTAAAGTTAAATTGAAATTTTTAGATATTAATAAATTAAAACCCATTTACGGTAGAATTTTAACTTTGAAACAATGTTTTAAAACTTGGATCGATCATCGACTCGGTCAAGGCACTAGGTCACTGGGTTAATGGTCGAGTTGGAGGGTCACTAATTGAACTGCATAACTCAGTCTCAATTAAAAAAATTAAAAATATTCATGACATATAAATTTCATACTTATAAAATTTATTAAATTAAATTTTGATGGTGATGTGTAGCCCAAAAATAAATAAAAAATCAACAATGGTATTTGAGATAAGGGTGAAGTAAGGAAGGACGAAAAGTTATGCATTCAGGTCAAACAAACAAGAGCAAGTGAATGAAGGTTATGCATTCCGGTCAATACAAGAAACATTTATGTCATACGCATATGTACATTTGGATTTATGATTTTGGTGATTATTATCATTTCACATATGAATATTTATTGTTTTATAATTAAAATTCATCATAAGTAAATATTTTTAAATATGTAAATTATATTATAAATTGGGATTTCTATTTTCTTAATAGTTGTAGTTAAAACGATGTTGTTTCACACTTAAAAAAAAACAAATTTCTTTGAACCGGTCCAGGTCAATCCTGCCTGTTCACCGGTTTAACTGTAAAACCTGCCAAGTCAAAATGGTTCATACCGAGTCGATGACATGTCCAATCCAATCATTAACTCGGACTGGTTACACCATCGGTTTCCGATCCAACCGGTTTGACCGACCGATTCGAGTCGGTTTTTAAAAACTGCTTAGAAATGCATAGGTTTAATAAGTAATTATGAAGAGAAAACTTAGGAAACAAAATTTTTCTTGATTTTTCTCTAAATGAGCCAATATGTGGACGTCCAATAAGAGAATGATTAGGCCTCCTTGAGTGAGCCCAAAACTAAGTCAAAGTCCAATTCGAAATAGAATTAAAAAATGAACGAAAATGACATATTAATTTAATGAATTAGTTACTTATAGATAAGTTTTAGTTACTTAGGGATAAGTATTAGTTACTTAGGCATAGACACTAGTTACTTAGAGATAAGATTCCATTAGTTAAAGATAATTACAAGCTTTTATATTTAAATTAAATCCACCAACTCTTATATAAGATTTGGTAAATCTTACATAAGATTTGGTAGCCCACCATTTCTAGCCTATAAATAGGCTACATTAGCACATAATTTTCACCATTCTCCTTTCCTTTCTCTTGCTAGCCGAACACCTATATCCCCTTCCCTCTTTCTAAATTTTTCTTCTCCTAGCTTCCATCTTGGTGGTTTGAAACTTTGGACATAGTGGAACCTCCATTGAAGCTTAATTCTTCGAGTTTTAATCGAACCATTCTCCATCACCAAAGTAAGGGGGGGAGTGGGATGTTTATTTTCTTATCACTTTCATGATGGGTTTCCACAAATTTTTCTATTTCTTTTATCACTTTAATGATACTTGAGTTGTTAGAAGCTTTGATGTTGTTCTTGAGATCCTTGATTGATATGAATAGGATGTGTTAAGTTTATGGAGAACTATGGAATGTTCTTGATTTTTTTCTCTTCTAGATCCAAAATTCCTTTTAAAGAAACCAAGTAAATGTTATTATGAAGACAAAATTTTCATACTAAATCAAGCTCACGATTTTAGTGAGAATAATGGGGGAGTTTTGTTCAAATTTTTTGTTTCACTTCGATTTAAAATTATTTGATCTTGCTAAAAGATTATATAATGTGTTTGAATTAAAAATAGGTAAAGAACTTAGACTATGACACTAGTACTATTTGGCCATTCTAGATTTAAAGAGAAAGATGACTAGTAATTTTTCATTATCTATAAAACTTATATTAAATAAATGCCTTATTTTTGCAATAGGTTAAATTGTAATATTAAAAATAAAACTTTGGGCTTTACCTTTTCTATCAATGAATTTCAACCCTAAAAGCCCAACAAGTAAGGAAAGAAAAATTTTGGGCTTAACTTTAAATTTTAGACAAACAATGTTTTATAAAAAGTCCAAAGAAGTTTTGGAATAGAAATTAGCAGTATAGATAAAGATAGCTTTTGTAAACCCAAAATTTGAGTAAAAACAAATTAAGCCCATAAGGAAAGTAGATAATTTAAATAGAATTCTTAAATTGAATGTATTAATGTGTATGTATTTTAATAGTAATGTTATTTATACTATAAGTTTTTCACTTTTAACCACTTAGTAAATTTAGGATGAGTTAAAATAATTTTTCTCAAGTCTTATAGAATTATTATATAAATAATAGTCTAAGGTTTATTGAGTAGGAAGATAATTAGTAAAAAATGGAAATAAAGTTTGAATTTAATGATTCTTAGAAATATTTGAATCTTTTAGTTAATAAGTAAGCAAATATTAAACTCTTCTTAAAGAATGTGTGAAATTGGAATAGAGATATTAAAATGTCTCTAAAAGTGTTGGATCTCTATAAATAAAGATTACTCTACTGGAGATTTCAAAGAGAAAATAATTATGTGAAATTGAGATAAGGATGAGCCAAGTAAAAATGTGAGATCACACGTGAGGTATGTGGTCTAGAGATAAGAAATTTACAGTTTGGTACACTGTGGGATGAAGATAAGGACCATTGATAGGGTTTAGAGGGTATGGTATTGAGTTATGAAAATCCTAATAGTTGGGGTAGCAGCCTTAGACCCTGGATAATCACGTAACCGACTTGCTAACCCTGACATATACTCAGCATTACCAAATTGGTGTAGAGTATACCCCAGTTAAAGAGCTCAAGAGTTGTTTGAGAGCGTAATAGTTGATGATGAATTTTGTACCATGATGGGTAGGGGTATATACACTCTCAATCACTTCCTTGTGATAATAGCTCACCAGTGGAGGTATGGATCCATATGATTTATTAAGTATTGGGTAGATTAGAATAACTTAGAATAATTTCTAGGCCCCCCTTAAAATGTGTCAGATACGTTGTGTGTTATGTTCATTGTGAAAGTGATTTATGAAAGAAAATAAATTACCTCACTCCTCTTTTCTATTCTTTAATTGTATATGACCCGTCGAGGTTATGGGAGCACTATGCCAACACTAGTGAGAATACTTACTAGGGGCATGTCATTGTTAGCTTCCATTTTATATATCCTGATGTTCTTATGCATGTATCTACTATCTCCCTGCCCTTAATAATTGTGGCTGCACCTCTGCCTGGCTACTTTAGAGCACCTCCACCACTTCCCGCTATTGACTCACATATGATGGACTACCAGTATGCTCTGGTCATCCAGTTTTATGATCCTCCACCGTCTTCGTTCCTACTTCTAGCATCGTAATATATGTTGTATGAATCTTTGATTTTACCAAACAGGGATGGATCTAGGCACCATACAATAAAATGGATTTGTAGACTTGACTAGTAGTACCAACAGTAATAGAAATGGGATGTCTGATGTCTCTATTTGAGTATGGCCGATGATAAGATCAATTTTTTTTTTTTGTAGTTGTAGGTTAGTAAGGACGGGTGTAGTTCTGCATTGACTTAGGGCCCACTTTTGTGATGTGTATGTAAGAGGGTAGTCGATAGTGTGACTTTTATGCACTTCATTTTCATGATAACTCAGATGATTGTATTCACAACTTCTAACTTGATGGTGTGTAATGTATAAATGATTATGGATGATATTACAAGTACATTTATTCTTGTCTCTTTATTTTATCTATCATAGTGATTAATATAAAATAATAAGGCGATCACTCACGTACATTATTTTACAATGACACATGTTAATATCTAAATTCCAAATAAATAATAAAATTAGTAAGTTTTATCATAATGTAATAGAGCGTCACAATAGCCCTTAAATGCATAGTTTGGAAAAGATTGATAATTTCATTATGATTTTAATTTTAGGCATGCATTCTCCTTTTGTCAAAATTTAAAGTGACAAGTAATGGGTTTGTTGGCCCAAACATTTAGGTATTCCCCGGCTTTCAAAGAGATATTACTTTTGGCACCCTTTTTTATTTATACATTCCTTTTTTTCTGCATTTTTAAATTTTTTTCTTAAAAATATACTTTTCTAGAAATTAATTTCTAAAATTAATTTTTGATAAATAAAAAATGTTTCAAAAATAAAGGACAACATTTTGGGGTGAAACTTTGTTGCATAATTTGTGATAAAGTTGTTACTTCACTTTGAATGTTTGAAGCACCAATATAAATGCAACAAATTAGTGTTGCAACTTTTTTGAATATAGAGCCAGGTGACTAACAGCCAGATGAAGGGAGATGGGTTCGTGGATTCAATCCAGACAAATTGATTGTGGATAAGGGGAAATAGGAGGTGGCATGGCCCCACAAACCCTCAACCCCCTGAAATAATTAATTGAGTGGGTTAGGGCTAAAAATAGCCCACACATGAGGCGGTAAATAAGGGTGGGTTGGGGGATCCATTGACAACTCTAGGGATTGGACATTTGTGTTGCCACCTGAGAGTCAAAATCCTACTATAAAGTAGTAGGCCAATCTTAATGGCAAATTATTATTTTTCAGATCAGTAACTGAATGGTAAATCATTTTTTTTTCAAATCAATACCTAAATGGAAAATCATTTTTTTTTCAAATTAGTAACTAGATGGAAAATCAATACTGCTAGTTGTTCAACAACTTTTTAACCAAAATTCTTTCCTTAATTGAATATTACTACAATTAACAAAGTAAAAAAAATTAGGCCATTCATTGCAAATTAAAATTTCAATGATAATAAATTGCAAAGTCTATAAAAAGACCATAAGTATAATAAGTCAGGCTAATCATTATACATTTCATTAATGCCTCATAAGTAATAATTTTATGCAAACAATATGATGTTCATAATAGAAAAATAAAATCAATAGACACCAAACTTTTAACATGGGAAAACCCTCCAATATGAGGGAAAAACTCACATGACCTAGTCCATTAAAAATTATCCACTAATAGGGTGGATAACAACACAATAAATCCACCAATGAGTATCTAACTAGACAACAAAGAGAACCTAAAACACAAAGATATTGGTACCAAAATAAAGCTCACATTACAGGATCAATACATCAAAATTTTAGGAAGAATGGGACACGATTGCTCTACCAAACATCTAATAGTAAAGCACTTTTTTGATTTTTCTCTGCACCATTGTTGTTCACGTTCTCAAACTTTTAGTTTTTCTCTTAGTGAAAACATCCCAAGAGACAACATGTGAAGCTTGAAAATATTGCATTTTGGAATAATGGGCCGTTAGCCCTTTTGGTAATCATGATCTTTTTTTTTAATAGAAGTCAAAGTGGGCCCACTTATTTGGTGACCCACCTAACAATTTTTTCTTCAAAATATCAAAATAGGTTTGGCTTTATTTCATTTTTTTCGTTTCTTTTGTTTATTTGTTTGAAGACAATATCTTATGTTTCTACCCCCAATCCTCTTCATAGAGGCTTCTTCACTAGTTGCACGCACTAACCAGTTCACAATGGTGGTTTTACTATCTTCACTAAAACTGCCTTCATTGTCCAAATTAAGTTTCAGAAACTCTTTTATCTATGTGTCCAAATCCACATCAATCACGATAGTTCATTAAGATCTAGATCAATGGCTACAGGGGACCACTTGTTCAACCTTCATAATAACTTCTACCTAGGCGCATACTGAGTCGCCATCAACATCAGTGACGTTCCCTTTGTCATCTCTAAGATCCAAGACCCAACCATTAAATTGACCTCAAATTGTCGCTCCCAACTATAGAACCATTGTCATTGGCACCCACAAGTGAGCAACATTCTAAATCTACTTGGATCATTTTTCAGATCTAGTTCTAATTGTTTCTTCGTTTGAGGTCTTCTCCACCATTCATCAAGGCAACTCTCAGCCTTACAGAGCTCCATTCACTCTCCATTGTCACCACCATGACCCATTGGTAAATTTATATTTGATGAATTTATGTGCATGTTATTAAAGAAATTTTCATAAGAAAAACAAAAAGAATGAAACCTTGAAAAATTAGATAGAAATTAGCATAAATAATCAAATATTATTTTTCATTTTTTTATTTTGTAAATACTGTTTCTATGTGGATTTTCCTTGATTTTGTAGAAAATACTAGCAAAATCCTTGCACTTGGCTAGAGTATTTAAAATGCTAGGAGCAACTTCCTACACCCTAATGAAGGAAGCCAAAAATTATCTCTGAAACCCCAGCATCTAGTAGTGAGAAGTGCCTTCAACGCAAGAATCAACACTAGAAGTTGTGCATTACATTGACAACCAACATTGGAAATGCTCAAAGATAATCAATATCGAGTTATGCGAATTGAACCACCATGTGTTGCGCACATTGATTTGTTAAGTCTTCCCATATATTTAATTTTCAGTAGTGGAAATGTTAAGTCCAATGTTTGATGCTAGTAACAAAAATATCTAATGTGTTGTAACTGATCCTGTTATACGTGTTGGCCTCCACTAGCCACTATAAAAGCCAAATTACAAGGCTCATTCAGTAGAATGCGTTAGGAGATGACTTCTCATCATATATCCATTTTTTCTTTGAAAAACCCTAAGCGTTCACCACCATTGAAGATTTAAACCTTGAGAGATGATCTTGAAGAATCAATAAAGTTGTCATCATCCATAACCATTTCCTACTCTTCTATCTTATTTTCTATTATGTTTTACTAAATCCTTTTTGTCAAGGATAAATGAACTTTATGAGAATCCTCTATAATTAACTCCTTTATTTTTCAATGCAAGTTATTCACAAGATTGACTGATCATATATGTTTTTAAAGCTTAATTTTCATTAATTGGCCATTGATGAACTAATTTAAATAAAGTTGTATGCATAATGAAAGATCTTGTGTATGCGGTTGTAACTAAGCTTGATTACATTATATTGAGATGAGTCTAGGGATAGAACTTATTGATACATATGTTCTCTACAATTTCTGAACTTAATGCTTTGGTTGATCTTAATGGAGCTAAGAGATTAGAACATTAGGTTTAAAGCGATTTTATGCCAAGAGATGACTTAATTTATTTTAGTGAAATATGAACTTCAATGCTTGTGGATCTGCTTGTATTGAATTTGGGTGAGATTATACAAGGAGGAACATAAAAGGATTCGAATCCCTAACTATTTTCATCATCATTGTTAGCACATTAATTGGAAATTTGATAAACAATAGCCTTAGATTTATTTGCTTTGTTATACTATGTTTTTATGTTCACTGTTACCATCAATATCATGCTTGCCTAATTAGTAATTACTTGTGAAAATTGTTGTTGCTCCAATCCTTGTGAAAACGATATTCGATTTGTTGGTTTACTACTTGTTCGACAAGTATACTTGTTGCACTTAAATCATATATTTTATATAAGATTTTGAGAACGCATTGGCAATTTAACACCCATCATAGTTGAGCATCTATTTTGCTCCATTGGTTCTAAATGTAGTTGGTGTTGCTATTCTAATATTGCTTCTCTACTTGTAGCTTCTCATGCACACCAAGTGTTTGGTGATTTCCTTCTTTGTTGTTTTGCTATTATTCAACCTCACTTGGCTTGATTATTGCTTTTGCCTTTGTTAAGTGGTTAAGCCTTGTCCCTTTTGCTTAATGGTTAAGCTTTTGCCTCTTTTTTTTTTTTTTTTAGCTTTGATAGTTGGCTAAATTATATTTTTGGTCTCTTATTTTTCTTAATCTATAATTTTGGTTCCCCTACTTTTTTTAGAAACATTTAGTCCTCTTATTTTTAAAAATCCGCAATTTTGGTTCCCCTACTTTTTTTTAGAGACATTTAGTCTTCCTATTTTTAAAATCTGTAATTTTAGTCCCTCCGTCAAATTTCTTGCATTGATCGTTAATAGGTTAACGTTAACTCTAACGTGTCAATGTTGACTCTAATTTTAACATGTCATTTAAGTGTTGATATGTCAGAATCAGCGTTAAATTACTAATGGTCAACACAAGAGATTTGACGGAGGAACTAAAATTACGGATTTTTAAAAATAGAGGCACTAAATGTCTCTAGTAAAAATAGGGAGAGCAAAATTGTAGATTAAAAGAAATAGGAGGACCAAAAATGCAATTTAGCCTTGATGGTTTTAGCTTATGTCTTGTATGATAGTTAAGCATTGAGACTATGTTTTTGGCTTCTATCTGGAGCGATTAAGTATCACATCTAGCTTCTACTCTTGATAGTTAGGCTTTAATAACTTGTACCCTCATTAAGTGGTTAAGTTCTGCTCATGTCATTGTTCATATATTTTTCAGTCAATATACTTTCAACATTTTTTATTGTATTTCTCTCTTGATTTGATATGTATTTGTATTGCCCTTCCATAACTAGAAGTGTTGTGTACACCTTCCAACTTATAGAGGACTATTAGACAAATTAGTTACATTAGTTAGAAAGTTAGTTACTCTCACTGGCTTCATAAGTTCTATTGTGCTCCTGTAAAATAACTTTCCTCATAATTCTATTTTCAGTTTTGTATATTTTCTATCTGCTTTCTTGATTCTCTGCCATGTTTCCTAATAGTGTTTGGTATTTTCCATCTTCGATCCTTATTCTACGTAGTTTTCTCCGATAATGTTTATATATTAATTGTTCTGATACACGCAATACTTGTTTTCTAAAAAATTCTACATGTCTTCTTTATTTTTATATATAACTCAAACACACAATATCATTAAAATTAACATAAGAAGGAAAATATACATATAAGTATCCCTTCTCCCTTGTATATAAATATCATTTTTATTTTTATTTTTTTAATCAAAATATTATAAGTATAATTAATTAACACTGATTTCGAAAGAAGCCTGTATCCCTTCTCCCTTGTATAAATATAAATAAAGGAAAGAAGGGGTAGTGGTTGACAAATGAATGAAATGACGATCAAACGCAAGCATCTACTGTGATCTGCTGTCCCAAATCCCGTGCCGTGTAGCAAACGGCAAAGGCTCTTCCTCATATATCTTCACAATTCCGATCAAAGCAACACTAATATTCATTCACCTTCACTTCCCTGATTAGTTTTCGGATATGGTACGCACCTTCTCCGATTCTCTTTCTGTGCTCCTTTCATTCGACCTTTTCGTACATTATATATATGAACGGCCGGAACAAATTAAAAACAGAAAGCAGCGTTCCGGCAATCATTGTTTCAGTGCAGAGCACTCGTATGTTTGATAGTAATTAGTGGATTAATTGCTCGATTGTTATATGAGCAATTAATATACATATTAATTATCATGTTAATATATATGATGATTCTCTTTTTTATATCTATATGTTATACATATACATATTTTCACCAAAAAAATATATACACATATGAATATTACTTTAGTTGATTCCCTTTCCCCTTTTCGTATATTTAACGCAGAGTGGAGAATATAACAATATTTGTATGTTTGATAATTTGATTAGTTATTCTTCGCCTAGTGCTATAGTATCCGCCATTTGTGCTAACCCGGCTTCATTTAAGTAGTTGAAGGAATTCGGATTAAACATTGTATTTATATACTTGGATTTTAATTAAATTTCCTTTTTTTACCCCCTAGTTTCGCTTAATTGATAGTTAATGGTCATCCATCTCATCGGAAAAATTTCCTGGCGCTAGTTGAGTAGAGAGAGAAATCCATGGAAGTAGGAATTATCAGTGTACACTTCATTTTTTGAGTGTATAGATGGGAGGAAGAGAGATAAAGTAAAAAAAAACAATGGAAGAGATAGAAATTAAGGAAGAGAGACATAAGAAGAAAAATATAGTAAGAACTGTTTGGATAAGTTTTTACTTAAACATTTATAGGAGAAGAAAAAAAGAAAAAAAAAACTTTTTTTATGAATTAAAATTAGCTTATGCATAAATTAAAATTATCTTTTTGAAAAACTTAATTTTAATTTATTCATAAGCTAATATTAATTTGTGGGAGAAGTTATTTTATTTTATTTTATTCTTCTATAAGTGTTTATGGATAAACTTATCCAAACAAGATCTAGAAATAAGATGGAAGGAAAGTTGGGTGTAAGATAATAATAAGGCATAAAGTAATTCTCAAGGGCCTCTACTTATTCATCTAGAATTCTTGGCTTTTACAATTAAAATAGTGATATTCATTCACCCCATTTTGGGGTGGATTAAGGTGGAAATACAAGAGAGAGATAGGAAGAAGAAAAAATAGAGAGAGGAAGATATAATTGTAATAGGATATGTGATAAAAAGAAATTAGAGAAATGGGAAGAAAGATGAAAGAGAAAGTAATTATATGTTATTTGCCTTGTAACTAAACAAGCGTTTAGTAGATTTAGTTACACACATAAAGTATATATGTTATTTTTTTTTATGAGTAATTATATATGTTATTTTATTCTATATTTGACACATTTGAAAAAAATACAATATTAAAAATTATATATTTTAATTTCATTAAAAAAATATGAAATCAAGATAACATCTTAATAAAAACATTAACAAATAAATGAGAGACTTTTGCTATTAGAAATAGAAATAATCAGTCATCTTTATAATAGAAGGATTTGCATTTTTTTTTTATCGTCGAATAATAAGATACATTAATTAATATGAAGAGGAAGAAAAAAAACATAATTTTTATTAAATATAATTAGTGAGTTTTATAATTAAATTAGTATTTTAGCCTATACATTGTACATAATAAATGTTTATTTTATATAATTAAAATTTATAATAAATAAATAATTTTAAATATATAAATTATATTATAATTAAAATTTGTAATACATAAAGATTTTAGAACATATAAATTATATTTTAGATTTATGATAAATACTTTATACTATGATGCAATATTATTTTTAATTATTGATAAAAATTTTAAAATTAAAGTTCAAGTTCAAATCAAAAATATTGAAAATAATATATTGAAAGATATAAAAGGTTAAGAAAAATCCTTAAAAATACTTTCGTTGAAGAATGACAGCTAAAAACGCTTTCAGATATATATATATATATATATATATATGTGTGTGTGTGTGTGTGTGTGTGTGTGTGTGTGTGTGTGTGTGTGTGTGTGTGTGTGTGTGTGTGTGTGTGTGCATGTTAAGAATGTATTTGAATTTTGAAGATAAAACACACACACACACACACACACATATATATATGAGTCAGGATTCGTTGACATTATGTGTCAAAATTAGTCAAATTACACCTTCAATAATTTTTTATAGAATGCAAATTTAATAAATCCAATCGTTAAATTTGATGTTCTTATTAATTAGATTAAGTATACAAAATTTCATACAATTCTAAAATTATTTAATAGTTCATCACATCACTTTATTTTAACGTACAATATGATATTAAAATATATGTAAATATTCAATGTTAGATAACATATTAAAAAAGGTCCAAATGATGTGAAGTTTGATCAACATGATCATGAAGATAATATCACACAATTCAACGGTTGGATTGGTTAAATTTGCATTCTACAAAAAGTTATTGTAGGTGTAATTTGATTAACTTTGACACCTAGTGTCAACAGATCCTGACCCTATATATATATATATATAATTGGTTGCTGATATTTAGTTATATTTTGTTAAACTGTTCAATTGATATTAAAAATATAAAAAGATATATCAAGTGCATATTAGTAGCATATTTGAATTTTGAAAATAATATATATATTTGCAATTGGTTTCTGATATTCAATTACAACTTGTTAAACCATCCAGTTGATATTAAAAACACAAAAGGATGTTAGAGGAGTATTTAAATAAAAGTGAATATATAAGGGAGAGTACAGAAAGTAAAAGCTTAAGGAAAGATAGTTTTATACATTTATATATAGAGAGGGATTGCAACAAATGTTTATTTTGACTAAATTACATATTTTTCTCTTCAACATAATTATGTGGTGTTATTCATAATAGAAAAAGATCTGAAATCGTAACAGAAAAAGAAAAAAAAAAAAAAAAAGACGCGTAATTTCGATACCTAATACTTAACCCATACTATAAAAAATTTATAACACCTGACTGGGAAAGGACAATTGTATTTCTTTATTACCATTTATTCTTCGCCTTTTGAAATTATAATAGGCAAATATATGAAGTGACGTATACGTCAACACTTACACATACCTCACATAGAACATTGAAAAATAGGCCAGTTGGGTCGTGCCTTCCAGTCTTTTTTGTTCGTCTATTTCTTGGTGGAAATCTTGTTGCATACGACATCTGGTAAATATGGGGCAAGTAAAACCAGAAAAGCAATAAATTAAAGATCATGTTATGCAAGAATCCAATGTTATCATGTGTATTAGATCAATTTTTGTTAAAATAATTTTTATTTATTAACAATTAATCTATTATTATAATTTTTTATGTTATTAGATGAGATTTTTTTTTTAATCAATGGGGATTAGGTCTAACAAAAGAGGTTAGTCCTCACAACATAGCAAATCAAGTTTGAATTGTCGTTAAAAAAAGTGTTTATATTTAGTGTTTGACAATGTCTTGAATAGAATTGTCTTTAAAAGAGGATATCTGTAAAAAAATTAAAAAAAAAAAGGAAGAAAAAGATGATAGTTTTTTTAGTTTATGTACCTAATGGCGGAATTATATATCATATAT
Organism: Spatholobus suberectus; assembly: GCA_004329165.1. Taxonomy (NCBI): domain Eukaryota; kingdom Viridiplantae; phylum Streptophyta; class Magnoliopsida; order Fabales; family Fabaceae; genus Spatholobus; species Spatholobus suberectus. The sequence goes on along the minus strand of CM014729.1, from coordinate 34,648,940 downwards.
GTGTTTAGAAGATAAAACAAGAACAAGGAATGATATGATAAATGATCTGACGCAGGGTAGGGATTTATGATAATGATTGTATGAATTTAGTGGCACCTAATCCCTTTTCAAATTCACTACATTATATGTTAACCTGTGAAATTCAATTTATTAAAGGTAACACAGTTTTGGGTGTTGAGGTGCAGGAGACAAATATTGTGCTGACGAAGCCATTCTCATTAGGAAACGAATCAGATTCTGAGGTTTATAGTGCGCCAAATCTTTTGCAGCGCATATTAAGTCTATTTAGTAATGTGCGGCCAGGATCTGATCTCACTCGCTTTCAGGCAAGTTTAATTTTAATATTTGGGTTAAATATATTTTTAGTCCTCAAAAAATTGACTTGTTTTGATTTTAATCTTTAGAAAAAAAATTCTTGAATAAAGTCCTTCAAATATTAAAAATGTCATAATTAGATCCATGTGCTAAACTTTGCTTAACTTCTCTGTTAAATAAATGTCATATCAGCTTATAAGTCACGTATTTTATTACTTGAAGTGCTCAGTGATGATTTTTAATAAACAATCATGTAATTATTTTTGTTTTAGGAATAAAAAAATCTGTGATTTAGGATTAAACATGTAATAATTTTATTCAAAAAGTATGTTACTAATCTGACCTGGACATAATAGTTGACATGGATGATTACATCAGCAAATTAATGGTGACTGTGATGCTGATGTAGCCATTATTTAACAAAAAAGTTAAACAAAGTTTAGTACAGGAATCTAATTATGATATTTTTAATATTTGAGAGACTTTATTTAAGAAAAAAAACTTTTTGAGGACTAAACCAAAACAGGTTAATTTTTGGAGGACCAAAAATATATTTAACCCTTAATATTTTATTGCCAAACATCTTAAACGGCCATTTACAGTGAAAAATAGACTTAGGTTAGGTTTTATTGTTTTAGTTTCTGATTTTTTTTTCCCCCCAAAAACAAAGGTTCTAATTCGAATTAGAAAAAGGGAACACTCAATTCATGCCGAGTGGCTGTTGCTGATTAACTTGGCATGGAAAAATTCTAGTGTTTGGGAGCAATGTTTGAGAGAAAATAAAAATAAAAATAATGTGTTAAAAGTATAAAGAACAATCCTAAATCTTCCTATTAAATTTTTCTAGAAATCTTCCTACTTCTTAGATAAAATAATTTTGAATGTTTTTAAAGTTTCTAACATATTAAGTATATTTAATATTTTCTTCATAAATTATTTACTTTGATTTATAGAATAATTATAAAAAAAATAACGTTACTCGAATATAAAAGGAATACGAAAAAATTTGGGTACACGATGTGTCACACACCAAACTAAAAGTATAAAAGTGTCCTTATATTATTAATTAAAAAATAGAGTATTTTTTTATTAAAAAATGTTATTAATAGAGATTTTCAATATGAGAAAATAAGCTATGTACTACTAGTATAAAGCAGTTTTACACCATATGATAATTTTGTTAACTTTTATCCTACACATCATATCAACAAACTATCATGTATGATAAGTTTGTTGAGTTTTACAATAACTAAATCACAAATCATATAAATGATGGTTTCTGATTAGTTGATAGTTTAAGGGCTCATTTGGTGATTAGGATAGGATAAGACAAGATAGGATATGAGAGCAGGATAAAAACATGATAGGATAACAGTAAGATAAGGTATAATCTTATCTAATGTTTGATACATACTAGATAACAAACCAGATAACGATAGGATAAAATATAAATTATGTTCAAATAACAAAATTACTGTTTCATAAAATTACATATAATTTTCTAAAAGTAACTTTTAATTTTTTTATTTTCTTTTACAAAAAAATTACAATTTTAACTAAACTATACAATATTATTTTTTATTTATATAGTTACTTTGCTTAAAATTATAAAAAAATTATATAAGATTTTTAAAATTATAATTATTATGCAAATAATTTTATTTAAAAATATTTGAATAGTAATTATTTAATTTTTAATATTTTAATTAATAATATACTTTAAATTTACATGTCAAAATTATTATTATTATATATAAATTAATATATATTACTATATTATATATATATATATATATATAAAGAGTTTATCCTATCATGTTGCTTTCTAACCCAGCTCCTCTCTTAGGATAAAAAATATACTAGAGTAATAAGATAGAATAAAGGATATGATAGCATTATCGTATCCTACTGGCCCAACAAACAACGAATTACAACAGGATAGGGTAATTATCTTATCCTATATTGGCTACCAAACGGGCCCTAAAAGTTTTAATAGAGTACATAGTCATTAAACTCTTTCAATATTACATATTGTAATATTAATAATAGATATTTTGTTTATTAATTAATTTCTTAACCTGTTCTAAATACGACCATTCTTTTAATTAATGTTTACAGTCTGAATTGTTTGATTAAATGACAAGAAATATTGTGACAAAGGGAAAATGAACATTACGAGTAATAGATGAAACTAATTATTGAGAAAAATAACAAAACATTTAAATTTTCTTTGATTTGATTAGTTATAAATTTAATTCTTTTCCTCTATTATATCATCGACTCGATCTAAATTGACTAAATGTCCAATTTAACATTTAAACATTGTGATTTTAAAACTTTTTTTTTTTCAACATTTGACTATATCTACATTTTTATATTTATTATAGTTAATATATAAGAATTATAAATTTGAGTCTTATAACCATATATGGATAATTAAAATTAAAAGATAAATATACATAACTTTTTAAGTGGTTATATGACCACTAACTAATTTTTAATCTTAGTTATTTTTTTATGGTTGCATTTTCTAAACTTAAAATTTTTATTTCTCACAATAAGAGAAGTTCTCACTTAATATATTCTATTCCTCTGTCTATATCTATCCATCTATCTATATTTATATTCTTTGATCAGGTATGATTGCGAATTTAACTTCAAGTTAGAGATGGTAGTTAGTTAAAATTTTCCCTTAATATTATTATTTCAAGATTTGAATCCTTGACATTTGAAAAGGTTACAATCCGTTTTAATTACGATGAGTTTTTTTTTTTTTCCTTATAACTGATATGTTACAATTATGACCTTATATTATATGACATTTTTAAAAACTTCTTACAATTATGAGGCCAAACAGTAATTTAATCATAATTTTAATTTGGTCATAATTGAATTGATAGAATTTTAGAGAAATACTAGTAAGATGGACTTTGTAACACTATTTTTTACAAATTTTTAATTATTAGGTGAATATACGTGGATCCGATTGACTAAAATTATTTAATTAAGATTTACATGAAATTTATCTAATTATAAAACATATTAAAAGAGTGCACTTACATCATTCCTGTTAAATTTAACAAGAAGTGTGAATTCAACCCACTGAAGTTTAAAGGTGCATCCACTGTAAGTACTTGCTTCCTTATGATAAAGACAAACTCAAACTAGAGATATTTTCTCACTCTCTTTATGTGCCCAAAAAAGAAAATAACATTCTCTTGCTCCTTCGTGTATGCAGCTGCCTCCTCTATTCAACTTCCCAAAGTCACAACTTCAGTGCTATGGTGAATCTATATATTCCACAACTTCAAACTTGCTAAGAAGGTGCAACACTGGGCAGAGTCCACTTGAAAGACTCATATCTGTTGTAGCATGGAGCATATCTACCACACGCCCAGCAGTTTTTGGGGTTGCTCCCTACAACCCCACTCTTGGAGAGACCCATCATGTTTCCAAAGGAAACCTTAATGTCTTATTAGAGCAGGCACATGCTTTTACATTCTGTTACATGCTCAGTGTGGTTACAAAATGATTACATTTGGTCATTTCATTTTGTTGTCACAATCTTTGAGCCTCTCAAATGTCATGACACATCATGGATTGCTATTTTTCAGCCAGTATTCTTTGTATTTACTTGTTTGCAGGTTTCACACCACCCTCCTGTGTCTGCCCTCCATGCAACTGATGAGAAAGAAAACATAGAAATTATATGGTGCCAGTATCCTGCTCCAAAGTTCAAAGGTATAATTCTTTGACTTGACAAATGTTGTGGAATAAAATAAAGTAAATTATTGTTACTTGAATTACTGCTTTAGATAAAACTGTATGCAAACATATGGCTAGTGTCTGCTCTTCTAATTTTTTTCCCCCTTATTATAGTCCCAATTGAGTTGGAACATCTATATTCTAGTGTTCTGTGACTTATTACAACAACCAAATATGAAGGTACCTCAGTGGAAGCTCAGATGCATGGCAAACGGCAGCTGAAGCTTCTCAATCATGGAGAGACATACGAAATGAATTCTCCTCACCTCTTGATTAAAATTCTTCCAGTGCCTGGAATTGATTGGGTTGGCAATGTCAATATCAGGTGCATAGAAACAGGCCTTGTAGCTGAGTTATGCTACACAAGTCAATCTTTCCTTGGATTTGGGGGAAGTAAAAGATTGATAAAGGGGAAGATCATTGATTCATCTTCATTGAAGGTTCTGTATGATGTTAATGGTCACTGGGATAGGTATCTCACTTTGAAATTTTGACTGCCTATCTGAAAAGCGCTATCTTAATTTAGTTAACAGCAGTAATTGGTCATTTGTAATATTCTGACGAAGCTATGTTCCTAATCTCATAACGTGATGCAGTACTGTAACACTAAAGGAAACAAGCAGTGCAGAAGTTAGAGTGATGTATGATGCAAAAGAAGTCATTTCAGGGCTTCAAGCTCCTACTGTCAAGGATGCAGAGGTAATAAATGATAAATACACATGTGCGTGCATGCGCATTCATACAAGTGTATGTTCATTGAGATAATATCAAAATATTTAACGGTTAAATTATTAAAATTTAATATATACAAATAGTTATTGAATAGAGTAACTCTACCGAGAGTTACTTCGAGAGTTACTTCTAAAGTAACTTGATCCCCTGACATATATATATAAAGTTCCACTTGCTTGTGTTGCGGTATCTTCAATCATGTACCACATCACTCATGTTAATTTTGTGTGTGCTTGATAGGAACGAAAGTGTGAGAGTAAAAAACAGGGGAGATGGAAATATCAAGAACAATCCTTTTGTTTTCCTGCACACAGATTTTGATTGCTCTAGTTCCAATCAAAGTATAAATATTTAAAAAATGAAAAGTAGTTTGGACAATCATGATGTTTCATGCATATGTTAGCTCAACAACAAAGCATATTTTTAGGTAATATATGCGTGACTCGGCATGTCTTCCTGAGTTTAATCTAAGATTTTCTTGTGTACTTCATCAGAGTGTGTGGCCAACTGAATCAGCTCTTATTTGGAGCGAGTTGAGCCAATCCATCCTAAGCAAAGACTGGGAAAAGGCAAGAGAAGCAAAGAAAGCCGTCGAGGAAAGACAGAGGGAGCTCTTGAGAGAGAGAGAGTCAAAAGGAGAAACTTGGGTTCCTAAACATTTTATTCTTTCTCAAAGCAAAGAAGGGGACTGGAACAGTTTACCTATTCAAAAGTGGGTCCCAGCATCTCCTATTGTCACCTTGTAATTTGCTATATTGTTTATATTAGCCACTACTACATTTTAGTACTATTTTATAAACTTTAGCATGTGGGAGCTTTTGTCAAAGTCATCATTAGCTTGGCCAACCTTCCTGAGTACAAGAGCAATTAAAGTCTATTTGGTATTAGACCCCTTACTGGGTTGGTGCTCAGAAGGAAGAATTTATGTCTAGGATAACAGTTTGGCTACCAGACCCAACAAAATATTGAGTTTAATCCTTTCCTTTCCCTTCATTTGGACTACCAAATTATCATATCAGTTGCTAAAATTGTTTGTGTATCCAAATCTACAATCTACTAGCAGAAATTTCTCTCGAGGAACATTTTAATTAGTCACGAAATTAGGTCCATTAATTTTAATTACAAGACACACATTTCCAATAATTAGATGGCGTGACCCAAAGATTGTTCATGAAATCTGCAAACTGAAATATCAAGTGCTTGATCGTTTGGATCATGCCTTGAGGAACATTCATAAATACAATATAGAAGAATTATACACAAGAAATTTTCAAGAGCAATTGTCACAAATTTCACTTTTTTGCTCTTTTAATTAGTCAAAAGATACATTGATCAAACCACCTCGCATGTCTTCTTCCTTCCTAGTGTTACCTCAATTCAAGGTTTTTCAAACATCAATTATATTCTTGCAAATCTGATTCACTTCTCCGATTGAAAGACTTCTCTCTGATGGTGTCCAAGATAGGCTTCCATGGCTGCATTCGACACGGGCTTCGTCCTCCATATGGCATACCCTTTTGCTCAACCACACCAAGTCTGCCAGGACTCCTTGAAGGTGAACTCCAAACAGGGCTCAACCCATGTTGGCTTGACAAAGGACCATCTTTCAGGGAGGACTTTTTGTCCTCACACCTGCTAGTTTTGGCTATTGCAGTGAGCCTCTTTGCAAGGGAAGCCAAATCCACAGGAGAAACATCAGCTTGAAGGATTGAGTAGGGTAGCATGAAGTAAACATTCCCAGGTTGGAGTTGGGTGTCTCCATTCAATGGTTTTGAGCAAGAGGAAAGAAGCTGAACTGAGGTACAAACAAAGTGCCTTGGGGGGGTACCAGTGACTTGGTTCACTGAAATTGGCTCCTCAAAATCCTCCACAAAACCACTCAGATGAACCAAACGGACATTGTTGATTGTGAAGGATGGTTTGGAAGAAAAGCAGCCTCCCATCTCTTCTTTTTTCTTGGTAAATGATGCAGAAGGTTGTACTTATGTATGACTTTGTTAATTAGCTATATACTATAGACAACTGGGATTTGAATTTGATTATTGATGCGTGGCTGGATAAGTTTCTTGTTTTTTTTAAGCCTAAGCAGCCTTTTGGAAATGAAAAGGAAGGTTATTGGTTACCTAAGCAGTGGTTTTTCTGAATGATTCCTTGTGTTTATCTCCTTTGCCGATGCCTCTTGTGGCCAATAAAGGCATTTATATATGTTAAAGTGAGAAATTCTGTAGTGGTGCAATGACCAAGTTCAACTAAAATCACCCAATTCAATTCTTTTCAAACACCATAATTTCTAACCCAACCCGTATGAAATGGGTAATTGACCAAATGGACCTGGCCCTTTCCCCATGATAAGATGATGCAAGCTTGAACCGTTGAAACATTCAAACTAGAGCCAAATTACTAATTATAACCATGCATGGAGAAGTAAACTCAACATTTACAAGACTATAATAGAATAATTAGCATTGGCTTTTGATTTTATTTTTGGTATCAAATGGAAGTGTCTTGGCCGTGAGGCTAGGGTCAGAAGCCTTGCCAATCATAATGCTCAGATTAAGAATATGGTAGGCCCCTTTGAAGTTTGAACTTGATGGAAATATACATAAGGTGGACTTAGAACACGAAGTCTTGACCGAAGTATAGGAAACGCAAACTTTCTACTATCACTTTGCACTGGACGACTCTGACCCTTTTTGTTCTATGCTAGTTTTCTTGATGTTGTGGTGTTACCTTTTGTTTTGTGCTAAGTTTATGCTTACACTATATGTGGTAGGAAATCTTATTTTGAATGCATTTATCTTGGAGTAAGACCTACGCATCCATTATTCTATGCTACCTATCAAAAATTATACGCGCAAACATCTCTGAAAAACTTACGTGTGCTGATTCTCATTTTTTTATTAGTACACAACCTACAGTGACGGAATGTGCTTTAATAAGAAAGCAAAGTGCTAACTATTTTGTAATTTAATAGTTGCTTCATCTCAAACTGGAGTGTAATAAGGGTATTATCATTTTTTATTTTTTATTTTACAATTGAGTTCATTTCTTTTACGGAGAAATAATGTGCAATTGTCCTTTTACTTTTGGCTTGATTTGCCGTTTCAATAATTTCAAGGCACAAAATTAAAAAACAAAAAAAATTGCTCCTTTGAAACTATTTAAACTTTCCCAACTCACTTTTAAACATACACGTATATGTTAGTTTCTAAGTATCTTGCCAAGTGATTTAAATTGGTTTGATTACGAATTAAAATAAGAGTATTTAATAAACGAATTTATTTCTTTAATTTATAACTTAAATTTTATATGCTAGTTAAAGTAACGTTTTAATTTTTAATTTATTATTATTTTTCATTTTCATGCTCAATATTTTAAAAAATAATCATTTATCATTTCTTTTAATATTATTATTTATTTTCATAAAATTTCTCCTTTAATATTACATTATTTATTTTTAAATTTTAATGACATATTTAATCTTTAAACTCAAAATGATAAGAGTTTAAAATTAATTAACAATCTAAAACTATAATCACCTAAAAATATATTTATATCTATAAAAATAAAAAAAAATATAAATATATCCTTTGATACATTTATTATCTAGTTCAACAATAAATTTTATCAAATACTATTAATTCAATAAAATAGTTTAATAACTTTTAACTTTTAGTTAACAACTTTCAATTAAACATTAGAAGAAGAGTAAATCAAAAAATCATTAGAAGAAGAAGGACCGAGATTCTTGCCACTTGGACCAATAAACATTGGTAAATAACTGTCTTTCTATGGCCATCTCCATCGCCAGTTATTATTGGAAAAAAAAAATGCTTAACAAGACCGGTTGTTATTAAAAGCACCACCCCTTGGAGTGCCACACTAACACACATTAAGCACCAGTGCTTAGAGGTTATGAAATAAAAAAAGGTTTATATGATAAAATAAAAAAAAGAGTTATTGCAGGTCTCATGTGCATGTGTTTTTATGAAATAGTGATAAAATATAAGAATGTGGAGTTATTTGTGGGACTTGTTTAGTAAAGTTTTTAGGATTTGTTTGTTTAATTTTTGAAAGCATCGATTTCAAAAAAAAATTTGTATTTGGGTATGATACTTTTTTTAGTAGATATCACAAGTATTTTTTAGAGAGACAATCCTACTCAAGTCAAGTAAGATTATTATGAGTAATAAAGCTCTTACTTGAGTTTGAATTCAAGACCAATGCTTAAGCTAAATCAAGCCCTTCACGGTATTTAGATATGATACTTTAAAAGTGAGTTAAGAAAACTTTTATCTAGTTAGCACAGTAAAATTGTTTTAAAGTGTAAATAAGATATAATTTGTAAATCTCACCTCAAAATCAATTATTCTCAATAAAAAAATTTCCACTTTTCTAAAAATTAATTCTATTCAACGTAAATTTAATTTTGAAAAGGGGGAAAAAATAATTTGGTGTAAACAAAATCAATTTTCAACCTCCAAAATGTTTTTCAATGTCAATCGTAAGCCAAATGGGAATTAATTCCTTCATAAAGTACCCTCGTGGCACACAACTACACTTCATGATTTGGGAGTTTCTCTTTATATCAGGTAAGGATTTGTGTTTTCAAACGGTTTGAAATTTATGTTTATTGATTACTTCTTTCTTTTTGTAGTATTTTTGTTTCGTCATTCCAGCATCTGAGACTAAAAAAGAAAACATCTTTGAAAATATGATGGACTTGGAAATCTTTGATCTAGGAATTTGACGGAAGGAGAGAAGCGTGAACGGTGTTGTGCCCGTTTTGCAAGTGGAAAATCGTTGAATCGAATGTGGCATGTTATTACCATAGACCTATAATGCTTTAAATTGGAGCTTTCCCACCCTCCCGTTACCATATTTTTTTTTATTTTTATAACTTGATTGTGTATTGAGTTTTGTAATTTTATTTTTTTTTGTTCTGTAAAGGCCAATTCGTTACAAACAAAATCTCTTTTTCAAATTAGAAAGTTTGTTATGGTAAGTATATATATATATATATATATATATATATATATATATATATATATATATATCTATCTATCTTGAGCTACGAAACAATATGCTTCCACGCATCAATACCATATTTTCTACCACATCACATGTTTTGCTAACATGTCATCTTTTGCCTCCTCCAATTTCTCACCTCTTCTTTAACCAAGGGCCTTTACCATGTCTCTTTCAATTTCCAGCTCTCACCACCTCAATAACTCTCATTTGACATTAAAACTTTGGTAACTTACATCTCTACAATTAGTGCATCATTGAAACAACCATTAAAGAACCAAATGAGTTGTTATTACAATGACATTAAAACTTTTGTAACTTTCATGACTCACATCTCTACAATTAGTGTTATTGAAGAATAAAAGATTAAAAGTCTCCAAACTCATTCTTTCCAAGGTTGTCTTAGCAAAAATCAAATCAAATAATTATATCCTTTTTACTAATACAAGCAAAAATTATAATATGCTCAGTTCTCAATTATGGAACTATGTATACCCCTTTCCACAATCAGTTTAGTCATAACAATTTCATTAGGATTCCCTTTCCACACTTTTTAAATATGTTAAAAAAGAGTTTTTAAATCGGTTCTTGAACCGATTTACATATAGGCGATATAGAAAGTAGGAGATTTTAAAATCGATTTTTGAACCAATTTAAAAAATAGTTTTTAACTTGGTTATTTTAAGAACCAATTTAAAATGTGTGTATTTTTTAACTCGGTTATGTATAACCGATTTAAAATGATAATTAGCAAACTTCATTAATTAGGCACTTTGCCTTTTTGTGTTGAGGTCCTATGTATACCATATTGCCCCACAGGTCTAGGAAGGACAGGAGTGCTAGAAGCTAAAGGTGGTCATTCATAGGAGCAAGGTGTTACCCTTGTCTCAAGACGAGTAGGTTAAGGGATACATGGAGAGGTTTGGGCTGGTGCCTCTTTTACAAGAATGTTATTGAATGGTGGACTAGGACATCTTGTTTGCTTTTATAACCATTACTCTAAATGATGTGTCATCTCTCTTACATTTACCTACAGTTGGGAGGCTATTTTTCTACCTAGTGTTGTGCCATAATGAGGCACTTGACTATGTGGTGAAGTTGCTCAGGGTCACCTTCTCCCAAGCATATGTTGGGACTGGTCGAGGAGTGCACAAGCAATTGACCTAGCTACAGGAGGTATATAATGCACACGTCCAAGTCAAGAACGTCGTCTTTATAGCCAGAGCTTTTTTACGACATTTGGTTGGTTGCATGATATATGTTGACAAGATTTTCTATTGTGCGAACATGGCTTACTTGGAGCTTTTCTACGATCTGGAGGTGTGCACGAAATATGCATGAGGTGTCTCTACCTTGTGTTACCTTTACAATCAGCTTAGCTAGGCTAGCATGCATCAGACAAATTAGTTGGTAAGATATATGACTCTACTATAGGTACCAATTTTTTTTTATTTGGCTTTTGTGATTTTTGTTTTACAACAATTAATTATGTTAATGATTTTACAAACATGAATATATGAGCACTTATCGGCAATTGGTTTTTGCCAATTGGCCATATCATATGTTGAGTAGTCTTTCCTTGCTTATCAATGGATTATTATAAGGGGTTTTGGTTATGTGTTCACCATGTGGTTAACACTAGATGTGCTGTGTAACACCTTAATGTTTTCTTTTTAATTAATATGTATTATTATTATTATTATTTTGTTTGCTTTGTTTTTAATAAAATGGTATTTTGGAAAAAAGAGATATTGGGCCTTTAAAATAGGGTTTTATAATTAGAATGTTTTTAAAAAGTTTTAAAACCCTTGTATTGGGCTTAGTTTTTATAAGGCCAAAGTTAGCTTTAAGAGTCCCTTAGGTTTCTTGAAAACCTAACCATTTTTCCTCATTTTCTCTTTTTTGTGCCTCTTTGGAGATACCGTGCTATCAAAACCATTGCTATCAAGAAGTGAGGAACCGTAAGAAGACGGTGCTACATCGTTCGCATCCTCTTGTTAGAGATCGCCTCTTTCAAGGCAAGGGAGAGTGAGTTATCTCGCCCATGGGTATGGCTTTGGTTATGGGTAAAAGGGTTGGCCCTAGACCCCAATTATTTGTGAATTATATGATTGTCTGTGCAAAGGGGAATGCAATTTTTCCCAAATCATTGATGTGCTTTATGAAAATTTTATATTTAATTTATTATGGATTGTCATGGATTGTTTTTGCTTTTCCCTTTGTGCCTAAGTTAGAGATTTAATGAGTTTTGAGGGAATTGTGGGTGAGTGAAGAATTTATAAATTAGATTGACCAATTATCAAGGTAGAAGAAGTGATTAAGAATTTAATTATTTGTTTTGGAGCGTTTAGAAGCCAAAGACAATAGGAAAAACAAATTAAAATTCGAATCTTGGACCCACCCAATGAGGGTTAGATAGCAGCTGAGCTACTTTTTTTGAAAACTGGACTCCGCATTTTTCACCGTGCTTGCTAACCCGCCGGGTGAGGTGAGTCCTGGCATGACCTGCTAGGCAACCCTCCTGTCCTGTCGAGCGAATGCGACCTTGGCTACTCCAAGACACACGTCTGAGTCTCTCCCTCACCCGTTTTTGCGCCTGTGAACTCCTTTTGCGATCTTTAACTCATTGATGCTTCTTTTGGATGCCTTGTTGAGTTTATACCTTGTGATTGTTATTTACCTTGAGAAAATTGAGTGTGATATGAACTTGTGTTAATGTTCCATGATAAAAGCCTATGAAAAGTTATAAGCATTCTATGTGACCATGCATCATGACATTGAATCATGTGAAGAAAGAAAATACGTAGGAATTCAGCTGGTGCAGGCCAGGATGAGTTGTTTAACCCTAGCCTTGGGGGTGGTACTTTGTGTGGAAACTCCAATGGCCCATGCTAATCCTATGGAATTGGAGCATACTAGCAAAGTTGGGTAACCCTGACTAGTCACCGGGGAATATCATACTAGTTGAGGGTGCAAAAGTCAAAGACATCAGTACTGATGATGCTTCTTATGATCATGCACTTACTCCTAATCTACTTTCAAGATGAACTTAGATTGGTACCACATGTGCATGAGAAGTAGAAGCTAGGTATTGCATTACATATGTTTGTGTGTTTTGATTCTTGCAATTTTATGTTATTTTGACTATATATGTGATGTGTATTCTACATGTCTCCATTATCATACTTTGAGCATGATGTGATATGTATCTCACTTCCTTGTTTTCTAGTATTTTCTGTCTGTGTCTATGATACACAGGTAACGTCCAACAGGACCTTGAGGAGAAGTCTTAAAGTAGAGGCATTGGTCTTATTACAATTTATTTTACAGCATCTTTGGGTTTTGTCAGCTCTGATAGTAATGTGACATCGGGGTCTTAGTTATTTATTGTTTCAGCTTTTGAACTCTAAATTAATAGTTTTACTTCTTTAAATTGGTTTATTTTCCAAAGACTTGTATGGTTAATTGTGGGCCGCCATCTTTTGGTTAATTAGTAAAGTATCTTATGGAGTTTTAGTAAATGTGAGTTGTGCATGTAATGTCCTTTACCGTGTGAAGAGAAAGATTTTAAATTACCATTTTATTTCGCAAATGAACAGTATATTATATTTTCGTAATATTTATCTAATAATTAGCTTTGGAATAACGGGTGTCACATACTACAACCACAGGAGTCATATGGATGCCTTATACAACTTATAGAGAAGTGCAGGCTTTTTAGTACATTTCATACTTCTTGGGATTCCTCGAATCAGGCCCACTATTGCTTGCTCATTTACTTGAGAGGGTGATATGAAATTGTGGGCATGTATAGGGTATTTCTCACTTGTTGGGTGTTATTACAAAGCACATGCCTGCTACCGAGAAACGTGATGAAAGGTTTATTTAGTATCTTGATCATATTCTTAACGATGCGACTATAAGAGTGCGTGTGACTGCAACTTATCTGGTAGAATGCATACTTTGAGCGATTCCATTGCATTTCTCATCCATACATAAGGCTTGTAGGAGAGGGAGATCATCTGAGAGGCCCTCCAAGAGTATTTGTGCAACTCCCTACAAGCAGTCAACCATAGTCTAGTTCAAACAAGTCTCATACTTATCCGATAAGTATATATATGTTTTCTCTATGTATTGAACGACAATCAAACTTTCACAATACTTATTTATGTTAAATTATTTTAGAGGATTTCTAAGACACTTTAGGCCATGCTTGATCTGAGGATGGTTATTGAGAGCATTGACGCTTGGACCTCCACACATGATGCATTGTGACTCGCATAAGCAAGCACTACAGCACAAGTTGTACATATCAAAGAAGGAGGAAGACCCGCACCTGGTGTTTTGGTGTTTTTCATTATATTTCATCTTACTTGTATTATTTTGTATTATTTCATCTAATGTTGACTTATTTTAAACAAGTATGTTGACTTATTTTTTATTTAACTAATATTTTCGCCTCATATTTTATTTATTAAGTTATTTAACTATTAAAGTTATTTAAAACACATAAAAATTAACCGCCAAAAAATTAAGTAAATTAAATACATTTATATGAATATTTTATTCAACAACTCATAAAAGTTGTTAAATTATTTAATAAAAAGAAAACATTAAACACACATAAAATATAAATTAACTACATAATGAAAGTTAATTTTTGTCGTGTATTTCAATCAAAAATACACAACAGAAATTTTCATTGTGTATTTCATTTCAGAAACTAGTTTTTGTATAGTTTTACATTATAGAAACTAATTTTTGTTGAAGGCATTTTTATAAAATAAAAATTAACAACATTATTTTCGGCAATGCAAAGAGCAAAAGGGGGTGTCAAAAGCAGCGTCCCTCTTCTTTCTCACTCTCGCCGCTCCGACTCAAACCAAAGAAAATGAAGCCGAACTAAACCAGCATTAACACCATCAACCGATGTTGGAACAACATTGTTCGTGAAAAAAAAATCCAATTGCTTTCTTTTCCTGTCTATGTTGTTCCACCCAAGACCCTTGTCCCTCCAGACCTTGCTCAAGCGCGGCTTCACCCCCACTCCGAAACCCGTCAACCGCTTCCTCCTCTTCCTCTTCCACCACCACAAGTTCGACCTAATCGCCCACTTCTTCTCCCAGTTGAAAACCAACAACTTCCCCACCACCCCCCGAACCCTCTCCCTCCTCGCATGGGCACTCCTCAAATCCCAAAAATTCGAAGAAGCGGAACAATTCATGCGCACCCACCCACACCTCACCCGCCCCTCCATGTGGGACGCCCTCATCCAAGGCCTCTGCGCAAAACGCCACGACCCGGAGAAAGCACTGTCCCTTCTGCAAGCGTTGCACGAGAGACCGTGGCGCGTTGCCTTCTTCTCTCACTTTTTGTTGCGTAGTTCGCGAATTGAGCTCGAAGGGGTTAACGGGCAGGGCCGTCGAGGCGCTGGAGTTGATGGTCGAGGACGGAGTGAGGTACCCTTTTGATGACTTCGTGTGCAGTTCCGTGATTTCCGGGTTCTGTAGGGTGGGAAAACCGGAACTTGCGTTGGGGTTTTTTAGGAATGTTACGGACTGTGGCGGGTTGAGGCCCAGTGTGGTGACTTGCACGGCTCTTGTGGGGGCTCTTTGCAAGATGGGGAGGGTTGGCGAGGTGTGCGGCTTGGTGCAGTGGATGGAGAGGGAAGGGTTGGGTTTGGATGTTGTTTTGTACAGTGCTTGGGCTTGTGGGTATGTTGGGGAGAGGGTTTTGGTGGAGGTTTTTGGGAGGATGAGGGAGATGGTGGAGAAGGGTATAGGTCATGATTTTGTGAGTTATACTGTGCTTGTGGATGGGTTTTCCAAGCTGGGTGACGTGGAGAAGTCGTTTGGCTTCTTGGCCAGGATGACAAAAGAAGGGCATAGGCCTAACAAGGTTACGTATAGCGCAATCATGTCTTCTTATTGTAAGAAGGGTAAGGTGGAGGAAGCGTTTGTTGTTTTTGAGAGAATGAAAGACTTGGGAATTGAATTGGATGAGTATGTGTTTGTGATTTTGATTGACGGGTTTGGCCGGAGAGGGGATTTTGATAAGGTGTTTCGGCTGTTTGAGGAAATGGAGAGGAGTGGGATTAGTCCTAGTGTTGTTGCATACAATGCTGTTGTGAATGGTTTATCCAAGCACGGGAGGACGTCTGAGGCGGACGAGTTGTCAAAAATGTTGCTTCGGATGTGATTACGTACAGCACGTTGTTGCACGGGTATACCGAAGAAGAGAACGTTCCGGGGATTTTGCAAACGAAGAGGCGGATAGAAGAAGCTGGAATCGCCATGGATGTCGTGATGTGTAATGTACTGATCAAAGCCCTGTTTATGATGGGGGCTTTTGAAGATGTTTATACTCTTTACAAAGGAATGCCAGAAATGGATCTGATTCCGAATTCGGTGACTTACTGCACAATGATTGATGGATATTGCAAGGTAGGTAGAATTGGTGAGGCACTCGAGGTATTTGATGAATTTAGAACGGCTTCGATCTCTTCACATGCATGCTACAATAGCATTATTAAGGGCCTTTGCAAGAATGGCATGGCAGAAATGGCCATTGAGGCATTACTTGAACTCAATTGTAAAGGTCTCGAGTTGGATACAGGTACATTTAAGATGTTAATGAAGACAATTTTTGAAGAAAACAGTACAAAGGAGGCTTTAGATTTAGTTTACAGAATGCAAGTTTTGGGACCAGACATGTATAGTGCAGTAATTAACGATTCCGTCTTTTTATTATGTCAAAGAGGATTACTTGATGATGCAAATCATTTGTGCATGATGATGAAAAAGGAAGGCCTATCTGTCACATGCGAGTCTTATTATTCGATTTTGAGAGGGCATCTTAGTAATGGGAATAGGGAGCAAATTTTGCCCCTTTTGAATAGCTTCCTGAAAGAATATGGTCTAGTTGAACCAATGGTACAAAAGATACTTGCATGCTACCTCTGTCTGAAAGATGTTGATAGTGCCCTTCGATTTCTTGGAAAAACAGTGGATAACTCTTTAGCAGTTGCTTTTCCTGTCTCTATTCTCAAGATTCTCATAAGGGAGGGTAGAGCTTTAGATGCATATAAGCTTGTTACAGAGACTCAAGATAATTTACCAGTCATGTATGTTGATTATGCCATTGTGATTGATGGCTTGTGCAAGGGAGGATATCTCAATAAAGCATTGGATCTCTGTGCCGTTGTTGAAAAGAAGGGGATGAATTTGAACATAGTCGTGTATAATTCAATAATAAATGGATTGTGTCATGAGGGACGTCTTATTGAAGCATTTCGGCTATTGGATTCATTAGAGAAACTTAATTTGGTACCCTCTGAAATAACTTATGCTACGTTAATTTATGCTCTATGTAGAGAGGGATTTTTGCTAGATGCAGAGCATGTTTTCAGGAAAATGGTCCTGAAGGGCTTTCAGCCAAAAGTACAAGTTTACAATTCATTACTTGATAGTATTTCTAAGTTTGGTCAATTAGAAAAGGCATTCGAGCTTCTAAATGATATGGAGACAAGATATATTGAGCCTGACAGTCTGACTATTAGTGCTGTAATTAATTGCTATTGCCAAAAGGGCGACATGCAAGGAGCCCTTGAATTCTATTATAAGTTAAAGAGGAAGGATATATCACCTGATTTTTTTGGGTTCTTGTGTTTGATAAGAGGTCTATGTACCAAGGGAAGGATGGAAGAAACCAGGAGTGTCTTGAGAGAAATGCTCCAGTCCAAGTATGTTGCAGAGTTAATTAACATAGTCAACAAGGAAGTTGATACTGAGTCAATAAGTGATTTTCTTGCCACTTTGTGTGAGCAAGGAAGGGTTCAAGAAGCTGTTACAGTTCTCAATGAAATTGCATGCATGCTTTTTCCTGTTCAAAGGTTGTCCACTTATAATCAAGGGTTCCATAAACAACAGAAGATTTATGAATGTAAGGATTTTGGTTCAAAATCTTCAAGCATTCTACCTTCCTCTTGCACAAGTGGTTTGAATTTTGGATCTTGTGATAACAAAGATGTAAGGAATCTTACAACAAATAATGTCGGTTACATGAAAAGATCTCAGCTGCATGGCTTTGACTTCTATTATTCTAGAATTGCTGCACTTTGTGCCAAAGGGGAGGCGCAGAAAGCTAATCAATCAGCAAAAGAAATGCTTTCTGACCTGACAGAGTCCATGAGCTGAACACATGGGATAAAAAAGAAGAATTCTTTTAATGTAGAAACTGCTCTCCCTGTAGTGCCAGCAGAGAGAGCACGTGTATGACACCTGCAGGTACATAATTTTTCATTATAATTAAGCTTCTAATGCATATATACATGTATAACGGTTTACCATTGCTTTGGTACTCAAACGTAATGTAATGAAACTGGTCAAAGTAAAATGGAGCTTTAAAATATTACCTGAAGGATTAATGTCGCCTTTTATTTATTATATAAATTCATAATTTCTTTGTTAGACAATTTTGGCATGGCATCCATGTTCTTTACGGTTTCCATTCTTTTATCAGATCTATTTCCCTCTGCATCACTAAATTTATTGTGTGTAAGTGCTAATGTCTATTGGCTTGTGTGCTTTTACTCGTTGCCTTTTTATTTTATTTGGTTATTCTGGGTGTGGCTCTGCAGTTCCCACTTCCCACTCCCTACTGGTAGGAGTTATTGGGGTTATTAGTCTTATTGTCCAAAGGCTTGGGCTTGTACTAGTAGTACTAGTACTGGATCTAATTTTTTTAGTAAATAGGGGTGTTAGTTTATGGAATTGCAAAAATGATTTCCTAACCCTCTGTCTGTCATGTTGCTTTAATCACTGATCTGAAAGGACAAATGTCTAAGATGAAGGGGAAAAAAAAAAACTAGCCTAAAATATATTGTAGAAATAATGATAATTTGTAATTTTTAGCCTTATCATAAAATTTTGTTTCAAGACAGTGACAGCTCATTCAAGGTATTGTTTACATTTGATTTTTCCGTTTTATTTCTGATAATTTGTGCCGTGGTTTTGAGTCACAGGACAGAATCATCTCTTAGAAGTCAATGCTGTATCTGAAGACTGATGAGAACTATGATATCCATGGTGGAGAATTCAAGTTACTGATCAAAGGTACAGAAACAAAAGTAGGAACAGAATCGTCTCGAATGCTGGATCCTGTATGAAAAAGGCAGTAATATAATATGGTTGATAAGCAGGTAGTTTGCATTTTGGCTCCAATACATAACTACTGCCTGTCATTGCTAAATTATGCTCTTCTGTCTGCGGCTGTGCATACATGTTGGACTCAGCACTGAGCCATTATAAGATCTGCCATTTTAGACATGGTAAATATATATACACATTTCTCTCATTTAATTTGGGTTTGTTGCTTAAGTTATAATTGTTGCCCATATAGGGCTTCAGCTACAGCCATGATTCTGGTGAATAAGATCTTGAAGATACAATTGAACCTTTACTCTTTTGTATTTATTCCTTTTTAAATATTAGTGTTGTTTCCCCTGCAACAAACTATACAATGATTACCTACCAAAAAAAAATTATACAATGATTTTATTTTTTTATATTTTTTTTTCAGTTTATTAAACTATATATGCTTACACTGTGTAGGTGATGAAATTTGTTTCATACTCTACTTGTTTTCTGTTTTCAATTATATGTGGTTTTTCATCGAGTGCTGATGTGTGCCAGCTAAAATAGTACTTCTATACCACCATAAAAACAGGGAGTATTTTTCTTAGGCTCTAAATGAGCAGAGTGAAACACTTTTTTAAAATATTTGTGTGAACTAGTTCTTTTAGTAGAAAACAACTGCCTTTTTTTAGTGTGTTACGATTGCATTTTCTGTCCAACTGTTATTTATTAGACACCTTTTCTTCGTACAATAAATGATACGGACTGAAGAATCGTAGCATCCCCATAAAATAGGCTTTATTAAACATGAAAAAGAAATAAAATTTTATGAGTTAAATAAAAAAGCGTAAATATGTTCTTAGTTCTTGTAATATACTCGTTTTATGATTTTAGTTCCTATAAAATTTTTCTTACGATTTTGGTCCCCATAAAATTTTATTTTATGGTTTTAGTCCCTATCACTATTTATTGATGACGTGTCAATTATCTATTGGATAACAAACCTAATATTTCTTAAATAATAAGGACTAAAATGAATATCTTTTAATATAAGAGGGACCAAGGTCAAAAGTTTACAATTTTATAAGGACTAAAAAATACCGTTAAGGACTAAAATTGTAATACAAAATTTTATAAGGACTAAAACCATAAGAAAAAATTTTTATAATGACTAAAAGCATAAAATGGGTATATTGCATGAACTAAAAACATATTTAACCCTAAATAAAAATAGAGAAGACACATTGTGTACACACCACCCAGACTTACTTTTTTCTTTACATAAACCCAAAATTGCATATCTATGTTTTTATAAATTTTGAATTCATGGAAAAAAGGCTAATCTGCTTTTTGATGAGGGAAATGGCCACCTTGAACTGTAATTTTGTCTGAAAATTTCTGAAATCTAACACTAAAATTTGAGGGTTTAGTGGATAGTCATTTCTCTCCATCGAATCTGACTCTGTTGTTTCCAATGCCTACCGAATTGTTATGTTTTATTATATTTTTCATTTACTTGGAAGATTCTGGTTTTGATTGTACTTGGTGATTTCCAGTTATTTCATGTATTGGTTTTAAGAACCCTGAATCTGGAGGGTTCTGGGCTTCGAGGCGATGAAACTTTGGCCAAGATTACATATAGTCATGTGTCTCAGTTTACCTTAGAAAATTGATTTGCTTGGGAATTTTAACATAATTCTGAGAATTTTGAGCACATGTAGGTCTTGGTTATTGTTTCATTATGATCGTTTTCAATTGATTTGACATACACATTAATGTATTATAAATGAAAGAAAAATGGTTTCTTTCTTATCTTGGATGATAAAAACTGTTTATCCTGATGTTTTCATAATATGGACATTTTGATGAGCTAGACCCGTGAACCTCTATGGAGCAACTAAAAATTTTATCAAAAAGTGTTTTGAAGCAACACTTGAACAATGGTTGTGTGTTGTTATGACAAACTTTTGACAAATGATTTAGACTAAACACATTTGCAATAGAATGGCTTTCTGTAACTACCAATAGTAGAGTAAGGGTGTTACAAGAATGCTAGTGAATCATCTGTTGTGTTGAACATTATTTTGTACATTCTGTAACATTTTTACCATCTGTTATTGGTTCTTCTGCTGTTCTAATTTACTGCCCATGGTATACATCTAGGATGGCTGTTATCACAATACTCAGAATACAAGAGCTGTCAGTGTCATTTTTCAGGAGGAAAGGTGATGAATTGCTAATTGCTGCTTTAGGCTTGAGTTGACCAAAGTCTTGCTCCCCGGTTTATAGTGATTAAATATGTAAGTATTTTTTTATTCATGTTATAATAAGCAGATTGAGTTGGATTTTTGTGTTCCTTCTTGCATTTCCTTTCTTTTAAGCTGAAGATTTTGGAACATTAAATTTTTACCTGACTCTCTCTCTGGCCTTCATAGATCTTGAGTTTTTTGTTTTTCATAAGGTCAAGAAATCACCACCAAGAAGTATTTCTCAGCTAGCTAGTTGCATGCAATTGCAAACTGGCTGTGCCATGAACTTGTGACAAAGATGGATGGACTGTGGAGAAAGTTGGAGTTAGGCATTGAAAAATGCCTGTCTGGAAAAATGATTTGCTCTCAGCCCTCATGTCACCAAAAATAGGTTTATTTGGTGATTGAAAATAAGTTTTATACTAGAACGATTATGATGTATTGATAAATAGTTCAATTTTGCTGCTTTCAATCCAGTCACCTAAACTGTTTATATCATATTCATTGTTATTTATTTTTTACTGTATTATTTGGAATTCTCGTGTGTTGAGAACATGATCCGGTGAATGTGGATTAAATATTCTGAATACTGAGGTTTTGATTATATTATTGTGGCAAACACAGTGATGGTAACACGGCAATAGTGGTGGTAAAAATGTAACATGGATAGAAGACTAGGATAATTGAGAAAATGAACTAACACATTTGCATAAGTTACAACAGAATCTACTACAAGACAAGTTGTTCTATAATCTTGAGATTAAAGGTTTTCTTCAGCAAATTTGAATATTTCATTATGTTGCTTCCCTCATAAGGTGGTGAGATTACCCACGTGAATCAACGTTGGAGCATAATTGACCGTGGCTTCACACGACTCCAGCTAATATTGAATAGAATGGATCATTGCAGTATAATAAAGACCAAAATTAATATGATTTGCTTCCATATGCATTTAACTTACCTAAACCATGGAGAAGTTTCGTTAGAATTATTGATAACAACCCCTCGTTCAGTCCAACTAGAAAATGTTTATTTGTAATCACTCTTCACTTAGATACAAGAACGATTTTCTTGTCACCTGTGATGTCAGATATTTTTTTCTCAAGTAAGATTTAGGTGTGGTATGTTTAGTGCTCTTGGTACTAATTTTTAATTAAAATTAGAATTTTGCTTCGACAATTGTGTAATATAAGTCAGCACTTGTTATCAAAGTAATTTTCCATTTTAATTGGAAAATAATACTGAAAGTATTTAAAAAGTTACACTTTAAATTTTTTCTGTTTGCACTTGGTCTTGGTTGCCTTTCTTTAAGAACTAACAGTTATTGGAATTATGTTTCAGGTTAGTTCAATGACTTTTCTGCGTGTTTGGATGCCCCGTTTGAAGGGTAGTATCCGCCTGTCAATATAGAAGCATGTCATCCTAGCTTCTGTGTCTTTTTCTAATATTAACGTGAATTTGAGGTAAAAATGTAGGTGCTTGATGCTGATCCAAACACACGCTTATTCCTTCACGTGGGACACGTACTTTCTTCTCTTTCCAAATCCTATTCTCTTCATGCATACCACACTATTATTAATCCCTTAATCTTGAGTCTAAATTTATTCATAAAGAACACAATACATTGCATATTATTGTTAAATTTAAAATAATTATAGCCATATATATGCTATGAGAGAGCAACGCATTGCTGTTTACCTTACTAGTGTACAATTTATGCTTCTGGACTTGCTCTAATATTAATGCACAAAAAGGAAATTTGGTCAATGCATTTTGGAGAACAAGAGTTGTGATTTGTGAATGCATTCATAATCATCAACCACTAAGAAGTTCACAATCAATTCTTTGGAAGTAAACATAGTGATCAACTAGGTCATATCCCATGTTGTAACTCTGTTGGGCTAGCAATCCAATAACTGAAGGTTTACTTCCTTTGTCCAGGTCACTGACTGGACCCACAGTCATGCAAAATACGTCATCATTGAATTGATGAAAAAAGCTTCCCGAGTCCAAAGCCAAATCTGCTCCATCAGCAAAATGGAATGTAACGACTGGAAACCCAGCTAGATCTCTACTTATACTCCCATAATAGCACAGCATCCATGAAATGCTTTCAATTATAGCTTGTGCAAAGGACCCATCAAGGAGATTTCTAACTTCTTTGTATAGTAATTTATGCACAGCATCAACTAGGTAGGTGAGAGTGCTCCCTGTGTCAATGATGACTCCACCTGTGCCATCCTCTTTCATCTCAAAAGTTGCTGGAGCTATGTCAAGCCTCTTTTCCCCTACGCTTATGCCTTCCATGGTGACATAGTAAAAGCCATGGTGCACTTGAAAAGGTGTGGAATAGCCTTCAAGATCTGCCCCTTCACCTAATATCAATTGGTTGTAATTGTAATATTGGTCAGCCAGGTTGCCTATGCAGTAAGAGAACTTTTGGCCAATTTGTGTTGCCAAAGAGGCAGGTGCATTGTTTAGTCCTAGTAATCCATTGTACCCTGGATCCCTATTGTAGCCAATGTTGTGGCCACATCCAAATACCACATCAAATATCTGAGATGTACCTTCATCAGTTGTCTCAAAGACAACCATGTCGCGGCCATATGTTCCTGAAGCTGAGGAGCCGTCTACATAAGTGATGCCGAATGGCAAAGGGTCACATTTACAGCCCTTGGAGCCACAGGGTGCGTTGCACAATGGGGAATAGGTGGAAGACTTTGAGGGGTCAAAGAGTAGACCTAAATGGTTGTCACAGTTTGAGCAAGGGGAGCACATGACCCAGAAGATGTCACTGGCTGTGTCTATAATAACTAGCTGTGGGATGGGGGGTTGGCCTATTGAGAGATTGGCCAGTATGGTTCTACCTGTTAAGGAGGGAGAAGCACTAGCTGTGTAGTCATTAGAGACCAAAGAACCTTGAATCCTTGCTTGTATGTAGGCTAAACGTGTAGCTGAGTGTTGGATGTCAAGTTCCATTCGGTCTTTGGCTGTTTCATTTGGCTTGTAGTGGGGGTGGTGAACTGAGCCAGGGTGAACGAGTTTGGAGACCAGTCTCTGAGGTTTAACGGTTGAAATGGTGCTAGTTGATGACAAACAACATGTTGAGAAGGATAAGAGCAAAAGAAGATTCAATGGTTCATATGCAAATGCCATTGAGTATTGACCTTCTTTGTTATTGAATTTTCTGTTTTGAGTTTAGGTAGATTGTAGATATATATTGTTTCCAAGACATTCAGGATAGTAATATATAGTGAGAAAGAAATCTTTAATACTACTGTATATTGATTGACCTGGTGGAAGGTGTGATTTGTATATACAAAAGAAAATTGATGACTGGGAATGAAAAAGTAAATGGCCTCTAAAAGGCACTCCAAGCACGTGAAAATTGCAAGATCTTGTTTACTACGACCATCTTTACATTCTCTGCCAAGAATCAATCTAGTGAACGAGGAACAACTTGTGTTATGATTTGATAATCTTTATTTTGAGCATTCTCTCCTCTCTTTCATATATATTTAGGGGGGTGGGGGTCTACAAAAGGTCACACAAAGAAAATTGGATCCACAAAGAAAGCAAGAGCGTGACCGTAGCTTGAAAATTTAAATTCTTATTTGCTTGTGATGTCACCATCACATCAATATTGACCCTATTATGATGATAAATTATTGCATGGTTTGGACTATGTTGTTTTAACCAATCTCTATGTGATAGTAATTATATTTCTTAATTTATAAACAAGAGTTAATAACATGTGATGTGGAGATTAGTCGGAACCACATTATCCTAGACATGTAATGATTTTTCCTACTATGATAAGAGTAATAAATTTTGCATATAAACACCTATCGTAACTATTTCTTTCATCTTCCATGTCTGTCCATGTTGGAATTTGAAAGGTTAATAAAAAAAATGAGTGCCCGTGCAGGTTTAATTTTCTTTTTAATTTGGTGTGCAGATCAATCGCTATAAAAAACAAAATCCCTGGTGGAACTGAAACTGAAGTTTGGATATGACACATGAACCTCAAGAGACTCAAACACAAAATTATTAATTAAATATAGCAATATCTACCAAAATTTAAAAAATTAAACAACTAATTTTTGTATTTACTTAAGTTTAAGACTCTAAATTCGGAAATCATATTAGATATACGACTAACTCAGATTGAGGCAAATAGAAGCATTCAGAACAGTAAAACTCTTATAAAATTTTAATGCAGTTATATTCTCAGGAATTTGAACGTAAAATCACTAAATAAACTAATTCTTATATAAAGAATTGTGTTGGTATTTTTCAAATCTCTTATTTTAAAAATTATTAATTAATATGCAAGCCGAAATTGAAAAAATTTATAACATTCTTAAATCTATACATCTATACATATAATAAAGACTATACTCATATTTAGTTTCCACTTTTAATTAGACCTATTTATCCTTTAATTACTATAAACCACCCATTATTCTATTTTGATCTTATTTTCTTATTTTTAGTTTTAGTCTTCCATATTCTTCTCATAACTTTTCTTATTTACCTATATTTTAACTTTCGCATTTTTTATAAATAATAATTTTTTTAATATACAATAAAAA
This sequence comes from Spatholobus suberectus, assembly GCA_004329165.1. Taxonomy (NCBI): domain Eukaryota; kingdom Viridiplantae; phylum Streptophyta; class Magnoliopsida; order Fabales; family Fabaceae; genus Spatholobus; species Spatholobus suberectus. The sequence goes on along the minus strand of CM014729.1, from coordinate 34,623,122 downwards.
AAATAATATAAAAATAAAAAATGTCAACAGACAGGCACAAAGTACCTCTATGTCTGTCTTCCCACTAGTACTAAATAATAACAAAAAGTTAATCTAAAACTATAACAAACAGTTATAATCTATTGTGCAATGGTCATGTCATTTGCACACCAACAATTGTATTATTTTTACGCAGGTTATAATGCCTTAAATATTAGCTAATAAAGTTAATATATTAAACATGAGTTTAATGACAATGTATTGTTAGTATAAAAAGTTTTACATTACCAACTAATCAAAAATTATTGTTAGTATGACTTTTAAGATTGTTATTATAAAAATTGACAAACTTACCATACACGGTAGTTCGTGATTAGATGACAGTATAAAACTGTTTTATACTGTTAGTGCATATCCTATTTTTTTATTAAGCATTAGTTAATAGAATTTTTTTGTCCAGGCCAATATATTAATTCAGCCTATAATTTCATGGCTTTTGCTATTTACACTTCCTTTTTAGTTTTTTATTTGAATTTACTTAATTAACCTTATTATTTCCACTTTTTTTCAAAACAACCCTTCTCCCACGCACTCCTCCCCTCAACTCATGCTGCACTCTCCCAACTTTCACTACAATCAGTAATTTTATTTATTGCCCTATCAATTAGCATATTTACCATCTCAGACGTCTTACTAACATGAATCAAAAAAAAAAAATACAAAGGAAAAAAAATTAAAATAAAATTCCGAAAAGCATTTTTCAAAATATTATTTTGTTTTTTAACATTCCAAAAAGTACTTTCCAAAAACTGTTTTTTTTAACATTCTAGAGAGTACTTTTTAGAATACTATTGTTTTTTAACATTCTAGAACATATTTTTTAGAATACTATTTTGTTTTTGTTAACATACCGAAAAACAAAACAATATTTTGAAATGTTAAAAAACAAAACAGTATTTCAAAAAATACTTTCTAGAATGGTTATTATATTGAGTTTTGCAGCGTACATTCTAGGAATTGAAAAGAAAAGAAAAGAAAATCTCCATGTACCTGGTCGTGCACAATTTCACAGCGTATGTGTTTTGTAATCGACATATTTTGCTTGTATGAAGAAATTGAATATAGGTTGCACACGATATCGAGATTAAAGTATTTTCCTTGTATGATAAAATTCAATACAGGAGTGTAATGAAACAAAATTAAGGTAAAATTATAATACCTTTGATAGATAAGAGGAAAAGGGAGGAAATAGATGAGAATGATTTAGAGAACAATGAAGATGGATTATAAAGAATAGGGTTTATTCTTTTTTATATAAAAGGGTTTTTTGGGTATAAAGAGTATTTATGATAATAATTTTTTTTAAAAAAATGGAAAAGGGAGAGTGCACTTAGAAAATAAGAGAAGTGTAAATAGCAAAGCCTAATTTCACATGTCTAAGGCCTAATCAATTGGGCTCATGGTCATGGTCTCAAGCTAGGAAACCAGAGGCTCAGTTTGCGTTGTAGTACGCGCCCTAACATAATACGTTCGGCCACCCTATCAGTGCTCACATTTATAATTATTGAAAAAGAATATTGTCGTTGTATACGTAACTTAAATTTCGATAAAATTGAAAATATAAATTAAAATATGAAATTATATATATTGTTAATATATGTAAAGTTTTAAAAATATGAATATAAAACTGAAATTATAAGAAAAATATACAAAATTGATTTAAAAGGAAACAAATTTAAAATGTAAAAATTAAATAAAAAAATAAGACATATTATTTAAAAAAATTAAGAAAATAAATTAAACTACATTAAAAAGTACTCTAATTTAACATATAAGAATCAATATACACTTATGGGTATGGGTATCTTATATTTTTCCCCTCTGTTAAAATATAATAGTGAACTAGGTTATTCATGACTATCAACTAGGAATAGGTGTTTTATAATAATTAGAGGTGATAAAATGAGTTAACTTAATTTTAGGTTATGTAGTCTGTTTGATTAATTCATCTAACTTAATATGCAAAAAGAAAATACGGATTAAATAGGTTGGCTCACTTATTGAGTCAAAAATGTTTTATTATCACTAATAACAACAAGAACAATAATTAAGTTTTTTTCTTATTTTAGGTAGGCTCAAATGTATGGATCAAATAATATTAACTTATAAATCATTTTTAGTCAGGGATGGTTCCAAAAGTCTATTAAAGGGGGGGGGTGGGGTTGGTGGTGTTCAATTTTTTTTGTAATTCTCCTCAGTAATTTTTTTAAAAAATTATTTTATTGCTGTAGGTGTTTCTCATTAATCTTATAGCATATTATGTGCAAGTGCCTTAAACTTTGTCAATTCAACATTCGTTCCTCTATATATTTAGTTTGCATATGTTATTAATTATTAAATAAGTCCATACTATATATATATATATAGTCATGAGGGAGGAAAAAGGGAGGGGGGTGAGCAAGGCCCCTGCCTGCCTCCTTGGATCTGTCCACGTTTTTAGTTATTTTTTTGTGGTTTGTTTTTTTAAAACAAATTGTAGGTATTATTCTTTAGGTATGTGTGGTACCTTTCTCCAATCAAATTTAAAAATTTACTTCGATAACCTCTATTGGATTTTAATGTCAACCTTTAATGCGTGTTTCTTAGACAAAACTCTAATTACAACTAGAAGACAACTCCACAAGCACATATAATATTGGACTTAAGCTTTGTCATTTTTTTCTTTTTTTATAAGTCTCCTTGTGCCTTTAGGGATTTAGCTATCTTTCATCTCTCTATCATATCATTTTCAAACATATCTTATCTAGTATATTTCAAGTCTCAACTCATCATTATCATCACTTTATATTGAATTTATTCTCTTGTAATAGTTTTTTATTACCTTATATATGTGTTTACCATTAATAAAATTATCATAATCTTTGTTACTATCTTATTTTTTAATACTATCTTATTTTCTATATTGTTTATTTTCTCTCTTCCCTTGTGTGTGTATACAAAACAAACTTTCATTGATCATATTAATACTTTTATAATCATAAAAAATTATAAATAATAGAAAAATAATATTACAAAACATCATTCTGTTATAAATAATATTATGGTAATATGAACTATTATTAAAAATATTAATGAGAATTTTGTACAAAAGTAATGAAAAAGTTCTAAAATATTATAATAGTATAGTACTGCTATAAAAATATCATAATGATGAAAAATGATAAAAAAAATATTATCAAATATTATACTATAATATTATAAAACTGTGCCTCTTATTCGCTGATGAAAAAACTGTCTCTTATTTTAATGTAAAAATAACAATTATATCGATATATAAGTAAAAATAAAAATTTTGTTATATATATATATATATATATATATATATATATAATATTTGTTGCAAATTTAATAGAAAATAATAAATTATTTTTTGGATATATTATTATTTTTTTATTCTAATTATCATTATTTTTATTTATTATTTTTTAGTTATTTTAAGTATATATTATGAATCAGATTATTTACGAAAATAAATAGATGTAATTTATATTATTGTAATAATAAAAATAAAAATAATAATACGACATTATAAAATATTAAATACATAAATAATCTCTCTAATTACAATGATATTATTATTTATATCTACAATCAATTTATTATTAATGTTATATTATTACTATTTTCATTATCATTATACATAATCGTAAATCTAGAGCACATATATATTATAAATCAATTATTTTGTAAAAATAGATAAATATAGTTTTGTGTTTTACATTTTAAAATTTTTTAATTCTTATTTTGTTATTATCATTAATAATATAATAAACCATGAATACAAAAAATCATCTTAATTTTTATTAAGAAAAAATATGAATTTAGTTTACTAAAAACTCTCTCGGCATTAATCTGTTTTTTTTTTCTTTCTTTCTAAATTTCGAGATATTAATTAACTCTTCTAAATATTAAAATTCACCAAATGAATCTTTTAAATATTTAAAAGATTTATTTGATATAATAAATTTTTAAAAGCAAATTAATGTCAAGTAAATATTTAGAAAATTAAAGAATTGTTTTATTATTTTTTAAATAAATTGTAATATTATTTTAAAATATATAATATTTTAAATAAGATCTACTTATTTAATATATTAATTAATAAATTAAAGAATCCATATATATCACAAGAGCGCAAAAATCTAGTTCTTTCCAAAATCCCATAAACTTCTCATAAGAATGTATAAATGCAAATGTAGCTAAGCATCTTTTAAACAAAAATTAAATTATTAATTAACAATATCATATATTATGTCTACAAAGATTTTATTTATGTAGAAAATGATAGATTGGTACATTACACATTAGCGATCTAGCTGAGTCTAAAAGATTGATATGCTCATTGTATCTACTCATCTTTGAAGTAATGAGAAGTCTGCTGATCTAATCATGGGGGTGAAGATTGGGGTACCTATAAAAACATTCTAGCACACAAGTTAGTATCTAAATCAGTAAAATAATAATATGTAAAAAGATGTGCTTACCTAATGTTGCTACATGTAGTCTATTTATAAGCCTTGGATGCGGGTGAGTCATTGTCTAGATGTAAGTGAGTAATTGCTAGGATATCCAACCATGGCAAGGGTGTTAGACTTCAACTATGAAATATTTTAGAGTCCCTGACATGCATGTTGTGAGTAAATGATAAAAATTCTCTATGTCGGCTGTAACAAGCATTGAGAGGTGAGAACCGAATAGCTTAGCAAGCTCTTAGTAGATTTCGGATGACTCCTTAACCCATAGAGGATTTGGATGTAATGGTATGCTCTTGTTAGATTTTATAGGGTTAGACCTAGTAATATAGATCCAATGTCTATTATCAATATAAATTTACAATGTTTATATTAATAATTTAATTTTAGTTGAATAAAAATCATATGAACTAAAGTAATATCTAATATTTTTTTATCGTTAATAAAGGACTTTTTGAGGTGAATATATCATAAACCTTAAGAAGAAATTGAACTAAAAATCTTCTTATTCACTTTATTTCATGTTAATAAAACTTAAGTGCAATAAATTACAAGCTTTTAGTGTGTTTTTTTTTCGATGCATTTAGTGTTGTATTCAAACTAAAATTGAAAATTTACTTTGATAACCGGCCTTTAATAATAACATTTAATATGTGAGTTATTGAGGTTAAACTTTAACTTAATTTTAAAACAGCATAAAAAAATTTTAAATACTACACTTATTTTCTTTTTCCCCTTTGGGAAGAACAAGTTAACGGTTTGGTTTCATTACAATAAAAGTATTTGAGAACCATAAAATCAAAATTTAAATGCTCCAAACTCCGACAATGACGACGATGAAAACTAAAACAATTGGCACATGGCTAAGCATGCGATCTTACCACGAAACCTCTACCGTGTTTGGCAGTAAGCTGCTATTTAATTGACTAGTGGTTGCGACTCCGAGTCCGAGACTAGTCGTCGTCGTGAATCATGACCCATCAAACAAAGGCTTCGTCAAAATTTAGCTCAATTACAAAAATTCCGTACATAATATATTTAATGCAGAATGATATTTGTAAGAGGTTAGAAGTACTTTTATTTTGAAAATAACAAATTTTTTCTTTTCATTTTATAAATTAGAAGGTGCAATTTTACATTGAAATTCGTAAAAATATTTTTGTAAATTTAAAACAAACATAGCCTAATTCATTTTTGAATGGTCTCTATTAATTATTTTCATGAAAGGTATCCCCAAATTAACAGTTTTGATTATATATATATGTGTGTGTGTGTGGATCCATCGACACTAAATGTCAAAGTTAGTCAAATTACACATTCAATAACTTTTTTGTAGAATGGAAATTTAAACAATTCAACCATTGAATTTGATGTTCTTATTAATTAGATTAAATATACAAAATTTCATACAATCGTAAAATTATTTAATAGTTCATCACATAATTTATTTTAATGTACAATATAATATTAAAATATATGTAAATATTCAATATTAGATAACATATCAATAAAAGTTTAAATGACATGAAATTTGATATACATGATCATGAAGATAATATCAAAGTTAGTCAAATTACACCTTTAATAACTTTTTGTGAAATACAAATTTAACCAATCCAACCATTGAATTGTGTGGTATTATCTTCATGATCATGTATATCAAAGTTCACATCATTTGGATTTTTCTAAATATGTTATCTAACAATGAATATTTACATATATTTTAATATCATATTATACGTTAAAATAAAGTGATGTGGTGAACTATTAAATAATTTTAGAATTGTATGAAATTTTGTTTACCTAATATAATAATTAAGAACATCAAATTTAACGGTTAGATCGATTAAATTTACATTTTATAAACAGTTATTGAAGATATAATTTAATTAATTTTAATACTTGATATCAACGGATACTGAGTATATATATATATATATATATAATAAACCGAAATATATTATTAGGTTTTTTACGGTTGTCAAAGATTGGTGGAGCGGGGCATCTGGACTCGTTCTGTGAAGGATGTTTCAACCAGTTGGGCTATGTGTACTTATCTATCTAGACTACTCAAATTGTCCAAGTTGTACTATATATATATATATATAGGGTCAAGATATGTTAATATCAGGTATTAAAGTTAATCAAATTATACTTTTAATAATTTTTTGTAGAATGTAAATTTAACCAATCTAACCCGTTGAATTATGTGATATTATCTTCATGATCATGTATATCAAATTTCACATAATTTAGACTTTTCTAGATATGTCATTTAATATTGAATATTTATATATTTTTAATTTTTTATTATACATTAAAATAAAGTGATGCAGTGAACTACTAAATAATTTTGGAATTGTGTGAAATTTTGTATACTTAATCTAATGAATAAGAACATTAAATTCAACGGTTGATTGGTTAAATTTGTATTTTATAAAAAGTTATTGAAAATATAATTTGACTAACTTTGACACCTGGTGTCAACGGATTCTGACCCATACATATATATATATATACATATATATATATTTGTTGAAATTGTACTATATATATTTATGAAAGTAAGAATTGTCATTTGCTTATTCTTCTTCACTCTCCCGTCAGCAGAGTTAATCAGCAATTGACCAAATAAACTTATAAATGTAGAAATATCCTTCGCGAGAGACGGTCATGCGCGAACTGGATAGAATCATAGTTAATGATAAAGTTCTCTATCCAAATATTTAAGTGATTGTGTTCAAACGAGAAAGTAAGAAAGTTCTATTTATTTTAGCAAGCAGCCTACATGCATTGAAGTGTTGGTTTGATAATTCATTCAGGACACAAAAAGTCGAAAACCACTCCTCGTTTAGAGTTAGAATGACTTTTCAATTTAGAATGACTCAATGAAAATGACACTCTTTTCACGTTTCTCTTTTTTCTTATTCTTGTTATCAATCTTTATTGCTTTCTTTCGGGGTAATCTCATTTCTACATTTATAAGTTTATTTGGTCAATTGCTGATTAACTCTGCTGACGGAGAGTGAAGAAGAATAAGCAAATGACAATTCTTACTTTCATAAATATATATAGTACAACTTGGCAATTTGAGTAGTCTAGATAGATAAGTACACATAGCCCAACTACTTGAAACATCCTTCACAGAACGAGTCCAGATGCCCCGCTCCACCAATCTTTGACAACTGGAAGTTTTAAAGAGCTTGTACAAGAACAACTTACCTAGAAGTGTTCTAGTATGAAAAACTCAGATAAATTAATTTTGTGTTTGTATGTTTGTATGATGTTGACCTCAAGCAAATATTTAAAATGGCAAGTGGCGTTGCATAAAAATGTAAGAGCACTTTTATACGATTAAAGTTATTAAAAAGGACATGTTTTTAAATTAATGCTTAAATACTATTAAAAACAATAAAAAAAATATTTTTCTCTTTTATTGTCAAAAAATCTTTAAAGCTATTACACTAACTTTTTATTTGAAATTATTTGGCTTAATTGCACTTTTTGTTACCAAAGTTTCATTATTTTGCGAATTTTGTCACGTTTTTTTTTCTAGCATTTTGTCACCCTATTTTTGTAATCTCACAAATTTTGCCCAACTATCAATTGTCCGTTAAATGACAAACGGAGTGATAACGTGTTAGTGATGAGTTGGCATTAAATATCCATGTCAACTTTTTCTTTTAAAAAAATGTTTTTCTAAAAAAATAACAATTATTTGAAAAAGATACTGAGTTTATGCTCCACATAGCTTTTAGGAAAAAAAATTTCAAATAATTTTTATTTTTTTAAAACACTTTTTAAAAAAAAAAAAAACATAAGTTGACATGGATGTTTAATGTCAACTCATCACTAACACGTCATCACTCCTTTTGTAATTTAACAGCAGTTGACAATTAGAAAAAATTTGCAAGATTAAAAAAATAAGGTGGACAAATGCGAGAGAAAACAATGTTGTGACAAAATCTTCAAAATGATGAAAGTTTAGTGACATACAATGCAATTAAGCCAAATTATTTTCTATATATTTTTCTTGAATTTTTTGGTAAAAAAGTATTTGTACATTATTTTTATAAAGATAAACATTTAATTATAAAACGTCATTATTATCTTATCAAAAATATAATTATTTCCCTTCTTATATTAATAATTAACACATTAAAAATTGCAATCATTCATACATTACTTTTGCTACAATGTAGTTACTCGTCTTCCTATTAATAATTTGATTATTATCAATATTATAAAAATTTATAACATAAAACATAAAATGTCATTAACTTTATAATAGCATCGTTAATATAATCAATAATAACCATAATTTGTCCTCGTGCATTCGTATCATGAACATATCACCATCTAATTAAAAGAAAAAGTATCTAAATATTATAGTTAATTTAAAAAAATATAGAGAAAATAAACATGTCTAGGAAACATATTTTTAATGGCTTCTTTGACATTTTTTTCCATTTGTAAAGCACTTTAAGTATCATGCTCTTCCCATTTTGTTGTGCTAAGACCAACTTTATTTGCCTCTTCATTATCATTATCTTCATATTCATAGCTTTTAGTAAATGAATCAAAATTTTCATCACTCCTATATAATTTCTATTAATAAAGTTATGTAAAATCATGCAAGCAACAATGACTTGGCTTTGTGTCTTCAAAACAAAAGGAGTCATATTATTCAATATTTTTCAACCTACTTTGCAACATCTAAATGCACATTCAATTGTAGTTTGAAGACAATAATATGATAATAAGCTTAATTGTACTTTTGGCCTCTTATAATATCTAATTTGCGATTTTTGACCCTTTTTTTTAATTGCACGAATTTAGTCTTCCAATTTTAAAAATTAAGTAGATTTGATCCACCCATTAGTTGACTGTTAACCATTCATTCTTAACATTGACTTTAACATGGGGGGTTAACTATAATGTGACACTTTAATGTTGATGTGAATTGCTAATGTGACACTCTAATGTTGATATGTTAGTACACATGGTGTTGACATACTAACGTGGGTCGCTTACGTGACATGGGGAATATATGACTTAGAAAACGATAAAAGTGGTAAATATAAAATTTGATTCCTTGACCTTTCACACTCTTACCACTACCAAGGGCACTAAGCCTTTTAGAAACCCATTCATTAAAGCTTCACTTTTAAGTAAGAAAGGGCTTTAGAGAAGCTTTCAAAAGATCTTATATAACTCAGATCCAGAAAAGCTCTAAGTTAACATTTTCTTACCTATTCAAAGGGCAACTAGATAACTAATATTTAATTGTTGATTAAGAGATACACTTAATACATAAAAAAGACCCTAACGATCTGTTTGGTATAGTGGAGAGAAGAGGAAAGAAGAAGAAATTTTTGAAATTTGAAAATATAGGTGGTTTGATTTAATAGAAATAGATGGGAAATTTTTAAAAAATTTGTAGGCCCTACTACCTATTTCTACTCTATTTCTCACCTACTTTCAGTCACCTCTCTATTTCTCTCTTACCAAACAACCTAAAATTTCAAATTATTTCTTATTTATTTCTCACCTCTTAACTTATTTCTTATCTTTTTCTTTCTTATCTATTTCTCTCTTCTCTACCAAACAAAGGCTAAAAGATAATTTCATGAAATTGGCAGTTTGCTAAAATCAATTGTCTTATATAATTTGGATTAATACGTTATTATACTTATCTATTTTTCTCAATTTATTATTGTTGTTGTTGTTATGAAAAAATTATCACGAGACTAGTCAGCTCACTTGGCTGTTTGTGGCTATTATTTTAAAGAGCATTATTATCATACTTCAGTAAAATAAAATGGTATGATAATCGGAGAAATCAAATAAACTTTTAAATTGTGTCTGTACTCAGTGGCGGATCCAAGATCCTCAATCAATGGGAGCGATTTGTTTTAAAAAATAAAAATAATAATAATAATTACTACTTTTGTTCCTTTTTAAATGTTGTTTAAGATTTTTATACACAAATTAAGAAATATAATAAATTTTCTTGTTTTCCATAAAATAGTTTTGAAAACTTTTATTATACCCTTTCTCATTTCTACTCTATAATAAATACATACTAGTTATGAAAGTATAAATTAATTAAAAATTAAGTGAGAAGTAAGGATATAATTAATAAAGAAGTAATTAATGTTATCTTGAAATTTAAAAATAATAGATAAATAGAAACAAAAATTTTCTAAAAACACCAACAAATAAAAAGAAATGGAGGGAGTATCATACATATCCTATTCTATTCTACTAGATTTTAAACCCATGCCTGCACAGGTTTGTTTAAATTATATATTTTTTATATTTGTATTTAGTAATTTTTTAAAATATATGTACATTAATAAAAATATTATTTTTTAAAATAATTAGTATTATATTAAATATAATTACATTAAAATTGAGGAAGATGATTAATTATATTTTTAATTAAGCAAATATTGTTTTTAAAAAATTAAGCCTATTGAAATTTATTATGATTTGTTCTCTCTCCAAGTAATAATAGTGATACAATACTTATATGAAATGTATAAATTCAAAAAGAATGAAAATATAATAAATATGAATGTATAATATATAATTATTTAAATTTGAGTGTCCATTTTTGTTATTGTGAATATTATGTTAACATGTACTTGATTTTTACGTGTTTATAATTAATACTTTTTAAATGTTGTAAAATTAAAATCTCTTTTGAATTTGTTGAAATAGTGTGATTTTAATTAAATAGATATAATTGTTAATTATTTTAAAATTATATTTTTAATCCTTTTGAAGACATTAATTATAATTATATGATATTGTTGAAGTTGAGTTGGTTAACTACATCGCGACATAAATTGAATGCTCTTGATTAGTGTAAAGAAATTTTTCTTTCATTATCTATTATTATTATTATTATTATTACTATACTACTACTACTACTACTATACTATTATTATTATTACTATTTGTTCTTGGATTTTAATTTTATTGTACTTGCTACTTTTTAAAGTTATTTATCTATAAATATTATTATATGTTTCAAAGTTTATATCTAATAATTTAATTATTATAAAGATTATTTATCTATAAGAATTATTATTTATATGTGTTCTAATTTTTTTAATATTATTATATGTTATTCTTCATATGGTACCATTTTTATTTCTCATTCTAGAATTTAAAAAGACAAATAATAATAACTTCACTATTATGCATACTCTACAACTATTTTCTATTTTTAATATGTAATAGGTATTTATTATTTTTTAAGATGTGAATTTATAAGAATTAAAAATCATAATGTCTTATAATTGACTGTTATGAAAGAACTCTATTATTATTATTATTATATTATTATTATTATTGTCTTATTTGTATATTATTTTTATATAAAATTTAATCAGTGTTGTAGATTATGTACTATTTAATTGATCAATTTAATGCATTACTACTACTACTATTATTATTATTTAAGGTCTGAATTTATAAGAATAATTATAAAATATAATATTATTGACCCTTATAAATTTGAAAGGACTCTATTTATAATAACAACAACAACAACAACAACAATAATAATAATAATAATAATAATTATTATTATTATTATTAACGTTCAATCATCCAAATTGTGTAATACTTACCATTAATGTAATCAATTTAATTCCTTATTAAAATTAAATCTCAAGAATATAAAATTGAGTGTTTATTTTTATTATTGTGAATATTATCTTAACATGTATTTTTTATGTTTTTATAATTAAATTTTTTTAACTATATTTATTGTAAAAATAATAGATAATATGAAAAAATAAATATAAATAATGTATAATTTGATAGTAATACATACAATAATAGAATATTTTTATTCTTATAATATAAATATAATTTTTATTAAAAAACATAAATTTAATTATGTATTGTACTTAATAAATATAGACAATAATTAATAATATAAAAATAAAAATTATTTAACTATATATATATATATATATTTATATACAAAAATACTACATTAATAACATTACAAGCTACACTAATTTTTTTTCTTAAGTTTGTTTTACTGTTTTAATTTTATTACTTTAATATATGTTTTATGAATAATAATAATTAAAAATATATTTCATTATTTACAAATTTTAATTAACTAGTTGTTCGTTATTTGTTTTGTAATAGTTCTTATGATTTCTTTAGCGTGATAAATATTGATTCATATTTATGTAATATTTTTTTCAAATTTTTTATCTTTTTGATTTATTTATAAATATTTTTTATTAATTTATATGTTTTGATATTTTTATTCAATGGATTTTGAAATAACTTTTATGAAGTCTCATATAAATTAACTTTGAAACTCAACTTTATATTTAATACAATTAATAATTCAATTTAATACGATTTATAAAAGTCACATAGAATAGCATCAAAATTCAACTTCATATTTAATACAGTTAATAATTCAATTTAATACAATTTTGTAAAAGTTGTATACAATAACATTTAATTCAACTTCATATTTAATACAATTAATAATTTAACTGAATACAATTTTGCAAAAGTGCTATATTGCAAAATTCAAATTTATATTTATTGAAAAAATTTTGCAAAAAAAAAAATCAATATTTTTATCAAATTAGAGTATTGCAAAAGTCAAAATTGGTAGGTTGTATACTAATTATCATTGATGCTATTGCCAAAATATTTTTTCTTTATATTTTTTTAATCGACATATGAAATTGATTTAATATTTTTTTCGATTTTAATCAAATTAAATTTATGATTAGTGTTAATAGTGCAAGAAATAGTATGTAAAATGAAATAAAACTCACACAAATTGAGTTGAGTTTGATTATGTAAAAAAATTTACTAATTAGACAATGTATTTGATTGCACAGACATAAACATGTTTATCACTAACAATCAAAAACTTGTTTTACTCCTTATCACAAGATTTTTCTTCATCTAGTTGCAACCTAAAACAAAATTGTAACAAAAATAAAGGTTACATTTCATATTTATGGTCTTAAAGTATATTAGAATTTGCTACATTCATTTTACCTAAACTGGTCGTTATTGTTTAACATCACAAAATTCTTAATTATGTATACTTCTCCTTCTTACAAAATTGTTTTAAACTTATATGCAATGTTTCTCCTATAATAGCATGTACATATAATTACTCTGAGACAAACAATATAAAAAATAAGCATAAAAGAATATATTGAGTAAAAGACTAATGAGTCAATACTAAGAAAACACTTTAAATTGTTAGAAAAAAGGGTTGATCAATAGAATAAAGTTGTGTAGTGGTATAACGAAAATGCTTACCAATCAAGCTTAAATAAGAGATAGTGATAAGTAAACTGCTGAAATAAAAAAAGAAATAAAAAATCACTAAAATCAAAATAAGAGGAACCAAAATGCTTATTCTTGTAGCATTTTGCTCGAACTTATATAGAAAATACAATTTATCAATCTAATGCCCAAAAGTCAGAAACAGTAATATAATATTAATTTTAATTAATAGCTATAAATAATATTGAATTTAAAAACAGTTTCGTTCTTTGTTTTAATATCATTAAATACTAATTTAATATAATTAAATTAGTTAAATCTAATTAGGTCAACGACTATGTATTTGTTAATACAATTAAATTAGTTAAATATATATAGGTCATTTAAATTTGATTAGATTTGATCAACGACTATTGTAAAATTCAAGTATCCATTAATGGCTCACATTAGTTCTAGTCTAATTTTCATAGATATATAATCATTTTAAATTTAAATACACATTTATAAAATCATTACTTTTAATTATTATTGTTCATGAAATATATTTTAATAACTAAATTAAAAAATAAAGTATAATGATATATGCATAATAATTTATTTATTAATTTCTATCCTTATATGATTATTAATTAAATAACATATTATGAATTATTTTAAATTTAACTATATATTTATAAAATCATTCCCTTTAATTACTGTTGTTCGTGAAATATATTTTAAAGTAACTAATTTAAAAAAAATTGAGCATAAGTAGAAATATAATATGTAATGTTACTACTTAATATCAAAATTAATATTCAATTATTAAATTTGTATAATAAATAGCATGTTACTACATAGTTAATATTAAAATTATCAAAATTAATATTTAATTTTTAAAATTATATAATAAATAGCATTAATGTGAACAATTTAATTCTTCATTAAGTAAAACTAGATCCATTAAATTTAATTACATCCAATCAATGGCTATTGTAAAGTTAAAATTTCGATCAACGGCTAACTTTTGTTCAAGTCTCTTTGCTATATATATATATATATATAGATTAACTTTTATCCCTAAAATATTTATTTTTAATTATTATTGTTTCAAAAATATATTTTAAATCAACTAAATTTAAAAATAAAATAGACTTATGTATATACATAATAATTTATTTTTTAATTTATATCCTTAATTATTAATTAAAATAAATATTATGAATCATTTTAAATTTAACTACATATTTCTAAAATCATTATTTTAAAATATATCTAAATTTTTATAATATTATAATATTTAATGTTATTATTATGTTTTAAAAAAATTATTATTATTATAGTATTTATTTATCTAACTTTTTTTTATCATCTTTTAGTTTTGAAATATATATTGTTAATATAAAATTATCAAAATTGTATAATAAAATAATAAATAGTATTAATGAGAGCAATTAAATTCTTCATTAAACACATTTATGTTTGTTAAATTTGATTAGATCCAATGATTATTATCATATTCAAGCTTTGATCCACGTTTGAGATTTGTTTAAGTCTCCTTTACACACACACACACACATATAGATAGATAGATAGATTCTAACCACCAAACAAGCCATTAAATTAAATACTTAAATAAAAAAATAATAAACACATTAGATGAATGAGAAATTTGACAAGTTTAGATAGTATGTATGAGATCATAGTTTTTAACCTTAGTGTCACCATTATAAACAAAAAAATAAAAAAAATTGGGAGCAGTGGGTTCAAATAGATAAAATTAAAGGGACAAAATATAAAAATTTAAGATATTTACATATAATTTTTTTAAAGTAAGGAGGTATATTTACACACCCTCATTGCTATGTAAGTATGGCTGTTACTTGTTTTTGATTTGTCGTTGCCCTTATCTATTCTTTCATTCTTTTTATCAACATTATCATACTTGTAAAATTTTCTGAGTTTGAAAATACTTTTAAATTATGTGAATTCCATAATACACTTCATGCATCATTTAAAATAAACAAAATTAATATGAAAATAAAAAACTGCTATTTTATAAAACAAAAACAAATGTAACATAAAAATTTCTTTCAGATTACGATTGTACTTGTAATTACATTTTGGTTCTAGTTTAAGGTTGCGAATATCCTCACTTTGTTGGATTTATTTTATTTATATTTAATTTGTTTGTTTATTGCTAAGATTCCATTTTGAGTGTTTTTTTTTTTTGTATTATTCCATTTTGAGTTTAACACCACAACTTTGATTTTTGTAGTGAGTGATGAATAAAGCAGCAAAACACCAGTCCATCTCCAAAAGGTGCAAGTGTGCCAACAGTGCCGTGACACAAATGCCAAATTTCCTTGTCAATAAAAACTGAAAGGGGGAAAAAGCTTATTATTATTGATGAAGGACCCTACTGATAGTGATCATTGGGTCAACCCGAAGTTGGGGTCACGCTCAAACTTCTCCATTGGACGATACCTTCCATGGTTCCGTTGGAACAACAAATAATAAATCAACACGCGCTACCGTTTCGTCCTCCAATTGTTATTATTTTATTGGCTAAAATTTAATAAACTTTCTCTCACTTTGGTTACGTGTAAACAATAATATTTTTTTTAGTTTAATTTTTAAACATGGTTGGTATAAAATATTGAATTTAAGGACTATGTACTGTCAGTGTAAAAAGTTTTACACTGCCAACTAACCATAAACGATCGTGTGTATGACTTTTAAGGTATTGATTGTAAAAATTAACAAATTTACCCTATATGACTATTTGTGATTGAATGATTGTATAAATTTTTTTACACTGTCAGTGCATAAGGTATTTTCTCTAAAATCTTTTACTCTGTTAAGTAATTAAAAATCATAGTTACTATAACTTTTAAGATAATTATTACAAAAGTTACCAAAATTAATCTATATAACAATTTTAATTAGATAATAGTATAACAATCATTTACATTATCATGTATACACTATTTATTCTATTTTTTTACATAAATATTCGAAACTGCTAAGATAAAAACTATTTTTTTACACTATTAATTATATACTATTTATTCTTTTTTAATTTACTAAACTAACTTTTCGTGGGATTCTTTTCCATCCACATATGTAGTACATAAGGAGGGTCAATATTGTACTATGCATTACATTGATAAAACCTTTAGATTATAATTTAATTTGATTTATTGACTAACTTGATTTGAACATTATAATAATAAGCATTATGCAGTCATGATTTGATCGGTTGAATTAGCCAAATCTTATCTTTTAACCACCACCCAGCACACAGGAACTTTTTGGCAAATGAGACACAAATATAACATAAGTTTCTTGAATTTAAGAATTTTAACCATATCTTTAAAATTAATTATAAATTTATTAATTGAATTTATAGGCATACACTTTTATTCTCTCTATTCCTTTTTGATTGTCTTATAAAGTTTTTAATTTTTATACACAAGCTAAAAGATGTAATAATTTTTTTTAATTTTTCTAAAATAGTTTTGAAGTTTTTTATTGTATTCTTTTTTATTTTTACTTCACAATAAATGTATATTAGTTATAATTTGTAAATGTGTAAATTAATAAAAAATAGGTAAATAAATAAGGATGTAATTGACAAAAAAAATATCATCTTAAATTTTAAAAATAAAAAATAAATAAGAACAGTTTTTTTTTTAAAAAACCTACACTTAAAAAGAATTGAAAGAGTAATAATCAATTAGAAATAACCTTTAACATGACTCTTAATGTATTATTTATTGTTATTAATTATGAATATAAATTTTAGAATAAATTACACTGGCACCCCATAAGATTTTTTTAGATTATAGATAATTTTTCTATTTTTTTAATGTTTTCAATAATATTTCTTATAAAAATATACAATGTAATATTTTTTAAATAATTAAAAAATTAGAGTAATATATAAAAAATGTCAGTGTAATATTTTTTAAATAATTAAAAGAGTTAGTGTAAAAATAAAAAAAATATCATATACAGGTAGCGCGATTTACTCAAAATTTTATATTCTTAAATTAGAAGGTAACTATATGGCCAAATCGCCGGATGCAAGCAAGGGGAACAAAAACAAAGCCGAAGCCAAAACGCCGTTTCTTCGTGGTGGTGTGTGACTGCTGCAGCAAGTTCCCTTTTGATTCGTAGAAAGAGAGAGAGGGGGCAAAACGCACGGCGCAGAAAAGAAGCAAAACGATTCGCGTTTTGAAGAATCCATCACCAACTCACTTACGACATCAAATAGCACAAAGAGAGAGAGAGAGAGAGAGAGAGAAGCACACACACACGCACACTATGTGTTTGTGATCGTGCATGGTTAGATCTTTCAACGCCCATTCCTCTTCTCTTCTTCTTAGAGATCTTTCCGTTCACGTGTGAATCTTTGGTCTTCTTCACCTCACAGGTGCCGCCACTCGTTTCTCACTGCTTTTTGCGTGAGAGAGAGAAAGAGAGAGAGAGAGAGAGAGAGAGTTTTTGTTTTGAAACGGTTGTCGTTTAATTGTTTGGGGCAGTGGTTTCGGAAGATTTGAAAAAGAACAAAACGAGGGAAGGGAATGGTTTTTTGGTAAATTAAATGAGACTGTGTAGTGTTTTGCAAGTTAATTCAACTTTCAATCTCTGAGGTTGTTTGGTGGTTGTTTTCGATGTGTTTTGTATTTGAATTTTGAAGTGGCCTTAGTTTAGTTGGACACTTGTGTATTAGTAGCAGTGGTGCCCCTTGGAATTGGAAATAATGAATCGTTGAATTGATTGGTTGTGTTTATTTATAAGATAAAGTGGTGATAATAAATGTTCTTGTCGTATTTGGCTGAACTAGAAAGGTGTGGTGGAATGGAAATGGAGTTTGTTGTATGATTTTAGATTTTTGAGATGCGTACCTTTTCCACCCCGATCATGGGTTTTGTTGTCTATTTACGTACTGGCTCTAATGATTGAGGAACTGGGACTTTGTGGGATCAGATTGGAGTCTGGGGGTTATGTAAATATATATATTTTCTAATTTTTTAAATTGGTTTAAGACAACTGCTTCTGATTTTGGGTTCAACCTTACACAGATTAGTTCCTTCCTCTTCCTCACAACTTGTTGGTTAGTCAGTTAGGGTTGTTTAATCTCTAACGGGTGTTAAGATATTTTGATTTCTTCATCTGTTACCTAAAGTTTAGAATTCGTGACCTGGTTATTTTCACTGGACTATAAATTATGTGGGGTTGAAAAAAGTGTCAAAAGTTTGCTTCTGATCATGTTTGGAGTTATTGCAGTCAATTTTGTGGTGAACCTTTTATATAGCATGCACTGTGCATATCAGTCTGGGTCCAGATGTTGGTTTCTGTACCTGAGTGGATTTGAATGGCTGAGGTGTTTGCTAATGTATCTGCCTTTTGTGTTTTGGTTTCAGATTTTTCTGCATCAATCCGTTGGAAGATTTCTTGTAGGCCATTTATCTTGATTTATTGTGTTTTGGAGGGGTGCAGAATATGAATGAAAAGGATATTTGTTGGAGGTGAAAATTGGGATTCACTCGCATAGATGAAGACGGCAAAAGATTGGCGCCTAGGCATGGCTGATGTGCAGATCATGCCTGGGTCTCGTCATCGTCCTCCGATGAAGAAGCCAATGTGGATTATTGTCTTGGTTTTATTTGTGTGCTTGTTTCTAGTATGTGCTTATATCTACCCACCAAAAAGCAGTTCAGCTTGTTACATCCTTTCTTCTAGAAGGTGCCGGTCAATTGCTGATTGGCTTCCACCTGTTCCTGTAAGGGAATACACGGATGATGAGATTGCATCGCGTGCTGTTATTAGAGATATTTTGAACGCACCACCAATTCTTTCAAAGAATCGAAAAATTGCCTTCATGTTTTTGACACCTGGTTCTCTACTGTTTGAAAAATTGTGGGATAAATTTTTCCAAGTAAGGAAGTGTTACCTGTCTATTTTATCTGTAACTATGATTATTACTTGATTATTTTGATGCATTATATCAGTTCATGGACACATCTTATTTTTTTAAATAATCTCTTATACAAACAAATATGTGAGCAAGTCGAGCATGGCAATTGTCTGAGCTAGGACAAGGAATGATGGCTAACTTGTACAAGGGTTAGGATGTGCAAGCTCTTGTTTCTCTCTTACTAAATGAACTAATCTGTTTTCCTTTGTAAAATATATGTAATACTTCCTTTTTAAAATATATGTGATACTTCTAAAACATATGATACTTGAGAATATAGCAGTTTAATAGTTTAGTTGATATTTAGCATAATCTTGACTTTGATGAGTTAGAGAAATAGCCTGCTGTACTCTCAAATGACACTAGGAATTCCATTGATTGTGTAACTCCTTTGTCTTTTATGATTCTTGTTTTAAAAGTTCTAGGATGAGAAGCATCAGGATGCTGGGACTTGATACAATTTGGAAATTTATTCCTTCTGTTGGGATGGTGAGACTGAATTGGAATGATAGACGAGGGTAGTGGTTTATTGTACCCTTATCTGAGTACTGAACAAGGGCTTTGCATGAAATTTGTTAATGGTCTTTCTGGTTCTTAGGGATAAAGGGGCAAAGTACGTAGTTGTATAATTTAACTTAATTGGATGTTCATTCTTCAGTCAAGAAATAAAATCACTCTTTTTCTTTTCTCTATTTCCCTCATGGGTTCCTAACAGAAAGCAATGAATAATGGGGTTGATATTTAGGTTTAGTATTTGGGCCTTAAACTATTAATTTGCATAAATGTACAAAAAGATGTAAAATATGTTTTATTCATAAATTCTGGATACATGCATGGTAGAATGAACAGCCATAGTTTGTATTTGTAATTTTGTTGGTTGATTGTCTTTGCTTCTGAATCATGTTAATTTAGTGTGTGCTTACCTGGCAGAATGCTCTTCTCCTTTTTGGTAGGGACATGAAGGGAAATTTTCTGTTTATGTGCATGCATCTAAGACTAAACCAGTTCATGTGAGCCGTTATTTTGTTAATCGGGACATACGCAGTGATCAGGTGTGTAACTAGTGTCATGATTGCTCTGTTTACTGTCATCTGTTATTTTGTTAATTGGCATATACATAGTGACCAGGTGTGTAACTAGTCTCATGATTGTTCTGTTTACTATCATCTGTCAATTGTTTTGTCTCATATGTTTATGTATTTAATTTAAATCATTGTTTAATGTTGTAACTTCTTGTTTTTCCTCTTCAATTTCCTCTTCTGTATCCTCTTTACATGTAAGTGGCATTTTTATTTTAACCTTTTGTTAACGTAATGATCAAAGTGAACCTCCTACTTTAGAGGACCCAAGTATATGACACCAAAATCTCCTTTGGACTTATTATCAACTTGAGAGATTAACTGATGCTGTAACTATTTAATACACATGCCTAGGAATATAATGTTGACACTGACAACCTGGCCATCTGAGATGCCAATATTTTGCAAGTGGTAACGTAAACCCCCAATTTCACACTTTACTTCTTGTTAAGAGATTATAGTGTGTTTGTTTACTTATTTGCATAATGTTAGAAGTCTAGGATAACCTTATAAGCCAGCAAGTTCAGTCTAGTTTTACCTCTGTGACTTTACTAGTTTTGAGAATGCCTCAGCAACATATCCTGCTTTCATTAGTTGGCATTTTTTTTTATAACAAGTTCTGAATTTAATTTGAAGTTAAACTATTTGTTCTAAAAGTAGCTGTTGTGGTAGCTAGTGTAATTATCAGTTATTTCTAATAATCTGTTGTTTTGTAGTTTGCAGCTATGATAATAGTTAGTTACCTTATTGCAGGTGGTGTGGGGTAAAATATCTATGGTTGATGCAGAACGACGACTACTGGCGAATGCTTTACAAGATCCTGATAACCAGCAATTTGTTTTACTTTCTGATAGGTAAATGGGCCATGATATTGCTTTTAATTCTGTTCTTATTGCCATGCAATTTACATTATTTATATATTTTTATTTTAGTTTCTAATCTTTTTGTATTTGTTTCGCAGCTGTGTGCCATTGTATACTTTTGACTATATTTTTGATTATCTGATGCATACCAATATCAGCTTTGTTGACAGGTATGTCATGCTTTGCATAGTGTATACCTCTGTGTTTTTTTGTAGAGTGGGTTGTTCTTCTGATTTCTGTTTTCTATTATCCATTTGGTGTCCTCAACTAATGCAACCTTTTCTTTTTTTTGTTAGCTTTAAGGATCCTGGTCCTCATGGCAATGGCAGGTATTCAGAACGCATGTTACCGGAAGTTGAGATGAAGGACTTTAGAAAGGGTGCACAGGTATATTAGCCCAAAATAGGCTGCTTGCTGGGAATTCTGTATTTTAAATAGAACCTTTGCTTGCTTATTATAATACATGGAATGTGAAATTTGAACTTAGTATTTGGGCTACTTTATTTTGCAATTGCCCTTTTCACAGGATATCAATTGGATAAATGGAGGTGGCCATGATTTATGTCAATAGGCTTTACTAAAGCATCAGTTGCAACACATGGCAGTAGTCGAGTCTTTTATCTTAAAATATAGTGGTGAATAGATTCTCAATAACAGAAGTAATTCTTTGTTCTTGCCTGAAATCCCCCCTCTTCTTTTTACTTTTCTGTAGTCTAATTTGTATCCTATTGTGCTTTAATATCACCACACATGATGTGGAGGAGCACAGTTGTTTTTATATAATATAAATTGTAGCTCATTTAAATATGTCATCTGTTTAGATGTCTCTGCCTCATTGTTAAATTCCTGATGCAGTGGTTTTCGATGAAGCGGCAGCATGCTATTATAGTTATGGCTGACAACCTGTATTACTCAAAATTTCGGGCTTACTGTCAGGTGCAGTTCTTAAATATTGTTGCCATTAAAATTTTAACCAATTTTCTTTTATTTATCATTTTTGAATATTTTATTAATTTTCTTAAGTGTTTGTACTTAAAAATACTAAGTTTGCTTTAAACTGGCACCGGCATCAAACCAAGTAAGTGTAGTATTTCATTTTTAGGGTCAACACTATGTGCCTTTGGCATATGATTACTTGAAATAGTTTTTTAATGCAATATATGTACTCTGCAGTAAGTTCCTTCTCATAATGGTGTATTTAGAGCTAGTTTGTATAAACTTTTCAACAAACAGTTATAGGAGTAGAAAATAAAATGAATCAAGGAAATGAAAAGAATGAAACATCTTGCAAAGTTATAATCAACTTATGCATCTTAAGATTTTTAGGAGCTCTCTCATCTAACTTTACAAGCATCTATAAACTTAACAAAGCTCAACATT
Organism: Spatholobus suberectus; assembly: GCA_004329165.1. Lineage (NCBI taxonomy): Eukaryota > Viridiplantae > Streptophyta > Magnoliopsida > Fabales > Fabaceae > Spatholobus > Spatholobus suberectus. The sequence goes on along the minus strand of CM014729.1, from coordinate 34,600,030 downwards.
CTTGTCTTAGAAAAGTCATAATAGTAGGTTTTAATGTTGAAAAGCTTCCATAAGCTAGAAGCTATCCCAAGCTAGACCTTCAATCATTTTTCTCCCAAATTTAAAGTGAAAACTTGATGCAAGGAGTAATTTGAATATGTTAGTTTCTTTCCTTTTTTTCCTTACAAAAGGAAAAGCACCAGTGGTACCACACTTTTTCAGAGATGGGCATATGAGGATTATGAGTGTATTAAGATTCTAGAGCTAGATAGAAAGTGAGGGAAATCAAAGTGAAACCTTGAGAAAATGATAATAGAGATGGTCTGACTTCTGATACGATTGCACCTATATATAGAGTACAAGTTAATCAGTTGAACACTACTAACAGAATCCAAGTGGGTCAAACTCAGAAACTGACAACTGATGCAGTGAACTATTTACAATTGCTGCTATTCCTAACAGAGCAGGAGAGTGTCTTTACCCTAACAGAGTGCAAGGCAATAGACATCAGCAAATAAATATTGTTTTGATTTTGCATTCTTCGTTTTAGCTGAAGTCTTGTATTAACACATACATTTACTTGACAAAATTAAGCTTTGGACCTACTATAATATTCCTTAACTTGAAAGGGATGTTAATTTTATTTTTCTTCAAACATAAAGATTTGGATTCTTTGGAGAAAATGTTTCTGCCTTTTTGCTGTAACTAAGAATAGTGAGAAAATTCAAAATACATTTGAAAAATTCACTTCCTACTTTAAGAAATTTCATTTTTAATATTTGTGGTTTATATGCAGTTATAAGCTTTGTTGAAAATTTTTCATATTGTCGTAGTACTTAATAAAATTGTTATTATTAATTTTTTAAGCAAAAGATGTGCTCCACATGTGCTTCTTCTATTGATATTCAGAATGTTAAATCCTATAGATCCAGTACTGCTATTCAAACTTGAAAAGGAACGTCTTATTGTGGCAAGTAACACAGAGTAGTTGTAGAAATTATATATTATATATATACTCAAATGTCTGTGGAAGTATGAATTTAATTATTTTTTAAACTTGGTTATGCTCAATTATTAACGTGAATATTCTTGATATTACAGCCTGGTTTGGAAGGGAAAAATTGCATTGCGGATGAGCATTACTTACCTACATTCTTCCAGGTGAGAATTTCTATTGTAATACTGGCCCTGTTTTAACAGTTTCAACTGTCAGCTAATACGATTCTGTTTTAGATTGTTGATCCTGGTGGAATTGCAAACTGGTCAGTAACTCATGTTGACTGGTCTGAGAGAAAATGGCATCCAAAATCATATAGGGCTCAGGATGTTACGTATGAACTTTTGAAGAATATTACGGTATAGTGCTACTATAACTTAAATGGGTCCTATTAATTTTTAAATACAGAAATAGGCCATCTGTGATGTGGGTGTAAAGAGAAAATCCAATCTTATGTACCGTGTTCTCCTTGAAATCCAAACAATATAAAATTTTGATTAGAAAGTAGAAACACTTCAAAAGTAATTCCTTAGGTATGTTTGGGAGTGTAATTTGGAGGGGAAGAGAAGAAAGGGTAAAATTTTTCATTTTTCATAAATATTCTTTAATGTGATAATTTTTAAAGTACAACAACAATAACAACAAAACCTTATACCCACTAGGTGTGGTCAGTTACATGGATCACACTACACTATTTGGCTCGGTTAAATATCAAAGCTTTAGGCATATTATTTACCATGAGAATGATAATTTTTAAAATGAAAGAAATAAAATAATAGATTAACAAAAATTTAATGTCTTAATCTTTTGTTTTTTTATAAACATTATATAGCTCTAGGTTTAAAAGTAAAAATTTACCCTCCTTTAGTCCCTTTTCTTTCACTTTAAAATCTCACTCCAAAACATATGCCAAGTAATAGGCAGTGTAAGTAACGACAATTTTGTGGTAAACTTCTGATGTCAATTTTGTCCCCCTTTATTTGTAGTATAAACAAAACGTTGGACTGTTGGGAAAATTGGAAAAAATGATACCATGTGGAAGAATCTCCTTGATATGTAGTCCATGTCTATAGATGTTGTGCGGGTTTGTATATATGATTTATCTTTAGATTTTTATGAAGTTGCCCCAGATGTATTGGAAGTCTCTGTAAAGTTATTTTGATTTTAGTGTCTGGTCTCATCGTTTTTTATATATCTAGCTTCCATCAATTGTCTTTATGTAGTGCAATCATGTTATTTTGAACAACTTTTTGAGCTTCCTTTTCTGCGTTGTGGGCAAAAAAATTGACATCTTCTTTACTCGTTGAATTACTCTTTCAAATTGTTATCTAATTGAGCTCATGGATATTCATAACCCCATCATATTTGCAGTCCATTGATGTTAGTGTGCACGTTACCAGTGATGAGAAGGTATACTCTCTGAGACCTTTCTTGATCCTTGATTTGTTGAGAATGCATTAAGCTACTTAACAAGTTATCACATGTTGCTACAGAGAGAAGTACAAAGTTGGCCTTGCTTATGGAATGGGATTCAGAAGCCATGTTATCTATTTGCTAGGAAATTCACTCCTGGAACCCTGGATAGTTTGTTGCAGCTTTTCTCTAATTACTCATCACTTTGAGCCAGTAATTTTTGATCGATTCTTTGGTCGGATCAGTTGTTGCTTTCGGCCGCCCATCTTGGTTTCTCATAGGTCAAGAGTTGTAAATTACATCATGATTGATACTGAGTGCAAGGTCTACTGGCATCGTAGTTAGAGTGGCCTAATGTATGTTGGGTAGGAGGCTAACGATTTAGTGTTGGTACTTAGGGAATGGGATCAATAGCTTGACTCATCCCGCCCGCGGCCCCCCCTTTTCATTTTGGGTTATTAAAGGTTTCTGATTGCATGACGAATTTTGGGGGAATCATATCAACTCATTTTGCGGTTGTTCGTCTTTGTAAAACTATGCAAATGCAAATTGTTTAGTTGAAAATACAAATGTTACCATTCCTTCAGAAATTCATGGTTTAGTCCTTGATGCAATCTTGCTAGCCTCTTGTTGGGGTTGATGCATTTAAATTAGGGGTTTGGAATGTACCATGTTGATATGTATTTTAATTTTGAAACGGTATTTTATGGATGTATAAGTAGTTTTTATTTACTACTGGTTTTTGTACATATGATTCAATGGACCAAGAAACTGGTAGTGACAACATCTTTTGGCCTGCAGATTGATGGGTGTTAAGCCAACAAAATTTAAATTCTACTCTTTTTCAGAAAATGATTTAGATTAAAATGGTGAGTAGAGTTGAATGTATAGGTACTAGTAAGGATTTACTTCTTTCATGAAATTAAAAGCAAGAATAAAATATAAAGGAGGGTTAGAGTAGGCAACTGAATGTTAAGAAATTTATAATTAAAACAATGAGCAAAAATAAGAGATGAGGGAAATTCAATGGTAAAAGACTAATTTCTGTTTTAATTTTCTATGGTAATCATCAATTTAAGGGTACACTTTCTTTTTAAATAAATTAGTTATAGTTACTCGTCAATTCTAATTAAAACTTTTTCCTTATCTTTTTGATAACCAATAGAAGTCTATTGATTACTTCCTCTATTTATAGACAATTCTAAACAAGCTCTTAGGATTTAGTTTATAAATAATGTTTTAAAGAGACTTAATTCTAACCAATATCATTAACTTCATAGTGTTTTTATGAAGGACAAGCATCAACTGTTTTCCTGAAAAATAACTATCCACTTCTCCCTTTTTTGGGGCAGTTATGGGTGTGCATAGTTATCATAGGTTAATTAGTGGCTTGCAAACTATCCCTGACCACTTCCCACATCCTAGATTTGAGTTTGTGCATAACTATCCCTCTTTCCCGGTTAATATGGCCCATTGCTACGGTCCACGAGACCCAATTGAATTCAGCCTAGTTAGCCATATAGCCCAAAGCTAGCCCAATTAATTTTAGCCCCAACATTTACTCATTAACTTTTTCATAAAATTTCTATATGTTAAATATTTTGGTTTTATCCAACACACAGATGGGGTATATTGTATATTAAATTATTTAGATGAAAGATTAAGCATTTGAAAGATAGCAATGATTTTAAGATTATTATATTTTTTTTCTATATTTTTTAATAATTGTCTTGTAAGATTTGAAAGACTTTCTTATTCAACATTTTACAATTAATGTAATTAATTCATACCATATATATATATAATCCTTTCTCTCCGAAAAAAAATTCATACCATATCTAAAAAATGCATGGAACAATAAAATATACAATATGGGTTTTAATCTCAAAATGCCCTTCTAGGACAATTATAATATTATTATAAACTTTTATTGATATTGGTAAATTTTCCTTCAACTAGACTTTATTTTTTTCCTCTTTAATTAAATGAACAACCTATCAACTAATTAGCTACTAATAAATTAAAATGTTAGTGCTTACTAGAACATGTGAACTTACATTTTATCTTTTTTTTTCTCAGAAAGAGTCCAAAAATAACACCTACATATATTAACAAGAAGAACCAAATGATATTATATTGCACATGCGAGTTTCCCGAGAAGGACGTGGGAATGATATGACAAATTTATTTTATCAATGCATTTACTTCTACCAAAAGTTTATATTAGTTATTTTAAAATTGGTCAAATCAATTAATATATTACAATTATTGATAGCTTGATCTTCCATAATATCAGTGTCATTGTTCGTTAACTCATGACACACAACTTATCAATAGCTAGACCGTTGGTAATACTATACTAAAAGTCATAAATAAGTTGTAGGTAATATGTGTGTGCGTGTGCATATATATATATATAGAGAAAGAGAGGGGGGGGGGGGGGGGGTGGTTTATGTATATACATACATGTATATATGCCTACATAGCATATGCATATATACATGTATGATGACCCACAACATATCAATAGCTAGACCATTGGTAATACTAAAATAAAAATTGTAAGTTGTAGATAATACACACACACACACAGACGTGTGTGTGTGTGTATTTGCATACATAGCATATGCATAAATACATGTATGTATATACATACATGCACACACATACACTCATATATAAATAAATAAATATATATATGTATGTATGTATGTATGTATGTACATACGTATGTATGTATATAGATAGATAGATAGATATGTATATACATATACATATGTATATATAGATCTATATATGCATATACATACATACAAACATATATATATGTGTGTGTGTGTGTGTGTGTGTGTGTGATACATGCATATATACATCTAAAATGACACACAACCTGTAAATAGCTAGACTGTTGGTAATACTATACTAAAAATTATATATATATATATATATATATATATATATATATCTCTGTGTGTGTGTGTACATGTATATATGCATACATAGCATATGCATATATACATGTATGTATACACACACATACACACACATATACATATGTGTGTGTGTGTGTGTGTGTGTATATATATATATATATATATATTTATTTATTTATTTATCTCTATCTGTCTATATATATATATATGTGTGTGTGTGTGTATGTATATGTATATTGTTGCAATGGGGGTCATGACTAAAATGACGAAAAAGAAATAAAATCAAAGCCGCGACCAAAGGTTATTAAGAAAAACCTTGAAAAAACCCTTTAAAAAGAAGAAATAGTCTTTGAAAGCAAATATGGGTTTGGAAGTCAATTACGCATAGGGAAGGTGCTAACATCTTACGACGTCCGTCTTAAAGACGGTTACCCCTAATTAAATGTATAAAACAGATAGCTTCAACAATATTTATTTTACCCCTTAGATTTATTTTATTTATAAATTTTATTATCTTTATTTACCCAAAGAATTTTAGAAAATATTTATTTTGAAAAGAATTAATTTTTTTATTTTTTTGAGATCAACAAGGGTGGTCCCCTGTTCTTACGTATCCTCAGGTATAATGAGGAATTAGACTCACATAGTTCTTTGGGTAGAAAAAAAAATGACTTTGTTGGTTGATTTTTTTTATGTATATTTTTAATATTTTAAGAGGCTTACTTAAAGATAGGGAGTGCATCCAAAATTGTTATAAATACACCTTTTAAGGTTCTTGCAATACCTAATAGGAAGTGCATCCAAAGTGAATATTACTAAAACCTTTATTATTATTATTATTATTTTAAAAAAGTTTGTTTCAATTTTTATTTTTTATTTAAAAGGCTTTTACAATAACCAACTAAAATGTATATCCAAAATAGTTATCATTAAAACCTTTATTATGTGTTTTTATTAAAATATTTGTATTATATGTATTACAATGACAACCAAATAAGAAGTGCATCTCAAGTGGTTATCATTAATTATTTTAAAACTTTAATAATGTCCAAAGAGGAAGTGCATCAAAATGGTCATTATTAAGTTTAATTATTTTATAATAATTAATGATTTATTAATTAATTTCATATTGAAAGAGAAAATTCAGAAGCTTTTAGTAAACAAGGAAAAAGAACGTTATTTCTTAATTGCTAGCAACCAAAAAGCATTTAAAAAAAAAAACCAAAAAACGGAACCTTCACTATACTTATATTATCCAATATTTAATCATATCCTTTTTTATTTGTCTTTTAGCCGCATGTCTAAATATGGGGTATATAGGAAAAACAAATGGCTTCCACGGAAAGAAAAACGAATAAAAGGAAAAGAAGAAGAAAAAAAAAAAAGTAAAAACAAAACAAAAATCGTGAGATTTCTTTCTTTTTTTATTTTTTTTTAAACAAACAACGGATGCATGATAGGGGCCAAGCCCCACAAGCTACATTGGGCCTCAAACCCACTTCCGATTTGTAAGGATCAGGGGCACATTACCCGTCCGCAGAGACACGGTCTCGAGCACATAGAGGAACAATTTTTGCGCCGCTGCAACGAATGTGCAGGCGATGGAGAAAAAACAGAGTAAACGGAGCTGTTAAGGGTGACGGCGGACGGAAATTGCGCCGGCGGAGAGGGAGCGGAGGACGGTGTGGGAGTGACGCGGTGGTGGTTGTTTGCAGATCTGTAGCGACGCGTCGACGTCACGGCGGTCGACGACGGCACCGAGGGCGGAGATGATGAAGTGGAGCCTGAGAGGATGTCACCGCCTCTTCGCGTCAATGCTACTCCGCGTCGCGACCGAGGTGCAAGGATACCGGCGAGGAACAGGGAGGGTGGAGCCAAAAGTTTCATTGATTTTCTCTACTCTTTTTATTTTCATTATTATTTTCATTTTCCCCTTTTTCCTTCGTGTTTGAAGACTGACATATATATTCTGGATTTATGTGAGAGTTAACATGAGGTGTAGGTTTATGATATTTGAAAAGAACAGTAAGGATCTAATGTGTGTGTATAACCTGGTAATTTGGTGTAAAATTGGGAAGAAAATTATTAGCTGTGAATGAAACTCTGTTTTTCGATTATTTTCAGATTTTCAACAACAGAATATATAAACAAATACAAGGGAAATAAAAAAACACTAATCATCATGATCAACAGATAGCAGTTAGTGTATTGAGTCTACATTGTTATCTAGCTGAATGTGAAAGGGAACGAGGAAGTACCTCTATGCCTTCTTCAATGACCGGTGTTTTCCTTTTCCAATTCCCCAGAGCTTCTGTTAACTCTCTTTAATGTAACCGTGCCCCTCCACGTTCTCTTTAAATTTCGTTCTATTTAATATTATAGACAAAAGAAACTTGTTCTACACGTTTCTTTCATTGCCCAGCAGCTGTCACGTTTTTTTGCTTTTATTTTTCTTATTTATTTTTATTTTCTTTCATTAAGAAGGGGCCTGGTTTGGCCCAATGTTTTATTTTAGTGGATAGACTCTTAATCCTACTGAAAAAATATAAAAAACAGAAACTCTTTAACTTTATTCATTTTATTCATTTTTTAGTCTTGATCTAAAAAGGAATTATTTCCTCTTTTATTATATATATTTTTTATTTTCTTTTCCATTCAGATCTAAATATTTTTATTTTTATTTATTTTATTATTATATTTTTTAGTTTTGGAACTTTTTTTTCCTTTTTCTCTATTTTAATTGATTATGGGTCTAAAGCATTTCTAGCCCAATAAGCACAAGATACACACACACACACACACACACACACACACACACACACACACACACACATATATATATATATATATATATATGTATGTATGTATATATTAGGGGTGTTCACGGATTGGATTGGATTGGTTTTGAAGAGAAAAACCATCTGATCCAATTACTTCAACTTTGTTAATTCATCATCCAATCGGTTTGGTTTAAAATTTAAATATAATCCGATCTGATCTAATTTAAAACGGTTTGGATTGGATCGATTTTTAGTTTTAATTGTACTATATTTTTTTATAAATAAGTATTAAAAAAATAATATGATATATAATAAATATATTAAAAAATAATTTAAAATATCAAAATTTCATTAATGAGTCATTATATAACTAATACTAGTATAACTTTACAAATATATATTATTAAAAATATATTTACACAACTTGATGATTATGTTTACGTATCTTTACTAAAATAGTTACTTACAAACTATCTTTAAATGAATATATTTCTTATAAACAAGAATAATTTATGTGATAATTTTACAAATATATAAGAAATAAAAACATAAACATGAGTGATATTACAAAATTACAAGTGAAAATATACATGCATGTATAAGTTTGGTTTGGATTGGATTGAATCGGTTTTCAAAATCAAATTTGAAATCTGATCCAATCCAATAAAAAATATCAGTTTTTTGATTTTTTTTGATTTTTGATTTTTTGGATCAATTTTTTCAATTTTAATTGGATTGGATCGATTTATATATATATGTATATATATATATGTATATATATATGGAGTGACTCTTGTGAGAACATTTGCTTATATGAGTACATGAGAACAACTAATAACAACCCTTAGATCAAGATTAAAACTAATAGATAGTTGAGATTAAAACTCTATTAAAAACACATCTTATAAGATCATTAATGTCGTTGCTACTGCCATCATTACCCCTACCACCATCGCCCCTCCCTTACCACCACTACTATTGTCACTGCCACCATCACTAGTGGCAGTGGTGACAACGTTGTTAGGGTGGCGATGGTGGTAGGGGTGGCGGTGGTGACGGTGGGGGAGGTGGTGGGCTGCGGCGGCGGTGATGGTAGTGGGGTTGTGACGACAGTGGTAGTGATGGCAATGATTGTGGTAGTGGTGGTGAAGGAGGGGTGATGGTGGTAGGGATAGTGATGGCAGTAGTAGCAATGACATTAATGATTTCATAAGAGATGTTTTTAATAGGGTTTTAATCTCAGCTGTCTATTATTTTTAAACTTGATCTAAAGGTTGTTATTAGTTGTTCTCATGTTCTCATATAAGCAAGTGTTCTCACAAGAGTCGCGTCCCTATATGTATACATATACATATACATACATATATATGTATATGTATATGTATATGTATATGTGTATACACACACACACACATACATATATATGTATGTATACATACATATATATATATATGTTTTAATGAAAGAAAGGCATACTTAAAGACTGTGTGCCCTCTATGGGTGAAAAGGTGGGGTTCCATCATGTCCTATTCCTCAAAGGCACCAGATGAGTATATTAGTACAAGGTTATGGCATAAGAACAAGGGGGACTCTCCTTGAAAGATTAAGCTCAATACTTCGTTTGACACACACACACACACACACACACACACACATATATATATATATATATTATTTATTGTTGTATGTTTTAGCACTCACTAAGACATTGTCTCATTAGTTTAGTTTTCATGTTCCAGAATGAACAGGTGCAAAGGAGGAGAACAAATAGCCTTGAAGATATTGATGTTTTGATGATTTTGTATCTTTAGTACTAGCTTTTGAAAAACAATACATGTATTCTTTTGTATAGTGATCCCTTAACCATAGGGATCCCCTTTATGATGTATGTGATTATGTTTCTTGGGAAAAATTTATGATGATGAACTTTAAATTTCTTGTGCAATGGTATCACATATGTGTTCTCTTTATCTGCACTCTGATGGTATAAACGTAAAGTTATGGGTAATACTCCTTAAGGTGTTACATACTTCTTGTTTGGTTATTACGAAAATTGTAGGTTGTTAATGATAATCATTTTCGATCTCTTTTGTGTTTGGTTATTAGTAAGGCCTTGTCTAAAAATAAAATATTTTCAATTATAAAAAATATGAGTTATTAGTGACAATAATTTTGGATCCACTTCTGTTTGGTTATTACGAAAACTCTTAATACAAGAATCTTAACTAAAATCAACCAACACACAAACATTTTCTAAATAATTATGTGACTTTGTGTTTCTCATTACACTAGAGGATATATGGAAGAAGGGATTATCCTTATTAATGTCAAAATTAAATTTTCAAAATTTTCTCTTTTAAAAAAAAGTAAATAATAAATCTTTTATAGTTTTTAATTCTAAAAATATAGCAATAAAATTCTTCACTTTTTATTTACATTTTTTAATAAAAGGGGTAAAATAAAATTTTTAAAATTATATTAATTTTTGTACAATTAATCATAAGGTAATCATTTTAATGGATGTACTAAGGGTGCAGTGAGATTCAATTTCCACCCTTCTGTATACATAATTGACCCCAAACCTAACTTTTTTTTTGTAGGCCATTTTTCTTTTATTTTCTTAATAATTTTTTTCCAAAATTTTCCAATTTAATAAAATTTGGTGGTGACTCTATCATATTTTCTTTTCTTTTCTTTCCATCGTCTCCCACTGCGATTTCAGTCGCAACGAATGGTGACTCTCCATTGAGGATATTTAGAGAGTCAAGCCTAACATAATTAATTGTGCAAAATTAACTTTATCTTTATTCGTTCCCCCCATTTATTTTTTTATTTTTGTTTATACCATTTATTTATTTGTTTGTGTTTCTCATTTATAATTATTGTTAGTTTTCTTTTCCTTCAAATAAAACTTGGGGTGGATGACATTTGTTTATGTTGTACATATTTATTAACTGTCTTATAGCTAGGGTAGTTTTCCGTTTTGCTCCCTTCATACATTGCACTTACACCTTTTTCATGTAGTCTTGAGTTACATAAGCTTGAGTGCAACTTCCGGAGTGAGAGGTTGTTAGTGGTAGCCATTATGGATCTACTTCCTGTTTGGTTATCATGAGAACCTCACCTAGAATGTGATCTTCTTATGGATGTCCACATTTTAGATCTACTTCCTATTTGTGGCTAGCATTTAGACATGGGTTGGCTCTAGGAACCATTTATCAATGAGATAGTAGAACCACCTACGAAAATCTTCACAAATTACAAGGCCAATAGACCTTTAGGCTAAAGATTCTTCTTTTTTTAAGGTAAAATCCAATTTAGGACACAATGGGAGCAATTATCTTTCTCTTTTATTGGTTCATGTTTATATAAAAAAAAACTCATCAAAATGAAAATGAAAATTACTCATTCTTTTGAACGTGAAAATAATTGTTTTATATAAAAAAAATCTCATTTTCATTCTCTCACATTTCATTAAAAATGAAACAAAAGAAAAGTAGAGTCATTTTTTTAAATAAATTTTTTTTGGCATGCACAATTATTTGCATCATCCAAAATAGTTGTATCATCACACCTTTTCACATTTTAGTATGACCATTGAAGAAAAAAAAAATTAGCGTGTGAAATTTTGATCCATGCACTTAGATGAAAGTCATTTGTAAAAAAGAAAATCATGAAAATATATATAGCCATTCTTTTTTCCTTTTCTTTTTTTCAAGTATGCATTTGATTTTTCAACAAAAAGGAGTTTTTTTTTAGGTTAAGTTGTGAATGTAAATGCATAATTTATTTCCCTTACATCTCTCATTGTTTTCTTCACTCTTACACAAAAACAGAAAAACATCTCTTGTTATTTTGCATGAAAAGAAAGAAAGAAAGAGTTCATTCTTAAAATAAACAATAAAAGTGTCCATATATCTTGCATTTCCTCCCTTCTATCCATAGATTAAGTTATCATTTTTATGTACATCCCACTTCATGCATTAGCATTCATCGCCCAAAATAATAGTAAAAAGTAAAAATAATGAAAAATGAAAACAAATAATGAGAATGCAAAGATATAGTTTTAGTTACACCTTTGCATTCCATAATCCATGCATAAAATGTTCATGCTACATCATAGGATCATGTTTGCATTTACATCATGCATAGCATTCACTTATAATATCCTTCCTTCATGCATCACATGTTATGTCACATCACCATCAACATATGCATGATACATTCATTCTCATATTATTTTCACATTAGTTAAGTCTGTTAGAGAATCATGAGAAGTCAAAATATGTGGATCAAGTAGTGAAGTAACGTTAGTTTTCCCAAAAAAAGTTTATTAAAGATACCCACAATCAAAGAATGAAATTTATGATTTTCTAGCAAAAAATATAAAAAAAGAAATAAATAAACAAATAAATAGAAATTTGGTCCTGTAATTCCTTTTCTTTTCCAATTAATCCCTTATTTTTACTTTTCCAAAATTCATTAAAATAGACCAAAAACAAAGATAAAAAAATAGTCATGCATATTTGCATTCATGCATTTCTACTATGCATAATTTGACATTTTGCATCATCAAAATAATTTTCGTATCACACCTTTAACATGTTAGCATGATGATAAAATAAATAAATAAATAAAACTCATTGTGAAAAATTTTGATTCTTGCATTTAGAGAAAAATCATAATAAAAAAAGCATCAAGATATATTCATATTTTTTTAATACACGCATTTCTTTTTCAGCAAAAGGAGGATTTTGTTTTAAATTATGTTGTTAATTCATTTCATGAAAAAATATAAAAATCCTTTTCATTGCATAATAATTTCTTAGGTTTCATTTGTGATTGTTGTCAGCATAGAACCCTTCAAAATTATTTTTCATGCCATTTAAAATAATTGTTCATGTTTTTATTTACTGTTTTATTTTTTTAAATTAAGTCATCATTGTTTGTAACATGTCACATCCAATTTAAATAGTTGCATTTGTCTTAAGTCAATTTATTAGCATTCATTATTTTTATAACAAAATATAAAAAATGAAAGCAAAAAAACTGCAATGTAAACACAGTTTCTTGTTTCATCTTTGATGTCCAAAAGTTGTATAAAGAGGACGTTTGCTTTTGAAAAAATAAAAGAATAAAATTAAAATCATTTCCTTCCATTTGTGTGTACTTCAAATTTCAAAAACACAATTTTTTTTCTCTTTCTTTTAAAAGCATGACATTAACATTTGCTTGACATTCTTTTTTAGGCTCACCATGTCATAGGTACGAAGCATCCATTGATTTTACTAATGATGAATCTCTGTCAGAAAACCTGGCTGGCCACCTATAGTGGGGTTTTCCCTCCCAACCTTGTTTTTTCTGTCCACAAAGCTCGATGAGAAAATCAATCATTAATATTAAGTAAATATATATAATAAATTATGTATGTGTTGAATATCATTTGTCAATTTTATTATAAATGATTGACATTATTTACTTTTCTTTTATTCACTTTAGGGGATCTAGGTCCAATGATCAATAAGATCCTTTTCAAATTGATAAATTTTAAACTTTTGACATTGAAAGTAAAGTCTATTTAAAATTATAGAGTCAACTATACGTTGTTAGCACGAGTTTTATATGTTTTTATTATTTGTGATCTTTTTACATTGTATTTCAAACTTAGAGTGCGTTATGAAATCACTACACAAGTAATATATAAATAAGTAGTTTTTCATGTAGGCACCTTAAATTAAATTCTACGATAAAAATCAATTTTATCATAAAAAATACTTATCTTTTCATTATTTTTTCGCATCAGTCATCTAATATTTTACATAACACTATTTAATTTTTTAATTATATTTTGACTAATATTTTAAAATAAATATAATTTTGAAACATATATAATAATATAATAATGTCTTTTTAATTATATACACAATAATTTTAAAACATATGTTAAAACTAACATGACTCATGCTATTGCATAGGTAATGTAAAGAAATTTATAATTAAAACAATGAGCAAAAATAAGAGATGAGGGAAATTCGATGGTAAAAGACTAATTCCCATTTTAATTTTCTAAGGGAATCATCGGTTTAAGGGTACGCTTTAGAAGTTTGTTGATTACTTCTTTTATCTATAAACAATTCTAAACAAGCTCTTAGGATTTAACCTATAAATGACATTAAGTTTTAAAGAGACTCAATTTGAACCAATAGCATTAAGCTCATAGTGTTTTTATTAGGGGTGTTCACGGGTACGGGAACCTTGCAAACCCAAATTGATCCAACCCAATCCAAATGCTTTAGTTTGATTTTTTGGATTGTTTAGGTAGAACCCAACCTAACCCAATCAAACCCATTGTTGTTCGGGTTATGTAACGGGTTTTATTGTTGAGCTCATGAACCCAACCCGACCTAACCCAAAGATGTGGCATTTTAATTTTTAATTTATTATTTATATATATTTTTTCACTCAAACTTAGGTAATATCTTAAAATAAGAAAACAAAAATGAGAAAACACACATAAGCAGTTGATATCTTACTTTATTTACTATATTCTTTTGTTTATTAGATATCTTGCTTTATTTATGTGCTACGTTGATATCAACCAAGCATTTTTTTTAAAACCATAAGCACTAAGAGATTGATATTTCACACTACTCGAATGAGTCAACCCTTAACAAATAGCCGAAATATACGATTCAAGTATATGATGTTGATTTGTCTAGTTGAAGAACAAATATCAAAATGTATATTCTAAGAAAATAATTGAATAGGAAAGGAAAAAGAAAAAGGAAAAGTCATATACAACTATTTGAATTTATGGACAATCTTATTTATTGTAATTATATTTAATGGACTAACATTTCTTTTACAATTTTATTCCTGCAATTGTTTATTAAAATGGTAAGAAAAAATTCAAATTTTTAGAAAATTTAAAATAATTTTTAACTTTATGTACCAGAAAACCCAACTCAACCTGTTATTGACCGAGTTTGTTCATTTCAATTTTGATAGAAATATTACACAAATCCAATCTAACCCAACCCAAACTTTTTTGATCGGTTCGGATAATAGTTTAGCAAAACCCAACCCAAGTCGACTTGTAAACACCCCTAGTTTTTACAAAGTACAAGCATCAACTGTTTTCTCAAAAAATAACTATCCACCTTTCCTATTTATCACGATAGTTATCGGTGTGGATGGTTATCATAGGTTAATTAATGACTTGCAAACTATCCCTGACCATTTCCTACGTCCTAGCTAGATTTAAGTTTATGCGTAGCTATCTCCCTTTCCCAGTTGATATGACCCAATTCTTGGGGTCCACGAGACCCAATTAAATTCAACCTAGTTAGCGATTTAGCCCAAAGCTAGCCCAATTAATTTTAGCTCCAACAATTACTCATTAGCTTTTTCAAAAAATTTCTACATGTTAAATATTTTGATTTTATCCAACACACTGATGGGGTATATTATATCTTAAATTATTTGGATGAAAGATTAAGCATTTGACCAATAGCAAAGACTTTAAGAACATTAGATTTTTTTTATATATTTTCTTAAAATATTTTTGGCTTAATTGCACTTTGTGCTGCCCAAGTTTTATCATTTTGTGAATTTTGTCACCATGTTTTTTTCTCTCGCATTTTGTCATTTTATTTTTGAAATCTTACAAATTTTACCCAATTTTGTGAATTTTTATTTAATGAACAGTTGATGATTGGGTAAAATTTGCAAGATTTCAAAAATAAAGTGACAAAATGTGAGAGAAAAAATGCAATGGCAAATCTGCAAATAATAAAACTTGCATGGCAAAAAGTACAATTAAGCTAATATTTTTTAATAACTGTCTTGAAAGATTTGAAAGACTTTCTTATTTAACATTTTACAATTAATGTAATTAATTCATACCATATATTTTTTTAAATAATCCTTTCTCTCCTAAGAAAAAAAAATCAAAAAATATCTAAAAAGCACGAAATAATGAAATATCAAAAAATATGTAAACTTTTATTGATATTAGTAAATTTTCCTTCAACTAGATTTTATTTTTTCCTTTTTAATTGAATGAACTATCAACTAATTAGCTACTAAATTAAAATGTTTGTGCTTAGTAGAACATGTGAACTTACATTTGATCTCCTTTTTTTTTTTTTTTTCTAGAAAAAGAGTCCAAAAATAACACCTACAGATATTGACAAGAACAAAATGACATTATATTGTACATATGAGTTTCTGAGTAGGACGTGGGAATGATATGACAAAGGTATTTTATCAATGAAGTTACTTCTATGAAAAGTTTATATTTATTTAAAATTGGTCAAATCAACTTAATGATTGATCAAATCAATTAATATATCACAATTAGTGATGGCTTGATCCTCCATAATATTTGTTAGCTCACTCATGACACACAACTTATCAATAGCTAGACTATTTGGTAATACTATACTAAAAATTACAAACGAGTTGTCAGTATGTAATGTAATATATACATGAAATTTCTAATGTACATCCACTTAATTTTTAGTTAGAGTATGTTAGCAAGTTATAACTAAGAACTATCTTAAAATACACCAATGGTGTTGTTAACGTACTCCAATTAACAAAACAAGTAGGTGTACGTTAGCAAATACTTGTCGGGTTTGCTAGTGTACACCCACTTGCTTTTTAGTTGAATTATGTTAGCAAGTTATAACTAAGAATTATCTTAAAATACACTAATGGTGTAACTTGCTAACATACTCCAACTAAAAAATAAGTGAGTGTATGTTAACAAATTCCTACACACACACACACACACACTTTCCTAAATTTTAAGTAAATGTCAACTATAAGATTAGTTAGTTACAAGTGACCTTGATTGGTGTGCATGATTGTAGAGATAATATGAACATATTAGATAGTTGGATAATTGAAATTTAATATATATCAAGAGTTATTGAGTAGAGTAACTATATTAAGAGTTACTCTTTGAGCAATTTGATCCCCAACCTATGTATATATAGAGTGAGAGAGAGGTCGTAATAGTAAGATGATTTTCTTTTTAAATTTAATCATGTTTTAGACATGCAAGTGTCAGTACTATATTTATGTGTCTTAATTTATAATATGAATAAATCATTGTATATACTTATTCATTCTAAACTAATTTTGTAGAAAAACATTTGGGTAAGAAATTAAGGCTATGTTTGGCAAAAATAGCTAAAAAGCTAGTTAGAAATTGGAATGCTAGTTGAAAGCTAAAAAGCTAGCTAGTAGCTGAAAGTTGAAACCTATTAAGCTAGGTTATTGAATTATAAATGTTTCATAAAATTATCTGTTAAAATAGCTAATAAATGTAAAATGACAGAAATGGGCATATTTATATAATATTTTTATATAAATTTTAATTTTATTTTATTGATAAAAATATATTTTGGAATAATTATAATTTTAGTTTTTTAATTAATTTTAAACTCTTATAGTTTTTATTTATAGATCAATTATTTTAATTACAATTTTAGTTTGAATTATTATACTTTTTCACAATATGCATTCTACTATTAAGCTTATATAATATCTTAAAATATTCCCAATCAAGTTTAAAATAAAATAAATTAACACACACTTAAGTAGACACCATACTTAGTTTTATTATGTTGATTAATGTAATGGTTAAAATATTTTGAAGTATAATATTAAAATAATAAAATAAATAGTGTAAATATTGTAATGATTTAAATAATCAATGTTATATAAAAATATCTAAAAAATAATAGAAAAATGAAATAAACATATCATCTATCATTATCAATATCTTCAAGTGTATATAATGCAAAAATTATAGAATAAATATTGTAAATAGTGTAATGGTTAAAATAATTAGTGTAATATTAAAATATTCAAAAAATATAATAGAAAAAAACCCCTATCATGTATCATTATCAACATCTTAAAGTATAATGCTAAAATAATAAAATAAATGTTGTAAATAGTGTAATAGATAAAATAAACAATGTGATATAAAAAGGGTAATAAAAAATTTAATAAATGCTCCAAGGGTAAAAATGGAATAAAATATAAGGAATAGAAGCTAGTGTTTTAAAAAACACTACTTAAAGTAGTCTTTCAAAAAACGCTATAAACTACTATAAAAAGCTTGTTTATAAAACATTAATAATAAGGTTTGACAATTTTTTCACACAGTAAAAAAAGCTAGAAGCTAACTGAAATGATTTGCCAAATATAGTCTCGAGGGAAGAGTGTCTATGATGTGTAAGGAAATTATAAGAAGTTTGAATTCTATAATTAGCTAGGTTCATATTGAAAATGAGAAGTGGCCAATAAATATAGTCAAAGGAAAAAAAATTAAAGATGTTCATTAGCATTAACCAATTTAATAAAGTCAAAAATCCAAATCAAATTAAATATGTTTGACTTGGATCTGATTCGTATTTTTGACTTGAATGCTAATTCAAACTTTAATGCAGCATTAAATTTCCCTATGTTTAATGCAGCATTAAATCTCCATCCACCACATAATTTGAAGCAATAAATTTTTCCTCATTTTTGATTCAAATATTGCTTATCTCTAGCATTGCATGACACTCTTGATGAAACTATAAATACCATGTAGCAACACATTGAGAAACCAAGCCAAAACAAAAGTAGGTAAAACATTTCTATCTAAATGGTGAATCACGTTTCAAACTATTCTCTTCTCTTTATAATCTTTGCTTTGATTATAACAGGTAAGCCCCCTTTTTAGCATTGTGGTGCTAGTTATTAATTACACTACAATTGATATAACAACTTGTAATATTTTTTTCCTTCTATTTTTTGTGTTTCATGTTTTGGAGCATAGGGCCAATAGAAGTAAAAGGAAATGTATGTTCACAAGCATTGGGTGCATGTGGTCCTTTAGGACAATGCGACCAGAGGTGTAAAGCACAACACACTGGTGGACAAGGTTCTTGTAACTTAAACTTGTGCACTTGCTACTACAAATGTGGGCCTCCAAGTCCAACCCCACCTAAAAAATGCAATGCTGGTCTTGGGCTTTGTAGTGCTCAGTGCAATGATCGTGCTGTAATTCAAAATGTGCAAGCAAATACAATCAGGTGTAGGGATGTGTAACACCATTGGTACATCCAACTTATGTACTTGTCAATATGTATGTGGCTGAAGTTTATGACAAATTATATATCTAATCTATCCTTCACAATAAGTTGCGACATAAGTGGGATAAATATGTCATGAATTAATTAAATAAATAATATATACGGATCCTTCTTTCAAACGTGTTTCTACATTGTGTTTACCTATTTTTTACATGATTTTATTTGGAATTAAATTGAGTAATAAAGTCTTACATCTATACTCAAAAGGGGAGAAAAGTAAAATGACGAACAGTGAGAGAATATGATCAAATTTGGAAAATACTAAAACTTAAAACTGATTTTGCAAAACGTACATGAAGGGATATAAAAGGTACAGTGTGTTTGGTTTTGTTTAAACTTTATTTAAAGTAATCCATGCAGGAATTATTACAAGATTTACTCTTCAAATCCTATCTTGTCGTATTTGAAAAGTCCTTCCATCAATTAGTTTTTTTTTTTTTTTTCAGATTTTATTCTTTTTAGTATTTCTTTTTTGCTTACCAGTACACTCAATGTGTGTCCGTGTTTGCATTTGCTCGCAATACTTTTAAAAACATTTCAAATGTGAAAAGGTTAAGTAAATTATTGCATTTATTGGCAATTAAGTAGAAAATTGTTGTTGTGGAATGTCAATAGCAATACTACAAGTTGTTTGATTTAAGAAAAGTAGTTTATATTTGTTACTTTTAATAATAACAAAATATTAAATTATTTTTATTCTAAAATTTTGTGCAATAAAGTTTTATCATTTTTATATAAATATTTGATACTAAAAAATAATTGACTAATATTTTTATAATTATTAGAAAAAGAATAAAACAATTTTTTTTTAAAAATGTACTAATTAATTTCAATTATCACCATAAATGGTACGACCAAAGCTAAACAAGCAGTTTTTGGGTTAAAAAATGTGACCATGTGCGCATTCAAGCTTTGAGAAGATCATTCCTAACATAAAACTTGAAGCAATTCCCCACCTATGATTCTATAAAGCCTATTTCAATCACTTTTCTAAAACGGTTCCCAAGTGCTCCACTTTTAAGGAATGTTAAAATTTCAAAGTCTTTAATTTTGAGTAATGTTCTTTAAGTACGAACCTATATATTATTCTAATTTCATTTGCTCAACACTTTCATTTCCTTGATTAACATCTTGTCTTATATTGATTCTTGTATGATCTTGCATAACAACACCAAGAGGACAATTGATACACCTAAATATCATCATGGACTATATGTGAGATAACAAGAGTAGCTATAACAAAGTATCGTTTCGTTTGTAGTTTGGTATCAAAAAATATAAATAATTCAATGATTTACCATAATAGGCTTGACCATGTATAAGATTGATGGGTATCAAGGATGACCTTCAAGAAGAAAAGGAAGAGTCAAGATGAAGGATCCATCAATTGGGTTAAGAGGACCTAAGAAGAAAATAGCTAAAGGGGAGAAATTTATGATTGGTCTAAGAGAACCTTTGAGGGGAAGAGTAAAGAGATCTAAGGAGAATTAGAGGCGATTAATACAAATTCAAGCCCAAAGTGAGAGAACAAGAGCCCATGTGGAGTAAAGCATGAAGAGGCACTAAAAGGACTAGGGGATGACCCAAGATAAGATCAAGGTGGGCTAAGATGGCTAAAGAAGCTTTAGGACAGGAAGTCAATCACTTATTTAGCTCCAAGCTAAACTTAGAAAGAAAAACACTTTAGTTAGTCTAATTGGTTTGAGTTGATGAACAGTTCAACAAAAGGCATGATTTACTTTAGCTATTTTATTTTAATTGTGTAACTGGACCTTTTTATTTTTTGTTTCGCTTAATTTTGTATTTGAGCCTTTGTCTTGGGTTAAGTTATGTTCAACATAGGAGGACGAACAAGGGTTAGATCCCTTGATATTAGAAGAGATGCTAATTACCTCTTAATGGGCTTGGATAATATGGCCTTTTAGAGACAAAGAAACTTCTCCAAATTGTGGTCGGATGAGATCATAAAACACAAATCACTTCCTCTAAAAGAAGTTGCAACTTATGAACACCTAATTTTGGATGTTCTTTTTTCTTGATTTCATCCTATTTTAGCTCTCTCTCTCTTTTTTTTCTTTTTCAAAATTCAAAAAGGAGATAAAAGTACAAAAAATGAAAAAAAAGGAGAAAAATTAAAGACAAAGAAAACAAAAAATCTTGACTTCAATTTTTAATTCATTTCATTTTTATGGCAACGAAGGTGCCTTCACCCTATCTCTCATTTTTGCCATTTTTTTCCTAATCATTTTAACTTTGTAGGTACCACCTCCTATATGTCCTTAGTATAGATCACACTCAAATTCACTCATTTGTTTTCTTTGCTCAGGCACACACACCTTAAAGATTGAAGAGACTCTCATTTCCTACCACCAATCACTCACTTGTCATTCTTCCTTGATCTCCATGCACATTCTCAAAAGAACTCCATTACCTCTCATACTAAATATCACACACACTATTCTTCATCACCTCACACATAGATTCACTTTTACCTTCCCCATTGAGAAGCTATCTCTTTTGCCTCACATGTTACCTTCATATTCATCATTCCCACACTTTTAGATCCCACACAACCACACTAGAGCACCTACTCACCTATTCACTCACCTCACTTCTTAGGCACTAGAATTCATAAGACAACAATATCAACATTCTTTCCCATATAAAACACTAATGGCAGACTTTCCCTCCAAACCTCCGTGAACATCACACCAAGATGCACCACCAATCATATAGGAACCTAGCTTGATTCACCTTTTCACCTTGATCAGACCAACCAACCTCATGAACCAAGACAATCACTACACCAACCTAGAATCAAATTTAGGATCGCCATAATAAGCCATGTTTGGTGTTTTTTTTTCTTTTATTAGGGCTTGTGCCAATTGCCTGGTTTCTCCTATCCCTTCCTTTTTCTTATGTTTTGTTTTGTTTTGTTGATACCATTCGAGTGATTGTGTTTTTGTTTAGATGGGTGTAGTGTATGTTGGCCTCTTTTAATCCACCATTCGGTTAAAAAATGTGCTAGGCACCCTTACATCCTTTTTTAGCTAGTTATTGAATAAGAGATTTAAGGGTATTTATGTTCATGCTAACTAAGTAATCAAACTTCATATCTATGCATTGTGCTGATGAGTGATAATGTGTTATAAATCCCCTAATATCCATAGGAAGTCTCTCTCTTTCTATACACACACACACACACACACATACACACACACACATCTTTCCAAGTTGGTTGTAATATTTGATGTGTTGTTGGTGCATGCCTTTTGATGCATTTGTTCATCTTTTATTGTTCTTTTTTTTACTTTTATATATAACTAGCGGAAACACAGGCATTGTTGTGCCTGTGTGTCCGTTTTTTTGTTGAGCTAATGTTTTTTTATTGCATTATTCTTGGTAATTGTAACAATTTATTTTATTATGCATTGCATGTGGTCGTACTTTAATTAATATTATAAAGAACTTTGATTATATACAAGAGATAAAAAATGTTAGAAACATTTTGGTGTGCATAAGTGTAAACATAAAACTCAAAGAAAAGATATTATTTATCCACAACAAATACCATTGGTTTGTAATCATAAACTCTTCCTTAATTGAAAGACCAAATAGTGATTGTATTTCAGGAATATTTTAGCTTCCCTATAATTTATCAAAAAAAATGTTGAATTTGTCTTTATTTTTAGTTAACCTATAAGAAATCATATCAATGAAAAATAAAAAATAATAAAAGTTGCATAGTTATTTACCTTTCGAGTATTCTCCTCTTCTTTGTAGAACACATAATCCATAATTTCTTGGGTTTTGAAAAACCATAAAATAACACACAATGTTGATCATCATATATATATGACATATTTAACATGTCATATAATTTAATAGATTAAAGAACTGATTACAACCTCAAGAATGCATATATTTTGTTTTGCATAAAACTTGTTAACATGATAGGGGCCACTTGATATTGTGTTTTCAAGTATCCTAATATTGAAAAAAAAAATGAGTTAGAATAGATTTAAAATAGTAAAATGTTACAATAAATTTTATAATAACTTTGTGTTTTATTATAACTACTACATTTCTGCTTCAATTAAATTTGCATAGATAAAATATTTTAAATTTGGACTATTATATTACCTATCTATCTTTTGAGACAATAATTCTCTTTTTACCATTTTCCAAAGTTGAGTTTTATCTGCTATTAGCATGGACCCATGTTAACCCATTAGTAAGTGTACCAATTGCATAAGTAGACATTGATGAATATGAGTATCGTTTCCTAGAGGACTTGTTCAATACTAGGTGTTTACACAACTTGATGTTATAAAGAGAAGTATTATCAAGAGAAAATCAATTGTTCGTTGGTTAGAATTTTTACGAGCACTTGGAATGTAGGAGTAAAGATTAACAACAACAAATAAAAACATTGGAGTTTGACTACACTAAACCATCCTTTCATGCATACAAAGATTATTTAATGAGTCCATGATTTGTTCATTACCACAAACCACAAAAATATCCCTTCCCTAATCCCTTAGTGGATCAGATTTAAGTTATCTAATTAAACTACCAATTCCTTGATTATCTTATCTAACTAACTTGCTTTAGAAAAAGGTTAAGAAATAACTAATAACTGTGTTCTATTCCTAGATACCCAATTCATTAGGTGTTTACTTCAGATCTATGAAATGAATATGTTTTCCAACAATATCCAAACACTATGATCAGGTTATGGAGATCAAACCATAACAAGCATTAAGAGTGGAAGTGAAACATATATGAAAAAAAATATGAGTATTCAATAATTAACTTAAGAAGTATACGTGAAAGTAGGTTTCAATACATCAAACCCCAACTACAATAAATCTAGCTGCTCATGATGTAGAGAAGCAGCCAAAAAGAGAAGAAGAAAGTAGATCGAAGGTCCATGGAGATCCTGCCAGCTTTTCCAAGACCCCAAGTGTTGAAAGAGAAACCAAGACACCCCACAGAACAAAGAGAGAGAGAGCTCCTTTCGATTTCCCCTTTAATGTCGCCTTCAAGTTCTCATTAAATAAACTAGCTACTTTTGTTGAGCGAGGATACCCTTCACTTAGCGAATCCTTAATTTTATAGCTTCAGGACACCAATTTCGCTCAGCAAGAATCACTCTAGCTGAGTGAATACTTCGACTTTTGAACTCCCTTTTCTCTGGAGCTCAAGTATTCGCTTAACGAAGGTCATGCTCGCTTAGCAAATTCTTGTAGCAAAAACTCCTTCTAACAACTCCAATCTTATTTCTTCAAACCCTACAAAAATTGATAGGAGATCAAATAGTAATATGTTCAAATTCAATGAGTCTAACTACTGATCCAATTTACTTACATTTAGTAAATACTAGAGTTAATCCAAGTCTTAAGTAAGGGAACAAGAGCTTCAATTGCATAAATACACACCTAAAAAGTATGTATAAATGCCATTTATCAACTCCCCCAAACTTGCAACTTTGCTTGTCCCCAAACAAAAGTATAACCAGAAATATGTATCCCATCACAACAAGCATGGATTGAAATTGATTTCCAACAAAACAAAAATCCATGGTTACATGATTCCTAGCCGGACTATATACAAAATATGTAACATCCGAATCATACACAATGGTGACCATAGTAGAAGTGATAGGTGAATTACAAAGCAACTAAATCAACATAGGGTTAATGGAAGTGGCACTATGCTCATTGGAAAACAAGAGAATACTTTAGCCCTCATAGGATAAGTGTTTCACTCAAGTACATAAGTTCATCCAGGTAAGTGTCTCACTCCATCACACCATCAAAGGCATACAGTTTAACTTTGATTTTCATCTTAGAGGTAGTCATAATACACACATGCATAAATCAAAAGGATTTTATTCCGATTGTAACTTGGCTGGGCTACAAGAAAAATTGGTTCTTTTTAGGATGATCAATTTAACACCTAAGGGAGAAGAAGAGCAAAAGTAACATGATTCCCTTAGATCCTTTCTCTCTTTCACTCTTTTTCTCGTACCCTTTTGAAATTAACCCTTTTTAAGCATAAGCAACAACATAATGATTAACCAAGATAAAGTGATTTTTTTTTTTGACAAAAACATATATACATTTGAACATGATGCACATTATAGAGCACAATTTTGCTAATTTTTAAAATAAAATCCCCTTTCCCCCAAATGTAAATAAAACCTATCCAAATTATTTGCTCTCTTATACCTAAGGTGTAAGGAATAGAGTGTTTTTCATTAGGCTTAATGGTTTACAATTAAAGGAATTAACATCAAGGCTTAATGAGGTTAATCAAGAAGAGGAAAATTCATCAGGTTGGCTTCTTGGCTTAAGTGGCTTAAAGTTAGCAAATGCACCTTGATCATTTCTATACATACATGCATACATACATATCACAAGCACAGAGAATCAAGCAAAATCGACAACATCCTCAAATGGTGGCACTCACAAGAATTTTCAACAAAAGCTTAAATACTCACATGGTTAACAAGCTAAAGCATACTTAAGTTTTCAAGATTCCATGCCACAAACATCAACCATGTGAAATGTGCTAAGCAGTGAAGCTATCATAACTAGGTGTGCAACCACAATGAATATAACATTTGCATTAACGTGTTCAAAATGGTTATACACAACAAAAATGAGTGAGAATCATGTTAAGTGAAATGAAATCTAAATCAATACAAACTATTATGCACAATATACCATGTCATCCCAAAAAGAAAACTATACCATGTAACACTAAAGTAAAGGCTACTATTACTAGCTACCAATTTCTGAAAACAAAAGAAATAAAATTGCATCAAGATAAAATAGTGGTCCTACAAGGTTCAACTACACAGGGAGGTCAAAGTCTTCCTTTTAAGATACACACTCAGCCATTTCCTCATCATCACCATTTGCTGTTGCTCCTGCTGCTCCACCTCCTTCTTAGTTTAGAGGCTAGTCCCTAGTTTCTATAAGCCATTGGACTCTGTTAAGAAACTCGTCCTCTATAGGACAGGGAGCAGGTTTCGGGGCTCTAGATGAGATATGCATCGCTAAACCACAAAATGCTTGCAAAAGTGCCAACTACCCCTAATGAAGGGCAGTATTCTCTTGCCTACAAAGAAGTATTTGCTATAAGACTTAGGAGCTCTAAGAAAGGGGTTGGACCCTAGGTGGAGAGTTAGCTTCTTCGGTCAAGTTGACACAGTTTTTGTTGATGTATTTGGCCGTCATGGTCGGACAAAGATGAGTAATGGGTTGTTCTGGAACGTTCACCCTTTCTGTTGGTGTAGCACGGTAATCATAACATAGAATCTAAGCTTAGCAGAACCACTTAAGTCTGCTGCATTTCAAATGTTGAAGGAGATGATGGCTCCAATATCAATGTCCTTTCTTGTAAGAATATCATAAATGAAGCAAGTATGCCCTACTTTGAGATCAGAGGTGTGTGAGTAAAGCTCAATCTTGGAGAAGAAGAAAGCAGTCCATATCTGAGTGATGGTTTGCACGTGCTTCCTATAGCTCTTAAAGATTGCTCTCCCAACCTCCACTAAGGATATATAATAGAAAAGCCACAACCTCATCATCTATGGGCTTTTCCCTGTTGACCCACTCATTAAATTCACAAGGGCCAACATTAGGTCTCCTTCCTGTTTTCAGCATATTGTTAAGAGCCCTGACATTGTAGCTAACATGTGTGCCTCTAACAAAAGATTGCCTCCCTATTTGACTAGCGCCTACAGGAATGGCATTGGCATAAAATTCCTTGACTACGCCCTCATTGATGTAGTCAAGCAAGTCAGCTAGAATATGGCATTTCCTCTTATCCAATTCAGCCTTGAATTCAACATACTCACCTTCCTTAAAGCTAACATTCCTTACAGCTAGAATTCCTCTCCTTGACATTTTTTCATAACGGTTCCCATGAAACTCTGAGAGGAATCTGGTGTTATCAAATGGCGGAAAAGGTGGTGAGGCTTGTCCAGCTTTAGGTGCCTTCCTCTTACCTAAGGATGGTTTAGCAGCTGCTTTCTGAGCTTGGCATGGGGGAGCCATGTGCAAAAAATGATAGAAGGATCAGATAATAAAATCAAGAATCTTAGGTATTAATTAAGTCCTAAAATAACAAGAGCTAAATTGAATAAAAATGAATAATTTTATAAGGTCATGTGGAGAATTTTTGTTGAGCGAACTAAGATTTCGCTCAGCAAACACAAAAAATATATGAACAAAACAAGACATTCACTAAGCGACCTTTTGGTCGTCGAGCGAATATGAAAATAGCTCTTTATAGGTCACTAATTCGCCTAGTGAATCTCTTGATCACTCAGCAAATAAAGAGAATGCATTTTGAGGTAGTATGATTTGCTTAACGAACCTTGTGGTCACTTAGTAAACTGATAATCTGGGTTTATACATGAACAATCAATATTCGCTTAGCGAATGTAAGATTCATTGAGTGAATCTCATCTTATGATCCTGAGAATTCAAAAGACATGAACTTCTCTGAGTAACTTGACATTCGCTCAGCAGAGTTGACAGTTTTGACAAACATTCATTTAGGCATTCTAACAAACACCTTGTAAGCAATAGAAAAAGGGGATGACAAACTAAATAACCTAGGATTTTGTATTCCCTAATCAACACATTGATTTAATCATATTAAAGCAACATCAATAACACAGAGTACTAAGTCTACTAATCTAAACAACAACACAATTGACTAAACCCTAATCTAACTTGGTACACATTAATTCAACAACTAAGATCACAGTTAAAAAGAAATAAAAACTAAGATTAAGGGAAGAAAAACACTCACTGATATAGTGATGCGAAAAGCAAAAGTGATGAGGAATATGATTGGGGCATGCAAGGTGCAGAGAGAAATATAAGGATGGTAGTTTTGTTTTAGGGTAAAATGAAAATAAAAGGTAAAGTTAAGTATAAAAGGTGGGTGTAACACCCTAAGGGGTATTACCATAACTAAGTCTAGATTTCTAAGGACAAAAAAAAAAACTTAAAAATGAGGAAATAACATGCAGATGCTACTCAAAAAGATAATTAGATTTTATATACAAATAATACAATAAAAGACCATACATGCCTAATACGGCTCATCCATCACCCAAAGGTGTCGTACAAAATGTAAGAAAAATACAAAAATACAACATAAACTATGCTGTCTTCTTGCATGTGACTCCAAGCTCCATCTACACATGTCTTCACCTGTATCTTGAAAAAGGAGTGTGACGCTTGGTCGTTTTCAGGATCAAAGACTGTCCCCACAAACCAACACAAGACTTTTCAGCATAATTTGTCCTCACTCACACGCTTCTTGGGAAACTTCCTAGGAGGTCACCCATCCTAGAATTGCTCCAAGTTAAGCACGCTTAACTGTGGAGTTCTTAAGTGATAGGCTATCGAAAATTAGATGCATCTTATTGGTATAGGTAGCACTTATTAATTCCTTTAAGCTATCATCGACTGTATAGTCCTACACCTGCACAGCCTCTGGATCCTTCTCATTCTGGTGTGTATTCGATTCATTCATATGTACCCTTCCGCTGAAAGCCTGCTAAGAGCCGCTCCTTATCCGTGCCTTATCTTTTTTGCACTAGCGATCACTCCCGGCCCTCAGTCAGCACCCGTGATGTTACAAGAAGAAACTTAAAGGAGTGAGACATAATGTCTCAGTGAGTGCTCTAAGGACTCTATTGCTAGGTCAGATGCTTCTACTTGGACAAACCTCGTCACTTATCTCTCATGGCTTTAGCCTTACTAGGTTTCTCATAATTCTTCATGCTTATGGTCGGGTCTACACCTTTCATTCGTCAATGCTTCCTGTTAACTTTTCTTTCATTCTCATAACTGTTATATAAGCTTACTATCTCATTCTCAACCTAAGAACTCATCCTCATTACTCATACTTTCTTACCCAAAAGCCTCTCTAGTATTTAAATCCTTCATGTTTAGATTTTATTCTTCTTCCTTTCAATATTTAAGTTGCTCTCTATGGGTCAAGTCTATGGTTACAAATATTCTAAAATACTCTTGAAACTCTTAAACACTTGCCTTAGTACTCTCAATTTGTTCCCTCTTACTTGTCTTATACCTTTCTGTTACGCAGTGTGGGAATTCACCCTTTCTTTATCTCATTCACAACTACTTTATCCAACTAGAACTCTCATACCACTATCCTAGGGTTTAGCCTCTCACATATACTTAGGGTAGCAAAAACAATCCTAATTACAAGCATACATTTATTTCATATCCTTTGCATAGTAACTAGATATACGCCTCGTTTTGTTTTATCAAACAGGAATAACACACATGCATAATATGATCACATATTCATAACCTTGACACTTCATCACAACATACAATTGCATTTTCACATGTGTACATATTACATCAATCGCTCATGAACAAGGTCACATAGACTTCACATAGTTACAATATAGTACACTTAAACATATCACACTACAACAGGATGCATATGCATGCTATGTTCCTAAATCTCTACTCATGCACATGGGGTACCAACTTAAACTTGTTGGAAAGTAGACTAGGAGTAAATGCATTGCCATAAGAAGTGCTATCGGTATCGATGCCTTCGATTTTCGCACTCTCAACTAGTATGTTATTCCTCGGTGACTAGTCAAGGTTACCTAGTTTTTTCAGAAAGTTCTGGCTCCATGGGATTAGCATGGGCCATTGGAATTTCCCAACAGAATACCACCCCAAGGCTAGGGTTAGACAACCCATCATGACCTTTACTGTTGGAACCAAAGACGTATGAAGTGTCTAGTCCTTCAAATTTTGAACATAACAAACTTATTAAGTTTTAAGTCTCTGTTGTAATATGTTTTCTACAGCGTCTAATGCGTGTTATGTATCAAGGCGTGTCAATGTGCCAGTTTTAACAAAGCATCTAATAGACTCGTATATGACAATCGTCCAAAAGTAAGTCTCTTAAAACGACTAAGTGTTTAAAGCTTCTCTGAACTATGCGTTTCTTGGTTGAATATCTTGAGACTAATGCTTTACCTATTAAAGTGACCTAATGTTCAAAAAATCTAAGCATTAAATGAAAGAAATATACCTATTAATATATAAGCAAAGTGTTGTAAAAAAAGGAAGTCAACTTATTAAGCTGGCAAGTTGAATGAAAAATGTTTAGAAAAGTAGTTCTTCAACAAGGCTCTGCACCTTTCATTTTAGTGCAAGAACGAAAGTCACTTTTCTAACTCTACTGTCAACTTGATACACACGCATGCTTGTCTCTAATGAAGAATGAAGCTGGGTATTTCAACAGTTATTTTCAAGAGACCGTATATATACTAGCTCAAGAGAAGAAGAAAAATATATAGAGAATAACTACATTTCTTACGTTTACTGGACGACTTTGAGAACATCTTTAAAACTCTCTGTAGAGAAACTTATCTACTGTATTTAAACTTTCATACTCTCTCATTGTGAATTGATTTGTTTGTAACAACTGATTTTTGTTGTGAAAGCCTAGAGAGGCTCAATGAAAAAGAATACTTAGGTTGTTAAGCAATTTGGGTAGATTGCACTGTAAAGTCTGAATAGGCCGAGAAGAATATTTGTGTGTAACCTAAGGTTGGTTAGTTGAACACCTTCAAGACGAAGGGACTAGACGTAGCTCAAGTTTGAGTGAATCAGTATAAAAAATCTCTGTGCCTTTGTTCTTCTCTTATCCTTAGTTTAAACTATTTTTGAACTTGTTTTTATTTAACTTAAAAGAAGTTTTTAAATGCACAATTCAACTCCCCCTTCTTGTGCAACTTTTGTTCTTTCATCTATCAGCTAGATTCTTACATACTTTCCTTCATTGCATAACTCAAATGTCATGATGCACGGTCACATACAATGCTTACAGCTTTTCATAGGCTTTCATCATGAAACATTGACATAAGTTCATATCACACTTAGTTTTCTCAAGGTAAATAACAATCACAAAGTATAAACTTAACAAGGCATCCCAAAGAAGCAATAATGAGTTAAAGACCACAAAAAGGATTTTACAGGTGCAAAAATGGGCAAGGAAGAGACTGAGACATGCATTTCAGAGTAGCTAAGGTTGCACTCGCTTGGCGGGACATGAGGGCCGCTCGGGGGGTCACGCCATGACATTACCCGCCCGGCAGGTCAGCACGCCTGTCGAAAACTGTAGCCACCCGACACAAGCACAAAGTCTAGTTTTCGAAAAATAGTCACCTAACGACTATCTAACTGTGCAAGGTGGGTCTGAGGTCCAACTTTTAATTTGTTTTTCCTATTGTCTTTGACTTCTAAACGCTTCAAAACAAATAATTAAATTTTTACTCGCTTCTTCTACCTTGATAATTGATCAATGTAATCTATAAACTCTTCACTCACTCACAATCTCCTCAAAACCCATAAAATCCCTAACTTAGGCATAAAGGGAGAAAAGGTAAATAGATAAACAAGCACAACATAAAGGGCAAGGAAGGATATGGAGGAGAGCACTCACCTTTAGGGACATGCAAAGCTGAATTCTAGGCTTGGGTTCTTCGGTTTCTATGCTTTCTCTTTCTCTTCCTCTTTTCTTCTTGTTCTCCTCATTCTCTCTAGCTTCTTTCTTCTTTTATTTTGTGACGACTAAACCTAACTTTCCTTCTTTATTTTCTTCTTATAACATGTGGGTGTGTATGTGGCTTAATGGGCTTTAGTCCCCTATTGAGCCTTAGATGTTCTTTTAGGTTCTATTATAACATTCCTACTAATTTCTAAGACTAGGATACTAATAATAACAAAACAACAACAACAACAACAATAATAATAATATAATAACAACACCATAGCACGGAATTAATAATAATAATAATAATAACAACAACAATAACAACAAATGTAATAATAACAATAATAGGAACAATAATAATAATAATAATACAAGATATAATAATATAATAATAACAATAATTATGCAGGCGTCTTTTATTTGATAACACAAGAGGAGGGTCATACTAAGAGCTACCTCGTGATTTATTTTTAGTACTTGAAATTTAGGGTGTTACAACTCCATCTCCTTTAAAAGATTTTTGTCCTAAAAAATTAAGACCTAAGAACATGTTCATGATTGCTTACCTACTCATCTTTTTTAATCATTTAAGATTCATGCCTCTAATTGCCTCTTGAACAATTTCAACTCTAAATGGTTTATGATTCTTCCTTAGCTTTTTCTTGAGGAAATTTTTGTTCTCTTGATAAAAAGGTTTTCCATAGGACTTCATCTTGTACTTAAACTAGTTAGGAAATCATGTGGACAAATAGGTACTATCTAGGTAGGCACCTACCATCATTTCTTCATCCTTGTCTAGGCCTAATTCTTAAATGCAATTCTAGGATCAAGTGGTTCTTAGTCAGGGCATTTGTTTAAAGACATATGTAGTGGTTAGGAATTCCTGCTTAATTCGTCAAGCTTCTTCTAGAGGTAACTCTCTCTAGGCCTTTGTCTAGTAGTTGTGATACTTAGGAATCCGTTCTTATAGGTCTCTGCTAGGTGTAGCTCACAAGGTTACTCTATATGGTGACTCTAATCCATCATCATTCAGGTCACTTATGGGTTGGGATTCGTAAATGTCGTTATCAATCCAACTCTAGAGGTACTCAAGAGTTTCCTATTCACAGGATTTGCTACTACATTTGTTTACCTTTGATAACATTTATCTTGAGGGATATAGGCTACTTGAAACCTAGGTCGCTATTCTTTCATCCTAAGATAACTGCACTTTAACCCATGTTCCCGGGGCACAAATAGATACTCAACTATCTTTTACTAAGCCCTCAATAATACAAAAAAATAAAAAAATAAAAAGAAAGTGGAAGTAACTAAGGAGGACATCACAACATCATATATTTTGCATACATTAGACATATACATTGTTAACATTTATCCCTATAAGTCATGCAATGACACATATAAACATGTATTCATACTTTACTCTCAAGGCCATCAGTAAGAATGTGCTTCATGAAGAACAGTCATGCATCAAACTCAAGATGTTAAACTCAAACCCAGCATATAATATCAACACCCCTATCTCTCACCCCCAAATTATGTAAGTTAGACCAATTATATCTGTACAAGGCATTAACAGAAAAAAAAGTAATCAAGACGGTTATGTTATTATTGTAGTTAACCAAAATATAATACAACACCAAGGCAAAATATATATGGGAAGTAGGAGTGCATGCAAGGGGATTCATTCATTTTACATCTACCAATTAGTGAACAAACACATATCTCATGTTCTAACAAATAGAAAAGGCACATATAACAATCAAAGGAAATTCCTAATATGAAGCAACATAACTTGGCTGGTCTAGCACAAACCACATCTATAACACCCTAAATTTTAGGTATTAGAAAGAAACCACGAGGTAACTCTTAGTATTATGTATTATTGGATAAAAAACGCTTTAACAGTTATTGTTATTATTATATCTCTTATTATTATTATTATTACTATTATTGTTCCTATTGCTGTTATTATTATATTTATTGTTGTTGTTGTAGCAGTTATTATTATTATTATTATCATCATCATCATCATCATTATCATCAACATCATCAATATTATTATTATTATTATTTTTGTGTTGTGTTGTTATTATATTTATTGTTATTATTATTGTTATTAACAACATAGTATTAGAAATTAGTAGGAATGTTTTTATAGAATCCAAAAGAGCAGCTAGGGCCCAATAGGGGACTAAAGCCCATTAAACTACATATCTACCCATATGTTATAAGAAGGAAATAGGGAAGGAGAATTAGGTTTAGCCATCACAAAATAAAAGAAGAAAGAAGATAGAGAGAATGAGGAGAAAAAGAAGAAGAAAAGAAAGAGAAAGAGGAGGAATAGAAGCCAGAGAACCGAAGCCCTAGAATTTAGCTTAGCATATCCCTAAAGTTGAGTGCTTTCCCCCATATCCTTTCTTGTCCTTTATGTTGTGCTTGTTTATCTATTTAACTTTTCCCCCTCCTTATGCCTAAGTCTAGGGATTTGATGGGTTTTGAGAGGATTGTGAGTGAGTGAGGAGTTTATAGATTAGATTGACCAATTATAGATTATGCAGAGCACAAAATAAACACAAGAAGGGGGGTTGACTTATGTTAAAGCCAATTTTCACAATTCTTTTACTAAGCAACGTAAAGATTGAAATAAGATTAGAAAGATTTTCAAAACGTTTTAAAAGACAGACAAAAGTTAAAAGACCAAAACTGAAAGGCACACAAATTTTATATTGGTTTGTCTCACCCCAGAGACTATGTACAGTTCTTGGCAACAACCAAGTTCCACTAACTTTTCAAGTTACAAGTATTCTTTCCATAAGCCTCTTCAGGCTCAACCTAAGCAGTTTTTCACTTGCCTCTCCAAGCAAACACCCAAGTATTCTTTGAAACAAAGCCTCTTTAGGATTCAACCAATCTTGTAAAGAAAGAGGTTTGTGTGAGTTTACCTCACTGGATTTAACGTCTTATCAGACGAATACATATATTGAAGTACAAAATAGATTTTCAAACTAAGTTTACAAAGACTTTTTCTTTTCTCAAAGCAGTTATGAATTTTCAGATTCAGTAGCAATTATATCGACAACACTTGTAATTTTTTTTTTGACCAACGCTCGAAGGAGGTCTCTTCTTCTATTTATAGGCTTTTCCAAAAGTATCTGTTGAGTATTTTGTAGGAGACGACTTTCGTTTGATGAAGAGAGTCATTGGAGCATTAAATGCAGCATTTAATGCTTTTTACCAATTTTGTCATATGATAAGATAAAGCAGTCTGCTTATCTTTTCTATTCTTGTACCCAATCTTTTAGCAGTTGTCATGTCCGCTTTCCCGTTCTGACATTCGCACACATATTCCTTCTTTTTCGCTGACTTTCCTCGAAAGTAAGTATATAGGCTTTATGCATTTTGAGGTAGCTTACGCTCTGATTGATATACAGATCATTTTAGAACGTTTTCATCGTCTGTAAACTTTGTTAGTTACAAAGTTTATACAATTAAAGATAAGATGATATTCAATTTGAAAAACGTCAGACGATATAATACGTACTAGAGATCAGACGATAATGTGAGTGAGAGATATAATTTTAACTGTTTGTTATTATCAAAATATTTAAGGGTTGCAAATTCGTCCTTTGTCTTAATAGATTAGATTGAGAAGTGATTAAGAATTTAATTATTTATTTTGGAGCATTTAGAAACCAAAGACAATAGGAAAAATAAATTAAAATTTGTACCTCGGATCTGCCTTGCGGAATTAGATAGCCGCTGGGCGACTTTTTTCAAAAGTTGGACTCCGTGTTTTTCAAAAACCGTCGGGCGAGATACAAAACCCGTTGGGCGGGGTGTGTCTGATCGTGACCCACCGGGTGGCCCTCTTGGCCTGTTGGGCGAGACGACCTTGGCTATTCTGTTTTGCGTCTGTGAACTCCTTTTTGTAGTTTTTAACTCAATGATACTTTTTTTATGCCTTGTTGAGTTTATATTGTGTGATTGTTATTTACCTTGAGAAAATTGAGTGTGATATGAAATTGTGTCCAATGTTTCATGATAAAAGCCTATGAAAAGCTTGTAAGCATTGTATATGACCATGCATCATAACATTTGAGTTATGTGATGATGAAAGTATGTAGGAATTTGGCTAGTGGAGGCTGTGATGGGTTGTCTAACCCTAGCCTTGGGGGTTATCTAGTTGGAAAAACTCCAATGGTCCATGCTGATCCTATGGAGCTGGGGCATACTGGCAAAACTGGGTAACCTGACTAATCACCGGGGAATATCATATTAGTTAAAGGTGCGAAAGCCGAAGGCATTGTTACTGATGGCGCTTCTTATGATTGTGCATTTACTTCTAGCATACTTTCCAAAAAGTTTAAGTTGGTATCCACATGTGCATGAGTAGTGGTTTAGGAGCATAGCATGCATATGCATCTTGTTGTAGTGTGATATGTCGAAGTGTGCTACGCTGTAACTATGTGAAGTCTGTGTGACCTTCTTCATGAGCAATTGATGTAGTATGTACACATGTGAAAATGTAATTATTTATTCTAATGAAATGTTAAAGTTATGGATATGCGATCATATTATGCACGTCTATTTTTCCTGTTTCATAAAACAAAATGTGATGTATGGCTAGTTACTAGGCAAAGGATGTGAAATAAATGTATGCTTGCAATTAGCATTGTCTTGCTACCTTATGGATATGTGAGAGGCTAGACCCTAGGATGGTGTTATGAGAGTTATAGTTGGATAATAATAGTTGTGACAGAGATAGAGAAAGGGTGAATTCCCATATGACGTAATAGAAAGGTATGAGACTAGTAATAGAGAACAAAATAAGAGTATCAAGGTAAGTGTTAAGGAAGTGTTAAGGGTATTTTAGAATGTCTGTAGCCTTAGACTTGACCCCTAGAGGCAAATTTGAATATCAAAAGGAAGAAGAGTAAATTCTAAACATGAAGGGTTTAAATACTAGAGAGAGTTTTAGGTAAGAAAATATAAGTAATGAGGATGAGTTCTTAGGTTGAGAATGAGATAGTAAGCTTGTATAACAGTTGTGAGAATGAGAGAGGAGTTAACAAGAAGTATTGAATGTTGAAAGGTCTAAACTCGACCATAGGTATGGAGAATTATGAGAGACCTAGTGAGGCTAAGGCCATAGGAGATAAGTGATGAAGGTTGTTCGAGTAGAAGAGTCTGACCTAGCCGTAAAACCCTTAGAGCACTCACTGAGACATTATGT
This sequence comes from Spatholobus suberectus, assembly GCA_004329165.1. NCBI lineage: Eukaryota > Viridiplantae > Streptophyta > Magnoliopsida > Fabales > Fabaceae > Spatholobus > Spatholobus suberectus. The sequence continues at coordinate 34,562,954 of CM014729.1, read as the reverse complement.
CTCACTCCTTTAAGTTTCCCCTTTTTCAGGATACAGGTGAAGACATGTGCAAATGGAGCTTAGAGTCACGTGCAAGAAGACATAGCCTAGTTTACGTTGTGCTTTTGTATTCTTCCTTATATTTTGTATGACACTTTCGGGTGATAGATGAATTGTATTAGGCATGTATGTTTTTTATTGTATTGTTCATATATAATATCTAATTATATTTATGAGTAGCATTTGCATGTTGTTTTTACCTTTTTAAGTTTGTTTTTTTTTTCCTTCTTAGAAATCTAGACTAATTATGGTAATATCCCTTAGGGTGTTACAACACCAAGTGCAACAATATTCCCACCTAAGGGTCATCACATCAATCAGCGAAAGCATGCACTGAAACAATCTATATCCATACACATAAGCATTTAAGTAAGGACAAGGAGTTTGGAAACAACTCCCTATCCTCCGCATAACAAGAAAAAGGAGTATATTATCCTTAGGGCATGCAAACAACCAAAAGGTCTATCACTTGGGGAACACATTCTTAGGGTAAGCTTGTCATCCTTGTTGGTTTCTTTAGTACTTGAAATGAAGGCCAACTATAGCTAGGGGTATAGGGTTGACTGTTTCTTCCTTCTTAGAGCTAAGACATTCCTTGACATTGGCAGGACACTTAGGTTAAACAAACACACTTACTCATGATTTTATGACACTTGGGACATCCTTTTGTTTTAGGACTTTTTTACATCTAGGGTCTCTTATTTTTCTTTGGTTTCTTGGGTTGGTGAGGTCTTAAACATTTTCCCTTCGTATTGTTATGCTTTCGTTGCACACTCTTAACTTTCTTTTATGATTTCGCTCCACCTAAAAGGTGCCTTTTTGAAAATATTATCTTAAATTCTCCCACATTAAAGGTGTCCTCGAAAGGATAATCTTATCTATCACACCTTTCCACTACACTCCCCTTAGTGGGGTTATAGTCCCTAAGGAATGGTGGTTGACTCATTCAAGTTTCAACAAATCTTGAATTCCAAGGTCTCTTGTTTTCTTCAACTATTCTCTAGCCTTTCTAAGGTTCCTTACTTAGAGTTCGGTTGACTAGGTGAGTTTTTACTAGGGAATTCAAGGGTGACTGTTCTTAGACTCGACTTTTACTCACCATTTTTCCCACCTACATTGCACGAAGCATTGAGGTGGCTAGTCTCAATATTTCATGACAAGGCAGTTAGGATTTATGGCATAGCAAAAACCAAAAACACTTGGTTTAACTCAAATAATGTCAAACAATTTCTTAGAGTACACATAGGAAACATAGAAGACACATAACACATAGGTTAGAAGGATTGACCTGCTTTGATACCATTAATGTAACACCCTAAGGAATATTACTATAACTAAGTCTAGATTTTTAAGGACAAAAAAAAAAAAAACTTAAAAACATAGAAACAACATGCAGATGCTACTCATAAATATAATTAGATTTTATATACAAATAATACAATAAAAACCATACATGCCTAATACAACTCATATATCACCCAAAGGTATTGTACAAAATGTAAAGAGGAATACCAAAATACAACATAAACTAGGTTATGTCTTGTTGCATATGACTCCAAGCTCCATCTGCACATGTCTTCATCTATATCCTGAAAAAGGGGAAACTTAAAGGAGTGAGACATAATGTCTTAGTGAGTGCTCTAAGGACTTTACGACTAGGTCACACGCTTATACTCAGACAACCTTTGTCACTTATCTCTCATGGCTTTAGTCTTACTAGGTTTCTTATAATTCTCTATACCTATGGTCGGGTCTACACCTTTCAATCGTCAATACTTTTTGTTAACTTCTCTTTCATTCTCGCAACTGTTATATAATCTTACTATCTTATTCTTATCCTAAGAATTCATTCTCATTACTTATACTTTCTTACCTAAAACCCTCTCTATTATTTAAACCTTTCATGTTTAGATTTTATTCTTCTTCTTTTCAATATTTAAGTTGTTCTCTAAGGGTCAAGTCTAAGGCTATAGATATTCTAAAATACTTTCCTTAATACTCTCTAAACACTCCCTAAACACTTTCCTTAATACTTTCACTTTGTTCACTCTTACTTGTCTCATACCTTTTTATTACGCCATGTGGGAATTCACCATTTCTTTATCTCATTTACAACTACTTTATCCAACCAGAACTTTCATATATAACACTATCCCAGGGTCTAGCCTCTCACATATACTTAGGGTAGCAAAAACAATCCTAGTTACAAACATACATTTATTTCACATCCTTCGCTTAGTAGCTAGACATATACCTCGTTTTGTTTTATCAAAAAGGAATAACACACATGCATAATGTGATCACATATTCATAACCTTGACACTTCATCACAATACAAAATTACATTTTCACATGTGTACACATTACATCGATCGTTCATGAACAAGGTCACATAGACTTCACATAGTTACAATATAGTACACTTAAACATATCACACTACAATAGGATGCATATGCATGCTATGTTCCTAAATGTCTACTCATACACATGGGGTACCAACTTAAACTTGTTGGAAAGTAGATTAGGAGTAAATGTACTGCCATAAGAAGTGCTATCGGTATCGATGCCTTCGATTTTTGCACCCTCAACTAGTATGTTATTCCTTGGTGACTAGTTAGGGTTACCCAGTTTTTCCAGTACACTTCGGCTCCATGGGATCAGCATGGGCCATTGGAGTTTCCCAACAGGATACCACCCCATGGTTAAGGTTAGATAACCCATCACGGCCTCTACCAGCCAGATTCCTACTTTCCTTCATTACATAACTCAATATTATGATGCATGATCACATACAATGCTTACGACTTTTTATAAGCTTTTATCATGAAACATTGACATAAGTTCATATCACACTCATTTTTCTCAAGGTAAATAACAATCACAAAGTATAAACTCAACAAGGCATCCAAAGAAGAAACAATGAGTTAAAGACAGCAAAAAGGAGTTCATAAGCACAAAAATGGGCAAGGAAGAGACTCAGACTGCGTTTTGGAGTAGCCAAGAATGCATTCACCCAGCGGGATAGGAAGGCGCCCAGCGGGTCATGCCATGACACACCTTGCCCGACGAATTTTGTATCCCGCCTAGCGGGTCGGCATGCCTGGCTAAAACTACAACCACCCAACGCCAACACAGAGTCCAGTTTCAAAAAATAGTCGCTTAACGGCTATCTAACACCGTTGGGCAAATCCAAGGTTTGAATTTAATTTGTTTTTCCTATTGTCTTTTGGCTTCTAAATGCTCCAAAACAAATAATTAAATTCTCACTCACTTCTACCTTAATAATTGGTCAATCTAATCTATAAACTCTTCACTCACTCATAATTCCCTCAAAACTCATCAAATCCCTAACTTAAGCACAAAGAGGAGGAAAAGGTAAATAGATAAGCAAGCACAACATAAATGGCAAGGAAAGACATGGGGGAGAGCATTCACCTTTAGGGACACACAAAGTTGAGTTCTAGGCTTAGGTTCTCCGATTCTTTCTTTTTCTCTTTTTCTCCTTATTCTCTCTAACTTCTTTCTTCTTTTGTTTTGTGACAGCTAAACCTAATTCTCCTTCTCTATTCCCTTCTTATAACATGTGGGTGAGTATTTGGCTCAGTGGGCTTTAGTCCCTTATTGGGTCTTAGTTGCTCTTTTGGGTTCTATTATAACATTCTTACCAATTTTTAACACTAGGATAATAATAACAATAATAATAATATAATAACAACACCATAGCACAAAATTAATAATAATAATAGCAATAACAACAACAATAAATATAATAATAACAATAATAAGAACAACAATAATAATGAGAGATATAATAATATAATAATAGCAATAACTCTTAAGGCATTTTTTATCCATTAACACAGGAGGAGGCATCTTTTATCCATTTTTGAATCGTTGCTGAGCGAATATAAATATTTGCTTAGCGAACATGAGGCTCAAAAAGCCCAATTAGGCCCATTGGGGTTGACTTAAATTTGCGTAGCGAACCATGTAACCTTAAGGGTATTATTGTAACTACGCCTAGATTTTTATGAACGTGAAAACTTTAAAACATAAAAACATTATGCGAAAGCTACTTACAAACATAAACGAATGCTTAAAGGCATCATACAAACATAAGAAAATAAAAAGAAATACAAAACTTGGACTAAAGCTAACTAAGTTCTTCTTGCACATGACTTCAAGCTCCATCAGCACATGTCTTCATTTGGTTCCTAGAAAAAAGGGAAACTTAAAGCAATGAGACAAAAGTCTTAGTGATTGCTCTAAGGACTCTATGGCTGGGTTAGACTCTCCTACCTGAACAACCTTTATCACTTATTCCTCATGGCTTTACTCTTTCTAGGTCTCTAACGAATCTCCATACCTATGGTCGGATCTATAATGTGCAATTGTCAATGCCTCATATTAGCTCCCAATTCATTCTCACAAATATTACATTGATTTATTCTCTAGTATTTCAACTTTACTAATGCCTTTTATCTATAACTTACTCTAGCTGACTAAATATTCTTGTTTAGAGTTTACCTTTCTTTGCTTGATACTTAGAGCTTTCCACTATGGTCAAACCTTAGGCTAGTAATACTCAAGGATACTCTTAACATTCACCTTAACCTACATAATTATATTTCTCTTGCTAAAATCACACTTTCCAAATTCTTTAGGTGGGAACTTATCCTTCTCTTTCTTATTCACAATTTATTGGAACCCTTATGACACTATTTTAAAGTATAACCTCTCCTATATCCTTAAGATAGCAAAAGAAATCCCAATTAAAACATTTATTCTTACTTAAGATACAAACATACTTTACATTTTACGCTTAGTAGTTGGGCACACATCTCATTCTTAATCAGACATGGACAACACACATGTGTAACATGATCACTCATAATCTTAACACTTCATCTATTCATATCACAAATATGATTACATTTTTAACATATATACAGTATAACAATTAGTCATGAATAAAGACACACAAACTTCACATAATCACTATATAGCACGATTTAACATATACTACAACAAGATGTATATGCATGCCATGTTCCTCAATCTCTACTTCATGCATATGTGCTACTAATTCTAACTTAGGAAAGTAGTCTAGGAGGACATGCTAGCCATAAGGAAGCACCATCAGCATATTGATGCCTTTGACTTAGCACTCTACACTAGATTGATATTCTCTGGTGATCAGTCAGGGTTACCTAGCTTTCGAAGTATGCCCTGACTTCATGGGATCAACATGAATCATTGAGATTTCCACACCAGGTATAATCACCCCCAAGGCTAGGTTAAACAACCTCTCAAGGCCTCCACCATCCAAATTCATACATACTTTCCACCAGCACAATCATCTCAAATGTTATGATGCATGTCTTATACATACAATGCACTAAAGTGTCCCTTTAGATCTTTTATCTACAAATAAAGTGAGTCCCATCCTCACCTCTCACAGGTTAGGTCCCTCACAAATGAGATATCACCCAAGCCAATTCTCGCCTCTCACAGGCTAGGTCACTTGTCACAGTCGTATCATACATTTCATAGCATAATGTCACAAGTTACAATCACCATACAAGTAAACCAATTTTAAATGCTTATTATGGCTTAATATTTGGATTAATTGAATGTTTATAGGGCTTAATATTGGTGTCCTAGCTGAGTTTTACATGTTTGGATTCAATTAAACTTTAATAGAAACCTTAATTAATTTTTGAATTTTTATGGTTTTGACCTTTTGTCATTGTTTGGATCATAACTTAAGCTATAGAGATGCATTTGAGGTGGTCTTGGTGTTTATGGAAAAAAATCTACAACTTTCATGATGAAGTCATGAGCTGATTTGGCATAAATCATGGATGAAAATTGACTTAAGTTTAGACATACTGTTTTCCACTGACAGCCAGACATAGGTGCAGTATTTTGGGAATATCTTCAGTTTTAAACATTATTTTTGAGTGATTCAAATGCCATTAGTTAGCTAACATCTAGGGCTGCAATTCTTATGAATATCAAAAAGCCTAATTTGATCATTTTCCTACTTGTTTTTGACCACTAAGTTGACATATGCTGTCAGGGAGGTAAGGACGAATGCACTCATCACTTGGCAAATTGCAAAATCCTAATTTGCTAACATGGAGGCTTTCTAAAGCCTTCGTAAACTATCAAAATTTCATATGGTTGTATTTCTATTATCCTAATGTCCACTCTACTTCAATACAAGGATTTCCTATCAATTTAAGTCGTTCTCATTTAAGCCTAATCTTTTAATTCCTTATCCAAATAGGGGAATCCCTTAAGTTAACCTAAACCCTCATAATAATCTCATTCTACCCTCAAATAGTCATATGTTCAATCAATTCACATCAAAATCATCTCAAGAAACCCAACATAACCATTAAAAAAGCCCTAACCTTAGCAATATAATTAGCATGGGCAAGGAAAGGGAAATTAACATAAATAATGGAGGTAAAGGCTTGGGGAGGGTAGAGGGAAGCACTCACCTGTTAACATAACAATCCATCAACCATCCCTTAAAAAATTCTCCCTTTTATCTTTAATGGATCAAACACATAACAAACACATCTATATTCATAATTAATATAGTAAATTGGCTATCAAAATAGATGAGTAAAGCGTTAACAAAGCTGGGTTGCCTCCCAGTAAGCACTTCTTTAATGTCATTAGCTTGACAGGCCAAAAGGGCATCAAGGGTCTCGGAGATGCACAACAGTGGTAAGTCTCTAAACATCACCACCGGGATATGGCTTAAGCCTTTGACCTTTGACCAGCCAACTTCTTTTAGCTTTAGGGTCTTTGATGTCCATAACTCCATAAGGTTTGACTTCTTTAACCAACAAATGACCAGACTATTTGGATTTAAGATTTTTGGAAACAATCTCAACCAGGAGTTGAGAAGAAGGACTTATTGTCCCGGTTAGAATTCTTTCTTGAGAAGCTTTTCATCATTGTATGCTTTGATCTGCTGCTTGTAATGCTTTGAGGACTCACAGGCATGGAAGCACATCTCTTCAAATTTAGGTAGCTAAAGAAGTATTTTTTTAGCTGATTAAGATAGATCAAAATTGAGAAACTTAATAGCCCAATAGGCTCTATGTTCTATCTCAATCGGCAAATGACAAGCTTTTCCATACACTATTTGCAATGGAGACAGTCCAATTGGTGTTTTGAATGTAGTGCGGTATGCCCAAAGAGCATCATCCAACTTGCTTGCCCAACCCTTGCTAGATGATGACACTGTCTTCTCTAAGATTTTCTTGATTTCCTAGTTGGAAACTTCAGCTTGGCCATTAGTTTGTGGATGATATGGAGAAGCCACTTTATGTTTCACACTATAATGCTCTAAAACCTTCTAAAGCTAAGCATTGCAAAAGTATGACCTTCCATTACTGATGAGAACTCTTGGCACACCAAAGCGAGAAAATATATGTTTCTTAAGGAATTATATCACAATCTTGGCATCCTTTTTCTGAGTTGCAATTGCTTCCACCTATTTGGATACATAATCCACAAAAGCAAGAATATATTCATTTGAAAATGAAGAAGGTAGGTGTAACATCTCGGGCACTGACGAGGGCGGGGAGTGATTGCTAGTGCAAAAGAGATGAGGCACGAACAAGGAGTGGTTCTTGGCAGGCTTCCACCGGGAGGGGTACATGAATGAATCGAATACACACCAGAATGAGAGGGATCCAGAGGCTGTGCAGGTATAGGACTGTACAGTTGAGGATAGTTTAAAGGAATTAATAAGTGCTACCTATACAAACAAGATGCATATATTTTTTGGTAGCCTATCACTTAAGAACTCCACAGTTAAGCGTGCTTGATTCGGAGCAATTCTGGGATGGGTGACCTCTTGGGAAGTTTCCTAGGAAGCGTGTGAGTGAGGACAAAGCACACTGAAAAGCCTTGTGTTGGTTTTTGGGGACAGTCACTCATGTTGAAAGCAGCTAGGCGTTACAGTAGGGGGTCCAACAAAATCAATACTTTTGCAGTCGAATACTTGCACCTACAAAATATTCTACAGTGGCATTTCATAATGTTTGGAGATGTTTCCAATTTTTTTGCATTTATCACTGCTTTGAGCATGTGCATGTGTATCTTTGAACAATGTAGGCCAATAGAAACCGAATTGAAGGACTTTAGTAGTAGTCCTCTCACCATTATAATGAACACCATGGGGCAAATTATGGAAATGCCATAAGATGCTTTTAGCTTCTTCTTGAGTTACACATCACCTGAAAAGATTAGCTGCCCCAATTTTGAACAAATGAAGATCTTCCCATAAGTAGTAACTAACATCCCTAAAGAGAATTTTCTTCTGGTGCCAAGTAAGATCTTTAAGAACAATGTTGACAACCTTAAAGTTTGCCATGTCAACAAACCAAGGTCGCTCTTTCACCAAAAGCAAAGTTTTATCAGGAAATTCTTCTCAAATCTCTATTTCTAGAGCGATCATATCTTCATTTGTTAATTTGGATAGGTGGTTAGCCATTACGTTTTCACTCCCTTTCTTGTCTTTGATTTCTAAATCAAACTTTTGTAATAAGAGAATCCATTGGATGAGCCGTGGTTTTGAGTCCAGTTCGGTGAAGAGGTATTTGATGGAAGCATGGTCAATGTAAATGACTTACATTGGACACAATGAGATAAGGTCAGAATTTCTCCAAGGCACATACTTTGGCTGGTAACTTTTTCTCGTTGGTGACATAGTTAAGTTGAGCATCATTCAACACCTTACTGACATAGTATATAGGATGAAAGACCCTGTCTTTTCTTTTCCCCAAGACAGCTCCAATGGTATAGTCATTTGCATCATACATTAATTCAAATTATTAACCCCAAATTGGAGCCATAATCATTGGTGCAATAATTAAGTTCTCCTTCAAAGTATCAAAGGCCTTCATAGACTCAACATAAAATAAAATAAAATGGAATGTCTTTATTTAGCAAGTTATCTAATGGCTTAGTTATTTTGGAGAAGTCTCTGATGAACCTCTTATAAAATCTGGCATGCCTTACCTTTAACATTTTTTGGTGGTGGAGCTTTTTAATCACATCAACTTTTGCTTGGTCCACTTCAATGCCTTTAGCAGAAATTTTATGTCCTAAAACAATTCCCTTTTTGAACCATGAAATGACATTTTTCTTAGTTCAAGACAAGATTTGTTTGGATGTACCTTTTTAACACTGTATCTAGATTTGCCAAGCACAAATCATAAGAAGCTCCAAATACTGAAAAATCATCCATGAACACCTCAATACATTTCTCCACCAAGTCGAAGAATATGGCTAGCATACATATCTGAAATGTCGTCGGTGCATTGTTGACCCTAAATGGCATCTTCCTATAAGCGAACACTCCAAAGAGGCTGGTAAATACTGTCTTGGTCTTCTGAGTTAACCATAATTTGGTTATAACCCAAATAATCATCCAGAAAGCATTAATAGGTTTGGCCAACTAGCCTTTCCAGCATCTGATCCATGAAAGGTAGTGGAAAATGATCGTTTCTAGTGGCCTTGTTGAGCTTGTGATAATCAATACACATCCTCCAACCAGTGACTGTTCGAGTTGGAATAAACTCATTCTTCTCATTCATTATAATAGTCATGCCACCTTTCTTTGGAACCACCTGAACTAGGCTCACCCAAGCACTGTTGGAGATAAGATAAATGATTTCTACTTTAAGGAGCTTGAGAACCTCCTTTCTGACAACTTCTTTGTGGGGTTGAACTTTTTCTATGGTTGAGCCATTGGCTTAAAATCTTCTTCCATCATGATTTTGTGCATGTAGTAAGATGGACTAATCCCTTTGAGATCTGAGAGGGACCATCCAATGACTTCCTTGTTCTCCTCAAGTACCTTCACCAGCTTCTTTTCTTCCTCAATAGATAAGGAGTTATTGGTGATCATAAGTTTATCTTCATTGCCTTCAAGGAACACATATTTCAGATGGGATGGAAGCATTTTAAGCTCCAGTTTTGGTCTCTCCACTTCACCATCATTCTTCAATTCTTTAATCTTTTGGTCGCTTGGTGGGATTTCCTTTGTTGAATCTAGCTGTTGTAAGATGTTTCAAATTTCTTTCTCTTCTTCCTCAGTGAGATTCTCTAAAGTGTCTTTCAGAGCACACTTAAGAGGAGAAGGAGAATGTAGCTATTTCATAGTATTTCCTATGACTTCATCTAGTACATCCACCTTAAAGTAAGCTTTTCTATCATTTGGATGACTCATAGCTTTAAAGACATCAAAGTCAATTGCTTTATTTTGCACTCTAACTGTGAGCTTGCCATCATCTACATTGATAAGCACATGAGCTGTCTTCATAAATGGCCTTCTAAGAATAAGAGGAACTTCAGAATCTTCTTCCATATCCATCACCACAAAGTTAGTAGGAAACATAAATTTATCAACTTTCACAAGTACATCCTCCACTACTCCATGAGGATATTTGATGGATTTGTTTGCCTGCTGCAAGGTCATTCTGGTAGGCTTAAGCTCTAAATCTCCTATTCTTTTCAACATAGATAGGGGCATAAGATTGATGCTTGCCCCTATATCCAAAAGAGCCTTCCTAGTAGCTAATTCTCCAATAGTGACTGGAATTGTAAAACTACTAAAATCTTTGGATTTCTAAGGCACCATAGTATGAATAATAGCACTACATAAGCCCTCCAACTCAATTGTCTCCTTCTCTATAAATCTCCTTTTCTTAGTCAGGAGCTCCTTCATAAATTTAGCATAAGTGGGCATTTGCTCTAATGCCTCTGAGAAGGGAGTATTGATTTGCAACCTTTTGAAGATGTCCAAGAAGTAGGCAAATTGCCACTCCTTGTCCTTCTTTGATGGAGCATGGGGGTAAGGTAGGTGTTGAGCAAGAGGGACTTTTTGTATCTTTTTCTCCTCCCTCACAATTTGACTCTTTGACTTAGTTAGAGGAGTGTTCTTCTTTATTGAGCTTTCTCCTTCTTTGTTACAATCTCTTTTCTTTTTCTCATTTTCTATCTCATCTTTAATTATTTTATTATCCTTACTTTTTTCTCCCTCATCTTTTTCTCTCTCTAGTTCTTTTTCTTTCTCTTTCTCACCAATCTCTTTTCCAACTTCCTTTCCACTCCTTGTCACAATGGCCTTGCAATGCTCTTTTGGATTAGCTTGGGTGTTGCCAGAGAAATTTTCACCAGTTTGCTCCATCAATTTTTTAGCCAATTGACCAATCTGCATCTCTAAGTTTTTGATAGAAGCCTCAGTATTCTTTTGCTTGGACATTGACATTTGCATGAATTAATTCAAGGTTTCCTTCAATTTAGAAGTTTGATCTTGAGGTGCTTGTTGTTGAGGCGGATGTTGTTGATGAGAAGGTGGTTGCCTGTTTGAGGGATCGACATCTGGCCTCTATCCAAAGCTAGGATGATTCCCCCACCCATGATTATAGGTGTTGGAATATGGATTATTTCATTGCCTCCCATAATTCCCTGCATAATTAACTTTTTCTTATTGATTGGGGGTAGAAGTGGGCTCATAATGACCGTTACGATGGTTTCGTTCGCAAAAGTCACACCTTAAAACTTGATGATGTTGAACTTGAGTGCTCTGCATGGCCTTGAGCTGCTAAGGAAGCTGAGCAATCTATTTAGTGATGGTCTCAATTTGTTGAGTTAACAACTTATTGTGGGTTAGGATAGCATCTTGAGAATCCAACTCCAAGATTCTTTTTTCTCTTTTTATTGTAGATCCTCCTCTGTCATGCTGGATTAAGTAATCATTGGAGGCCATGGCTTCAATAAGTGTTAATGCTTCTTTTGTTGTCTTTGTTTCATTGTTCCACCAACTGAGGCATCCAACATTAGCTTATCATGTGATCTCAACCCATTATAGAAAGTTTACATTTAACTAAGATCATCAAAACCATGTCCTAGACAACTCCTAAGCAAGTACTTGAATCTCTCCCAAGCATCACCACACAGTTCTCCTTCCTTTTGAGCAAAAGTGGTAATGTTGGTTCTTGCCTGCAAATATCTAGAATGAGGAAAGAATCTTCACAAGAATTTCTTCTCCACATCTCCCTACTCTGTCAAACTTTGATTTGAATAAGATTGGAGCCAAGCTTTGCCTTTGCCAGTGACTAAGAAAGGAAAAGCTCTGAGATGGACAACTTCATTTGACACATCGTTAATCTTCTATGTATCACACAATTTGTACAAGGTGGAGAGATGTGCAATAGGGTCTTCATGATCAAAGCCAACAAACTGGTTATGCTGCATAAGATTCAACAATGTTGGCTTCAATTCAAAGTTGTTGGCTATGATTCGGGGCCACATTATGATGGAGTAATGCCTTGGCCTTTAAGTGTAGCTATAATTTGCAAGTGTTCTTCTAGGTGTTTATCCTCCTTCATCAACCATATCTGCTTCTTCTTATGGTTAATATGATTGAGAGATTGAAGTGGTGTAAGGATCTTCTTGTGATCCTTTGCTTGGCTAACCCCTGTTCCTTCCTTCTTTTGCTGTTGGTTGTCTGGGCAGTCCTTTCAATTTCAGGGTTGAAGAATAGTTCATCTGCCAGAGTTTTACCTCACATACAAAAGAAACAACAAGTCTAGAACCAAAGGGTTAGTATAATGAAAAGAACAAGAATGTGGTATATAAAATGAATGAAAGAATAAAAGAATGTATATCTAAAACAACAACAACTGTGTAATTGCCTAGTATCAAGATGCAAGTCCTCAACATTGGCACTAGAAAACTTGTTAACCCATTGGCAAGTGTACCAATCGCATAAGTAGATAGTGATGAATATGAGTATCGTTTCCCAAGGGACTATTTCAATACTAGGTGTTTACATAACTTGATGTTGTAAAAAGAAGTATTATCAAGAGAAAATCAATTATTTGTTGGCTGGAATTTTTACGAGCACTTAGAATGCAGAAGTAAAGCTTAACAACAACAAATAAAAACGTTTGGTTTTGACCACATTAAACCGTCCTTTCATGCATACAAAGATTATTTACTGAGTCCATGATTTGTTCATTACCACAAACCATAAAATACCCCATCCCTAATCCCTTAGTGGATTAGATCTAAGCTATCTAGTTAAAATATCAATTTCTTGATTAGCTTATCTATCTAACTTGCTTTAAGAAAAAAGGTTAAGAAATAGCTAATAAATCGTGTTCTATTCCTAGATACCTGATTCATTAGGTGTTTACTTTAGATCTATGAAATGAATATATTTTCCAACAATATCCAAACACTAAGATCAGGCTATCGGAGATTAAACCATAACAAGCATTAAGAGTGGAAGTGAAACACATATGACAAAAACATGAATATTTAATAAATAACTTAAGAAGTATACATGAAAGTAGGTTTTAGTACATCAAACCCCAACTAGGGTAAATCTAACTATTCATGGCGCAAAGGACCAACTAAAAAGAGATGAAGAAAGTAGATCGGAGGTCCATGGAGATCTTCCTAGCTTTTCCAAGACCTTAAGTGTTGAGAAAGAAACCAAGATGCCCCACAGAATAGAGAGAAAGAGCTCTTTTCGATGTTTCCCCCCTTTAATGTCGCCTTCATGTTCTCATTAAATGAGCTGGCTACTTTCGCTGAGCAAGGATACCCTTTGCTTAACAAATCCTTAATTTTATAGTTTTAGGACACTAATTCGCTCAGCGAGAATCACTTTAGCTAAACGAATACTTCAACTTCAGAACCCACTTTTCTCTGGAGCTCAAGTATTTGCTTAGTGAAGGTCATGCTTGCTCAACGAATTATTGTAGCAAAAGCTCCTTCCAGCAGCTCCAATCCTATTTCTTCAAACCCTACAAAAATTTATAGGAGATCAATAGCAATGTGTTCAAATTCAATAAGTCTAACTACTAATCTAATTTACTTACATTTGGTAAATACTAGAGTCAATTCAAGTCTTAAGTAAGGAAAAAAGAGCTTCAATTGCATAAATACACACCTAAAAAATGCACATAAATGCCATTTATCACCCCACCCAACATAATAAATTTTTAGGCGATAACTTGCAATAAAAAAAATTAAAAATTGACTGGTTTAACAATAACATAGTATGAAAATGTTACTAGAAAATAAAAATAACATTGTTGTCAATTGGGCAAATTGTTGAGTCAATACTCATCCTTCTAAATATTCCATAGCTTTCCAAATTCACCCTCATAGATATAAGTAATTTTATTATAAAATTGAAAAAAATAGTAATAAATAAATAATATCTAACCACTTTCTTGCTTGTCAAAGTACATGTCCAAATGCTTTCATTTTAACTCTTAATATAATTGGAAGATTTCCTTGAATCTTAATTTGCCTTTTAAATAAAAAATATAAAATAAATGTTAGATTTTGTTTAGTCAAATGTTGCCTAAAATAAATATATTTGTAAATAAATGAAAAAAGGCAATACCTAAGTTTGAGATAACAAAATTTCTTTGAAAACAATATTTTTTGTGAAGTTTCTATCTTCCCCTTCAAGCTTTCCTTCTTTAATTTTTGATATTTATCACATAATTTGTCTTTACTTTCTAATATTAGTAATATATGTATATATGGAAGTCCTTGTTTCTGAAATTCTGTCATATACATGTAATTTTTAACTTTCCCAGGGACCCTTTTATTAATCTCATCATCCTTCAATTGCTCAAATTTTGCTCGAAAGATTCTTGTCAATAAGATAGGATGATCATGATATAATTACCTATGTGTCCACATTTCTATTGTGCTAACACATTTCTATTGCACCAAATTTGATGTAATTGATGTGTATATTAATTTTAGTTTAGTATTTTTTTTTGGAATACATGTTTATCTATATGTATTTATTTACTTGTGCCTCCATTTTTTATGTTAATATGATAAATTAATATTTTTTTTTTTGCATTGCACATAGTTGTACTGTGCCTAATACTTTGTCCTACTTCATTGGCATATGTTCCTTGAAAGCTTGTTGCACAAAATTGCAATCTTCAATTTAAGTAGGGAAAAATATTAATTATTGACAATTTGTCTATGTCAAAATAAAAAAATAAAGGCACATAAAATTAATTTTTTACTGCTTGGACATGTACCAAGATTAACAATTTTATATATCTAAACATATTAATTAATTACTGGGGACAAATATATATGATTTATTTATATAGATTAATGTGGTAGATATATTTTGGTAGGCATAACTATAGAAAATGCTAAACTTTTAATTCACATTTAAACTTTTAAAATTATTTAATTTTATTTTCTACGTTAAGATTGTTATTTTTAAATTAAATTAAATAAAAACACATTTTTTATCGTAAAGATAAATTTATTTTAAAACAATTTTATGGTAAAGTTAAAATTATTTGATATGACATTAGATTATAATTAAAAATTCATACTAAAATTTATATTATAGTTTTTTTAACTTTTATGTATTCTAATTCATGAAATGTTGATTGTATTTATAATATTATTATTAAATTGTATTGTTGTCTTTATTTTGACTGAAAACATGATTTTTTTACCCCTTTTTCTTTGCTTTTGTTTTTGTAAAAATTGTAAATAAGGCAAAATTTACTTGAAAATAATGAAAAATTCTGTAGATAATAATAATGATATTAATATATATATATATATATATATATATATATATATATATATTTTCATTTTGTTAACTTTTTATGCTTCTACTTTTATGGGTTTTAACTAAAATTAATTCTTTTGACTTTTTATGTTGTTACTAAATAGATCTTTATAATTATAAGAGAATAAATACTTATGTGTTTAAAAATATATTATATTATTTAACAATTTAATAATAAGTTAAAATTATAATGTCTTTTTACTGAAGAATTTAATAAATTATTTTGATATAATATGATATAAATTTAAATTTATCACTTTATATCATTTGAAAGGATATTTTGTAAATACTATTTTTTTTTAAAGAATTTCCATTTTTTAAAGACTCCCAAACCCCTAACCTGTTTATAAAGACTATTTATTTAGATAATTTAACTTATTAAATTATTTAATAAGTCAAGATTATAATGTATTTTAATTAAAATAACTTTTATTTTTATTTATTCACTTTAAACGATTATATATCGAGGGTTAGTTTCCCTTGGAATGAAGCATTTACAGAGAAGATAGCATAGGGAAGCATTTGTAAATATGAGAGTGTGGCATAACTAAATCTTAGTTATATATTTAAAAACAATGATTAAAATTAAATTTAACTAAAATAATTTTAACTTTTTATTTATATTTTTAAGTAAAATTAATTCTTCTAACTTTTTATGTTCTTACTAATTAAATCTCTATAATTTTAAGTGAATAAATATTTATGTCTTTTAAAACATATTAAATTATTTATAAATTTAATAAGTTAAAATTATAATGTCTTTTACTGAAGAATTTAATATGTTATTTTGATACAATATGATATAAATTTAGATTTATCATTTTGAATCATTTGAAAGACTACCGATTCTTGAACCCAAACCTGTTTTTAAAGACTATTTTTTTAAATAATTTAACTTATTAAATTATTTAATAAGTTAAGAATACATAAATAATGTCTTTTAGTTAAATTAATTTTTATTCTATTGTACCAAAACGACCTGGATATGGCAACATGTTTCAATTCTTAATATTTTGGTAAAAGGAAAATTTCTGAGATATTCTTTGAACTTTTTGTACTTGGAAATTTCCATTTTTTTTTGTGTGTAAAGCCAATACACCTCATAACTAGAGCTTGAAAGACAAACACAAATAGGTATGTGTTTAGTAGAAATAAAATATTATATAAAAAAATATTTAACAGTGAAATCTTTACACTTTAAAAGCATAATGATTGATTGTCTGTTTTGATGTTTGGATCATAGAGAAATTTGAAACTGAAGTTAATTAAGTGAAAGGCCTGTCTAAATGTCTAATATATTATTTTCTGATGCTTGATGTCTTGAATAATTAATAGCTTAATAATACTTCATTGAGTTTTTACCATCTTTGTAGTGTGTTTGGATTATCTTACTTTGTCAGATCACTGGCTTATAGTGTCCATGATTATAAAGGGTTAGCTTCTCTTGGAACGAAGCATTTGCGGAGAAGATAACAAAAGGAAGCAACATGAATTGATAAAAGTCAACAAATCATAAAATAAAATAATTCTCATAGAATAAACTCAACAAATCATAAAAGATTTCTAAGCCTTTTTTGGCTGCCACAAATGGTATCAGTCGACTAACATGACGTCCATCTTCTGAGATCTGCGCCTAAGCTTCATTTCTCTTGGTATTTCGACAATTCTGTCTTGTATATTCCTTTGTCACTTATGCCAATGTTCTGGTAAACATGCAACATTCAGCAAGCATCTATAATTTATATCTAACTTTAATAAAAAATATTAACTTCAACATTGATAATCAGATAACAACCATGTAAATAATACAAAGGACCAGTGAAAAAAAACAAACCAAATAACCATTTTCATTACCATTCTTTCCTCAAGGCTATGATTGTCCCATGACTGGCGAATCATTTTGATAAATTCCCTTTCTCTATTTGGGAGAGTGTTTTGAGAGTGTAATGCCTTTCAGCAAAGAAGTTATAGCCACTCCTATTCGGTTCTAGGTAGTTGCAGTCCACAATCTTTTATTTCTCCTCCTCCGACCAGAACAATGAGGTTTGCAATTGAATGGTGCAATGGTACTTTCATGTTGCGGAATCAATAGAGAATGAACCGATTGCTGTGGATGGTAAAGCACCCTTCTAAGAACTTCCGTACCCAGTTTCACGAACAATAAATAACCACACTAAATTCTTTCCCTTAATAATTCCATTTCTTGAAAGACATAAAGCATATGCATACAACATGACAAACAGTAGATTTAAGCACATTATTGTTCCTAATAAAAAATGGCACACAATTAGACTCCCAATCTGATTGCTTTGATAGTTTCATCACTTTGATGTAGAAGTAACACAAAGAAAAGATGAAGAAGCTAGCATAAGATTATAAAATACAACCTTTTTGACATACAACTACGGAGATAAAAGGTAGACCAGAATATTCAAGCACTACCTTTTTTCAAAAGCAATTCTTGCAAATTTATTCAACTAAAGGGAGACCAGAATTTTCATTGCTTCTCTCTTTGTTTGGATCTTACAAATTTTTCACTGTCAATTTCGTTGTTTGGAGAATCATCAAGAAACTCCTCTTCCTTCTTCATATCCTCAACCTTAGCCTCTGACATTGCTTCCTGTACACACCAAACAATTGCAAGATTGTTAGTTTGTTACTGAAACAAAGCAACAACAATTTGTGATATGTACCATAAAGTGGCGGATACTGATAGGTACCATAAAGATGGTCCAGGGCCTGATTTTCCTTTAAATTTTCTACCTAATGCAAAAATCCATATTCAAATTTGAAGATTTTTGACCAGCACGATGGTCATGCACTCATAAACCCCAATATCATAATCTTAGACTTTGTAGCTTGCAATATGAATTTTAGAAGTCAAAATCTATAACAATGGGGAAGTTAAATGGGATCAGAACAATTGCAGTGTGCGATTGTTGTAAATGGTGTTGTTTATGGTATGGTGCACTAAGTTGGAAGAGATCCCTTTACGGCAGAGTAAAAAGGAAGGCAAGGAATGAAAAAGGGAGAGAGAGGAGGATGCAGTTACCAATCGAAGCATGGAGAGCTTGAAGGGTGAAATTGAAAAAAAAATGTATATAATGAGCATATGAAAACGTAATATTATTGGGGAGCAGAATTTACTCCAATTTTTTTTGGTTAAATAACTTATTTCCTTTTTTTCTGGGACGTGACAAAGTGATGATATGTAAGAAATGGGATATTATAATTAAAACGGACTCTCTCGTGCAATGTATAATCTTGCAAGTTGTATTGCTATCAAAGGCAGTGTAATTAAACCGAAACCAAATCACAGCAGACTAGACCAGACGGCACATCAATTAGCGAAGCAGAAACAGGTGTTTTGCTTGCCATATCACGAAGGGAATATGATGATAATTTTAATTTAGTTAACTGACTAACAAAACTAAAAATATCTACTTACGGATAAATTTGCACGAGCCCGATTAAACAAACAAATGTTGTATTTATAAGAAAAATCAGAAACCCTTTTGTAATTAGGAGCGAGCACCGGTTTGTGTGTGGAATGATGCCAAAATTTAATTCACAGGGAAAAAAAAAGGGACCGATAATTTTACCTGTGACCGCGACGGCAACGCGATGACGCCTGTCCCTTGAATGTGTGAAGTGCTGGGTATTAAAGGAAGAAGCATGTGTCAAGAGTAGTCCATTATCAGAAGCTTGAAGCCTGGGAGTATAAAAAGGTGAAACAAGCAGTCGTCCATTGACGTGAAAAAACAGAGCGCGATAGGACAGTGTCGTTGAAGTGCTAGGAAGAATTATTTAAGAGAGGGGATAGAGTGAATAGCAAAGGAAAATTAATACTCACCAAAAGCAGCATAGGAGACCGACACGTGCACCAGCACAAGAGGTTGATGCCAATGTTTATCTCTACACATTGGCATATTAGGTTTGAGACATTATGTTTGAGGGTGGTGGGGCAGAAGGGCAAAGGGTGCAGATTAGGTTTGACGGAATGGATTTGAGAGCGGTAGGGGAGAAAAGCAAAGACACAAAGGCCGTGGATTAAGAAAAGTGAAAGGCGCATTCGTTTGCGAAACCGAAACAATTGCATTCTGTTATTATTATTATTTTTTTGCTTTTAAACATAAAGTATTTAATCAATGGCGGTTACGTAAAACTGTTGTATAAATCGCTGCAATAATACAGTACTATGCGATAGTTATATTTAAGGGTGTTCAATTCAATCTAATAAAAACTAAAAAATTGGAGCTACAAAATTGAAAACTGAATGAATAAAAAAAAAATGCAAAAATCTAAGTTTTTTATTAGATTGGATCAGATTTTAGATTTGATTTTGAAACCCAATCTAATTCAATCAAAACCAAACTTATACATCCGTGTATATTTTTATTTATAAATTTATGATATCACTCATATTTATTATGTAACTTATACATATTTATAAAAAATGTATTTAATTAAAGATAGTTTTTTAGTAACTATTTGAATAAAGATATATAAATGTAATTATCAATTTGTGTAAATTTATTTTTACTAGTTTATGTTTAAAGCATTATACTAATATTAGCTGTATAGACACTTATATATGAAATATTTGATATTTTCAATTATTTTTTATTATGTTTATTATATATCTTACTATTATTAATATTTTGTCCAAAGAAAAATAAAATTGAAAACTGATCCAATCTAAACTACTTTAATTAGATTGAATTGGATCGGATTCGGAAATTAAATTAGATCGGATCTGATTTAAATCTTAAACCAAACCGATTGGATAGTAAATTAAGAAAATTGAAATAATTTAATCGGATGATTTTTCTCTTCAAAACCGATCCAATCCAATCCGTGAACACTCTCTAGTTACATTAAAACCGACGCAATCAAGCATTAAGAGGAGGCGGTTTCAAAAAACCGCCGCAATTATGAAGCCGCGATGGTTTCTTAAAAAACTTGCATTATATCGTTGCAATTCCACAAATTTCTTATAGTGTCTCTAGCATTGTATGAAACTTTTGATAAAACTATAAATATCATGTAGCAACACATTGAGAAACCAAGCCAAAACAGAAGTAGGTAGAATATTTCCATCGAAATGGTGAATCACGTTTCAAACTATTCTCTTCTCTTTATAGTCTTGGTTTTGATTATACATATGTAAGCCTTCTTTTTAACATTGTGGTGCTAGTTATTAATTAAACTACAAATGATATAACAACTTAGTAATTTTTTTTCTTGTGTTTCATATTTTGGAGCATAGGCCGAATAGAAGTAAAAGGAAATGTATGTTCACAAGCATTGGGTGCTTGTGGTCCTTTAGGAGAATGTGACTAAAGATGTAAAACTCAACATAGTGGTGGACAAGGTTCTTGTGACTTAAACGTGTGCACTTGCCACTACCGTTGAAGGCTTCCAAGTCCAACCCCACCTAAAAGATGCAATGCAGGTCTTGGGCTTTGCAGTGCTCGGTCCAATGATGCATACTGTCATTCAAAATGTGCAAGCAAATACAATCAGGGTGTAGGTATGTGTAACAGCATTGCTACATCCAACTTATGTAATTGTCAATATGTATGAGGCTGAAGTTTATGACAAATTATATATTTGATTTATCCCTCACAATAATTTGGGACATAAGTGGGATAAGTATGTCATGAATTAATTAAAATAAACAATATATATGGATCTTTCTCTCAAAAGTGTTTATGCATTGTGTTTACCTATTTTTTACATGATTTCTTTCAGAATTAAATTGAGTAATAAAGTCTTACATCTATACTCAAAAGGAATGAGAAGTAAAATGAAGAATAGTGAAAGAACAACATCAAATTTGAAAAATACTAAAACTTAAAACTGATTATTTCATAGAATGAGCACGACGGGATATAAAAGTTATAGTGTGTTCCATTTTGTTTAAACTTTATTTAAAGTAATTAATCCATGTAGGAATTATTACAAGATTAACTATTCAGATACTATCCTATAATTAAAAGGTCCTTCCATCAATTAGTTTTTTTTTTTTTTTTTCAGATTTTATTCTTTTTAGTATTTGTTTCTTGCTTACCAATACACTTAATACTTGTCTGTGTTTGCATATGTTCACAATACTTTTAAAAACCCTTCAAAATATGAAAAGGTTAAGTAAATAATTGCATTTGTCGGCAATTAAGTGGAAAATTGTTGATTTGGAATGGCAATAGCAATACTAGGACTTGTTTGATTTAAGAAAGTACTTTATATTTATATTTTTGTTACTATTAATAATTACAAAATATTAAATTATTTTTTATTTTAAAAATTTGTGCAATTAAGTTTTGTCATTTTTTGTATAAATTTTTGATAATAAAAAATTAACATATTAATATTTTTATACTTATTAGTATAAAAATAAAAAAGTATCTTTTGAATTGAAAAAGAGAATGATTTTGAATTGAATTTCAGTAACCCACCCATTTCCTTTTTTTTTTTTTTGGTTAAATAACTTATTTCGTCTATTTGTGGGACGTGAGAAAATGATAATAATATAGAAGAGATGGTATATTATAATTAGAATGGACTCTCTTGTGCAATGTATAATCTTGCAAGTTACATTGCTATCAGAGGCAGTGTAATTAGACCGAAACCGAATCACAACAGACTAGACCGCACATCAATTCGCGAAGCAGAAACAGGTGTTTTGCTTGCCATATCACAAAGGGAATATGATGATAATTTTAGTTTAGTTAACTGACTAATGAAACTAAAAATCACTACGTACAAATAAATTTGCTTGAGCCTAATTAAAGAAACAAATGTTGTATTTATAAGAAATCATAAAGCCTTTCGTAATTAGGAACGAGCACGAGTTTGTGTGTGGAGTGATGCCAAAATTGTACGGGAAAAAAAGGGGGACCGAAAAAGCGCGACGGCAACGCGGTGACTCCTATCCGTTAGACGTGTGAAGCGCTGGGTATTAAAGGAAGAAGCATGTGTCAAGAGTAGTTCATTATCAGAAGCTTGAAGCCCGAGAAGATAAAAAGGTAAAACAAGCAGTCATGCATTGAAGTGAGAAAATAGAGCGCGATGGGACGGTGTCGTTGAAGTGATAAGGAAGAATTTTTTAAGAGAGAGGGGAAATAGCAAATAGCAAAGAGAAAAGTAACACTCACCAAAAGTAGTAGAAGAGGCCGACTCATGCACCAGCACAAGAGATCGACGCCAATGTTGCTATCTTTACACATCGGTATATTAGGTTTGAGAGTGCTCGGGGACTAGGGCACATTAGGTTTGACAGAATGGGTTTGAGAGCGGCAAGGGAGAAAGGCAATAACGCAAACGCCATGGATTAAGAAAAGTTAAAGGAATGTTTGTTTGCGAAACCGAAATAATTACACTCAAGTTATTTTTCCTTTTTTAAATATAAATTATTTAACCGGCGGTGGTTACGTAAAACTACCGTATAAACCGTCGCAATAATACAGTACTTTGTGGCAGTTACATTAAAACCACCCCAGGATAGCATTAAGTGGAGGCGGTTTCAAAAAACTACCATATAAATTGCCGCAATTATGAAGCGGCGAAGGTTTCTTAAAATTGCCGTTACGTTATCATCGCAATTCTACAAATTTCTTCTAGTGTCTCTAGCATTACATGAAACTTTTGATAAAACTATAAATACCATGTAGCAACACATTGAGAAACCAAGCCAAACACAAAGTAGGTAGAATATTTCCATCGAAATGGTGAATCACGTTTCAAACTATTCTCTTCTCTTTATAATCTTGGCTTTGATTATAACAGGTAAGCCCCCTTTTTAGCATTGTAGTGCTAGTTATTAATTAAACTACAATTGATATAACAACTTAGTAATATTTTTTTTTCTATTTTTTGTGTTTCATATTTTGGAGCAAAGGCCCAATAGAAGTAAAAGGAAATGTATGTTCACAAGCATTAGGTGCATGTGGTCCTTTAGGGCAATGTGACCAGAGGTGTAAAGCACAACACAGTGGTGGACAAGGTTCTTGTGACTTAAACTTGTGCACTTGCTACTACAAATGTGGGCCTCCAACTCCAACCCCACCTAAAATATGCAATGCTGGACTTGGGCTTTGTAGTGCTCAGTGCAATGAAGCATGCTGTAATGCAAAATGTGCAAGCAAATACAATCACGGTGTAGGGATGTGTAACACCATTGCTACATACAACTTATGTAATTGTCAATATGTATGCGGCTGAATTTATGACAAATTATATATCTGATTTATCCCTCACAATAAGTTGCGACATAAGTGGGATAAGTATGTCATGAATTAATTAAAATAAACAATATATATGGATCTTTCTTTCAAAAGTGTTGATGCATTGTGTTTACCTATTTTTTACTACACGATTTCTTTCAGAATTAAATTGAGTAATAAAGTCTTACATCTATATTCAAAAGGAATGAGAAGTAAATTGAAGAATAGTAAAAGAACAACATCAAATTTGAAAAATACTAAAACTTAAAACTGATTATTTCATAGAATGAGTACGAAGGGATATAAAAGTTATAGTGTGTTCCGTTTTGTTTAAACTTTATTTAAAGTAATTAATCCATGTAGGAATTGTTACAAGATTAACTCTTCAGATGCTATCCTATTGTAATTAAAAAGTCCTTCCATCAAATAGTTTTTTTCAGATTTTATTCTTTTTAGTATTTGTTTCTTACTTACCAATACACTCAATATTTGTCTGTATTTGCATTTGTTCACAATACTTTTAAAAACATTTGAAAATGTGAAAAGGTTAAGTAAATTATTGCATTTGTCGGAAATTAAGTGGAAAATTGTTGATTTGGAATGGCAATAGCAATACTAGGACTTGTTTGATTTAAGAGAAGTATTTTATATTTATATGTATATTAATATTTTTGTTACTATTAATAATTACAAAATATTTTATTATTGAAAAGAAATTTTAATTAAGAAGGAAATATTTTATTTATAAAAAGAAATTAATTTTATTATCTTTGAGACCGATAGGAGTGGTCCCCTGCTCCTATGTATCTTCCGGTACAATAAGAAATTAGACTCATGCAGTTCTTTGGTAGAAAAAATTTCGTATGTTGATATTTTTAATTTTGAATTTTTTAATTATTAACTTCAATATCACTAAGTTGTACAACTTAGATATGTCAAATTTAGCTATTGACCAAATAGGAAGCACTTTTGAAGTGGTCATATTTAAATTTTATGATTATTTTTTATTTTTAGAAGAGCATTTAGTTTTAAATTAGAAATAACACTCTCACCTAATTTCTATTGATAAAAGAGAGAAGAAAAATAAGATAACTTCGGGGAGGAAAAATGAAGCTGACTTTATTCCATTATATTATTATTATTATTATTATTATTTATTTTTTGCAAATGGGTCTTTAGAAACTAATTTTATTACAATTTCAAACGAAAGGAATAAAGACTAGAAAAAGATTTATTTCTCGCTCAAATGCTGATCTCTTTTAACAACTGTATTTATCTTTTTCCATTTTTACAATTAACTTTGATTAAACTTACAACTTATTATGAGAGAATTAGTTTTGGACTTCTACATTCTATCATATAACCAGATGACGAACAAAAAAGTTGCAAAGCCGAAATGGGTTCATGTTATTGTAATTTAAACTCGCAAAGACCAAAATAAAAACAATCCTAACGAGAGGATGAAAAAGAAACGAAACATGACTGGGCCCGTAAAACAAAATGACAAAAGAAAAATGATATGACCTTACTTCGAAGGAAGGAACCTCCATAAAGAGAGAAAGGAAGAGATAAAATAGAAAGGAAAACAATGCATAATTCATTACTTGCTTTTCAGTATTGGTGTAGTAGGTATATATAACAGATACTATTCTGCAATAGCTAATAACTAGGCATAACAAGAACGTAAAATTTCGAATTTTTTTAAATTGCAGCAACAAACCATAACTGGTTCTAATTGTAATTCCTTTAATACTCTTATTGTAATATGTATCCCTTTATCCACTTAGGCCTTAGACTTGGCTCATAACAAATAATTTGAATAAGCTTTTCACATAGTCATTTAGCAAGCAAAAAAAACTAGAATTAACAAATGAACGCAGCCCTATTCAATCTCGCAACAACATATGTATTTCAGCCCCACACACAACTCTTAATGGAGAAATATAGATACCACCCTTAGATGTAAAAAACAATGGAAGCATGATGAATAAATGAGACTTAATCCAACTTTCACCGAACCAATAAACACCTCAACAAGCTAAGATTTATCAAATAGCCATAATAATAATCTAACTGAACAAAGAGCAAACAAATAACCCATACTGAACTTTCAATAAAGGCAAATAATCAAGGCAATGATACTAAACCAGTAAAATAATAGAAGGGAAAGATACAATGATCAATCAAAACATAACAGAAGTAACTAGACAAAAAAAAAGGGCTCACAAAGTTCGACATCGTTGCGAGCTTTTAGGTGCTTTAGTGAGGCCTAGGGGAGTGCTTTTGGTTCGTTGATGAATCAAAATTTGGTTAGGAACTTGGTGCAAAGAGATTGTCTGATCTAGTTCGTGTCTAAGGTATTATGTGTAGATGATGAGGAATGGTTAGCAAGCTGCCTTGGCAAAGATGGTGCTTGTGCTGGGTGGATTGCTTGCTGCCTAAGTGTCATAAGGTCACGGAGGTTTGAAAGGTGGGTGGCTATGTTCATGATATGAATCTAGATAATATTAAAGCATGGGTTCCTATGTTCATGGAGCTTAAAAGAGTTGTTCATGGAGGCTCATAGGGTCTTTTCATGATTTCTTGTGGGAGAGCACGAGAGAAAGAAAGGGATGAAGTTGGGGGAGAAGGTCTCTGTTGAGAGGATTTGAGAGGTGGGGTGTGAGTATGCTTGCTTGTGAATTTTATTATGGTGAGTAAGTGATATGTGTGAGTGTGAGTGGTTGTGTGTTACACAGAGAGGGCAGAAGAGTGTAGTGGGTGCTATGTATGCTAAGACTTAACTAATTTTGTTAGGAACTGTTAGGTATTCTGTTAGTATAGCTGACAACAATTAGTAGGTGTGGCTTGAGTGCAATCTTGGTCCTTCATTATAAAAGGGAACCGGAAGTGTTCACTGTTTTTAGATTATTGATTGATACTCAGATGAAATAAGTCTTATGTATTTTGTCTTGAAGTATTTTTTTCTCTGTTCTTATTTTCTTTTCGATCAGTTTCGTATGATGGTATTAGAGCTTTCTCATGGAGAAAGTAATGATTCTATTGCAGAAGATGATGAGAAAGATGTAGGAAAATTACTACATGCTTTATATGAATTTAGAACACCAATAATGATTATAAAGTTTACTTACTTATTGAAGACATAATCAAGAATGGCAAGGATTGCTTGTGCGTTGTACAACCTCCCAGAACCCAAAAGCCAAATCTTCCTTTGCCTAATCACACGCTCCAAATTCTAGATTTTCAATGAGGCAAACCTAGAGAGCGACTATATGTAGTGGTGATGACAAAAGGGACCTAGCCACGCTATTTATTAACCCTAGGCACCTCCTATTATGGGCCTAGTGGTTAGGCCCGCACTATTTCCTGCATGGATCAGTATTAGGTGTCCAAAGCCCATTAGCAAGTAATCACATTATAAGTGGGCTTAAGTATCATCAAATGGATCATAATATTAGCCCCTTTTTGGTAAAACAAAATGTCACAATTGATTGCAGCCCACAAGAATTTATAGAAAAATTCTAACATTTTCCCACTTAAGCAAAATCAATTGTGTAGTTTTTAACTTTGAAAAACATTTTTGAAAACGACTCTCGAGCTAATAACATATTGTGGCCACATAACATATGATCCTAAGATACAACACCTAATTAAGACTTCATCCAACAAAAGCCATGTAACACTAAATCATGGCGGTAACTGCATCCCTTATTGATGCAACACCTTCCATGGTTACAAATATCACCAACTTCGTCGACTAGTCATCAATGTGGAGTGTAGCAAGAAAATGATGTGCCAGTGTGATTAGTCAGCCATACCGTCATTTTCTTCGTTAGTCCTTAATTTCTCTCAAATGCCTAAAAGCTAGGGAAATCATATGGTTCATTATGAAACCATCATGCCTTAGCTCCAAAATGGAGTTGACTACGGGCATAGTAGTCCTATTGGCTCCTAGCTTCAATATTATACCTCAGCTCCAACATGGCGTCAACCACCAGCAAAGTGGTTCCAATGACACCAAGCTTCAACATTTTCACATTTGATATACACATAAAAAATAAAATATATCATAATGAAATTCATCTCATCATTAATTCATCAAATCAAATGTGAAACATCATCAATACATTATTTCCTAAATGCAAAAAAAAGTTCAACATAAAAAGGAAATAACATAAAACTAAAGCTCATATTAACCAAACACATCAAAAGAACTCACAATGCGCATGTTCTCAACATGTCTTTTGAAAACAACGGGCTTGAGTCCTTTGGTTAAGGGATCAGTTAACATGGAATCTGTGTCAATATGCTATACCACTATAGAACCATCTTTCACAAGATCTTTGATAGTTAGGTACTTTAGCTCTAAGTGCTTAGAACCATTAGAAGTTTTATTGTTCCTTGAATAAAACACTGCAGCACTATTATCACAGAAAATCCTCAGTGGTCTAGCAATGGAGTCCACAATGCGAAGCCCTGTCACAAGATTTCTCAGCCAAATAGCATGAGTAGCAGCAGCAAAACAAGCAATGAACTCCGCCTACATAGTAGAAAAGGCAACAAGAGTCTGTTTCTTACTTTTCCAGGATATCGCACCTCCAGCCATCATAAAAATGTATCCAGAAGTTGATTTCCTATCATCAGGTACCCACCAAGATCTGAGTCTGTGTACCCTACGATCTCTAAGTTGTCAACTCTTCTATATACAAGCATACATTCTTTGGTCTTCTGTAAGTACCTCATCACCTTCTTAGCAGCTATCCAGTGATCATTCCTAGGGTTTTCCTGGTATCTACCTAGGAAACCAACTATAAAGGTGATGTCAGGCCTAGTGCATACCTGAGCATACATAAGGCTGCCCAAAGCACTCCCAAAAGGTCTATCATTCATTTCTGCTCGCTTAATCTCATTTTTAGGACATTGATCCTTGTTAAACTTGTCACCTTTAATGACCAGGACATATCTGGGTTTACAATTCTGCATATTGAATCTCTTTAAGACTCTATCAATATAAGCCTTTTGAGATAACCTGAGTGTATGGCATGATCTATCTCTGTGAATCTTAATTCCCAACACAAAGGAAGCCTCACCTAGATTCTTCATGTCAAAAGATCTAGTCAACATCGATTTTGTCTCATGCAGTAGGCCAAGGTCATTAGAAGCCAATAGTATATCATCCACATACAACACATTGAAGATAAATTTGTTCCCATTGACCTTGAGATATATACACTGATCAACCTTATTCTCCTCAAACCCCATGGAAGTTACCACTTCATCAAATTTCAGGTACCACTGTTTAGAAGCTTGTTTCAAGCCATAAATTGACCTCTTCAGTTTACAGACTAAGTCCTTACTACCATCAACACAGAAACCCTCAGGTTGCTGCATGTATACTATCTCGCTCAAATCACCATTCAGAAAAGCTGTCTTCACATCCATTTGGTGCAATTCCAAATTGAAGTGAGCTACAAGAGCTATAATGATTCTAAAGGAATCCTTTGTTGATACAGGTGAAAATGTTTCATTAAATTCAACGCCTTCTTTTTGCGTGAAACCTTTTGCTACAAGTCTGGCCTTAAATCTTCAATGTTGCCATTTGAGTCCTTCTTTGTTTTGAGGACCCATTTACAAGCAATTGCCCTACAATTCTTAGGCAACTCAACAAGCTCCCAAACGTTGTTAATCAACATAGATTGCATCTCTTCATTCATCGCATGCTTCCACATTTCAGACTGAAGGTAAGAAATAGCTTTTTGATAGCTCTTCGGACCAATAATGTCTCCATTGTCATATGCATCCTCACTAAGGTAGACCATGAAGTCATCGCCAATAGCAAGTCGCCTCTGTCTAGTTGACCTCCTCAAAGGAATCTCTGCAACTGGCTCAATCAGTTGCGGAATATCAACCGCAGTAGGAGGATCAATCACATCATTAGCTTGAAGGCCAGCTACATCCTTTGTTAGAATCCTAGTCTCAACTGGAACAATCGGAACCATAGTCTAAACCGGAACAACTGTCAGAAGATTGACAATAGGAACAGGTAGTGGTAAAGAAACAACATTAGATGGATGGATATTAGTCTCATCGGGCGAAACAATATGATCTGCTACATCAAGCTCCAAAAATTTGCATTCATGGACTCTACAATTCTGCTTCCTTTACCAGGACAGAAGAACCTGTATCCTTTAGCGCGGTCCGGATATCCAATGAAAAAGTAACAACTCGTCTTGGGGTCTATCTTTTTTTGCAAGGGATTATAAATTTTTACCTCAGTTGGGCAACCCCAAACTTGAAGATGGTTCAAGCTAGGTTTTTGTCCTGTCCAAAGTTCAAAAAGAGTTTTGGGAACAAATTTACTGGGAACCCTGTTGAGAATGTAAAGGGCTGTTTTCAAGGCTTCACCCCACAGATATTTTGGCAAGTTGCTTCTACTCATCATGCTTCTCATCATATCCTTAAGTGTCCTATTACGCCTTTCGGCTACACCATTTTGTTCAGGACTCCCAGGCATGGTGTATTGTGGAACTATTCCACAATCCTGCAAGTATAAAGCAAATGGTCCCATATATTGTCTCGTGACACCATATTTACCATAATACTCTCCACCACGGTCAGATCTTACAATCTTGATCATTTTTCCCAACTGCTTTTCCACTTCAATTTTAAAAACTTTGAATTTTTTAAGTGCTTCAAATTTTTCTTTAATCAAATAAAGATAGCCATATTGGGAAAAATCATCAATAAATGTAATGAAAAATTTGTTACCACAAATTGTAGGAGTTAGGGGCTCACTAATGTCTGTATGAATGATCTCTAAAAGATTCAAACTTCTAGTTGCATCTTTCTTTTTGGTCTTAGTAAACTTTCCCTTAATACAATCCACACAAGTACCCCAAATCATCAAAATCCAAGGAAGGTAGAATGTTTGCTTTTGTCAACCTCTCAACCCTTTCCTTTGAAATATGACCTAAGCACGTATGCCACAACATAAAGGATTTTTCCTCAACTCTAGACCTTTTAGCAATAGAATTCTCAACAACTAAAGATGAAGAAATACTATCAGAAGCCAAAGATAATTTATATAAACCATCCACTAAAGATCCATAACCAACAATTTAGGAGTTCAACATCAAATTTAATTTCCTATCACCAAAAGTAGAACTAAAACCAAGTTCATCTAAACAAGAAATAGAAATCAAATTTCTCCTAAAAGAAGGTACATAAAAGGTATCCTTCAAAATCAATTCAAATCCAGAACCTAAAACTAGGCTGACGTCTCCCACTTTCTCTATGAAGACTTCAAGATCATTTCTTACCCTTAGCTTGCTTTCCCTCGTATTGGGCTCTCTCAGATTTTTGAACCCCTGTAAAGACACAACAATATGTGTTGTGGAACCACTATCAAGTCACCAAGAATCTATAGGAACATCAACTAAATTGAACTCAAGACAGACAAAAGCTAATTTATACCTCTTGATTTCTGCTTGTTCTCTAGCCAAGCGGTGAACTTTCCACAATCAATTTTCTTATGCCTCTTTTCCTTACACCAAAAGCACCAAATACTCTGCTTAAAGATAGTTGGCTTAGGACCTCCTACACTGTGGTGCTGACCTTTACCTAGTTTCCCTGAATCTTGATATCTATAAGAAGCATTAGATGCACTATTTGTATTTTTCCAATTTTCCTTGCCAGAAGTGGGTTTGCCATGGACGGACAATAGGGCTATGTCACTCTTTTCTTTCTTAAGTTTCTCTTCTTCAGCAACACACTTGGTAATAAGGTCATTCACACTCTATTTCTGACCAAAGGTATTGTAGGCAGTTTTAATTTGTGTGAAATCAGCAGGTAGGCAGTTTAGGGCATGTTCAACAATAAATTTTTCACTAAGGTCAATTTAGTGAGATTTCAGCTTGGTTTGGATGTGAACCATCTTCATAATGAATTCCCTTACACCTCCAACATTGTCATATATCATGTCTGCCAACTGTTTCATTAGACATCTGGACTCAGCGTTGTCAGATACCTGGTACCTCTCTCCTAGAGCAGTAAGGAGCTCTTTAGCTATCCCTTTCTCTGGCAGGCCACTCAAAAGATGTTCAAAGACAGTCCTCCTGATAGCAATCAGACTCAACCTATCAGATCTCTCCCACTTAGCCAAAAGCTCCTTCTGTTCAGGCGTGCTTTCCGCATTGATCACAGGCTTCTCCTCATGTAAAGCTAAATCAAGATCAGCAATTCCCAAAGAGAATTCTAGATCTTGCTTCCATTTGGCATAGTTCGATCCGGTCAGGATCTCAATGGAAGTAAAACAGTTATTCACAAAAAAGTTCACTGTTAAGACAAAACATGGATGCATTAGAACATATTACAAGCTATCACAATGAGGTTAGTATAATAGCACATTCCTCTTTGGGCAGAGTGCACAAACCAAGGTCACAGCCTAGGTCAAAACCTCAGATGGGTTAATCCATGAGCACGCACTAAGTTCAGAAAATTGTCTCCTTTGGGCAGACAAATCCCTTAACCCAATGCATTCCCCAATAATTCCATCCAACCTTAACTTTCAACCTAAACATACAATAACCCCCTTTGGGCAGGAAATTGCACGCAAAGATCAAAAGCATTCCTCAAATTACAAAAATTTTCATAAACCAATACAAGTGGTCCCACTTTGGTGGTAACGACTTATAGCAACCCATGAAAATTCTTGCACAGGAATCAATTTTCTCTTGTCTAAAATCATGACTCAGTCAATAGGCAAATGCATTATTAAAAGAGCGTCTTTACTGGTCATATATAAGTTATCAATAGCTTCCCAAGATGTTTTGCTCTTAAACAGTCTCAAAAGCTATATTTAAAGCATTCTAATTTTAAATTCCAACTAAATAAATAAATATCAACAGTAAATTTATAGCAGCGGAAATAAGCAAATAATAACAATCTAGAAATGTATCAAAAGAGTATATATGACACATATAGTTGATTGGCTTTGTAGCTGTGCTCTACTATGTCACTTAGGATAACAATTAATGTACCAATAAAATATTATGTTAATATATAACAATTGAATGGCAATTGCAAAAAGAAGAAGAAGTGGTAATTACAATAGCAAATAGAGTCACAGTATGTGAATTGCAATCAGATTTCTAATTTCTAGTTGCCGTAACAATACCAAGCGTGAATTACGAGTAGCTTGCATAAAGCCAACCCACAAGCACAATTGTCGACAATTGCAAATCAACAATTATTATTATATACAATAGCAATAAACCAGCAAGTAATTGAATTGCAACAATTGTTATAATAGCAAAACAATTCAATTAATTATTAGAGTCGATATCAATAATAGTAATTAATTGCTACGTAATTACAAATAGCGTAAGAAAGAATTGCAGAACGTAACTAATAACAATTGTGATATTAATTATTAGAATAGTAGGTGCATTCATGAATTGCAATCCAAAGTGCATACAATTGCAATTAAATAACATATATAACTATTAAAATTAATAATTAATTGAAATTAATTAATTGCAAAATGCAACAACAGCCATGTTTTTCCAATTGAAATTAATTACAATTGCCCACTCAGTAGCGCTTGAAATCGAAATAAAAGAAATATCTAATGCAATTCGAAATCAAAATAAATATTATATCAATCAATTGCATATCCATTCAATTGAAATAATCACAATTGATATTCACAGCAACTAATCAATTAACACTCAACGTGAATTGTAAATTTCCACTCACCAATTGAAATATAAAATAGCATTAATCAATTGAAATTAAATATAGCAATAGCAATTCGAATATAGCAGTAGAGCGTACATGTTGATTGGAATTTCAAGTAACATATATAACAATTAAAATTAGTAATAATGACAAAATTGAAATTAATTGAAACAGCTCATTCAAACAATAATAATGGCATCTCGTCAATGCCCATTCAATTGAAATTAATATTCAACAATTGAAATTATCGTGCAAAAGCAATTGCACAACGTCCAGTAATATAACAAATCAAAATTAAAATTCACGGCAGTAGCATAATTGTAGGCTCAACCAATTGAAATTGCAGAAACTGAAATTGAAAAACAAATACAAATTTCAAAGGAATTTACGTATTTTGAATTTCACGTATGTATTTATTCAATTGAAACCAAAGAATATATATAATAATTAACAATCAAGTTCTAAATCATACAAAATTGGCTCTGCTACCCAATGTAGGAAAATTACTACACACTTTATATGAATTTAGAACACCGATAATGATTATAAAGTTTACTTACTTGTTGAAGACATAATCAAGAATGGCAAGGATTGCCTGTGTGACGCTCTAAATTCTAGGTTTTCAATGGGACAAACCTAGAGAGTGACTATATGCAGTGGTGACGACAAAGGGGACCTAGCCATACTATTTATTAACCCTAGGCACCTCCCATTATGGGCCTAGTGGTTAGGCCCACACTATTTCCCGCATGGATCAGTATTAGGTGTCTAAAGCCCATCAACAAGTAATCACATTATAAGTGGGCTCAAGTATCATCAAATGGATCATAATATTAGCTTATTTTGGTAATACAAAATGTCACAATTCATTGCAGCCCACAAGAATTTATAGGAAAATTCTAACAAAAGAATCCCAAGTTGAATGTATGGTTGCTGAATCAACAATGGATGAAGAAAACCCCAATCTAATTTTAGCAAAGCCTCGTTCTCTTTCTTCCCTTCGCAAATTTGATTCGTTTGCAACCTTGCCTGAGCGTTCAGCAGTGGCCATTACAAATAGAAAATCAACAACAGAGAAGCTGCTTCAACACATGTTAGCATTGACGAAACAAAGCAACTTCATCCTTGTCTCACTAAAATTGATTGAGAGGCTCCACAACCAGATTTCATTGTTGCAGGTCGTGTCGGAGCTGAAAAATTGATGATCGAGGTGAGATTCCAAAGTAGATTGTGATATACAATAAGGAAAAGCCATTTGATCCCGACAAAAATTGTCGTTTGTTGTTCCTGTTCCTCTTCTCCCTCCGCTCTTTTTTATTATCCGATTTCAAATTTGAATATTTCGAATCAGCACCATACCTCCGACTTGTTGTTAGAGAAGCTTGACGATGCGGGCTTAGTTGGTGATAAGGAAGGGTTTGGAGAAGGTGTCATCGTGGGCAAAAACAACCTTGGTCGTTTTGGATCTGAGAGTGAAGAGCATGTTTTAAGGTCTGAAATTGAGATCTTTCTGTTGCCGTTTTTGTCGAACTCATTGAAGATCTAGCGCACCTTGTTGTCCATGGCTGATTCAGGTGGACACAAACCATATGCAACAATAGTTGGGCGCTCATTCCATTTCGAGCTTCTGGATCCATGACGGTTTTGCAATCATCAATGTGCGAGAATGTTGCCAGCTTGACTAATAGAATACCTAATAGTTCCTAGCAGAATTAGTTAAGTCTTAATGTGGATTGTGCAGAGGGTGAAAGAAAGAATTTAGCTGGTGTGTGTGAATCTGTGTGATCACAAAATGTCTGTAAATGGTGTAAATGAGATATTTGAGTGATAAAATAAAAAAGAAAAAGGAAAGTGACGTGAATGTGTGAAAGTGAGTGAGTGTTCGCATAATTAGTTGGGAGAGAAAGAAAGTGGGTGAGATGTTACTTACGTGATCTTGTGTGTAGGTGCCTTTTATTGAAAAAAAAAAGTATAATTGCGTGGAGAGACAGAGAAAAAGTGGGAGAGAGATTTTTTTTTTTTTTAGTTTTAAAATTAAGTTAAACATTTTAAAATAAAAGAAGAAAAAAACATATATTTTAAATTTTTAAATTTGATGAAAATAAATGAGAAAAAGATTTTTTTTCTTATTTTCTTTTCTCTTTTTTTTTATCATTTTTTTGTATTTTATAAAATTTTTGCTATTTTTATCATTATTTTTATTTTTAATTTTTTTGTCAATTGTTTTATTTTATTTTTAATTATCTGGATGAAATTGGGTATTCACACTATTGTAATTAAAAAATCCTTCTATTAATTAGTTTTTTCAGATTTTATTCTTTTTAGTATTTGTTTCTTGCTTACCAATACACTTAATATTTATGTGTGATTGCATTTATTCACAATACTTTTAAAAACATTTCAAAATGTGAAAAGGTTAAGTAAATTATTACATTTGTCAGCAATTAAGTAGAAAATTGTTGATGTGGAATGGCAATAGCAATACCAGGATTTGCTTGATTTAAGAAAAGTGTTTTATATTTATGTTTTTATTACTATTAATAATTACAAAATATTAAATTATTTTTTAATTTTAAAATTTGTGCAATAAAGTCTTATCATGTTTTATATAAATATTTGATAATAAAAAATAATTTATTAATATTTTTACAATTATTAGTAAAAGAATAAAATAATAATTTTTTTAAGAAAATGTACTAATCAATTCTAGTTATGACTCTATAAAGCCAATTTCAATCACTTTTTCCAAAATGGTTCCCAAGTGCTTCAATTTTAAGGAATGTTAAAATTTCAAGGTCTTTAATTTTGAGTAATGCTCTTTTAGTACCAACTTTTATATCAATCTAATTTCATTTGCTCAACAACATCATTTCCCTGATTGTCATCTAGTCTTATATTGATTCTTGTATGATCTTGGATCACAACACCAAAAAGACAATTGATACACCTAAATATCATCACGGACTAAATGTGTGATAACAAAAGTAGGCACAACAAAGTCTGGTTCTGTTTGTAGTTCGGTATCACAAAATATAAATAATTCAATGATTTGCCATACGAGGCTCAACCATGTATAAGATTGATGAATATTATGGATGAACTTCAAGAAGAAAAGGAAGAGCTAAGAGGAAGCATCCCTTAATTGGGTTAAAAGGACTTGAGAATAAAATAACTAAAGGGGAGGAACCTATGATTGGTCTAGCTAAGAGAACCTATGAAGGGAGAGTAAAGAGATATAAGGAGAATTAGAGATGATCAATGCATACAAATTCAAGGCCAAAGTGATAGAAAAAGAGCCCATGTGGAACAAAGCATGGAGAAGCACTAAAAGGACTAGGGGACGGCCCATGAGAAGATCAAGGGCTAAGAAGGCTAAAGAAGCTTTGGCACAAGAAATCAATCACTTATTCAGCTTCAAGCTAAACTTAGAAAGTAAAGCACTTAAGTTAGTCCAATTGATTTGAGTTGATGAAGGGTTCAATATGGGGCATGATTTACTCTAGATATTTTATTTTAATTGTGTAATTAGACCCTTTGACTTTTTGTTTCACTTAATTTTGTATTTGAGCCTTTATTTTGGGCTAAGTTATGTTCAACACAGGAGGAGGAACTAGGGTTAGCTCCCTTGTTACTAGAATAAAAGCTAATTACTTCTTAATGAGCTTGGATAATATGGGCTCTAGAGACCAACAAAATTCTCTAGACCCACCCTGTGCTCAAATACGATCCTAAAACACAAATCGCTTCCTCTAAAAGAAGTTGCAACTTGTGAACACTCAATTTTGGATTATTTTTTTTGCTGGATTTCATATATCCCATTTTTGCTCTTTTTTTTTTTTTTTTTTTACAAAATTCAAAAAAGAGATAAAAGTAAAAAAAAAAGAAAAAAAGAAAAATGAAAGACAAAGAAAACAAAAAAACTTGACTTCAATTTTTATTTCATTTCATTTTTTTAATATATTTGAGGAGAAAGGAAAGAAAAAAAAATAAAATAAAATAAAAAGGAGAAAAACAAAAAAGAAACAAAAAAGACAAAACAAAAAAAAAACAAAAAAGAATGAGAAAATATAAAAGAAAAAAGGAGTAAGCACGTTTTACTCAAGAAATTATTAAGTAGTCCAAGACTACCTAGTGCCTATGGTTTCGACCAACGTTTATGTAACACATTCAAATTTTACAATCTACGAAAAAGAATTAATAACACTTAATTACATGTCATGTGAAAATTAATAGGAACCATGTTAGTCCAAGACTATTTAATAATTTATCATTGTACTAAGCTCTACAGTTATATTGAGTATAGTAATGAAGATGCCTTTTCCCAATCTCTCACTTTTTCCACTTTTGTCCTAATCATTTTGCTTTGTAGGCACCACCTCCTACATGTCCTTAGCACAGGTCACAATCAGACTCAATCATTTTTTTTCATTACTCAGACACAAACACACATAATAAAAATAGAAGGGAGTTTCATGTCCTACCACTGATCACTCTCTCGTCATTCTTCCTTCTCCATGCACATTCTTTAAAGATTTTTCATTCATCCACTGAGAAGCTATCTCTTTTAGCTCAGACGTTGCCTTCATATACATCATTCCCACACAACCACACCAAAGCACCCACTCACCTATTCACTCACCTCACTTCTTAGGCACTAGAACTCACAAGACAACAATCTCAACATTCTGTTATGATACCAGTTGTGGTGGATGATACACTAGTAGGGGATGTGGCAAATGATAGCATCATCACACATAATGAGTCAGCAGAGTGCGTTAAGGGCAAAGGACACGTGGTTGAAGATCCAGATGAGAGAGTGGTGAGGAGAAGTACACAACTAAGATAAACCAATTCTAGGCTAAAGGATTTTAGTTGGTAAAATATTACATATAGGACTGGGGGTGCAACGAGGAAGAGGTGGACCTTTTGTAATTTTTCTCTTTCTCAATTTCCCTGATCCCTTTTCAAAATTTCTATTGGTTCAAAATTTCTCATTCTTCCTTGTACAAGTACTGAATTGACTTGAAATTTGTACACATCATCCACTGATTTTAATACACAAAAGAATTATTTCAAAAGCTTCTCTTGCTCTATTCAATTGTTTTAATTGTTCCTTACATTTTGGGTGCTCTCGTTGACCACCATGGCCGATAACACATGATTGAAGGAATTGCAAGCCGATATGAAGTTAATGCTAGATTTGATGGAAAAGCAGGACAAAGAAGTCGCATTGCACAATGCCAAATATTGTTCCCAGTTTGAGTGCTCGAAGTAGCGTTACAGGAGTTGGGTCCGAACAAAACCACTGGTGGATTGAACTCAGGGTTAGGAACATTAAACTCGATTTTCCTCGCTTTGACAGATCGAAGGTTATACATTGGATTTTCAAAGCCGAGCAGTTCTTTGATTACTCTTGCACTCTTGATGATCAATGATTAACAATCACTGCTGTTCATCTCGAAAAAGATGTGGTTCCATGGCTCCAAATGATGAGTCGCACCCATCCATTCCAGTCATGGCAGGGTTTTACACAGGCTTTAGAGTTGGAATTTGACCCTTCTCCCTATGATTGCCCTCGTTCCACCCTATTTAAACTGTCGCAAACCATCACTGTTAATGACTATTATTTGGAGTTTACTTCCTTGGCTAATAGAGTTTATGGCCTTAGCTCTAATGCTTTACTCGACTGCTTCATCAATGGCTTAAAACCTAAGCTGCGTAGAGATGTAATTGCTTAGAGTCCTATCTCCTTGTTAAAGGCGGTTGCTCTAGCACGATTGTTAGAAGATAAATACATAACCAAAGCACAACCTACATACATGTCCTCACCCCTTAAACCACCATCCACTACCATAAACACAACCCCTACCTCCAAATCCCAACCATTACCTCCCTTACTACCCACACCACCTCACAGACCTTATACATAACCAACCCCATAACCACTTATCAAAAAAATTACAGAAGGTCCACCTCTTCCTCGTTGCACCCCCAGTCTTATATGTAATATTTTACCAATTAGAAGCATTTGCAGCATTTAGAAGCAGTCTTGGCAATTTTACAATAACATTCCCCTTTTGCCAAGTTGTCCAAATGTTCTTTTGGCTTAACACAGGTTGAATACCTTGGTCATGTTGTCTTCGGATCTGGTGTAGCAATGGATAGAGCAAAAGTCCAAGCTGTGCTTGATTGGCCAATTCCTACTTCTGTTAAGTTATTAAGAGGGTTTTTAGGCTTAGCTAGTTATTACAGAAAGTTTATCAAAAGTTATGCATCTATCGTAGCTCCTCTTATCGACCTCTTAAAGAAAGACAATTTTCTATGGACTCAATCTACCACCACAACTTTTTATCAACTGAAAGAGGGTATTACAACAGCCCTGGTATTGGCCTTACCTTATTTTTCTAAGCCTTTTATCCTGGAAACTGATGCTTCTGGTTTAGGTATCGGAGTAATATTATGTCAGTTTGGACATCCTATTGCATATTTCTCAAAAAAATTGTCACCTCGGATGCAAAAGTAGTCAGCGTATTCTAGAGAGCTTTATGCTATCACAAAGGCTTTGGCCAATTTTCATCATTATTTGTTGGGGCATCATTTCATTATCAAAATTGATCAAAAGAGTTTACGTAATCTCATGGACCAATCCATTCAAACACTGAAGCATCAGGTTTGGCTACACAAATTTCTGGGCTATGACTTTAAAATTGAGTACAAGCCAGGCTAAGACAATATACCTACGGATGCCTTATCTAGATCATTTTGCGTGGCTTGGTTTGAGCCTAAAGTGTACCTTCTACAAGATTTAAGTCGTGCTATCCGAGAAGATCCTCAACTCTCCAAATTAATATCTTTATGTGAATCCAACACACAAATTGATGCTCATTACACTGTGAAGGATCAGCTGTTGTATTGGAAGGGCCGCTTGGTGGTGCCACATGCTCACCCACTAGTCCACCAAATTCTAATGGAATATCATGCTTCTCCCTTGGGGGGCTATAGAGGGATTGCCCGCACTGTAGCACGTGTTACTCGTCAATTTTATTGGAAAAGGGATGAAGAAAGACATTTAGTTATTTGTCCAGCAATGTGTTGTTTGTCAACAAGCTAAATCAGCCACCTCAGCACTTGTTGGCCTTCTACAACCATTGCCTGTACCTGAGCAGATTTGGGAAGACTTAGCTATGGATTTTATTACTGGATTGCCCTCCTCTTATGGATACATTGTCATTTTGGTTGTAGTTGATTGCTTATCCAAATATACTCACTTTACTGCTATGAAATCTGATTATTCCAGCCAGCAAGTGGCTACTTTCTTTATGAACAACATAGTCAAGCTCCATGGCATGCCAAAAACAATAGTTTCTGATAAGGATAAAGTTTTTACTAGCAAGTTTTGGCAACATTTATTCAGATTCTAGGGTACCACTCTTTCCATGAGTTCTGCTTACCATCTGCAAAGTGATGGCCAATTAGAAGCACTTAACCGTTGCCTTGAAATGTACCTTAAATGTTTTACTTTTCAAAATCCAAAATCATGGAGCAAGGTGTTACCATGGGCAGAATACTAGTACTATTCCTCATTCCATTCCAGTTTAGGCATGACTCCTTTTAAGGTAGTTTACAGTAAGGACCCTTCTCTTTTAACTAATTACTCACCTGACCCAACAAATCCTCCATCATTACAGGAGCTAATGCAGCAAAGAGATGTTGTGCTTACTCAATTGAAGCATAACTTGCTCAAAGCTTAGCAACGCATGAAATTTTTTGTTGATAAGAAGCAGGTAAATCTTCACCTACGGGTAGGTGACTTGGCTTTGGTCAAATTGCAACCTTATCGCTAGCATTCAGTAGCTTTAAGGAAGA
Organism: Spatholobus suberectus; assembly: GCA_004329165.1. Taxonomy (NCBI): domain Eukaryota; kingdom Viridiplantae; phylum Streptophyta; class Magnoliopsida; order Fabales; family Fabaceae; genus Spatholobus; species Spatholobus suberectus. The sequence continues at coordinate 34,521,412 of CM014729.1, read as the reverse complement.
ATCACAAGTTGAGTTTGAGATATTTTGGCCCTTTTCGTATCATTGATAAGGTTGGCCTAGTAGCTTATAAGTTATTGTTACCGCCCACTGCAAAAATACATCCAGTTTTTCATATCTCTTTGCTCAAACCATATAAAGGAGATTAGACCCAACAGTTTATTCCCTTACCTCTACTCACTGATGAAAGGGTCCTATTTTACAACCCTTCACCATTTTAAACTCTAGGACTATACTAAAGGGCATGCCAACAGTTCCTCAAGTTTTGGTTCAATAGGAGGGTTTGTTCTCCAATGAAGCTTCATGGGAGGATTTAGTGCTAATGAGGGAATATTTTCCAAACTTAAACCTTGAGGACAAGGTTGGTTCAAATGGAGAGGGTAATGTTATGATACCAGCTGTGGTGGATGATACACTAGCAGGGGATGTGGCAAATGATAGCATCATCACACATAATGAGTCAGTAGAGTTTGTTAGAGGCAAAGGACACGTGGTTGAAGATCTAGATGAGAGAGTGGTGAGGAGAAGTACACGGCTGAGATCAACCAATTCCAAGCTAAAGGATTTTAGTTGGTAAAATATTACATATAGGACTGGGGCTGGAACGAGGAAGAGGTGGACCTTTTGTAATTTTTCTCTCTCTCAATTTCCTTGATCCCTTTTCAAAATTCCTATTGGTTCTCTATCTCTATCTGGTTATTTTTCCAAAGCTGTGATAATGTTCTGCAGGTACTGAATTGACTTGAAATTTGTACACATCATTCACTGATTTTAATACATAGAAGAATTATTTCAAAAGCTTCTCTTGCTTTATTCAATTATTTTAATTGTTCCTTACACATTCTTTCCCACACAAAACACTAATGGCAGACTTCCCTTCTAAACCTCCATGAACACCACACTAAGATGCACTACCAACCATACACACCATCTGAACAAAAGCATTGAAACTAGGAAGCCAGCTTGATTCACCTTTTCACCTTGATTAGATGAACCAACCCCATGAACCAAGACAACCAGTGCACCAGCCTAGAATCAAATTTGGGATCACCACAACAAGCTACCTTTGGTGTTTTTCCTTCTGTTAGGGCTTGTGCCCATTGCCTAGTTTTTGGTGCCCTTTATTTTTTCTTATGCTTTGTTTTGTTTTACTAATACTAGTCGAGTGATTGTAATTTTTTTTAGATCGGTGTGGTGTATGTTTGCCTCTTTTGGTCCATCATTCAGTTAAATAACGTGTTAGGCACCCTTACATCTTTTTTAAGTTAATAATTGAATAAGCAAGATTTAAGGGTATTTATGTTCATGCTAAGTAATTAAACTTCATATATGCATTGTGTTGATGATTAATAATGTGGTATAAAGCCCTTAATGTCCCTAGGAAGTCTCTCTCTCTCTCTCTCTCTCTCTCTATATATATATATATATATATATATATATTTTCAAGTTGGGTGTAATATTTGAAGTGTTGTCCGTGCATGCCTTGTTATGCATTTATTCATCTTTTATTGTTCTTTTCTATATTTATATGTGATAATGATCTCTCTCTCTCTCTCTCTCTCTATATATATATATATATATTCAAGTTGGGTGTAATATCTGAAGTGTTGTCCGTGCATGCCTTGTTATGCATTTATTCATCTTTTATTGTTCTTTTCTATATTTATATGTGATAATGATGCCTCTAATGTCTTTTTCTTTAGGAAAAAAAGTATCGTACATCTGAGATATGAAAATCTAGTGTCCATCCAGCATATGTGGTTAACAACGTGTATAAATATCATTAACTTTGTTGCACAAGTGATTAAAAGTAGATGAACATGATTATATACAATTACTCATATGTGCTTAATAATGTCATGAGATTATTAATTGAAATATCTAATGATGGTTAACTTTACCTTACAAGTGGTTAATAGTGTCATGATGTTATTAACTGTCACATGTGGTTAACTACTTATGTAAATGTAATTAACTTTGCCTTATAAATACTTAATAGTAAATGAACGTGATTGTATACAATTATTGAGATGTGGTTAATTGTGTCGTGAGGTTCTTAAATACTTCACAAGTAGTTAATAGTATTGTAAGGTTATTGAAATATCTAATAGTAATTAACTTTGCCATACAAGTGGTTAATATTAACTATGTCAATAATTATATTCAATTACATTCATTTATTTTTAACCACTTATGAAGTAAAATTAACATCTATACGTGTAATTAATCACACATTTAAGTGGACCCTAGGTGGACAAACCCAATAGAACGTTAATCATTACTCTTTATGGGTATAAATTTTTTTATAAATAATAAATTCATCAACATTATAGCATTCAATTGAGATAAAATTAATCCAATACGTGAATTTAATCAAAACCAAGTATTAATTTTATTAAGGGTAATAAGTTGATTTTAACTAAATTAAGTATTTTATAAAATAATAATAATAATAATAATAATAATAATAATAATAAAGGTTATTAACGGTAGCCATTTTGGATCTCCTTCCTATTTTGGTATTATGACCTATGATTATTAGTGACAACCATTTTGGATCTTCTTGTTTGGTTATTGTGAAAATGTTGCCAAGTATTATTTCCTAAAAATAATTTAATATTAATAATAAAAAATATGTGTTGTTAGTGATAATCGTTTTAAATTCACTTCCTATTTAGTTATTATGAAAACTGTACGTTGTTTGTGATAATCATTTTAAAAAGATCTATTTCGTGTTTGATTATTGTCAAGGCCTTATCTAAAAGATAAAATATTTTCAATAATAAAAAAATATGAGTTATTAGTGATAATCACTTTTGATTCACTTCTTGTTTGATTATTATGAAAACTCTTAAGAATACAAGAATCTTAACATTTTTATGAAATAAAAATCTATAACATTCTCCTTTTATTCAAAAAAATAATAATAATACAAGAATCTTAGCTAAAATCAACCAACACACACAAACATTTTCTAAATAACTATGTGACTCTGTGTTCTTCATTGCACTAGAGGATACATAGAAAAAGGGATTGTCTGTATCGATGTCAAAATTAAATTTTCAAAAATTTTCCCCTTTAAACAAAAATAAATAATAAATCTTTTATAGCTTTTAATTCAAAAATATATAACAATAAAATTCTTCTCTTTTTATCTATGTTTTTAAATAAAAAGAGGTAAAATAAATATTTTTAAAGTTATATTAATTTTTATATAACACCTCAAGTTACATTGACTCTTAACCCAATACTTAAGAGCATTTATATTTAATTAATTGATTTTATGCTGGATTTTAAATTTTGTTTCATTTCAATCCTAGAGAAAAGATTAAAGACTTACATCACACATTCATTTATCATGCATCAATAAAGAACATACATCACTATTGTTAATATGAATACAATCACTACTAAAAATTCGAAATTTCTGCAGGAATTTCATGCCAATTTTGTTGCCAATTTAAATCTAGTATATGATTATTTTTTTCTTGCGAATTTAATTAGTATAAAATTCCGCAAGAAACTTTTACATTTCCTATAAATTTTGCTGCAAATATAAATCTGCAGGAAAGTTTTATTTAATTGTGCCAGAGAGAGTCATCGCTGATTCAAACGATGCAGGAAATCGTTTGCGTAGAGGAAGAATCACAACTGGTTCAATGTGACCTATTTGACACGAATAGCTTTTTTTTGTGAAGTGTTACGGCCCAATTCTTAAATAACGTGACCTTTATTGCTCTCTCGCGAAAATTGCTCTCTCGCAAAGATGTCTCTAATGCGATTTCACTTAATTATTGAGAAATGCTTCAGTTCATTCTAATTTTATGGCTTTAGATCGAGTTCATTTTTCATTGCTAGAATTTCCAATGGTATCATACACGCCTTAGCCTTTCTGAAGCTGTATATTGTTAATTTCTTTATTAGTTAATTGCTACCTCTGGTTTTCTTTGACTGGTGCTGCGGTGAATATCATCAAATGGTTTCTGTAGTTCAAAAACTAACAACATTAACCTTATTGATCTTGCCGGACAGGACTAGCAAAAGAAGCAAGCTAAGGAACATAATTTCTGAAATTAGTGTATTTTCTGTAGTTGATGGTGGTAAATATTATCATGAATTGCTTGATGATTGTCCAAATGGAAATAAAAAGCTATATCCTGGACAGAGGTGTTGGAATTGTGTATGCACTAATCTGTGACCAAACTACCAAATACATATTATAATTTTGTCGTAGTGCATGTATGAAGAATTACCTATAGGCCTGTAAATCTGATAACAATCTTTTTACTTATTATTTGGTCATTTCAGGTTCCAGAACGTTAGATTGATTGTTTTGGTCAAACTAGGAGGTATAACTTTCTTATATGAAATGTTTATGTCATTTTAGGGACATGTTTGACTAAAATCTATTGTCCTTTCTATGGTCCTGTTGCACTTCCTTTGAGAAGGGAAACATGTACAGAATTTTTAATATCATTGGTTGCTGATGATTTCTCCCGGGCTAGTAACACTTACATTGGAAAGCTGAGGTTAGTCTCATAACTCTCTGCTTCTTATCTTTATGTCTGATACACTATTATAAATTTCTACTGTTGACTTGATTTGTAAGTATCAAGTGCTTTTAATGGCAATTGAGTTATTACTTGCTGCAGTATAACTGAATATTTACCGAGAATTTGCATACAACATTTTGTATATTTTTACTGCATTGTTTTTGTAATTAATGTTTGTAAAAATTAATTCAGATCAAATCGTAAGAAGTTGATAATGTTTGTAAGTAGATTGGCTACTTGCTACTCTTTTACTTCTGTGGAGATTATACCCCCGGTTAATTTATTCTCCATCAGGCCTTTCAATTGGATTAATGACCATGTGTGGGCAACTAGACTATCGCTTCAAGCATGTTGAGTGGGGACTGGGGAGGTTCCGTGCTGTCATCGTACCCAAATACCTAATTTGTGTTTCGCAAATCTCTGTTATGGTAAGTGGTTTACACATTTAGTTGGTCTATGCTTATTTTAACCTGATGGAACTTGCAATATTTACAATTTACTTTTCTCCCATTTTCGAAGGTTGAGGGATGAGGTCCCAAATCTTTCTTGTTCATATAAATCTCTGCCGATTCTTATTTTTAAAACAAGATATGACTATCTGCAGATTGATTGCTATGCGTATAAATTGTTACAATGACTGTTAATCATAACCTCATCTTGTGGTTTTCTGTTGTGCAGAAAAGTTGAGCTCTTATTTGATCTTCTTTCACCAACTTAGGAGGAAGAAAAGGGAATAAGGAAATCACCCAACAGACTTGTACAAAATAACCAGAAATCTGGATGAAATCCATTTGTCGGAAAGAAACATGCTTCTGAGACAAACTTGATGATCCAGCAAGCCATGCTATGTGGCAAACATGTTTCTAAATTGCGGTCGGCAACTGTAATTGCGCTTGCAATGTAAGGGTTTTTTGGCTCACGGCAACCGCATCATGACCGCAATTGCGGTCATGTCAGCTGCATTTTCCTGCAATTTCCTGCATTGTCAAGGATTGTGACGAAACCGCAACCGCGACCACAACCACAATTTAGAACCATGGTGGCAAAGCTAGAGACAAGGTGGCAGCTGGTTTAAGAAGCTCCTGTCCCTTAGTAAATTCACTTTTCATAAGATTTAACATATTTGATTGTGTATTATTCCATTCCACACTTCTGCATCCTCTGAAGTCTGAACTCTGAGCAACACTTTGACCTGAGACGGGCATATTAACCAAACTTTGATCTGCAACTTTAAACACCAAAGAGTGTATGCATCGTGAAGTGATGTGGAGCTCTTCATCAAAAGTTTAAATTGGTAAGCAACCCAAGATACGGGGAATAAACAAAATTTGAAAAGACTACTTTTGGATTTGCTGACATTACATCATTGGAATTGATGCTAAGGTTTTAACTTTTACTAACCATTCTGAAATTGTTATTTTCTATGAAGCTGTCAAGCTTAATGACTGTTTCAAATTATTTTGGAGCATGAACATAACTACTCTTCATATCAAGCTTCATGCCACTAGTGGAAACAAGATAAAAACACCTGGTCCTGTATCTCAATTGGCTCTTTGAATATTAGTGATACCCATTGCTTGCTTATCTATATGTTTTCTTTGTTTAGAATTAGAAATTTCTGAATTGTGTTTTGTTGCTTGCAGGTTGGAGGCATGTCTTGGGACAACGAAGATCTTGGAATTGGAGATTTAGATCCTAAATATTGGATTGGTTGACTTATTGATTAAGGCTCAGAAATGGGTTATCTAAGGTTTTTGGGTGGATTAATATATCACTCTTGAAATATATAAATTGATAGCACACCAACTGCGGTAGGTCATGATTAAAAAATAAATAAAAGCTTGAAGTGGGTTGAAATATGTGTTCTAGTGTTTGAAAAGATAGCAAAAGGGTATATAAATTGAGAATAAGGTACAAAGGCTTGTGCAGGGGAAAGCAATTATTTTTCTAGGTACAAAGATATATGCTGAAGCCGAAACAAAATATGTCTAATTTTGATTGTACTATCAAAATACTGCAACAAGAAACAAAAAGCAATATATGGTTGTAGCCAATCCACTCAAAGAAAACCTATAAATTCATTGAAATATAGTAAAAATTTTACTGAAAATAGAATAAATTATTTTAACAAAAATAGAAAGGAGTCAAAATACTTTTTTCTATCTATTGCCTACAGTGTATGTTTAAAAACATGTGTTAATCGGCAAGCAATTTTTTTCTATCTATGGTTTTTTATTACTGTCGTACAGCATATGAATTAAATAAAAATCTGAAAAAAAAAAAACATTAAAGAGCTAGATACATTTTATCTCCTGCAATAGGGCAAAACTTGGTTAACAGAGAACTTTACCCTTTTGTTGAGCCAGAGTCAATTTGAAGACTTTTTTGTTGCAGAGAGAGTTTATATAGACTGTAGAGTGAGGAGAGGTGTTAACATAAAACAATTGGTTATATTTTTTTCGTTGAAAGATAAATTATAAAGAGGTGAGTCCATAAAATAAATGAGAGAAATAGTTGTTTTTTAAAACAAAAAAGTAATTAATTAACTAGTTAAAATTGGTTAAAGGAGATAATTAATGAAGTTTAACCTGTGCAAACTTGCACAGGACAGAAAAATCGTTTTTCTCATCTTCTAATATATAGTATACAGTGATTTATTTATAATATAAATTGAAAAACAAAAATTCAATCACACAAGCATGGTTGAAACGTGATTAAATGTAAAAGAAGTCCTATCAGTAGATATATCCCATCTGTCTCTTTCTCTCTCTCAATATCTATCTATCTATTTATCTATCTATATATATATATTATTTGAGTATACAAATTACAACTTAAAATAAAACAAAATTGTAATTAAATAGAACTTAAGTGATAATTATTTAATTTTAATTAGAACTTGAATTAAACAGCAATAATTATTATAAGAAAGTGATATTAAAATTAATGTAATACAATAATATTTGATAAAGGCTGGAAAATTAACTTCCACAAATTAAATGCTAGATATAAAATACTTACAAGATATTGAACAGCTTTTGAAAAACTTGAACAACACTGGAGAACAGCAAAGAAACTCAACAACTTTCATAAAATTGGAATAGCACTTGGATACAAGGAGGAAGTTATAAATTCACAAGATGCAATCACAAAAGCTACAACTCTCCATCTGATTTAATCCCTTCCATATCCTCTATCCAACGGTCAACTGATTTAATTGCTACTAATTGGTTCTATCTACGCCTTGCTCGCAAGCGTGGAAGAAATGAGTATTGGTGTCACCCTCTTGCACCCATTTCACCCTTGCCTTCTGTGCCAGCATGCTCTCCTCGATCCTTACACGTTGCCAAAATTTGGCACAAAGAAGCCTTCAATGGGCAAAGTCAATCAGGGACTCCCTGTACTTACAATATCATCCAAAGTGTTCATCTCTTCGACTATCTTATCAACCAAGTCCATGCATGAAGCCCAAGACCTCCTTGGTCCAATTTTTCAGTCTAGCCTTTAGACGCTTTAACTTTTCCTTAAAAACATATGTTTTCCACCCATCAACTTTAAACTCTCCTCAACAAGTTCTAGCTAGTGATAGAAACGAAAGGGCTTAAGCTCCCAATCACAGGAACCACATTTCAGCAGCATCGGGCAATGATCAGATGTCTTGCTTGCCAACCCACTGAGTAGAAACATTCCACATTGATATAATTTCTTCTGACCATGGTTCTAAATTGAGGTTGCAGTCGCAGTTGAGGTTTCGTTGTGATCCTTGACATTGCTGGAAAATGTAGCTGATGCAGTCGCAACTGTAGAAGAGATGCAGTTGCAGTGAGTCGAAAAATCTTTACGTTGTAGGCGCAATTGCAATTGCAGACCGCAATTTAGAACCTTCTAACTACGGGAAGCGATCAAGGTGACTCATTGCTTGTCCATCAGATTTAAACCATGTGAATTTTTTCCCCAACAAAGGGACATCAATCGGTTCCATCCCATCTACAAAGGCCTAGAATTCTTGTTGTTCATTGTGATTATCATAAGCATTCAACCACCTTCTCTCGCAGGTTGATGTTACAATATTGAAGTCACTAGTCACACACCACAATCTACCGCAAATCCCTTCTACCAGCCAGAGAACACGAAGAGTACACGTTAACAATATAACACAATAAAATCCCAATTTGCTTCCACCCCACACGCATGTCAATAAAACCATCTCCAACAAACGTGAACTTGACACTCATCATATCTGCCCTCCATATACAGAGAAGATCACTCGCAATACCATTAGAAGGTTCAACCACCCATTTGTATTTAGAGTCACCCCACAAGCTATTAAGTAACCTATCATTGTATTGATAAACAAAGGCTCAGTTGACTGGCCTTTTTGAATTAAGGACCTGATCCTTCTCCTCATGGACCATCCCCCAACCCTCTCACATATAGGGACATGGCCTTCATGGGTTATTATTCTGCAAGCCCCTGCACTCTTTCACCACACGATCTCTGACCTCTATGAGGAACTCTGCGCCATCCTCGTGACTGGGTTCAAGAGTTGATTTATGCATAGAAAATGTAGAAAACATAATTCTACAATATATTACACCTAAGGAGATAACCTTAAATTAATTGTGTCCATTCTTAATAAATTTCAAAATTTTTTTTTTTCCTTAAAACAAAATGAAATGAGAGAAAATAAATTAGTTTAATGAAAACGAGGGTTATTCTACTAAAGAAACTAATTTAAGAAAAATTAATTTTTCGACAAGGGTAGAATTCGTTGCTGCGTATCTTTGGCTAGCGTGAAAATTCAAAGTCATGTAATTCTTTAGTGAGATAGTCGTTTTTATTTAATTAAAAAGTATGAAAATTTGTAATCATCAAGTTATCACAATTTAGATTTCAAGAATAATGTCAACTCTGAAGTTCTTGGTTTGATACCAGCAGTAGCTAGAGATGTCAAGAATAAATTACAAGATTAACAAATCATGTTATCTAACTCTTTTAACGTAAAATCAATATATTAATTATAAAAAAATATAGTATTTAAAACAAAATCAAGATTACCAAATTATCACAATTCAAATGTCTCAAATCAAATTATAAGACTAATAAGACATCATTCTTAAATTCACTTTTAATACAAAATCAAATAATTAAATAAGTATACTTTATATAAAAAATTGAGATCATGAAATTGTCACATATTTTAAAGTTCAAACTTTAATAATAAAATACGTACACGTCTAAGCCAAATAAATCATTCTTATGTTTTTCTTTGTTAATTCAAGAAATTTTCTCTTTTACTCGCATCTTTGGATTTACTTGAGTTTATTTACTCAAAATATTACTTATATATATATATTTTTTTTATTGAAGAAAGTTTATATGAGGAGAAGGCACGCTCCCTTGCAAGGTCAGGAAATACCATTAACCTTAATGGGAATTTATAATAAAATTTACATATTACCTATCAACAGGAGAAATCTAAGAATTAAACCCAAGTCACATCTAGTGTAAGCGACAGATTTGACTAAATGTGCCAACCCCTGTTGGCATATTACTTAAATTAATTTAATGAACTTTTCGCACTTTCATTTTACAGTTTTTCAGTTATTTTTGTGCAAATGTTTTTTCCATCCATTAAAAAGTACTACTTAATTCATGTCATTGATTTTCGTATTAAATATTCAATATATATTAAATATTTTTAATATGTATTTTTTATTTAAATATATACATATGAATTAATTTAATTAGCACAATTGATAATATATATATATATATATATATATATGTGTGTGTGGGGGGGGGGGGCGGGCGGGTTTAAATAGAGTTTTAGTTAGAATGATTTTGTTTGAGTATGTTTTAAAAGTTTAATTTTTAGTGTGAATATATGTATGAGGAAAGATTAACTTACTCTAGGAGTAAGTCATGTTTAACTCTCACTTAATAATTTTTTTTAAACGTTGAATATTTTTTAAGTATTAACTTAGTGTTGAATATGTTTTAAATATTTAATATATACTAAACATTTTTAATAATGTATTGTTTATTTAAATATATAAAAATGAATTAATTTAATTAACAAATTTGAACTATATCAATATCAATATATATATATATGGTTTAAATAGAGTTTTATTGTGTATATATATGTATGAGGAGAGATTAACTTACTCCAAGAGTAAGTCATGTTTGACTCTAACTTAATAATTTTTAAACATTGAATTTCATTAATTCCACTATTAGTTTGAGAGTTTACATTAAGTAGATTAGATATATAAAATTTCATTTAATTTAGAAATTATTTGATATTTCATCAATCATTTTTATTTTAACATATAATATACTATAAAAATATAAGTAAATGTTAGTTATAAGATTACATACTTATGAATATTAAATTTATCTAAAATTTTACATACATAATCATTAAGATGTATCACATAATTCAACAGTTAGGTTTGTAAATTTTACATTTTATAAAAAATAATTAAGGAAAATTAATATAAAAAACTTACTTCTAAACACATATATATTAGTTTTGGCCAGTCACCAATCACATATATTTTTTCAAGAAAAAACCAATGATCAAAACCAATGTTTGACATACCATAAAAACTAAAATATAAGCGAGATAATTTTATAGGGATCAAAATCTACACAAAATAAATTTGTAGGGATCCAAACTTAAGAAGGAAACTATAAGAATGTGTTGGCACCTAAAAATGAAAAATGAAGAGTACTTCGGCTAGCTGAAAGAGAAACTATCCAGCTTAGGCAAGGTATTGGGATATGAGCAGAATGGGTTGAACCTAGTTCAATTAAGCCCAAGCCAACTGAGGTTGCTATGTGAGAATAATTCAACCAGCTTTAGCACTGAAGTCTATTAGGCTAAGTATGCCTAGGCAAATATTTCAAAATTTGACTAACCTTGCTAAAGGGAGGATTAGCGTGGCTTTTAGATTCTCCATGATTTTAGGAGATAAAAGATCATGCGTAGGTTGAAAATTGGTCAAGCCCACACTTCCTAAAAAATAGGAGTTGGTTGGCAGCAGATTACAATAACTAAAAGTGGTGGTTAGTGGCAGATTTCTAGAAGATCAAGTAATGGAGTGAGGGGCTTGAAAAATAGGAGCAGTTTGAGCCACTTTCATTCAAATGGGCCCACCATGCTCAACCAAGGCAAGCTCAAATCAGTAAATCTAATGGCTAGAATTTATTGTATGCATAGGAAATTAGCCAAACATTATCTTAGCCAAGATCTAGGCAGTTTTTAGGTGAAAAATGTGCTTATTCTAAGTTTTGTCTAGGTTACTCATTATAAATAGGTCCTTGTACTTCAAGTTTTGAACACACATCCAATCAATCAAACAAGTCTATTTATCATTTATTTTGCCTTTTATTTCCTCTATAGCTTTTATTTATTGCTTTTATTTATAGTTTTCAGTCTTTACTTTTTCGCAAACCCAATTCTATTTTCATCTAGCCCAAGTGCTTCCTGAAAGTGGTTTGGGAACCCATTAGTTGACAAGTAGAGTTCCTTTTTTGATACAAATCATTTGATCTTATTTTGGAATCTTGTTGGAGCAACTAGTCTAGTCATTCGACTAATTATTCATGCCACAACAAAATTGGCACACCAGACGGGACCAATAGGTGAATATGTCTAGAAGTTTGAATCTACACAGTCACAACTATACTTGGTGCATACACCTTAGGTCTGGAAGAAACCTAAACAATATGGAGCTAAACATGAAAAAGAATGGTTCACACAAAGGAATTGAGGTAGTTACCTTAGGGATGCCAACTTCTTTGGTAGTTACCACAACTTCTTAACTGGGGCAAAGCACACTGGTAGTAGTTACAACGCCTCTTGCTTTAGCAAGCAAGACAACCTTAGAAGTGCCTACTGTGATGACGACTTCGTTTATTTGGCAACAAATAGACATAGGGATACATGGCCTCATGCTTCAATTGTTTAAGCAGTTAGCCAATATAGTAAAGCCAACGGTACACAACAAGGTCCAATAGGCAAGAGAACTAGAAAATAGGCATGTGAACGCTGGTGATTCAGCTATTTCAACTGTACATGAATACTTAGAACATCCGAGTTAAGTAATAATTACTGAAACTCCCCAAGTACCTCTGTACACTCAAGAAGGACCTTCATTCTAGGTCCAGCCGAGTTACATTCAGGCAGGACCTCCCCAGGTCGTATAACTGAATGTTGTTCAAGCACGATTAGGTTCCCTAGTCTAGCTAAACTTGGTTCAAGCAGGGTTCCCTTTGAGGACTCAGCCAAACCACACAAATTCAATACCTCTTAATTAGTTTTCTAGTTCATATCAAGCCTTCACTACTACTAGTCCTAGGGGGTAAGTGGTTAGAGACTATTCTAATCAGTCTGGTATGCAAAATCTGCGAGTGAATTTGGCTAGAAGACCCCCAAATGCAACTAGATCAATTGGACTATCGTATGTTCAATTGAGTAATTTGGTCGATAGAATGAATACACAGGCTACTAATATTGGTCCTAGTGGATATGTTACTTCCAGCATGGGCCCATACAGCTTGTCGGAACAGTCATGGAACCCCACTCCTCTAAGCCAACCAATGTATCAGCATGTTCTTGAATAGATACCTCAACAAAAAGTACTCTTACCTAGGAAGACAACTAGGCCTTTAATACTAAGTGGAGCTTAGCCAACTTTATCTCAACTAATTGACCTTAGAGTAATAGTCGAAACCATGTGAAAATATTTCAGTATTCAGCTAAAGCCGATGGAGAGACCAATGTACCTAAAGCCCTATCTTGAGTGGGTGGACAGGATAATGCCTTTGTCAAAAGGGTTTAGGACCCTTGACTTCACTACCTTTTCTAGCGAAGATGGCAAATCCACCATGGTGTGCATCAACAAGTTTATGGCCCAATGGGGGGGGGGGGGGTGAGAAGGTTAAAAAAAATACCATAAGCTTCAGTTGTTCCTATTGTCCATGACAATAGTGGCCTTTACTTAGTATTCATCTCTACCTCATAATTTGATATAAAATTGGGCCGATATGGAAAGATGTTTCCATGATCACTTTTACAAGCCTCAACTTGAGGTTACCATAACTGATTTGATGAACCTTAAACAACAAGTTAATGAATTTGCAATGGACTTCATTGAGAGGTTCAGGAAAATGTCCAGCAAATGCTCTATGCAATTCCTTAAGGTTGAACACACGACCATGGCCATTGGAAATATGCACCCTCAACTAAGGGAAAAATTAGTGGCCCAAGAGTGTGCTGATTTAAGCCAATTGGTTACCAGCAAAGACAGGCTAGCTGAGGTAGAGGACTGCATCTAGTGTCCATTGTGGATACTAAAGACCATGATGAGGTGTAGAATGACCCCAAAGCTATAGTAATGGCAACCAAAATTCTTTAAAGGCAAGCTATACTCTTGTCTGGCCCTCAAACCAACTAAGGGGAAAGGTGCCAACACATCAACAGATAAGATGGAGTATTCATTTGACATCTCTAAAATTGATCAAATCTTTGATTACTTACTGAAAGATTGGCAAATTCAATTGATGGATGGGCACAAAATCCCATATGCGAAAGAGCTAAAGGACAAGAAGTATTGCAAGTGGCATAACTCCTACAGTCACTCCACAGTGAATTGTATGGTGTTTTGACAAGCTATTTAGGGAGCTATGAATGAAAGGAGGTTAAAGCTTGCTAATAAAGGCATAGCTAAAATGATTGTAGACACTAATCCTTTTCCTTACCATTGACATTAACATCATATCATGTTCCAAATCTAAATGGGGAAAAAAAGGTGTCAAATAGATGTAGAAATAAATGTAGAAGCTAATGCCATCTAAAGTTGAGCTCAAGCTAGTCAAAGAAGAAGCCGAATCTCATTGGCCTAATGCATTTAAAAGGATAGATCTGGGCTCTTCATCAGGCTCAACTTAGTGTCATTGATAGGCTGATATGGGCATCTTCTGTTAAGGTTCTTTCCTCGTAGGTGAGATACGCTATTGGTTCTTAAAGGCTTTCGAGGCCTAAGACATCTAACATGAGGCGCGCCTTAGGCAGGGCGAGAGAACAGAGTATGTTCAATGACCTCAAGGACCAAATTCAGCTAAGTAAGAGGGTAGCTGACAAGATGCCTTGTGTTGATATTGAACCAAGACTGGAGGGAAAGAATAGGGTAGCTAAATTCAACATAAAAAATGACATGAGAACCTTGCGCATCATCGTGAAGAATGATGTGTTCAAGCCTTAAAAAATGATTAAACCTCCAGTAGGAGTAAAGGAGGGCGAACAATAAGCGAGGGGGCTCAACCAAGGAGGCTGACTCGTACGTAGAAGAGAAGGTAGCAACAGAAAAGAGCTATGCAGTGAGTCAAGCAAACCTTATCATCTTTAACTGAGCTGAAAGAGAAGGACCAAAAAGGCATCTCAACCTCTGAAGTTGCTAAGGCTCTTGAGAAGACTTTTGGAGTCTCGAACTAGCAGGATTCGATAGACCCTATTAAAGAAGTGAATCAGTCAAATGCTGAACATGGCAAAAATGTAGCTGACAATATAGAACTCGAGCTAGCAGAAATGCTTGGATTAATCTTGGTGGATCTAAGGAATTAAGGCACTAGGGTTAATTTAAAGGGGCTACCTAGCAAGGAATTGAACTTAGTCTATTTTAACTAATATGAACTTCAATATTTGTGGATGAACTTTTCTTAGCTTAAATGAAATTATAGAACGAGGACCATGTAAAGATTTAAACCCTAATCATTTCCACATACCATTATATCTCATTAAAAACTAGAAATCATAAATGGTAGGTATTTTAGATTTGATTAATATTTTATTGGTTTTATTGTCTTTCATTACATGTCATCACTTTACCCTGGTAGTTCATATAATAACAAATTGTGAGAATCAGGCATTACAATAGTCTATTTGGAAACAACTAGTGGGAGTATTACATTATGGGAAGACTTGAAGACAAAATTTATGTCAAAATACTTATGAAACACTTTATGAAGCATTGGCTTACTTTTGACTTCGGACAATTATGCTTCATAGGTTACACAAATTTACTCTTGCATTTATGTTGTTTTTGTTGAGTTTCACTATAACTTCATTTATTGTTCTTATTTATTTTTAACATTTTCCTGCGTAAGCTTGAAATATTTGGAGATTTGCTGTCTAGTTTTTTTATTTGCATTTTGAAATATATTGAAACAATGTTAATGTTATTGTAAATAGTGATTATTAATTTAAAAGATATTTTTAAATAAAATAAATAAAAATTACTAAATCAGATGAAAAAGATACTTGAAAAATCAGTTCATTACTCTTTTGTTATTGTAAAATATATAGATCGATGCATAGGTATAAAAAATGTAGAAAGGAAACAGGGGAGGGATCATTTTACTTGTAAATAAAAGTTCCTAGTGACATGGTAAATAGATAATATATTGAAGAGTTGAATTTATCCTAACATAATAAACTAGAGTACTTATTCGATCTTAAAGGTGGAACAATTTTTCTACATTTACTTTTCCTTTTCCTTTTCCTTTTCATCATTAAATATTTTACGTGTTCTTTATTTTACTTTAGTTTTCTTTATACGTTAGTATTTATTAAAATCTGATATTGATACGATTTTATCAATTATATATTTATTAAATTGTTTCATATTTATCTATTTGATAAACTATCAAATTGCTATGGATACAACAATATAAATATTGGCCTTTAGGCCCTCCCTTTCAAAAAAAAAAAAAAACTATACAAAATATTAATTAGTTGTATTAAGTATGAGATAATTTTAAGCAATTCATTTTAAAAGTAGTTTAATCTCTTTTTATAGTCTCTTAAAATTAAAATGACACATTTGATTCTTAATTTTTCTTATTTTAAATTTTAAATTCAAATATTTTAAATAAATTATGCATATACTTGGTTTTAGACTATTTAATTAATTATGAACATATCTCTTATGCTTTTGAATAATTTGTGTTTTAACTTATACTTTTACATTTTATTTAAATTTAAAAAATACACATAGATCGCTAGTTATATGAACAAATATAAGCGAAAGATTTATTTAATTGGATAAAAATTTAATAACAAATTCAATTATACAAAAATTTCTGTTTTAAATTTTGTATATGTTGCATTACTCTTTTACTTCTACGTTCACTTGGAAAATTATCCCAAAAGAACCCTTACGCCATGCACAAGTTTAATTTTTTTTGCAGGGTCCTTACCTGAACGCTATATATTCATTGGTACACTTGTATTGCGGATTGAGATTTATCAACGCAAAAAAGGGGAGAAAACTAATAACAAAATTCCAGGATGCTTCTGACAAATGTATGTCTCCTTTAATTTGGATGCAACTAATGCAGCAGAGCAGACACATCTAATTAAGCGTATGTTTGGTTCCGGTAGTTCTGTGGTGGGAACCAAAAATCACGTAAAATACGTGAAAACACGGCCACAATCCAATGTAACTTTGCAGTCACTGTGTATTTGAACATGATTTTTTTTTGTTCAACGCACCACTATGGCAAACATACACGAAGTATTGACCACAAGTCGTGGCCACAGTAGTTCACAAGAATGATGACTAGATCAATCTTTGTTAGATTCATTTTGCCAAGTCCGTCAGGACACAATCATAATCATCACAAACTTAACAAATCACGTTTTTGTATGACTATTTTGTTGCACTTCATTTCAAATATATATCCCGCACACTTCCTAGACTAACAAAACCAACAAATAATTAAGAAACTAGCTGTAACAGAAAAACAAACATTTTGGTAGAAAATAATCACTGATGTACAAATATTTTAAAATTAACAACGTACCACCATTTCGTATTTGCATCATATATTTAAAAAATCTTAGGAAACAACAATTTTATAGGAATCTACAACAATTTCAAAATTAAGACATACTTGTATCCCATCCAATTCTCCTAGTCATGTAACATAGAAAATAATTAATGGATCTAAATTAAATTGACTCATTTTGTGTTCTTGGATGTGAAGAACTAGGTTGTATTCTAATATGACAAGTGCTAGTAATATATTTTCTAACACACGTTTTTACTATTGATTAAAATTTATTGAAACTACAAAATAATGAATAAGACTTACAAAATAATTTCTAATTAAATTTCAACCAATAATAGGAGAATGTACATGTTTAAAAAGTATGTTAAAAAATGTTAACATTTCTCTTCTAATACATATGCCTAGCACATATGATAAGGTCTTTAGAATCTTACATAAGAGGAAGAAAGTCAAATGTAGCCACAGGATAACTTGCCGGGAAAACTCAGCAATGAAGCTAGCTAGCTGTCTAGCGTCATGGCAAATTAATATCGGCAAGTCATCCTTCGCTTCATTCCAGTTTCAACCTCTGCATGAAAGACTCGTTGACCAAAAGTTTATGAATTGCCCCAAATTTGTTTTTCCTTCTATCCCATGCTTTATTTTGCCACGAGGTTGCCCCATTTT
The DNA here is from genome assembly GCA_004329165.1 of Spatholobus suberectus. Lineage (NCBI taxonomy): Eukaryota > Viridiplantae > Streptophyta > Magnoliopsida > Fabales > Fabaceae > Spatholobus > Spatholobus suberectus. The sequence goes on along the minus strand of CM014729.1, from coordinate 34,503,335 downwards.
ATAGCCAATGTAGGGGTAAATGATTCTCTCATGCATGATGCATTCTCCAATATTATTCTCATTTTGACTCCCTATTCGTAGTCCTTTAGAGGCAAGTGATGGTTGTTGCTCTGAAAGGGCAACTCCACATGCTATCTGTATGATTAAAGCATCCATTTGTGAGGTACTCTGATTTCTTCTCAAAGTTCCTACGACATTTGGCGTTTGGGTTGGCAACTTTAACTTTGCATAGACAAGATTTCTGGGGTCTATACATTTCCTTCAATCAACTGGCATGGCCCCCAACGCTAAATTCCTTTTTTTGTGGGAATAGAATCTTTCAAAAATAAATAGAAAAATAAAATGGGGTGCAAAGGAATGAGGATATTTGTGCTTCGGAATGGCCACACTTTTTCTTATCTGGTTCACGTCAAAGGCATAGGAGGGTGATGAGTTATGCAAGGGAGAGACTACGGGTGGACTGCTAACAATTTACTTTTATTATTCATTTGCAAAAGGCAATGGATCTGATTTGTTTTCAAATGACTAAACATGACATGATATCTTCCTGGGACAAGAAATTGACACGGTGCTAAGGAATACAAAAATTCAAATTAGCCGTGGTAAAAGGGGCTAGCTACAGGGGTGTGTGGATGGGACAATACCTTTTTTCTGGAGAGATTTTCTAATTAATTAGAATGAGATGCTTTCACTGGAATAATTTACTTCAGTTAATGAACAATCATAGCAAAAGTTAGACCGGAACTTTTTAAGAATACAAACTAGCCTGATACAAGTCAACTAAACTTATTGAGCAATATTTATTTGTTAATTTCTTGGTCAAAAGAAAGCAACAAAGTTTGACTCGACAGTTTCCCAACAATGAGTCAGTTTTTAAACATATATATGGTTACAATTGTAAACCGGTTAAACAAATGAGCAAGTCAATTATTTTACTTTCAAACTTGACCAAAAAGAAAAAAAAAGAGAGAGGAAATTACACTTACACTCCCTGTATTTTTTTTTAGATTGCACTTGATATCCCTCCTTTTCGGGACTTACAGCAAACCCTTTAATTATTTGGTATTCATTACATCGTAACTCCTTGACCCTATAACGTCATCCATTCCATTAACCCTAACGAATCATGTACCTGGCACATGACTTTTAATGAATTTTTTTGTCCAAAATGCCCTTTTCTTCTTTGTGGGACAGCCATTAAAAGGAGAAGAGATTTAAAAAAAAAAAAAAATCCACTAACCCCAACAGAGCTTTATTTAGATACATCTACAGATTAGGCCTTAAAGCCACAATTTGCAACAAATTTGACCCCAAGAAATTAAAAAGGACAAATTCAAAGCTAAAGTTTTCAAACATCCTTGGGTAATTAAATTGCTTCTATGTATCATTCCCTTATTTATATAGCAGACCTAGGGCTTAAAGACATACAGGCTCTACTTCATGCAAAAAGAAACAAAGTAAACCACAAGCTTCCACTTCCACCTAGGACCTTTCACTCTTTCCATCCATGGAAACCTGCTTGATTTGGGTAAGAAGCCACATGAATCCCTAGTCGAGCTTACTAAGATTCACGGTCCAGTAATTTAGGAGAGCAATTTACAAGACTACCACTAACTTTCTATCCAACACTTTTTTTTTTCTATGGATTTTGTTCAATCCGCAAGTGACACCAAAGAGTACGAGGATATTGTGGTCAACATCTTGAAAGTCGCTAGGACATTAAACATGACTGATGGCTCGCGATGGAGATTTGGGGGATGGTGAGCGACAACCTTTCGGAGATGGCCACGATGGTGATGGACTTCTCCCATGATTGGGGAGCTTGCAGAGGTGATGCGTGATGATGATGGTCCTCTAGGTTAGGCAATGTTGTGTTGGGTGATTTCAGAATAGGGAGAAGGTAAAGTTGACTTCCCACAAAATGAAAGGATATTTTTGTCAGGCCATAAGTAAATAAAGACGTTACTTAACACCGTTTAAATAAGGGCTCCAAAGTAATGCCAAAAAACATAGAGGCATCGAGCATAATCTACAAAAAATACGGAGGGTGCGAGTGTAATTTACTAAAAATATGATGATGTTTAAAACTTAACATAATTATTTATCGAGACTAATTTAAAATTTGAATTTAACTTACCTAAAAATTTAAAACTTAAATTTGTTTTGTTTAGCTCATTTATATTTACTTATTTTCTTTTCATTTATCAAATGTATTCTTAAAGTGTTTTTAAGTTTATTAATTTAGTATTTGATGGACATTTTATGTTAACAGTATGAGATAAAAATAAAAAGAGAGAACAAAAAATATTTGAATATAAAAATTATGTAATGATACTTTTTTAGATAAAGTTACAATTTATTGAATTATTTTATATAAAATTAATATTTTTATCATTCATTAAGTCAAATACGACTTTTTATGATGTACATATTATAATAGTTATTGTCTAAACCGTAAAGATAGGGAATACCTAACAAAGAGTTTCCTTTCTTTGCACTTTCCACTCCCTTCTTGTTGTGTCCATTCTCTGAATTGTCCATCATTATATATATATATATATATATATATATGTATGTATAGGGATCAAGTTACTCCAATAGAGTTACTCTACTAAATAATTCTTGATATATGTTAAATTTTAACAATCCAACCATCAAAAAAAAATTATTGAATAGATCAAGTATACAATTTTTTATAAAGTTTGAAAACTATTTCATACTTCATTAAATAAATACAAATTAACGTATAAAATATTTTTCTAAATTATAAGTAAATGTCAATAATAAGATTAACTAGTTACAAATGTCCAATTTACTTGAAATTTGGCGTGCATGATCATTGATATAATATCAAATTATTCAACATGTTGGATCTTTGAAATTTAACATATATCAAGGGTTATTAAGTAGAATAACTCTACCTAGAATTATTCTTAGAGTAACTTGATCTCCACCCATATATATATATATATCAAGTACATATATACATATACATAAATACTTTATATATATATTATACATATATATATGTATATATATATACATACATATAGTATATATACATATACATATACATACATATACATAACATACATATATGTATATATACATATATGTATATATATACATATATGTATAATATACATATATATATGTATGTATGTATATATGTATGTATATGTATATGTATATGTATGTAAATGTATATATATATAATATATATATATATATATATATATTATATATAATATGTTATCTATATCTATATCTATATGTACACATATATACATGTATATACCAAAAATTAATTGCAAGTCAAGTGAGTGGCATACGAAACCTTTTCCCCACTTGTATTAATTTAAGTAACGACTTTTCTTTTCTTTGTATCAAGTATAAGTTAAAGGAACAAAAGTTGAATGTTTTCTATTGAAAAAATATCATTTATTATATCAAAAAGACAAAATTCAATTAATGATATTTAATATTTTAAATAATTAAATAAGAAAGGACTAATTAGTGAATACAAACAATTAAAGACATATAAACTAACATAAATTAATTCATTTTTTTGTGAAAAAAAAAGATTGCAAAAAAAAATAAAATTTAAACGTCAACAGTCTCATTTAGCAATGGCTTTTGATCCTTAGATCTGTGTAAATAAAAAAATATCTGTTAGAAGAGAACAACTCCTTAAATAGATATCAATACTTTGAGGAATTAGACTTCAGTTCACCAAAAACTTATATAAATCTTAAAAAATTAATGTTTTTAATAAACAAAAGTCCATAAAACAGAATATTAAAATTTAATTGGAGTAGCTGCTACTCTTTACGAACAGTAGTTCGAAATATTAAAAACTACTGAAAATGTTGAAAATGTTAAAGAACTACTGAAGAAACATGGAGATATATATGTTTGACTTTTCCCAGCTTAATCAAATTTGCTTATCTTTCCAACTTGGAATTCTAACCATTTCTGTCGAAAAACTTCTTCATACTATGAGGTCATTAGAGTCTCACATGAAAGGAAGAATGCCAAATATAGCCACAGGATGACCCGCCGGGAAAACCCAACAAATGAAGCTGGCTAGCTAACTTAATAGCAAGTTAATGCCGGCAAGTCATCCTTGGCTTCATCTCACTTTCAACCTCTGCATGAAAGACTCTTAGACCAAAATCTTAGGAATTGCCCCAAACTTGTTTTCCCTTGACATATGAATTTTGATCCATTGCCAATTCAAGCTCTATGTTGCTATAGTTAGTAGGTTGCTGCCATTTATAAGCAAGAGGCAGGGCTTAGTGGCAAAAGTTGATGCTCTCATGCAATCAATAATATTTCCATTTTGACCCACTATTCACAATCTTTTGGAGAAAATTGATAGTTATTCCTCCGAAAGGGCAACCCCATATTTGAGAAGCATCCAGATTTCTTCCAAAAGCTTATTTGGGCTGGCCACTTTAACAAACAAGATTGCATGGGTCTCATCCTTCCTTTCAAGTTTCAATCAATTGGCCTCAATGCTAAATTCCCTTTTGCGGGAATAGAATAATCTTTTTTTTAAAAAAAAAAAGAAAAAAAGAGAGGGGCAATTAGGATTCGTGCCTTTAAATGGCCATACCTTTTGGTTATGGGCGTGTCACAGGGTCACGTGATTTGGGTCATGGCTATCAGGCTGTGCACATATGCTACTACTTGCTCAGAATTTTTTTTTTATTTCTTTAATTTCATTTGCAAATGGCAATGAATATGATTTAGCTTGAAAGGCTAGGCGTGAACTGTGCATGATATATCTTAACCGATGTAGTGCTAAGGAATAATATAATTCATATAAGGTGTGGAAAAGGGTTGAAAAAGTATAAGGTGGACTGGGACACCTTTGACTAGCGAGATTTTCTAATTAAGAATAATTAAGATGTTGTAGATAGTAATGGAATAACGTCAGCCAATAAACAAATTCGGCAAAAGTTAAACAGGAATTAAAAAGTTACAAGCAATTGAATGTCATACAGAAGTCAATCTCATTATAGGACAATTTGTCAACATTTTGGTTATCAAAGAAAAAATAAAAAAATTTGTCAACATTTTGGACCTTTGGTGAAGAGAAAGATACAATGTGTTAAATTCGCTGACCGCTTGGTAAGAATTGTTCTATTCTCAAATTAGTATTGTTCTTTATTGTGTGGTGAGCGTACGTTCAAGCTTTACTTTTGTGTTGATAGAGACATACTTTATATTATTGATAACGAGGAGGGATCAAATGACATTGGTATAACTTATATTAACTATTACATTATTCAATAATTGATATAAAATATAATTTTTATCTATCCAACCATTGAATTATAATTTCATATTACCAAGATTGTTTGTGTCAAATTTTGTAAAAATTGAATAACCATAAGAAGGTAATCAAATGACTCATGTTTTACTATATTTTAAAAAGTATATATTATGTTCATTTTGATTTATATGAATAAGGTATCAAATAATTTTTGATTAATATAAAATTTTGTACATATGGTTTATGTTAAAGGAACTTTCAATCCAACGGTGCGTTTTGAGATAAAATTATCCAATTTAAAATTATTAATTGGTGTAATAGTTGGTGTAAGTTACACTGGTGTTATTTGATCTCTCCCCGTTGATAATAAAGTTAATTGATAATATAATAAGAAGAATTAATTAGTTCTTCTATATTAGTATTGGTCCAAAATTTGAACATGAATTGTTAACATTCAAAGTACACCTCAATTTGTGTTTGAGTAATTGATAATACATAATTGATATATAAACTTAGAAGAATTGATTATCCTGTACTACGTGTTGGTCGAACATTCGAACATGAATTGCTAAGCTCACCTTCTTCATATCACTAGCCTTATCGTGGATTAATTATGCTTAATTTGTACGATTGTATTTTTCAAACGATTGTTCCTTCTATTTAATCTTATAATATTTTACATTTTTACTACCTTCGTGTGGTTAATTTACTTTTACATATTATATTATGGTTTAAATATACTTTTGGTCCCTATAAAATATCACTTTTTTGTTTTTAGTCCCTGTAAAAACAAAATTTTAAATGGTCCTTGTAATTTTTTTTATTTTGTTCCTTTTATTTGTTTTAATCCCTTTAATATATCTATTTTTTGTTTTAGTCCCTATAATATTTTGTTTATTTTGAATTAGTTCCTTTGAAAAAATTTGGTAAGGACTAAAAGCAAATTGTTTACATATTATAAGGACAAAAACGAAAAAATAAATATATTACAAGGACTAAACAAAATAATAGGGACCAAAATAAAAAAAATAAAATTTACAAGGACTATTTTTGAAAAAATATTTTTATAAGGACCAAAATAAAAAAAACAGTATATTACAGGGACCAAAAACATATTTAAGCCTTATGTTATAGTACAATTTAAGAGTTGTTGATTAATCTCATATTTTATTTTCTCTTAAAAATAACAGATATCATTCCTTTTTTTTTCAGTTTTAAAATTAAGTTCTTATAAATTAAATATATACAACTTTAAATTGATATTTTTGAAATTGAGTTAAATATGTTTTTATTTCCTGAGAATGTCACAATGTTTTGTTTTAGTCTTTATAAAAATTTTATTCATTTTTATTGTCTCTACATTTAAGAAGATGATGTTGTTTTAATTCCTCACTAAGGACTAAAAACATGTGCAATGAGGGATTAAAACCACATCATTTTATTAAAGCAGAAACTAAAAATAAATAAATTTGGTATAGGAACTAAAACAAATTTGTTATATTCTCAAGGATTTTCAACAAAAAATTTACCAAAATTAATTGTGTATTTTTCTTAAATTTTAAAATTTACCTAAGGTATAATATTTAAATTTTGAATATTGGTTCTTAAATATTTTCCTTTTGAATTTCATTTACATATTTTTTAGATTTAACTTAAATTTTAAAAATAACATAATTATATTTTTAGATGTGGTATTTGAGTAAAAACAACATATCATATAATTTAATTGTGGGTTAAATTATTCATTTGGTCTCCAAACTATTTGAAAATTTTTAAGTAAGTTCCTAAACCATAAAAAAATTATTTGGGTCCTTGATCAGTTGATCTTGTATTTTTTTTAAATTAAGTCCCAAAGGTTTTTGAAATTGCCATAAATTATTATTTTCTGACTGTTTCAAGCCACTAGAGAGACAGAGAGAGCGAGAGAGAGATTGATATGATATATTAAATTTTTACACTTATACCTTTTAATAACTTTTTGTATAATATGAAATTAAATAATTTAACCGGTACCCTTAAATTGAAAGTTTTATAAAATAGATTAAATTCATAAAATATCACGTGAAACAAAAATTAATTAATACTTCATTTATATTATTTTATTGTGATGAATAATATGTTATTAAATATAATTAAATATTTATTACTGGATAATATACTAAACAATGTCTAAATTATATATGAAATTTGATATATACAATTAGAAAAATATTATAAGTTTAATAGTTGAATTAATCAATTTCATATTCTACATAAAATTATTAAGTGATATAAATACAAAAGTGTCACATCCAAAATACGGGTGATAATAATGATTCATTTTTTGAATGGGAAGATCATTTTTAAAAAAAAAAAAACTAAGAGCTTATAGAAGTACCTAGAGAACTTGTCTTTCAGTGGAAGGTTATTACAATTATTTTGTAACTTTCTTTTTGTCATATTCGAAAACTCCTCTTTTAGCGCATTTTTCCTTCTATGAAAAATAACTTTTTATTTTATGAAACATTGAAAAATTACTATGTAATTAGAAGGTAAACCAAAAGAATTAATATTGGAGGTATCATGCCTCGTTGCTGACTTGCTGTGTACATGGAGGGATTGGGCTATAATTTTAAAAATCTTTTAAAATGTATGCTTTCCGAGACTAATGGTTTGTTCAGTTCTACTAATTTAAGAAGGAAAAAGGAGAGATCGAAAATGCAGAGACTTAATTTTTTTTACCTTTTTTGATTTGTTTAATAAAGTGGAAGGATGGAAGAATAATGGTAAGATCTACATAAATATTCCTTCTCTCCAAAAGTGAAAGGAAAAGTGAATAGCTGTTTTTTGATAAAAGATTAAATTTACTTTATTTTTTCATACTTCTTAACTTTTCTTTCTTTCCTTTTTTTTTCTTCTACTAAATAACTTAAAAAATAAAAATTTGTCTCACTTTATTTTTCCCTTTCTTTCCTTCTCTTTTTTCCTAAATCAAACCATAAGGGTATAATTATACATAATATCACCTACACAAATCTAATGATTCAGTCTGAAGCTAATCAATTAAGGTTAGATATTCTTAAAATTAAGGCTTAAATACACTTTTAATCCTTTATCTTTTTAAAAAAATTCATTTTAGTCATTTATCTTTTAAAATCCTTGATTTTGTCTTTTATCTTTTTAAAATGTTCCATTTTGGTCCTTTTCATCAACAACATTAACTTTGATAATGGAAAAAAGTTTGAATTTTAAAAAAATAGCTGTTAAAAACCACCACAAAACAATTCCTCTTTTTCTTTCCTCTTCCTCCCTTCCCTCTCTTCGTCTTCCCCTTTTTTCTTTCCTCTTCCACCTTTCAAGTTTGTCATTCCACGTGAGTGAAGATGAAGAAGACAAAGGCCAGTTCAACTCACCCTTTTTCTTTCCTCTTCTTCCTTTCAAGATCCAAGATCTACCATCAAGAACCTCCTCAACTCACCCTTCATTCTCTTCTTCTCCCAACTTCTCATTAACAACATGAACACCCCAAGTGTTCTTAAGCTACAACTAAAAGGTTCCAAACTAGGCTAGTTCCTTCAAATTGAACCAACTCACCCCATCTCAAATATTTTAGATTCAATCCCAAGTTCAAGTTCCACAAGGCTAGTTCCTAAGCCAAAACTCATTCCTATGAAGCATATGGGTGTTCATGCTGAACCCATGAAGCTTTACCTTGGGGCGAGACAGAGACATTGAGGTAAGTGGGTCACTGAGATTAGATTCCCCGAGAACCACACCCATCTATAGTTTGGTACATCCGATATCGCGAGCAAGTAGGTTTGGCATACGACAACGCAACATTTAAGCTATGAGGAGAACACACAAGGCTTAACTTCCCTTATCTATGTCACCATGAAGCTCACGTGCATGGTGAGTTTGGGGACTATAAGCCTTTCCCCTCCACAATTGATGCAAAACTCCAAACTATTTGTCAAAGCTTTTGATGTTGTTTTTCTTTTTATCTGGGCTAGTGGAAGACGAAGAAGAAGAACCTAAGTTTTAAAATAATTAATTTTAATATAGTGGCTGTTTTTAACTGCCACTATAATAATTTTATTTTATTAATTTTTAAAAATGCACACACCAGCAACCAATACTCGTAAAATTTTCTCGATACAAGATGCGAACTTTGAAGGCTTTTGATCCCCTCTACAAGACACAAAAAAACCCTCAATCAATTTTTGAAAAACTGGCTCCAATTGTAAGTAATTGAATTCATAGAAGTTTATGGTTTTTAGGAGTTCTACGAATAGTGGCAGTTTTTAATCATCACTATGTTTAAAATTAATTATTTAAACATAAACAGTGTTAGTTCTAACCTAATAGAAAGACCAAAATGGAACATTTAAAAAAAATAAAGGACTAAATCAATGATTATAAAAGATAAAGAACTAAAATCAATTTTGTTAAAAAGATAAAGGACCAAAAGTATATTTAAGCCTAAAATTAAACTTAGCATTTTATGTTAGGTATGTGGCCGTTTGATCAGCTTCATATTAATCTAACTTGAATTAATATTGCATAATACTTTAAATTTTCTATTTTGTAAAAGTTAGTGATGAATTTCTTGGCTTAATATTAACTTAAATTAGTATCATTTTACATAATATATATATATATATATATATGAAAATAAAACCATTCTAATTCTTATAATTGTTTAATTTTTACAAAATTGATTTAGATAATTGAAGACTTGTTTTGGGTATTTGTGAGTTTTTCAAATTTAATTTGGTTTTCAAATATAAATTTTAAAACAAACATGTTATGCTAAAATGAACCTAATTTGATTTTTAACTTGATCTTGAAAATGCTTTTAACTTAGTTTTAAAAACAAAAAAAGTAGGTTTTGTTTGGGGAGGTTATCAGTTTTCAATTTTGGGTTTCCAAACTTGAATTTGAAAACAAAACTTGTTTGGATAAAATGAAATTGAAATAGTTTTTAAATGAATTTCAAAACTATTTTAACTTACTTTTGGAAATAGAAGGAAAAAAAAAAGGTCTTCTAGTTCTAGTTTTAAGTTTTTAGAAGTTATCTTGTCATTTTAAATATTTTCCTCGATCCTTTTCCACTTCCCACTCAATCTTCTCTGCCTCTCATTTAGTCTTCATTAGAAGTAGAAAAATGTTTGGGGTCAACCGACTCAACCATAACTTGTCTAATAAAATGTAAGACTTGAGCTTTAAGTTTTGAACATTAATTAAATTTGGCCTTTTTTAACCAAATTCAATCGTGCCTTAATCCAGGCTTAGCCTAAAAAACCCCATGCAGACCAAGCTTTTACCGAGCATAGGCCATATTTTAGAAGCTCAAATTAAATACGAATTTTTGGCCCTTACTCATTATAACCTACAACTCTGAATTGAGTCTGCAACCAGCCAACCCAAACCCACCCAATGAAATCTAGTGTAGAACACAGGAAAACATAAGAAGGGGGGTTAAATTGTGTTTTAAAAACTTTTAGCAAATCTTTTTGCAAATCACATGTTTGTTTGTTCTAAAGAAGATTTTTGAAACTTGTTAGAAACATATTTTTAGGGAAGACTTTTTTGTAAAAGCATTTAACTAAGATATCAAAAACTATTCAAAAACATAAAGATAGATATGTAAACAAAATATAAAGGAGAGAAATAAAAACATAAGATTTTTATACTAGTTCGTCTCAACTCCAAGACTACATCCAGTTCTTAGCATACCACCAAATTCCACTAAAACACTTATACAAAGTGACAAGTTTTCTTTACTACATGCCTCTTTAGGCTCAACTCAAGTAGTATTTCACTTGCCTCTCCAAGTAATTAACCAAGTATTCTTTGAATCAAAACCTCTTTAGGCTTCAACCAATTTCACTTATAAATGGTAAAAGGCAAGGTTCATTGACTAAGCTCCGTCTTATTAGATAAATGTACAATGAGGTTCTAGTCTAAGAACTTAGTGACTTTGACACTTTGTATAAGAGAATTCAAGAAGATTAAGAACAAGAGAAGCTTAGAAAAAAACTAGGAGTATTTTGAATAGCTTCAGCAAAATATATTCTCTATCTTGTACAGGTATTCATAGTTATTTATAAAGCTCCTAAAAAGTATCAATTGAGGGGTCTTCTAGAGCTTCGTTTGTCTGTTAAGCCTTCATGAAGAAAGTGTCCGTTGGGGCATTAAATGCTTTTCACCAACTAGTCACTCTAATAAGATAAAGCGGTTCACTTATCCTTCTTTTCTCCTACCATATCTTATTACAATGAGCATGTTTTGCTTTTTTGTATGGACAAGTACATTATTGTGCTTCTTTTTGACAAACAGCTCAACTTTTCAACATAGTAGGTACGTTGACATGCTTTAGTTACTTTTTTCGATAAAGTTGGCTCAAGAACTTTCTGTAAACGAGTCAGATTTGCATAGAAATATTCAAATATGTTATAAGAGTTGGTACACCTTTGTCTGATCATAAGACTTAGGGTTCTTCGTTTGATTTATCTTTAAAGCATTATTTTGTTTTCTTAAAAGCACAAATATGGTCAATTTAAGAACATATGATTTGTTTAGCATAATGAAAACCAATTGAGGACTATTATTTGTCCTTTGTCCTAACAATCTTTCCTTTTTTTATGATGACAAATTTTTATTATCTTAAGGTGTCTTTTTAAAGAAAACACTATTTGTAAAAACCACATTGTCGCAACCAAGGTCGCGAAGAGATAGCGAAAATAATATTAAAAATAGGGGAGTCGCCATCATAATTTATTAAGGAAAAACCCTAAAAAATGGTCTTGAACCAAAGATTGGATTCGGGAGTCGGTTACGCATAGGGGAGGTGTTACCACCCTATGACGTCTGTTATAAAAATGATTACCTTTTAACTTGATGTGTGAAAATATTAATTGTCTTATCCTCTTGCTTATAAAATTATTAATCCTATTATTTTTATATATTTTTATTTAAATTATAGATTTTTTTTTAAAAAAGATTATTATTATTACTATTTTATTTTTATGATTTTTGAGATCGACGGGAATGGGCTCCTGCTCCTACGTATCTTTTAGTGCAATGAGGAAATTAAAGTCACGTAGGTCTTTGGGTAGAAAATTGTTTTGTGGGTTGATTTTTCTTGGTGATATTTTAGTTATTATTAGAATTATTAAGATATTATTATTATTATTATTATTATTATTATTAAGAATTATCAAGATATTAAATCTTAAGCCTTTATAGAGTATCATCCACAACGGTAGACGACCTAACAGGTGCGAGATACTCTAACAAAAAGGTAATAAATGAAACTTCGTAATATTCAAGTGGGTATTAGACCCAACATGAAATATTACTATGTTTACATTTTTTTTTACTAGGAAAGAAATATCCTTTATTTTCATTAAACAGAAATATCAATTAATCAAATTATATATTAAATTTAAACCTTAGATAAAGTTTTTATGATATTCAAGTGGATCCTAGACCTAATATGAACAATTACTGAAACCTAGTTTCCATTAAAGCCTTTTTCTATATCCAAGAGAGAAAACTAAACGTAAGATATGCTACCCTTTTTGTTTTAGGGAATAAATTATTAATGAATCATTAACTTATTTCTTTAGAAAAAGAGTATTCAAGTGGATCCTATACTCAACATGATGAGAACTTCATTATTTAATCACATTTTACTGAAAATAAAATTAATTAGCAAATTATTATTTTCAAGCAAATTGATATTTTTAAGTAGATCCTTGACCCAACATGAAAAATCCATATGCTTTAAATCCATTGCATCACCGTTACTAACATTATTGAAGGCTGCTATATAAAAAGAATTCTATATATAAACGGACTATTCATACGAAATTCAATTGTTTAAACCCTTTTTATATTTGCATCGTAAAAAGGCCAGAGAGCCATTTGCCAGGAACTTGCAATATTAAGAAAAATGGTATTGGATTAGCCTGGTTCTCGAAACAAAAAAAAAACAAAAAAGCTAAATGGGCTCAGCAACATATAACGGAAGGAGCAAACAAATGGGCTCAGCCCGTTTCCAAATTGACGGATGGTAATAGGGGTGGGGGGTAAAGCTAAATAACAGCCCCATTCACACGCGGAAGGGTCTCAAACTACGCTTCTCCAGACTGAGCCGCAACTTCCCCTGCTGATGGTGACGCAAGGGTTTGTGGTACGGATTGTAATTGAATATTTTGTTATTCTCTCTCTCTTTTTATTAGTTTCGGTTAATACTTGTTTGGACTTGTTTTATTTACTTCCAGCCACAGTGATTTAGATTCATAAGGGTCAATATAATAGCTTCGTGATGCAAGTTTGGTGTGGGAATCAGGCTCATATTATTAAATGAAGCAACCAGCATACCTCACACTCAAAAGAGGTCCTAAAATCCGATTTAAATTATTGAGAAGGTATGTGCGGACCATTGGATTTCAATATGTAACTATGTGGTGTGGCAATTTTAAACAAAAAACAGAGATTAGTGTGTCTTCTTATAATGACAGATTATGAGGATCAAAGAAGAATTAGATATGGATAAGAACAAGACATATTCCAAGCCAAAAAAAAAGAAAACAGATCAAAGCAAGCATCTACGGGAGTGAGAATTCACAGTTATGAACATAGTTCATGCGGAAGTTGAAGCACGAAACAGCAACACGAAGCGAAGAAATACCTCTACGATTTTTGCTCCTCAGTACGCACGCTTCCTTCTCCAACAGAATTGGAGCTTCTTGCTTTCTTCCTTCTCCAATTCAATTCAGTCTCACATTCCTTCCTCCCCCTTTTTCTCTTTTTCTTCTTCTTATTTATAGGCTAGTGTAAGCTTCCATTGGGATTGTTCAAGTCCCGCAACTATTTTCCTTTCTTAATTCTTCACTTCCTTTTGTTATTATTATTATTTATTTTGTATTTATTTTCTATGATGATGATGGACTCTCTTAGAATTGAAGTATCATTATGAATGAATATGTATGGTCATGGGCTTAAAACTTTTAATTTAACAAGAAATTTAGTTACATAGTAGTCTAACAAGAGTAAAAGATAAACATACTTAACCCAATTATTTTATTTTATTTTATTTATTTATTTATTTATTTAAGCTATAGTTACCCAGATAAAGTTAGGTGTTCACACACATTTTGCATATGTGATGTTTCTATAAGACGATAAGTTGAAAACGAAAAAAACATCGTATCAGAGCATGAAAGCATAGTAGAGCCGACAAATTTGGGCCCAGCCTGATGGGCTAGCCTAAAAAGGCCCAGCTAGTAAAAAGGGCTTGGCTGGGCCTTAAAAAGGGTGGTCCAAAAAAACTCAAGCCATTTGGGTCTGGTCCCAGTTAACCCGACGGGCCAAATGGGCTTAGGCTGGGCTAGCCTAGTGGGCTTCGGGCTAGCCTAATGATTGAATAAAAAAAAAAAACATATGATAGGTTAGGGTTATGTCATTTGACTCATTTGGTTGTGAGACTACTACTGAAGCACATAACACCAAATGTGTTTACCTTCCTTTTTTCCTATTTGAAAATCAAAATCAAACCTAGACTTAAACACTTAGTACTCACCACACCACATGCAAACACAAAGTCGCACGCCCACGTTGGCGCACCACAAAGATAAAGGGGCATTCGCAGTTGCAACGCACTACACACACCGACATCACACACGTCATTGCGACCTTGCCTTTTAGTCACGCACAAGCTCATAGGTGTTAGTCACACACTTATTTCCTTCCCCTTCGGCCTCAATCTTATATTGTTAATTTCTTGCATCAATCTCCATGGTTATTTGTTTAGTAAATATGTGTTGGGTTCAGATAGATTAATTTGAGTAATTTGACGAGGCAATGAGGCAATTGGGTGTTTGATGCTTAATGTAAGTGTCAGCTTGCTGAAGATAATTGAATGTTTTGGTTTAATTTCATGAGATTACTTATTCTTTTGAACTTTAGTGTTGGCATGGGAGTTTTGAATTTTTCTGTGGTGCCTGTTCATGCATTGCTGCAAGTGGAAGCTAAATAATTTGCAATGTTGGTTTGAAAAATAAGATGAAAGCAATTTTCAAGCAAAATTATGCTATGTGCTTGTTTTTAATTTTTATTGCTAGTTTTTATTTCTTCTTCACTGCATGCTTGTTCTTTGTTGGTTTTTTGCTCAACATTTGTAAATGCTAATATTTATAAATGTATACTTGTTCTTGGATTAGATTTTGATGTTTAGATTCCAAAGAATCTGTATTGATAGTGTTAGGATAATTTGAATTTAATTGTGTTTTAAGGGATTATAGTTAGATATTTTCATCCTAATATTCCTCGATAGTTAATGTATTTCATGTGAATAAAGAATTTCTTTTGGCAAAAATAAATAATTTTAAGGCTGAATTGGCTTGGTGGCCCAAATAGGGTTGGGTTGGGCTAGGCCATAAAAAACACAGCCAGTACAGAGACTAGGTCAAGTC
This sequence comes from Spatholobus suberectus, assembly GCA_004329165.1. Lineage (NCBI taxonomy): Eukaryota > Viridiplantae > Streptophyta > Magnoliopsida > Fabales > Fabaceae > Spatholobus > Spatholobus suberectus. Next base: position 34,487,594 of record CM014729.1, on the reverse strand, counting down.
GAGCCAGGCTGGCCTGCTGAAGAGTGCTAGGCCAGGTAAGCCAACATGACTTGACTCGTTTGATAGCTTTAAAGCATAGTTTCGAAAGGGCACAACAGATGTATCAGAGCATATATTTGTCTTAAAGTTATAAAACCGTCAAAGCGAAAAGGTTTGTTATACATATTAGAGCCCTTTATCAAGTTGATGTGCTTTGTACATATAGAAAAAAATCTTATATATATCAGAGCAAATAGAGAATTCCATTATCAATGTATATTATATTAAAGCAAAGTTAGAGTAAAAATTTAAAACTAAAAAACATAAAGTATAATCCCCTACACACAAGATCTTCATCATCTTCGTCTTCTTTTCATTTCTTTCTCCCTCTTTTGGCATCATCAAATAAAGGGGCAAAAGTTAGAATTAGAGGAAGAGGAAGAGCTCATAGTTGGCTTGGATTTCTTAACTAAGTCATAGAGCGTCTCCTCAACACGCTTCATCTTTTGGCTTTCTTGAAAAAGTTCAATTTCAAGTCTTTGAATAGTTTGCTTAAGCTTCTAAACTTTGTGCCTCATGTCAATATCAACTTCTTTGCTAACTCCATCTATTCTAGGGTCTTCATTTGATGGCTCCTTAACATTATAGTCCCTACATAAAATCCCAAGAAGAGGGCCACAAAACTAGCATAGTCCTATAGGGAGAAGAACGATGAAGGTTACGCAATTAGTGGACTAGAAAACAAAGGTTCTTTGATGAATAAGGGAGAGTTGGTTGGTGGGGGAAATTAGTGTCTGATGAAGAAGGTGACACTTGAGTCCAATGACCAATTGGAGGTATAGATGCATGGTAACCAAGAATGTATTTTTACTGAGGAGAAAGTCCAAAGAAGTGCTTGAAGGCCTATACATGATCTTGTAACTTTATACAATCTTTAGGCATCATAATTGCCTAATTTGTGCAAGCTGCATCTGAGATGAGTCCTTTGTCTTTTCATAAGAAACTTGTTAGGATCTCTCTTGAACTTAGGTTCTTTTCCTTTGCCAACTAATAAGTTTATGCATTTATACTTCTTTTGGCAACACAGATGAAAAGTTGTCCAAGGCGTAAGCAAGCATCTCATTTGCCACCAACATGCTTGGTATGCCTACTTCATAGTCCACACATCTCTTCTCGATTAAGGCTCTTCTCAAGACAATCTTCATCTTTTCTCTTCAATAATTGGTCATTACTTATCGAGTTCCCAATCATCATCTCTTATCCGCCAGTCTCCAAAGTCTGGATTGTCCTTTGGACGACTGTTTAAAAGATAGCATTTAACCTTCCTAGGATAAAATGGATAAATCTATTTAGGAGAGTAATCATAAATCTTGCACATAATCATGAATTCCATGAAATTGCATTTCAGAACATAAAGGTAAGTGTGACAATGAAGAGCCCTGTGTTTCCAGACTGTGGCTCCTGATGGGAAACATGTTTTGATAATTGGTGGGTACATAAAGATTGGTGCATCAAACATAGTGTTGTAACCTGGTCTCCAAACATATGGCTTGATGTGGGGTTTGTAAGACATGGCAGGAGTGGTTTTATGTTTTTCAAGTTTGTTTGCAAACTTTTTTTGTAGAAGCAGTGGCCATCATTCTCTTCTCAACTTGAACCATGTTATCTCATTATTTGCTTCTCCTAACTCTACTCAAAGAAGGGATTCCAACACATTGTCTCCCCATGGTTCTTCTTTGACATACTCCTTAGACTTGATGTTTATTTATGGCTCAAAATATTCATAAGTCTTCTTGCTTCTGACTTGCTCAAACAAAGGAGTGAAATTTTGTATTGATAAGGATCAATGTCAGCAATCTCTTCACTTTGACGATCAGACAGTCTTTCCTTAGTCTAATTACTTGCATTGCTTGCGGTAGTCTGATTCTCCTATGTACCATCAAACTATACATTGGCTTCCTTTTCTTTTTCTTTTTCTAACTCTTTCTTTTTCTCATCTCAATTCTTTTTTCTTCTTTTTGCTTTTTAACTTTTTCAATTGTTGAAGGTAGAGCAGCATCAAGACCTAGTCTTGATGATAAAGCTTCTAATAGTCTGTTCAAGGAGTGATAGATTGAGACTCTTTGACAAACTTGAAGAAACAAAGACTTGGGAAGTCTACTTCTTGGTACAACAATAGCTTCCTCAGTCTTATAATCAACATCTTCTTTTGACTTTCTTATCAGCTCATCTTTTGACAATTCTATGATAGATTAAAGGAATGCTTCTTCCAACTCCTTAGCTTCCATGTCTGCCAGCTTTTTTTTATTCTTCTTTATTCTTTTTCTCTTTTCTTTTAAAGAGAGCCTTAGCCTTCTGCACTTGCTTGGCTTCTTCCTTCTTTAATCTTGGCTTTCCCATAGTCTTTATTCTTTGTGATTTTCTAGTTGCTTGTTGCTTTGGAGCTTTTTCTTCAATAACTTTTGGTACCTGTTTATGCTCAATAAGTTCAACATGTTCAGTTTTGTCAGATTGTTTTGCCAAACACAGTTTTATCAGCAACAACATTAAATTGTTTAGCAATTATAGTCTGTTCCTCTAGCATTCTCAATTGTTTAATGAGAAACTTATCATCTTCATTTGAGTTTGGAACAAATATGGGTTTAGATGAAGTAGGTGGAATTGGTTGAGACTTCAAACGGATTCTAGGAGGTCTTTTTTGGGGAGTTTGGGCTTTTGTTGGCTTGAGTGAAGATAGTTCTAAGGCTTTTCTCTTTAGGGGTGAAGGTAGAGGTTAGCTAAGTGTTTAATGTGGTTGGGTTTCTGTTTGGGGTTGTGGTTCAAACTTAAGTTCAAGTTATGGCTTGGAGGGTCTTCTAATAGGTAGTTTTTTGGTCTATTTGGTGGTTAGTTTAGTTTGTTTGTGATTAGGGGAAGTTTTTGGTCGAGGCTAGGTCTGTTTGGGTCTTAGTCTGTTTGTAGGTGCATCAGGATTCACAGAAGGATCAATAGACGATCCTACTCTGAAAGCTTCATCATCGAAAGGTTTAGCTTTCACAACAGCAAGCTTAGGGTGTCTTGCAACATATCTTGGAAACAAATGGGAAATCCTTATCTTCCTCACAATGGTCACATCAATCTTTAACCCTAGTTTAGATGCAACCAACCTAGCTTTGCTTGGCATACAGAATAAGAGCCTTTTTAAATAGTTAGATTAAAAACATATAATAAAAGGAAAATTGTCTAACTTCTACACATGAAACGCACAGGTTAATAACATCAAATTAATGAAAAGAAAATGCATGTAAAATGAAAGTTATAAAGTGCATAAGAAGATGCATAAAAAACTTTCAGTTTGATAAAACTTTCATATACAAATTTTTTTTAATGAAATTAAAATATTCTTCTAGTAAAGCCTTTGTAAATATACCAGCCCATTAATGGTCTGTGTCAATAAACTAAATATCAAAAACACCTTTTTAAATATAATCACGAATGAAATGATATCTAATCTCTATATGCTTAGCTTTTGAATGTGTATGGGATTTTTGTGAAAGGTTGATTGCACTAGTATTATCACAAAACACATGAATGTTATGTTCAAAGCTAGAGTAATTTTCTAATTAATATTTTATCCATAGCAGTTGTGAACAACAACTAGCAACAGACACATACGTAGCTTTAGCAATTGAAAGAGTAATTGAGTTTTGCTTCTTATTAGCCTAAGATATAAGACATGGTCCAATGAAATGACATTCTCCATTTGTACTTTTTCTTTCAATCTTGTCACCAGCATAGTTTGTATCACAATATCTTACTAACCTGAAATCCTTATTTCTCTCATAAGACAAACTTAGGTTAGTGGTGCCTAGTGTATATCAGAAGATCCTTTTCATCAGTTTTTTAGTGTGATTCTCCAGGATCAAACTAAAATCTAACACACAAACAAATACTATGCATAATATTAGGTTTACCAACAGTTAACTATCAGAATAAGCTAATCATATCTTTGTAGACAATCAGATCTACATGTTTACTTGATTTGTCCTTTGTCAAAGCAATAAACGGATGCATAGGTATGCTCATAGATTTGGAACCATCCATCTTGAACTTCTTAAGTAGTTCTTTTGTATATTTTTATTGATGGATGTAGATTCCTTCCTTTTCTTATTTTACCTATAGACTAAGGAAGAACTTAAGTTCTCCTATCATGCTCATTTCAAACTCACTTTGCATAAAATTAGAAAAGTCCTTGCATAAAGACTCATTAGTATCATTAAAGATAATATTATCAACATACATTCATACTATAATGAAATCTTTATTTGATTCTTTTCTAAACGGAAGTAGTATCTACTTTGACTCTCATAAAACTAGTACCAATAAGAAAACTACTCAGTTTGTCATACCAAGCATGAAGTGCTTGTTTAAGACCATACAAAACTTTTCTATGTTTGAAAACATGGTCTGTAAGAGTAGGATCTTCAAAGCCTAGAAGTTGTCTAACATAAAATTCCTCTTTGATAAATCTATTTAAAAAGGCACTCTTAACATCCATTAATGTTTTTATGAACAACAAAGACAAGCATAGTTTTGATAGCTTCTAGTCTAGCTATAGGAGCAAAATTTTCAGTAAAGTCAATACCTTCTTGTTGGTTATTGCCTTGTGCTACTACCTTACTTTATTCTTAACACTTTCCCATTCTTATCCAATTTGTTATTAAAGACCCATCCTGTTCCAATAATACTTTTGGTTTTAGGTTTGGGAATAAGAGTCCACACATCATTCCTTGTGAATTGATGAAGTTCTTCTTCCATGTCCATGATCTAGTCATCATTTGTTAGAGCTTATTCTATCGTCTTAGGTTCTATCTTTAAGATGAAGGCATATGACGCTTGATTTCTAATGGATGATCTGGTCTTAACTCCTTCTATTTCTTCACCAAGGATTTGATCTTGTGGATGGTATGTAACAAACTTCCAGTCTTTGTGAGATTGTTTGGTCTAGTTATTAGTTTATTGTTAAGGAGCATCTTCTAATGGTTTTGCTTCATCTGTTTTAATAGGATCAGACGAACCTAGCTTCAAATATGCAAAATCATCTTTAAGATCTAATAGTCTCCTATCAAGGGTTAGTGTATCATTTAATTTCACATGAATTGATTCTTCAACACCAATAGTTCTAGAGGTAAAGACTTTATAAACTTTTTAAATTGAATGTTGAACCAATTTAGAAAAGTGTTTTAACTCGGTTATTCCAAAACTGAGTTAAAAGAGGGCTACCACAATCTATAATCAAACATCGCAGCAACATAACTCAACTAGTTTTCCCACTCCCCGATTCATCAATTCATTTTCTACAAATAAGATCAAGCTCTCTACTTTCGATTCATAATCCTAACTACTAAACTTCGTGAGGAAACTTCATCACAAATCTAACCAGATCTAAACGAGATTTAACAAATTCACAAAACAAAAGAGAAATCACAACAACCACTCACTAGCACCATTCCTAAAGAGCGTAACCTTCCTTTGACTCGATCTCAGTTGGCGGCAAGAGCATTCGACCGTCGAAGACAAAAACACCATTGTCGTCGTTGTCGTAGCCATTTTCGTTTTCATTTTAGTTTTTAATGGTGGTTAGTTCGAAGAGAGACATTGCTGTTGGAGGAGAAGGCTTTACTTTGTGCGATGACTTTAAACTTTGTGTGATTTGAGATTTTAAATAAGAGGAGCTTAAAATTTTAAAAGACTTTTTAAATTGGTTGCAAGAGAACTGATTTAAAAAGAGCTTTTTAAATCGGTTCTAGTTGTAACCGATTTAAAAAAAAACTTTTAAAATAGGTAGCAGGAGAACCGATTTAAAAATATCTTTTTAAATCAGTTCTCCTAGAACCGATTTTAAAAGTTTTCACTTATTTACAAAAATGCCACCGTATTTTTTTTTAAATCGAACTCCAAAAAATCGATTTAAATTCCTGTTTTAAAAACTCTTTTTTGTAGTTATGTCCTAAAAAGTATCCATCAAGGCGTCTTCTAGAGCTTCATTTGTCTGTTAAGCCTTTATGAAGAAAGTGTCTGTTGGGGCACTAAATGCAATATTAAATGCTTTTCACCAACTTATCACTCTGATAAGATAAAGCAGTTTGCTTATCATTCTTTTTTCCTACCATATCTTGTTGCAATGAGCATGTTCTGCTTTTTCATATAGATACACTACTTTACTTCTTTTTGACAAATAACCCAATTTTTCTGCATAGTAAGTACGTTGACATGCTTTAGTTATTCTTTTGATAAAGTTGGCACTAGAACTTCTTGTAACTAGTCAAACTTGCACATAAAATATTCAAATATGTTAAAAGAGCGCATACACCTTTGTCATATCATAACATGTAGGGTTCTTCATTTGATTTATCATTAAATCATTATTTTGTTTTCTTAAAAGCACGAATATGGTATGTTTAAGAACATATAATCTATTTGGCATTATCAAAAACCAATTGAGGGCTATTATTTGTCCTTTGTCCTAACATGTAGGGCTTAAGCTTTAAATTGTGAGCATAAATTTAACATGAGCCTTTTTATCCCAATTTGATCATGTCTCGATCAAGGCTTAACCCATAAAAAGCCTATACAAAATGGGCTTAGGCCTTATTTTAAAAGCCTGAATTGAATCTGAACCTTTTAGTCTGACTCATTATAGTTGTGACCAGCCTTACTTGAACTTGCTTAATGAAATATTGGGATTGGGCTTTAAATTTTGAGCATGAATAAAATTAGGTAATTTTAATCTTATTTGAGCTTGGCTTGCAAAAAGCTTGTACAAAGTATACTTTCATTGAGCTTGAGCCTCATTTTAGAAATTTGAATTTAACTTAGGCTGTTTAGCTCAACTTGCTATAGCCTACGACCTATATCGAGACCGCAATCAACTTATTTCGAACTCGTCCAATGAAATGTAAATTAAAGCTTAGGCTTTAAATTCTGAACACAAATTAAACCTGGGTCTTTTTAGCCTGATTCAATCTTGACCTTTGTGTTTAGCCCACAAAATCTTGTACAAATTGAGCTTCGGCTGCATTTTAAAAGCTTAAATTGAATCTAGGATTTTTGGTCTGACCCGTTATAACCAATGGCCTATATCGAACTTACAACCGACCTGACCTAAACTTGCCTGATGATATGTAGGGCTTGGGCTTGAAATTTTAAGCATGAATTAAATCTAAGACTTTTTAGCTTATTCTACCATGGTTCGATGTGGGCTTAGCCGCAAAAGGTTGTAAAAAACTTAATTCTTTTATTTTCTATTATGTTTTGCTCCCACTTTATTTCCTCTTATCACAACCTTATGTGAAAAGCCTCACATTTATTTAGTGAACTTTTAAAGGAAAATATAAAGTTTACACAAGTTAATTTTTAAAACTAGAAACCATAAAACTAAGACGACAAACTAAAAACTGAAAACTAGTTTTGATTTTTAAAAATTTAAAAACTAAACCACCCCAAACGGGGCCATAATTTTCAGTTTTTAGTTATAAAATTAAATCTCTCAATTTCCTTATCTTTCTAAAAAAAACCCTATAACCATTGATCACTAGCACTATCACCATTAGCACTACCATCATCGGTTAACTCCTGTCAGTACTGCCATAACCACCACCTATTGTTGTAAAGGCTAATGACATCACCACCATCACCTTCATCATAGTCATTGTCTTGATTAAAAGTATTTGTGGATGGGGTTGGGAAGGATTAGCCCCACCCAAAATTTGATAGTATCATTCATTTACATCCAAAGCCAATTTGTTGACATAACATCAATCTAAATATTATGTATAAATCACAAAATTAAAGTATAAAACTACAATTAAGGTATATTTTACAATATATATATATATATATATATATATATATATATATATATATTCAAGATAAATAATAGAAATGTAATATCATGACATATCCATTAGTTAAGAAATTTGTTATTAATAAATAATTATTTTAAAAAATTATACTCTTTTAAAAAGGATATAAAACACTAAACAAGGTTGGGACAAATTAAAGCACAACTCGAACTTGTCTGAAAAATACATTAGATCTCATTTTTAAAAACCATCAAAATTAACTCTAGATCATCCCAATTAGTGAAGCCAAATGAGTCATGAACACCCCTAGACACTATTGCTACCACCATCATTATTACCATTACCATTATTGTCACTTTGACCACTATCGCCACCAATACTACCACCACCACAATAATAATCACCACCATTACCATAATTGTGGTCTTGATTGTCACTTCCTACCACCAACATTTCTACTATTACTATAGCTACCATGATCGTAGTTGTCATCACTATCACCATCGTCATCCCTAATTCCATTGCCATAGGTTTACTATTGTCATTATTGCCACTCCTGCCATCATTTTCATCATATTCATCATTATTGTTGTCACCATTATTATTGTGATCACCCGAACCATTGCCAACCCTAATCACTATCACTGTCACCACCATCACTTTTATCACACCATTGCCATCACCATCACACCAATATTTCCATCACAACAACAATTATTATCACTATCATAATTCCTAATTTTTAGATGCTTATTTAAATAAAGAGCGCTTATTTAAATGAGCACACTAGAATAGGTTCGTGTCTTAATAGAGAGCACTTATTTAAACAAGCATTCTCTAATAATGGACTGTAAAGAGTGCTTATTTAAATAAGCATTCTTTGATAATGAACAATAGAGAGTGCTTATTTAAATAAGCACTCCCTTAAACCTTTATGTGTTTTAAGAGAGCATTTTTTGCTTAAAATTAATCTCTAACCTCCACTATCTATCTACAACTTTGGCATAGTAGTAATAGGATATCCCAAAATACAAATAAACACCAAGATCTTTTGAATTGATCATGAAAATGTTAGCAAGATCAAGATAATGTAGTTATATCACTCATTAAGGTGTAAAAGGGTCAACATTATCCATTAAAATATGGCAACTAAATTATCTTGAAGGCAATCATTGTAAATTGAAACCAACCAAATAGCATTTATACCCACACTCCTTTTGAAAACCACTTTCAAATGCATGTGAATACATAATTAGATACTATTGACATCTCTTTATCAATGTCCAACAATTACTTTATCTACACCCTTATTAGTATATACTGTCAACCTTTTACCACTATTCATTGTAACATCTTGCATGCTGACAAAGGCAGGAAGTAACTGCCTGTGCAAAAGAGATAAGGTACAGACAAGGAGAAGCTCCTGGTAGGCTTCCAACAGAAGGGACATATGAATGAATTGAATACACACTGGAATGAGAGGGATCTAGAGATTGTGCAGGTGTGGGACTATACGGTTGAAGATAGGTTAAAGGAATTAATTAGTACTACCTATACCAATAAAATGCATCTACTTTTTGGTAGCCTATCACTTAAGAACTCCATAGTTAAGCGTGCTTGACTTGGAGTAATTCTGGGATGGATGACCTCTTGGAAGTTTCTAGGAAGCGTGCGAGTGAAGACAAAGCACGCTAAAAAGTCTTGTGTTTGTTTATGGGGATAGTTGTCGATCCTAAAAGTGGCCAAGCATTACATAGTGGTATCAAAACTGGTTGTTAGTGTCTCAGAAAAGGGCTACCTACGGAGGGTTTTGACCGATGGAGGGTTCTGACCAATGAGGAAGTTGAGTGAAGTATCACTGAGTGAAGTATTGTAGAGTGAGTCGTTGAGACGTCAACTCTCAAGGGCAGTGCTATGATACAAACTTTGGAATTATATGGTGTTTCAAAGTGGTATTAGAGCCTATTTGTTGATGTCTCGGAAAAGGCTACCTACAAAGAGTTCTGACCAACAAGAAAGTTGAGTGAAGTGTCACCGAGTGAAGTGTTGTAGACTGTAAGTTGTCGAGATGCCGACTCTCAAGGGCGGTGCTATGATAAGAACATTAGTATTATGTTGTGTTGCAAAATGGTATCAAAGCTAGTTGTTGATGTCTCTGAAAGGGCTATCTACAGAGGGTTCTGATCGATGGAGGGTTCTAACCAACGAGAAAGTTGAGTGAAGTGTCACCAAGTGAAGTGTTGTAGAGTGTGAGTCACCAAGATGTCGATTCTCAAGGACAGTGCTATGATACGAACTTTGGTATTATGTTATAAAGTGATATTAGAATAAGGTCTCGCTCCTATTATAGTGTGGTTTGAGGATGAACCAAGCGAAAGCTGGTGGGCATGTAACATCCTGGGCACTGACGAGGGCCAGGAGTGATTGTCGATGCAAAAATAGATAAGGCACAGATAAGAAGCGGCTCTTGGCAGGCTTCTAACGAGAGGGACATATGAATGAATCGAATACATACTGGAATGAGAGGGATCCAGAGATTGTGCAGGTATGGGAATATATGGTTGAGGATAGCTTAAAGAAATTAATTAGTACTACCTATACCAATAAGATGTATCTACTTTTCAGTAGCCTATCACTTAAGAACTCTATGGTTAAGCATGCTTAACTGTCCCCTTCTATTCATTGGTGTATAACATATCCCATTTAATTTAATATGAAAGTTTCAAGAATTGTTTTGTAACACATAAAAGTTTAATTATAATTTTAATAATTATACGATAACAATGCAAAAGGGAACTAATTGTAACTTATTAAAGACTAATCAACAATTTTCTAAATTCTGCCAACTATTAGCAATTGTGTAGGAATTGTTTTATAATTTTCAGACATTTGCCGAAGATATAATAGCAATTTTTTAAATTTCTGAGACACATATTAACAATTTTTTAAAATTATAATTTGACCTAAATTAGGGTTTTATTACCGATCTTATGGTATTTTAGGCTAATTTTATCCTCAAATTAATATTTCTTCCATCAAGACTTTTTAAAATCAAATTATTAAATTAACACAATTTCTAGTTTTTACAAATTAATTTGTCCTTTTATAAAATTTAAAATCCTCATAAAGTTATCATAAACTTGTCTTTAATTGATTGTTAAAGTTTCTATGTTCATTTTTACTCTCACTCAGCCTCTCCGATGTCATTGTAGTTAAATTTTAGTTAACTTTCCTTTTTATATAATTTTATTTTGGATTTCTAAGTTTAATTAAATTTGTATTAAGCTATATCAATGTAACAATATAAATATTTTTGAAGTTTTCTTGTACTTATTTGAGCTTAGGCCAAGATCTAATAGAGTTAATTTCTCTAAGTTTTTCTTCTCAAATTTTATGAAAATACATTTATATATTTTTATATTTAATTATTATTTAGAAACATAATTTTATCAACTTTGCTCTCATTCTTTTCTCATCATGGTCGAAACATATCTCTAGGGCATATTCCAATTTTTTTTCCTTTTCTGATCAAATAGTCCAATGCTATCATACTAATTTTATCAACTCAACAATCGATCATATTCATTAAGTTATAAGTAATGTGTGTGTATAATTCACCAAGTATATATTTCATGTCAAACCATATATAAACATTTAATGCCGCTCATAGTGATTTTACCTGCCTTAAGTAAGATTGTCTCCAATGGATACCTAGGGTCTCTATCAAAAATTGACGGTAGCCTTCAAGTATATGCTTTGAGTTTGGGTTTGTCAAAAACCGTAATCCTAGCCTACTTTCAAGCTATTAAAAAATAAGAGTAGAAAACTCTTATAACCAATGGACCAACACGTACCTAACCAAACCATTATTTGAGTTTCTCCATCCCCTACCTTTTTGTTAATGATCTCAAGTACACACTTTCACAAAAACCTTCATGTTTTTCTTTCCTTTGCTTGTTGAAATATGGATTAAAAAAAAAAAGAAATAGAGATAAAAGATGGAGTTTAATATAAATAAAAGACTAATGTTATTTAATTTTTAATGAAAAAATGGTAATATACAGTATAAAATATGTATGAAAAAATTTGCAAAATGAAATACGTTTATGTTTTTTTTTTTTTTTTGACAAAGATTTTTTAAAACACATCATTTGCTAAATATCATGAATCAATCTTTTCATTATTATTATTATTATTTACTTTTAATGTTGTTAAATTAATAGTACATTAAATACCTACTCTAGTTTTTTACTGTTTAATGAAGTTAAGAAGAGTTTATGTTTTATCGTACACAGGCATCCAATTTCGCAGTCAATAATTTATTAAATGACGTTCGTGTTACGTATCATTGTGATTGCTCTTTTGCCATTTCATGGCTTTCATTCTCAAAGATGGTCGAAACTCCAAACCGTTAAATATTGATCTATAGAGATGTTTTTGTTCTACTTTTATTCTTTTTGATTAAAAAAAATTATTGAATGAAAGTGCTAATCCTAGCACAAAAGAAAGTACGAGTACATAAGGGTTTAATGCATAATATATATGCAGATCAAGATTGACATGATAATAAAGTCCCTCCTACCCTGCATTACATGCTTTTGTTCTATTGAAGTGTCATTGCTGGTACATTCTCAAAAACTTGTCTCAAGATGCCTCAACTCTATGAACTTGCAAGTTGATCAAAGATCATGCATCTTAGAAAAGAAAAAGAGAAAATTGATCTTCGAAAACAAGGATGAGAAAAACATAGAAAAAGGGTCGCCTTGACTAATAACCAAACTAGACAGCATAATATCAAGAACCAAGGCATGTTGCGTACGTGTTACTCAGTTTTCCCTCTCAAATTAATTATATATGTAGCTCATGCCACATTCGTATAGCTAATGTAGTACATTTCAACAATGCACAATATTTCCTTTGAATCAAGCTCTTTTCTGAGTCTTATATGAGAGGAAAGGGAGCACAAGTGAGCCAAGATGTCTCGCCGGCAATACCCATCTAGAAGAGATCATACTTACGCCGGCAAGTCATCCTTGGCTGAGAAGCACTCTCTCTGCCTCTTCATGCAAGACATTTGAGCAAACAACATTCAACTTCAACTACACACTCTTCTAAAACCCACATTTCAAACCCTTTGGTAGCCTGTGTATTTATAAGCACAAAAAGAAAATCCACAAACAAACTTTTACGTACTAGAAATTGACCCTTGCTATTACTATGTACCTTTCCGTGGTGCTCCTTATCCGATGTGGAATCAATTTTGAATTTGCTACGTGTAGCATTAAGAATTAGCCTTAAAAGTTGACTTTGGCCCATTTTTTTCCCAAAACTGTTTGTGGATTGGTTAATAATGGTTGTTGTGGGAATAGAATAAAATATAAGAAGCGAAGGGAGCGAGTTAGTAGTAGTGGCTAGTGGCTACCCATGTTTCTGCTGTGGCATTGTCAATGTGAATTTGTTCTCAGAATTTTAGTTGATCAGAAGAGTATCTAATAAGATTTTGACTTAATTGGATTCCATAGCCGTATGGGCAGAGAGGCTTAAATTTCTTTGCTTCTAGATATCCTGTCCTTCTCATTACTTTGTATTAGCCTAAAGTTCATCGTGCAGATTCTCTATTAGCCTGATCTGTTCTTATCTTTAAGATTTCACTAATGAATTTGCTGCTTCTTTTTTTCTTCTCCTTCTTCCATTATCTTTTTACAGTAAAAGCATGTAAACTGGGTTAGTCCTGAACCATTGGCGATCTTCTTTTGCAGCGGCCATTTTTTTTTTTAATTTCTTGGAACATATTCATATTTTATAAATAAATTATTTTTTCATACATATAAATCTAAACATTAAATTTAAGATCACATGATTAAAAGATGTAAATACCTTTTGTTAGATCAACAATTGGGATGGATAGGTCTATCACTAGCATCTCATCCCTTCCCTTCCTCCATCTCCCCTCCCCCCCCAAAAAAAAGGAATCAGTTTTTTTTACCATCCAAAAATTTAGTTCAAGCTACACCACTATTCCTGGCCTAATGGGAAATTTTGATTCACTCAGTTATGATATACGGATTTTGTGTAATACCCTCTTGAATTCTCACCATAGTCAATCGATTTGTCATTGTCAGTTGAGAATAGATATCATGCATTTCAGAGAATAAGCAAATACAGGTAAAAAGTCAAAGAAAAGGTTGTCTTTATTTAACTCGAATACATGTTTACCCCTAATGTTTTTCCTTCGGTGCATGTTCTGTTGAACATGTTTAGGTGTCCTCCCATGCAATGACCAATAGCTGACTGACACGTGGATGTGCTTGCCACCTCATTTGTTGACCCTTATTTAGCAATATTGCGAAGAAACCACAGGGTTTTTTCTTCATTTTTTTCCTTTATCTTTTATTGCTGAAAACATCCTTCCCTTTCCTTTCTAGTCCGTAATTCCCCGAAACCACTATTTGCTCTCGTTGCTGCTCTGACTGAGTGACAATCGAAGTTGGTTGATTGAATTTCCCATTCGTATTGTTGCTACATGTGGTTATAATTGAGTCTCTCATTATCCATCTACGTATCACTGAGCCCCGCATTTGGGTTTTTTTGTCAGCAAAGGCTGTTGCTCTATGTTTATCTCGGTAAGAATCGTCCTATGTTATTCTGATATTTTACGTTTTCATTGTTCTTCTTATTCTCTTTATCGCTTTGTTACGAAACCCTATTCTCTGTTAGTTGCTCTTTTTTTAATCATGTTTGTTTTATGACTGAGTCCAGCATTTGGGTTTTTTCTCACCATAGGCATGTGTTCTGTGTTCACATGCATAATATTGATGTTAACATTTCACGTTCTTGTTGTTGTTTTTCCATTTAGGACAGATTCCTGCATTTGCACTTTTCTCATCACAGATCGTTTTTTGTCATATGCGATCGTATTGAGGTAAGTTGAATTTTTTTGTCTTCATCAAATGACTATTAATATTGTTTGGTGTTTATTTTGTGGAGGAGTGGCACCCTTTTTTTGTTGCTGCTTTTGTGATTTGTTTTAACACAAGACTAAGCTATGACAATTGAACATTATTTGATTTTGAAAATTAGTTATTTAGAATGTGCTTATTAAATTTAACACATGACCAAATGTGTATGAAAAGCAATAGACAGATGTGCTTAATTATTTTCTTTATATATACCTGATAGAGTAATGTATACACCCTTAAGCAATAGATTTTTGTCATATGTTATATTCGTTAGTTATATTCCTTATAGATACTTGACCAACTATGAATATGATCAAATGTGCATGAAAAGTAATAGACTTTTGTCCTTAGTTATTTTCTTGAATTATATTTAGTAATTTATGCTACCATAAGGAAGCTGAATATGACCAAATTTGTATGAAAAGCTATAGACTTTCTTGTTTAATTTTGTTTGTTATAGATACCTGACATAAGTAATGTATGCAACTGTGAGGAAGCTGAATATTACCATAGAACTGTAGTATGCACCCATAATTTTTATTTTGAATAACGTAAATGCGTATTTAGATACAATAGTAAATTTATTATGTATCTATCTCTAGTTCTATTTTTTTTGTCTGATATGCAGATGGATAACTTTAATGAGGACGCATTTGTTCACTTGGATGATGACAATGATCTTCTTCCTAGTAACACAGATAGTTCAGATGGTAGTGAAAGTGAAATGGATGATGATGTTGACAATGAAGAAGAGTCTACAAATCCAGACACAACATGCGATGAATAGAAAAGTTATATGGATTTGACAGCTCAAGACATATTGGGAATGGAGTTTTCTAGTGAAAATGCTGCTTATAAATTTTACTTTGTGCATGCCAAATGTCATGGTTTTGCCATTAGAAATGATTAAGTATGTCATGATGCAAACCGTAATGTAATAATGCGTCAGTATTTATGCAGTAAAGATGGATTGAGGGACATAAAACACTTGATAAAGGATGATAGGGAAAAAGATCACAGACCTTGGACCCATACAAATTGCAAAGCAAAGTTGCGTGTACAGGTAGATCGTAATATGTCAAAGTGGAAAGTTGTGTCTTTTGAGGAGGATCATAACAATGTATTATGCTAATTGAATTTTGTCCCTTTAATTTGTTCCTACTGTGGATTGACTGAAGCGGACAAAGCTCAGGTGGATTGCTTGCATTCACAAGATGTTAGACCTTGTCAGATAATGTGTTTCATGATAGATCAAAAAGGTGGTCATGTAGGTCTTAGATTTAACAAAAAAGATTTGTTCAATCATATTGAGTGGTAGAAGCATTCTAGAATCAAAGATGGGGGTGTGATGGCTGCATTAAGTTATCTTCAAGGCAAAGTCAACAATGATGTTATGTTTTTTTCAAGATACATGATTACAGATGATGGTAAATGTTAGAGGATAAAAGTTGTTTATAATTCTTAAGTTTTTGTGGTTAAGTTTTTATAAAATGTTTAGTTTAAGTTATGCTTTAGGTCAATTAAGTAAATAAAACGAAGTTTTCTTTATTTTGTGAATATAAATGGTTTTTATTTATTTTATGTGTTATTATGTGTAGATTAGAAGCCCAACAACAACTTTGTGGACAACTCAAGATGAGAACCCAATAAATTGAAGGCCTACACAAGTATGTCAAGGAAAATCAAAGTAAACTGTGAGGGCTTAGCCTCCAAATCAAGGGCTTAGAGCGCAATGGCTAGAGAGGATAAAAGTCAGGGCGTTGAGTCAGGGTGCTAAGCACTCATTCGAGTTATTTGTTAAAAGGGTGCCCATCATACAAAATGGAGCTATTAATGAGAGTCTTCACTATTTAAAATGACTCTTCAGTAGAATGATGGGGGGAGTGATCATTTTTTGAGATACTTTGCAAAGAGAAGAGGAACCAAGTGGCTGTAAGGTCTTTTCCAAATACTTTGAAGATAAAGAATACAAGGAATTGCAATTGGGGATTGTAAGATGTGTATGAGTGGCTAGTTCCTTAGTTGTTGGGTTCTAGGTTCGCTAAATTGATATCTCAATGTAAATGTCATACTCTGTTTCTATTTGAATTCCAAAGTTTTATGTTAGTATTTGATTTCTATTCGTATTGCTTTCTTTGGATTGATCAACCTTTGAATGATTTAAGAGTTTGATTGGTGATTGGAAAATCTTAGTTAAACTCTGAACTGAAATGAAGTACCTAATAAACATATTTTAGGAATGGGATTTGCTTCATTAGATAAAAATTGAGCTCTTATTCTTAATGCAATTTTTGTAATTGAACTACCTAAGGAATTGGGGTTTGATCATGGAAATTAGGCTTATGGTTTGCGGGATTGAATCATAAGTAATTGTGTAGACTCTTCTTAACATTGAAACTTGGAATTTAAATAGATAATCTTTTTGAGCATGAGATAGATATTTAGGCTAACTGAACCCCTAACAATTTTTACATTTATAAGAACCCTTTTTAATTCTATTGTCTTTTAAAATCTCAAAATAAAAAAGAGAAAAATTGCTAGTTCTATGATTTTATTTTCGAAGCTCAAATTTACATGTTTAGAGGTAGATTAAAAATTACATTTAATTGTCTAAATAGTGGTAAAATTAGAAATTGCTAGGCACTGAGCTAAGTCTTTGAGGGAACGATACTCTTACTCATTCTTACTATTTGTGCGACTTAATATACTTGCCAAAAGGATAACAGTAAATTGAGCCACCTTTTTTGGGCTGATGGTACAAGTAGGACTAATTACCAATGTTTTGGAGATATGGTTGCTTTTGACACCACCTACAAGAAGAACAAGTATAATAAGCCATTGGTTATCTTCTCAAGTAAAAATCATCACTTGTAGATTGTTATATTTAGTTGTGCTATTATTTTTGATGAAAGTACTAATACATATAAGTGGGTGTTACAAACTTTTTGGATGTAATGTGCAATAAGCACCCAAAAGCGGTAGTAATAGATGGTGATGGTGCCATGAGGGAGGCAATTAAGCAAGTTTTTCCAAATGCATCCCATAGGCTTTGTGCGTGGCACCTGCAAAGGAATGCGTGTGAGAATGTGAAAAATCCATAATTTTTAAAGGATTAAAGAGAGCAATGTATGAAAATTTTACAACAGACAAATTTGAAAAGTTTTGGAAGGACATGGTTGTTAAATACCATCTTGAAGGTAACAGTTAGATTTCACAGACCTACCAGAAGAGATTTATGTGGACTACCGCTTATCTTTGTGATAATTTTTTTGCTGGTGTGAGGACTACTTATCTTTATGAAGGTGCAAATTCTATTATAAAGATGTACATTAGGAGGAAGAATACAATTGTGCAGTTGTTATATAATTTTGAACACTCTTTAAGAAATTATAAATATAAGGAGTTAATATTAAGATTTTAATTCCTTTTATACTAATCCTGTTCTGACTACTTCTCTCCCTAACATTGAGTAGCAAGCCTCAAAGATCTTTACATTGGATATTTTTAAAGTGGTGAGATCGCAAATTATTGTTGCTGGTGCATTGAATGTGATTGATAGGTTAGAAAATCAAGACAAGGTGATATTCAGGGTGGATAAATATTGTCATCGTGGAAGTGAACATCAAGTTGTGTTTGATTAGCATGAAGCCAAGTTTGAATGTGATTATATGTTGTATGATTATAATGGAATTCCTTGCTGCCACATAACATGTGCCATGCGGCTTGACCATGTGAATTCATTACCAACCAGTTTGATTTGCAAGCGGTGGTTGAAAGATGCCACGAGTACATTTATTACATGCTATTAGCCAGAGAATTTGGATGGTGAGATGATGATTATGGCTTGTTTTGGAGTGTTAGTTGCCTCTTGCAATAGACTTTGTCACATTGTTGCCAAAAAGCGTGATTGTTAAAATTTTGTAAGGAATGAAATTTTGAAGCTAACTAATAGGTTACTACAGTAAGGGCATATGCACATGAGTGATATTGGTGATGTGAATGATGTATGTGATCCAAATGTGGTAAAGACCAAAGGTGCTCCTTAAAAGAAAAATTACAGAAAAAAGAATGTCAAATGTTCTAATTGTAAAAAAAAAAAAAAAAAAGGTGGTCACAAGATCACTTTAATGATGAATTTAATGTTATTGATGATTCTTTTCATTTGGAAAATGATGATGTTACAAGATCAACAGACAGTGAAATTACCTACTACTATTATTATTATTATTATTATTATTTCTTTAAACCATGTTATAATGTCTTATTATTTGTTAAATATGTGTTGTAGGAAAAAGAACCGATTGTGATATATGAGAACAACGGTCAATGTAACAAAGGAAGAAAGGAAGTTGCTTGTTTTGCCATATTAAAGGATACGAAGTAGAGGCGGTCTACTCGTAAATCTGTACGTTGATTGTCTATCTTATGAATGAAATGTTGTGTTATTTTGAATGTGTTTGTATCTACATTGAATCTGTACTGAATTATTTAAATTTTGTGCAGAAACTTAAACGCAAGAGTAGTGCTTCCACTGAAGCGATAGACGTGGACCCTAATTGCTCTACCCAAAAATCTGTTGACAAAGTTAAAACAAGTGGTAATCTTAATGCTGTTAACGAACACAGTAAGGAAAGGGTCAATTCATTACCTTTTCAGTATATATAGATGTTTCCTCCTTCAGCATCCACACAAGGCATGTCTTTGCCTCCTGTATATGTAGTGTTTAATGCATCTGACTTTAGTAACTTAATTGTTTATAATTTGATTCTGATACTGTTCAATTTAATTTATGCTATCCCACTTAAATTCTATACTTGAATGTTGTTCTAGAATTATGGACCAATGCAGAACTTTCATGGGGGGACTGGTTGGTACGACTTACTTCAACAAGTCACGAAAAGGGGTAGTGGAAGTAATAAGTTTTTTTTACCTTTTTTTAATAATATATGATTATTTTGTGTAACACTTCTTTAATTTTAAATATAATTTATATTAATTTAATTATTAAGTCAAGTTGATGAAAATGTGATTTTTTTTTTTCGATTTTATAATAGAAAAATTCTAAATTTAACAAATTTGGACATAGAAATGAAATAATAAAACTACTTATATATATATATATATATAACTGTACATCATGGTTTAAGTAATACATATCAGTCAAAAAGAAAAAGTACATCAAAAGACGTATACTACCTAGCCCAATATATACATAAAAAAGATCTTATACAAAGCAATATTTATCTACCTTATCCCTTAAGAAAAATATTATAAACTAGGTCTATAAATCTGGAAGAGTATCCTCTGACTCATCCTCAGTATCATCAAGCATTGATGTCATCTTCAATAATTACGATCAATCATATAAGGAAGAAAAACAATGGAGTGAGATGATTTGTTCTAAAATCACTTTCACATGTATGGTAGGAATTAAAATACAATTAATGTAGGGAACCTAGGGTTTATTTTAAGTTATACTATCCTTAACTCGGTATGGATCCATACTTTCCATTAATGGGTAATAGTTCTTAATAGAACTTGAGAAGTGACTGGGAGTACATATACCTCATCAACATCATCACGTGGTACAGTCCTCATCATCCATGAAGAACAAATATCAGTTAGGACATCCATTTACAGAGATATACTTTCACACCAATCTCAGAATGCTGAATAGTTGTTGGGGTTCTCGAGCTTGGTCAAGTGAATATCCCTGCTTGAGGGCGCTACCCTGGCCATTGGAACCTTCACCACTCGATGCCTACCCCTAAGACCTCATGCCACCGCATGTCATTTGCTTTACATTACTTAGTAAACTAACAATTCCTAACTTCTCAAGCAGAGGTTTCCCTAGTCTCATTTAATTTGAACACCAATACAATCAATATTTCTGTCTTATATTGTAGAAATTGCACAATACCATAATCACATAAAATTTTAGCATAATAATGACATAGTAATTATAATTTAATTACTAAAATTTTGGCAGAATAACAATTAAATAAATACATTTTAATTTTATAAATTTGAGCAGAGTAACAGCTTAGCAAGTGTATTTTAATTTTCTAAAATTGAGCAGAGTAATAACTTAGCAAAAATTAAAGTTTAACATCAAACAATAATAACAATAATAAAACTTAAGCTTAAACAGGTTTAGGGAAAAACCCTTCTTACCAACATGCAAAGTGACAATAATTTAAAACTAACCCCACTCCCCCCATTACCTCTACGATGGTTCATGAAGAGGATGAAATTGTTGATACAAAGCTGCTAAGAAGAGAACTTTACTAGTTGTTAAAAAGTAAGTAAAATTTTAGCATAAAAACAAGGTAAAAAAAGAATTCTAGAAAGAAAAGCTCTCTAAGAATTTGATAGCTTGAGAGAGGCAGAGGTGTTGAAAAATGATCCAAAACCATGGCTATTTATAGAGGAGGAGAAGGGGTTAGGTGTCCACTTGAAGATGTCATGCAATATGTCATAAATAAGGTTTTTGATTTATTTTTAATTCAATTAAGGGATAAATATGAAAAAATAGTGACACATATCAATTTTAGGTGGTGAATCAACCCCTTTTAGGCTGAAAACGTGCTAGGTGAGCTCCCCAGTATAAATTTTAACTGTAATTGATTAGCCAGTACCGATAAAATTGTCTAAACTTTTAAAAAAATAGATTTTAATATCAAAATAATTCATTTTAATGAAAAACTGGACAAATACATTATTTTTCATCAAAAATAAATTTCTAATAATAAATTTTAATTTTATTAATTTATTTTGAATTATATGTATTTATTTCGTATTTTTAAGCTAGAGAATTCAAAAAAATCCATTTTAATTCAACAAATACCAAATTTTTTATGAAAATTCTAAAATTAAATACTTTACCCATAAATAAAATAAAATTACCATTTTCACCCTTCTGGATGTCAAACCAATACTGACTAAACTTAATAGACACTTAAGGGCATTTTGGTCATTTTACACAGGAATTCCAGAAATTTTCCAAAATTATATTTTAATATATATGACATAATTTCAAGCTCAAATTGACATTTTGATGTCAATTGAATCTTTTTCTCATGTCAACCCTTAATCTTGAGGAATAGGGGCAAAATTGTCATTTTTTAATTTTTCCGTACTCCGGTTCGAAAAAATTATTAAAAATCATGATTAAATAGCTTTTGAAATTCTGAGCAAAATGTTGAAAATCAGAATTTTGAAATTCCTTTTCAGTTTTTCAAAATTACATTGTCAAATATTAGAAAAATAGTTAAAAAATTGAAATAGAATTATTATATTTTTCACTATTTTTCTCTCAAAATAAAATTTTTATAATGAAAGATACTTAGTATAAAATTTTCAAAATATTTTAAGGTCAAAAAGTCTCTGGTTGGTTCTTGCAGTCAACTAAGGGTATTTTTGTCATTTTTGAAAAATTGTCTCAATAAATTTATTAAATTATTATTAATTATTCTAAGTATATTGATGACTTAAAAATAAATTTTAAACACTTCTATCTATTTTTGTCTATTAATTATATTATCTAACTTTTTAGGGATAAAGCAGTCATTTTACCAATTTTTAGGTTTTGTTCCCCGAAAATTATTAAAAATATAAACTAAATACTACTTTTTAATATGAACATAACCATAGGAATCAAACTTTTGAGATTGCCATCTAGTTTTCTAGAAATAAAAAAAGAATAATTTAATATACAAAAATAGGGGTGCTACATTTTGAATTTGGCTTATTGAGTATAGTATATAATATATAATATATAATATATAATATATTACGTTAATATGTAGGTGGGAAATTTGGTTGAACGACAACGAAGATTGGATTGGTCCAATTTTTTACATTAACACCAATTATGAATAGGTATTCGTTGAACTGTCTTTATTTGAATTAATTTGTATTATTTGTGGTGAATTGGTACAATTGTGAAGTTAATTTATGTTTATATTATTTTTTTGTTATGACACATAACTCTGATTTGTTATTATTATTATTATTATTATTATTATTATTATTATTATTATTCATTTTCCTTTTATCTTTCTTTTTCTTTTAAGCTCTTTTTTTTTTTTTTTTTTTGAGACAGGATATGTGGTTCGCTAGAGCATTGGCTGCAGGATGTTTGTTCTTATTTAATTGTTATTCCTCTGAACCCTGTATTCGTATATGTTGACAATTTTATAGCCCAAACCTTGACTTGAATGAATGTTTAGGGGTCACTGCAAATCGTGGCCAATGGTAATGTGTTCTTTAGATATTGGAGAAACAAAGATATCCACTGTGTTTTTTCAGTTTGGGATGATGTTAATTATCATGAATTTTTTTTTGTGTTTTAACAATTTCACAAATGGTTACAGACTATTGTAAGAGTCAAAATTATTTTGATTTTAATGTAAGTGTTTTTTTAATAGTTTATATATTCTTCGTATGGTAATTCTTTTTGTTCAGCTAAAGTTTATGTCCGTATGTCAACAAAGATGAAAAATAAATTTGTTCTTTATATGGGCATTCAGTGCATGGGTCAAAATTATGACGCTGGTGCACTATGTACACGCATTGTTATTGAAATGGTACAAAGCCTATGCACAATGGCTTTTTTAGGTTTAAGGAATATTATTAATAAGGCTCATTGATTCTTCGGCCCAATTAAACAAAAAAAGATACACTATTAACATTCTGTGTCTCATATGTGTCCAATTCTTGGCTACTTATAGTGATATGTGATAAAAAAATCTGTTCTATATTACTTCTTTTTGTAAGAAAAAACATTAAAATGTAAGCTATTAATTGAGTTTTTAAGGGCGAGAGGGGGGGAATGTATAATCAGCTTTAACTTCATGGATTATTTTATTTTATAATTAAGTCTCGCTGTTTTATATTCTATTTTCTTTTTTTACATTGTTGATTTTTTTTATATTCTGTTTCAATGGTTTTTCTCTTGATTGTGATAATCAAATATGAAATGTACACATATTTAATTTTTACTATATCGTCAATTTTTTTTTCAAATTGATTGATTTATTTTGTTAATTGAAGAAAATAAAGGTTCGTAGTTATTATTTAACTTTTACTAGTTGGATTTCCAAAATAAAATTGTTTAATTTTTGAAAATAAGATAAAATAAAACATCAGATTTGTTTCTAACTTCGTCTGTTTTTACAAAAAAAAAATAAGGTTAGCTTACATTTGTTCAGTAAATAAAATTTTGATTAATTTTTTGCTAAATTATCGGCCATTTTTGTTTCTGAAATAAGAGAATTTAACTTATTTTAACCGAATAGAATAAAACTTAAACGTTATTTAAAACTCTGTCCTTTTTCAAACAAAATCAGATTACATTTGTTCGAAAAATGAAAAATAACAATTCATGATTACTAATTACTTGTCTTTTTAATTCATATACAATTATTTAAATATTTGTTATTTCTAGTGAATACAAATAAAATGAATAAACTTTTTCTGACAAGATACTTTTTTATTTTATTTTTTTAAGAAAAAAAGCTATTTAACTTTTTGTTCAGTAACTGTAATATGAATTTAACGTATTTATCAGTCAAAAAGTATGATCACAAAACTTAAATACATTAGTCATATACTAAAATATAATTATAATTCCAAGCAAAGAGTAATTTGGGCTGATTAATACCAGAAAAGTAAATCCGGTAAAATAGTATGTCGCAAAATATAAACATCAAATAATTGTTTCTGAAACTTGAACAAAATAATAAAAAAAAAAAAAAAACTTCCCCAGTCACAAAAAAAATATATATATATATTAAAAGAGATTCCTGAGCAATTTAGATAATCAACCAAAGAGGAGTTCACATCAACAAAACCCTTATAACAATGACTTCAGGGTCATTAACTTTTCTCATCTACAACATTTGACCCTCTTTGAACTCTTTCCGTTTAATTAGTTGGCCCCATGCTTTGTCAAGTGAGCTTTCCCATGTTACATCATTTGTAGTCATCAACACACCATCCTTGGATGTATCTGTGAGGTATTCCCTACATTCACATAAAAAACATTTTCTGTTATCGTGTACACATGTCACATATGACAAACTAATAAATTTAAGTATACTCATGTCAGATTTGATAAACTAACCTGGGGTATGCCTCCAGTAGCTGCCACTTTGGACAATTTTACAGACCAGATGTTTGGATCGTTTTCTTCAACATTATCAACAATGTTATTGTTAACCTTAATGTCTTGTTTAGCATCTTTGTTCCCATTATCTTCAACCCTAGATAATCACATACCCAGTTAGAAATAAGTAAATATCATTTTGTTTTGTTTTTATTGAACTTATTCCAAAACAATAGTGATAGTGCTTACTAACATTTCTAACGGTGTGTTATCCCCCACGTGTGTGTCATCCTCTTTATGCAGTTTGTCCCTTTCTGGATCTGTGGTCCCATCTATTTCCAACCGTCCCCAACACATGAAAAATATTCACTTAAACCATGGTTCTAAATTGCAGTCCGCAACCGCAATTGCGGCCGCAACGTAAAGGTTTTTGGACTCACCGTAACCGCATCGCGACCGCAATTGCGGCCGCATCAACCGCATTTTTCTGCAATATTAGGGATTTCAATGAAAACGCAACAGCGACCGCAACCGCAACCGCAATTTAGAACCATGACTTAAACTAAGATAAAAAAGATATCATTTTGCATTTAAAGAATTCAATAACTATAATATTGTCAATAATATTGATTGCTAACCTCGGTGTTGCTGAACTATCCTCATATTGTGAGTTCGGATAAAATACTTCCTCTTTGGAAAGGTTAAAAATCCTCATGTCAAACTGGTTATTCCCTTTGTAGAAAAATACAACACTATGCAAACTAGACAAACTAGTCAAGAAGACTGGTGAACATGGCTGCTAGACTAAACAATCTGAATTAGAGACAGAAAGTATTTCCTTTAGGACCCCTGATGAAGCAATCGCCTACGTTAATCATTTCCTTGTACCGCTTGTAAGAAGGGCTATGAATCATGAGTCGGTCCTGCATGAAAACCCGTTAAAGTATTAATTGTTTACTAGGATCTACTTTTTCTAGTTCATTTAAGCATATCAAATATCAAAATTTACCTACTTTGGCCAAAGTTGAGACCTGAATTGTGTAGAAGGATAGTTGTTATCAGATTCATTTGAAGAGTCCATACTAAAGGAATAGATAAATACCAGAATTTGTGTGTAAGTGTAATGAAATATATCTAAGGTATGCTCAGCATAGGTGTACTGAAATATATCTTGAATTTTTTTCTTACACCAGCACATGTTCCCAACAGCTGGTTTTAATAACACATAACAGAGAGATTAACAAACCAAGACCTACCCTAAGTATCATAAGCTTTCCATCCCATGTGTACCCAACTTGCCCCATCAATCGTACTCGTCATGAGACTCACATATAACAAATATTAATGAACCAAGCCCACAATTATCTTCTATCCTAATTATTATATTATTTAGGGTTAGGGTTAACATCAATCATGATTAATCAAACACACATGTAAGAAACATATTCAATTACAGATATATTCCATCCCCAAATAGTCAAACAAATTCATTTAATACTAAAAAATTAAAAAATATTATGCCAAACCGTAAAACAATAATGTATGATAATTCGAACCTTAAATGATGTATCATTCGACAAATACCAACATAACAATAAGAAGAAAAATGATATCCAAATAACTCTATTTTATGTTTTAAACAATTCATAACTTAAAAATTAAAAAAAAAAAGCAATATACTTTTTAAGAGGTGAACCCATCACAACAACGATATATGTTTTTGTTAAGAAAATGAGAAAAAAATACATCTTTTAGCAAATAACGATAACAACTTAAAACCCCTAATACAGGGAAGTGTATAATGACGATTAAAAATATGTAAAAAAAAAAAGAAAAGAAAATTTATATAATACATGTATAAACTACAAATCCATTTCAAGTTAGAAAAATACAACAATTTTAGTGGGTGTTCCTTGAAGACAATATCAGAGTTTTTTTTGAAAAAAAAAAACTTTTCTTAAATATACAATGAAAAATACAAAAGACAACAAACACACATAAGATTCGTTATTCATTTAAGAGTGAAAAGAAATAAAAAAAAAAGGAAATTATATACTGCATTCGTTCAGGATGACTTACAAAAAACTAAAAAAACTAATTGATTTTCAGGGATAATCCTTGATGAAGTATACAAAAATTTGACCTAGGGTTAAGTGGAAAAAATGGTACAGATAATGCAAAAAAAAATAGAAAAAAAAATCAGATTTCCATTAGGTGCAGAATTCATCAGAAAGCGAAAAATATAGTCTAGTTTTCAAGTAATGACGACATAGATGGAAAAAGAAAAAAATTAAACAAATAATTAAATAAAATTACATGACCAGTAAGGGTTTTATGTCATTAATCGACAATGGTGTATGAATAATTTTAAGTACTTCTATTCAAAGAATGTTACAGACTATATAGCATTAGGGATGAAGCATACTCACTCTGAGTTTCTTGTTTGGCTTGTGTAGTTGAAGACGACGTTCAAAACCCAATGGAGTGAAGAAAGTGTAAAACCCAGTTCCTGTGCCTTCTTGGATTTTGACGTAATATGGGGTTTAGGGGTATCGGTTTGAGAATGTTCAAGAATGAAATGACAAATGAGGTTTAGTCATCACTTATGATTTTAGATTGAGGAGACGAAAGGTTATGTGTGTATTGTTTTATTTTTTAAAATTTAATTTAATTATTTTTTAACTGGAGGGTGAGATTGGGACACACAAGAATATGGCTTCATGAAACGTTGTTTTGGATAAGAGACGTCAAACTCAACTCACAGAATACGGATAGCTAGTGTGTCAGTTTTGAAACAAAAAAAATTAATAAATAAATAATAAGTCCAAAAAATACAAAAGAGTCAGAATGAGACAAGAATTAGATTTTTTTTTTTCTTACATATTGCTTTCCCATTGGTTCATGAAACGATGACCATTTTCCAACCCCAAAACGCGTGAGTTATGTAACATTATATTTGTCTTTTAATGTCTTAAATTAAATGAAACAACTACACGTTTTAAATGTTAATTATTAAACGTGCAAATGGATACTTTTCACCGATAAATTTTGTACCGATTACTGATTATCGTCTACAATTTATATACTAACTCATGTATGCATAACATACATCATAATAAATAATAAACAATAATTATAATATTACAAAAATATAGTTAAATACTATACTCCTCATATTATATTTTAAGTTTAATAGTGGAAATATTAATGAAGCAAAAAATATCATAATACATGTTGGATTTTTCTACTTTAAAAAATTAGATATTAAATAAAATGAAAGTGGTATATTATGATAAACATTAGGATATATGTATTAAATAAGTGTGTGTTTCATTATTGGTATACATGAGCTAAGCAGTGACGGATCTACAATTTATATGTTGCGGGTACAATATATATATATATATATATATATATATATATATATATATATATGTATGTATGTATATATATATATATACATATACATGTATGTATGTATATATATATATGTATGTATGTATATATATATATGTACATATATGTATATGTATATATATGTATATATACGTATATATGTATATATATATATATATATATCTGTATTTGCATATATATGTATCTGTATATACATATATATATGTATATACATATATATAATTTGATTATTGTATAGTTAAAAAAAGTTGTAAACATATAAAATAGATTATAAATTTATAGTTAAAGACGTTTAATTTTGATTTAAGTTTAATGAAAAACCACGAGCCACATTTTTAGAAAAAAGAATATTGAAATTCAGTTTAATAGTGTAGATTAAAGATAGTAGACTAAAATTGTTAGATAGTATAGTATAAAGATCAAAATCATAAATGGAAGAAAGTTCGAAATGGTTAATATAAAAAAACTATACTTCGTTGTTGTGGAATAACGCCTAAGATACATATTCAAATGATAAATAACATGGAAAGAAAAATAAAAAATATGTAAGAATGTGTAATTAAAAGAGCATCTAAGTGTCAACCAATGTTCAATTGATGTGACTGACACTCTATACATTAGGATGAAGCCCCTAATGTGTCATGTCATAATTTGCACTAGGATTTAACCTGTGGGGTATGTGTCTTGATGTTTAGTGTGTACAACGATAGCCGTCCTACCAATTTGATTATTGTGACCTAAAATACCAACTGAACTGTTGATAGTCGTAAGTTAGTATGAAATCTGTGAGGTATAAGGATGAAACCTGAGACGGTAAACATGTGGGGTATGTGTTATGATGTTAAGTGTGTAGGATGTAAGTTTATAAGGTGTCCTCTTGTTTACCATGTAGGACATCATCCGTCCAACCAGTTGGATTATTGTCATATGTGGTCTAACTAACCCAAGAAAAAATTAATAGTCCTAGGTTGGAGGGTGAAACCCTTAAGGTATATAGGGATCAAATGTACCAGGGTTTAACCTGTGGGGTTGGTGTCCTCTTGTTTACCATGTAGGACGTCATTCGTCCAACCAGTTGGATTATTGTCACCTGTGATCTAACTAAACCAAGAAAAAATTGATAGTCCTAGGTTAAAGGGTGAAACCCTTGAGGTATATAGGGATCACATGCCTCATGGTTTAACCTAGTGCATTTGGTGTCCTTTTGTTTACGTGTAAAACGTCATCCGTCCAACCAATTTGATTATTGTTACCTGTGGTCTAACTAAAACAAGAAAAAAACTGATAGTCCTAAGTTGGAGGGTGAAACCCCTGAGGTATATATGGATCAAATGTAGCAGGGTTTAACCTGTGGGGTAGGTGTCCTATTGTTTAGCGTGTAAGAGGTCATCCGTCCAAATAGTTTGATTATTGTTACCTGTTGATGTGTTGCATTTTACATCATTTTTGCATAGCATCTCACTTAGGATACATTGTATACCTTTGAATTTAGGACTTAATTATAGTATATTTTCATTGTTTTTCCTTTCTTTTTGGAACTTGTCATGCGTTTGGTATTTTCTTGTTGTAGGAGTCAGTATTGTGGTCTTGGAGGGACTAAAGATAAAGATTAGAAGCATTTGGAGGTAGTAAGACTAGAGCCATTAGCTTTAGAGAGCCGGTAAACAAATTGCAAGCACTCTTTGGTGGTCCAGAGAAGTTCACCCTCATGAACTCCAGCTCACGCTCATAAGCTTCTCTGGCTTATGATTTTTATGCTAAGGGCAAAGGAGTTCACCCTCGTGAACTCCTGCTCCACCCCATGAACTCGACACGACAAGATATATGAGTAGTTCTTCTTTAGCCTAAGATTAGACATAGTCTTATGAATTTCTTAATGAATTAATTTCAGTAATTGTTGTGTGAATCTTGTTTTGCTCTTAATTCTTTCTTTATTATTTATCTCTATGTGAAATGATTAGGCCTGCGTTTTACATAATCTTAGGGGTTTGGGAAAGTACTGAAAGGAGAACCCAAACACCTGAACTATAGGGAAGGAACTTAGGTTTAAATCACGAAAGTAGGTGAAGCCTTCGAGGAATTAATCAAATTAACAAAGAGTGCAATGGGTTTAATTAAACACAATCATCACAAAAGTAGGTGGGTAATTTGATTAGATACATCTTCGTATCTTCAAAGGGAGCAAATGGTACCTTAGGTTAATTCACCCTTAGTGAGAACTTGTAGAAGCACAACGATAATGGAATTAATCTGTTAAGTGTCATATTGTGAACCCTGATCTAGGAAGTTTTCAATTATCAAATTTCACCAATTTTTAATTATTTGTTTGTTTATGAATTTACTTGCAATTTCTCTCCATTGAATCAACATTCATTTAAATTATTCCTTTTTGTTTAATTATTATTGAATTGTGATAATTGTGAAGCCTACATGTGGTTCCTGTGGATTCAATATTATTACTTGACAACAACCATGCACTTGCAATTTTTTGCTCATCACTTGTGGTCTAACTAAACTAAGAAAAAATTTATAGTCCTAGGCTGGAGTGAGGTATATAGGGATCAAATGCACCAGGGTTTAACCTGTGGGGTAGGTGTCCTTTTGTTTGGCATGTAAGATGTCATCCATCCAACCAATTTAATATATTTATTTCAAGTTTTTTATGAATGTTCATAAAAATCCCAATTTTTTCGTTCCTATATATTAATTTTAATTGTGAGACATTTTTTTTACAAATTGTGTTAACAAATTTGTCAAATTAAATGTATATATTTTTTTAATTACACTTTAAATTATGTATATAATCAATGTTTTTGGCAATTTAATGTTATCTGTTAGAATTCCCTTTTTATATATATAAATACGCAAACATACTAGTTTCTATACATCAATTATAAAAGGCACAAAATATTCATACTTATATTTTTTTAATAAAATAAAATAGAATGTAGAGAGACAGTTGTCTAGAATAGCATATGAAACATGTAATGAATTAACACCCCTACGTTAGTGGACACTTCGAATCAGGGGACATTCACAAGCCCATTTCGAACAAAGAAAATGAAGGGACATGACACTACATCTACATACCCACAGTATAAATATCAACGGTGGTCCCTGTATTTGAAATCAAAAACAAAGAATCAAGAATAGCATGACTCTACCAAAAGAAATTTTGGCAAAGCTTAGTCCTGCTTTTATGAAGCCATTCGATCCTAAACCAACAAAAAGGGATTCTAGACCTCAAAGTAAGTGTTAAGGCTAAAAAGATGAAAAAAAAAAAAAAACTTATGCTGTCACACCATAGCAAGGAAGAATTGCTGGTTGTTTGCCAACATGGAACCCATTCACAATGACTTGTATGATGGCATGAAAAACAGCGTTGAAATCCCTAAGGTTATTAAATCTATTATCATGTTTTTTCTAATTCTATAAAAAAAATTATGTCATTTTTTTCTAACAAATTAACTATGTCATCTGTAGTGGATACCAATGTTAGTCCAACCTCCACAGGACATGATATTAGATGAAGTTCAATCCTTGGTAGCTACATATATTTTTGGAGCTAATAAAGATAATGATATAAATGGGTAATTGACTATATTCAACATATTCTAAATTACATAGAAAGGAAATAGAGTCATTTATTACTTTGGTCATACAACTATTTTTATGATTACAGAAAGGAGATTTTAGTCACAACTAGTTCTTAAATAGTTGGAGACAAAGAGACTTTAAGGACTTTGTTGCCAAAGAGCTAGATTAGTGGACCAAGAGGCATGCATTTCTTCTTATATGGCTAAATAGTATCAAAACATATATATATATCTGTTGTACACAACAATAGTCCACTACAGTTTGTGTGTGTGGTGGGGGGGGGGTGGTATAAGGCTAAATAATACTAATAGTGTTTTTAATGTTTTTGTATAGGTTCTTAACTTGCTTGTTTGTATGGTCATCACCCAAGAACGCACTATTTTTGAAAATACCAGCTTCTGGTATTTACCTACAATGGTCACGATTGCAGTAAACATCAAATTTTAAAATTATATAAATGTCTTATGTTTATTAATTTATTCAATTATTAATTTATTAATTATTAATTTAACCAATTATCAATTAATCATATAGCAATATGCTTTGTGTTAAACCACATAATACTAAAGTTCGTATTATAGTACCGCCCTTGAGAGTCGATGTGTCGGCAGCTCACACTCTATGACACTTCACTTGATGGCACTACACTCAACTTCCTCATTGGTTAGAACCCTTTGTAGGTAGCCTTTTCTAAGACACTGACAACCAGCTTTGATACCACTTTTGTAATGCCTAGCTACTTTCAAGATCAACGACTATCCCCACATACTAACACAAGACTTTTCAACGTGTTTTGTCCTCACTCACACGCTTCCTAAGAAACTTTCCAGGAGGTCACACATCCTAGAATTACTCCAAATCAAGCACGCTTAACTATAGAGTTCTTAAGTGATAAGTTACTGAAAAATAAATACATCTTGTTGATATATATAGCACTTATTAATTTCTTTAAAGTATCCTCAATTGTATAGTCCCATACTTGCACAATCTCTAGATCCATCTTCATTCCGATGTGTATTCGATTCATTCATGTATCCCTCTTGTTGGAAGCTTGTCAAGAGTCGAGTCGCTCCTTGTCCGTGCCTCATCTCTTTTTACACTAGCCGATGATCACTCCTCGCCTTCATTAGCGCCTGAAATGTTACACTTTGGGATGGAGTACACCTCCTACAATAGTGAAGGGATTCTACAAAGATGACTACATGGGCATGGTCGATTATTTATATAAGGTTAGTCATTCGTTTCTAGTAAAATCGTTCAATCATCTTTTATTAATAGAAACAAATAACAATTTTAGTAATGGATTTAAATGTAGATTTTTGTTTTGATAAATGACATGGGCAAGCATTGGTATCTTCTTATTGTTGATTTGGATACAGGAAAACTTATATTGTTAGATTCAAAACCACATCCAAAGAACAATGCTGCAAGAAAAAGAGATGTTAAGAAATTAGTAAATATCATATTCTTTAACTTCATAGTTGTTTAATAAAAACAAAATGACCATGTATCATATTTTGTAGGCAGTTTTTTTTAGAAGAAATGTTGTTAGATCAATCCTTTTATGAGTATGATTTTACAACCAAGCCACAAATATCATATTTTTCTTTGGAAGTTCCTGATGACATATGAGAACAACAACTTGAATCGTGAGAAATTCAAAAAATATTCTTTTTTTATATAATTTTTTTAATTAAATCTGATTATATGTTCCTTCTTAAGTATTTTAAAAATTGTCTCTTTTAGAAATGATTGTGGGATATAAGTCACCAAATGGATGATGGAATGCAGCTAGGTCAATCGATTACAAGATCAATGTAATTTTTTTTATCATATCATCTATCACAAATTTTGAATACGGACTATTTTATGAATTCCTATTTTAGCTATACTATATTATGTATTTTCACTAAGTCAATCTTTCCTTATGTTTACATGACAAGTTGACGCTAAAAAAGGAATCAAACTTGCACTAGATTTGGTCCTCAATTCATACAACAAGAAAAAGGATGAAATTATCAAGCTAGTAGCTACTAACTAGAAAAACCTTATGCAGAAAAAGAAACGTCTGCATTCTACTTAAGTTTATTTACCTGAATGAAGCAATAGTTCACATTAGGGATCAATTACCTTTTTTATGTCAAGTCCCATTTTGTTTGTGTTTTGATGTCTTCTGTTGTTACTTTGCTTCAAGCAACTTTATCGTTTTTTCACTAGCTAGTTACTAGTTTCTAATGTTGACAATGGTGGTTCATAATCTTTTTGAATTGTTAGACACATTTCAGCATAAACTAATTATTAATGTTTTAATATGCTTTATACATTCAATATTTCAAATTTGTTGTCTTCAATGATGTTACTCAACACTATTTGTGACTTTATTATATATATATATATATATATATATATATATATATGTCAACAATTGCTACTGTTGCCTAAATACATGCGTCATAGTTTACACTCCTTTTTTTTAAATTAGAAAGATTAAAGACGGTCAGGCTAGACTAGAATGGGGTTGGAGGTCACTGCCCACAAAAGCCAACTCCTTATTCTTTTTATACCAAAAGCCTAAATGTGTTTGCATAAGACATTTGCCAGGGATCAAATTGAGATTAACAATATTTAACAAATCCCGTTTGGCATGGATCCTAGTATAATGACTTCAAAAATATATGAACTATGAATAATTACAAAAGATCTCATTTGGAATGGATTTTATGGTAATGACTTGAATAATTTTGGATATATGAATATCTAGATAATAGAAAGTATATACTATGCATCTATGTCAATGAGTAATTGTGAATGTGTCATTGTCAATGACTATTAAAAACGACGAAGTGTGTGTTTGGATAGGCGTCCCATCACCTTGGACATATGTCATACTTGAATCCACTACTAGTTACTACTGTGTAATAGATAAAATTCGACGTGAATTTTGACACAATGTTACTCAGAAGATGCTAAACCAAACACACATGAAGACAAGAATGTTTTTGTCTCAAATAATTAGTCCAAGAGGATTTGGTAGTTCTCAACTTGTTATCATGACTAATTCCAAAAAGTAAGATACCGTACATTAAAATAGGCTCCCATGTATGTGTCAACTGGGTTATATAGTATGAGAGGAAAATTATATAGTTACATAAACTAGTTCAAAATAAGTGGACAAAGACCCTGAAACAAATTTCCAAGCAAAAGTCAAATATCTCACTTTAAGTGACCCTATTAATTTATTTTTCAACAGCTTTGTTCAATAAATTCTATTCTGCCTATGTTAAAAACATATTTCAACAAAATTATATTCCTTTCTACGAACATTGTAATATTTTAGACAGATTGTGTAAAACAAAAAAAACCAATGATATCATTTCAAACTTCTATAAATTAAAATAGTTAAAAATAACAACATTCATAAAAATACTAAACTTGAATCCTACATTAAAAGAAGTTTTCAATACATAACCATATTCTTTTTAATACATTAATCAGAAGATGATATCCATTTCGCAACTAAAACAACCACTATGCAACAAAGGGCAATTACTATTCTCCTATTTTGAGCACCATTTGCTTCAACCATATTCCTTAGCACTGAAAATTTTCCATTGACTTTTTCAAAACTCAAACTCAACACATTTGATTCCATCTTTACATTTACAACTTTCAACTATAAATCCAAAATGTCTGACGTATGGATTGCAACTAATGCAATCAAATCCTCGTTATCATCCACTTCATTAACGTTGTCACACCACCTAAAATAGTCACAATACCTAATGTGACCATCAAATCTTTCACAACCATAAAACTTTCTACCACGGTTCTTAGCAGTTC
This sequence comes from Spatholobus suberectus, assembly GCA_004329165.1. Taxonomy (NCBI): domain Eukaryota; kingdom Viridiplantae; phylum Streptophyta; class Magnoliopsida; order Fabales; family Fabaceae; genus Spatholobus; species Spatholobus suberectus. The sequence continues at coordinate 34,451,850 of CM014729.1, read as the reverse complement.
TTAATGTTTGAAGTTTGCAATGAACAATGTAGAAGCAAAAATGATCAACCCTATTGGATTGTGATAAGGTCCATGTTGCTAGAACCTAAAGAAGAATTATCCATAACTGAAATTTAATAAAGTAAGATAATTAACACAATTTCAAATAAAGAAACAAACAAAAATCAAAAGTAAACAATGGTATCCACATCACCAATCAACATGGGGCAAGCATAGCTCAAATAATATCAACTTAATAACTACACCTATCTCTTGCTCTCTACATATTCAAACAAAATAAGTTCAAGTTAAATGTGAGCGCAAACTAAACCATGCCAATTAATAGCTAAATAACATGAAGAAAGGTCCAAATGACTTGTAAATATAACAAATTTGATACAACATACAATTTGAAGAGGGGTTCTCATTTGGTACAAGAAGACAATTCAATAGGAAGTCTGTTGTGATAGCCCAATCACATTAACACTTATTCCAACAATTTATTAGATTTATTTTAATTAAATTGAGAGAGATTTGTTTTCAATTTTAATTACGAAAAAAATATTTTTTGATGTAATTCTAGAATTATATATGTTCAAGGTAGATGTAAGCATCATACATTCCAACGATAAACATATATCACTGTTATCAATATGATTGCTTTAAATCTCGTTATAGAATAAATACATGACCACATAAATAACTACCCTTCAAAAAGGATCTAAGTTAAAGCAGTGACTATACACAGTCCTACCCTTATCTTAGAACAGATCATAAAGTGTATACTACAGTTACAATAATTATTCTATGACGTCACCTTCCTTTGAATTCTTCCCAGTCTCAGCACTTTAACGTCAACATCCTCTATCTTCATAATATGTTTCGAACACATATACAGAGCAAAAGAAACAAAGCACAGGAGTGAGAATATATATAACCTCAAATCATTTTCACAAAAGATTTGTAGGACTAACCTACAACCTAAATAGCAAACAAATTATTAGCAAACAAATGTAATGGAGGACTTAGAGTCTGACCTAAGTTATCACGAAACAACCCAGACTTTCATAACTTGTATAGATCCATACCCCAACTAATAATTATCACCAATCATCATCCATCTTGGGAAGTGATTGGGAGCTCGTATCCCCCTCATCATTGTACCAACATCATCATCATCATTTTTCTTGAGAAACGAGTGTGTAGCTCCTTAGGGGGTATACTCTACACCAATCCTAGTAATGCTGAGCAGGTGTTAGGGTTATCAAGTCAGTTACGTGATTGTCCCAACATCCAGAGAGCTAACCTGACCATAGGACTTTCACAACTTGATACTAGTACCCTCTAGACCTTATCAGGGTCCCTGCCATCATCCCACAGTGTACCAAACTTACAACTTCTCAATTCCATAGGCACACATGCTTTCATAGCATGGTCCTCAATTCAACGACTCATCATAAGCATACATGACATCAATGCATGGTCCTTATTCATTAACTCAATTAATAACATCAATGCATGATGGATACTAAGTTATAGTACTATTTCTTCAAATCATTCGATAGAATTTAAATTGTCACTGACAATTAATAATTTTATAGAGTGACACTTATTCTCTGTTACCCAAATTAATATTATAAATTCAAAACAATTATTTAACTATAGATTCATAAAAGCATTATGTTAATAAGACTATTATGCTTTTAAAGGGTATTTTAGAATACCTACGGAAAACTTTAAGTTTTATTTGATAAGTAAATATTAATACTCAATAAATATATTTTCTAAAAAAAAACAAAATAAAAATATATTGATACCAATCTTTTCTTACTTAATTAATAATTCAATACTTCAATTATTTTTTGAAACTAATTTTATTCCTTTATTTAAGAAACTGAAATATATATATATATATATATATATATATATATTCTTATTTTTTATAGAACTATTTTTAATTAGAAAAATAATTTTTTTATATTTTGAAACCGATTTATTATACCCTTTTCTTTTCTTACAAAAAAACGTGTACATTATCACAATCAGCTTTTAAAAATTTTGCTTAATTACTAGCATAAGTTGCAGCAAATAATATCTTTTTATCTAATTTAGATTGTAATCTTTTAAATACCTTTATATAGATAATTTCTTCCTTATTTGATTTTATTAATTAATTTATTTTTTTATCCTTTCTTCACGTTAGAAAAAATATCATAGATTTACTTGTATTTTAATAACTATATATTTTGCAACAAGTAATATTACTAGTATAATGATATCCGAATACTATAATAGTATTCTATAACAAAAGTTTTAATCTTTTTCATTTGCTATTTACTTTAAATTTATCATAAATTCATTTTTATAATCAATATTACAAAAATATTTTTTTTCCTATTTTACTAAATCTGGCCATGAGCCATATCAACAAAATAAACTAGTTTTTAATAATAATTGAGTCAAATCAGTTTTCAGTTAATATTAGTAAAAATAAATTTCAAAATATATAATATGGATAAAAACAGTAGAAATGATTCAGATATAAAAATCATAGTTTTACCCGAATAACAAGTTTTGACCGTAGAAATCAAGCTTTTAACCAATTAAAATTACAAATCAACAATTTTAACCGATTGGATTAACATAATAATCAATAATAAATTAAACATCAACCAATAACACCAACAAACAACATATAAATCCATAATAATTACATATTAACACAAAAAAGTAAATAAATTAAATAGAAGATACAATAAATCTGAGATTTGGAGGAACAATATCAATCCCACAAATTTTTGATCAAATAATAATAAAGAGGTTAATTCCCACTCCCCCCATACCTTAATAGATGCTTTGATGGAAGAGAGGAGAAAGTTGGAGAGGACAACTTGATCCACAACTCCAAGATAGACTACCTTTGAATTTTGTATAATTACTAAGTGAGTGTTTAGTGTGTTTAAGTGAGAGAAAAAAAATGAAAATGAGAGAAAGAGGAGAAGAACAGCAGCTCTGCAGTGAGGGAGAAAGATAGAAGATGAATGCAGTAAAAAAATAAGATTAAGTATTAGTTTTATATCATGTGTAAAAATCTAAGTTGGGTATTTAATTTTAATGAACAAGGATTGATATTATCTATTTAAAACTTCTAGACAGCCACCTTCTCAAAACTGGCGTGAATTGCTAGCAGTATTATCCTATATTATATATAGATAGATAGAAAGATAGATAGATATATAGTACATAGATAGATAGATATTAGGTAGAGAAGAAATTAATTAATAGTTAATTGTATTAATTAAATTTAGGCTTTATAACAATGGTTTTGGGCTTCCATAAATCTGCAACATCCAAGCCTAGTACAAAAACAGATTTTTATAATAATTTTTTATAAAATTTTATTATATAATTATTTTATGTAAAAATGCTAAATAGTTGTTTAATAAATCATTTTTACACAAATAATTGTCATTTTCAAAAAAAATTAAAATTTTTATCATCAAATAAAATTTTTCTTATAAAATAGACATATTATAATTTTTCAAAATTTTTCTAAGCCAAAATGTCTTTGGTTGGCCTTCTATAGTCAACTAAAGGCATTTTGGTCATTTCAAACAAATTATTTCAATTAATTTCTAGAAAATTTCTCAAATTATATTTAATTATTCTTAGCATTTTTTAAGTTAGAAATGGATTTTAAAATTTTTTTATCTATTGTTATTAATTTATCTCATTGTACACGTTTTACTAGTTTTTTTAGGGACGTAACGGGTATTTTATAACTTTTCAGGCTTCGATTTAGAAAAATCATTAAAAATCTATGCGTTGTCAAAATATTTGAATTTTTACCCAGATGCTTAAAACAATTATTGAATAGAAAAATGATAAGTAGAAATAAGGATGTTACATATGTTATAAGAATGCTCATTTGTAGATGAACAAAGGGAATAGCGTTACAATCTTTCAATTTGTTGCGGACAGAGAACATTCTATTTCTGAAGTAGCCTACCTATGAACGCGTACGCATTTTATTCTTTTTTATTCAATTCCTGAGTTTTCCTTATCCATTGTTTTTCTATTAGTGACTGGTTTCCATCAACATTGAAACAGATAACTTAAACTTAAACAAATAAAAATAAAAAATAAAAAGGAATACCAACACAAATTCAATTAAAAGCTCATCAAACCCAAAAAGTAAGACTAAACCAAATAAAAAAATTTAACCATATCAAATAAAATAACACCACACCACTTTATACTTTCACTAAACCAAGAAGGGATGAAAATAGGTGATTAAAAGAAAAGAACAAAAATAAAAATAAAATCACAAGAGAAAGCAAAAGGCATAACCATTCAGACTTGCATTTCTAAAAACTATTTAAAAGCCTTCTAAACATCTACATTTGTTAATCAATCATAACATTCTAATAATGTAACTTCATGAGCATAAGTAAAATACATTGCAATAACACAGAATTAATGCCTTACACAATAAATTAGCACGTAATCCCTAATTATCAACCATTACTTCTATACAAAACAGACAACATTTCTCTTAACCTTCCCTTAGGAAAAACACATACTCTTTCCCTCCAACAAAAACAAAATTGACAAATGAGAGTTTTCTACTAAATAAGGACATAAAGGACAGGTAAAAAAAGGGATAGAAATGACAACTTTGAAATAAGAATGACTCACTGACAAAGCACTTTCAAAATACTCAACTCAAAGCACATATAATAGTGATTATACATAGCTAAATTCATAAAACGAATCAAAGCATTCTCCTAAAAATCAATCTTCTTAAACAACTAAAATTAGGGTTTACGATTCTATCAAGAGGAAACAAACAATGCACCTATATTATATTTTGTAGACGGAAGAAAAAAAAAATGCCCCCCTATTGCACATAAAAACACAAATGTGAGGTAAATCATTAGGTAGAAGAACAACACAACAAATAAAATAGTAAACGAAAAACGAAAATACAATAGAGGCAAGCTTAGTGACAATAAAGCACTTCCCGACTTCGATTGTCACTTGTGAGAATATAGGGAAACAAATTTCGTATCGGGATTTAGGGATTAAGGAATTGGTTCACAATTTTCATTTCAAGATTTTGAGATTAATGAATGAGAAACGAATATAGTGAGAACGAACATGCAATTGAGACAATCCCAACAAGAGTAAAGCACTTCAAATCATCTGCACCCAACTCCAATTGTCACTCAGAAAGAGAAGCAGTGAGAGCAAATAGTGGTTTCGGGAATTAGGGATTAGAAAACCCTAAACCTTTGCTGACAAAAAAAATCCAAATGCGAGGCTTAGTGATACGCAGATGGATAAATGCGAGACTTAAGAATAAATGCGGGACTCAATTATAACCACATGTAGTAGCAATACAAATGGGAAATTCAATCAACCAACTCCGATTTTCACTCAGACAAAGTAGCAGCGACAGCAAATAGTGGTTTCAATAATTAGGGATTAGAAAGGAAAGGGAAGGGCGTTTTCAACAATAAAAGATAAAGGGAAATAAATAAAATATAAAAAATTTAAAAATTGCAGAAAAATCCTAGGGCTTCTTCGCAATATTGTTAAATAGGGGTCAATCGATGAGGTGGCAAGCACATCCATTTGTCAGTCAGCTTTTGATCATTGGATGGGAGGGCTCCTAAACATGTTCAATGGAACATGCACCGAAGGAAAAACCTACCCGCAATAGCAGGATTAGATAGCAGTTTCTGACACCAAGAAAGACGTAGCTTTATAAATTTTTCAAAATATTATACAAGAATTTTAGAATTTAAATAAAATTTAAAAATAAAAAATAGATATTTTTATAATTAATAGTAAATATTATATTTTATTAGATAAGAATAAATTAAAAGTAAGACTTAAAATTGAAAAATAAGTTATAGAAATAAATAATTTTAATGAAAATATATTATTGTAGTTGATATGATGTGTCAAAATTTAAATTTTTAAAAATAAATTTAATTCTACGTTAGTTAAGATTATAATAATTTTAAAATACTCTTAACCTAGAAAAAGATACTTTCAATTTTTGGTAACTAAGTTATTGGTCAGAAATACCTACCGTCTTTGTCGATGACTAATCTGCATTCCTCCAATCACCTTTTTTTTTCATCCACAAAATTCGAACCCGAAATCTTACATAAGGGATCCGAGCACAGTTTCACTCAAACTAATGACATGTTGGTCTAAAACCAAAATATTGACAGTAGTATTGTATGTGCCAAGATTTGAACCTGTGCCTCTATTAAAGGTCCTCATAAAAGAGACTTTCAATTTCGTATAGTGTATAAAGATTCAATTTTTAAAATTTATATTAAATTGAAATTGAAATTAAAGAATTTGAAATTAAGAAATAAAAATTACAAGTAAAAAAATAAAATGAGATACCTAATATAAAAAAATTTTATCCCAAAAAAAATGAAAAAAGTCATAGAACTTAATACAAAAGAAAATACACTCTTATTTAAAAATAAAATTTAAGTTTATAATATAAAAGTCAACAAATAAAAAAAAAATTCTTTCGTGTTCATATATAATGTAAAATATACCTCAAATTATAAAAATTGGACTCTTGGAGGAACAAAGATGATACAATTACTACACTTTCATATTTTTGTAAAATAATATAGTTTGAACTACATCAACAATAAAAATCTCTAAATAGCCATACCCCACAAAATCTTCTCTTTATATAAATTAGAGTGTTTTTAAAAGTTGTTATTTAATAAGAGTGTTTTTAAGAAATTTTTTTAACTCTTTATCTCTTCCAATCTATTTTTTTATCTTTATTTTTAATTAAATTGAATTTCAATATTTTTAAAAGAAATTATCAATAGTTAAAAATAATTTTATATTACAATATAAGTGGTTTATCATAAATTTAAAATATAATTATATGTTCGAAAATATTTATTATGAATTTTAATTATAATATAATTTATATATTCAAAAGTATTTATTTATTATAAATTTTAGTTATATAATAAACATTTATCTTGTGCATTACAATATAATTTGATCAAAGGATTATATGCCCTTAAGAAAGGAAGAGGAAGTAGATCCTCCATAAAAAAAGATGGAAGAAAACGGAAAAGGATCACCTAAATTAACCAAGTAACCATTTACCTTCCAGTATTACATGTAAAACTCTGTTTTCCCTCTCAAATTATAGAAAAATTATATAGTTCAGGCCAAGTAATTCGCATAGCAAGCATAAACATAACGTACAATTATGTACAAAAAAAAATAAAACATAATGTAAATTTGAACAAGTCACAATTGAAATCATGCAAGCAAGCTCTTTCCAGAGTCTCATATGAGAGGAAAGGGAGCAAAAGTGAGCCCGGATTCCCCGCCGGCAACACCTTGAAAGGGGATTCAGCTTTCGCAGATGCCGGCAAGTCATCCTTGGCTCAAATCGTACTCTCTCTACCTCTTCATGCAAGACATTTGAGCATACAACATTCAACTTCACCCACACTCTTCTAATCTCACATTTCAAATTCTATGCTATTCTGCATTATTGTCACCTATGTATTTATAAGCAGAGAAGGTCAAAGGCTGAAATTCCTACCCATGAACATTTCCATGTTGTTCCTTATCCAAAACTGTTTTTGGTGTCTGGAATCATTATTCATCTTGCTACTTGTAGCTTTAAGAATTAATCAGCAAGGAACAAGCACAAGTTGACTTTAGCCCATTTTCTTCCCAAAACTGTTTGTTGATTGATTCATTAGTACTGTTGTTGTGGGAATAGAATAATATAAGGAAGTGCAATCATAGACTAGTAGTGGTTAGAAGTTACCCATGTTTCTGTTATGGCATTGTCATTGAGAATTTGTTCTCATTTCCCAGAAAATTTGTCGATCAAGAGTATTCTGATAAGATTTTGACTTAATTGGGTTCCAAAGCAACAATGCCATAGAGGCTAATTAACATTTGTAATTTGTTTCTAAATATCTTGTGTGTAGGTGTCATTCTCGGTGCACTGTATCAGTCTGAAGTTATATGCAGATTCTTGACTTTACCCTCTATTTTTATCTTTATGCCTTAACAAAAAAATTTACTTTTCCTGCTGTAAACAGTGTTGCTGACTTGCTGGGTTCCTGGTCCAATAGGAAAATTTTGAATCACCCGGACTCGGGTGATAAGATATATTATGGATTTTCCGTGCGTCTGAGGAATACGGTTGGATCCTTTTACGTACCCTTTTGGTGTTTAACCTTTGTCAATCGGATTGTCGTTGTGCTCGTATAACAGGGTTTGCATTTCCAAGCTTTTTCGGAAAATAAAAAGGTTTTTGTATGAGTGCAGTTAGTGTAAATTTTTTACACTGTTAATTAATTAGAAATTATTTTTGATATGATTTTTAAGATAATTATTATTAAAGACAAAGTCAACAAACTCATTGTATACAATAATTTGTAATTAAATGACAATATAAAAAAATTTCTATATCGATATATATACTATTTTCTTGTTGTGTATTTAACTCAAACAATATTTTGTATTGACAGGATTAGACACCATTTGATGAAAACAATTGTGCTTCATTTAGTTTCACCAAGCTATGAATGTTTACGAGTTGGATTAGTTGGGTTAGGGTAAAATTAAATACAAACAGTTTACATTTAATTGGATTGGATTGGTTCAGATTTTGAAAAAAAAAAAAAGAAAGGTCAATCTGTAATGACCCAACTGTCACTACATAATAACCCTACTAATCATACTCTTATTTTCATACAAGGTAAATAAAAGCATAACATATATATATACATCATTGAGAGATTCATCCACATCTCACTCTGCCATACCATTACTTTCTTTACAACTGTCAACAGAAAACAGTAAAGGGAATAACACCAAGCCATAACATATACAATAATTAACTATACATCATCGGGGGAGAGGGATACAAAAACTCACTCCCTATAGCTGGTCACGCTATACAACCCCATATAAAGGAAAGAGAAGCCAGAACATAACATAAGAAATAAAGGCTTGGCTCCTTAAGCCAAACAACTCCAGCTTGCGGCTCCATCCTCAACTCTTATACTCCAGATCCACAGAAGCATCGCCATCTGCTCCCATGCCATAAGACGTGATCATCACGATCATACCAGCGCAACAACAATAACAAGATATACAACATCAACAAAACAAGGCAAAGGTAAGCTTACAAAACAACAACATAACATGATTTCTGAAAACTATCAACAATCCTCAACATTCATACTTATACATACATACACATTTAACATTCTTTCACATGGCAACGAGTTCTCAGTCCAGAACTCCATACCACAACCTATCCACCACAACTATGTCAATACATGATGACATGATTCTCGAGAGATTCACAACACCTTGGGCGATCAGCCAAGTCTCACCCCCTACCATGGCCTATTCAAGCACCATTCAAGGATTGCCAAAACTCTAATTCGCAGATAAGCTTAGTAGTGTGTCAAGATAAGTGTATATGGATGGTGGCTCATCGCGACACAAGGCCTGCACGCCTTAGCCCTCTACGGAATCACCCATCCACTCATCCCTATAGGCCCATCTTTAAGACCCCACATCTTATCCAAGCACTAGGTTGGAGGCCCGTTTGAGCTACAACTCCTGTCAACCATCCAACTTATATGCCTGCCCGCACAACGACATAAGGCCCATCACAACCTAAGCCAACAACATATGCATGAAATGCATGTATCACAACACCACAACCACTCAATAACAACCAAACAACACACACACACACACACACACACACACACACACACACACACACACACACACACACACACATATATATATATATATATATATATATTTTATTTTTATTTTTTATTTTTTTTCTGTGTAGCAACATAACACCACATGGGCCCGACCGACACCACACTTGGTCCACAATCACTACCAACCTCAAGCATAGTCAACATGTAAGACCTTATCCAAGTAACACATACCTCGTGAGAAATCTCACATTACAACTCATACACAACCAGTGGAGGTTCTATCCAAGCAACCTGCCACTCAGGACCCCATCCAAGCAACCAACATCCAATGGGTGAAACCCAAACAACAACACTTACGACAAGTGGAGATCCTATCCAAGTAACCTATCACTCCTCTCACATTCTCAGCCTTAGACTCACACTAGGAGTCCTTCCCAACCATGTCTCACGCAACTACAGTTTCATCATTGATCAACAACAAAACACTGCATTTGCTCAATGACCTACCTGCTCGCTCAACGAAGACCTTTTTTTACAGAGGACCAACTTCCCTTACGAAGGCTTTTCGCTAAGCGAATCAGGGTCACTCGCTTAGTGACAACTAGAGCCGCTCAGCAAATCCGTTCTAGGGACTTTCTCCAAGTTTTTATCGACCATATTTCGCTCAGTGAGTCACCTACTCGCTCAACGAATAGCCATTCTAAAGAACAGCTAGAAACTACACACACACTCCTTGCCTAGCAAACATGTTGTTTGCTCAATGAATCAATTGCAACAGAGAGCACCAATCTCCAGGGCTCCCAATTCGCTCAGCCAATCGCTCCTAGGGATTTTGGAACATCCACACTCGCTCAAGGAACTCTTATATGGAAAATCTCCAGATTTCTATAAACACTTGCTCAGCGAATCCCTCTTACACTACAACCATTCCTACCACTCAAGAACACTCGCTCATGACACGGTGGATCGCTCAGAGAATCCTCAACCCGATACTCTCACTTCAACCTCAAGGGTACTCTTGTTCAGCGAGGCCCTAAGTCGCTTAGTGACTATCAAAAGACAGAACCAGAAACTCTCTTCAAAAAATCCCAAAAATCCAAACTTTTCACTCATCTATACCTCAAATCTATCCCACAAAGGTCTAATATGACCATATAATAGCACACAATCACATACTAAATGTAACACCCATTTAATTTTAAATATAATTCATATTAATTTAGTTATTAAGTTTAAGTAAATAAAAATGTGTGTAAAATTTTTCCAGTTTTAAAAGAAATTCCAAACTTAACAGAATTTGGAAATGGTAATAAAATATGAAAGATATATACATATATTTCATAAAACTGTACATCATGGTTTGAGTAATACATAACAATCAGAAAACAAAAGTACATCGAAATACATATACTACCTAGCCCACTATATACATCAAAAGAGATCCTATACAGAGCAGTATTTATCTACCCTATCCCTTATACAAAAAGAAAATACTATAGGTCTTCAAGTCCTCCCCCGTTGAGATGTTCTCTATCTCATACTCAGTATCACAGAGTGTTAATGTCGTCTTCAATAATCACGACCAATCATACATAAAAGAAAATAATGGAGTGAGGTGTTTTGTTCTAAAATCACTTTTACATGTGTGGTAGGAAATCTACCATAAAACAAAGATAAAACACAACTAACAACACAAGAGATCTTAAGGTTCATTCTAAGTTGTATCCGACTACCCTTGACTAGGTATGGATCCATACTTCCCATTAGTGGGTAATAGTTCTCAACAGAACTTGGGAAGTGACTGGGAGTACATATACCTCTCTCAACACCATCACATGGTACAGTTCTCATCATCATTGAGGAACAAAATAACAATTTAGGATATCCATTTATAGAGGTATACTCTCAAACCAATCCTGGAATGTTGAGTAGTTATCGGGGTTATCGAGTTTGGTCAGGCGAATATCTCAGCTCAAGGGCGCTACCCTGGCTATTGGGACCTTCACCACTCGATGCCTACCCCCAAGACCTCCGCAAGTGGGTCCCTCCTTTCATTCCTCAGCGTACCAAACTGTGGCTTCCCTAGCAAGGTGTCATACTACTGCATGTCACTTGCTTTACATTACTCACTAAACTATCAATTCCTAATTTTTCAAGCAGAGGTTTCCTTAGTCTCATTTAATTTGAGCACCAGTATAATCAACATTTCTGCCTTATTTTGCAGAAATTGCACTATACCAAAATTTTAATAGAATAACGATATAACAATTATAATATAATTACTAAAATTTTGGTAGAATAACAACTAAATAAATGCATTTTGATTTTCTAAATTTGAGCAGAGTAACAGCTTAGTAAATGTATTTTTATTTTCTAAAATTGAACAAAGTAACAACTTAGCAAGTAAAATTTAATAATTTAAATTTGAGCAAAGTAACAATTTAATAATCATGATTTAATAATTTAAATTTGGGCAGAGTAACAACTTAGTAAAAATTAAATTTTAACTTTAAACAATAATAACAATATTAAAATTTAAGCCTAAACGGGTTTAGGGGAAAACCCTTCCTATCAACATGCAAAGTGAAAGTAATTTAGAACCAACCCCACTCCCCCCATTACCTCTAAGATAGTTGATGAAGAGGACGGAATTGTTGGTGCAAAGCTTTTAGGAGGAGAAATTCTACTAGTTGAAAACTAGCAAAATTTTAACATAAAAACTAGATAAAAAAATATTTTAGAGAGAGAAAACTTTAGAAAGAGAAGCTCTCTAGCTTGGGAGAGGAAAGGATGAGTGAAAATCTTAAAACTTTGAGGCCTATTTATAGAAGAAGGAGGGGGGTTAGGTGTCCAAAGATTTACATCATCCTTTATGTCACTATTATGTCATAAATCCAATTTTTATTTATTTTTAATCCAATTTAGGGACACATATCTCAAATAGGTGGTGAATCACCTATTTTAGGGTTGGGGACGTGCTCCACCAGCTGTCCCAAGCCTCCATGTGTCAAATTTTATCTATAGGTGAATTAATCGGTACCGACAAAAACGCCTAAATTTGAAAAATTAACTTTTAATATCAAAATAATGTATTTTAATGAAAAAAAGGACAAATACATTAATTTTCATCAAAAATAAATTTATAATAATAAATTCTAATTTTTATTAATTTATTTCAAATTATATGTATTTATTTTGTATTTTTAAGCTAGAAAATTCATAGAAAATCCATTTTAATTCAATAAATACCAAAATTTTTATCAAAATTATAAAATTAAATATTTTACCCATAATTAAACTAAAATTACCATTTTCACCCTTTTTGAATGTCAAACCAGTACTGACTGGCTTATTAGACACGTAGGGGCATTTTGGTCATTTTACACAGAAATTCCAGAAAATTCCCAAAAATTTCCAAAATTATATTTTAATATATATGACATAATTCCAAGCTCAAATTGACATTTTAATGCCAATTGAATCTTTTCCTCATGTCAGTTCTTAATGTTGAGAAATAGGGACAAAATTATCATTTTCTAATTTCTCCGAGCTCCAGCTCGGAAAAATTATTAAAAATCACAATTAAATAGCTCTTGAAATTTTTAGCAAAATGGTGGGAGTCAGAATTTCAAAATTCCTTTCCGGTTTTTCAGAATTGTATTGCCAAATATATATAAAAAACAGTGGAAGAATTGAAATAGGATTATTATATTTTTCACTACTTTTCTCTCAAAATAAAGTTTTTATAATGATAGATACTTAATATAAATTTTTTAAAGTATTTTGAGGTCAAAAAGTCTCCGGTTGGTTCCCACAGTCAATCAGGGGTATTTTTGTTATTTTACAAAAATTATCTCAATAAATTCTAGAAAAATTTCTAAAATTATTATTAATTGTTCTAAATACATTGATGACTTAAAAAAAATTTTTAAACATACGGAATAATTTAATATATAAAAGTAGGGGTGTTACACTAAACACATACAACAATCCATACGGCATTCCAATAGAATCAACCACAGGAATTAAGGAAAACTCGTTTTCAACATATTACCATAACACTCATCCGGATCATGTGTTCCAACACAAACCACAGCAGCATACATACACTATCAAGTTCATACAATGTATTTTCAACAAAAGTAAGCTTCCCTAACCCCTAGGAGTTCCAAATCTGAAATTTTGGGGAAGGAAGAGAATGGGAGAAAATGAACTCTTGAGCCAAATCTTTGAGAAATCTACTCTTCTCTGCACACTGACAAGGAATAAAGGCTTGAATCTCTTCTACACTCTTGGTGGGTCTTAGTGAGATGGAGAGAATGAAAGAGTTTTAAGAGTGGGAGAGATGAGGGAAATGAGAGAATAAGGGGAAAAAGGTCTCTAGGCCTTAAAATCCTCCCCGAGCCTCATGTAGGCTTTGAGTCCACTAAGCCCTATAGTCCATCTAATCACTCTCCATTACTCATAACTGTCCTAACTCAATTGTATAGCTCTCAAAACCTATATAACTACCAACAACATACCCATTTTGGCTCAAGAACAACATTTTTCCCAATTCCCTAAAATTAGATAGGAATTCCAAAACAACCAATACAAAACAACACTCACACAACAACAACTCATTTATCTGTTTTAATTACCAACATTATATATTATATTTTCACTTTTAGTTATTAAACCACTAAATCATACATTAAAAAAACCACGGTGTTACACAATCTAAACCGAACCATTGCGATTATGGTTAGGTTGGTTTGGTTTAGATCATCGAGTTATGAAAAAAAGGCTTAATTACACTTTTTGTCCTCCAAAGTTTCATAATCTTGCAAATTTTGCCTCCAAATAATTTCTTTCACAAATATTGCCCTCAAATTTATAAAATGTAGCGAATTTTGCCTCCACATAAAAAACTACCACAATTAAAACAATTTTGTAGCAAATTTTCTTTTAAACCATCACAATTTTATGTTGAGTCAAAATTCGCGATATTTTTTAAATTAGAGGTAAAATTAGTAAAAAAAAAAATTATTTAGGAGTAAAATTCACAAGATTGTAAAACTTTAGGAAAAAAATAGATTATTATATTTTTTTTCAATTTTTATCTCTAATTATTGACTATTTTATATAAATTTCAATTTTATATTAGGGCAATGTAAAAATATTTATTTGATCTTCAATGATTAAATATTTATTTTATTTAATATTTAATTTTTTATAGTTGTCGCTTTATATATCTCATTAATTTCTTTACTTAAATATGATAAAAAAAATTACATAATAAATACAACCAAATTAAGCATTTGCTAACACTAGATAAAATTATAAGAAGATCAAAATAAATAAAGAAGAAAAAAAGATAAAAATAGAAGAAAAATTTAAGTACCAAAGTCTAAAATGTATTAACCTAAAATCAAAAAAATAATTAATTGAGCCATTAGTTGATTTGGGTTAAAATAAATAAATTCAATAACAGAACCGATTATTTGATTCAAATTTAAAATAAAAAGAATTAATTAACTTATCCAACTCAAACCAATTCAATTGATTTGTTTGAACTGTGAAATTCTTCTGATTAATTCAATCTGGTGAACACCGTAGACAAAACATAAGAGGACTGCCCTTTTAGGCTTTTAGCTGCACAATAAAAAAGAAACCTTAAATTATAAAACTAAATATGGATCCGCGTATTACATGGTAAATAAGTGAAATATTTAACCTTTGTTTAACTAAAAGTATGTTATAAAAGAATTTATGAGACGGTAGACCTTTTCCTTTTGTGTGTGAATCCCGTGGCATGTATATATTAATTTATGATGTTTCTGATAGACTTTACCTTTTTTGTAGATGAATTAGAGTATATCTTTTACTTTTATTAATTTAATTTCTTTTGCTTATCAAAAGTAAAAGAAAATATATGTGTGTTAGTTTTAAATGTAACGTTTTTAGTTTAGACGATATTAGTTTATTACAACAACTTTTCGACAAATTCTTAATTATGGATCTTATATCTTATAAAGATTAAAAATTGAACAGACAATAATTCTTAATATTAAACTACAATTTGAAGAATTTAATTAAAAATTACTAATAATGTAAATTTTTTTTACTTGTATTATTCAATCACAAATGACATGTATAGGAAGTTTGTTAAATTAATAAATTATATAATAATTAGTTTAAAAGTCATGTTTAAAATAACTTTTAATTAGTTGAGAATATAAAAATTATTACACTAATAAAACATAAAAAATAAACTTTATTTTGAATGTTTTACATAATAATCCTATTTAGGTGAACTTCTACAATACTTACCTATTAATGTGTCATTTTTCGTTAGAAATACATATTGAAAACTGAAATGCAAACATGCCACTAGGACAAAAACACGTCATCTTCTGGTACGTGCATTAAGTATTTGCGGAAGAAACACACTTGTTCTCCTCCTTCTTTGACATTACATAACTATGAAATGAATGAACATGATACTTTTTTAAAACTATATGTGCTTTAAAATACAGTAGGTTGTTTGGATGTGATAAAGGTTTGAGACAAAGAGAATAAATGGAATTTTTTTTTTTGGAAAGATTAGGAGAAAATGTTAAATTTTTACTACATATTTTCAACAGACACTATTTTGATAAATAACAAAGAATTTAATGACAAACATAATTTTACGAGAAACTATATTGTTGAATGACAAAGAATTGAATAATCAAAAATCTTGGAGAGTCGGTTAAATGTGACTCAAAGGACTTGAAAAGTCATGAGAATTGCTTACATGGTATAAAATATGCGTGGTAGACAATAGGGGGGGGGGGGGGGGGGGGCGGGGGGGTGTGAGTAAGGAACATGTTGGGATGGGTTTATTTTTGTCCACCTCAAAGTTTGATTGAGTCATTTATTTAAATTTGAAATTAACCTGATCAAGATCATAATATATAAGACAAAACTAGATCAACCAAACTTTTTAACATAATATATAATCTTAACATTATGTATAGTTAAATTTAGAATAAAAGAAGTATAAAACTTAAATTAAAGTATATTTTATAATATATATTTTATACTAAATAATATCATTATAGATATAATATTATGCTATATAAAATATTATTTATTAAATAAAAACTGTTATTATTAATACACAATTGTTCAAAAAACTTATATTTTTCAAGAGAATATAAGACACCAAAATGGATCGGGACGTCCCAAAACATAGCTCGAACCCATCTTCAAAATGCATTGAGTGCATAATTTCAAAATCTAAACCTATCAAAATCAACCTCAAAAAGGTCTGAGTTAGCGAGATGGGTTGGGTAATGCTCACCCCTAATAGACGAGGCAACTTCATAGTATACACTTCAAGTTTAATATTTTAGTAGAGGGAGTCATAAACTTATAGAAGCATTCCTATAAAAGAAGGGGGCGCTTTCTTAGTAGTTAAGAAGTCTTTCCATTACAAGAAAATTTGTCACTAGTGTTGATCAAAAGTTGATGCTAAATATGCCTTTAGTGTCAACCTCTTGGCCAACGCAATATTTGTCAAAGCTAAATTTTAAGGACACAACTTCATGGTGACCAACACTACATAGTGTCGGTTAGGTTGATGCTGAAATGAAAGTTGTGACTAATTAAGAAAAGGTCAACAGTATTGTCAACGTCGGCTTGGCTGACTATAGCTTTATAATTTTTTAAAATATATATTTTTTATTTATTACTAATATGTTACAAAACCTAGATATATAAATTAAGATTATAAAAACTTAACAAAGACATAATATGAATAATAATATAGAAATAAATAAAAATAATTGTCATATACAATCATTCTCATCAGTGTAATATGATAGTCAAAGTACATTAGAAAAAATATATATATAAAATAGAACAAAATTATTTTTAGTCAGGCCTAATCATCATTTTGCTCTGCTCAACGGTCATAACCTTCTACTTAATAGCCTCAACCTTCTTTGAAGCAGTCAAAGCCCTTTCCTTAGTAGTTGCTACCATCTACTCAACTCTAACATCCCTCTCATTGATGCACCACTACTCAATGAAGGAGCTCAAGACTCCCGAGTAAGCCACAACGCACCATGACGAAAGTGCGAAAACAAATCTACAATGTCGTAAACCTAACCTGAGCTCTCGCCACCAACAACCTTTTGCCAAATGCTAACTTTGGCTGACCTAATAACCTCTTATGTCACACCAACGAAGGCCTCATCAATTTGCATATGTGTCTAACTAAGAAGTTGTTGAATTATATTCAATCTAATTAAAAATATATAAACTAGTAAGAAATTTATTTTGTTTGACAACCAAGTTGTATAAAAATAATGTATATGATTGACAATTTACATATGTCCTCCAAGTGCGATCATTAACCCAACTTTAGACCTTTTCTTGTGGATGGCCAAGAAAAGCTCATCAGAGTCCATAGATTGCCCAAGTCCTGTAGTCTTGCAAAAAAAGCAACAAATGTTTCGTCTAAAAATATGACGCATTCAAAAGATAATAAACTAAATAAAACATGTGTATGTGAGTGAATACAAACCAGGTCCAATGTCAGTTCAAGAAGAGACCTGTGACCTATAGTGTGGACTGCTTCGTCTTTGGTCGAAGCTCAATTGGCCTTCTTTTGGGGTTAGTATCCTCCAAAAAGCCTTGTTATCCCAATAAGCAACAAGACTAGTCCAAGCATTGTCTCCCCATCCAAATAGACTTTTTTAACCCTTCATCGCTATGGTGAGAATATCTATAAGACATTTTGAGCAATGTTGTTTAAACATTTTATGGATGGTCTGCTCATGATAAGGATCCTATGACTTGACATTACTTTCTCCTTATTAGAGATTTTGTCATTCACATTCAATAATTAGACATATTTGTTGTTTGATATTATTAATATGGTCATGGAGATTTCCTCCCATCTCTATTTTGAGTTGATACAAGTTCATCTTCAAATGTAGACGAATGGTTAGCGACTTGTATGCATAGATGCTATTATGCTTCTCCCACAAGGCTTTCAATATTGTCTCCTTCAACATGTTGTACTTTATTTCAAGAGCAAAAGCTAATCAAATTGTGCTCACCACCTTCTTTTGGATCTTAGTCCATTCTCTTTCATCTATAGTCATTGGCTTTTCTTTTTCCAAAGCTTGATCAAGATCTTGTTGCATTAAAAGGTCATGAATGGTACTCTGCCAAATCATACAATTTATTTTCCCATGCATCAAATAATAAGATTTTAGACTTTAGTATGTTTCCCACCATATCTTTAATACTATTATTGAAAAAAATCGTACATACTAATGGAATCACCCACATGACCAAGGAATCTTAGATAGAACACACACACACACATCACAAAGAGAATAGACAAAAGAGGATAAATGAAGAACACAATAATTGAAAGAACGAGGAACGCACAAGAAGGGGGGCTGAATAGTGTGTTAAAAAAAAACTTTTTAACCAATTTAAAAATGAGTTAAAAAAACAATTAAAATAGGTGTATATATGGATAAGAGAAGAAAAGCACACAAAGGATTATATATTGGTTCACTCAACTTAAGCTACGTCCAGTCCCTTCGTCTTGAAGGTTTTCCATTAACCAACCTTTGGTTACAAGCAAGTATTGTTCTTTGCCTCTTCAGGCTTTACAAAGCTACCTACCCAGATTACTTTACCACCCAAGTATTCTTTAATCACTAAGGCTCTCCAAGCTTTCACAATGTGAAATTGTTGTTAAGACAAATTAATTCACAATGTGAGGGTATGAAAGTTTAAGAGTAGTACATGAATTTTTCTACAAAGAATTTGAAGGTTTTTTAAAGTTGTCCAGTAAACACAAGGTTCGTCTTGGTTCTCTATCTTTTTACTCTTCTGAGTTGATATATATAGCCTTTAGAAGATAGCTGTTGAGATTTCCAGCTTCAGTCTTCAAGAAAGGAATATGTGCGTGTATATCTAATTATGGTAGAGTCAGAAAAGTAACTTTTTTTCTTGTACTAAAATGGAAGGTGCGGTACTGTGTTAAAGAACTGCTTTTCTAAACATTCTTTATTCGATTTGCCAGCTTGATAGGTTGACTTCTTTTTTTTCTATAACACTATGCTTATACACAAACATATATCTAATTTTCATTTAATGCTCAAACATTTGAACGTTAGATCATTCTAAGAGGTAAAACACTAGTCTCAATGTATTTGTGAATACGCAAAGTTAAAGCAAGTTTTTAAAACTTAGTCGCTAAAAAAAAAACTTACACATGGACGATCATCATACTAGAGTCTAATGGATGCTTGCTATAAACTAGTGCATTGGATGCCAGATATTACAAACGTGTTGGACGCTTAAAGAGCTTTTTTACAACAGAAACTTAAAATTTAATAATTTATTGTTATCTTCAAAACTTGAGGGACTAGACGCTTCATATGTCTTTGGTTCCAACAATAATTAATATGGTTCAACATCTCTTGCCTATGTCCATGAAACTGTTTCAAAACTGTTTCACTATTTCAAATATGATTACAAGAATTGTAACTCACCCTAAATGTGTATCATTCTACAATCCTGAGTACCCCTACTCAAGAGTCATAATAAATAATAACATGTACATCCTCACTACAAGAGACTCTCTCACATTAGTGATCACATGCATACACTTACTCTTTTTCTTGCTTTTGGTTGAGATGCTGCATCTTCTTCACATGACCTCTTTATATAGCAAAGGTTCATGGCTCCATTCACGAATGTGACTTAATGGACCTTAATTGTCTCACCTCTCCACCTAATTTCTCATTATTAAAGTGGAGTTCTCCAACAATTAAGATTATGTCACTACCTTTTGAAATGTACCTCTTAAATTTTTACCTACTTGCATTTATTTGAAAATTTGAATTGTTATCTTAACATCAATTAAAATTTTCAACTTACCACCTTATCTAAAAATTTTACTTTCTTCTCAACTTTGCTATCACAACCGTTCTCCCTTCTTAAAACTTGTTCTTCTAATTAAGTAGCAAATGTTTCTCTAATTTTATTTTATTTTTTTGCCCCCACAACACCAAGTCTCTCCTTTTGTAACCTTGAACCTCCACTTTGAAACAACATACTTACACCAACTATTACATTGTTCAACAACTTTTTTTATACAATGTGATTTTTATCAATCAGACCATCACATTATAATTATGCGTTACCTTTGTGTCAAATTTTAGCAAAATTGAACAAGTATAAATATATAATTAAAGAGATCTTATTTTATATATTTAAAAGTATATAGAACATCGATTTTGATGTATATTAATGGAGTATTAAACAATTTTACATTAATATAAGATTTTGCATATATAATCTATATGACAAGAACTTTTAATTCAACGATATATTTTAAGAAAAAATTATCTAATAAAAAGTTATAATAATTAATGTTTACATACACACACAAATACATGGATAATCAATATTTAATTTTTTATAGAAAACTCTCATCACTTTGTATTTTAATTTTGATCATTTACGATAAGATCTAATAATCAATATTTATATCACTTACTTTAAAAAAGACTCTTACACTAGATACTCTCTCTCTCTCTCTCTCTCTCTCTCTCTCTCTATATATATATATATATATATATAGTTTTTAAATTATATTAAATTTTGTATACTTGATCTATTTATTGTAAACTCAAACAACTGTTGCGTCTGTGTGTGCACGCACTAACCAGATCGTTACTAATTAATTGATCTATATTACATAGAAAATGACACAAGAATTTGCCATTTTGTTTCAGCTTCCCGGGAAAATTATGTTGTGCTTGCCCTCACTATTACCTTTCAGTACCTGCAACAACCAAAAGTTTAAGATAAACTCCAGCAACCAAAAGATTTATTAAAGAGATCAATTTAGGTAGTACATAACGTATATTGTTTTTATTCTTTAAAAGTGTTTGAGTGGGCTATTGATCATGCAAGCGTGGTAACATATAGAGGAACTGTGTGGAAAGATAACATATGTCCAAAGATTTTGCATGAGAGTAAGAATAGTAAATAAGAGCCAAAGAGGACTTAAACCGGGTGCTATTATACAACCGGCAAGTCATCCTTGGCTCACATCCGCTAATCCACTCTTTCATGCAAATCCCCTTTGAACAATTACATTGCATTGAATACTGATCAACCTCCTCCTTTTTCTCTCTTTTTACCTCTCTGGTATTTTGCTTCCGCACTACATAATTGGTTCACATATTTATAGACTACGTAGAGTATGCATTGATATATATCATAGTTAGAGATGGATTGTGAGGATTGATTTGGCTTGTGGGTATAAAACATACGAGATAGATTCTGTGTCACGTGCAAAAGAGATAATTATATGAATGATATATGTCAAGTGTCAACACTCATCAAGAATTTGTTCAAAGTGTTATATACGAGGGTGAAGCGCGTTTGAAGCGTGTCAATGTGTCATCCTTGGTATATAGGTTATTAGCAACGGCTACTACCTTTTTCTTTTTCCTCTTCCTTTTAATGTTAATCTCCTTTCGTTTTGTGATGTTTAGAGTCACTGTTTCAAAACATGTGCTTTGACACGATGGATAGTTGAACCTCGCCACCAAAATTCCATGCCAGTCTAGATTATACCTTATATTGTACAACAGGTTAAAAATCGATTTATGTACTGATCAAAACTAAATAATTGAACTGGTGTTGAAAATCAACGGGTTCTTGAAAAAATTAAAAACGAATGTTAAATCAATTTTTTTATCTGTCTAATTTTAAAAGAAAATGTTATTTATTCTTATTTATATCTTTTTTAAAGTCCAAGTTAATATTATTAATTAATATAATTGGGAAAAAACTTAAGTGTTTTACCTAAAGTGTTTTTAGATTATGTTTGCAAAAGATCTTTCAGCTAGCTTTCAACTTTTTTTTACTAACTAAAAAACTTGTTCAACCTTATTAAGGCTATGTTTGGCAAAAATAGATGAAAAGCTAGCTGAAAGCTGAAAAGTTAGCTAAAAGCTAGCTAACAATTAAAAGTTGATCGCTAAAAGCTGTTAAGCTAATTTATTGAGTTATAAGTGTTTGGCAAAATTATCTGTTATAGTAGTTGATAAATATAAAATGACAAATATAGACATGTTTATACTATATTTTTATATAAACTTGAATTTTATTTTATTGATAAAATATATTTTGAGGTAATTATAATTTAGTTTTTTAACTAATTTTAAACTCACTTAAATTTTTATTTGTAGATCAATTATTTTAATTATATTTCTTAGTTTCAATTATTATATTTTCATATTATGCATTTTAGTATTAATCTTATTCTTATACTATATCTTCTTAAAATATTTTCAACCAAGTTTAAAATAAAATAAATTATCATACATTTAAGTAGATGTCATATTTTCATTATGTTGTTTAATATAATAGTTAAAATATCTTGAAGCATTATGTTAAAATAATATAATAAATAATGTAAATAGTGCAATGATTAGTATAAATAATGTAAGGAGAAGAAAAAAAAAGTAATAAAGTCTTACTTTATGTAAAAAAAAAGTAATAAGAAAATTTAATAAATATTTTAATGGTTAAAAGAAATAAAATATAAAAAACTAGAAGTTAGAAGCTAATATTTTAAAAAACACTACTTAAAGTGGCATCTCAAAAAACACTACAAGCTATTAAAAAAAACGTATTTACCGAACACTATTAATCCTCAAACCACGGATACCATTTGTTTTCCCCTCCTTTACTCCATAAACGTATATCTGGACAGACAGAAAGAGACACTGGGTCCCCCACTCTCTCTCATAGGAAAACCATTGATTTATGATAATGGTGCAAGAATTGACATAGGAGACTAATTTAAATTGGGTTGACCATGATCGAGGTTCGTATTTTATGTACAGAAGGAATATTTTAGTACTGTTATCGTCCAAAGATTATTTCCGTAGCCAAGGGATGCTAATGAGAACTTATTCCATAGAACATCCAATCAATGACGGTAGATAAAGTGGAAAGAACAAATCACAAAGTGTCCCTTGGCGATCTGTAATGTGTAGGACTTGTAAATGGAAGGTCGACTACTATTGAGAGCGGCGGCCAGCGCTGCACTCAGTTCATTGTTTACCATTTATAAATGTATTTTTTAGTGACTAAAAATAATTGAGCATAGTGGTAAAAGAATTACACTTTTTTATAAGGTGACAAAAATTTGAATGACGGGATATTTGTTGATACCTCATTGGTAAATAAGTGGCCTAACTCTAATTTCAATAACAGGAAAATTTATGGGATATTAAATGAATGGAATTAATGTAAATGAGATAAATTTTGATTTGTTAATAGTGGAAAAAGAAGAATTTAAATGGAGGAGACGAGAGGGAAAGAAAGGAGATGTCATCTTATTTGGCTTAGTTAGGGGAGGAGATGCAATGAGAGGAAAATGTCATCTTATTTGATTCGCAAGGGAAAAGAAAGAAAAATGATGGAGGAGATGGGGAGTTAAATGTCATCTTATTTGTTGCACAAGAGAAAAGAAAGGAAAATAGTAATGAAGGAGATGGGAGATAAAATAAAATCTCAAGCTAATTTAGTTTGTATACTCCGGAGACTATAAATCACTTTTTCCTAATTCATTTTCCGTTTTCTTCTCCTCTAAATTTCTAAAAAAAACAAAGTAAAATAAAAAAAAAAAACCTTCCTTTCCTTTTTTTTTCCCATTTTCTTGTAACCAAATACACTGTTATGAAAAAAATCAAGTTAGGAATATAGAAGTTCGGTGAGTTACAAAAGAATAAAAAAAAATTAATTTTGATATATTGTTGGTGTAAAAATAATTTTTACACTATTAATTAATTAAAAACTATCTTAAATATTATTTTTAAAGTAATTATTATAAAAATTAAGTAATAATCTTACAATAAAGGAGAATCCATAATTAGACAATAGTGTAAAAAAAATTATAGTATTGTCAATATATTCTAATTAAATTAAAAAAAAAAAAAACCTCATATAAGTCGTGAATTGACGGTAGATAGGCTTTATGAGAACAAATTTCTTATTATTCCTTGGTAATTATATGGTAGAAATCTCAACAATTTGGGTTAGACTACTAACAAAGAAGAAATCTCAACAATTTATTTATTTTAAACCCCAATCATTTATTAGTTTTATTTTTCTAAATCATTTTTTCAAATATTAAAACATAACAAAATTTATAACTAAAAAATCAAATAAAGATTTTTTGATTGTTTTTTATTATTTTCTTTTTTCTAAGAATAATGAATGATAAACATTTGACATAAATAATTTAACTCTAATTTAATATAAAGAACTATTTATATAAAGGATGAATTTTAAGGATGAATTAGAATGAAATTAAAGTTTATGGTATTTATTTGCAAACGAGATAAAGTTTAAGGATTAATTAAAATAAAGTTAAAGTTTAAGGTGTCTATTTGTAAAAGAGGTAAAGTTTAGGAGGATTAAGTACCTTTTTTACATTAAAATAAATATCCCTATAGAAGGAATTTCTTTATTGATTTCAAAACGTGACGGTTCCCGTTCCTATTAAATAACATCATGTAATTATTTTGTACTAGATTGCGCACGGGTTAATTTGAATTTATAAAAAAATAAAATTTAAATACAAAAAAATATGTTAAGAAATAAATTTTTTATCAATTTATAGTTTATTATAAATGATTTATTGTAAAGAAATTTTTTAGGATAATATGTTTTTTTCTTAAAATTAACGAAATTAATTGTTAACTTTATTAATGACGTTATGATTGAAAAAATAAAATATAAAAAAATTCTAGTTCACTACAGTAATTTATTCAACGCATTGTTGTACATTACATTTTTAATGTAGATTGCATATTTTTAATTTATGAAAATTAACAATTAAAAATAAGTATCTATAGATTTTTAGTTAAATTTAAATTAATGTATTTAAATAATAATTAAATATAGAAGTTAATAAATAAACTGTTATATATATTTATCAATATATATGTGTGTGTAATTTTATATATATATATATATATATTAAAGTTAATAATGGAGTTTTAATATGTAAATACTATATTAATAGAATTAAATGTCTCATTAATTCTTACGTTCATGTCTATTTTGCTATATATTATATGAATACTTATGCTTTATTTTATTTTATTTTTTTGAATTTTTCGCTTAAAAATATTTTTTATGAATAATAATAATTAATAATAAAAATTTAATAAATATGTAGTTGAAATTAAAATAATTTTTAACTATTTATTTGAAATAATAATTAAGGATAGAAATTATAAGTCAAAATAATTTCATTTGAACTTATTTCCTGTTTTATTAAATTTATTAGTTTTGTAACTTAAGGGAATTTAGTAATTTTCTTATTTTATTTAATTAAAATATTTAAGTTACATTTTTAGAAATGTTATAAACAATTTAAATACTTTAAATTCAAGATATTTAAGATTCAAATTGAAATGCCAATGTCATCATAAAACTTTAATAACACACGTTATCCATTAAAAAACATAAAATGGGACACATTAATTGAAAATGTTAACGAAAAGACTTTGAGGAGGTTTTCCTTAAGATTCTTACCTTATTATGGGGTGTTTAAATACTTGAGACCTAGTGGTAGTATGTTTGTAGTTTGACAGAGTTAGTTACCCTGTGAAGGTAACATTAGACTAATACTTAAAGCGAGAAGCCTAAGTGTGCAATTATTGTTGTTTAAATCCATGAGATTGCTTTGAGTATTCAAATAAGACAATTATGTGATTGAGAATTTATTTGACATGTGATTCATGCATTCATGCATATGCCCATAGTTGTGACTGTGACCGAGCATGCACATAAGTTGGGTTACTTGAAACTATTCCAACCAGTCTAGAAGATCAATGAAGGGATATTAGGAATGTGCCTGAGGGATAAATAGAAGGGTGATTCTATTAGGGTCCAAGGTCATTACAAACATTGAGTCATGGTAAGCCACTATTCATGTATGTCTATCCTGATGATCCACTAGTCTATTCCATTGATTAGTTACTAGTGTCACTCCAATGGTTTATGACATGTGCCACCTTTTTGACCTATGTGGTCTCCTATTACTATTGTACCATGTTAAAGGACCCATCTGAATTGGTTGCTCGAATGTTGAAAATCTCTATAGAGTTAAGTCTATCACATATCTCATGACATCAACATGTGCATTGATTTGCGTGTATGATTGGAAATTGAAATACTTCTTGATGTGAAATGTTTATATACGGTTGATACTATTACTTGAATGTATTGGTTAGGTTTGTTTGATAAGCTTACGCTTGCATGCTTGTTGTTTATGATCGTGGCATCGTGTTCATATAGCAGATGGTTAGCCATCAACATTTAGGATCTTTTAGTATTGAGCTTGTTAGGGTCCTCGTCGGATGATGCGAAGGTTGGCAAATCAACTAGAATTTGCCAGAGGCACAATTTAGTGGAATCTTAATGGTTTGATATGTCACCATTAGAATCATCATCACATCAATCCACATTTACCATGACTGTAGATTTCAGTTCATTGATTGACGAGACGTGCCACTTTCCTTCTCACCCAACTAGGGCTATGGGTCGAGCTTCATCCAACATACGTATATTTTGTGAAAAACACCATTCATAGAGGGATTTGGGTAGAGATAAGGGACTGAATGATTATGTCATGTTTATTTTTCCTTATTGTCATCCTTACGACATTTAATGTATGCCAACTAGAGGGTGTGTGTGTGTTGTATTATTAGTTTCCCACTCCCCTCTTTATGTTGTATTTTTCTTTTAAAGCCTTTCATACACTATTACTGGTAATAGAAACTTATGCTATGCTCTTGTAGTTGTGGGATGTGATTGGAAGTCAGAGATATTTATATTTTGAAATGAGGAGTTCTAGGAACAAACTCTCACACTCCTCCTATTGGTTAGAATTTATTGAAAATTACAAAATTAGGAAAGAGGTATATTAAATAAGATGTGGGACCCACAAATTTTTGCCATTTTCAATAAATTTTAACTAATAAGACAAATTGTGTTCCTAACATTTCTCTTTTGAAATACTTATATTATGATTTCTATGGTTTGTAATGCCTTCAAGCACATGATATTATTTCTCATTATATGAATGGTTATTTAGTACCAGATTTCATGTGGAATTTATTAAAATTATGACGGTGTATTTTTAAAACATGGGAAATTTACTCGTGTTTTGTAATAAATTAATAAAGAGTCTTTCATTTAAAATTGAATTTTTTGTGCGAATACATTTGAGTAGTGTCATGTAGTGATAGCAAGTTGCTACAATATGTATGTATACCATTATATATTATGTGGAAGGAGTGATCAATTTCTCTATTTTTTTTTATAAACAAATATCTTGAATTTTAATTTTATCCTAATTACTTTTTAAACTTTACCCTCTTATATAAATAAATATCTTAAGATTTAATTTAGTTACAATTGATCCTTGAATTTTATCTTTTCTGCAAATAGTTTCTTTGTTAAGATGGACATAAATTATTAATGGAGAAGAAATCTCAAGTATTTATTTATCTTCAGTTCCAACTATTCATCAATTTTTCTATAATTTATTTTTCAAACATTAAAAAGATAATAAATTTTCTAAATTTGAAAAAAAAAAGGAGAAAATAATAATAAACAATAAAAAGTCTTTTTTTAATCCAAAATTTTATTATATTTAATAATTGGAATAGTGATGTATATAAATTAACAGATAAGATTTCTTCCCCATTATTAATTTAACCATAACTTAACAAAAAGGTTATTTACAAAATGAGTAAACTTGAAAATCAATTGGGATAAAATTAGAGTTTGGAATGTTTATTTATAAAAAGGATAAAATTTAAATATCAATTGAGGAAAAATTAATTTTTACTATATTTATTTGCAAAAATGAAAAGTTTAAGGATTAATGAAGACAAAATTAATGTTTTGGATATTTATGTGTAAAAGAGGTAAAATTTAAGGGAAGTTAAATGTTCTTTTCATAATAATATCTAATTTCTATAAATAATATTATAATTAAGAAAATATATTTTTATAAATTCATTTTAAAATAACTAAATTCATTCATTTATATTTTAAAATAATAGCACATGACATTTTTCTAATAAATTTAATTTTTTTAAAATTAATTATACATATTTTTATATTTTCAATTTATTATTTTAATTTTTATATTCCATTTAACTATTTTTGATATTAATTTTCTTAATTTTATATAATCTTAAATTTTTATCACTTGATAATTATTTAGTATTTTTTTATAAATTGAGTTTTTTTGGTAATTTCAAATATATATTAATTTTCACCATAGTTTGATAATATAAACAAATGAAATTAGTTAATTTTTTTAATGAATTTATAAACATATGTTATTAAATATTATTATAATATCAATAAAAAAAAATATGCATGATGCGTCACACTACAACAAAATTTGCAATAAGTGGCAATTATATAGTGACAATAAGCTAATGGCTAGTAAAATCCATCCTAGACTACAATTTCTTTGGCAAAATAACATTAATCGGTAAAAGATTAATTTATAATAGGCGAAAGCTAAAAATACTTAATTTTCCCCAATAATAAAATGACTTGTAGCACTTGTTATAATTATTGGTAACACTTTTACTAACCTGGATATGTTGATCATAATTTAATTATCGAAAAACGTTTTAATAGCCATTTATATTGCCGCTAAAAGTGCCAAAAATAACTTTTGATATAATGCCGCTTAATGAATATATTTTTTAAAACTTAGATATGTTTTAAGCCTTTATAAAATGAGTAAGTTTTGATTTTGGTCCTATAATTTATTTATTTATTTGTTTTTCAACTTTCTAAAATTTGAAATCATTATTTTTGATCCATGTAGAATGACTGAATTTTAGTTTTAGTCCCTATAAAATATTTTTCTTTGATTTTCATCATTTCAAAATCTAAAATCACTATTTTTGGTCCGTAATATTCATTTTAATGTAGATAAATAATATTTATTTTAAGGATCTAGAAAAAATTTTAGAAGTACCACATGCTGTCATGATACCACAAACACTAAGGGGTGTTATCTAGAATGATCACTTGACATCCTGTTAAACACATAAGCAATTAACGAACATTATATGAAAAGACATTTTTATTTATGTCATTATGCAAATATGGCATAAAACATGCACACCCCACCCCCCCAATAAGACATGAGTTTAATTTTTTCATGTATTTCACACTGTCAACTAATGAGAATTCATCTTATAAAATAACTTTTAAGGTAATTATTACAAAAGTCAACAAACTTCTTGCACATTATGATTTATTATTGGACAATATTGTAAAAATCATTTACATAGATAGTGTATTTTAATTAAATTTTTTATATGCATTTTTTGTAAATTGTTTTTTTGATTTTCTTTTTTGCTTAAAATGCCACTACAAAATCTTATTCACTTATTTAAATGTTGTTAGAAATTATCTTATAGAATAAGTTTTAAGGTAATTATTATAAAAGTCAACAAACTTATTGCACAGTACCATTTATTATTGGACAATAATGTAAAAATCATTTACATAGCTAGTGTATTTTAATTAAATTTTATATGCATTTTTGTAGTTTTTTTTTATTTTCTTTCTTAAAATGCTACTACAAAATCTTATTCACTTATTTAAATTTTTTTGGAAGTTATCTTATAGAATAACTTTTAAAATAATTGTTATAAAAGTCAACAAACTTATTGTACATTACAATTTATTATTGGACAGTAATTGTAAATAGTAAATTGATTTTTTGATTTTCTTTTTTGGTTAAAATGCCGCTACAAAATCTTATTTACTTATTTAAATGTTGTTAGAAATTGACTAAAGAAAATGAAGGAAATAGAAACACACAAGAAAGGGGGTTGAATTATGTGTTCTAAAAAAAAACTTTTTTGCAAAACTTTAGCAGCAATCAAAAGACACGAAAAAGGAACTATGAGTAAGGATAAAGAAAGAAAAGCACACAAGAAATTTTATATTGCTTTACTTAACTTGAGTTATGTCCAGTACCTTCGTCCAAAATAATTTATGCTAAGCAACCTCTTGGTTACAAGCAAGTATTCTATTAGCCTCTTTAGGCCTTACCAAAGTGATCAACCCAAGATCACTTAAAACTCAAGTATTATTTAATCACCAAACCTTTCTAGGCTTTCACAACACAAATAACAATGTTTAAAAGAAATCAACTTACAATGTGAGGATAAGAAAGTTTAAGAGCAATTACAAAACTTTGTTGGCAAAGAGTATGCAAAAGAAAGAATTTGCTAGATCGTCCAAAAGAGATTTCTTTTTTCGTTTGTTCAATTTTCTCTTCTTCTTCTACTCTTGAGTCTTCGAACTTTATATATATATATATATAGCCTTTGAGAAGATAGCTGTTGAGATATATGAGCTTCAGTCTTCAAAAACACGTTCTAAAGCTTTGTCATGTATGGTTGTGCGTGTTTCAAGTTTGCAGATGAGATAGAAAAACAAATTTTGTTTTTGCACCAAAATGGGAGGTACAATTCTACATTTCAGAGTTGCTTTTTCTGAACATTCCTCATTCTAGTTTGGCAACTTGATAAGTTGACTTACTTTTCTGCAAATTTGTACTTATACACAAAAATATATATGTATTTCGTTTAATGTGAGATATTTGAACGTTGGATCTTATAAGAAAAGAATAAAACATTAGTTTCAAGGCATACAAGGAAAAGTTGATTGAAACATTAAAACTAAGTTGAATTTTAGGACATCTCAGATAAGGCATTGGACAATTTTTGCAAAAAGCGCGTATGTTAAAACAAGCAATTGGACTCTTGGTATAAAGTGGTGCGTTGGATGCTAGATTCAAAAATAACATCAGACACTTTTAAAAGCTTTTTACTTTATAACGAAATCTAAAAAGGTAAATAAGAGAAAATATTTAAGAACTCTAAAATTTAATAACTTTTGTTATCTTCAAAACTTTGAGGGATTGGATGCTTCATATGTCTTTGGTTCCAACAATCTCTCCCTTTTTGATGATGACAAACCTTATTAAATTTTTGAGTTTATAACTAGAGATATATCATAGAAGAAATAAAAAGCAACCAATTAGGTTCTCGAGCATACTTCCCCTAAGTCTAATATTTCTATCATAGCAAAAAAATAGAAATATATTAGAAACTCATAAAAGTGTAAATGTAAGCATAGAGATACAAAATAGATATGGTCAATTAATATAGACAAATAAGTGTGCTTGTGATATGTATGCTGTGTATGAAAGAAATAACTCTTATTAAAATACATAGGTTTAATGAACAAAAGAAAACTAAAAAAAATCCTTTCTAATTTTCCCCTTTTGATATCAGCAAAAAAATGGAGAGTTAGCCATCATGGTCACTGTGAGTTAGGAAAGGTGGTGCAGGAGATGGTTGAGGAGTGCTCAGAATCTCTTATTAATTTTGGAAGATTTGTTGAAGGAAGGTCATGATAGGTTGGAGTTGTGCAGTGACATAGGCTTGGACAATGAGATCAATAGGAGGTATTAGTTGCGGAATGACGCCGGCAATGGAAATGGTGGCTGAGGCTTGTGAACCAGGGGTTGGTGGAGGTGGAGGTATGGGTGAAAGTGGTTGAGGTTGAGTGTTAGGTGTTTTGTTAGAGGGAGGAGGTGGTGTTTCTAAGAATTTGTAAGATTGAATATGGATATGATATGGTTGGGGATGCTTGTATTATGGAAAAAAGGATTCCCAAAGGAAAGGTGGTTGTATATAGCGGGTGTTGGTCAGAGCATCCAGTACAACATAAAGGATGGGCGTTTCTGGCCTGAGGAATGATTGACTATCACTAAATCCAGGAAGGCAGTGTAACACACATTCATATTAAATACAATTCATATTAATTTAGTTATTAATTTTAAGTAAATAAAAATGCGTGTAAAATTTTTCGACTTTAAAAAAAAATTCTAAATTTAACAGAATTTGGAAATGGTAGTAAAAGATGAAAGATAAAATTGTATATACATATATATCATAAAACTATACATCATGGTTTGATAATGCAGAAAACTAAAAAAAAAATACATCAAAAGATCCTATACAAGGCAGTGCTTATCTATCCTATCCCTCATACAAAAAGAAAAAAGTATTATAGGTCTTCAAGTCCTCTCTTGTTGAGATGTCCTCTAACTCGTACTCAGCATCACGGGGTGTTAATGTCGTCTTCAATAATCACGATCAATCATACACAGAAGAAAATAATGGAGTGAGGTGTTTGTTCTAAAATCACTTTTACGTGTATGGTAGAAAATCTACCATAAAACAAAGATAAAATACAACTGACACTAAAAGGGATTCCAAGGTTCATTCTAAGTTGTATTAGATTAGCCTTGACTAGGTATGGATCCATACTTCCCATTAGTGGTTAATAATTCTCAACAGAACCTAGGAAGTGACTAGGAGTACACAAACCTCTCTCAACATCATCAAGTGGTACAATCCTCATGATCATTGAGGAAAATAATAGTCAGATATCTATTTATAGAGGTATACTCTCAAACCAATCCTAGAATGCTGAGCTGTTGTCAAGGTTATCAAGCTTGGTCAGGTGAATATCCCAGCTCAAGGGTGTTACCTTGGCCATTGGGACATTCACCACTCAATGCTTAGCCCCAAGACCTCCACAAGTGGGTCTCTACCTTTCATTTCTCAACGTACCAAACTGTAACTTCCCTAACAAGGTACCATGCCACTGCATGTCACTTGCTTTACATTACTCACTAAATTATCAATTCCTAACTTCTCAAGCAGAGGTTTCCCTGGTCTTATTTAATTTAAGCACCAGTACAATCAACATTTCTACTTTATTGTGTAGAAATTGCACAATACCAAAATTTTAACAAAATAACAATTTAGTAATCATATAAAATTTTAGCAGAATAACGACATAGTAATTATAATTTAATTAGTAAAATTTTGGTAGAATAACAACTAAATAAATACATTTTAATTTTCTAAATTTGAGCAGAGTAACAGCTTAGCAATTATAATTTAATAATCTAAACGGGTTTAGGGGAAAACCCTTCCTACCAACATGCAAAGTGACAATAATTTAGAACCAACCTCACTCCCCCTATTACCTCTAAGGTAGTTGATGAAGAGGATGGAATTGTTAATGCAAAGCTCTTAGGAAGTGAACTTTACTGATTGTTGGAAAACAAGTAAAATTTTAGCATAAAAACAAAGTAAAATAAAAAAAAAATTCTAGAGAGAGAAGCTCTCTAAGAATTTGTCTAGCTTGAGAGAGAGGAGGATGTGTAAAAAATGACTAAGATGCACTGGTATTTATAGGGGAGAAGGGTGGGTTAGGTGTCCCCTAGATGACATGAGCGATGATGCAATAAAACATATTTTTAATTTCTTTTTAATTAATTTTAGGGACACATAACCCAAATAAGTGACGAATCACCTATTTTAGGGTTGGGGAGGTGCTCCACCAACTGTCCCAAGCTTCCATGTGTCAATTTTTATCTGTAAGTGAATTAACCAATACCGATAAAAATGTCTAAACTTGAAAAATTAGCTTTTAATATCAAAATAATGCATTTTCATGCATAACTGGAAAAATATATTATTTTTCATCAAAATAATTTCTAATAATAAATTTTAATTTTCATTAATTTATCTCAAATTATATATATTTATTTTGAATTTTTAAGCTAGAAAATTCACAAAAAAATTCTTTTTAATCCAATAAATACCAAAAATTTTATGAAATTTTAAAAGTAAATATTTTACCCAAAAATAAACTAAAAATACAATTTTCACCCTTTTTGAATGTCAAATCAATACTGACTGGCTTATTAAACACCTACAGATAATTTGGTCATTTTACACAAGAACTTCAGAAAATTTCCAAATTTTTTTTGAAATTATATTTTAATATATATGACATGATTCTAGGTTCAAATTGACATTTTGATGTTGATTGAATCTTTTTCTCAAGTCAACCCTTAATATTGAGAAATAAGGACAAAATCATCATTTTTTAGTTTCTCCTAGCTCCAGCTCAAAAAAATTATTAAAATCATGATTAAATAGCTCTTAAAAATCTAAGCATAATGGTGGGAATCATAATTTTGAAATTCCATATCAATTTTTCAGAATTGCATTGTCAAATATTAAAAAAACAATTGAAGAATTAAAATAAAATTGTTATAATTTTCACTATTTTTCCTTCACAATAAAGTTTTTATAATGAAAGATACTTAATATAAAATTTTCAAAATATTTTGATGTCAAAAAGTCTCTAGTTGGTTCCCATAGTCAACCAGGGGTATTTTTGTCATTTTACAATAATTATCTCAATAAATTCTAGAAAAATTTCAAAATTATTATTAATTATTCTAAATACATTGATAAATTAAAAATAATTTTTAAATATACAAAATAATTTAACATACAAAGTAGGGGTGTTACAAATAGCAGATGTATCAGAAAAGTGAAATACACGAGCTGGATGTTGTGCGTAGTTACCATTCTATAGCGTTGGAGTGTCAGCCTTGTCCTGCTCTGATAGTCCACTTTCGGATGCTTATTGCTCACATGTCCACATATGTTGATGCCAGAATCTTTCACCATCATCAGCATCCATGTCCTGCACCAATCTTCTGGACATGTACCATTCCAAGGTAACTAGACACATGCTATTGAAACTCAATTTTGGAAGGTAGTGGAAGAGAAGAAGGTTTTGTCAATAGTTTCACCTTCTTTTTGTTCAAGTCCAGGGTAGGCAACCTTGGATAAACACGATAGGGCTAAATGTGGACTAATGTGCGTTGTGAAAGATGTTGTGTAAAAGGAATAAACATCTGAAATTTTAGCTCAGCAAAGCTCTTTATTGTTACACAGAACATCTGTTCAAACAGAGTACCTCTTTTGGACAATCTTGAAACGATGAATAAGAAAAAGCAAAAGGGCATGGTAGAACACAACATTCACATCAGGCCAACTAAACTGAAATTTCAACTTTTAGATCCAACTGAAGTTGATTTCTTTCTTATCCCAGGATGTTGTGCATCAAAGCGTCAAGCCTAAAGACTTTGGGATACTGCCTTTTGATGAAACATTTTAAAAGAAGGCTTACAGTGACATTTGCTGGTACTGCTGAGTACTCCTTGGAGGGCTTATGTATGTAGTCATCGACGAATGGATTTAGTGGAATTAGAGAGTAGTCAAATCCATATTCTGGTTTAAGGTAAGACTCTGGATGCAATAGTCTTTATGCAATAGCTTGTGGCTTGTTTATGACTCATCACGTAAAGCATTCATGCACATACTTGATATACATAAGCATTCATACATATACTTGATATACTGTTTGTTTTGAATGTATGCAAACTTGCTTGAGATATTAGACTCAGGGAGAATATAAAAGTAAGTCTATCTCACCTTATGCACTTTTGATATATATGCCTACTTATAAAACTTAAAAATTAATAAGGTTTGTCATCATTAAAAAGGGGTAGATTGTTGGAACCAAAGACGTATAAAGCATCTAGTCCCTCAAATTTTAAAGATAATAATAACTTATTAAGTTTTAAGTCTCTGTTGTAAAATGGCTCCTTAAGCGTCCAACGTGTGTTTAATATCAAGGCATCCAACGCACTAATTTTTAGCAAGCATCCAATGGACTCTTGTATAATGATCGTCCAGGTGAAAGTCTCTTTAACGACTATGTTTTAAAAGCTTGTTTGAACTTTGCGTTTTCACAAAAAGACCTTGATATTGATGCTTTACCTTTTAAGGTGATCTAACATTCAAATGTCCAAGCATTAATTGAAAATTAGATACATGTTGGTATATAAGAACAGTGTTGCAGAAAAAAGAAGTCAACCTATCAAGCTGGTAAGCCAAATAAAGAATGTTCAGAAAAGTAGCTCTCCAACACAACACTGCACTTTTCATTTTAATGCAAAAAAAGAGGTCACTTTTCTGACTCTACTGCAAGCTCGATATACATGCACACGTTCCTCTCTTGAAGACTGAAGCTAATTATTTCAACGGTTATTTTTTAAAGACTATATATCAATATATAAGAGAAAAAGAATGTAGAGTGATCACGAACGGTGTGCTTACTGGACGACTTTGAAAAATCTTCAAACTCTTTATAGAAAAATTCTTGTACTGCACTTAAACCTTCATATCCTCATGTGAGTTATTTTGTTTATACAACTGTTTTGCGTTGTGAAAGCTTGGAGAGGCTTGGTGAAAAAGAATACTTGGGTGGTTAAGTAATCTAAGTATATTGCTTTGTAAAGCCTGAAGAGGCGGAGAAAAATACTTGTTTGTAACTTAAGGTTGGTTAGTTGAACACTTTTAGGATGAAAGGACTGGATATAGCTCTAGATTGAGTAAATCAGTATAAAATTCTTTGTGTGCTTTTCTTTCCTTATCTTTATACACGCCTAGTTCATCTATTTTCTAACTAGACTTTAAAATTGAAAAAAGTTTTAATACACAATTCAACCCCCCTTTTTTGTGTATTACTTGTTTTTTCATCATCATCAGACTCTTGTTGCAACTTGAGTTTCCTCTTAGTTGGCTATACAAGTGAAGGAATGGCAGAAGGATCAAGGACAAGTTTTGGTGCTTGTTCCCATTGTGTTTTGGATCTGGTGGCTCTAGACATTGCAGGTTGTTTGGAAGCCCTACTTCTGGATGGTTGTCTTTTGGACGTTGCAGCTCTTGAAGTCACAAACATAGGCTAGACGAATAGTGCTTCATCGTCCTGTGTGTCCCCTCATTCCTCTCTTGGTTGTTGAGGTTGTTCTACGGGTTCTTCTTTGGGCATAACACTAGGCTTTGATCCCTTTTCAATTGTTTCAAAACAAATCCAGTCTTCATCTGGCTTATGTTGTTTCATCCAAAGGGTAGTTGAGAAATCCTGTGACTACCACCCAGTTGTCTAATGTTGACCTACTCAATACTAGATAAGTTAAAAAACTCATGTTACACATGCTGCATGCAGAAAATTCTGTTCAGCAGGGTAGAGTATGTGATTTGATCAATCACATCCTTTCCTTTCATGTTTCTAAATATATTACTCAGAATGAGATATGGTAGGTTGAACTATTACCCCATAATCATGTGGAAGACGACAAATTGATGCAAAAAGGTGACCCTGCCTTGTGGAGAATACTCTTGTTCAGAAACTGTTTCCCTTCTTTCCTCAGTTTATTATATTCCACACTTCCTTCAACTTCCTGTCCCATAAGAGTAGCATATATTGTTTTGTGGTCACCATAGTTGTTCTCCATTCGTTCTTCATACAAGAGCTAGTGCGTTCGCACCCAATGGCTTGTGCAATGCTCTCAAGGTCAACAATATTGTTGCTTGTAAACTCAATAGTTCTCCAGAAGCATTTGATGAGTTCTGAGTAAATTACCTTGTTTAGGTGGAAGTAGTTGAGAATCCCGTACTTTATGAGACTGTCCTTCACTTTCACACCCATATCATTGAGGGCATCAATGCCAAACTTGTATACCATGAGTACTATAGCTTCCCCTTAGTTAGAGCCTTCCACTCTAGCAATAACCTTCATAATTGTGTCTGCCTTATCACCAGCCATGGTTGATTGATTGAAGAAGAGGAGTTTTAGGGTTTGAGTGTTTGAGGAGTTTTGGAAGGCAAAAAAGGAGAGAGATATCAGAGAAAGCTAATGTTTTGTATTTGTAAGGGAGTAATATAAGAGTTTTAAGTGTTGAGGAAGTAACTGAAGTGTTTTGTATTTTTAGTGGAATTTGAAATTTTGAAGAAAGAGAGAGCAATAAATACAGGTTCAAGCGGTTGCACAATTTCGATGTCAGTTGCGCTGCAAATGTGACTCAAATAAGGAATAAAGCATTTATTTCAAATCATTGTCAACAAAAGCATGATTGTACATATGTGATAATGGACGCTATTACAAGAATGGATGCAACATTCCATTTGACAATCAGTCCTCTAGAT
Source organism: Spatholobus suberectus (assembly GCA_004329165.1). Lineage (NCBI taxonomy): Eukaryota > Viridiplantae > Streptophyta > Magnoliopsida > Fabales > Fabaceae > Spatholobus > Spatholobus suberectus. The sequence goes on along the minus strand of CM014729.1, from coordinate 34,413,014 downwards.
GAATGCACATGACATTATTCATTCTTTTATAAAGTCCATACCAAGACGTTCACTTATATGGATGAGTTTATCTTCAGGAAAAGGTTTTGTAAATATGTCTACTAACTGATTTTCAGTGTTAATGAACTGAATATCAATAATCTCTTTCTAAACATAATCTCTTATAAAGTGATTTTTAATTTCCATATGTTTAGCTCTAAAATGCAATATGGAATTTTTAGAAACATTTATGGTAGCAATATTATCATAGAGAATAGGAATTTCACTCTCATATATATTGCAGTCTTCTAATTGATGCTTGATCCATAGAAATTGTGAGCAACAACATGCTCCTGATATGTATTCTGCTTTTGCTGTGGATAAGACAATTGTTCATTGCCTTTTGCTAACCCAGGAAACAAGATTGTTTCTAATGAGGTGACATCTTTCATTGGTGCTTTTCATTCTATTCTGTCTCCAACATAGTCAACATCACAAAAACCAACTAACCTATACACTTTACTTGGCTTAAAGCATAGACTAAGGTTAATAGTTCCTTTTAAGTATCTAAATATTCTTTTAACTGCAGTAAGATGAATTTTTCTTGGATCAAATTGGAAATGAGCATATAGGCATACACTAAGCATAATATATAGTCAGGACACAGTGAGATATAGTGGATATCTAATCATACCTTTGTATGTAGTTTGGTCTACCTTTTTAGATGTGTCATCCAGTCCAAGTACTAAAGATGGATGCATAGGAGTGCTCATTTCTTTAGCATCATCCATCTTAAATTTTTCGAGTAATTCCTTAGCATATTTTGTTTGGTGTATGTATATGCCACTACTTGTTTGCTTTATTTGCAGTCCCAAGAAGAACTTTAATTCTCCTATCATACTCATCTCAAACTCTGTCATCATAAGCTTAGAAATTTTTTTACATAGAGCTCCATTACTAACATTAAATATGATACTGTCCATATATACTTGTACAACGATAAAATGTGAATTTACATTTTTGCGAAACAGAGTAGTGTCTACTTTTCCTCTTATGAAACTGTTTTTTAAAAGAAACACTTAATTTCTCATACCAAGCTTTAGGAGCTTGTTGGAATCCGTATAAAGCCTTTTTAAGTTTAAAAACATGTTCAGGAAAAGTATCACTCTCAAAAGCAGGAGGTTGTTTTACATAAACTTATTCATTTATTATACCACTTAGGAAAACATTTTTACATCCATTTGATAGAGCTTCATATTACTATAAGTAGCAAATGAAAGTAAGATGCAAATGACTTTTAATTGCCCTATAGGTGCAAAGGTTTCAATAAAGTCAATACCTTCTTGTTGTGAGTAACCTTCAGCTACAAGTTTAGCTTTGTTTCTCACTACTTTACCTGTCTCGTCCACCTTCTTTCTAAATAACCACTTTGTTCCTATCACGTACTTGTCTTTCGATAGTGAGACCAGCTTTTAAACATCATTTTAATCGAATTGGTTTAGCTCTTCTTGCATTGCCTTCACCCATCCTTCATCCAACAAGGCTTCATCTACCGTCTTTGGTTCCATTTGAGAAATCAAAGCAACATGAGCTTGCTCCTTGAACGTTGATCTAGTTCTGACACGATCATGTACTTCTCCTGATATTTGATCTTCTAAATGGTAATTCTTCATTTGTCAATTCCATCTGATGGGCTCTTTTAGTTCATCTTTTGATAAGCCGTCTAAAGGTGTTCTGGATGCTAGTTCTTTGCGATCATCCAGCTTCATATCTGCGAAAGATTCATTTAGCTCTGATAGTTCTCTATTAAGCTTATTATCATTAAATCTTACATGGATGGCTTCTTCAACTGTTAAGGTTCTAGAGTTATAAACTCTATATGCCTTGGACGTTTTACAATAGCCTAACAATATTCCACTGTCACACTTAGAATCAAATTTTTCAATATTGTCCTTAGTGTTTAGAATAAAACATTGACATCCAAAGGTATGAAAATATGCTATATTGGGTTTTCGTTCTTTCCACAATTCATAAGAAGTCTTTTTCAAGATAGATCTAATATATATTTTGTTTTGTAAAAAAATACTGTGTTTACAACTTCAGCCCAGAAGTGTTTAGAAGGAGAATTATCATTTAACATGGTTCTAGCCATTTCTTGCAATGACCTATTCTTTCTCTCTACCACATTATTTTGTTGAGGTGTACGAGATACAGATAAGTTGTGAAGAATTTCATTCTCCTTACAAAACCCTTCAAAACTCTTTTTTTTCAAACTCTTTTCCATGATCACTTCTAATAGAAGTTGTGCAAATACCTTTTTCATTTTGAACTCTTTTATAGAATATAGAAAAGACTTTGAAAGACTTATCCTTGTATTTTAAAAACATAATCCATGTCCATCTAGTATAATCGTCCACTACAACTAAACCATATTGTTTTCCACCAAGTGAAGTCGTTCTAGTAGGTTTAAACAAATCAATGTGTAATAGTTCAAGAGGTATAGAAGTGAAAACAATATTTTTTGAATCAAAAGAGTTTTTAACTTGTTTCCCTTTCTAACATGCATCACAGAGAAATTAGATTTAAATATAAGATTTGGAAGACCTCTCATGAGGTTATACTTATTCAGCTTTAAGATTAATCTTAAGCTTGTATGTCCAAGTTTTTTATGCCAAATCCATTGATTTTCTTTGATGGACACTAGGTATGATACATTTTGATTTGTCCGATCACTTAAATCAACCTTATAAAGATTACTTTGCCTTTTTACAGAAAACTAGAGGGATCCATCCATATTTTTAACTATACACTCATCCTTATTGAAGGAATCATTATGTCCACTGTCACATAATTGACTTATGCTCAGGAGATTATGTCTAAGTCCTTCAATGTATAGCACATTATCAATAGAAGGCAAGGGATGCTTACCAATTTTACCTATCCCTATTATCTTACCTTTCTAATTTCCTCCAAAAGTGGCCCATCCACCATTCTTTTGTTGGAGGCTTTGGAACATAGACTTTTCTTCTGTCATGTGTCGTGAGCAACTATTGTCTAGGTACCATAACTAGGGTTTCCTTTTTGTTGTTAAGCAAATCTGCAACAGGTATAATCATAGATGTTGGTACCCAAATAAACTTGGGTCCTTTCTTATTAGTTCTGAAGGCACTGGATGCCTTCTCAACTGGACGATGAATACATTTGGATGATTCATGTCCACTTTTTCCACAATACTTACAAAAGGTACTAGTTTTAATCACTCTTGAAGCTTTTTTCTTTTTATCAAAATCAAAACCAGATTTGTCATGTGGATTCTGTCTATAAGATAGAATTTTGTTCAAGTTTTTAGTTCCACTAACAAATTTGGATAGACTCTCTTTTAAGTGATTTATCTCCTTTTGAAGTTCTAATGCTTTTTCAGGTGGTTTCACTTTCGAGAAGCGTTTTGATTTTTCTACTTTCAATTTCTCATTCTCTCTCATAAGATCTTTATGATTCTTTTTAAGTAAATCAAGTTCATTTGAAGCCTTTGAAAACTTTCTTTTCAATTCTTTGTAAACAATAGAGAGAGTTGAAGAATTTGAAAGCAGTTCATTATATGCTTCTTGTAGAGAAGTTAAATCATTGAAGTTTACCTCATCTTCTTCTTACTTGTTCTCTGAGCTTTCTGGACTTGTATTTGCCATAAGACACAAGTTTGCTTCTTCCTCTCCTTCTTCCTCAGAAAAAGACAGGTCCATATATTCCCATGTCGCCATGAGTCCTTCCTTTTTCTTCTTAAAGAAGGTCTTCTTTGTCTCCTTTTGTAAGCTTGGACAGTTAACTTTAAAGTGTCCAGGCTTTTTGCATTTGAAGCAGACAGGTGGACTCTTTTCTTTGGATTCTTTGTTAAACTTTTTGGTGAAATTTCTGGCTTTCGAACCTCCTTTCTTCTTTAACATAGCTTTTATTTTCCTTGATATAAAGGAGATTTTGTCTTCATTAGAATCTTCTTCTTCAGATCCTTCTTTAGAAGATTCTTCCACATTGAGAGCCTTGGACGATGACCTTTTTACTGGACATTGAACACTTAGGGCCAGGGACTTTCCTTTTTTAAGTCCTTCATCTTGTTTCAGTTTCAGCTCGTGTACTGAGTATTCCAAGTAGCTCTTCCATACAAAGAGTTTTTAGATCCTTGGATGCTCTTTAGGCTATAACCTGTGATCTCCACTGTCTAAGCAAACTTCTCAAGATTTTGTCAATATGATTATAGTTATCATAAGTTTTACCTAGAGATCTTAAGTTGTTTACAATAGTTTGAAACTGACCAAACGTGAGTTCAATTGTATCATTTTCTTCCATTGCAAATAACTCATATTGTCATACGAGCAGACTTAGCTTTGATCTTTTTACTTGTGAGGTACCCTCGTAGGCAAGAGCTAGAGTGTCCCACATCATTTTAGTATTTTTTAATCTATGTACTTTTTTGTACTCGAATTCAAATAAAGCACACACAATAGCATTTCGAGCTTTAGAGTTTAGTAAATACCTTTGTTTATGTGCTTCTATCCATTGACCTTTGGGCAGTTTGACTCCATTTTCATCCATAGGTAGATAGTCGTCTATCTCTACAACATCCCACATATCAATGTGACATGCGTCAAAGAAGGCTATCATCCTTTGTTTCTAGTAGTCATAATTTTGACCTTTGAAAAAAGGGGGTCAGTTAACTGCTTGTCCTTCATTATCCATAGATGCCCAAGATCTTTTTACCCCTACATTATTAGATGCTTAACCCCTAGAGGTCGAGCTTTAATACAAATTGAAAAAAAGGGGAACACACAAGAAGGGGGTTGAATTGTGTGTTCTAAGAAGAAAAACTTTTTTCATAAAACTTTAGCAGCAATCAAAAGACACGAAAAAGGAAATATGAGTAAGGATAAGGAAAAAAATCACACAAGAAATTTTATACTGGTTCACTCAACTTTAGCTATGTCTAGTACCTTCGTCTAGAAGAATTTCTACTAATCAACTTCTTGGCTATAACCAAGTATTCTATCAGCCTCTTCAGGCCTTATAAAAGTGATCAACCCAATAACACTTAAAACCCAAGTATTATTTAATCACCAAGCCTTTCTAGGCTTTCAAAACACAAATAAAAGTGTTTAAAAGAAATCAACTCACAATGTGAAAATATGAAAATTTAAGAGTGATTACAAAACGTTGCTAAGCAAAGAGTATGAAAAAGAAAGAATTTGCTTGATCGTCCATGAGAGATTTTGTTTTTCGTTTGTTCAGTTTTCTCTTCTTTTTCTACTCTTGAATCTTCAGACTTTATATATATATATATATATGAGCTTTAGTCTTCAAAAACACATTCTAAAGCTTTGTCATGTACGGTTGCACGTGTTTTGAGTTTGTAGATGAGACAGAAAAATAACTTTTGTTTTTGCACCAAAATGGGAGGTATAGTTCTGTGTTTCAGAGTTGCTTTTTTTGAACATTCCTTATTTTGTTTTGGCAGGTTGGTAGTTGACTTACTTTTTTGCAAATTTGTATTTATACACAAAAATATATTTGCATTTCATTTAACGTGAGATATTTGAACGTTGGATCTTATAAGAAAAGAATAAAACAATAGTTTCAAGGCATACAAGAAAAAGTTGATTGAAACATAAAAACTTAGTTGAATTTTAGGACATCTCAAATGAGGCATTGGACAATTTTCGCAAAAAGTGCGTATGTTAAAACAAGCAATTGGACGCTTGATATAAAGTGGCATGTTGGACGCCCAATTCAAAAACAACATCAGGCGCTTTTAAAAGGTAAATAAGAGAAAGTATTTAAATACTCTAAAATTTAATAGCATTTGTTATTTCAAAACTTTGAGGGATTGGATGCTTTGTACGTTTTTGGTTCCAACAAAGAAACTATTGTGGACTGTGGAAGAACCATTATCCTAAAAATAAAATTCTAGCAAATTTTTTGTGATAATTTTGTTTGTTCAACATAATATTCAAATTTGTTACTCAAAGTTAACAGAGGTACATATTTGGACCAGTAGACTCAAGGCCGAAAGCACGTGGGATCTCCACAAGGACCACAACACAATAAGGAAGAAAACAATGAAGTGAAAGGCAGTGAGAATACAGAAAAGAAAATGGATCAAAGGACATGGAATATTGATTGTCTCACAGCTCTATGAAGTTACTAGTCTTTCATAAGCACTGCACAAATTGTTCTTTTAAGAACAAAGGTCATCACTCATCAATAGGATTAAAAAGCCATGAGAGAAAAAAAAAAGAAAAACAATAATGTAAAATTTAACATCCATTAACACATTGTTCTCTCAAGCATTTTCTTTAGGTATTTTTTACCAAAATAAATTAAAAAAAAATTTCCCAAAGTACCATGCAATGAACATTATTTACCAAAAAACACTAAATTACTGTTCACGTAAGAAGTTTGCTCTTCAGGGACTGAATTGCCTCTATGGTTTTGCATTTTTTTTATCATTTGCCTTATGAAGTTTGGGTCCCCAGGACCCAAATTCTTAGGGGTCTTTTTTGCTTTCCAATTTTGTTAAATATATTTAATCAAATTTTATTTAAATTATTATTTTAATTACGGGTTAATTTTAATGCCCCAAAAAATTAAAATTGTGGTTAAATAATATATTTAGTGGTTAATTAAAATAAGTACAACCAAGGAAAAATGTTATATAAGAAGATTTATATTAATTGAAGTTATTCAATTAAATTAAAATAATTACTATGTTTATTATGTTTGTTAGTGTAGGTAAATTTTGACAAAAATAATATTGACAAATGTAATTAAAATAATTGTTTGGAAATAGATTAAATAAATATTACAACAAACGAGGTACTTAATCTCCATAATGGATAGAATAAATATTACAACAACTGGGGGGATAGGTTGGGGAGGTGTACTTTGCTACCATGAACGTTGTTGTGTTGACATTTGTTGTGTTGCATGTGTTGTGTCGCCAACATCCATGTTACGTGCAATGCGTGGGTCTTACAATTGTTGTGGCAAATTTGCATGATACTATTGCATATAGTCATGGTTTGCAACAAAGGACCCTAAATAGATTGCCCCAGTAAGACAATGTTCCATTGTTCCTTCCAAATACCAAGCCAATTGGCATGCTCTTTTGCCCAATTTGTGTAGTTGTTTCTTCACATGTCCATTTGGTGGAGGTGATCCAAATTATTAAGTATATCTGGCACATCTTGCCATAGTCCAAATTGGAGCTTTACCCTATTCATTTGTTGTCATTCTATGACTGAAAAACAAATTAAAACAGTACAAGCACTCCACATTTTGGAATCCTTCAATGCATGTGGTGGCATAAATGTCTCACACCCTCTATATAGCATCCATATGAATTGGAAACATAAGCATGGTTAGTAAATTGACAATTCATGTATGACAAAGAATAATTTATTATATATAATAACCTGTTCAAATTACATGTGATCGATTCTTGATCTGTATCTTGTAACATCACCATGAGGAGTTCTAGTAAACTGTAGTCCCTTACCACTCCATCTAGTAAAAGACATTTTACGTTAGTAGAATTAGTGGATAGGTAGGTTTACAGTTTACTAGATGGAGTGGTAAGGGACTACATAGATTCTTAACAAGGCCATATAGGATGCAACAACAAAAGCGAACACTCACTATGTCAAGGACTTGGATCAAGACGGTTCAACATTCTAGGTGCACGAGTTGATTAACCCACTAGAAGGGCAACCTATAGGGCATTTCAGTGTCAAATTGGAACAACGACAATGTGAATGTGGAAAGTTCCAAAAACTGCACATCCCATGTGCACATGTCATTGTTGCCTATAACCAAATTCACCATGACTACATGCAATGTGTGAGTCCACTGTATATGTTGGAATATGTATCCAATGTTTATAGCGGAAGGTTCCATATGTTGTCTAACGAAGGGTGATGGCTAACATATCACAGACCAGAATTGTCCTATAATCTAGCTATGGGCAGAAATATTAGTGGACACCCAAAATCAACTCGCATACATATTAAAATGGACCTCAGAGAAAGGAGTCAACCAAAAAGATGTTCGACATGTCACACGCTAGGACATACTAAAAATAATGTCTTAATTATGCTGAAATGTCAAGACAGCCCCAATGATTTTTATTCCTATGTAATTTTTATTCATTTAATCCTTTATTGTACCTTTTTTTTAAAATCAACCACTTATTTAACCACAATTTCAATTTTTTTCCATAAAATTACCTCATAATTAAAATAAAAATTATTTTACAAAATGAGCAAATAATATAAATCTTCTTATTTAATATTTTTCCTTAGTTGTACTTATTTTAATTAACCACTAAATATATTATTTAACCAAAATTTTTAAAAAAATTGGGCATTAAAATTAACCTGTAATTAAAATAATTATTAAAATAAAATTTAATTAAATATATTTAACAAAATCAAAAGGCAAAAAAAAAAAAAGGCCCCTAAGAAGTTGGGTCTTGGAAACCCGAACTTCATGAGGCAAATGATTAAAAAATTTGCAAAACTATAGAGGGAATTTGGTTCTTGAAGAGCAAATTTCTTATGTGAACAATAATTTAGTGTATTTTGGTAAATAATATTCATTGCATGGTACTTTGGGAAATATTGCTTTTTTTTTAATTTATTTTGATAAAAAAAAAACCTTATCTTTATCTATCGTGCCTCTAACAATTTTAGAAAAAGAAAACTTGATGAATCCACTAGCATTATCATTATTCCAACGAATGTCTCTTTCATCTTATTATGCATTTTGTTCTCTCAAGATATCGTAATCGAGTGATTTATGCTTTTATGGTGCAAGAAATTGACAATCGAGATTTCGATTGGCTTGACTATGATCGTGTTCGTACCTATGTACAGCATGCAGGAATAGTGTTAGTAGTTAGTACTGTATCATCAAAAGATTAGGTGTCTTATGTCGGACGGTGCAAGAGGAAATCTGTTCCATAGAATATCGGTATTGGTGGTGGACAAAATCCAAAGCACAAATTCAAACAAATTACCTTATTTGAAGATCTGCATATATCTGCACGAATTCGAATGTGTTAGCTTTTTTTTTTTTTTCCTTTAACAACGCTTATTTCTCTCAGTAGAACGGGACTTGGATCCGCGTCATATAATTGTTAAACGTTGTTAAAGTGGAAGCAACTAATACTAGTTTTTGAATTATTTTTTAAAAGAATTTAGCATGATTTTGATGTGAAACGTGAAGGTCAGATGTTGATCCAAATGTGCTAATTGTGTACTGGAGTTTTTTTTTTTTTTTTTTCAGTATATTGGAGATTATTTCAGTATACATGTCTAACAACCACCAGAAAAAGAAAAGAAAAATTAAGTCATGTTTATATATCTTGCTCCAAATTTATTTATTTATAAATTTCAACTCCAAATTTAGATTTCATATGCCCCTTTAGCATAATAGGAAGATGTTTAATGTATCTCATCAAAATAACTCTGTGATGTATATATCATTGAAATATGTTGTTTGCTACACCAATAATATATGATTACCATATCTTATTGTTTATCTTATTTCATTAGTGCAATGTATTTTTTATCCTAAGGTTAAGCAGAGATCACTCATCGGGCCGGGCCATTTTGACCCCTGTTTTTTTAGGCCAAAATTTTTATAGCTCAGCCCGGCTTGGCTAAGCCAATTTTGCCAGTTCTACTATAAATCACTCATTACTCAATCTCATTTTCTCATTTTTTTTATCCAGTCTCCCTCATTCTTCTTACACATTTTCATATTTACCTATATTTTAACTTTCACGTTTTTTGTAAATAATAAACTTTTCAATATATATAATAAGAAAATTAATATGAAAAATAAAAAATTGGACAGACGGCAGGCACATAGTGCTATTATATAAGTTTTAAAGAAATACTTCTTACAATCAGATCTATATAAAATAAATTACACATCCTCCAATCATTTCTCTTCGAACCTTTTAACAAGATTTTGATATTATGTACCCTTTACTAATAAACAAAAATTATCAAACGTTACGATTATCTTTCTTAGTATACCTTTTGTCTAATGAAATTTTAAATTGTTAATTTAAATTTTGAAGGTCTAAATTAACAGTATCAGTATGATATAGTATGCTAATGTTCGATGTATTGATAGAGTATATCAATATTTTATACTAATGAATTGGTTTGTAAGTATAATATATTATTAGTATAAACTCACAACGTCTATATTAGTAGTTTAAATTCCGTTAGAGAAAGGTTATACTAATATGGAGGCTGATTCAATGTTAAATTGTTAGTAAATAACAATTAATCTTTTTTTACGTACAGTGACAGTAATTCTTTAAAACCCAAGTAAATTATCATTTTTTTTCCTTCCATGGTAAATTTGTGTTCGCTGTACTTAAATTAATTTGGTGCAGAGAGCACAAATTTGCAAATTCGGCCTTTTACGGTCATTAATTTACTCTGTATGTTTTCCCTCTCAAATCATATAGCTCATGCCACATTCATATTGCAAATGTGGCAAATTAATGTGAAACACTTCAACAATACATACAATGGACATCATGCATTAAAGCTCTTTCTAGACTCATATGAGAGGAAAGAGAACAAAAGTGAGCCAAGATTCCTCGCCAGCAACACCCTAAAAGGACTAAACCCCCCAAATATTAGTCTTCAAATATTATATGGGTTTTACAAAATGATATTCATTTTTGTCCTTTTTAGTGTAAAATGACAATGAAAAGTAAAGTAAAAAAATAAAAATAAAATGAAAGACTTTCACTCGCACTACGTTTTTGACCATATAGTAGATGCCGGCAAGTCATCCTTGGCTCAAATGTACTCTCTTTACCTCTTCATGCAAGACATTTGAGCACACAACGTACATCTTCGCCCACTTGATCTCTTCTAAACTCCCATTTCAAATTTTATGCTCTTCTGCATCGCTGTTGCCATTGTATTTATAAGCAGAGAAGGTCAAAGGAGTTCTAGAAATTGGCCCCACTTACCTATGAACCTTTCCCATGGCGCTCATTAATCCTTATCAACCATTCTGCTTGTATGGAATCAAATTTTTTGATTTTGCTACGTGTAGGTTTAAGAATTAGAACAAGCTAAAGTTGACTTGGCCCATTTTCTTCCTAAATCTGTTTGTTCATTGATTAACTACCGTTGTTGTGGGAATAGAATATAAGGAGGGAAGGCACTAGAGAGACTAGTGGTGGTTACCCATGTTTCTGTTATGGCATTGTCAATGAGAATTTGTTCTCAAAAATAGTGTATGTTTAGCTTTTGGTTAGGGTATAGTTTAAAATACGTTTGTTTAGTATTAACTGTTACTTTCTATTTACATATTTAGAAGTTCATGCTAATACAAAACTAAATACACTGTTGGGGCTATATTTGATTTCACCTTCAAAAACTCCAAACGTCCCTTCAAGTCAACGAAATTAGATCCATGGATTGGAAAAAATGTGCATCATAATGTGTGTGTGTGTGTAAAGTATAAACTGCAATGCAAATACACACTAGGTAATCGATAGAGGATGCGTTAAGATTTTGACTTCATTGAATTCCAAAATTTGCAAGCGTTCTAATATTTTCAGATTTTTTTACATCTTTCTCGCATTATATTTTATTTCTCTTCATCTTTTTTTTATTTTATTTTTATATCACTTATTAAATCTATGGTTTTATCTATTTTCCTTTTATCTCTCTCTATTTCACTTTGTTTGGTAGAGATGATAGAAATAGAGGGAGTGAAAGTAGATAGATGAGAAAAGAAAAGAATAGAAATAGATAAGAAATAAAAGAAAAGTTACGGTTATTTAGTTGAAGAAAAATAAAAGAGAAATAGAGTGAAAATAAACTTGGGGGTTGTTTGGTTAAAATAAAAAGAGAAATGAAATTAGATTATTAGTAAAATGCCATTTTACTCTTACAACCTAATTACATGTTTTCATATATATTTTTTTTTTCGTATAATCGAATGAGCTCCCCACAAAACCAATTTTGTTGGAACCTCGAGAGACCGTTTGTGGTACCTAATTTACATTCAAATCAATTTACCAAGGGACAAAATCGATTTAGCTCCCCACAAAACCGATTCTCTATTTGTTATGTCGAGCTACAACACTTGACACACGATTAATTTTGGAAAGTTTGCGTACAGTTATTAACTTCTCCGCAAATCACCTCATCTTGCCGTGAAAATCATAGTGTGTGGAAGCCACCATTTTTTGCAAAAATTTCTACTTATTTTCACTATACCAAACAACTACCAATTTCTAACTTCCTCTCTCTTCCTTTCTCTTCCCCCTTCCTCTTCTCTATTTCCTACATACCACACACAGTGTTTGTGTGTCCATGATCTTGGGTATAAAATTATGGTGAGTTTTAACGTGGAGATTGTCAAACTCTCCCCATCAATGGGGAAAATATGTTACAGCCGTAGATATGCTCTTTTAAAAATCCAACGGTAGATAAAGAATACTGGCAACTTGTAGTGGACAAAACTAACTCAAGTTTTTATATTTATTCTGAAGGGCCTAGTTTTGATACAATTTGTAAATGTATCCAAAACATTTAATATAATATTGGTAATTGACATTACAGTACAGAGTTATATTTAAATAAAAACAATATGTCTTCTTCTCCTATGTAACCAAAAAATATAAAGACAAAATAGATTTAAAGTATTTTACAGCTATGATTGCCATAAATTAAAAAAGCAAAAAATTAACAATATAACATTTATTAAACCTGTAAAAAACTTATTTATTAAAATCAACAAATATATTCACATTCCTTACTTTATACTTTTAATTTTTTAATTTACTCAAATTTAAATTTTTAAATAAAATTATAGTAATTTAATTTATTTTTTTTATAAAATCGTATGAAATGTTAAAAACTGTTAAATAAAATAAGCCACAAGTAAAAAATATCTATAATTATAGTGTCGTAAATACAATAATTATAGTATCCATATTTAAATAATTTTTAATAGTACATTATAATTTATATGATTTGGAGATTAAGATTTATAATACTCAGATTTATTTATATTTTCACATAATTATTTATAACTTCAATTTCTTAAATATCTTTTATTAACTGTGTTTTTAGTAGCTTTTCTAAAAAAAATTAACTATGTTTTTAATAACTCTAACTTTTTAGTCATTTATACTTAACAATTTACTCATTTAAATTTTATTAATAAACGTAAAATTAATAAATTACGTAAATAAAAGAAGAGGAAATAAATTACTTTCCCTCTTACTCTTTACATTTTATTTGTTATGTTTTTTGTTTCATTTAGAAAATTAATTTCATTCGATGTTTGTATTATTGAAAAATATGAAGTTTAAATTTTGTAATATAATAATTATATATATTTAATGTTTATTTATTAGACATGTTATTAAAAAATTTCATAAATTAGATTGTGTTCAACACCTAATTTTATTAAATGTTTTTAATTTAATAAATTAATTTTCAACTTTTAACTGATAAATTTTGCTTAAATATTATTTTTTAAACTTTTAACTAATTTTTTAAATTTTAGTTAACATGCATATTAATAATTTAAAGAGAAAAAAATATAATCTATAGATTTACCTACTGCATATGCCAGCTAAGATTGTTAAATAATTAATCGGCATGTTAATTGATAACTTATAATTATATATTTCCATTATTCATCCATTATTTTCCAATTATAATTTAAGATTTTGTAATGTAGTATAAATAAAATTAAAAGATAGTTTGAATTAAAAATATTTAGATGAGTCTTGATTCCTGTAACTTGATGGTATATTTATTTGTACAATAATATTAATATTTTAAAGTCTTTTGGGGGTCAAAGTATAAATACTAAAACCTACTTGTAACTTACTATAATAGGTATTCTGTCAGTCTAAAGTTATCATGAAGATGCCCAAGCTGCCCCTATCCTTATCTTCTAGCCATTTGAGAAGAATTTGCTTTGTTGTCATGTAAACTTCTACGAATTGTGTCGTTCCTAATTGCCTTTAGGAAATTCCGATTCACTGATCAGCTGACACAATATGTATAATGTATGTCATGTTGTTTTTTGGATGCAATGTATTACTCTGTAAATACTAAATAGAGTTCTCCTGGTACTCTGTTGTTAGTAATACTCTCTTTGCTTATGAAAGATATAACGATATTATGTATGGATTTTGCGTGTGTGAATTTGGAACACAGTTGGATCTCTTTTACCATCTTGATGTCTCACCCTACTAAATTGATTTCTCCTTGTCCATTGAGAATCGATCTCTGCATTGCAAAGTGTTAGTCTCTCTTTTATGAAAGAAAAATGTCAAACTAAAAACGTTATATATCCTTGTTTAACACGATTTTTTTAATTTTTTTTGTAATGACAGGATCAGACAGCATTTTCTGTGTACAAGGGTACAACAATATACTTCTTTTAGTGTAACCATATAAAAGAGAACCATCGTTTCGGGTATAGCCTCAAATTAAAAAGGAGAGGGGGATTGCAATTGTTTAGGGTATGTTTGAATTTATGTGTGCTTCTGGTAAACACGCATGAATAGTTGAGAATAGAATTCTTGATCAACGTGCATCAAAAAGTGAAAAAATCGTAAAAAAAAAAATGCTCTTCTACTTTAACTTTTTTTGTGTGTATATAACGGCAGCAAAAAAGTTTAAATTTAAAATATTATTTAAACTATCTTAACTCCTTCATTAAGCCGGTCCTACTGGGTTCTTCCACTTTAACTTTTGAACTACTAATAGAATATATAATTTGGTAAAATGGTGTAGTTTGAACTGCACTAATATGATTTTCTAGCTGCTAATTGTAACTAATCATTACTAATATTTTTCTCATAAAATTATTTGCGTGACACAAGTATTTCACAATTTTTCTTCTAATTAGTATTGGCTCCACCACAACGTGGTAAAGGCCCATAACTATAGTAAATCCTCTCAGATGACCATTGGAAGCTCACATAATTACAAAACTTTAAAGTCCATGCCAAAGGATATATCAATACAAATTTGGTATGGATTGTGTAGAAGAATTAAGATCTATAATCTTGGTAATCATAGGGTAATGATTAATCGGAAAGTGATATTATTTGTTGAGCGTAATATGACATACTTTATTCCAAATTCGGGTCATTGTTGCGGATATTGGGTTCGCGAGATTTTGGATAGTAAAGAATATAGAGTGTAACGCATTAGCGCCTTCATCCTCTTTTTGTGGATGAACGCATACATTTAAAATTTCTATACATTTATCATTAGAATAAATCAATGATAATATTTGACATTGTGCTTTTTAATTTATTGTCTCCTGTAGTTTAGTATAAGATTATTGGTAACTTTAATTTTCTATTTTCCGTCAACTATATAGAATGGGCACTGCATGTTCCCTCTTGATTTTACTCGATGCTTCAGTCCCCTAATTGTTATTCTGATTCTTTCACTGCATGATCATTTGACATCTCTTTTTCTTTTTTTCGATAACTTGACATCTCTTTTTCTTTTAATCGTTTGCTCAGCAAAAGAAATTTTTAGGGGTATCACAACCCTTACATCAGAATCTTTTATGGCATTGGTCAATACAATACATAGGATTAAGTTGCCAATCAACAAAAGAAAAATTAATACCTACAAAATTGGCTTTAATCCATAACCAAGATTTAAGCTGGACTAAATCCAAAACCTTTCCATCATCCAAGCATGTATCATTAAAAACAAGATCATTCCTATATAACCATATAGACAAGAAACATGTAAACCAAAGCAGTCCATGCTTCCCTTCTATATTTGCGTCGGCAATGAGCATTATGTTGCAGAAAATGGCTTCTTGCATCGGCTGGGAGCACAAGATAAAGACCAAACTACTTTTAGCATTGCATCCATACGTTGTAAGTTCTGTTACAGGTAAAATTCAAGAAAACCTTAACATAGTCATCATAAGATAATTATCCTAAAATTAATTACATAACTTATAAAAGTAATAATATTATAATGGTTTTACCCTATAAAAAAACAATAAAAGTAATGATAAGCAATATATATGGAGTTTAATTTTTATGCATTGTCAAAATAAAAAAATTTACACTTTCAATCAATTAACAATTATTGTTGGTATAACTTTTAATGTAGTTATTGTAAAAGCTAATAAACTTACCATACATGTTAGTTTGTGATTAGATGACATTGTAAAAACTTTTTAGTGTATAAGTTATTTACTCATATATTAAATTGGGTAAAATGTCTTCAGTTCGTTAAAATATATTAATGTTGTTGCTCTTTCAATTTAGATAAGAAGTTGATAGCTATGGATCTAAGTATTTATTCAATCCTTTATAATTTATCATTATGCAGACAAGACATCTATGTTATGCTCGAAAATACAAAGTGATTTTTTTAACACATTGCAAGTAGTATATATACATAAAGATCTAAAACAAAGAATTACAAACTTTCTAAAGTTGGCTATATCTAATTAACAAGAATAAAATTTTACTTGGATGGACATAAAGTAGCAAAGAATTGTCACAGGAAAAGAACATGGATAGATCCTGCCAAACGTCTACTGTGCCACCCCGGTCACAATTAATACTAAGGGAGGTGTTTCTTCGTTGTTACTAAGAACAAACTGAAGCAGCAAGAAGAGAATTACTCTTGCCCCCAAGGAGATTTAATATAGTTTTGATGATTTAGCCTCTTGATGAGTGCAAAGTTGTAATGTGTGCTTATGCATTTGTGTGTGGTTGTGAGTCTTGTATGATTTATCTTTATCCTTGATGGTTTGATGGTAATAAGCTCAAAGTTTAAGACTTAAAGGTTTAACAAAGTGGAAACATATTTTTATAAATCTAAAATTAAGTTTAAAGAGGAATAATTGGATAAAACTTGTTTTGAAATTGATAGGAAGTAAGAACTACATACTAAAGTTTTAGAACCACTCAATCTTATGTTAAAGAACCATTTAATTGGTTAAGTTAGCTTTGTAATCAATTAAATCCATTTAAATTCGTGTAAACCTATATTGTTTTAACTAGTTAAATTGATATGTAATCAGTTACATGTTTTCTGTTTTAACTAGTTACAACATTATGTAATCAGTTATTTCTGTTGTAACTAATTACATAATTTCGTAACCAATTACATATTATAAAGTTGTTTTTGTCCTATGCGAAAATAACTAGTTACAAAGCTATGTAACTAGTTATTCCAGCAAGACCAAAACGCATGGCCTCTTTTTTAACTAGTTATAAATAAAAATAACTAGTTAAACTCATTCAAACTTCATTTTCCAGATTTCAAATAACAAAATAACTGATTACAAGTCTAAATAACTAGTTATTCCAGTGAGCTCTCTATATAAAGTGAACCTTAATGAGTTTTTCAATACACTTCAATACAACTTCACTTTTCTAAATTTGAGAAAGAGCTTTTCTAGAGAAAATTCATATCATTCTTCTTCATTACTACAAGTTTTGGATCAAAGTCAAAGAGCTCATCATGGATCAACCTTGAGGATAAAGAAAAGTCTTTTCTTGGGTAAAGTTTGATTGGTTCTTCATTGTTTTCCACCTATCACAAACCAAGGTGATATCTAACCTTCTTTTAATTTGATTTTCATTCTTGAGAGGGTGTCTCTCATATCTTCCTTGCGGTAGGATTCCACAAGAAAGGTTTCAAGTTTTTCTTGATAGGGTTCAAGAAACTTGATTGTGTGATTTGTTTGATTGTAATTCTTGTGTTTGTGCATAGTATTTGTAAACATTTGAATTACTTAGTGATAACACCAATCGGTTTGATTGGAAACTAAATGTAGATCACAGTGGTGGTGATCGAACCAGTATAAATCTTGTTTGCTCTTTTCTTTCCTTTATCCTCTAGCTAGCATATTGTATCTTGATCACTTGCATTTAAAATCATAAGGCTCTTTGCATAGAAAAGTTCAAGATAAATTGATCCAATTCTATTTCATTTGTATAACCAAATCAATAAAATTCAAAGTTTTTGAAAAATCTAGTTATTCATTATTGAAAAGAAATTGGGGATTCTTGAAATTTTTGAAAGATCCAATTCACCCTCCCTGCCCCCCCTCCCCCCTTCTTGGATCCAGCCCTTTTGTTTAACACAAACAGTTGGTCGCTTACTATTCTAGGAGAGAAAGAAAGAAAAACAAATAAAAAATGTCTAGGAGGTAGAATCTTACTACTAGAGTGGGCAAACAAATATAGAATTTACATATTAAAAACAAGGCTTAATTATATATTTTGCCATCCATCTTTCATGATTTTGTGAATTTTACCAACCAACTATTTTAATTGCACATTTTGTCACTTGACTTTCAAAATTTCTCATTTTTTGCCACCCATTTATTTTAGTTTCACATTTTGTCACCCAAATTTCAAAATTTTGCGTATGCTACCACCCCATTAGTTGACTGCTAGTGTGGCAATTTTGACAGTTGATGTGGCATGTTGACTGCTTATGTGGCAAGTTGATTATTGATTGTTACATCAGTAGTCAAAATTGTCAAATCAGCGGTCCACTAAATAAGTGGTAAAATGCTCGAAATTTTAAAAGTTGGGTGGCAAAATATGCAAATAAAATAATTGGGTGGTAAAATGTGAGAAATTTTGAAAGTTAGGTGACAAAATATGCAACTAAAATAATTAGGTGACAAAATTTGCAAAATCATGAAAGATAAGTGGCAAAATGTGCAATTAAGCCTAAAAACAATCAATTCTAAGTTGTTGCTGGTATCAAGATCTTCTCAAGTGACCATTTGTCCTTCTTCTTTTTTTTTTCTTTGATAACCATATTTTCTTTAATTTAGGACATTTTGCTTTAATGTGTTCAGGCTTCTTGCACTCAAAATAGATGATGTCACTACTTTCATCTTTTGATTACTTCTTATATTTATCTTTAATTCTTTATTCTTAGGATCGATAATACTTGTATTTTCATTTCTTCCTCAAAATCTTTTTGAACTTTCTAGACATAAGAGAATCTCATTGTCATTCGATGTATGAGCTATTGGAACTATTATCTAAGCTCTCAAATTCTTCTTATTGAATCTTCAAAGCTTTTGATGTTGACTTCTTTTCTAGTTTCGTTCATCGGATTGGAGCTACCCATCTTGAGAATAATGGGATTATTGGACTTAATTTTATCCCTCTTATGTAGTTGAATGTCATGAACTTTATGATAGCCAACAAGTTCATCTAAAGTCAAGGTTTTTAGATTTCATGCCTTTTGAATTACAATACTTTTAAGTTCCCATACCTTAGGAAGACTGTCCAAGATCTTCATATTGTTTTCTTCCTTGGTGTACTTCTTTCCAAGAGCTTAAAGACCATTGAGAATGGTTTGGAAACCTCTAAACATTGTGTTAATAGTCTCATTTTCTTTTGTAGCAAAAATTTTATAATGTCTTGTTAAGGTAATCATCTTTCACATTTCGACATGATATTTTCCTTCATGTGTAACAGCAACAGTGTCCCATATTTCTTTAGCAGTCTTGTAATTGTAGACCTTTTTGTACTCGGTTCTAGATAAGGCACAAGTGATGAGATATCTGGCCTTAGAGCTTAACTACATCTTGTTGATATCTTTCTGACCCCATTTTAATTTTGGAACAATGACTTCATCTTTGACAGGGGGTGGGATATCTCCTTTTGTTAAAATTTCCCAAAGATTGTACTAGGTCAACTTAATAAACATTTACTTGCGATCACACTAATAAGGATAATCTTCTCCAAAGAAGGCTGGTGGCCTTGATATGGAAGCTTATTTAACTTTAAACTAGTTGTTAATAATTTCCATAGGGAATTTTTCCTTATAACACTATGAAGTGCTAAACCCTCAGAGGCTAATCTCTGTACCAAATTATAAAACACATGTAAACACAAGAAAGGGATTAAGGAGTGTTTATAAAATTTTTTTTGCAAATCTTTTTTCTTAAAGCGTGTATTTTTTGAATAGATGAATGAATAGTCTTACAATTAAAAGATGTTTTCTTGAAACAAGTTTGTAAACAAAAGACTATATAAGTAATTCAATTCCCTAGGTTAGAAAGTAATAAATGAGCTAAGGGAATAGAGAAATCACACAAGATATTTATACTAGTTTGTCTCACCTAGAAACTACGTCTAGTCCTTGGCAACCCACCAAGATATCCACTAACAAACTTATGAGAAACATTGTTCTATACTATTACAAGTATTATTTTGTTCACAAGCCTCTTTAGGTTCAATGAAGTATTATTTTTACCTGCCTCTTCAGGCAATTACACAAGTATTTTTTTCCTAGCAAAACCTTTACAAGCTCTCAACAATTTGACAAAGAAATGCTTAAGGATAAGCTAACAAGGCTATCGTCCTATTAGACAAATATGCAAGAATTTTAGCCTAATGCGTAGAGAATATACATAGAAAGTATAGAGAATAAAAAGTTGAGTTCATAAGAAGTGTTTGTTCAAGTGTTTCCTCTTTTCAACTTCTTTGTCTATAATTTGTCTTATCTTAATCCTTTTATAAGAGATGAGAAAATATTCATTGAGGCTTATCTCCATGCTTCTTGAAATATGAACATTAGTGCATTAAATGTTGTAATGAATTATTTTCACCAACTAGTCACTTTGCACTATACAATAGGTAAACCGTTCAACTTTTCTGACACAACCATGTTGTTTTACTTAGGTGTTGTCTTGCCCCTTGCTTTTGTCCTTGTTTCACGTCTTTTAAGGTAAGAGAGTACATAAACTCTTTTTAGCTTGTTTCTTCTAAATAGAAATAATCCTGATGGAGCTTATTAAGTACATTTTTCTTATTAGTTGCTTCAAAAAAAGATATTCTTCAATGAAACTTGTAGAGTTATGTCTTTAAATAGTCTCATCTCGTAGCACAATTACTATAGGATGATCTGTACGTATAATATAATAAATGAGTAAGGAGATAATCAAGTTACATGGTGAACTATGATAATCAAAATACAATCCATGTAGACAAGAACCCCATGCTTCATTCACACTCAAAACACATTGACATTTAGTATCATTGGATACGATAAGCATTGGATGAGAAAATATTGAAGGTAGAGAAAATCCTCATAGATTTTAATTGGTTTGATATGATGACTAAGATAATGCAAACAAAGAAGGTTGAAGATTGTTGCCAAGATGTTGGTGTAGTAATGTATACCAATTAAGTCAAAAAGGGGGGACTTGTTGGAATTTCTTTCCTTAATTGATGACGCACCATAAAAAGTAAGTGGTAATTAATTGTTGTGTATACCAAGAGATGAACTCTTGAAGATGAAGATTGATACTTTAGGTCTCTCATTAAAGTGAAAAACATCTCTCTCAAAGTTTGCTTTAGGTCTCACTCATCATTAGACTAACCCTGTCTTGAGGTATGACTTGGAAGGTTATCGGTGTGGTGAGGAGTTTTAGAGAAGGAGTGTCATGTGGAGAAAAATTGTACACGAGTGACTGTCTCCATTTCATTCCTCAAAAGAAGAGGATAATTAACTTTATGGGAAAGACAAAGAAGAATAAGGATGGAAATTGGGTGAACCAGAAGGTGAAGGAGAATGTTGTAAGTATTCATATACCTTGCAACTTGAAAAATATTTCTTATATTTAATAATTTGAGATAATTGTGAGCATATATCGCTCATTATGTTTCTTTAAAGGAGCTCATTTAGTGTTTAGAGATGGCTCATGCATGTGAACTTCCAAAGGGTACTCTAAATGGATGACCACTTTGTTGCCTCTAACAATGCCCTCTTTTTGGATGTTGTTGGAGGTCAAAACACGAAAGGTTATAAGTATAAGTTAGGTTAGCAAGGAGATGTTCCAGCCAACAATGTAGGCAAGCTACCTTTGGTGAGCCTATTAATAGATGTAGGGACCATCGCCTCTCTCAATGCAAAGCTCACAGAGAAAGACAATTAGATTAATGGCCTTTAAGTTCAAGCTACAAAAAACCTAGGGTATTTTGAAGCAAGTTCTCACCCACCTCAGTATTTTGCCTAACCTTGCTTTTGGCGTTGTTAAGCATATTCATTGTGCTTCTACCCTGGCTACCAATGATGACACTCATCAAGGTGAAGAAAACATTGACCACGCGCACCCCTAAACCCACTCTTGATTTAAGAGTTTATAGTTTTTTGTAGGTTTAATACATCTGCAAGTCCTTGAATATTTTAGAAATTTTTAATTAGGTCCCTAAATTAAAAAAATTGTAATTAAATTCTTGATCTTCTAAATTATTGTAATTGGATCCTTAGAGTTAGTTTATGGTGACTTGGAACTACCAGGAAATTTACGATTTATGGCAGTTTTACTTACTTCAAGGACTCAATTACAAAAATTTAGAAGATCAAGGATCCAATTACAAATTTTTTTAGTTTAGGGACCTAATTAAAAATTCCTAAAATGTTCAAGGACCTACAAATGTATTAAATTTTTTTGGTATATACATTTATTTTTTTTACAATTTTGTATTTTTTTTGTTTTGTATTCCTTATGTTAAATTTTACATTGTTTTACTAATGTTCTAGATATTCATTTTATTTTATTTACATAATGTAATTATAATGATGATTCTAACTAAATTTTTGATAATTGTAATCAGGTTATGATTAAGGATGTCAATGGGACAGAATGGGCACAGGTAGTAGAAACCTGCTACCTACGCTCGCTAAATAAAATTCGTACTAGTGCCCGCTCCGTTACCAGCACAGGTACCTTTAAGCAAATATCCGTGGATATTTTTAATATCTGTGGACATCTATAGATACTTCTTAAAAAAAAATTAAAAAACAAATTTATTTTGTGTTTTGTAGATAATCATAAAGTGTTGCAAATATCATTTTGAATTTATGTATTTAAATTTATAAATTAAAGAGTTATTGTTTAAAATAATCACTTTGAACATAAATTTTAATTATTCTAACAATTTTCCAAAAAAAAGTAGTTTAAAAGCCTACAAATTTATGTTCCTTTTCTCTCGTAATATAATTGTATAGGATTTCTCCATAATGAACAATTGTTTTGAAAATTTTGAATAAATTTTATGTAATTTTATCTATATTAATATATAAGTATGTTTAGGTGAATATATAATTGCGGGTAGCGGGTATTCGCGGGTACGGGTACCATGATACCCATACCCGCCCTATTAATAAACGGGTAGCAGATATATCCGTTTAGAGTATCCGCGGACACCCATTTAAAATACTCATTTTCTATTTGTAGCGGATTTTATCCGTGGATATCTGCGGGTGCAAATTTTTTTTGCCATCTCTAGTTATGATAAACAAGGATGTAACAAAAAAAAAAAAGAATTTAAATGTAAAAAAAATTCAGTGACCAACAGAATGGGTCACTAAATCGGTTGCCACTATTCACATATTAAAAAATGATCAGCTATCAGGGCAAGTGGTGGCTGTAGTAGTCACCAACAACGCATATGACTAGTTATAGTAACCAATTTTTTTGTTATCTGCAACTAAATATTATCTGTCATTAAACGACGAATATAGGGATCAACCAGTAAATCAATCGCTATACTTCATAGTTGTTAGCAACTAGAATTTTAGTAACAGGCTCGATTACCAATTTGATTGCAAACTAATTTAATGACCAAAATTGCCTATTCAACAACCACTTGATTCGACTGGAGTTTTACCTTCTTCTTTTTTCTTTGGTAGTGATAGTTATACAAATATTGTGTTAAAATTGCAAAATGCTCTCCACTTTATGAGCGTTTGGCATTAATTACGCACTGCACCCCTATCAAGGTAACAATTGTATCATCTCTCTCTTCCCCAACATATGCAATTTCTTTCTTTACCCACTTGATATTTGATAAAACTAGGGGTGGCAAAATTATCCATTTATCCGTAATCCATCCGATCCATCTCTATAAAATCCAATCCAATCCATCCAATTCTTAAAATAAAAAGAATTTGGATCGAATTAGATGTATCACATAATTAAATGGACGGATAACAATCCATCTTCTTTTATTTTCAAATCCAATGGATCATCTAATTAATACTTAATGGATCAAAATTAATCCAACATAATTTTTCTTATATTTAATTTCTTTAATACTTTCTACCTCCTTTCTCTCTCCTCTCCTCTCCTCTCTCTCTTCTCTTTCTTTCTTTCCCCTTTCTCTCTCTCCTAACTACATAAGGAGTTGTTAGATAAATCTTTTTTCTTAATACATAGTCACATTAAGGATCTTTTTATATTGAATTGACTTTACATGATGATAATAATAATACTACTTTCAACTCTGTCCAATATCATCTAATCCGCAGTAATCAAGAGAATATCACTTGTTACAGCTTTTGCAAAGAACCAAAATTTGTCAAACAGCACTAACAGATATCAAGTTCAAAATTTGTCAAATAGTCCATCCAATTATCTATAACTATCAACGTAAAGCAAAATGGGATTTCTATTCCTATTTCTTCAACTCCACGCCATCAAGAGGACTTCCATCTACATTCTTTGATCCCACTTCTTTCCAATTCGTAGACAGCATTGTCCCATTAGATAATTTAGACTCCACCTATATAGGAAAATAAAAAAGAGATTAAGTGCAATGTATACTCCAATATGCAATGAAGACAAAATTTGCAATGAAAACAAAAGTTGTGATTTATAGAATAGCAACTTATTTCAAGTAAACTTGCAGCACTTGCCACTAACATATTTCAAATATCTAGTTAAATTTGGGATAAATGCAAAGAGAAATAATGGTTAGCTAACTAATGACGGTTCTG
The DNA here is from genome assembly GCA_004329165.1 of Spatholobus suberectus. Taxonomy (NCBI): domain Eukaryota; kingdom Viridiplantae; phylum Streptophyta; class Magnoliopsida; order Fabales; family Fabaceae; genus Spatholobus; species Spatholobus suberectus. The sequence continues at coordinate 34,388,172 of CM014729.1, read as the reverse complement.
ATCAGTCCACTTACTGTTGTAAAAGGCTAAAAGGTTCTCAACAAGTTCTTCATCATCAAGATCCAACATAACTACAAAAGGGAACTAAAGTAGAAAACAATTAAACAGACAATAATTAAAAGAAACTCAAATTAAATGAAAAGATTAAAAATAACAAGCTGGTAGATAGTAACCTTGAGTTCCACAAAGCCAATCATTTGTACACAATAGTGCTTCAACATTATCAGGCAAAGAGAACTCCAATATTTGTCAAGTATACGTCCACCAATGCTAAATGCCGACTCTGATGCAACTGTGGTAATTGGTATGCTCAAAATATCTCGTGCCATCAAAGAAAGTTCAGGATATTTACCTTCATTTGATTTCCAATAATCCAAAACATCTAAATCAGCATACTGCTTATGATCAAGTTTATCTTCATGCAAATAAGCTTGCAAATCAAATTCCTTCCTTGATGATCCACACAACTTACTTTGAAACATTCCAAAATCCTCTAAATCACTTGAAGAGGGAATGCTTGGGCTACCTTTAACATATCTTTGTGAACATGAAAGATTTTCCTCATTTGGAGAGGACTTAAGATATTCTTGAAAAAAACTTTTAGCTTATCATGAATATCCTTTGCTAATCCCACACCCTCATCACAACCATACAATTTTACATAACAATATTCAACAAATTGCAACTTATATCTAGGATCTAAAATGACAGCAAATGAGAGAATAACACTGTAAGAGTCCCAATATTTTTCAAATTTCTTCTTCATTCTTCTAGCCATGCAACAAATTTGATTTTCATATTCAAACTCATCATGAAAAAAGCATGCAACTTCCTTAATTTTAAGATGAATTCTCCACACACCATAAAAATAAAGATTAGCAGTTGGATAAGTGTTGCCTGGGAAAAGAGTAGTGATATCATAAAATGGCCTCAGAAACTCTGCTATTTTTTCTACCTCAACCCATTCCTCTTCTGATAAACAATTATCAAAATAGGGATCAATATTTTTTAGGAGGCTAAAGGCTTCTTGAAAACCTATAGCACTCTAAAGCATGAGATATGTGGAATTCCATCTTGTGGGCATATCTTGACGAACTTGCTTAGATGTCACACATGAGATTTGCTCTAAACATCATGCAAACTTTGACTTTTGTGCATCTGAACCCCTAATATATTTCACACTCTCTCGAATTTTAACCAAAGAACCATCTATTGCCTTCAAACCCTCCTGAACAATCAAATTTAATATATGTGCCCCACACCTAACATGAAAATACTCTCCACTAGCTACTAATCTTGATCCAAATGATGGATGTCTCTTCAATATGTTCACCATTGTGTCATTGTAAGACACATTATCCAAAGTAATAGTGAAATTTTTTTTATCGATACCCCATTCCTTTAACAAATTCAACAACTTCTCAGCCAAATTAGCACCCAGTATAAGGTGGTGGAAAACGAAAGAAAGCTAACACCTTTTTCTCTAACTCCCAACTCTTTGAAATATAATGTGCAATCAACACCATATATTGGTCAGTAGTGATTGATGACCACAAATCAAAAGTTAAACAAATTTTTCCAAGAATAGAACATAAGTAGCATTTGAGATTTTCTTTTTCTTTCCTATACAACTTCAGAACATCTAACTTTGCAGTGTTTCTAGATATTGTTTTAGTATGTGGGTTTAAAAAACAATGCAAATCCTTAATTCCTTTATGTTCAACAAAAGAAAAAGGATAGCCATGTTTGATGATTACCTCAGAAATCTTCTCCCTGAACTTCTCTTGATCTAAAGGTGGATAAGAAGATATTTCCCCTCCTACACCGCATTTCTCCGCATGATGTTTCATATTTGAAGTCCCATCACCATCTCTTGCCATGTAGACTTTACCACAAATTTTGCATTTTGCTTTTGGAAGTCCATTATCATCGACAAACTTCTCAAAATAATCCCAAGCCATGGATGTTTTAGTTCTTTTTGAACTAGGGGCTGAACTTTCTTCAACTTCGCCCTCAACTTGAATCTCTTCACTAGACATATTACCTATAATGAAATTGAACAATTTTTTTTCAATCTAACCTATACTTTAGCATATTAAATGGAAACTACAAAAGTTTCCTTTTATAATAATGACTTGCGTCTTGCACTTTTGCAGTGGTAGATATGTCACTATATCCGATTTAGATGACATGATTTACGTTAATTATGAGTTTTTGGCACAAATAACAGAGCAATAGGGTATGTAAGTGTATACAAATAACATAAGATTATTATAACCATGCAACAAATGAAATCAACGAACTTGCCAATGGTTTTTGTTTAAATTCCTTGGGGGAAATTGCAATAAAAGAGAAGCCATGAATTAGTAACAAGAAAAGCCATAAATATAACTAGCAACAAATATCTAAAAACGGGAAAGTGCATGATACAACAATAGCTAGCTCAACAGGAAAAGAAAATAAAAAAAAATAACTAATGCCTTTCATTTGTTCCTTCATTTTTACTTGGCTGAGTTTGATCGAAAACCCCATAATAATAATAAAAAAAAAACCATTACCTTTACATGGTTACACCATAATCCAAGGGTTTAAGCTTACCCTAAAGAAACAAAATGCAATTTTTTTCATCCCCCATTTCATTTTTTCCCTTCAATTTCTAAAATTAATTAAAAAAGGCAACCCCAAGAAGAATCCCGATATGGGTTCGAGCCAAAACACAAGAAAAAGATAAAAACCACATGCAAGATTTAAATTAACGAATTTTGGAGACAAGAAGGGAAGGAAGAGAGATTATAGTGTTAGAAACCAAAAAGGTTGTGTTGAGATTCAGAGATTCCGAGACTTTAGAGTTGATACGCACGAAGAAGAACGAGGAATTGGGCGTGAGCATAAGTTTATGTAAGAACCCTAAAGACTAAGAGTTAAAGAGATTTCAAAAAGCATAATATAACAAGTAATTTTCGGTAGAAAAGAATTGGGTACGACTACGAACAAAAACCTCTATACTACTAGCGTAAGTGGCAAATGGATGGGAATTTTATTCTTTTAATAATTAATTCTTCTATTTTTTTCTATTTTTATAAACTCTAAACTTAAATTTAAATAATTTTAATTTTAATTTTGGCTTGGATTTGAGAGAGGAGAGAAAGATAATATTTTGAAAATAAAAACTATTTAATTTTTAAAATATATTATTTTTGTGGATGGATTGGATGGATATTATTAGATGGATCATGGATGGATTGGATTTTTTAAATAAATTTTTAATGGATCAAAATAGATTAATGGATTATTTTTATCCAATCCGTTATAATCCGACTAAAAAATTATCCAATCTATCCATTTGCCACCCCTAGATAAAACTAAAAAAACTTAAATAACTTTTTCATCTTTATAAAATAGGGAGTTTTTCTTTTAGTCTCTCTTTTTTCATCTCTATAATGTTTTTTTGGTTTCATTTTGGTCTCGCTGTTAAGTTTGACCGTCAACTTTAACAAAGGAACCAAAAGAGAAATTGCAAAAATTATAGGTACTAAAAAATAAGAGAATTGATACAAAAATAACAAAAATTAAGAGAACAAAAACAAAAACAATCTTATGTAATAGGAACTAAATAATTATTTAAACTAAATTTATAAAAATTAAACCTTCAAACATTGCAAATGCATTGCTAGGTAGTAAACAAATTAAACCTACAATGAATGCATTGGTGACTAGAAAAAAATTATTAAAATTAAACCTTAAACATACAACTTCGTAGAAATTATGCAATGATGCAATCACCTTCAAGTTATAAAACAAACGTAGCAAATGAGGAGCAACAAAAGTGAAAACATAAAATAGGACACAGGTATCAAAACGAATGTTAGCAGATGAGCGAGAATGACAAAGAAAGTAAAAGAAGGATGCATAATGTTATTATATATGAGGAAATTACAATAGTACACTACACCTTTTAAAATTTCTTGACATTGCACATAACCACCTTTCTTTTTTAATGTTTACAGCAATGCTCCTTATAGAAGTACACGATGTAATGTATTTCTTACATAACACAGGATGTTAGTGTAATGTGTAAAAAGTGTCAATATAATGTATAAGGGGTACTAGTGTAATGTTTTTCAAACAATAAAGGTGTATCAGTGTAATTTATAATTTTTTTGGCTAGTCACTAGTGCATTTGTTGTAGGTTTAATTTTTTTTACTCCTCATCAGTGCATTTGCAATGTTTAAAGATTTAATTTTTACAAATTTGGTTTAAATAACTATTTAGTCCTTATAATATAACATTATTTTCGTTTTGGTCATTTTAATTTTGATTTTTTTTGTTTTGGTCCTTGTAATTTTTTGGTCCCTATAATTTTTACTTTTTTTTTTGTCCTTTCATTAGATTTGACTATCAAATCTGACACAAGAAACAAAATAAAACAAAAAAATATTATAGAGATAAAAAAAAAGACTAAAACAAAAATATTCTATTTTATAAAGACGAAAAAATTATTTAAACCGGTCTAAAATTGCCAAAAATATTGCATAGTTCCATGCATGAACATAACTAGGGGTGGCAAAGCGGGTTCAACCCGCCGGGTCGACCCGCCTGACCCTCCATTTTTGGTGGGGCAGGTAAGCTAGTAAAACCCGCCTCAACCTGCCCCGCCCAACCCGCCAACCTGCGGATTAGGTGGGTCAACCCGCGACCCACCACTTTTTTTTTTTAATTTTCTCCTTCCTTAGTTATTATACCAAAGACATTAATTAAAAAAAAAAAAGTAAAAGATGCTCTACACACACTACTTCACATTCGCAATGTTATCCTAAAAAATATAATGACAACATGACACATGCGTTTGGGGTTAGTTCTACTTGTAATTAAATACAATTCAATGCTATACTAAAAAATATAATCTCTCATACTTTTGAATGAGATGTGTTATTTATTTTCAAGTAAATTATTTTTATAACTTTTGAATGAAAAAATATAATTTCTCTTTCATATATTTAATGTATAATAAAATAATAATAAAATTATAAGTCAAACAACCAAAGATTCAAAGTGATATAACGTGTATTAAAATAAAAATTATTTAATCTAATTCAATTCGATGATAACAAAAAAAAAAAGTAAATTAAATTGAGTTTTTTTAATAAAAAAAAAAGTGGAGTGGATCAACCCGCCAACTCATATTTTTCAACCCGCCAACCTATTTTTAGCAGGTCAACCCGCCAACTCACTTTTTATACAACCCACCGACCCACTCATTATTTTTTGACAGGCCAACCCGCCAACTCATTACTAAACGAAAAGAGTTCAACTTTTGAACCACTTTTTACCTGTGGGTCAACCCACCCCGCCTCCTTTTTAGCGGGTTAATGGCGGGTCGGGGCGGGTTTGCCTGCTTTGCCACCACTAAACATAACCCAATTGGCCCAGTCCAGAAACTTCAGCAGCAGAGTCATAAAGGTAGAAATATTCTATACACTTTACATTCAAAGGTTGAGAAGATAAAAATTCGTATAAGTTCCCAACATGGATTGACAGACCACTAATTCTGTAGAACAAATAACCATTGACTTTGAAAATTATAAATTGATTGCACATTGCTTATAAATCAAATCATTACTGTACGTTTGAACATATGCATGGACGTCAATGATACGTACAACAAGCCAACAACAAATTGACGCCTTTGGGGGGCATTTTCTATCAAGTCTTAATTTATATTCGCCAATTATTATTTTTTTAACAAAATGATAACAAGGTGTGCAATTACTTTGAGCCGGAAAGAAACCGCATAGATATTCGCCAATTGTTCTTGATTACGGCCATGTACTTCAAATATTTATTAAGCCCAAACTCCTTATAATTAACCATCACATCAACCACAGAATCTTATAGCAGTGATCTTTTCCTTTCTATTATCCGGTCATGGTCACTGATTAGCTTTATTTATTTATTTATTTATTTATTTTAATAAGTTTTACGGTAAAGTTTATTAATTTAAATTTATTAAATTAAGTGCTTATAAACTATTATGAAATAAGATTTTATTAGATGATAGATAAAAAAAAATTATTAGATAAATATTTAATTAAATTATTTATTCAAGCATGACCCTATGAATGATTTATAGGTCCTTAAATCACGTGGATGTGTTGATTTTGCTGACATTCTTGTGAGTTTTTCAGGAGTAAGATAGTGTATCCTGTTATCACAAGGAAAGACATCTATTCTGATTATTTTATTAGCAAAGACGAAAAATATCATTATTAGAAAGATTAGGCAATACCTTTTCAAGCATTGTCTAGTTTATCATGATTGTTCCACTAGATCATGATCTCTTCTATACATCTAGGAAAATAATAAATACTCTCTCAATTTCAGTGGTAGACATGGAAATCATATCTAATTATTAGTTTGTTTATATACATGTCATAGATTAAAGTTAGAGATGGATTAATAATCTTTCTGCCCTGACTTTTAAATATTCTAGCATATGAGAAAGAATATAAGTAAATTAAAATAATAAAAACAAAAAACAAAAATTAAGCATTTAAGTCTTTTATATACAACAAGCAATTTTTTCTATCAATTCTGAAACCAGTAAGCAGTAAGTTATAATCTATAAATGTTTACCTTTGTTGATGTTGTTTAACACAGAGAGTATGTCCTCCAAAAAAAATAAGGGTTTATAGAGCTTCACAAGAGAAGAAGAGAGATAAGTGTAGCCAAAAACAACTTGCCGGGATTATAAAGTACAATTATATGTTAGCACCTAATGCATGCATTCCGGCAAGTCATTCTTGGCTGCAAATCCCTCCCTTCCTCTTCTTGTAAATACTCTAAAACCAAATGCGTATTTCTGTATGAACAATTAATGTCCAAATTTTTGTGGTTCAAAATGAGGCCTTACTTGCGAGCTTATATAGAGGGTAATGGTTAATGCATGGAAATGGGAATGGTCATTCCAATTGAGTGGCATTGTATTTTATATATTCTATTATATTTTTTCCTAGCTAGCTAGCTAACTTTCCATAAGAAAGTGTGTGCATGCAACCAAGAGAAACTCGACACACACAGAATAAATCCTTTTAATTATGAACGGTTGATACGACTTTGATAGCTCACAATATATAGAATAAAGCTGACTGCAAATTGATTTGATTTTATATGTATTAAAATTGGAATAGAATCTTAATATGTTTCAAAGAGAGAGAGAGAGAGAGTGTAAAAGGGCATGGTTGAATTAAATGCCTTAGCAGTTTGTTTTAAAGCTAATTAAGATTGATTGAAAAAAAATTAAATTATTAAATATATTTAAAATACATATTTAAATTAATTTCAGACATAGAGTTTACGTTAAAAAGTGAATTGGTTCTGAAAGTTATCCAAACGGTCTCTCAATTTACCTACATCCTCAATTTGACTGAGACAAAGCAGGTGAGACGTGGTGATATGTAATTGACAGAACTGAGATTAACCATAATAAGCATCGTTTTAAATTTCAGTCTACAATCACACTTGTAGCAGCATTTTTGTGAATTTATGGACCTGCCGCACATTAAAATATATATATATATATATATATATATGCTAACAAAGAAAATTATTAGTGTTATCGTCTTATTTGATTTTTATCCAATAAAACCCGATTGTTATATAGTTTATACTAATGATATGATCTATAAATGATATATATTAATTTTATATATTAACAAAATTATCTGTTAGTAATTATATATTTATTCATTAATATAAAAATTTAACATATATTATCCATGATCATAAGTGATGTATCTGAGATGAGATTGCTGACTTTGACCAGTCTCATGGTGATGTTGACTAAAGTGCTTTCTATGTAGACTGAAGTTTGAGATTCCTTACTGGTGGTGTAATTCTCCGACACAGTTAAGACAAGTGAGTACATACAAAAGGTACTCTAATATTCAAGTCAGTAACAATTCCACCAAATTGATGAAATATAATAAATGTTTATTTACTATAGTGATGTTGGTAAATTGTATTTATAAAAGTCTAAGATGGGTTACATTCCTTGACATGAGGCCCAAGGCCTATCATAAGCAATATTGCCTTGTTTTAGTATAGCAACAACATAACTTCACTCTAAATTGAGGTATGATTCACTATTTTCAGGTGTATTTCAAGGATCTTGCGTTTAAGTGTAAACTGAAATCAAATCTTGCATGAGATGGAGCAAGCAAATTGAAGGGTGGTAAGGAGATGACAATGATGATTTTTGTTTCAAGGCCGTAGATTCTGGAAATTTAGGAATTGGGTGGTGCTAGGAAGCAAGAGGTTTAGAAGGAAAGAAATTGAAAAGGATTTGTAATTAGCGACATACTTTTTCACAAATTTTCCTTTTAATTTCGTAGCAAGGGATATGTGGCACGTTTTCAAGAGGAATAGGGATGTAGATGAAGTTTTTATACTAGGAAAAAAGATAAGTTTGGCGGGCAATTCAGTTTCGTCCAGTTTAATAACATTGGGGATCTGATCTCTTTTGGCGATCAGCTTGCAAATATGATCATTGGCGACTAATGCAATTCAAATGCAGAGGGCAATCATCTTTTGAGTCCTTGGAGAATCAAATGGAATGCACTAAGAGGCATGTCCTGACAAAGAACCTTAGGCACAGAGAGGTTTCTAATGCGCATGTGGTATATAAGGAATCATCAAAGGTGAAAAAGGATGACAAGGATGTCTTGAAGGAGATACAATATACTATTTTAACCTATATTGTTAATTCTTTAGAGGTGGATAGGTTGAAAGCAATGTATATGGAGTGGGTGAGAATGTCGGGTGACTCATTCAAGATTTAAGAAAAATGCCACGTTGAAGGGGTCTTCTCCATTGAGGCAACCCTTATAGGAACTAACCTAGTTTCGTTGGAGGCAAGGGATGATGTGGAGGTCCATTCCTTTATTAAAGAAACAAAAGATTGGTTATTAAATTGCTTCAAGGAGATAAGAAGTTGGTGTCCATTGGATGTTGATCCTAAGAGGGAAATTGGTTTCAATGCTTTGGAGTTTTGGCACATGCTTGGTCAGAAGATTTTTTTTTCTCTTTTATTGTTTAAAGTTTCGCTGAATATATTAACATTGAGAAAAGGACGAAGAAGAAGGATAGACTTGATGTTGCAAATATTTTTATGCAGACACGTACTTAAGATTTTATTAACAAAGTGGTAAAGGATGAAATCAATGGAGATGTATTCTCAGTGAAGCATTTTGAGGTCCCATTTGTGTATCCTAGTTATTTGATATATAGCACAGGAGGATGGAAGATGGTTGATTTGGAGGATGCAAAGGAAGATTCCACCACAATAAAAACGTGAATTAGCATCAGTCAAAAGCCGGTGCTAACTAACAAAAACCAACACTAAATGCGATTTAACGTTAGCTTTATGGATAACACTAAAATGCTCAAAGCTAATTAGTAGTGTTAGGTTTTTTGGCCCACCCTAAATTAAAAATGGACAAACTAACGTTAACGTACTCCTGACCGACACTAACTTAAATAAAAGGCCGACGCTTAATAGCATCAGCTTGGCTAATGCTAAGAATAGGAAACAAAATAAAAAAATTGTTGTTACTAGCAATATGTTTCCACCATCGTTGTGGTAGCGCCATAGCGAAAGTTTGGTAACTTCTTTCCTCTTATTTTCTCTCCCTCCTTTTCTTTTTATGTCCACCACCACGCTCTATCATTATTGTCACACTATTCTTTTTCGTTCATTGGCCAGAGGTGGTGGTTTGGAGATGAGAGATTCAGAGAAAATTTTTGCTATCACACTAAAATTAAGAACTAGTGTCAGCTTGGCCGAAGTTAATAATAATAAAATCTCAAAAATTATATTTAGCGTGAGCCATGGCCGCTACTAGCATTTTTTGTTTTCTACTCAATTTAAGAAAGTCGACAAAACTTACAAAAATAATATTTTGTTAAAAAAATTTATTTAGCATGGGTCATGGCTACCATTAGGCCATTGCTAATTTTTTCAATTTCACCATCAAATTAAGAATTAGCGTCGACTTGATCGATGCTAATTAAAAAATATTTTTTTAAAAAAGTAATATATAGCATCAACCATGTCCACTGCTAACTTTTTCAGTTTCTCGCTCAAATTAAGAATAATCCTTGGCACTAATTACAAATGTTGGAACTAAAGCTGTATGAAGCGTTTAATCCCTCAAAGTTTTGGTGATAACAAAGCTTATTAAATTTTAGAGTTTGATGGCAATTGTGTTATATGTGCTGAAATACTGCTCGTTAGAAACAAAGGTATAATTCTTATCTTAGATGTGTCCAACAAGTTTTCAGAAATACTGGTGTCCAATACACCAATTTAAAATTAAGCGTCCAATGTTTCTAGAAAACATGGCGTCTAACTTACCTATTTGCAAATCTCGTCCAATATAAGTTTTCTAAAAAGCGTCTGATAAAAGGAATCGTCCAAGCTTTAACATAGACATTTTCCATCTACTTAAGTTTTAATAAAGCTGAAGAAGTTTGTCTATCCTCGTACGTGTTGAAACTCATTTCTTATGCTTTTTAATATGCTCTAATGATTAAATATCTTACCATTTAATGATAAGCAAGATACTCTGTCTTATAATTACAACATATAAAAAATGTTAGTCAACTTATCAAGACTATGGTACAAAAAGAGAGAACAAAATAAAGTATGTTTAGAAAAGCAGCGCTATGCACCAGAAAATACCTACCCTTTTCGGTACAAGACCACTCCAAGACAAGATTATTACATATTCTCTCTCCAAGATTCTCGAGACACATATCAAGTTCTAAACTTGAAGATTTTCCTATGCATTTAATGCACCTTCAAAATGGGAATATCAAGCTGAACTCCTCTCTCTCTAAACGGTTACTTTTCAAAAGGCTATATAAGCAAGAATTGAAGATAGAACAAGGGTGGAACAAGTTTTCATAACTTACGAACTCATACAAGCTTTGAAACTCTTTTGGACAATCTCTACTGTGCTTAAACTTTAATACTCTTTGCATTGCAAAGCTATTGTACTCTGTGCTTAAAATTTCATATCCTTACACTATGAGTTGATTCTTTGTAAAACAACATTGGCATTGTGAAAGCCTGGAGAGGCTTTGTGATAAAAGAATACTTGGTTTTTTAGTGATCTAGTGTTGACTACATTGTAAGGCCTGAAGCGATTGTTGTAAAATACTTGTTGTAAGAAGGTGTTGGTTAGTAGAAATTCTTCTAGTAAAAAGGTACTGGTCGTAGCTTAGGTTGAGTGAACCAATATAAAATCTTTGTGTGTTTTTATCCTTCCTTATCATCACATGTTTATCTTTGGATGATCTTTTATATCTTTGTTAAAACATTTGTGAAAGGTTTCAAAAATCACAAAAACACACAATTCAACCCGCCTTTCTTATATGTTTCTTTCTCTTTTGGTTGGTATCAACCTCTAGGGGTTGAGCATCTAACAGTGCAAGGGTATAATGATCCTAGGCACGCATGGATAATGAAGGACAAGCTATTAACAAAACATATCTCTTTAAGGGTTAGAACTATGACTATTGGAAGTAGAGAGTGATAGTGTTCTTTGATACTTGACACATTAATATGTGGGACATGGTTGAAAAAGGTGACTATGTATTTGTTGGTGAAAACGGAGAAGAGCTTCCACAAGGTCAATGGATTGAGACATATAAACAGAGGTATCTATTTAACTTTAAAGCTCATAATGCTATTATGTGTGCTTTATCTAAATTTGAGTATGAAAAAGTGCATAGCTTAAAAAATGCTAAAATGATGTAGGACACTCTAGCTCTTGCCAATGAAGGTACCTCACAAGTAAAAAGATCTAAGTTAAGTTTGCTTGTTAAACAATACGAGTTATTTACAATAGAAGAGAATGAAATTATTGAACTTATGTTTGGTAGGTTCCAAATTATTGTAAATAACTTAAGATCACTAAGTAAAACTTATGATAGCTATGATCATATTGACAAAATCTTGATAAGTTTGCCTAGACAATGAAGACCACAGGTTACAGCTTTGAGAGCATCCAAAGATTTAAAAACTTTATCTATGGAAGAATTGCTTGGAATTTTCAAAGTCCATGAGATGGAACTAAAGCAAGACGAAGGATTAAGATGAGGGGAGTCTTTGGCCCTAAGCGTCTAACGACCCACAAAGGGGTCATGGTCCAAAGCCCTGAATGCTGAAGAATCTTTTCATGAAACCTTCGATGGTGAAGACTCTGACAAAGACGAGATCTCCTTTATTTTCGAAAAAATACAAGCTATGTGGAAGAAAAAAGAAGGATTTAGAGTAAGGAGCCTTTTTAAGAAGTTCAACAAAGAAATGAAGGAAAAGAGCCAACTCGTTTACTTTGAATGCAAAAAGCCTAGACATTTCAAGTTAGAATGTCCAAGCCTACAAAAAGAGGAAAAGAAGGCCTTCTCCAATAAGAAAAAGAAAAGTTTCATGACAACATGGGAGGACCTGAATTTCTCTTCATCGAAAGAAGAAGGTAAGGAAAAAGCTAATATCTGTCTGATGGCAAATACTAGTCCGAAGAACTCCAAAAATGAGCAAAAGGAAGAAGAGTTAAATTTTAGTGACCTATCTATTTTACAAAAAGCTTACCATGAACTTCTTTTTAACTTTTCAACTCTTTCTACTGGTTATAAAGAACTGAAAAAGAAGTTTTTAAAAATATCAAAAGAACTTGATTCCTTAAAAAAAGCTCATGAAGAACTTAGTAGAGAAAATGAAAAGTTAAAAAATGAGAAACCAAAAGACTTCTCAGAAGTGAAACCACTTGATAAAACAAATGAGCTTCAAAAGGAAGTTTCGTACTTAAGAGAAAGTCTATCCAAATTTGTTAGTGGGATTGAAAATCTTAACAAAATTCTTTTTATAGAAGAAGTCCATATGACAAATCTAGTTTTGGTTTCAAGGAAAAAAAAGGACTCTCTAGTACAACTAAAGTTATTGCTTGTTATAAATATTATAGTAAGAATGGACATAAATCGTCTAGATGTGCTCATTGTCCAACTCAAAAGGTATCCATTACCTTCAATACTAACAAGAAAAGACCTAAGTCCTTTTGGGTACCTAAAACTATGATTATTCTAATTGCATATTTGCTTAACAGCAGGAAAGAGATACTAATCATAGTACCTGGACAATGGCTATTCACGTCACATGACGAGAGAAAAGTCTATATTCCAAAGCCTTAAACCAAGGAATGATGGATGAGTAACTTTCGGCAAAAAATTAGAAGGGCAAGGTAGTGGGGATAAGTAAGATTGGAAAGCACCATTTTTCCTCTATTGATAACATCCTATATATTGAAGGACTAAGACACAATCTACTAAGCATAAGTCAATTGTGTGACAGTGGACATGATGTCTTCTTCAATAAGGAAGAATGTAGAATCAAAAACAAGGATGTGTTTGTTATTTTCTGTTAAGAGGCAAAGTAATCTTTATAAGATTAATTTGAGTGATCTGACAAATCAAAAATGTATCATGCTTAGTATCCATCAAATAAAATCAATGGATTTGACATAAGAAACTTGGACATGCAATCTTGAGATTAATCTCAAAGCTAAACAAGCATAACCTTGTAAAAGGGCTTCCAAATCTTGTTTTCAAATTTGATTCTCTTTATGATGCATGTTAGAAAGGGGAAATAAGTGAAAAACTTTGTTGATTCAAAAAATATTGTTTCCACTTCTAGATTGCTTGACTTGTTACACATTGATTTGTTTGGACCCACTAGAACTACTTTGCTTAGTGGAAAAAGCTATGGACTCGTAGTAATAGACAACTATACTAGATGGACATAGGTTATGTTCTTACCCACAAGGATGAGTCTTTCAAGTTTTTCTCTATATTCTATAAAAGAGCTTAAAATGAAAAAGTGTTTCAATAACTTCAATCAGAAATGATCATGTAAGAGAGTTTGAAACAAAAGTTTTCAAAGGTTCTGTGAGGAGAATGAAATTTTTCACAACTTCTCTACACCATGATTACCTCAACAAAATGGTGTAGTGGAGAGAAAAAATATGTCATTGCAAGAAATGGCTAGAACCATGTTGAATGATAACTCAACTCCCAAAATCCTTATGGGTTGAAGTTGTAAACACAACATGTTATTTACGAAATAGAATATATATATTAGACCTATATTGAAAAAAACTCCTTATAAACTGTGGAAAGGATGAAAGCCCAACATATCATACTTTCATCATTTTGGATGTTAGTGTTTCATTCTAAACACTAAGGATAATGTTGGAAAGTTTGATTCTAAGTGTGATAATGGAATATTGTTAGGCTACTTTAAAATATATAAGGCATATAGAATTTATAACTCTAGGACCTTACTAGTAAGAAGCCATCCATGCAAAATTTAATGACATTAAGCCTAATAGAGAACTATTAGAGCTAGATGAGTCTTTTGCAAATGTGAAGTTGGATGACTATAAGGAACAAGCGTCCAATGAGCCTTTGGATGACTCAACATTAGAGGAACAAAAAAAGCCTATTGGACGCAACTAGTATATGAAGACATATCATCCAGAATATCAGATTATTGGGAATCCTCATGACAAAGTAAGAACAAGATCAACTTTGAAGGATCAAGTGCATGTAGCTTTGCTCTCAGAGATAGAACCAAATACTATAGATGAAGCTTTGGGAGATGAAAATTGGATCAAGGACATGCAGGAAGAACTAGATCAATTCCAAAGAAATGATGTTTGAAAACTAGTTTCTTTGTCTGAAGACAAGATTTTCATTGGAACCTGATGGGTGTATAAAAACAAGCTGGATGAATCAGGTAAAGTTCTGAGAAACAAAACAAGGTTAGTAGCTCGAAGTTACTCACAATAAGAAGGTATAGACTTTATTGAAACTTTTGCTCCTGTAGCTAGACTAGAAGCCATTTGCATCTTATTTTTATTTGCAACTCACTATGATATGAGACTTCATCAAATGGATGTAAAAAGTACTTTTTCTAAATGGTATAGTTAATGAAGTCTATGTGAAACAACCCCTAGGGTTTGAGAGTAATACATTTCCTCAACATGTTTTTAAACTGAAAAAGGGCTTTATACGGTTTGAAGCAAGCACCTCATGCTTGGTATGAAAGATTAAGCTCTTTTCTTATGAAAAATGTTTTTTCAAGAGGAAGAGTGGACACCACTGTTTTTCGAAAAGATATAGACTCACATTTTATTATTGTACAAATTTATGTGGACGATCTAATTTTTGGCGCTACTAATGATTCTTTATACAAGGATTTCTTTGAGATGATGCAAAAAGAGTTTGAGATGAGTTTGATGGGAGAACTGAAATTTTTCCTAGGACTTTAGATCAAACAAACCTCAAATGGCATATACATATACCAAACGAAGTATGCAAAAGAATTGCTCAAAAAGTTCAAACTAGACAATTGCAAGATCATGAGCACTCCCATGCATCCTACTTTAGTTCTTAGAATGGAAGACTTTGATAAAAAAAAAAAAAAAAGTAGACCAAATAGTCTACAGAGGTATAATTAGATCTCTCTTATACCAAATAGCGTCCAAACCTGATATCATGTTAAGTCTATGTTTATGTGCATGCTTTCAATCTGATCCTAGAAAAATGCATTTAACTACTGTTAAAAGGATTTTCAAATATTTGAAAGGTACTATTAATCTGGGTTTGTGTTTTAAGAAATCTAATAAGTATAGGTTAGTTAGATACTATGATGTTGACTATGTTAAAGACAAAGTAGAAAGAAAGAACACTAGTGAAGGATGTCACTTCATTGGAGCCAACATAGTCTCTTGGGCAAGCAAAAGACAAGGAACCATTGCTCTATCCACAACAAAAGCTAAAAATATATCCACAGCATTATGCAATTCACAACTTTTGTTGATCAAGCATTTGTTAGAAGACTACAACATTTATGTGAGTAAAATTCCTGTTCTTTGTGATAATACTATTGCCATCAATCGCTCTAAGAATCCTATATTTCATTCTAAAGCTAAATACATAGAGATTAAACATCACTCTATAAGAGATTATGTTTAGAAAGAAATAATTGATATTTAGTTTATTAATACCGAAAATCAACTGGTAGATATCTTTACAAAACTCCTTCCTGAAGATAAACTCATTTAAATTCGAGAGAAACTTGGACTGAAACTTATAAAGGAATAATTGTTTAAACTTTTAGTGTATAGCATCTTATCATGGTTTAGCGTCCATTGCACGTATATATAGTCCATGATTATTACTATAGCATATGTCCATTTCATTTACATTTAAGAAAATTGTTTTTAGCGTATAAGTCAAAACAAAAAACATTTCAATCATTTAATTTAAATGTCTTTTTAAAATGACCTACTAAGTCATGTCACATTTAATGCTGCACATTTCTCAAGTTTTACGTAGCACGTTTTGTCAGTGGAATTAGAAAAGACGTTTTTCATTCTCTTCCTTTTTAAACCCTTTGACAAACCTTAGCAAACACCGTCAAATATTTGAACTCTCAAATACTCAATTCTCTCTTTTTTTCCTAGGAAACCTTAGCCTTCACGAACCCAAATCTTCTCTACCACTCTTTGCGGTTATTGGATGATCTATTGTACTATCCACTCAGGTAACGTCCACATATACACCATCCATTGCTAGGGTGACAAGATCAATGATTTGTGCTTTTGTTCCAACAGTTGCAAAAAAAGAAAAAGTTTTAATCAAGAAAAGGTTGATTTTGCCTCTTAAATTTGATATAGAAGATGAAGTACTCATGAAGAGACAAAAGACTATTGCTAAAGTCTCTATAGTTTAAGAATTTGTTCCTTTTCCTCCTTCTTTTAGCAAAAGAAGAATTCATGATAAGGCCAACCACATGAGGCAAAAACAACAAAAACTAAATCCTGTTGTTGAAACTACCTTGGAAGCTATTGTCGAACCTTATTCTATTACCCAACCTCAACCTCCAAGAGATTACTCTAAGAAGCCCACAATATCTACAGTTATCGTGGACGATGATTATGTATTAGCTAGACGATCAAGATTACAGGCTAAAGTCAAAAAGAAATGGCCTCTTTTATTCACCAAGGAACGTTTTGATAATAATTACATTATCATTTGTCCAAAACTTCCATTGCCAAAGTATAAGCATTATCCAACCATTCAGCTTGTCAATTCCCATTTGCAGTACTACTAGCCTCCTTCCAACTGTCCTACACCTCCAAGTGAGCAAGTAAAAGAACACGGTCCTCTTTGTGTTCCCTTAACGTTGAAGACCTTTCCACTGAGGAAGAAGTACCCTCATTTTATTAGAGAACTACCAACAAGAAGGTACATTCCTAGTGTTTCACAGCATAGGATTCCTGGTTAAGATCCTAATGAAGTTGCCAAAGTTCTTAAGGTATATGTTGCTGCTCTAAAGTTCTAACCTTATTAACCTAAAGAACTTAATTATATCTCTACACACTGTGATCAAGCACTATGCCATGTGCTGAATGATGAGTTTGCCATGCATCCAAAATTCTTTGCTCCACCATCGATGATGATTAAAGCTTCCACAGAGATCTTAGTGTAACCTGTAACATCCCGGGTGCTGACGAGGGCAGGGAGTGATCACCGGTGCAAAAGCGACTCCTAGCAAGCTTCCAACGGGAGGGGTACATGAATGAATCAAATACACACCCGAATGAGAGGGATCCAGAGGCTGTGCAGGTATGGGACTGTACAGTTGAGGATAGCTTAAAGGAATTAATAAGTGCTACCTATACCAACAAGATGCATCTACTTTTCGGTAGCTTATCACTTAAGAACTCCACAGTTAAGCGTGCTTGACTTGGAGCGATTTAGGGATGGGTGACCTCCTAGGAAGTTTCCCAGGAAGCGTGTGAGTGAGGACAAAACACGCTAAAAAGTCTTGTGTTGGTTTATGGGGACAGTCACTCATCCTGAAAGCGGCCGGGCGTTACACAACTTAATCGCATTCATCCAAGACTTCTAGTTTTAGACATGAATAAAAATATAGATGTCATCAAGAAAATTGGCAAAGTTATGCATGCACCAACACGTCCAAACTATAGAGAAGATGGACTTCAACCTTAACTCGGTCATAAAGGCAAGTGACGTTCATACACCTAATCAAAACATTGTGCCTAACTTCTGAGAACGACATCTTTGGACATGTGAACAAGAAGCATCTAGAAGTGGCGTGGAACATAAAGAGAAACTTAACATTCCCACCATCCTAGGCACTTTCTACCAATGTCCAGTACAGGTTGTTCACTTTGATGACTTCTGTATTGCACCAGTAAGATCCTTGTCTTACAAAGATTAGGCTTTGTTGGGAAAGGAAAATGGACTACTCTATCTTGCCTTATGCAATGTTGTGTCTTTGCCTATGGAACATCATCCATTTCCTGTGCAAAAAGTGTTCAGGATCTTTAAAGTTCCTCATCCATGGAATATACAAATTCCAAAGGTTTTATGTCTGCATGCACCACCTCCTATTGAAATTGCTCAAGAAGCTCCACCAGTACAAGAAGAAATTCTTCAACCTCCACCACAATAACAAGCTGAGCCTTTCATTGATCCTTCTTCAAAGCTTATGTGGATCAACTAATGAAAGAAATGGAAGAGAGACTGATGAGCTTCATATCCAATTAGCTACAACCTCCACCTCCACCACCACAACCTTGAAAATTGCCTTGCTGTTTTTTTTCTAACAATGTGTGATTCTAACAATGATTTTTTTTTTCTACTTCTAACTCTTTGTTTGATGACAAAAGGGGAAGTAGTTTTTGGCTTTAAAATTTTGCATAACTCATATATGCATACTTATCATATTACTCTCATCGTATTGCTCTAATATCTATGTTTTGCTCTGATATTGATCTAAATATGTTCTTTCTTTTTTCTTTCTATAGAGTTCTTTATCTTAGGGGGAGTATTGTATTAAGCATTATGTTTTTTATCTAATAATTGCTCTGATGTTTTTTGAATATTTGCTCTAATTTGATCAAAATTTTAATAATGTTTACCATTATCAAAAAGGGAGAGATTGTTGGAACCAAATATGTTTGAAATGTTTAACCCCTCAAAGTTTTGATGATGACAAATGTTATTAAATTTTAGAGTTTAATGACAAATGTGTTATATGTGTAGAAATACCTCTCGTTAGAAACAAAGGTATAATTATTATCTTAAATGTGTCCAACAAGTTTTTGGAAAAACTAGTGTCTAATACATCAATTTAAAAATAAGCGTCCAATGTTTTTAGAAAACATGGCTCCCAACACGCCTATTTGCGAACCTCATCCAATATAAGTTTTCTAAAAAGTGTTGGATAAAAGGAATCATCCAAAGCTTTAATGTAGACATTTTTTATTTGCTAAAAATAACCTCAAGGGCAAGCGTACCCTTATTGCAATAGTAACAAAAGGACGTGACCCGATATCGAACCGAAAGGACTAAGTGGCGATTACCAATTTCTAGAGATTCTATATTGTTTAGGTGAAATTTAATTGATAATGGATTAATTTAATAATGATAAGCATACAACAAAAATTGTACGCAAACAATGGTAAGTGGAGAAAAATTCAAAGGAAGATAGGTTTATGGTTGTGGTTTCCTTTGTGCTTTTAAATTCCTTTGCATCTAATGCTAACCGAACCTCACAATATCTGTCAATTATTTATGTTTCCCTATGAATTTTATTGTCAATTATTGATAATGAATTGCAACAATCCTTTCTAAGTTAATTTTCCAATTGATCATATGAGAGATTAAAACCCTAGGAAGGTATGAAGAATAAAAGGGAGGATTAATTAATTATTTAATCCAATTGAAAATTAGGAATGAAGGTTTATTATGCAACAAACCCAATTTGATTACCCTACTCATCTACCAATTAATTGCGGTACGACCACTGTTCAATTAATCTATTCAAAGCATACAAGGAATGATCAATTCCAAGTAAGAGATAAAAACTATTGAGCAATCTAATTGACTAAATAAAACAAGGATTCAATTAAAATTAAACATTTAAGGGTTTCAAACACAAAGTACATCACAACCCTAATAAGAAGTTTAGCTACTCATGGTAAAAAGAGAAATCATAATTCTAGAGTAATACATCAAGAACAAAGAAAAAGAAAGGAAGAATTATTTTACAAGAAAAAAGCTTTCTTTGGTCTCTATTGCTTTCCAAGTATCCTTCTCCAAGAGCTAAAGACAAAAAGGAAAAGTAGAGAGATAAAGAGAGAAAAAAGATAAGATAAGCTCCCCTCATTGTGCTTTGCTCCTTGCTATTTGTAATACATCTCTAGAACTCTAGAGAAAAAGGCTTAACCTAGTCTATCTCGCACAACCCAAGTCCATTAAGAATTGAAATTAAATTAGAATTTGGACCTCAGACCCACTTGGCGGGGTTGGAAACTCGCTAGGCAATTTTTTGGAAAAAGAATCCTCTCCATTTTGGTGTTAGGCATGCTGACCCATTGGGCAAGGTGCTCCCAAAATGAGGCCCGCTACATGGCCTACCAAGCCCACCAAGCGGGTGCGACTTTCTGCACTTTGCTTTGCACTTCTAATATCCTTTTTGGCTTGTTCTTGTGCCTGTGGGCTTCTTTTTCAATCCTCCTTTTGGTTTTTGCTTCCTTTAAAACCTCTTTGATTAGTATAATACTCTTCTGTTCCTGTAGACTATATTTCTTTTCTCTGCTCATCTAACTATCCTTCACAAAAATCCAACAAAATCAAGGTAATTCATGCAATTTTAGATAGAAAAATTAGAAACACACATCAATTGAAATCCTTCATTAATGGTCTACTTTTTCACAAAATTTCTATGAGCTAATGCAAAAATATGTGAACTTGCTTTATAAATCTACATAAAATGTAGATTATTAGTTTTCCATTGTTTAAGTTTTAATAAAGTTGAAGATGTTTATCTATCCTCGTACACGTTAAAACTCGTTCCTTATGTTTTTCAATATGCTCTAACGTTTAAATATCTTAGCACTTAATAAAAAGCTGGATATTCTGCCTTATAAGTACAACATATGAAAAAGGTTAGTCAACTTATCAAGGCTATAATACAAAAAAAGAGAATAGAAAAAGGTATGTTTAGAAAAGCAGCATTGTGCATCAAAAAATACCTACCATTTTCGGTAAAAGACCACTCCAAGACAAGACTGTTGCATCTTTTCTCTCCAAGATTCTCGAGACACATATCATGTTCTAAATGTGAAGATTTTCCTATGCGTTTAATGCTCCTTCAGAATAGGAATATCAAGTTGAAGTCCTGTCTCTAAACGGTTACTTTTCAAGAGCATATATAAGCAAGACTTGAAGATAGAAAGAAGGACGATCTCTGTTGTGCTTAAACTTTTATACTCTTTGCATTGCAAAGTTATTGCACTCTATGCTTAAACTTTCATATCCTTACGTTGTGAGTTGATTCTTTGTAAAACAACCTTGGCGTTGTGAAAGCCTAGAGAGGCTTTGTGATAAAAATAAAAAAAAACTTGGTTCTTTAGTGATCTAAGGTTGATCACATTGTAAAGCCTAAAGAGGTTATTGTAAAGTACTTGTTGTAACTAGATGTTGGTTAATGGAAATCCTTCTAGTAAGAAGGTATTGAACGTAGCTCAGGTTGAGTGAATTAGTATAAAATCTTTGTGTGTGTTTTCGTTTCTTTATTAATAAAGGGGTCAATTTTTATTTGTCACATTGTGCAAATTATACCTTGTTGGTTGGGAATCCAACTATAAAAAATGTATGGGCTTTGAAGGCTATGCTTTGTGAATTTGAACTTGTGTCTGGGCTAAAGATAAACTTCAGTAAAAACACTTTATTTGGTATTAATATGGATGGTTCCTTTTAGGTGGCAGCCACTAATTTCTTGCATTGTGGTACTAGTAGCCTCCCTTTTTGAATTTCTTTGACTGCTCATAGGTGCAAACCCAAGAAAGATCATCACCAGTAATAAATCAATGAAGTATCAATTGACAACACGGAAAAGAAAGAGATTTTCTCTAGATGGTCACATTGTGCTGGTAAATTCTATTTTATCTAGTCTACCCCTATTATATCTCTCTTTTTATAAAATGCCAAAGAAGTCTTGAATATATTTATAAGGCTGTAATGATCTTTTTATGCGAGTAAAGAGATGATTCTTTTAAAATTGCTTGGGTTAGCTGGGACCAAATTTGGTAGCCAAAATCTTGCAGCGATTTTGGGGTAAAAGATTTGGAACTCTTTAAATTAACCCTCTTAGCTAAAAGGAGGTGGAGATTTCTTGTTGTTTATGTGCATTTCAGTTACCGTTGTTATCTTATAAGTATGGTAACATATGTTGTATGTCTGTTGAGACGACTTGGACAACCTCATCTAGCTCAATTTGGTGGAGGGACTTGATAGAGAATACTAATTGAATGCCATCTGTAACACCCTAGAGGGTATTACCGTAACTAGGTCTAGATTTCTAAGAACAAAAAGGAAAGACTTAAAAACATAGAAACATGTTGAAGCGACTCTTAAATATAATTATATTCGTATAAGAATAATACAATAAAATACCATACATGCCTAATACAACTCATCTACTAGCCAAAAGTGTCATACAAAATATAAAGAATACAAAAAAAAAGACACAATTATATAAACTAGGCTATGTCTTCTTGCACGTGTCTCCAAGCTCTATCTGCACATATCTTCACCTGTATCCTGAAAAATGGGAAACTTAAAGGAGTAAGACATAATGTCTCAGTGAGTGCTCTAAGAGTTCTACAACTAGGTCAAACTCTTTTACTCAGACAACCTTCATCACTTATCTCTCATGGCTTTAGCCTCACTAGGTCTCTCATAATTCTTCATACCTATGGTCGAGTCTACATCTTTCAATAGTCAATACTCCCTATTAATTGCTCTCTCATTCTCACAACTATTATATTGGTTTACTATCTCATTCTTAACCTAAGAACTCATCCTCATTACTTATACTTTCTTACCCAAAACCCTCTTTAGAATTTACTTTTCTTCCCTTTAATATTCAAAGCTGTCCTCTAGGGTCAAGTCTAAGGTTACAGGCATCCTAAAATACTCTTATTTTATTCTCTCTTACTTGTCTTATACCTTTCTATTATGCCATGAGGAAATTCACTCTTTTTCTATCTTATTCACAACTATTATTATCCAACTATAACCCTCATAACACTACCCAAAGGTCTAGCCTCTCACTTATCCTTAAGATAGCAAACACAATTCCAATTACAAGCATATAATTATTTCATATTCTTTGTCTAGTAACTAGACATATGCCTCATTTTGTTTTATCAAACAGGAACGACACACGTGCAAGATATGATCACATGTCCACAACTTTAACATTTCATCACAAGGCACAATTCAACTTTTACATAGAATTCACATAAATAAGGTCACATAGAATTCACATAATTACAACGTAGCACACTCTAACATATCACACTATAACAAGATACATATGTGTGCTATGTTCTTAAACCATTACTCATGCACATGTGGTACCAACCTAAACTTTTCGGAAAGTAGACTAGGAGTAAATGTAGGCCATAAGAAGCGTCATCGATATCGATGCCTTTGACTTTCGCACCCTCAACTAGCATGATATCCCCCGGTGACTAGTCAAGGTTACCCAATTTTCCCAGTACGCTCCGACTCCATGGGATCAGCATGGACCATTGGAGTTTTCCCAACCGAATAACCCCCAAGGCTAAGGTTAGATAACCCATCACGGCCTCCACCAACCAGATTCTTACATACTTTCCTCATCACATAACTCAAATGTTATGATACATGGTCACAAATAATGCTTACAACTTTTTATAGACTTTTATCATGAAACATTGACACAATTTCATATCACACTCAGTTTTTTTTCAAGGTAAATAATAATCATACAATATAAACTCAACAAGGCATAAGAAAACAAACAACAATGAGTTAAAAACTGCAAAAAAGAGTTCAAAAACACAAAGAACAAAATAGTAAAAGTCGTATCCGTCCAACAGGACGGAAGTCCCACCCGGTGGTCCAGTGAACCCGCCCAGCGGGTCCACTTCGGAACCTAACCCACCCGGCGGGTTGTGTTTCCTGCCCAACGGGTCCGCGTGCCCGGCGTAAGCAGGTCCAATTTTTCCCAAAAAGTCACCCAGCGGCTATCTACCCCACTAGGCAGACGTGAAGTACGAACTTTAATTTATTTATCCTATTGTCTTCGGTTCCTAAATACTCCAAAATAAATAATTAAATTCTTCATCACTTCTTCTACCTTGATAATTGGTCATCACTTCTTCATCACTCACAATCCCCTCAAAATAGATCAAATTCCTAAACTTAGGCATAAGAAAGGGAAAAAGGTAAATAGATAAACAACACAACATAAAGGATAAGGAAGAACACAGGGGAGAGCACTCACCTTTAGGAATATGCAAAGTTGAGTTCTAGGGCTTGAATTCTCCGGCTTCTATTCCTCCTCTTTCTTTTCCTCTTCTTCTTCTTTCTTTTCTCCTCATTCTCTCTACCTTCTTTCTTCTTCTATTTGTGACGGCTAAACCTAATTCTCCTTCTCTATTCCCTTCTTATAACATGTGGGTGAGTATGTGGCTTAGTGGGCTTTAGCCCCCTATTGGGCCCTAGATGCTCTTTTGGGTTGTATGATAATATTCCTACTAATTTATAATACTAAGGTATTAATAACAATAATAATAATAAGAATAATAATAATAATGATGATAATTGCTAGAACAATAACAATAATATAATATTAATAAAAATAGGAATAATAATAAGAAGAAGAAATATAATAACAATAACTTTTAAGACATCTTTTCTCTAATAACATATGGGAAGGGTTCTACTAAGAGCTACCTCGTGGTTTATTTCTAGTACTTGAAATTTGGGGTGTTACACCATCTTTTTGGTTTAGTCAACATGTTTTTAGAAAAGTAAGACATAGGAAATAGGTCTGTTTCTAGCATGATGTTTGGATAGGTAATTATAGCCTTAAACATACCTCCTCCTACCTTTATTAAGTCTCCCTCAATAAGGATACTTGTGTTGCTAAACTGGGTGAGTGGAACGATAATGTTTGGTGTTGGTTGTGGAGGTGGAGAAGAGGCCTTTTTTGTGGGAAGAAGAGATATTAATAGATTTGGTAAGTATCTTGATTATTGTTTCTTTATGTAGGGGCTTGCCAAATAAATGGATTTGAAAGGAGGATTCATCTCAAAGTGTTCTGTTCATCTCAAAGTGCTTGCCTTATATTGGCGAGTCATTCTGGATAGGTTACTAGTTTAAGTTAACATGTATAAAAGAGGAGTGTTGTCTCATGTGCAAGGTATATCTTATCTGTTTTGTTATTATCTCAAGTTAACTTGTATAAAAGAGGAGTGCTACTTTCTACATCGGTTATGTTTATAACCAATGTAAAAAGTGGTACAATAGGGGGAACTTTCTACATCGCTAAGAAACTTTCAAGCTAGTAATGAAGAACACAAATAACACAGAACCTATCCACATGACTTGAAATTTCCAATCCCAAAAATCAAAATCTTCACAAAAGAAACAAAAGAAAAATCATAAAACACATTTAAACTATACACATAATTATAGGGAGCAATAGTGACAGGGCTAATTTACAAGTTTCAATACTAAAAATAATCCACCCTCTCAACCACAAAAGCAATGCCTAAACATCTGATCATCAGTAACCCCCAATAATATTGCAAAATATTACACCTTACCTCACTATCTCAGTCAATTAGCTAAAGCTAAACACTCATAAAGAACATCAAAGTTAAATTCAAATGAGGGTACTCACTAACACAAAGGGAAGGATGAGTGCATGAATGAAGACCTTGCACTAGAGGAATCGAAACAAAACAATGAAATAGAACAATAACAACTACCATCTTCAGGAGCATTCCATGCCACCAGCATTGCCGTGGAGATGCACGAATTTGAAGCCAACGTCGGCAACCACAGTGAAATGAGTTGTCATTAAGCTGCCAAAATGGTGAAGACATGTTGGAATCCTCTCGTAGAGCGTTCTCACCAAACAAGCCGATGTAAACATCAAAATTTGTTGGTAAAGTAGAATCGTCGTCAATCGAAGACTGATTGGAATATCTATAAAAATCAGTGACCGATTCAGAGGCCCATAAGGTTTCGAAAAATAGATTAGGCCCCTTTACAGCTTCAGTAGGTGAAGATAATGAGAAACACATGGAACTTTGCGATGAGGAGTTACCTTAGGGTTGAATAATTAGGCACCAATTTTCGCAAAGGAAGAGTGTTGCACTAGGAAAATGAGAAGGGGGTTTGAGCCTGCAAATTTGGGAGAAAATTTGGGATTTAAATTAAAGAAGAAAAATTAGGGAAGCGGGGTTTCGAAGTTAGGATTTTGAAAAGAGGAAGAAGAGGGGGAAAGTTGAAAATTGTTCAAAGTGAGAAGGGGTTTGAAATGAGAGGGAAAAAGAGTTTGGTGTGTGCGGAGTTTTGGCACCAAAAATATTTTCATGAAAGTGACATTGAGGATCGAAGGAGAAGGTTGCGGCAATGGAGGATGCGTAGGCGACAAGGTGGGATGAGATTATGAAGAATGGCTTGAAATTAGAGAGCTTCTTGCTCAAAGTCAATGACAGAGCTTTTTTAACTGACTTTTTACATCGGTTGTAAAGATAATCAATGTGCAAAGTGCTTTTTACATTGGTTAAAACTTTAACCGATGTAAAAAGTATTTTTACATCAGTTATTTATAACTAATGATGTAAAAAAGGTTTCACTTATTTACAAAAATACCACTGTATTTTCTTTTACATCAGTTATTAAGCAATAGATATAAAAACTCGCTATAAAATTCGTTTTTTCCACTAGTACAGCTGCCTCAAGATATGCATTTATTCTTTCCCTTATCTCTTAACTCTAACTCATATTGACATGTGTATCAGAGTTCTTACAGATGACATCTTCCACTATTGTGAAGCTTAGAAAGCTATCATTAGAAATCCAGTACTTTCTCCTGAATTAAACTGCGAGTTATGTGATCACTTTCTTTTGGGCGTGTGAAGAATCGCAGCTCAACTCATTCAACATTGCTAAAGGATAGAATTCAAGGAAATGATAAAGTGTTTTCTTATTCAAAATAAATTTTGAAATTGTAGATGTTTTATTCACAGGTGACAAGGATTCGACCCCATGGGTGTCAACGTAAAGGTGCTTTGTTAGAAATTAAATGGTTGGGTTAAATATAACTCCTTTTATTCAGATGTGGAACTATATACAATGTATAAGTATATGATCTTTGCTTTGGTTTAAGCACTCCTACTCAAATTGTTAATAAAATTTGTTTTTTTCTTAGAAAGGGTAAAAAATAGTTCAGTGAGAGTTAGCTAGAATACCTTGTTCATACGAAGCCTAGTTAAGCGGAATTCTACAATAGCAATCATTGCCATAAGCGTTCCGGGAAAACATGTGTAATTTTTTGTACTAAAAGTAGTGATGCAGTTTCATTCTCTCTCTCTCTCTGTCTCTTTTGTTAAAAAAATATACAAAATTATGCTAATTAAACAAAGTTACAGTTACTGTTCTAAGAAACAATTTAAAACTCTAATATCGTAAAAGTAAGAATAATTAGAAATGTTGAGGAGCAGAAATTTTTGAATGCTTTTCAGAACTTTAATAAAGAATAACATTCGTAAATGAAAATCAAAAGATTGCCAGCATCTAATTGAGTGGGAAAATGCTATTCTGACAACTAGAACAGGACATGCCTAAAGATATTGTTGTATGCAGAATATGTTTCACTGGGGACACGCAACGGCAAGTTGAATAATGGTGTATTTACTATTTTATTTTATTTTTTAGTTTAATGATCTTGTATTATCAGTGTCAAAAATTTTATACTGTCATTCAATTAGAAATTACCATTAATATGACTTTTAAAGTATTTATTATAAAAGTCAACAAACTTATAATAAATGGTGATTTGTGATTGGATGACAGTGTAAAACTACTTTACACTGTTAGTATATGATCATTATACTCTTTTTTTTTTACCACTTTAACATGTAAAGATTCATGTTAAAGAATTAATAAATAAAAATATATCAAAAATTAATCAAAGAATGTAATTTTTTGTATTTCTTGTGTCATTTGTGATTATTGGGAATTTCTATAATTCATAAAACATTAACAACACTTAAGATACTTAAGATTTAATCACAATAAAATCTTGTGAGCAAACCCCTGCACTTGGGAGCTTGACCAAACTCTACAACTACTGGGAAGTCATTGTGTTGGACAAAAAGTTGAAAATTTTGACCATTTCTTGAAGATCCATGACTTGAATGATGGTTAGGAGCCCTAAAACCCTATTTAAAATTAAGAAAACTGTTAGGATCACGGCAAGTATACCAGTCGTACAAGTAATAAAAGAAAAAATAAGAGTTATCGTCTCCACAGGGATTATGATTTAATAACAACGCAACCAAATAATTACTTGTGAATTTAAGAATTAAAGAAGGAATTAGATATTTTTGGATTTTAATTGAATTAATAAAAATAAATAACAAAGAACACAATTCAAAGGTATTTATAAAATTTATGAATAAAAACGGTTAGGTATCGGAATTCCCTTAATTCTCCCTTAAAATAATCTCTTTCTTTCCCAAACCCTTTCTTGTCAAGCAATTTACCTTCAATTTCTCTAGCTTAGTTTAACCCTAATTCCTTAGGCGATAAACTCTTTAATCCCAATGATGAACCCTAATCCCTTAGGCGAGCAAAATTAGTCATAAGCATTAAGAGAAGGAAATTTGCACGAAGACATACAATCTATCCCTATCCCTAGGCTCAAGATTTGTATGGTTATTGAATCGGAACGATCTAAACTCCAATTTCTCAATTGCAAGATTTAGATTACTAATCAATTTCTTATAGGTGTCACGCGTAGAAAAGCATTAAGCACAAATTCAACAACTAAATTAACAAAAACAAGAGAAGGATTTAGAAAAGAAATCGATTATATTAATTTCAAATCAAGGTTCATCCTAACCTAACTCCAAAGGGGTTTAGAAACTTATAGAGAAACTAAACACACAAAGAAAATATAAAAAAAAAAAAAGATAGAAAAGAAGCCATGAATCTTGAGAATCAAACCACAATTCTTCAAGATCCAAAGCCGAAGATAAACCTTCAAGCTCTTCCTCGCTCCCAGTCCTTAGATGAGTCAAAGAATGCCCTCAAATATATATTTTCTCCTTTTTATAGTGAATTTGGGCTAAATGGGTTGAAAAATAAATTAGGCCCACAAAATAGAAAGTCTCGGACCCAACCGGCAGGGTTGCAAACCCGTTGGGCCGCTTTTTTCGAGAACTGGACTCCGTGTTGGCGTGGGGCGACTTCAGCTGGGCGGTCCACCAAGCCCGCCAACATACGACTTAGTGTACTCTGTTTTGTATTTCTAATCTCTTTTTTGGCCCATACTTGTACTTGTGGGTCTCTTTTGTAATCTTCATTTTGGTCCTTACTTCTTTTAAGTCCTCTTTGACTAGCACAATACACCTTCATACTTGTGAACTGTATTTTCTTTCTCTACACATTTAACTTTCCTTCACAAAATTTAACAAAAATTCAGGCAATTCATGCAAATTTTAAATAGAAAGCTTAAAAACGTAGATCACATGAAATCATTCATTAATGGTCTATTTCTCACAAATTTTCTATGAGCTAATGTAAAAAGCATGTGAATTTGCTCTATAAATCTACATAAAATGTAGATTTATTAATAACCATAAAACAGTAATTACAAAGTAAACTTATATTTAATAATAGTGGTTAAGACGGGTTCTAAGTTTTGAAAGTAATTAGAAATTTTTTTAAATACTTTATAAAAAAATTTCTAAAAAATTAGGTCAATCTATAATAGTTTTAAGCTAAAAATTCCAAATAAATTAATAAAATGGTATTTTCATGATATCTATTTTAGACATATTATTTATTTTCAAATTCAAATTTAGTTTTTTTTTTAACAAATTTGGAATTGAAACTAGTTTAATAAAACTATTTTTAGTGAAAATTTTGACCAAAGGGTAAAACTGTAATTTTCTACTTTAAAAATTTATTTTCTGACTTAAAATATTATATTTTAATTTTATTTTCTCAGAGTTTCCAGAAATTCAAAATTTTGAATTTATTTGAATTAAATATGCCTATTCTAATATTTTATTAAAAAAATTAGGATAAAATGGTAACTTCACATTAAACTATTTTAGAAAATTATTAGAAAATTCTCAGATGTCAATAACAGTAACGTTACCTCTCATAAAAATATTAAGTTAAAATATTACAAATTTTCAAAGTTTACTAGAATTTAATATAAATAAGAGTATTTTAGTAAGTTTAAGTTTTAATTTAATTAAAACTTGAAAACAATAACTCAAGGGTAAAAACCTAGACTTGGATAATAAATTAAAATTATTTAAGATTTATAAGTGGAATTTATTTGAATCCCTTTATAAAATTTAATAACGTGCATTATACACGTAAAGGAAAACGTAAGAGCATAAATCCGCAAAAAATTCTAAAAAATATTCTGTATTTATACCTTAGTTATAAGATTTTGTAAGTACTTGGTACCTTTTGGAGGGCCACGGATAGTGTGGCGAACTTGTTGAGACCCAAATGTGGTTGATTGTTAGATTATGGCTTGGATTTGAGATTTGAGGACAATAATATTGATGTTTTCTCCACTAAAAGGTGTAAGTGCTAACATTATTTTGTGTGCCTGTATTGATTATGATACCTTTATTATGTGATGTCCTATTGTACGAGATTTACTATTGTGAGTAAATATATTGTTATGTTGCCTATTTCGGAGAAGGTTCATTGTGCATGTACTTTTATGCTCATTTAAGTAAGTATACCCTTTTGCATGTTGTTTATGTGTGTTGTGATGATCATGGAGTTTGCGTCCGCAAAAGTATATGCCGAGATCACGTTAGCACATGGGCACCATATTCATTGAGTTAGGCGAAGCTACCATAGGATACGACATGGCGAGTAGATTGGTATTCCCAACAGGTCAGATATACGGGAGACCTCACTATCATGTATATCCCGCCTGGGATATATACCGACCTTTTTGTTTTCAGTGAACATAATGGTCGAATTACGGCTTCCTATATCAAAGATGTGGCAAGCACCATTTTACATCCCGTAGGATAGATATATCCATCTCTTCTTTAGCAAGTAGTGGTGTTCATAGACGGCCATGTGGCTGCACTCCTATTGTCCTTGTTCCGAGCTCAAATGAGGAGGGGGACTTTAGGGTGTTGTTAGGTGGTTAGCTAAAGAGTGTGCTTTGTCATAGTTTCCCTCGCCCCATTTCAGAGTATTCATACGAATGTCTTAATTCCACTGGCTTATACTTCTATATCTTGAGATACTCGAGTATTTATTGTTTCAGTTCTAGTATTGTAATGCCATGAGACATAACACATTATTTCTTTTCATTTGGTACGAATGACTCTATTATCTAGTATCTATTTTGTCGTGTGTTTTATTTAGTTATACTAATTGTTGGTGTATAATATTGATGTTTGAAAAGCGAAAAATTTACTCTCATTTTTATAAAAATAAATTAATAAAAGTTTTATTTAAAATTAAATATTCTATGATTTATATTAGTTAGTTGTATGTAGCTTCAATGAGACATTACAATACCAATGGTTTTTAGCTGAAGGCAATAGCCTATTTTTTTTTTAAGTGTATTGTGATACATCATACATATAATGAATTGTATATCTTCCATAGATTTGAACCGGCATCAATCACACAATTGGTCGTAAAGAGTGGGGCACATAATTCAATTAAAGGTTAATATTGAATATTTTTTAATTATGTGATCATTTGACTAATAAGACTTTGTGTGCCCTTCTCACCATCATAATCACTAATAAAATTGACCTTTGATGTGAAAAGTCACAATATTATTACATCCAAGAGTAGTTGCCAAAGTCTTATAATGAAATCTACTTTTAATCATAACGATATAAGCCCGTTTAAAAGAGCTTATAAATAACTTATTTAGATTTATCTTATGTTATAAGTACTTATAAGAGTGTTTGAGAAAGCTCATAAAAATATTTTATGAATGGCGGTCCATAAAATGATTTTAGCTTATTTTCATAAGCTCTCCAATATAGCTTATAGTAATAATTTATGCCAAGTTTAAGAAAAGACCCACACCCACCTTGAATCCTGTCTGGGCCAACTATATAGAGCGTACATATTTTATTTTTTTTTCATTTCTTCCTTAAATTAAATATTTTATCTTTTCGTTTCTTCACCCAAATTAATATAAATATTAACTTTTACACAAAAAATTATAATTATTTATTGCTAGTAAATAATTTTTTTATATTTTTCTTTCTTTTTTTACTAAAAAATATAATTTAATTAAATAAATTTATATTTTTATATACTAATAGTAATAATAATAATAATAATAATATTATTATTATTACAATAATAAAATTTTATTTAATTATATTATGTTGTGCTTGTACGCTATATATTCAAACTACACGGGTAACTTATATATGTAGTAATAGAACAATTTTAATATAAGTCATTCACCATATAATTACACATAATTAAATGAAAAAAATTATTTATATCACTTAGAAAATTATATAACTTTATGTTTTACATTTTTTTTTATATTGAGGGATGACTTTATGTTTTACTTTTTTAGGATTTATACGACTGTATATTTATGTAATTGGTGTATAAAGTTAATCTTGATTGATATAACAAACCCCCCCCCCCCCGCCCCCCCAAAAAAAAACTGATAAAGCGGTGTGTAAAAAGTCCGACCGATCCATAACTGAATTGAACCTAATTAAAAACTGAATTATTTTTGAAAAAATTTAAATCGAACCGCTTTATAAAAAATAGTTCGGTTAACATTGAACCATTTTTTATAAAGCGGTTCGGTTCGATTCTTTAAAAAACCGAACCATATATGGCTGTGAAATGGATAACCAGACCGAACCAAACTGAACCAAATTCAAAATAACTGAACCGTTTTTTGAAAAAACCGAACCAAATTATTTTTTGAAAAATGATTCGGTTAACCAAACCATTTTTTAAAAAATAGTTCGGTTCAGTTTGATTTTTTTAGGTATCCATTTTTTAAAACATATTTGTGCGGTCTAAAATTTGTAATCAACACTTAATCTCTTTAAAACTTGTACCGTTCCATTTTGAGAAAGAATTTACACACCAATTTTTCCATACAAGATATTTTTTCACAGTTATAGGGACCTGAGACTGGTCCTCCATACATAAGATGTTTCCTTTTACAGGTATTTATGATGAACTTATTGTTGAGTAAATCCAAAATTGCCGAACTCTCTACCTTGCTTACCACTTGAGCCGTCTTTCGGGGCTACTAATACATTATTTGACATGTTCATTTTAACTCTACTTAAAAATATTAAAAAATTAATTAATAACCCTAAGTTAATTAAAAAACAATGCATATTATTCTTTTTCTGTAGCGAGATTTTTTCTAATATATAACTTAGGGCCCTAAGAAACACAACCTACAGATAAGGCCGGATCAATCCTACCTTTACTACCACTAGCTTCTCTCCATCCCCACCAATTCATAGATCAAGGCCTGGCCCTCCAAATGTGAACACTCACCCAACCCTTCAAAATTATATGTTATCCACAATCATACGGGGAATAAAGGAGCTGAGTCAAAAATACACACACACACACATATATATATATATATCGACAGAGAGAGAGAGAACTAAGGTTTTGTTTTTAGATTAATTTTCATCCATTATTGATATAAAGACTTCTACATTGTCAACTAATAAAAAATAATCTTTAATATGATTTTTAAAGTAATTCTTATAAAAGTTAACAAATTTATCATATATAATAATATGTAATTAAATGACAGTATAAAATATATTTACACTGTCAATGCATTTTAATTAAATTCTTTTTTCTTTTATTGTTCAAATTGAGTTTAAAATTTAAAATAGTTTATTATTGTTGATGTTAAGATGTGAAGTGATGACTCACTCATAAGTGCATATTCTCGTTGAATGATGAGGCTGCAACAATGAAACTGGATTGATAGAGTCCTCATAGAGCATCACACGAGAAGAAGAAAGCAAAAATGTAGCCAAGAGAAACTTGCCGGCAATAGGAGAACTAAAACAAACATAACTATCTATTCAATATTGAACTAATTAGTGCCAGCAAATCACCCTTGGCTGCACTTCACTTTCTGCCTCTTGGTGTGAGCTTAGAAGAGAAAACCATTACACTCACTACATGTGGTCAAGGCACATGACACAATCTAATGCAGATTAGTTAGGGCAACTCCATGCTGCACCAATTTTGCAGGTGCAAAACCATTCAACATCATCTATTATTATATAGACACGGGCAGAGAGACACGTCAGTGTCTCATACCAAAGAGAATATTCTTTTGCAAGTTGCATTAGTGATCACCACTCTTCACAACGACTCTCAGAGAGGGACGGTGGTGGATTGCTAGTAGCCACACAAGGAAAGTGCCACGCGTATTGCTTTGAGGCTGTCCACGTTCGCTGATTCAGTTTATAGTGTTCGCTGATTCATTTTATAATGTACACAAAGTTCTAGTTTGATCACGAACAATATGAATGTAGATGTGCAGAAATAATAACAACTTGTTACGACCCTTTACAGAAATAACAATGTTACTTAACAATTTTATCTCAAAAATTGTTATAAAAATCATATTTATAAAATGTTAACTAATCTAAAATTATTTGATTTCCTATTGCGATATTATATTTTTATTATTATTTAATTTTTACAAAATTTAACATAAAATTTGGATGATATATAATTATAATTCGATAGTTAAATCAATATAAATAACATTTTATAAAATTATTAAACGATATAACACTGTTAACTCTTACATTAGTTTAAAAATTATTATTTTTGAAGTCTAATTCATAGATCTAACCAAAAAGAAAGTCTAATTCATTGAAACTTTTCAGGGGATCTGCCATGGAAAAGGAAACAGGACAAGAATTGCAGCAAATCCTAGAATGATGGTACGTAGACCATGAGCGGCGACATCAACACAAGTTATTAGGTCATTGGCTGAACTAAAGAATTTAGAGAGAATTCCCTAAATCATGCATGTGAAATTTGACAATAAATATATCGTTATTTAATAATATAAAAATCCCATCGATTCATCCTAGTCCCTAAGAATCACAAGTATCAATCATATTATTCCTTTAATGCGTCTAACGTAAATTTATGTTTAAAAATATAGAAATCATTATTTTTAGATCTTGTAATTTTTTTTTATTTTTTATCCCTACAATATTTGTTTGTAAAGCACAAGGAAATACAAGAAGAAAGGTCGAATTGTATTTTAAACTTTTTTACAAATCTTTTTGAAATACTGTATATCGTCTTTTGAAAACATGCGATGGAAGATAAGTTCAAAAACAAACTTTGTTAAAACTCTTCTATCAAAAATGCTTAGATTAAACAACAGTTTGAAACACAAGGTTAGTTAAGCAAAGATGAAAGATCAAAGGAAAGAACGAAGCAAACAAGAAATTTTATATTGATTCGTCTTACCCAAAGACTACCTCTTGTTCCTAGCATACCACCAAGTTCTACTAACTTATCCAAGTTACAAATATTCTTTTACACAAGCCTCTTCAAGTTCAACCCAATTAGTAGTATTTCACTTGCTTCTACAATAGGAGCTTTTAACATCAATTATTTCGAGCATTCTACATTGGTTCATGATCCGACGTAGATCTTGCCGATGTAAAAGTGGGGTTTTTTTACATCAGACTATGAACCGATGTAAAAAAGTCTTTTTGCATCAGTTCCAACATGAACCAATATAGAAAGATGTAACTGTCTACATCAGTTTAGCCTTTAACCAATGTATAAAGTCAATTTCTATGTGTATAAGGTGACTTTCTACATCTGTTGAGGCTTTAATTAAAGTCATATTTTTTTTAATATTTTGTCTGTTTTATAAGTTTCACAAGACCTATAAAATAAAAACACACCTAGGCAGGCAGTATACGACATAATCACATGGAGTAGGCTAAATTCGAAATACATTAAAACATAATTATATAACGTAGCTCCTAAACACAATTCAACTCAATTGTAAAGTCCCTAAATCCATTCTAAACATATATTTCATCTATAACTAATAAGAAAATACAATTCTAAAGTACTTAAAATATATATAATTATAAACTACCTAAATATACATGTGCAGATGTAATCCAAGTCGAAGTCGGAGGATAGATGTGGATTGTTGAATATCTGCAGGTTCACATAAGAGGATAAAATGTTAATTAAAACAATAAAGCGAGATGATCAACGGAGAATGATGAGTCGTGACATTTTTGGATTGGAGAAACAACAGTTAAAGGACCAGTAGTATAAGCCTTTTCATTTCCAAATTATTCATCACCAAAACATTTAATTTAAGTAGATGTACTAAATAGTTTGATAATTGACAACTTTCTCTTTTCAACAAAATTCTCTGCTTGTTCTATTTTAAACTTGGAAGTAAAACCAGGTGGTGGTTCATGTAACACCCTTAACTGTCAACTTTTCTATAACTCAAATTCGAGCTCTAATAACTTAGTAGTAGAAATTAAGGTAGATTTTTCTTTAAAGCTTTTAAAATCAAATTGTAACATAATGAAAAACATTAAACTTTTCCCTTTATAAATAAAACAAGAGTCTTTACTGTTAATTCATTAGCAAAAATACTATGATAATGAATACAGTTGAAAATGAAGTATAATTTAAACTCTAAGGAAATACAAATATACAACTTCATATTCTTGACATGAAAAGGGTTCACATTACATTCTAATGGCACTATAGCATGGTCTACTACACAATTCGATACTCCTTCAGATTAAAGTATTACCCTTCTAATCTTAGAGAAATACTAACCTTGACACCATACTAGACTTTTTTAGCATCTCCCGTGGTAGAACTAAACTCTAAAATTTTCTACATCTTTATACACGCTTTTGCCGCGCTACTCTAATACCATCTTGGTTAAGATTGTAAACCTTCAAATCCATGTAGTGCCTCCAACCAGTGTACTCCGTTTATCGATACCACACATTGCTAAACTGTGTTCCTGTTCACATTCAAACCAAAAGGCAATCCATTCCTTATTTCCGTTCCAAACATTTGTAGATGAAGGAATTGATGGATTAATGAAGCACGAGAACCAGACAATTTGAATCCAAATAAATCAAATAAACCTAGAGACTCACCTAGACCATAGTTCTTATCACACAATTAATATGATAAACATTAACAAAGTCATATCATACAATAAACTATAAAAACATGTATTAAACATCATAGTATTTAGTAGAGAGCACATTCACAACTCATAACACATCATCATGATATATGTAAATGTCATAGTCATTACACACACATAATGCATTACATTCTCATGCTACACACAAACAAAGATTAAATGCATGATTTATCATTTTCTTTTCTATCTATCAATCATTTCTATCGAGTTACTTAATAAATCCAATTGGTAGCACTACAAGTCCACCTATGCCATTACCATCCAAAGTTTGATGTGTCCCACACCACACCAATTTCGGGGTTTTATTGAGGCACTCTGTTAATTCAATGCATGTAGGCCTATAATCCACTTAGTGTTCATTAATATCCATAGGAAGTGATTAGGAGTACATATATCTCTCTCACACCAAGGTACAATCCTCATCATCGTCGAGGAAACAAGCAAACTTTAAGTTCAGGACATTCACAATCCAAACAGAGGTATACTCTCAACCAATCCTGGGATGCTGAGTAGTTATCAGGGGTATCAAGCTAGTTATGTGATTGTCCCAGCTCAAGATCGTTACCTTAGCCATTAGGACATTCACCACTCAATACCTTACCCTCTAAACCTCCGCTAGATGGGTCCCTATCTTTCATCATACAACATACCAAACTGTGACTTCCCTATCCAGAACACATGCCATCAATGCATGGTTCACAACATTAATACATATGCATATGATGTAGAAACATCCACAAGAACAATATATTCAATTATAAGCATTCATACTTTTCTAAAAATCTAGCAAAACCTCCTCTATTTTGGTACATTCCACCATACCTCTCATTAGGTATGGACAATAAATCAATAAAGGAAAACTATGGCCAACATATCCATTCCACAAATTCTATTCATTTCATTAAAATTGTCATCACAATTAATTGGTCATTTATAGGTAGCATCCACATCACATCTTTCATCAATTAAATTACATTTTCATTTTTAATGCCACCATCACAAATCAAATCAATCATTCAGTCAAT
Organism: Spatholobus suberectus; assembly: GCA_004329165.1. NCBI lineage: Eukaryota > Viridiplantae > Streptophyta > Magnoliopsida > Fabales > Fabaceae > Spatholobus > Spatholobus suberectus. The sequence goes on along the minus strand of CM014729.1, from coordinate 34,349,654 downwards.
TCAGTTTACTCAAACATATCACATCATTCATATTTTCTTTCACTTGTCATGGCCAAATCCATTATTATTCTTTATTCAATCCATAACCATCAACAAACATAATACACACAATAAGAACCAATGGCTGAATAGCCCATGCACATCAAAACATTGATTTAGCCTTTGTTTCACTTACAATTCCTTTGAAAACTAATTATGTCATACTTATGCATGCATATCAGTGAAAGACATACTTTGACAAAATAAACCATATTAAGTAAAATTTGAAATTCAACTTTGTTAACCATTAATCATTCATGCCACTAAATGCTAATTAAAAAAAGAATTATATTTCTTGGTTTAAGAACACACATTCTATTAGACTTTTTAATATCCAAATCAAAATACTCAATTAATTATCACTTAGTTATATCATTCCATAAACCCTAATTATGTTAGATTTATTTTAAATAATGGTAAAGTCACCAATTACTCAAATAAGCTCACACATATTATTATCTATAGAACACTAATCATGACTTGGCTAATTCAAGAGCAAACTACACTTCCATATCCTACACTTTAAGAGTCAAGCAACCACACTATGTCCACTAACTAAAGAATCCCATTCATGTATTAGTTACCAATCACATAACTCACTCAAAGTTTACCATTAATTACTAAGGTCAATGTTTATTATGATTAAAAGACACTAACATATACTTGTTCTATTCTATATTTTCTTTTGATTACCAATTCATTAGTTGTAATTACCTACATATACTATAAAACACAAAGCTAAGCTTTAGGGACACCAATTATATTATTAGAAGGTTTTCTGTTTTCTACCATCTCTAATGCCTTGTTTTTCCCAACCATTTTAACATAGTAAATGAATTTTTCTTGCAACCATCTTTTGTAGTCCTAACCTTCAATATGTCTAGTTTCTAAATATAATTTTTTCTAATTTTTACAAAATCATTTAAGGGTTCAAGTAAGCACATTTTCGTGGCTGTTTCTGTTAGGATTTTGTTGGGACAACAAACAATCAAAAATTCGCAAAATATTCATCATATGGAATTAAATCACAAAATTTTACAGGAATATTCTAGACATAAAAAGGTATCTCTCTAAAAATCATACAAAAATTCTAACCACACAGGGATTTATACACAAAAAACAAAGGCTTCTCTACTATAGTAAAATTTGGCAACTTTAAATTCAAACTTCCAAGCATCCTATGAACACCAAACATGCATTTCAAGCAATTTCATCACCAAAAACATCACACAAGGCCCAACTAAGCTCTGTGTCGAAGCATGCCAATACATCACAATCACAATTCTGAATAGTCATACAATCGAAATTAAGAACAGATAATTCACTAAAATCACACTTTAGGCTATTCTCATCCTTTATTCCATAGCATGAAGGTGGAATTTGTTAATCCTAATAAAATTGCGTTGACTGCAGTGCCTGTGACACCCTTTACCCTAAAGCTAATTATTAAATAAATAATATGAAAATATAATATACTTTTCATTTGCGAAATAAAACAGTAATTTATCTTCACACGGTAAAGGACATCACATGCACAACTCACATGTACTAAAACTCCATAAGATACTTTACTAATTAACCAAAAGATGGTGGCCCAAAGTTGGCCATACAAGTCTTTGGAAAATAAAGCAATTTAAAGAAGTAAAACTATTAATCTAAACTTTAAAAGCTGAAACAATAAATAACTAAGAGCCAAATGTCACATTACTATCAGAGTTGATAAAACCCAAAGATACTGTAAAATAAACTACAATAAGGCCAATGCCTCTACTCTAAAACTCCTCCTCAAGGTGGACATCACCTATGGATCATAAACATAGATAGAAAACACCAGAGAATAAGGGAATGAGATACATCTCACATCATGCTCAAAGTATGATAATGGAGACAGGTAGAATACACATCACATACATAATCAAAATAACATTAATTTGCAAGAATCAAAACACACAAACATATGTAATCCAATGCCTAGCTTCTACTTTTCTTGCACATGTGGTACCAATCTAAGTTAATCTCAAAAGTAAACTAGGAGTAAGTGCACGACCATAAGAAGCATCATCAGTACTAATGCCTTCGGCTTTTGCACCCTCAACTAGTATAATATTCCCTAGTGACTAGTCAGGATTACCCAGCTTTGTTAGTATGCTTCGGCTCCATGGAATCAACATGGGCTATTGGAGTTTTTACACCAGGTACCACCCCAAAGGCTAAGGTTAGACAACCCATCCCGGCCTTCGCTAGCCGAATTCCTATATACTTTCTTTCTCCACATGATTCAATGTCATGATTACATGGTCACATACAGTGCTTACAGCTTTTCATAGGCTTTTATCATGGAATATTGACACAAGTTCATATCACACTCAGTTTTCTTAAGGTAAATAACAATCACAAGGTATAAACTCAACAGGACATCCAAAATAAGCAATAATGAGTTAAAGACCGCAAAAGAAGTTCACAGGTGCAAAAACGAGCGAGGAAGAGACTCAGACTTGCATTTTGGAATAGTCAAGGTCGCACTTGCCCGACAAGACAAAAGGGCTACCCAACGGATCATGCCAGGACTAACCCTGCCCGGCAGGTCAGCACGCCCATCAAAAAATGCAGTCACCTGGTGTTAGCACAAAGTCCAATTTTTGGAAAAAAAAAAGTCGCCTAGCTGCAATCTAACCCTACCGTTGTTTTTCCTATTATCTTTGGCTTCTATAAGCTCTAAAACAAATAATTAAATTCTTAATTACTTCTTCTACCTTGACAATTGGTTAATCTAATTTGTAAATTTCTCACTCACTCACAATCCCCTCAAAACCTGTTAAATCTCTAACTTAGGCACAAAGGAAAAAGCAAAAACAATCCATAATAAATTAAACATAAAATTTTCATAAAGCACATCAATGATTTGGAAAAGTCGCATTCCCCTTTGCATACACAATCATACAATTCACAAACAATTGAGGTATAGGGCCAACCCCTCTACCCATGACCAAAATCATACCCATGAGCGAGATAACTTACTCCCTCATTACCTTGGAAGAGGCGATCTCTGGCAAGAGGATGCGAATGGTGTAGCTGTGTCTTCCTACGGTTCCTCACTTCTTGACTACAACGGTTTTGACGGCACAATATCTCTAAAAAGGCACAAGAAAGAGAATACGGAAAAAGGATTAGGTTTTCAATAAACTTAAATGACTCTTAAAGCTAAGTTTGGGCTTATGAAAACTAAGACCAACACAAGTGTCTTAAAATTTTTTTAAAAACATTCTAATTATAAAACCCCATTTTAAAGGCCCAATATTTCTTTTTTCAAAATACCATTTCATTAAAACCAAGGTAAGCAAATAATAATAATAATTAAAGGAAAACATTTGGGTGTTACAATGCCCTCTGTGTATGCCTCCATTAGAGCTCTAGATTTGGGGAAACAAATTGATGAATATGCATCATAAAGAGGATTTCAACATGATATTTTTATGGCTACTACATTGATTGATATGCATGCTATGTGTGGTGATTTGGATAGTGCACAGAGAGTTTTCAAAGAAATGCCCCCAAAATATGAAGCTTCCTGGAATACAATGATCTCTACACTTGCTTCTCATGGAAAAGTTGAGGAGGCACCATCACTATTTCAGTGCATGTCAGATGAGGGTGTAGGTGCCTGCCCTAATGATATAACATTTGTAGGGTTGCTTTCTGGTTGTGTGCATGTAAGCCTGGTTGCTGAGGGCTACAGATCGACTAATATAGTGAGCATATTGTTCAAATTGGTACCAAAATTTAAGCATTACTCTCGTATGGTTGATCTTTTGGCGGGTGTTAGTCATTTATACAAGGCATGGGACTGAAACCCAAACAAGGTTACATTAGGTGCTTTGCTTGGTGCCTATTGAAGGAAAAAAAAACGTAGATATATGTGAACGGGTTATGTGGCTGATTTTGGAGGTGGAACCTTCAAATTCTGGGAACTATATCTCTTAAAAAAAATGTTGATTTGAACATGTAAGATGATTTAGCAAGTGAGATTGTTGATGAGACAAAAGGGTATTACTAAAACTACTGGTTATAGTTGGATTGAAATTGAGAATTACTTGCATGAATTTCATGTTGTGATGGCTTATGCCTTGACTCTATAGATAAAAGTAACATGATTTATTTTCTTTATGAGAAACTTAAAAGGGAAGGGTATGTCCCAAAAGTTGTTGAATAGCTTTGTGAGTTGTGTGGAGCTTAAGATGTTTTTATTGGAAGTTACCGATGTGAGGAAAATAGGATCAAATGCTACTCAACTTAACTATTCTTTTTTGTTAGATTGGTTTCATCAGGTTAATGTGATCTGACGGCATACATTAATATATAATAGGAACCTTATATGTTTTTTTACTAATGTTTGTATTCTTTTGTACATGAAGCTCAATAATAGATCATTTAAGGAGGATAAGCCTATGGCGTTTGCATCAATTTAAATGCCATATAGAAACGAAAAATGAGATTCTTATGAAAACATGTGCTATTGTCTTTTGGAGTATCCATAGACATCTTTCCTCCAAGTTTTAACCCCTTAAGGAGTTTTTCACTGTATCGATTTGGGGAAAATGTGGGAAAATATTTTGCTTTAGAAGAACAAGATTTTGTATTGATTAGGCAAACATTTGTGGCTAGTGGAATCCAACAATTGATCTTACGTTTAGGGAAGTAACTGTAGCTCTTATATATATCATATCAACAAGAATATATATATAAAGAGTGTTTGAAAATTTTGACACTCCATATTTATATTTGATATTCACCCCATAGGGGTTTAGTTAGCTAAATATAGTATAGTAATAAAAATTACTTTACTAAATGGGTGGAATAAATTAAGATCTTTCCCTGGCCATCAATGCATATTCGATGGAGAATGTTGATAAAAAGTTGATTAGCTTGTGGGAGATGTTAAGAGTGTAAGCAAGCAATTTCTTACCTTTAGTTCTTTTTTGTCCTTATTTTTTTTCTACTTTCATTTTATTGTTCTATAAAGTGATAAAAGTATCCACAATCATGAGATTTCTTGAGCTAATGACATAATTTTCATAGTGAATTTTCATTGTTCTTTTATGAGATCATTAATGCAAAAAACACTTTTTACGAAGCCATTTAACAATTTTGAGATTAACCACAAAAGTTTTACATCAATTGCTAAACAATAGATGTAAAAAAGCACTTTTTACACCGATTAATGATTGAATACATGCGTGTCCTAATGATTGCATATTGTACAAAAAAGAGTTTGAAAAGATCACATTACAAAGTAAAGGATAGTGATTGTAATAGTGATGAGAGCACAAAATAGGGTCATCCTACAAAGTTATTATGGTATCTTCCAATAATTATAAGGTTTAAGCAATTGTTTGCTATTGCAAACAACTTGAAAAACCTTATGTGGCATGCAAATGAGAGAAAATATGATAGACAACTTTGCTATTCGGTTGATTCTCTGCAATGGAAGAAAATTGATCATTTGTTTCTAGCTTTTGGGACTAAGGCAAGAAACCTTAGGCTTGTACTTGTTACTGATGGGATGAATCCTTATGGTAACTTATCTAGTAAGCACAGTTCATAGCCTATTCTCCTAGTAATTTACAATCTGCCTCATTGGTTGTGCATGAAGCAAAAATATGTTATGTTATCTATAATAAGTTTGGGTCCAAGACAGCCAAGAATTGACATGGATGTTTACCTACATCCTTTGATTGAAGATTTAAGAATGCTGTAACGGAAAGGTGTTAATGTGTTTGACGAGTATCGTCATCAAAATTTCATGATACGTGCAATGTTATTCTATACCATTATGACTTTTCAGCATATGAGAACTTGAGCGAGTATGGTGTTAACGGGTATAACACACGTCTTATCTCTAAAGAAGACACACACTACCTACACCTAAAACATAGAAAGAAGATAGTTAACACTTGGTATCAAAAATTTCTCAAGCTTAATCACCCATATCGTGGACTGAAAAAAACTTTTAATGGATGTTAGAAGGATGGTATTGCACCACCTACCTTAATTGGTAAGCAGGTTTTTAAACAGGTAAAGGACATCAATGTTGACTTTGGAAAGACCTAAAAAAAGGCTACTAAGAAAAATGTAACACATGTGTTTTCCTAATGTTGTTATTGTTGTTTTGTGTTGTGTTATCTTGGAAGCTCTGATTCGAATTGTGAAACTTGAGGAAAATATTGTCAAAGCCAAATTTCGTGGTTGGTGGTGTCTGTATGGATGGGTAAGTGGGTAGTAGTGTTGGGCCAATTATGGGCCTTAAGGAGTGATACTTAAATTATAGGGTTTAGTGAGCCCTAAAGCTTCTCGTAGGGCCCAAGAACCCTTGTAAAAACATAAAAACCTTTCCTTCCCTCATTTTGACAAAAAGGTTTTCCTACAAACACTTTCAAACTCTCTCAACTCAATCCACTCAATTCCTCAAGTGTGAAGCCAAATCCTAAGACAAATCTTGTTTCCTGGGTGGTGTGAGAGTAATAAAGCTGTTATTGAGTCCCTTCCAAGAAAATTGGCTCTAAAGTTTTCCCCTTTTCATTCTCTTCTTCCACAAACTTGAACTTTAGAGGCTCTAAGAGGTAAGGGAAGCTTACACTAGTTGATTTCTTGATCTCTGCGTGTGCTTATGATAGAATGTTGCCTTGGTTTGTGTTGAAAAACAAGATTGAATGAGTTATATTTGGATTTTCTTGAAAAATGGGTTTGTTAGTGAATGTGATGCTTTCTTGTTGAAATGTTGTAGTGGCTATGAAATCTATTAGATATGTTGTTGTTGGATGTTAGGTAATTTTGATTTCTGTGGAACTAATTTAGAGTGTGGGTAAGGGTAAAGTTTGGATTTTTAGGTTTTTCGAAGAGAGTCTCTAGTTGAGCGACATGGGGTCTTGCTAAGAGAGAGTGCCCTTAAGAGAAGAGTAGAGCTCTCGACCTTGAACTTCACTAAGCAAATCATGTTGTCGCTGAGTGAATGCTTATCGCCCCTAAGAATCATTTCTTTTGTAAAAAGGGAACAAATAAGTAGCATTACCCTTATGCATTTAAGAAAGTCTCATTCATTAGCACCATGCATGTCATTCTTTCTTGTTAGTAGGAAACTGTAAAAAATAAAATCACCATACTCATATACATTTTTTGTGCTCAGTAAAGGAAGAAAAGAAAAAACAAGCTGGTTCCTCGGCACCCTTATCGAACTCGTGTTTAGTCAAAAATCATGGATGAATTGGAACAAGCCTAAAAAGAGATGAAGAATGACATAAGCCTTCTGAAAGAGCAAATGGCTCAAGTCATTGAGGCATTGAAGTCTCTGACAGAAAAGAAAACAAATGAGACCACTTTAGTGAGGAATGTTGATAATGAAGTCCTCCTTTATCCACCAGGCTTCTATCCAATAGCGATGGCAAACAAACCTGGACCCATGGGTATCCACCCGACTTTGACGGGAAAAACCTGCTTTGACCAGGGTCGGGGCGAGGATGGGGATGCTGATACTCGCCCCATCCCCGCCCCCGAACCCGTCCCGTACTAATAAAAATACAAAATTACCCTTATATACAAATAAAACATTCTTAAATAATGGATTGCATGAATTGAAACATTGGCTTTTTTTTATTATATAACATACTTTATGTTTTGTTTTCTTAATTATTTGTATGTGTAATTCTTAAGGAATATGTTTTCAAAATCTTATTTAAATTTTACAAATCATTCGAGTATAAAATATGTAATTATTATCATTTGTCTTAATTTATTATTTTTTATGTTAAATAGCATATGTTAAACTAGAGGTAAGGTAACGAGAAATTATTTTTGTATGAATTACAACATTTACATATTAAATATTTATCTATTAGCATCATGTTCTTCATGTTTTTTAACCAAAAAAAAATATGACAAAAAAATACTGGGGCAGGGGCGAGGAAACCCGATCCCCAGCGGGGGCGAGGATGGGTACCCAATTTTTAACCTCGGCGAGGATCGGGGGCGGGGGCGGAGATGACAAAACTCGCCCCCGCCCCGCCTCGTTACCATGCCTACTATCCAATGCCTGTGCAATATCAGAGGATTAATCCTGCCACAGTATACCCTTTCCATCCTCAAACCAATCATTCCCAAGAAAACCAAGCCCAACCATTCCCACTATATGGCCCTCTTCCTAACTATACTCTACTAACAGCCACTGACCCACCAAACATTGACCCTGTCATTCCTACCATGAATGCTTCAAACACTCCCAAAATGTTACTCGACCACAGGCATTGCACTTTGTTGTGAGAGGAGGTTCCCCTGCTGCACACTCTTTCCATACCACTATGCTTAGGGCTTTTGTTGAAAACATTCAAGACAAAGAGAAGTTTGAGATTTTAGAGGAAAGGTTAAAAGCCATTGAAGAAGTAGGAAGCTATGGTTTTGGGAATGCTGATGGACTTTGTCTAGTTCCGGATGTGGTGATACCGTTAAAGTTTAAGGTTTCGAAATTTGAAAAATACAAGGGAGTTTCCTGCCTTGGGAGTCATCTGACAATTTATTGTCGAAAGATGGCATCTCATGCTCATGATGATAAGCTGCTAATCCATTTCTTTCAAGATAGCCTGGCTGGGGTAGCCTTAAGCTGGTACATGCACCTTGAGCCTACTTGCATTCGTTCTTGGAAAGATCTAGCAAATGCCTTTCTTAAGCAATACTAGTATAATATTAATATGGCTCCTGATAGGCTGCAATTGCAAAATATGGCGACGAAGGATACGGAGATCTTCAAAGAGTATGCTCAACGATGGAGGGAGCTCGCTGCACAAGTTGAACCGCCATTATCAGATAGGGAGATGGTTGCCATGTTCGTAAATACTCTTCAACCTCCTTTTTATGATATGATGATTGGATGTGTATCCTCGAATTTTGCGAATATGGTGATTATTGGAGAAAGGGAAGAAAATGGATTAAAAAGAGGAAAGATTGCCCAAGATTCTGTTGGGGCAATAAATTCAAAGAAGGCTTCAAAGAAATTCACAAAGAAGGAAGAGGACGAGGCTCATGTCATAATATCAAGTCAAGGCAGGCAATATCAATCACCCACCAATTTCCAACAACCATTACAAATTCCTTACATCTCATACCCGTATGTTAATACGACCTCACAAATCCCATACACCCAATCTCATTCCTACCCACCACAAATAGCCTCCCAACCTAACCATCAGCAAAACAAAAATTCTGGTACTAGTCAGCCAAAGTCAACGGTAAAAAAGGAAAGAAATTTTGACCCCATTCCTATGACATATGCTAAATTATTGCCTCGACTTCTTCATAACTCATTGGCTGTCATATGCCCTGTGAAGCCTTTGGAGCCACCTTTCCCAACTTGGTATGACTCCAATGCCAAGTGTGAATATCATGGAGGAGTTGTGGGGTATACAGTTGAAGATTGCAAAGCCCTGAAGCATAAGGTGCAGGATTTAATCAAAGCCAAGTGGTCGAATTTCATTGAAGATGGCCTTAATACAAGGAACAACTCATCCCCTAGTCATAGAGGGTCCAGCATTGATTGGGTTTGAATCGAGAGATCACCAAGTTTCTCATGATTTTGAAAATAATACATTGTAAGTCTTATTGCTCTGCCCAAGGCTTTAGGACATTTCATTATGAAATGGGCTTTCATGTTTTTAGTATCTGTTATTAATAAAATGCACTTTGAACCTTCTAAATCCTTCTTGTATTCATTCTTCTTCGCCTTTTTCTCAAGTTAAACTTGTCCAAATAATTTCTAAAGTGGAATATACAATGTCTGCATCTAATTGTTTGCCTAAAAATAAGTCTTTTGAGCGAAAAAAGAAAAAGAAGAAAAAAAAAAAGAAAAGGAAGAGTTAAAGTTCGTTAGGCTGAAAACAAAATAATAAATAAAATAAAGTTTTTAGCAAATGCTAGAAATCCATCAAATTTTGTTTTGAGATTAAATTATTTTTTTTGAAAACAAGCAGTCACAATTTGAAGTGATGAATGACCATCTTCCTCTATCTGACAAAATGTTAATTATCCATTGCTACCTTTTTGGGCCTAAAAATAAAAAGTTCTTCCAAATTACCCAAACAAGGATCACTCCTACACTGGGAGTCAGCACAGCATTTGCATCAATTCTACTGAATTTGCAGCTTCATCAAAGCAATAAGAAAAAGAAAACAAAAGAAATAGAAAATAAAAATACTTGAAAAGTGATGGAAAAACATTTGATACAAATAAAAAGAAGGGGGCAAAAAGATAAAAACAAAAGGAAATGACATTGAGAAAAAGAAAATAACTGCGGAATGAAAATCAGAATAAAACAATTGATGTGGCATAGTACTAAAGATCATTGTTTTAAAATAACCTTCAAACACTTATTTGGGCCTTATACACCCTTCCTTTCATAGCCCATTGAGCCCTTGGCCACGTTACAAGGCTAATAAAGTCCATTTTAATCAGAGATTGGCTGTTTTGTTTCACAAACTTTAATCTTAAAACAAGATACCTTAAATCATAACTAGTATTTGCTCCAAAAAAGAAAAAAAGAAAAGAATAGAGAAAAAGAAAAAGACAAAAAAGAATAATGATGTCCTTATGACTATCCCTTTAAGGATTGTGTGGCAAAATTAACTAGTACTCAAATAAAAACAAGGCAAATACAATATCATTCCACTCACAAAGGCAATTATTTCCTTCCCTCTTGTAAGTCTAATTAGGGCAATCCATGTGTCATTCCACCCCAGTTAGTTTCATTCCAAACCAGAGTAATCCTGTCCTGCTCTCAAGTTTAACCAGGGCAATCCATGTGTCATTCCATCATACACTAGGGCAATTTCCTCTTTGAATTTCACCCCTTAAACTTAAACAAAGGCAATTCCTTCACTTGCTATCCCATTTATTTCACTTTCTAGACTAGGGCAATAATTTTGTCTTCTACTCTGTCCTACCATTAAATTGGGGCAATTTTTAATGTCACCATATCATCCAAGTTGGGGCAACCATACCTCATGTCGTCTTTGGTCTCCTTCTAAACAGCTAGCATCCATTCTACTTCCAAATACCTACAGCTTTTACCTCTTCCTTATTCAAGGTGCCATTTTATAAATAATGGATATTGATATAAAATAATCAAAGTTCAAAATCCTGAGAAACAGGGTGAATCCTTAATGATGGACCTTGACAATGGGGTGATCAATTGACAACTCAGAAGTTGTAACAACAAAAGATTCATGACATTCAAAGAAGAAGAACTCTTATTCATCCATGAATTTTGACTTAGTAAAAGGGACCAAAGATTTGAAATCTAGAAAAGATTCCTTTTGGAATTCAAAAGCTCTTACACAACATGCATCATCATACATTACCATCATAAAGTTCACCTGCATTTCATATTGGCTTATTTAGACCACTTGCATTTCATGTTTGCATATTCAAGCATTTTTTCTTGGGTGCTTGTGCCCTCTGTTTTAAAATTTCTCGAGTGTTCGTACCCTATGTTTTCAAATCCCTTGGGTTCTCGTGCCCTTTGTTTTTAAATTTCTTAGGTGCTCGTGCCCTCCGTTTTTCAATTTATTGGGTGCTCGTACCCTCTATTTTTGATTGCTTGGGTGCTCATGCCCTCTATTTTCAAATTTCTTGGGTGCTTATGCCCTTTGTTTTTCAATCTCCCGGGTGTTCATACCCTCTGTTTTCAATTTCTTTGGTGCTCATACCCTCTGTTTTCAAATTTCTTGGGTGTTCATGCCCTGTGTTTTTCAATCTCTCGAGTGTTCGTACCCTCCATTTTTCAATTTCTTGGGTACTCGTGCCCTCTGTTTTTCCATTTGCCGGGTGCTCGTGCCCTCTATTTTTAAATTCCTTGGGTACTTGTGCCCTCTGTTTTTAAATTTCTTGGGTATTCGTACCCTCTGTTTTGCCATTTCCTGGCCTTTATTTTTAAATTCGTTGGGTGCTCGCTCCTTCTGTTTTTAGATTTATTGTCTGCCCTCTGTTTTTAAATTTCTTGAGTGTTCGTGCCCTTTGCTTTTCCATTTCCTTGGTACTCGTGCCCTCTGTTTTTAAATTCGTTAGGTGCTTGTGCCTTCTGTTTTTAGATTTCTTGGATGCTCGTGTCCTCTACTTTTAAAAATTCTTTAAGTGCTCGTACCCTCTTCTTTAGATTTTTCAAAAGTTCATACCTTTTGTTTTTCATTGTTTTGAAACCCGAATAAAATTGGAGTTCATGTCTTTACTTTTTTTTTACTATGATAATATGAAAACATTCAGCTATATATATTATCTAGTAAAAAAAAACTAAGTAAAGAGGAGCAACTGTGAATACCCAATTTTATCCAGGTTAGCATTTTTTTATTAAATTAAAAAAAATTAATTTAAGAAAGAAAGGAGAAAAAGAAAAGGAAAATCCTTTTTTTAAAAAAAAATAAAAGGCAACTGGGTTTTAAAAATGTTTTGTTTTGGGCTTGATTTTGTAGAGGCCATTAGTGAGGTAAAGAAAAAAAATGAAAAGGAAACATTGGGCTGGGCCCCTTTCAAGTAAATAAAAAAAAAGAAAAGGAAATGAAAAAACGTAGGAATCTTCTGGATACGATTTGTTATAACAAACTTTCAAAAAATAAAATTAAAAATGAAAATTGAATTGGGAGGGAATGGTCGAATGGAGTCTTTATAAAAAGGGTGTTAAGAAAGCCTTGAATGGAGGGGGGAAGCATAAAAAAGAGAGGCTAGAGTGGGGAACGAAAGGGGAAGAAGGCTCTGGAGACTGAGGATACTTTGCTATATGGCAGCAACCATGTAGAATGTTTATTTCAGTGCTTGCTCTGTTTAAATGTGATGTTGTTGTGATGCTTTTATTCTGCATCTCAGTTCTAAATGATCATGCTTCACCTCTGCACTCTCCTCTAATCTATTGTAATTGCAATTGTTCGTTCAATACACTGAATTTGGTTTCCTTTCAAATTATAAATACTGCACAGTGGTTCACATTCGTCGCATACACATAGTAATCACATACACTGATTTGATTTCCTTTTCCACTCTATTACGAGCATAGCTACATATTCACACACGAATCACAACTTCATCCACAACAGAGATCGAGATGCACACTGTCTTCATTCTCATATTCAAGCGATAATTCCAGATCAATATAAAATAATAAACAAACAAAACAATCAACATTCATCTTTTTATCCTACAGCGAAAATCTACGTTCATCAGTTCAATAATAATAATAAAAAACGGAATAAAACTGTGTCTCTGCAAATCAATATAGAGCAACCAAATTAGGACCAGTGACTTTTTCGTTCCCCCTATCCCCCGCGCCACCATCACAGCACACGCCGGCGCTGTTGCGTGAACTCCTCAGACCCCCTTTTTTGAGTCACCGTCGCAACACAAATTGGGGTCGGTTTTTTTTCACACGCGCCACCGTAGCGCCTCCTGTCGCATAGGCGGTTCACGCGAGGTACCATGTCGCGAATCGGCGGGTCGATCCCCTTAAGCACCGCCGCTGTCGCAATGCGAATTCGCGCGGTCGTCGTCAGCGCCGACCTTCTCACTCGACTCTGCTTCATCCAACTCGAGCTCTCCAAAACGCTCTTTCAATTCCATCTTGGTGATCCCACTGCGCCGCGAACTGCTGTCGTGACCACTGAACCTGTCGGCTGACCGCCGCTGTTGGGGATAAGAACGTGCGAAAGGGAGCTTCAGAAAAGGGAAAGGAGCCTTTGCCTCTTTTGGGCTTGGTCCGTTAGGTGACATAGAATTGGGCTTACCCCATGACTCTACTTGTAAATAGAAACACTATATTAGCTCAGTTATCAATCTGATTTCCAAATAAGGAACGGTAACATTAAATAAAATAATAAAGACTCTTTTAAATTCTAAATAAAAAAGAATATCATAAAAAATTTAGATTTAATGATTTTTCAGGTTGGGTCTAGGACCCACTTGAATGTCAAAAATCTTATTTAGAACCCAAAATTACTTGTTATTTGATATTTTCTTTTTAATAAAAGATAGACTTAGTGATTTTTTCATGTTTGGGTCTAGAATCCACTTGAATATCTCATATTTTATATAGATTTTAAGTTTAATTAATAATTTGTTTAATTGAAATTTCTTTTTTAATAAAAAATCAAAATGTGGATTTAGTGATTATTCATATTGGGTCCAGGACCTACTTGAATATCACAAAAATCTTTTATATCTTTTTGCAAGAATATTCCACATCTGTTAGGCCGCCTATCATTGTGGATGATACTCTATATATTAAGATTTAATATTTTAATCATTCTTACAAAAATAATAAAATATAATAAAAAAACCAACCCATAAACTATTTTCTACCCAAAGAACTACGTGAGTCTGATTTCTTCATTGCACCGGAGGATACGTAGGAGCACGAGCCCACTCTTGTCGATCTCAAAAACAATAAAAACAAAATAGTAGTAATAATAATTTTTTCCTTCTTATAAATTTCAAATGAAAATAAATAATAAAATAAAAATAGGATTAATAATTTTATAAGCAAGAGGATAAGACAACTAACATTTTCACACATCAGGTTAAAGGATAACCGCTTTTATAACGGATGTCGTAGGGTGCTCTTCCCTACACGTAATCGACTCTCGAATCCAATCTTTGGTTTAAGATTATTCTTTAGGGTTTTTCCATGTTTTCCACCTTAATAAACTATGGTGGCGACTTCTCTGTTTTTAATATTATTTTTCGCCACCCCGTTGTGACCTTAGTTGCGACAATAATAAAAAAAATTACCAATCTAGGTTGTTTTAGAAAAGGCATCGGATACATATATACATGAGGCGCATACTTAGTTGGCGACATGTGTATTTTAACAAGAGGCACCAATTGAGTTAGCACCTCGCATTTAATAATTATATATATATATAACAAGAGATTGTGTTTTTCTCTACTATAACAGGAGGTTGGCGCCTCGCGTTAAATAATTATATATATATATATATATATATATATATATATATATATAAGGATATATAAGGAGGCGCCAACTAAGTTGGCACTTCGCATTTAAATAAATTTTTTTTAATGCACCACCTTGCGTTTAATAAAATTCTTTTTTGGCGATAAATAATATTTTTTTTTATATAACAGGAGGCTTGAGTTTAAATAATTTTTTTTTACGAAAAATAGGAGGCACTTGCGTTTAATAATTTTTTTTACTATAACAGGAGGCGCCAATTGAGTTGGCCCCTCGCTTTTAAATAATTTTTTTCTTTACTATAACAGGAGAGTTGGTGCCTATCGTTAAATAATTTTTTTTATATATAACAGGAGGCGCCAACTCGCGTTTAAATAATTTTTTTATATAATAGGAGGTGCCAACTCAATTTAAATATTTTTTTTACTACACCACCTTGTGTTTAATAAAAAAAAAATCGCGTTAAATAATTTTTTTACATAATAAGAGGCTTGCGTTTAAATAATTTTTTTTACTATAACAAGAGGCACTTGTGTTTAATTATTATTTTTTTACTATAACAAGAGGGGCGCCTCTTGTTATATATATAAAAAAATTATTTAATGTGAGGCGCCAACTCAGTTGGTGCTCCTGTTATAATAAGGAAAAAATTATTTAAATGCAAGGCGCCAACTCTTACTAAAATACTCATGTATATATGTGTATCTGGCCCCTTTTCTAAAACAATCCAGATCAGCAAATTGTTATTTTTTATTATTGTTTTAGTAAATTGTTTTTTTTTTTACTACTATGGTTAAAAAGCCAATTATGTTTGTTTGATTTGAAGGTCGAGGAAACCTTTGTGAAGGTCAGTGTTATCCAAGATTTTGCCTCCTCTAAGGTTTCGCAAAAGATTACAGAGTAAGAGCTTCTGTCTTTACATGCTTTTGAAGTTTGTGTATTTATTGTGAAGCATCCATTTATGGAGCCAACTTGTTTATTTAATCATTCATTATCTAGTATCTCTCATGCATCTTTGTAGGCGGTGCTAGTGCTAGATAATCTAACCAAAGAGGTGGGTTCATTTATAAAGGTTGTAACTTGTAGCTTACTCTTTTATCCTCATTTCTAACTGGATAAAAATGCTTTGAAAGCACCATGCTATTGTTTTGTTTGGTTTGAATATGGTGATTTGTTGTGTTGGTGTTGAAAATGGCTTCCTATACTCATAAATATGCCTATAATTTTAGATCCCCGTAAAAAGATATGGTAATGTTCTGTATGTGAGTTGTCGTATGGATGTGATTAAATATGATTTTTCTTGATTTTTATGGTTAAAAATGTTTGATTTCACTTATATGTTGGTTTCATGGAATAAAAATGTTATTTTTCTTGATTTGGGGTTTGTTATGAGCCACGAAAGTTATAATGGTGTTGTTGGATGTTATATGCTTGGATGAATGTTTAAAAATGCATTTTTATGTATTTCTTGAGTTATTTGTGTGATATTGGGTTATTGGAAATTTTTATTGTTCATAAAGCACTAAAGGGGTTGTCTAACTTACTCCAAGTAAAAATAGAGTTAAACAATTTCATCAAAAATAATTGGTACAATTTTCTATGATGTACCAACCATCTTTAAGTACATAAAAAGTTACACCAATTATTTTTAATGGGGTTATTTAATCCAATTGTTACTTGGAGTAAGTTAAACAACACCAACATGAAAACAGTAAAAGACTTAAGCTTTGATCACAATAAAATTTTGAAAGTCAACATCTGCAATTGGGAGCTTGACCGAACCCTATATGCTGCTCGAAGGCCACTGTTTTGGACCGCCATTGAAGACTTGGACAAATTCGTTTAAGTTCATGACCTTGAGTGAAGTTCGGAGCCATAAAACACTAAATAGAATTAAGTTTAGCACAAACAGTGATTGAATAGTAAACTTACACCTAATAACAATAGGTCAATAAGGGTTTTAAGCTATGAAAATAATTAGAGAAATTTTAAAAGATTTTACAAAAAGATTGTTAAAAAAACTAGGCCAATTTAGACTAGTTTTAAGTTAACAATTCTACATTAATTAATAATAGGTTATTTTTATAATTTATCTTTTGGAAAATTAATATTATATTATTTATGACGTAATTTCGTTGAAAAATAATTTTTATATTCTGATTTGATATTTTTAATAAATTTGGAGTTAAAACTAGTTTACTAAGACTATTTTTGTGAAAGTTTTGATAAAGGGATAAAATTGTCATTTTGCACTGTAAAAAAATATTTTCAGACTTAAAATGATACATATTAATTTATTTGCTCAAAACTTTCAAAATTTCAAAATTTTGAACGTATTTGAATTAAATATGACTATTTTAGCATTTTAGCAAATAATAAGAGTAAAACAATAATTTCACATTAAACATTTTAGAAAATTTTGAGAAAATTTCCTGTGGTAAAAAATAGTAATAATGACCTCCCAGAAAATTTTTGAGTTAAAATAAGGTTATTAGAACTAATTATGAATTTTTAAAGCTTAATAAGATTTAATAAAATAAGAATATTTTAGTGAATTCAAATTTTAATTTAATTAAAATTCAAGAACAGTAACCCAGAGATATTAACCTAAATTTATATGATTTAAATTAAATTATTTAAGATTTGTAAGTGGAATATAATTAAATTCCTTCGTGAAACTTGTTAACGTGCATTATGTAGCTAAACCAAAAACGTAGGAGTGTAAAGCGAAAAATATCTGCATAAAATTCTAAGAAATTTTCTATGTTTAGCCCTTAATTATAAGGTGTTGTGAAGGCTTAGTACCTTGTGGAGGGTTACATGTAGTGTGGGGATCTTGTTGAGACCTGAAAGGGGTTATTGATAAGTTTTAGCTTGGGTTTAAGACCTGAGCACAATGTTGTTAGTGAATTCTCCATGTAAAGGACTAATAGTGTGTTTGGATAACATCACAAAATCAATTCTACCCATAAAATCATGGTAATACCATGAAAAAAGTAGAAGCAATTATTTGTTGTTTCATCTTCACCATCATGGATCTATTCCAAACGCATATAAGTGTTGCAAAGAAATGAATCATGTGTTGATACTATGTATGATGATGCATGTGATCGCACATTCATCGACATAAGTTTTTTGAGCAAACATTTTGTTTGGGACAAACATTAGGAATGCTAGTGGAAGTACAATTTTGTATCTTTAAGGATATACAAAAGCACAAATCCACGTGAAGCCAAGGTCCTTGCAAATCTTGTGTTATGGTGGCAACCATCTACGTACATATATCTTAACAAAACCACAGTTTTTCCATAATCAGTATTGATGTCGCCTAAATGGTTTACGGCATGTGCTACCTTTTTGACTTGCAAGTTGATGATTATGTTGTAACATGTTAAGGGACACATCTAACTAGTTGCTTGATATTTAGAAATCTCCATAGAATTGAGTTTGTTGCATGCATGATTGTCAACATATTATATCGTTTTATGTGCCCATGTTAATTTTGATTATTTTTGTGATGTAATTAATGTCATGATGTATGAGATATGTTCCTTGTGATTATTTATTATTGTTTTGTTGTTTGTTTCGAAGTACACTCATGGCTTAGATACCTCTATATTTATTTACGTAAGCTTACCCTTTTTGCTTGTGTGATTGTTGTGTGTGCGATGATTGTCGTGTTTGTAGAAATAGATGGCGAGAGTTCGATAGCTCATGAAGATCCAATGGAGGTACTATAATTGTAATTGCTAGGATAGTGTGTTAGTATTGGCCAACTTAGGAGTAATATTTGGATGTTGTAGGCTTATCCCCACCCCTTGTCTCAAATGTATTTATTTTGAGATAACTTGGTTCATCGATATATATTTCTATATTTTGAAAGTACTATGATATTGATTTTCAGTTTTAATTTTGTAGTGTCGAGATGCACAATACTTGTTTTTTTTTTTTCAGTATGCAGGATGTTATTATCCACATATTAATTGTTGTCTAGTATTGTCATCGACCAATTATTGACGTATGGCTTATGAATTTTGAATCACGGAAATTTTACCCACTTTTTTTTTATAATAAATTAATGAATGTTTTATTTAAAATTGAATCATCTACATTTTATGTTTATTAGAGTCATGTAGCGTCACTGAGACGTCACAGTTGCAAATTTATCAAACAAAACTTGATTGCTCCATGACTTGAATTTACATTGTGCGATCATTCTTCGTCAATGCAATTAAACAAACTATTTTAATTGCCCCAAATACACGAAACAAGCCAATTCCATTTTTTTTTTTATTGAATTTAGGGACAAACTTATTTTTAAAGTTTTGCCATCACAAGTATCAAAATACAAAGGAAGAAAATTTAAGAAAAAGAAAAAAAGAAGAGAAATAGGAATACTAGTTTAATGACATTCTAGAGCACTAAAAAAATAAATAAATTATACTGATACTCCTTGAATTTTTTTCAGATTATATACAATATTTTTTCTTTTATTAATTTTACACTAATTCACTTAATTGTTTAAAAAATATTATACTAATACTCTTTATATATTACACTAACATCTCTTAATTATTTAAAAAATATTACATCATGTATTTTTATAAGAGAGATTGTTATAAATGTTAAAAAATAAAAAAAAAACTTATATACAATCTAAAAAAATTCTCAAAAAAATACCAGTATAATTTACCAAAAAAATAAAGATAGAAGAGAACGAGAGGAATTGAAAAGTAGATACGTTTTATTTTGTTTTTATGTTTTAAATTTTTAATGTGTACAATAAATATTTACAGCAGACTTTAATAAATTGTCAATTATGATTGGTTGACATTCTTTTCAAAGCAGCTAACTAATTCATGGAATGTATTCACTTTATCTAGGGAGAAGAAGGTCGTCCGGGCATTTTCATGTTTTTGGTCGTAGTTAGTTATGCCAGATTGCCAGACAACTGCAGCAATCAAAGAAAACATAGCAGATGCGCCAAACTGAAGGAGATTGAAATGTTACACATCGTTTGATCTCTAATTCCATCGTTATGCGCATGGATCTAAATCAAGGGAAAGGTAGTGCAGGTTCCACAAGGCGCGTCCATAATTATGAAAGTGGCTTAGTGGCACTTGAATCTCACACCTCAATGTATTCCAATTTATGGCTGCTATTTGGGGTATTTTCACGCATTCTGGTAAGCTTCGTAGCTATTATGTTGTGACAGCCATATCGGTGCCAAGCTAGGTCATCAGGTTGGTTGGGTCCTACAAATCCCTAGTAAATACCACCCAAATGAAGATTCAAAACCTTGTTACATAAAGTAAATAGCACAAAGGAATATGCTTCATGCTCCCCAAACAAAATCAGCACGAAACCAAAATAATAAAAAGGGGAAGTATACAACTATTTGGCCAAAAGAAGAAAGGTATGCAAATGTTACTATCAATCAGGATTACTCTTCAAGGCAGGGCTAGCGGATTAGCAACTAACCAATCATACATTATAGAAGGCAATTTTAATGCAATTTAAAATGAAAGCCCAATAATCTCATAAAAGAACAATGAAAGTCCACTATGAAAATTATATCATTGGCTCAAAAAATCTCATGATTTTGAATAATGTTTTCAGATTATAGAAAAGGAAAATGAAGTACTGTTTGGACTATGATTGATTTTTTATACTTATCCATCAATTCAAAATAATAAAAAAAAAAATGGACTCATTTTTTTTTTGATGAAAAAAAAAATAGACTCATGGACCCAAATTCTACTAAAGATCAGTTTTTTTTTTCTTTTTTAAAAAAAAAGTTTTCAATTTTTACTTAAAATAAAAATTGGTAATGACTCCATTAATTTTATCATTTTCTCATTCTGACAGTACTCTCCGGGCACATTGTGCTAAAAAATATTCTTAAGCCCAATATGTCGTAAGCTTCAGCCTAAACCACTAAGCCCAGTAATTTATATTTATTTTATTTTTATTTGCATATTTGCTTGCACCTATTTTCTTCATTGTTGTGTTAATTCAATGTGTCTGATATTTCCAGCAATACTAATAAGTTGAATTGTCATAGATATATTGCTAATAAATTGTTCTTGATGTTATATATTATTGTAGAACCACTTGCTGAAAAAATATTCAAACACCAAAAAAGTTATAAATGTTCTTACGTAGCCAAGTTGATTTTTTATTTTTTTATTTTTTTGATAAAGCCAAGTTGAATTATTTGTTGATTGAAGAAAAGATGTCGAAAAATAAAATAGAACCTTGTATATAACTTGGAAATAAGACAATGGACACTATAACTTGGTGATCATACAACAATACATTTTAGAGCTTTCAAACCAAAAGTCGGACACAATGTTGCTCAATGTAGATAGGGAAAGGACTGTCACTCCTAAAGCTAATCTAGTGGAGACAAATGGCTTTATTATGTTTGTTGTGTATGAGAGGAATGTATGCTTTTAGCTAGGTGTACCTCTGGGAAAATCCTCTTATTAAATAATGTTCTCCATGTGCCTCATATGTGATATACTTTGGTGTATGTCTATGTTGGGCAAACCAGGTGTCAAATTATTTTTATTCTGACAAAGTTGTATTCTCTAACGTGGTGGTTAAAGGGTATGTGTTATGGTAGTGGCTTGTATATGTTGAATGTTTCTAAAATCATGAATTAATTAAATTGCGTCATCTTCTACTTACTTTTGATTCTGTTGATCTATGGCATGGGAGATTAGGACAACGTTATTTTTCTTATGCAAAGAAAATGACAGAGTTGGGAATTCTACATAATTTGTCATTAACCAAATAATGAATAATGCCCAATATGTCTAGAAGCTAAAAACACGATAAAAGGCCATGTAAATATATAGAATTTTGCACAACTGATCTCTTAGACTTGGTACACTCT
The DNA here is from genome assembly GCA_004329165.1 of Spatholobus suberectus. Classification (NCBI taxonomy): domain Eukaryota; kingdom Viridiplantae; phylum Streptophyta; class Magnoliopsida; order Fabales; family Fabaceae; genus Spatholobus; species Spatholobus suberectus. Next base: position 34,327,722 of record CM014729.1, on the reverse strand, counting down.
AATTTAGGTGGCTTAAAATCTACAATGACTAATTTATATAACTTTTATATATTATTATTCAAGATACGCATACGTATATTTAGCAAGAACAAATTATGAAGTAAAAGATAAATTTAAAATTTATTAAACTAAAGTACAGAATAAATCAAACAAGAAAAATAAAAGACTTGAAACAAATAGAGGCGGAGCTGGAGTATGATTCTAGTGATCTTAGGGTCTTTCATGAATAATATGAAATAACTAGCTATTGACCCATGCATTGCAAGGGTAAAGAAATGTATATGGTGTATTTTAAAGAGATTAGAATTATGTTAAAAAATAATATTATATGGTGAATTATTACATTTAATAAATGTGAAAAAATTGTTGAAATAGCAAATGTGTAAGGATTATATATAGAATACATATATTTCTCACAAATTAGGAGAGATTGTTAAGACATTAAGAATTAGGTGATTATAATTCTTTTAAGAGTACTAACAAAGAAAAATCAATATTGTCAATGAATTGCAATGGACCTAAGAGGTTACAAAACAATACACTGTACTTAGTACTACACTTATTATTAATGGGATATGGCAAATTCACTTAGTCAAATGTACTAATAATTTGACCATCAAAATAAGCATATGAATAGAGGAAAATGTTAATGTTTGTTGTTATTTTAGTTTACTAAGTCAAATGAGCTACTTACCTAATTGATGAGATAAATTGTAACAATTAATTTTCCATAGCAATAAATTAAGGAAGGAATGTTATGTTGTTTTGCTTTGGATTCCTGCACTAACTTTGAAATTCAACACAATTGCAATTGAAGGATAAATGAAAGTAAAGATATAAAAGCAATAAACAAAGTTGCAAATAAAGCAGTGATGAACTTAAAGGGGCTGAAAAATATATTCTATAAGTCATCAGTTTTACAATATTATACTCAAGAGGATGCAAATTCACGATGCTATCAGTACAAAACTTATTTGTATTCTAATTTTATTTGCAATGTTATTAGTTTTACACTATTGTATGACTAATATACATGCTCTTTTACCTCATATGTATTGGATTAAGGAAATATTTCTTTTATCATGATCGTTGAGTTATCAATGTTCCACCTTTTTACAATGGTATTCTACAGGATGCTTTGATAAAGCTTTTTAAGAGAAATCATAGCTAATAATCTTTTGTCCTAACAGTTACATATCCCTCTCAATATAACACACATTTGTAGGTGGTGACAGAAATATAATACAAAAATGGAAAGTATAACATGATAAACTATAATTGATATAGGAAAAACTACATGAATCCAACAAAAATGGAAAGTATAATGTGATAAACTATAATTAATATCGAAAAAACTGTAACACCCAAAGGGGTATTACCATAACTAAGCCTAAATTTCTAAGAATAAAAAAAGAAAGACTTAAAAACATAGAAACAATATGTTGCAGCCACTCATAAATATAATTATATTCATATAAGAATAATACTATAAAATACCATACATGCCTAATACATCTCATCTATCAGCCGAAAGTGTCATACAAAACATAAAGAGGAATACAAGAAAACAATATAAACTAGACTATGTCTTCTTGCACGTAACTCTAAGCTCCATTTGTACATGTCTTCACCTGTATCCTGAAAAAAGGGGAAACTTAAAAGAGTGAGACATAATATCTCAATGAATGCTCCAAGAATTCTATGGCTAGGTTAGACTCTTCTACTCGGACAACCTTCATCACTTATCTCTCATGGCTTTAGCCTAACTAGGTCTCTCATAATTATTTATACCTATGGCCAGGTCTACACCTTTCAATAGTCAATGCTTTCTATTAACTATTCTCTCATTCTCACAACTGTTATACAAACTTACTATGTCATTCTTAACCTAAGAACTCTTTCTTACCCAAAACCTTTTCTAGTATCTAAACCCTTCATGTTTAGATTGTACTCTTTTTCCTTTTGATATTTAAAGTTATCCTCTAAGAGTCAAGTCTAAGGTCACAAACATTCTAAAATACTTTTGACACTCCCTTAACACTCACCTTAATACCCTTATTTTGTTCTCTCTTACTTGTCTTATACCTTTCTATTACACTGTGTGGGGATTCACTCTTTCTCTATCTCATTCACAACTATTATTTCCCAACTAGAACTCTCATAACACTATCCTAGGGCCTAGCCTCTCATTTATCCTTAACATAGCAAACACAATTATAATTACGAGCATACATTTATTTCACATCTTTTGCCTAGTAACTAGACATACACATCGTTTTGTTTCATCAAACAAGCATAGCATACATGCATAACATGAGCATATATACATAATCTTGACAATTTATCACAATACACAATTACATTTTCACATGTGTTCACATTATATCAATCGCTCATGAACAAGGTCACACAGATTTCACATAGTTACAACGTAACACACTTCAAATATCACACTACAATAGGATACATATGTATGTTATGTTCCTAAACCACTACTCATGCACATGTGGTATCAACTTAAACTTTTTAGAAAGTAAACTAGGAGTAAATGTACAGCCATAAGAAGCGTCATCAGTATCGATGCCTTCGGCTTTCGCACCTTCAACTAGCATGATATCCGTCGGTGACTAGTCAAGCTTACCTAGTTTTGCTAGTACACTTTGACTCCATGGGATCAACATAGACCATTGGAGTTTTCCCAACCGAATAACCCTTAAGGCTAGGGTTAGACAACCCATCCCGGCCTCCACCAGCCATATTCCTACATACTTTCCTCATCACATAACTCAAATGTTATGATGCATGGTCACATACAATGCTTACAGCTTTTATAGGCTTTTATCATGAAACATTGACATAAGTTCATATCACATTCAGTTTTCTCAAGGTAAATAACAATCACAAGTATAAACTTAACGAGGCATAAGAAAAGAAGCAATAATGAATTAATAACTACAAAAAGGAGTTCACAAGCACAAAAAACGGAATAACCATGGTCGTATACGCCTGGTGGGACAGGAGGTTTGCCCGACGGTCACGCCAACAACGAATCCGCCTAGCAGGTATTGCACCCTGCCAAGCGAGTCCACATTAAGATCCAACTTGCCCAATGGGGATTGCACCTCGCCTAGTGGGTCCATGTTAGGACTCAACCCACCAAACGGCAACGCAGAGTACAGTTTTCGAAAATGAGTCGCCCAACGGCTATCTAACCCTATTGGGCAGATCCGACGTACGAATTTTAATTTCTTTGTCCTATTGTCTTTAGCTTCTAAATGCTCCAAAACAAATAATTACATTCTCACTCACTTCTTCTACCTTGATAATTGGTCAATCTAATTTGTACTATTCATTCACTCACAATCTCCTCAAAACCATCAAAACCCTAACTTTGGCATAAAGAGGAGGAAAAGGTAAATAAATAAACAAGACATAACATAAAGGGCAAGGAAGGACACGGGGAGAGCACTCACCTTTAGGGACATACAAACCTGAGTTCTAGGAATTGGGTTCTCTGGTTTCTATTCCTCCTTTCTCTCTTCCTTTTCTTCTTCTTTTTCTCCTCATTCTCTCTACCTTCTTTCTTCTTCTATTTTTGACAGCTAAACCTAATTCTCCTTCCTTATTCCCTCCTTATAACATGTGGGTGGGTATATAGCTTAGTGGGCTTTAGTCCCCTATTGGGCCCTAGATGCTCTCTTGGGTTCTATGATTACATTTCTACTAATTTCTAATACTAAATTGTTAATAATAATAGTAGTAATAATAACAACAACAACAACAACAACAATAATAAATATAATCAACACAACACAATAATAATAATAATAATAATAATAGTAATAATAATAATAAGTGATCTAATAATAATAACTCTTAAGGCGTCTTTTGTCTAATAATACATGGGGAGGATCCTACTAAGAGCTACCTCGTGGTTTATTTTTAGTACTTGAAATTTGGGGTGTTACAAAAACTACATGAATCTATAGTTACCTGCATATAAAATAAGGTGTTCCTTCTTCTAAAAGCAAGTTAAGAGTGGAGACCCACACCCAATTTTGGCACAGAAAATTTGGTGAATGCATTTTTCCTGTTATTATGGAAGAGGCCATCCTCCCATGTCAACTTCTTCTCTTCCTCCTATGCAAATAAAATGGTAGAAGGAAAGAAGCAAACAAGTAGACAGAGAAATAGAAAGATATGCACAAGAATAGGAAAAAAAGTTAAATATGCAAAACTAAAAAAAAGTTAAATAGAGGAAATGGCGGTGGAGTAAGACGAATGAAGTGTCCTTTAGGTTTCAAGGGAGTGGTTCAAAAAATATAGGAATAGAAATGTCATGTGTTGCAACTTGTGGCTATGTTGGATTGCATGTAGAACACATTGTGCAAGAGATTGTAGGTGTAAATTTTAACTTTCTTTTTTAAACATATTAAATGGAATGTTACAAATACTTTTTAATTATAAATAATTATCTAATAAATGAGTTTAGTTATAATTGAATATTTTTAATTTTCTTTTTAAATGTATTAATGGAAGGTTACTAATATATCTTAATCATAATAAATCATCTAATAAATGATTTTTTTTAAATGGTCAATGAATAATTCTTTAAGTAATGGAAAGAGTTGATGAGGGGGTAATTGTAGACCAAAATTGGCAAGTTGATAACAAATAAGAAATAGTATGATGTGGCATCAAATATCATATTGAGATGACAACATATTGTTTCATAGCTTAGAATTTATAGATCTATTTATTCATAATACATAAATCCTGAGCTACATAACCATACACTACCGCATCACTATACTAATCTTTGTCACATCAACGTAATTGCTTATGTGTCAATTTCTCTACAATTCTTTCTTTTATAACTCCCCATTTCTAAATTTTGTACCCAATCTGCCTCTGCCAATTTAGGTTAACCTCCCCACTACTATATGAGAGTTGACGTACAAATAGGCTCCAGATTGATAGTTTAATGGACACTGTAATTGCTTTGCATACATCATTTTTTTTTCATGGCACAGACATGCAAAATTGCAGAATCGAGAGTGTAATTGCTTATGAGACAATTCTTGTCCAATTGAGTTTGTTCCCTAAATTATATATTGACGTACACATTTTCTTCCTTTTTTTCACTCTTCTTATTTTTACCATCATGCATAATTGCAAACAGGCTCTTGAATGGCAATTGTCAATGTTGCAAGCGTATGCAAAATTGCGAAATCAAGAGAATTTTGTCCAATTCTGAATTATTTACCAAATTGACATATGGATGACTGAACCTAGATGAAAAGCCATTGTTGGAAGAACCAAAACCTTCTCCACATTAAACTTTGCCTGCTAAAAAAGAATCCAAAAATAGAGGGAGAGATTTGACATCAAAATTGGATAATAAGGATTTAGCAAAAACTAATTATTATGAATTTGAAAATCCTCGATACAAAACCCCTACCAAATACTCTGAAATCAATCTAGCAAGCTAAAAAAGATGAAATAAGGGGAGCATATTGCAAAAGCAAAGCATGTCTTGGAAAGACAGAGTAAGCTGGCATATATAGTTTTCATCTATCATCATATTTTTATGATACATTTTTTTGAATGTGTAAGAAAGAAAGAAACATGGCACTCCTAAAATAAAACTAAAAAAGATGTAAATAATTTTTTAGAAGTATCTTGCTACTAGGTTTTGAAACCAATAATTAATTTTTCCTTTTCTTTTATAATAGTGTGGGGTTGAGGAAGTCAAGGTAGAGGAACACTTCTCTTGCCTAGACACTTTTACAACTTATAAGAATTTATGTCATGAAAATACATTAATGATGCATCGCATTTTATACCATGTTTGCATAGCATTATAGTTAGGATATATTGCATATTTATGCTTTCTTTGGTCTTATTGCTAGTCATTTTTGTTGTTTTTCCTTTTTGTTGGACTTGTCATGGTTTTTGTCATGTTTTGGTTTCAAGAGCAGATTTTCTTTTGATTTAAGGCATAGAGTGTATGCAAGGATTAATGGAAAGCTCTTATGTTGAGTCTCAATGATGGCATCCATAACACCCCTACTTTTATATATTAAATTATTCTATATGTTTAAAAAAAAATTTTAAGTCATCAATGTATTTAGAACAATTAATAATAATTTTAGAAATTTTTCTAGAATTTATTGAGATTATTTTTGTAAAATGACAAAAATACCCCTATTAACTATAGGAACCAACCAGATACTTTTTGACCTCAAAATATTTTGACAATTTTATATTAAGTATCTCTCATTATAAAAACTTTATTTTGAAATAAAAGTAGTGAAAAATATAACAATCCTATTTCAATTTTTCAACTGCTTTTTTTTTTTATATTTGATAATGCAATTCTGAAAAAATTGGGAAGGAATTTCCAAATTTTGACTCCCACCATTTAGCTCAAAATTTCAAGAGCTATTTAATCATGATTTTTAATAATTTTTCCGAGCTGGAGCTGGCAAAAATTAGAAAATGACAAATTTGTCCCTACTTCTCAATATTAAGGGTTGACATGAGGAAAAGATTCTATTGACATTAAAATTTTAATTTGAACTTGGAATTATGTCATATATATTAAAATATAATTTTGGAAATTTTCTGAGAATTTTCTGGAATTCTTGTGTAAAACAACCAAATTACCCCTAGGTGTCTAATAAGCCAGCTAGTATTGGTTTGACATTCAAAAAGCGTGAAAATGGTAATTTTAGTTTCTTTATGGGTAAAATATTTAATTTTAGAATTTTCATAAAAATTTTGGTATTTATTGAATTAAAATGGATTTTTTATGAATTTTTTTAGCTTAAAAATACAAAATAAATAGATAAAATTTGAAATAAATTAATAAAAATTAAAATTAATTATTAGAATTTTATTTTTGACGAAAAATAATGTATTTGTCTAGTTGTACATTTAATTTCATTTTTTGATATTAAAAGTCAATTTTTTCAAGTTTAGGCGTTTTTATCGGTATCGATTAATTCACCTACAGATCAAAATTGGCACATGAGAGCTTGGGACAGCTGGTGGAGCACGTCCCCAAGCCTGGGAGAGGTGATTCAACATCCTAAATGGTGTATGTGTCCCTAAGTGTGCATATTTGTCCCTAAATTTAAATTAAAAACAAATTTAAAACTTGATTTATTGCATAATTGCTTATGTCATTGGTGGACACCTAAAACTCCTTCTTCTATAAATAGCCCCTTCCTCCTTCAAATTTTCAGCATCTCCTCTTCCTCTCCCAAGGTAGAGAGCTTCTCTTTCTAAAGTTTTCTCTCTCTAAAATATTTTTATCTAGCTTTTATGTTAAAATTTTGTTAGTTTTCAACTAGTAGAATTTCTCCTCCTAGAAGCTTTGCATCAACAATTCCATCCTCTTCATCAACCACCTTAGAGGTAATGGGGGGAGTGGGTCGGTTCCAAATTATTGTCACTTTGCATGTTGGTAGGAAGGGTTTTCCCCTAAACCCATTTAGGCTTAAGTTTTATTATTGTTGTTATTGTTTAATGTTAAACTTTAATTTTTGCAAATTTGTTACTCTGCCCACATTTAAATTATTAAATCATAATTACTAAATTGCTACTCTACTTAAATTTAAATTATTAAATTATACTTGCTAAGTTGTTACTCTGTTCAATTTTAGAAAATTAAAATACATTTGCTAAGTTGTTATTCTGCTAAAATTTTATATGATTACTAAATTGTTATTTTGTTAAAATTTTGGTATTGTGAAATTTATGCAAAATAAGGCAAAAATGTTGATTATACTGGTACTCAAATTAATTAAGACCAGGGAAACCTCTACTTGAGAAGTTAGGAATTGATAGTTTAGTGAGTAATGTAAAGCAAGTGACATGCGGTGGCATGGTACCCTGCTAGGGAAGCTACAGTTTGGTACGTTGAGGAATGAAAGGCAGGGACCCACTTGCGGAGGTCTTGGGAGTAGGCATCGAGTGGTGAAGGTCCCAATGGCCAGGGTAGCGCCCTTAAGCTGGGATATTTGCCTAACCAAGCTCGATAACCTCGACAACTGCTCAGCATTCAGGATTGGTTTGAGAGTATACCTCTATAAATGGATATCCTGACTGTTATTTTTCTCAATAATAACGAGGACTGTACCACGTGATGATGTTGAGAGAGGTATATGTACTCCCAGTCACTTCCCAAGTTCTGTTGAGAACTATTACCCACTAATGGGAAGTATGGATCCATACCTAGTCAAGGGTAGTTTAATACAACTTAGAATGAACCTTAGGAACCCTTTTGTTGTCAGTTGTGTTTTATCTTTGTCTTATGGTAGATTTCTTACCATACATGTAAAAGTGATTTTAGAACAAAATACCTCACTCCATGCTTTTCTTATGTGTATGATTGATCGTGATTATTGAAGACAACATTAACGCCTCATGATGTTGAGTATAAGTTAGAGGACATCTCCACAGAGGAGGACCTGAAGACCTATAGTATTTTTTCTTTTTGTATGAGGGATAGGGCAGATGAACACTGCTCTGTATAGAATCTTTTCGATGTACATATTGGGTTAGATAGTGTCTATCTTTTGATGTATTTTTTTAGTTTTCAGTATTATCAAACCATGATATATAGTTTTATGATATATATGTATATACAGTCTTATCTTTCATCTTTTATTACCATTTCCAAATTCTATTAAGTTTGGAATTGTTTTTTAAAAGTGGGAAAATTTTACATGCATTTTCATTTACTGAAACTTAATAACTAAATTAATATGAATTGTATTTAATATGAATGGGTGTTATAGCATCAAGTTAGGTTAGAGCTTGAATTAAAAAAGGTTGGAGCAAAAATCTAAGAAGCTTAAGATGAATCTTTTCTTCACAGCCAGCAAGGATCACGGGTAGCCCATGAAACACACTACTGCTTGTGAACCAACCTGTTGGGCACCCTAGAGTCAACCAAAAGTCAAGATAGTAAGGATCACAGGTAGCCCATGCATAATCAACCCTTTAGCCCATGAGTGAATCTATTGGACGCATCAGAGTTAAAACAACGAGGATCAAGGGTAACCCGTGATCAACCTTTTTGCCCGTGACTTGTCACTTGCAACCTATGTTAAGTATTTTTGCATTTTAATTTTGTTTAGGCTTAAATTTCCATTAGCCCAAGGTTTTAAATAGACCTTTTAGGATTAGTTTAAGCATTCTCAACCTTGAGTTCTTAATGGCTTAGAACAAAAGCTTAGGATTACGATCTTCGCCTCTTCCTTATTATCGGTTTGAATGTTTCTTTTTTCTACTTGTTTGTTTTTTGTGACTATGTGTAAGTAGTCATCTTTATTCTAGGATTGGGCATAGCCCTATGAACGTTTAATGAAGTAATTTCTTTTATCCTTGTGTGATGCTTATTCTACTCTTGATTTCTTCTTTATCAATTTTCTTTATGCGAAAAGAATTGGCCACGTTTTACATAATCTTAGGGATTTAGGGATGTATCGAAAGTGAACTTAGATACTAGAACTATAGGGAAGAAACTTAGGTCTAAATCACAAAAGTAGGTAAACCCTTTGGGAATTAATTGGATTAACAAAAAGCTCACTAAGTCTAATTAAACATAACTACTACAAAAGTAGAGGGCTAATTTGATTAGACACATCTTCATATCTTGAAAAGGAACAAAGGGTACCTTAGGTTAATTCACCTCCAAGAAGAACAAGTAGGAGCGTAGGGTAAGCAAATTAATTTAATAAGCATCACAGGGTGAACCTTAATCTTGGAAGTTTTTTTAACTGAATTAATACCAATTTTGTTTGCTTGCTCAATTGAATTTCTAATTCTTTTGTTTTCAAAACATAAATCTCCAATTTAATTTCCTTTTTTTAATTTATATTAAATTACAATAATTACAAACTCAAACACGCAGTCCTTATGGAGAGAATGATAAATTATTACTAGGACAATGCCATTCACTTGCTATAATGTACCATGTTTTTTGCATTGTTGTCGGGGACTTCGTCTCTTGGCTCAGTGATTTTTTCTTTTTAATAGAATTAGACAAATTTTCTCCCTCAGTTTCTTGTTTTTATTTTTTTATTGTTTCCTTTTCAGACTTCATGGGTTCTACTCTTTTGTAGGTGCTTTTCTCTGTGTATGCCAAGATATCTCCATCTCGAGGAACTATTAAAGCAGACACTGAGATAAAGAGAACCTTCCATAGAAGGCCGAGACAACAAAAATAGAAGCGCAAAGCAACTATTGTCCTAAAAGGAACCAAAGCAATGCCAGAATAGCATGCAACTAAACCCTTGAAGGATTTTTCCACCTCGAGAATTCGTGAGGTATCAGTTGGGATAGCTTGCCCAACTATTGCAGCAAATACAACTTTTGTTATACCACCCACTTTGCTAAGCATGTTGAAGCAAAGTCCATTCAGCGGGTTACCTTTAGAAGACCCCACAGAGCACCTTGAAGGGTTCTTGGAAATATGCAAGACCTAATACTTTCAAGGTATCTCGGTTGATGTGCTTCGCCTATGCCTATTTTGGAAGACCTATTTTTATAATCCATGGATAAATATTGATAATCTAAAAAGAGAAATTAAATTTAAGTTCAGTTTAGATGAATAATTAAAAAAAAGTGCTTGCTATGTAAATTTCTGTAAAGTTTTCGGTAGAAATTGAGTCTGCTTAGCTTTCAGCATTGTTGAGGTACATTGTGAAGGTTCACAATGTAGAATCTGCAACATGTTGATCCATAATAAGAGTGATTGAATAATTAATAAGAGGAATTAAATTAAATTTCTAGTAAAAAAATAGATAATTAAAACACATGTTGTTCTTATTTGAGATTTTGCAAAGATTCCTACAAGAATCTAGTCTGTAATGATATCTGCCAAACCGTTATTTCTTTGTACAGTTGATTAGTAGTATGGGACCATGAAATTCAATTACGGTTAATTTTAAATTAATTATGATTAGATTCTATTTAGTTTGATAGCTTTCCTTACCTAAAAGGTTTAAAACATTAGGTTTTTCTTTGTTTCTATTCAAGGCCGTTTATCAAGAAACTTGTCATATAAAGAGAACTAACTATTTGACTGTTATAAAGGCAGATCTAATGTGCCCTAAAAATATATTAGGGAGTCATAAACTCATTAATAGTTTGATTCCAATTAAATTATCTTAGGTAGTTTGAATGTTGAAAACCCTAAACCTAATTGGTTAAATTCCAATATTTGACCGCATTTTCTCTATCAATGTGAGAAATTTAAATTTCTACTCCCTAAATCTATCACTGCTTGTCTTAGTCTAATGAAACTAGATGACCAATTTGTGTTTCCTAAATAAACTAGCCTAGTTTCATCCTAACTATACATCACATCCTAGTTTGTACCTAAATATGACAACTTGTCTTACAAAATGTACCTTATTGTACAAAAACCACTTAGCCCACCCCTTGTTTTCCCTCTTAGACGTCCAACTCTAGCTTCTTGAAGAAGTTGGAAATTTATCTTCATTTTTACATTAAATCTAACCCATTTTAGCTATTACTTATTTACGCTGCACTCACTACTTAAGTTAGAACCTAGTCTAAGTTTTAAGACACTCTCCTTCTCACTTAAGAGCTCAAAAACTGTGGCATATAAGAGCTCTCCCCCTCTCACTCTCAAAAACTTTCTAAGTGCTAGAAGGGTGCTAGAAGAATACAAAAACTTTAGTGTTGGTTTTGGTAAGTCTCCCTCCTACCTCCATGGATCAAGTGGCACTAAGTTGTCTTAGCCCAACTATTCAAGTTTGTTGGATTGGTTTCGTTAGGTTAGTGTGATCTGACGGCACATATTAATATATAGTGGGAGCCTTGTTTGTTTTTTTGCTGATGTTTATATATATTCTTTTGTACATGAAGCTCGGATATAGATCGTTTAAGGAGTAGGATGAGCCTCTGGCGTTTACATTAGCTTAAACTCCATATAGAAATGAAAAGTAGATTCTTATGAAAACATGTAAGTTTTGACACTGTAAAGTTTTTCACTTTGTTGATTTGAGGAAAATGTGGGAACATATATTGCTTCAAAAGAACAAGATTTTGCACTGATCAGGCAAACATTTGTGGCCTGTAGGATCCAACAATTGATCTTGCTTTTAGGTAAGCAAGGGTAGCTCTTCTATATGTCATATTAGCAAGAAATAAAGAGTGCTTGAAAATTTTGATACTCCATTTTTATATTTGAAATTCACCGGTGGAGGTTTAGTTAGGTCAATATAGTATAGCAACAAGAATTAGTTTACATATAGGATGGAATAAAAGATTTTTCCTGGGCCATCAATGCAGATTCAATGAAGAATGTTGATAAAAAGTTGATGAGCTGCTGGGAGATGATAGGAGTGTAAGCAAACAATGTCACCTTTAGTTCTTTTTTGCCCTTACTTCTTTTCTACTTTCATTTTCTTTTTTTGGTGGAGGTACACGGTTTGACGCGGTCCCACCCATGGCTATTGCTAAGACAATATATACAAAAGACATTACAAATATTTCCAAACGATTTAGACTTTGTGGCTGCAAGCTGGTCATCAAAATAGACAAATAGAATTATTTACTCCCACGCACCTACCAGTACAGGCCCAAAATAGGAACAGTCAGATGAGGTTGTTCATCTTATTTTGATTGATATTGTCTGCTATATAGAATTAAAGACCAAGCAGAAGAATTATTTGAGGCATTCAAACTCATCTATTCAACGGTTCCCATTTTTTCTTGTAAGTGAAAATGTCCTCTTGCCCTTTGTAGTAGTGGGTGGGTGGGAGGAAATAATTATATTTAATGACCAGCATGGAGCATGCAGCTACAAAAACAAATATTTGAGAGTTGAATCTATTGGACATAATCTACGTGTGTGTCTTTGTATATTGTCTTGGCAATAGCCAGTAGGTACACTTGGAGTTCGGGAACAAGTCAACCGCGTTGGTGGCACCTTGGCATGTGTGAATGAGTAGGTGCAGTAGGTGCAGTTTCAGGCTATGAAGGTAAAAAACAATTGGTTTTTCCATCGTCATTGTAAATTTGTGATACTTTCAAAGAATTGCTTCTTAAACTGCAAGGTCGACAAGATGACGTGCACGAGCAAGAGTTGACTTAGAACGCTAACACCCAAACCATCACTTAGCTCTATAATATTCCAGCCCAGTCACTGCTTTACTTTCATCTCGATCAATTGTTCTTTTTTTGCCAAAGAAAAGAAGAAAGAAGGCTTGATTTGAAAGCTTGCTAATCCAGAAGAGGCTGGTATTCGTGTATATGTCATATGATATCCTCCTCCTTCCTCATTTCAACCTGTTGTAGATATCAAGTTTCTGTTTTATAAAAAACTCTATGATTTTTCCACTTCATTTGTAACTTTCTTTTTCTTTCCAGTTACCTTGTGGCTCATACATATTCGGGTCAACAGACCGAGAAAGATCCAGTGTGCACTTGTTCCAATCCAACACCATACTGTCTCTGAGTTGTTCTGGAAATTCAATATGTTGTACTTCTTTGTGTCTTGTTTACTTCTCTGTGTGCCGTTTTTGTTTGTCTCTCGGTTATTTCCAAAACTGAAGGGTGTAGAGGGAAAACCCATCTCAGACAGCAACACGCCACAAGTAAAGTATGATGTTTTTGTTAGCTTCAGGGGCAAGGACATCCGTCGTGGGTTTCTTAGTCATTTGACTGACACTTTTCAAAAGAAGAAAATAAATGCCTTTGTAGATGATAAAAGTCTTAAGAAGGGAGAAGAAATATGGCCATCACATGTTGGAGCGATTGAAGGATCATCCATTTCCTTGATCATCTTCTCACCAGACTATGCTTCTTCTCGTTGGTGTTTAGAAGAGCTTGTGAAAATACTTGAATGCAAAGAGAAATACGGACAGAGTGTAATCCCTGTTTTCTACCATGTAGAACCTACAGATGTACGACATCAATTAGGCAGTTACAAAAATGCATTTGCTAAGCATGGAAGTAAACATAAGACCAAGGTGAAACTCTGGAGACGTGCTTTGAATAAGTCTGCTGATTTATCTGGAATTGAGTCATCAAAATTTTTGTAAGCTCTTTCTTCCCCATAAAATAGTTCAACATTTTCTAGTTGTTAGATAGTTTATAAGCATATTATCATAAAATGGTTGGTTAAATTGTAAAATGATGTAACCTTTATTTTTTAAATTGTTTTCAGGAGAATATATGCTTTTAGTTATTATTTTCACATAATATAATTTACCCAATGCCACTATGCTAGAATTCTAATGGGAACAGACATGCTTTGTTGGTCCATGGAATTTAGTGGTTAAATTACAACTAAATAATAGATTTGAATATATTCAATTTCTACATGATATTTTTTTATAAAAGATTTCTAGATACATCTAGCCAAACCCCTTTAATTATGTTTTCGTACTTGTCAGTTACGGAATCCCCACCAAGAAGGGAGGGGAGAAAAAAGCAAATTTTCCATCATGCATGTTGAACATCAACTCAACAAACTTCCAAATAATTGAGTTAATATCAACAATACTGATTTTAACTCACTTTCTCTGTGTGTGTGTGATATAGGGATGATGCTGAGCTGCTTAAAGAAATTGTCAATCTTGTGTTGAAGAAGTTAGTTAAACCCCTGATTAATTCAAAAAGACTTGTTGGAAGTGACAAAACAGTTGCAACTTTAGAATCATGGATAAGAAAAGAGCCAAAAGACACCCGTCTTATTGGGATTTGGGGTATGGGTGGTATTGGCAAGACAACCCTTGCAGAAGAAGTATTTAATAAATTACAATCTGAATATGAAGGTTCTTATTTTTTAGCCAATGAAAGAAATCAATCAAACAAACATGAATTAATTTCTTTGAAGAAAGAATTGTTTTCTAAACTATTAGGATATGATGTGAAAATTAACACACCAAACTCATTGCCTGAAGATATTGTCAGGAGAATTGGTTGTATGAAGGTTCTTATTATTCTTGATGATGTGAATGATTCCGAACACCTAGAAAAACTATTGGGACCTCTTGGTAATTTTGGATCTGGTAGTAGAATTATTGTAACAACTAGAGATGAGCAAGTGCTTAGGGCTAACAAAGTCAATAAGACATAGCAGCTTAGAGAATTCAGTTTCGATGAAGCACTTGAACTTTTCAATTTGAATGCCTTTAGCCAAAGTGATCATCAAAGGGAGTACAATGAGCTATCAAAAAGGGTGGTAGATTATGCCCAAGGCATTCCATTAGTTGTTAAAGTTTTGGCTGGCCTTCTTCATGGAAAAAATAAGGAAGAATGGCAAAGTATGCTAGACAATCTCAAAAGAATGCCTCCTACAAAAGTTTATGAAGTAATGAAACTAAGTTACGATGATCTAGATTGCAAAGGGAAACAAATTTTTCTAGATCTGGCATGTTTCTTTCTTAGAACACAAGTACCCTTAAATGTGGGCGATCTAAAATCTTTATTGAAAGATAATGTAAGTGATATTTCAGTGGCTTTTGAGTTAGGAAGGCTGAAAGACAAAGCTCTTATAACTTTCTCCAAGGATAATATTGTATCTATGCATGATAGCTTACAAGAAATGGCTTGGAAGATTGTTCGTCAAGAATCAATTGAAGATCCTGGAAGTCGTAGTCGGTTGTGGGATCCTGATGACATTTATGAAGCATTGAAAAACAACAAGGTTAAAGCCTAACTAAATATTATATCTTTTGAATAACATTTGAATTTTTTAGTGTGTGAGAAATGTAGCATTTGATGATGTTTAATATTTTTCTTCTACACTGTTGACAGGTTACTGAGGCCATTAGAAGCATACGAATTCAGTTGCCAACAATTAAGGAGCAAAAGTTAATGCCTCACATATTTTCTATGATGAGCAGACTAAAATTTCTAGAAATTTCTGGGAATGATAATTATGATTGCTACGATCAACTTATTCTTGCTGCTGAAGGGCTTCAATTTTTGGCTACTGAAATAAGATATATTTGTTGGTATAATTACCCACTAAAATCCTTGCCAGATAATTTTTCTGGCGAAAAACTTGTAATATTGAAATTGCGATGCAGCACAATAGAAAAACTATGGAATGGAGTGAAGGTAAATATATATGTCTCTTGTTGTAATTTTCTGTTAATTATAGGAATATGAAATTAAGTAATTTAGCTCGTGTGATATCTTCACTTTGTTTCATTTTATTACAGAATCTGGTGAATTTAAAAGAGGTTGACCTCAGTTGGTCCAAGATGTTAAAGGAGCTGCCAGATTTATCAAAAGCCACAAATCTTGAAGTGCTGATTCTCGAGGGTTGTTCTACTCTGGCTAGTGTGCATCCATCTATTTTCTCTCTGAGAAAACTTGACAAATTGGACTTTCGCAACTGCAGGTCCCTTACAATGCTTGCCAGCGATTTCCATTTATGCAGCCTCAGTTATCTCAAACTTGATGGTTGTGAGAATCTTAGGGAATTCTCACTGATATCAGAGAATATGAAAGAACTGAGATTAGGATATACGAAGGTTAAAGCACTTCCCTCATCATTTGGACGTCAAAACAAGCTTAAATTGCTACAACTAAGAGGAAGTAGCATTCAAAGGTTACCTTCATCGATTAACAATCTTAAGCAACTGACACATCTAGACGTAAGCTTTTGCCGGGAGCTTCAAACAATATCAAAGCTTCCCCCGCTCCTTGAAACACTAGATGTCCAATATTGCACTTCACTTCAAACTCTACCAAAGCTACCCCAGTTGCTAAAACTTTAAATGTCAAAGACTGCAAATCACTTCAAAATCTACCAGAGCTTTCCCCCTCCCTTGAAACTCTAGATGCCCAACTCTGCACTCCACTTCAGACTCTACCAGAACTTCCCCAGTTCCTTAAAACTCTAGATGTCAATCAATGTGATTCACTTCAAAATCTGCCAGAACTTCCCCAGTTCCTTAAAACTCTAGATGTCAATGAATGCCAATCACTTCAGAGTCTACCAGAGCTTCCCCCGTTCCTTCAAACACTAAATGTCGAATTATGCCATTCACTTCATACTATACCAGATCTTCCCCCGTCCCTTGAAATTCTAGATGCCATTAACTTCAAATCATTGAAGGCTGTATTGTTGTTTCCTTCAACGGCAGTGGAACAATTAAAGGAAAACAGGAAAAGGGTTATGTTCTGGAATTGCTTGAACTTGGATGAACATTCTCTAGTTGCTATTGGGTTGAATACACAAATCAACGTGATTAAATTTGCAAACCACCACCTATCCACACTAAATCACGATCATGTTGAAAATTACAATGACTATGACTATGCTGATAATTATCATTCTTATCAAGCTATTTATGTGTATCCAGGCAGCAGTGTTCCGGAGTGGTTGGACTATAAGACAAGAAAGGATTATATAATTATTGATCTCTCTTCTGCTCCACCTTCTTCCCAGCTGGGCTTCATTTTCTGTTTCGTCCTTGGTAAGTACCAAAATAGAGATGCAATTGAAAGATTTGAATTTAACATCATTATAAGTGATGCTGAGGGTGAAGGTAAAAAGGACAGTGTCAGCATGTACATTGATTTTCATTGGGTTGAGACAATTGAATCAGATCATGTGTATGTAATGTACGACCAAAGATGTTGTGGCTTCCTAAATAGCAGAGCCAAAACTCAAACAAGGTTTAAACTCCAGGTTATAATGTGGGCACGACTCTTCTACGGAAGAACTTACCATGCACTGCCGCAGGAGGTTTTAAAAGGATTTGGGGTCAGCCCAATAAGCACCTCGGCATATATCAGTTTCGTTCAACAAATGGAATTGCGTGACTCATTGTATCACTTTCATTGAACAAATGGAATCGGATTGTGCTTCATATCATTTCAGGTATTTCCTTGCCGTGTTACAAAATGAAATCTTTGATTTAAAGAGAAGTTTGGTGGGGAATTTTATTTTTATATTTTCAGGAATCTTTGGTGAAAATTGTTAATTTTCTATGTTTAGTATGTAAATTTTAAAAAATATTCCTAGGAAACATTGATTTCCAAGAATAATTTTGGCTCATGTTTCCCACAGAATTGATCTCATGGAGGAGCTGTGAATCAAACCTTTCCAAATTAAAAGGAAAGTTTTAATAATATAAAAATATCACAATGCTTAGATCAAGCAATATACTTAGAGTGTGTTTGATAGAAGAGAAATTATTTCATGCATGATTCTTGAGAATCATGATTCCCAGGAATACCTAAAATTTATTTGGTTGATCATAAATATTCTTGAGAATATTTATATTTGTTACTTGAAAATTAAATATTTTTATGTTTAGTTTTAATATAATTTTTTCAAAAACTTTAATTATTTATCACATCAAATGAGTCAATAAAGGTAACATGAGATTTTTACCCTAATAAAACTTTTTTCCCAATTTAGGAAAGTTAGATTGCCATCCCTTCCACGGGAACAGTTTCATGGAAAACATCTGTAAAAAAGATTCTTGAGGAACAAAGTTTCTTGAAACAAACATTTTCACCTTTAGATTTTTAGGAAACTAAAAACTTTCCTTGTATGAAACTCCCTCTCATATAAAGTTTTGAAACATTTTTTAATTAAATATAATAAATAATTAAGTTTAAGAATAAAAAATACTAATAAATATTTTCAGTATACTTATTAAAATTTATAATTTTAAAAATTAAATTGTTTTATAAAATATATAGTTTTAATTTTTAATATACTTTTTAACTACTTTCTATTTTTAATTTTTTATAAATCAACAAATAATTAATTAAAAAATTGTTTAAGAATATTATTCTTGCACATTCAAGAAATATTTTAGTAGAATCCGCAAAAAAAAAAAAGATCCAAAGTAGAGAGAATGAAAAATTCTATGATGTTAAAAATAAAGTAAAAATTATTAATAATCACAACAACATATGTTATAATTTTAAAATTTATAATAAAATATTTTTACAACAAAACTTATACAAATCTACAATTTGATTAAATTAATTTTTAAAATTTATCTTATTTTACATACAAAAAAATTTTATGATACATTATTTATAAATGTTATTATATGTATCAAACTTTTTTTACATATTATCTATACAAATCATATCCACAAAACTAGTAATAATAAAACTCAAATAATTTACATAAGGAAATGCTAAATAGTTTACAAAAGAAATGAAAAATTACAAAAATTTAATTACTTTTACTATTAATTCTTATGAAAAAATTTTACTATTACTTTGTGGAGTTTTTTTCTTAAACAGGGGTTGTTAAACATAACTATTTTGGATGTGTTTCCTATTTGGTTATTGTGAAAATCTCATGTTTTAGAAAATTTTTGAGTCATGATAACTTGATAATCTCTAACTTTTTCAAATATGAAAAATAAGTTGTCAATGTCAAATCCCCCATCATAGACCAACCTAGTTGGCAACAAAAGACTTATTTGAAGCATTCAAACTCATCTATTTAACAATTTTCATTTTTTCTTATCAGGTGAAAATGTCCTTTTCAGTGTCATCAAAGGGCATGATGCTTACGGGCTCCAACACATGAAGGTTTTGCACCATCTCCTGGTTGTGAAGTTCAGAGCCCTTCCAAAAGATCAGTCAGATGATGAACAGTAAATTTAGAATGGGGCTTACTTGCCACAGAGACCATTGCCAAATCCTTGTAGGTACCGGTGCATATGGGAATAAACTGTAGTTATAAAGTGGTAGGAAATAATTCTATTTGATGGCAGCCTCCGGCCACAAAGTCAATTTTTTGGAGAAAAATCTTTTGAAAGTATATATCTGAGACTTTTGTATGTCTTTATATATTGTCGTAGCAATAGCTGCAGATGGAGTTCAGTCTCTTGAATTATCTGTTACAACTAAATATTCATGTTAAATTCTTGTTATGTACTTTCCTCCTTTTAAGATGAGTCATAGACAGAGTATAATTTCGAACCAAGTCAAGCACTTGAAGTTTAAATTTAGTTTCTGAGCAAAAATGGATGGCTCAAGCTTGATTCATTTAATTATACAAACCTAACTGAAAGCTTGAGCTTGACTTGTTTAACTCATTTATAATTTAATTATTTTTATTTTTATGAATTTTTTAACCTATTTTTTAATTTTATCAATTTAGTATTTAATAAATATTTTAATACTAAATGATAATATAGATATAGAAATATGTACTTAACATGCAGAATGTGGAATTTAATTTCAAACATTCTACACTATTAGGTTTTCATAATCTAGTAAATTAAAAAATTATAACTTCTTAATTATTACAAAAAAATTATAACTTCTCAAGCTTGAGTTTGTTTATTTAATTAAACAAACAAGCTTGATCAGCATTTAACGAGTCAAATTTAAATAATTCACGAGTAACTTAGCTTATTTACACCCAGATACGTGGAAGACTCGGAAATGTTAATTTTGAATTATCAAGACAGGAAATAGAAAGGTCTGTTGCAATTTGATACTCCTTTCATTTATGAGGTCATAACTTACAAGCCAGGTTTATTGAATAACCAAGGTTATTAGTTCCACGAACATGAAAAACAAATTTGTAACCGTTTAGAAACTCGATGTTATTTGTGAAAAACATAAATCAAGCAACGTCTACTCTTCTAGCAAGCCAAAATCATGGTCCAGTCTCGAGAAACTATAATCATGGCCCACCTCTAGGTCAACGCCCTTTGTAGGAGCCCTTGGCAAGGACTTTGTGAATCACTTGCACCTTTATATTGACAAAATAATGTTCCCTATTGTGCTGCTTCCATTTCTCAAGAATAGCTACCACGTAGTCCTTTCCAATGCCTGTGTCTCTTGAAGGATTTCCTGTCTCTGCAGCCAGCATCCACAAGAAAACTATGTTTAGAAGTCTCTAAACCGTTACTCATACCAGCAAATTAAAAAAATTTTGAGAATTTCCTACTCAATCCTCCTATAAATCATTGTAAAAAGTTTCATAGTAAAAATCATTGAAAAAAGTTTTAAAGTAAAGAAACTATACTAAAAGGCAGAAAAATATTCTTAAGAAAGAACAGATAAAGTTACAGCTTGGGCATAATATTTTCTTTTCCCCTTTTGTTGGGCTTGAAAAGCGTAGTGTGTATGGTGGGCATTGCTATTTACACCCTTTTTTTTACTCTTCACAACCCCACAAATTTTTGGACATTTTGAAATACCCAAACTATCCCCATCTTCTCCTTTTTTTTTTTTCTCTTTCTTTTTCTTCTCTTCAAACCCATCTCAGGCAATCTTGATCTTTCAGTTTTTTGGCCTTTCACAAATCTGACAGAAAACTAGTTTCTACAATGTAAATTTTACATTAGAGAAGCTAGTTTCTATAATGTGAATTTTATATAAGGGAGACTAGTTTCCGTAATGTATTTTTTGATGCATTTTAGAAATTAATTTCCATAATGTATGAAAAATTTCCTTTACAGAATCTAGTTTTCTTAAAAAAGAAAATTTTTATTAAAAAAATAAAAATAAAAAAATAGGCAAGCAATGCGAAGGAGTTAAAAAAGGCAAAGTAAATAGCATCTCCTGTGTGTGGTGCGAGATTTGAGTTACTAACAGACACTCTTATTCTATTGGGGCCATGAATTCTGAAGCCCATATAGGGAAATTGAAGAAAGAAGAAAGAAAATGCACACCCTTGACATCGATTTGGGTTTCAAAGAGAATTTTAGCCTAATAAAAATAAAAATATGAAAGAAATAAAATTCATCTCAACCCAACTAATTATCTCCTAATCCCACTAATCTAATTACCTTTCTAATCTAATTCAATTAATTTAATCCTTACACAATTATTTTCTTACACATTATATAATAAATCCTAATTTCTTTTTAATTTTAAATTTTTGGCTTAATTTCACTTTGTGTCACCTAAGTTTCATCATTTTGTGAATTTTACCACTGTGATTTTTTTTCCTCTTGTATTTTGCCATTCTATTTTTAAAATCTGGCAACTTTTGTCCAATCATCATTCATTAAATAAAAGTTTGCAAAACTGGACAAAATTTGTAAGATTTCAAAAATATGGTGACAAAATACGAGAGAAAAAAACATGGTGGCAAAATCTACAAAATGATGAAACTTAAGTGGTATAAAGTGCAATTAAGCCTTAATTTTTTATGGCCTTTTGAATTATTGAATTCTAAAATTTTAATTCACCCACAAATTTCCAGCTTATTTAATTTTATACATTTTCTCCAAAAATTAAGTAAATAATATTTCTGTCAATTATTTTAGTTTAGTTAGGGTCATAATAGTAAACATAAGTATTAATAAGTATTAAAATACAAAATTTTATTTATATCCTTAATTAAGAAAGTTAAGAAAAATGAAAAGATCAAGGAAAAAGGAGCACAATACCCAATTTAATTAAACTAATTACCAAATGATCTAATTAGTTTAATAATCCACTCTCATATTTATCCTTAAAGGCATATCCTAGTGGATTCTAATTTTTCCAAAAAAATAATCTTCTTAATTTTGATATCTTTACTAAGTTTTAAATGATACACAATCCTAAACTTTTGATGTTTATGAACTTTTCCCCAAATTTAAATGATAAGAGCTCTTTCGAATTCTTATTTTATTAAATACTACCAATAATGTCCAAAATACTAATTTTATTTCTTCACATTAGAAAAACTAGAAAAAGATAGGATGTTACCAAATTAATTATTAAATGTATGCTTATCTATATATTTACATATGAGAAAATAGGCTATGCATTAATAGTGTAAAATAGTTTTACATTATCATTTAATCACAAACTACAATGTATGATAAGTTTACTGACTTTTATAATAATTATCTTAAAAGTCATACTAACAGTGATTTTTGATTAGTTAACAATGTAAAAAAATTTATACTAATGGTGCATAGTCATTAAATTCTTAAAATATACATTGAAACTATTATTATTTAAAAAAAAATAGTTTATAAAACATATTTTAAAATAAAAATTCAAATGTATATTAATATAATATGTAGAAATTGATAAATATATACATAAAAGAATTTATCTCTTAATTTCTTTGGCTTAAATAGGTTGAAGGTCCCTACTAATATAGCAGTATTTGTTTTTAGCCCAACTAATTCTTTTTTGTTTTTTATCCTTGCAATTTTTATCGTCGACTAGATTTGGTCCCCACCATGAACTTGCCGTTAACGGTAATATGGTTCACATACCTACAACTATAACAGTTTTGGTTTTGCGTCCTCACAAAATATAGTTGTTTTGTTTTAAGTCCGTCTAAATATAGTGGTATTAATTTGTTTTTAGTCTCTACCATCACAACAAAAACCAAAACAAGTGAATGCAAATATTGTGGGGATAAAAAACAATTTTTTTATAGAGACCAAAAATAAAAACCGATATATTTTAAGAACGTAAAACATATTTAAACCTTATTATTTTAAATAAATTATTTTGAATTATTTTAAATTTAACTATATATTTTTAAAATTATAACTGTTCATAAAACATATTTTAAAGTGTTATTCCACTAACTAGGTCATATATATATATTCTCATATTACCAACACTGTTTTGTATGTTAATTAATTTTTCCCCTTTTGTATAAACTAATAAGAGAGCATTTGTTTTTAGGTATCATTTTATATTTTTAGGAATCAAATTTCCAGGAATATTATAACCAAGAATGTTATTACGAGATATACTCAAAAAGTTGTTTGGTTACATTCTAGTATTCTTAGGAATATTTTTTAAAATTTAAAATAATTTAAATAAAAAATAAAAAATAGAGTTACAAGTGTGATACAAAAATAACTTCTCTTGTTTCCATGAACATATTACTTTCTCACCCTCTTATCATGGAAATAAAAACTACCAAAAGTATGAGAATATATTTTTCTTAAAAATGAAAGATACTCGAAATTTTCTTATTATAACTTTCTAATAAACATGAAAATAAATATTTCTACTTCGTATTCTGAGGAACAGGAAAAGATTATATGAGGAATGTCTCTCTATTTAGCGTCTCCTAGAGTAAGATATACGCATGCTGCCTCATTGGTAGGTGGAGTGCTTTTCATAAAAATTAATAATGTGTGTCTTTCGTAGCAATCTATTGTAAGTAAGAAAAAGTGTAGCTATCATTTGGCAAGAATGAAGTACCACCCTGTTGAATCTTCATCTCGGCCAACTGATGAATTTTGGGGGCTGATATAAAATGGAAATGCTTTGCGGAAATGCAAAAATTTGGTGTGGGGAAAATGTTCAGATATTTTACCTGTTAGAAGCAATTTGATAAAGAAGCATGTACAGATGGACCCGAGCTGTCCTTATGTGGGCTAGAAGAGGAAACAACCCTACACACTTTGGTGACCTGCCCTGAGGCACAATGCATCTGGTTTGCATCTAAATTGGGTTTGAGAATTGATACTGGACGCTATAGACACTTCCAGGACTGGCTACAGGACCTAATCAAAAATGCAGAGGATGACATAGAGTCTTTGATCTTAACACTGTTGTGGGCAATATGGTTTAGGAGAAATCAGGTGGTTTTTCAGGGGAAGAGGTTGGAGTACGATCAGGTCTTTGGTAAAATGCAGAGCAACCTTAAGGTTGTATCCCCCTTATGTGGCACGGAGAATATTGCTACCACTGAGTCAAGTGAAAGCCCCTCTGGAAGGTTGCTACAAGGCCAACTTTGACGCATCAATTAGGAAAGGAGTGGGAACTGGTATGGGAGTTATTATTCGTGACCACACAGGAGGGTTACAGCAGCAGCTACGAAAGTCACAAATGTTGATCTTGACCTGTGGGAGGCTGAGTGTTTGCTTTTAGATGGGCAATTATTGCGGTGGCTGAGTTGTTCTTAACAGGAGTTCAGTATGAAACTGACTGCATGCAGCTGTGGCAACACTGGAACAATCAGGAGTGGCGATGTAGAGGCCTGTTTCATGGGTTGGCGGAAGACAGCAGAAGATTACTTTCCAATTCTATGGCAGGAGCTGCTATTTACAAAAAGACAAGGAAATAAAGCAGCACATTCTTTAGCTTCGCTATGTTTTTCGGTTTTAGATAGATGCTGGATTGAGGAGGTCCCTTTTCAATTGGACCAAATCATTGACAATGATGTATCATTGATTCCTTTGCAGTTTTAATAAAACTCAGCATCTTGAGTGTCCAAAAAAAAAGAACAAGAAACGTGTGGTTCAGCCACAAGCCAACCTTAAGCTTAATGCTATCTGCTTAATATTTGTATTAGTCCATCGAATTCACCCTTTAAGCTACGTGGCATGAATTATGGGAGCATTCATAATTCTATTTTCCCTGTGTAATCCATTCTACTATGCTTCTCTTTCCTAAAATGGCAATTGTTCATATTATGCCACTTGTGGATCCAATTTTGATGACTCGTCCAGCAATAGCATGCTTTATTTCTTGTGTTGTGTCCCACCCACTTCCTCAACAATACTATTTCCCAATCAATTTCAATCCACCGCCACCTTCTTCAATGTCAATCTAGTTCACTGTTGATTGATACGCTTTTGATCCGTGTTTGTGTGTGTGATGTTGTTCTGTTTTATGGATTGACTCTTCTCTCAATGCACTCAATTGGCTTTGCCATTCAGGTTATTCTTTTCTTCTTCTTCTTCTTTTTCTGATAAAATGCAGGCAAGAACAAAGGCTACACAGAAAGCCTAACAGAGGAAAAACACAAAGCATCAAATCTAAGTAGAGAGTCAAGAGAAGAGGATGCTCTACTCAAAAACTGTCGCAAGTGTACTGGACCTGGTGCCCTTGATTAGCAAGAAGATCAGCACAACAGTTAGCTTTCCGGAAGACATGATTCACTGATGCTTGCCAGTCACGGAGACGAAGAGGTCTCGAATCTCATTCAGAATAGGTAAGTAAAAATGATTGTTGCCACTCCCCATATGATCATGTTCGCCACTGCTAAGGAGTCAAGCTCGAAATGAAATGGACCTGTGAAAGGGACAGATTGCGAGCAAGCTTAATACCCAAACAAAGAGCCCATAGTTCGGTCCATAGAGAGTTGCAAAATCCCAAATTGCAGAAGAAGCCTAACAAGAGTGCCATTCCATTAGCCCATGCAGGTTATTCTCTTGTTAGTTAGGTGTACAGAGGGTATAATATATATAGATTAAAACGATACCATTATTCTAAGGAACAATAAATCGGTTGGAATGAATTCTAATGACAAAATTTACTCCTTAATGAAATAAAAGAATTCAAAGAGTAATACATAACTAAACCTTTCTTGAATAGTGACCGTGAACAAGTGGATGTTTTCTGTCATAATCTTATTGGTTCATGACCTTTGGTCAATTTGATTTTGGCAGCAATAACATTATAGGAACTAGGAATTTAAAACTTTGAAGATAATCTATAGAAATTTAGGGGAAAAAAGTTTATAACTCTTGAAACCCCTATGAGTGGCCATATGTCAATATGGATGTGATCTTAATTGAAAGACAGTATTTTGGTTTGCTGCACAAAGCAGCAGTCTTAAATTATAATATAGACTAAAAGGTGGACTGGAGCGTGAGATATTGAGGCAGTATATGTCTATGCTTTATCATTTATGGGGACTTTAATGCATGGAACAGTATCATGTTATTGAAGGGATACTTTCTGCATTTATTTAGGTGATCAAAATCAGTAACTTGCTTTTTCTAGCAGGAGACTTTGTCTGCCTTGATTGTTACTTGGGCTGATGCATCATACATGACAACAAGTAGGTAGCACACATTTTTGTTTGAACATGCATTTGTCGTCTGTAGTGTCCGCTTTCGAATGAACCTTACAGTAAAGAATTTGAATGGGCTCAGGCCTAAAAGAATAAAGGTGTATCGTTCTTATCAAAAACATTTAAACTCTCCCTGGTACCCTCTATGTTGTTCTCGATACTCTTTTGCCTAATGATTTGCTCACTCTATCCAGGTTATGGAGCAAATATTTAATTACACTATTTAGGCAGTAAGCCATATGAAGTGTGTTGTCCAAGGAGGAATGTTAGTTGAATGTAGGCCCAAGTGGTTGAGGTCCTTGAGGAGAAAATTAGGATAAAGATTGTTACGTGATCTTATCTCTATTCTCTATTTGAGTTTCACTGACTCTGAACTTACTATCTAACAAGTGATTAAAATGTGTTTCCTAAAATTTTTAACAAAAGTTTTCCAAAGGTTTTACATTAAGATCAATCGTCTAGTGTGAATACACCATATATCAATAGCATGTTTTAAAAATTTGTACCAGTGAATCGTATGAAGGCCATTACGTGAAACTAGCATCCTACTGCTTTTGCGAAAAACGGTTGCAATTGTATTTGCTGAAAAAATTGCAATTTTAAAATATCCTAGAAACTCAACTCAATTTTCTCTTCTTGTGTTCCCGTGTGTGCTTTACAATTGATATTAGAATTCAACCTCAGGGTTGAAAACCTTTACAAGTGCAGAGGAAAGATCTACAAGTAGCCATGGGAAAACCAAACACAAGCAACATACATATCGCAAAAGGAATTTTAGTCACTGGTCCACTGGCCTTTAATGGTGAAGACTGCCACTAAATTGTTAGGATAGGATGAGGTTCTTCATTGAATCTTCTCAAGTCAGCCTCTGAGATGAGATGGAAAATGGTCTATACAAGTCACGTGATGATGCTGGAAACTTGATTCCATGAGAGAGATGGAATTGATCGTAAGTCTAGGGTTCTAGTAAGCTCAAAAGCCAAGTATTTCTTGACGTACATGTGCCTTTTAGCAGATGAGACACTCTTGTTGTCGCCTACGAAGGTATAGATCAAGTAAAGGAATTAAAGATTAGCATGCCCGTGTATCAATATAAGTTGCTTAGGATGCAAAACCATGAGACAATTGACCAAATGTCAACAATCACAAATGGTCCTTAATAACTTTAGGACATATGAGAACGTGAAAATTCCTAAGAAGTCTACCCAAACCATGGAGGCCCCTAAGGTGATGGCCATCCAAGAAACGAAGGACCTAAGCAAGCTCAAGCTTGATGAGCTACTCAAGCGATTGAGAATCCGTAAAATAGCGTTGCATAAAGAGGACAACCAGAGGGAAAAGTAAGTCCATTGCCCTAAAAACTACAAAGCAGGGTTCAACTAAAACCCTCAAAGTAGAAGAAACATAAGGTGAATCATATTCATCTATGGAGATAAAACAAAAGATGAATACTAACCTCACCATCTCCAATGACTTGCCCTCCCACCTCAACCTTAATGCCAAGAATCTTCCATAACCACCTCACTAACACCATCTTCTCTGACTTTGTCCTGATAAAAAGCGTTTACCTGTCAGCATGTCTAAAAAGCACAACTAGACGAGTCTCTTAGCGGTGTTGTTGGATTCCCAAGATCTACACCCAAACTTGTTCACTAGCCTAAAATCAGGTCTCAAGAGCATCATGAAGGGGGATCCCAATGAAGAATACATTAGTGTTTCAAAGCAAAATGCAGAGTATGCGTTGGTAAAGTGAGTTCATGATTGATTTGGTAGCGTTCATATTTGAACAAAAAGAAGCGTTGAGAAGTTGGTCATGGCAGTTGCTTTGTTGTAAATAACAACTGAATTTGGTCATAGAAGGAGTTTTGTTATAGACAAAACAAAAGTGATGACATGAGTTCATTATAAAGGTGGAGAGGAGGGCAATTTTGTAGAACTCATAAAACCGAAGTAAAACAGTGACATTTTTATGGCCTTCCATATGGAGAATATGCTCTGGACAGTTCTGTCTCTATGAATTTATTATTTTTTCAGTAAGGTAAAGATCAAATAATACGTATTTGCTGCATGGATGTCACATGGTGCACTCTGCCTATAACATATCGTGGTTGGAAAGACTCTGCACCCAGATTGGAACATGTTCCAATCTAACCATGCTTGTGCCCAATTCCATTCTGCTTTTCAGGCCATCTTTGGTAGCAATTTATGTAAGCGACTCTGTTAGAAATCTCAACTTCAACTTGCTTAACAAGCTCAATCTCCATATTGGCTCCATTTTGAGGTGTTAACCTTATGCATGTCCAATAAGAGACTGCTTGTTTGAATACCTTTTTACATGTCGGGAAAACAATGCTCAAAATTTGGAACCCTAACAAAGTAAGAATAACCTGTGTTCCTTTTCACATTATTGGCAACTATTTCCACAACAATGTCAAAACCATTACTCTCATTTTATTTTATTTTCTAAATTCCCCTGACAGTATACCGGGGTTTTGGGTCTATTTAATTGCCAAGTGCCGTGCTTCTTTTTTTTTTTTTTTTTTTTATTTGTGTGTGTGAACTATAGCAACTTGAATGAGGAAACTAAGCAAATCACATATGTACAAAGTATGCTTTTCTGTGCAGGTTAATCCACACATAACTGGAGTTTCTCTTTGGACCTTGAAATGAGGGTGACTTGATCAACTCCATGTTCTGCTAAGATCTTCCTTTTAATTACAGAATATAAATATGTAAAATGAGAAACACATATGCAAAATATACAATACATATATAATAGATTGTTTGTAACTTACCTAAGTTACATTTTGAAAGACATCTCTATAGACTAGATTCGAAGTGGACTTTGAAATGTCTTCAACTAGCATCAATATATATTTGAGAAGTGTAAAAAACAAAACCATCATAGCATTGCTGGAATAAATTTTATAAGAAATGCTGTAGTGCATCGGAAGTGTTCAACTCCCATATTAACATGGTCAAATTTGAAGCTAATTTTGATGAGTTTGAATTTTAAATATTAAACCTTTTTTAGGAATAAATTTGGGTTATAATTTAGGTTGTTCCAATCTAACCTGATGTTCAGATTCTTTTAAAATTTAGAATTTTTTAACAATTTTGTAATAATAATAAGACTTCTTGTCTTAACCAATAATATTTTGTATAACATGATAATATATTTATGAATTTAAATACAATGGAGCATTGACTTATCTTAGAATAGAATGGTGCAGCTGCTCAAGGAGGTTTGCTCTAGGCGCCACACGAGTTATGGAAGCAACGCGAGCAGAGGTTCCATTCCGGAGTGAACCCGCCATTCACTCATTCAGGGAATGGTGGCAGAGACGAAAGAAAGGGTCCCACCCAAGCGCAACCACACTAGCAGGAAATTAAATGAAAGCAGAAATGGATATTTGTCACTGTTTGTATGCTTGTCTTTTAGAAGCAATCCACAAAGAAAGTTGAGGTGTAAAAGTCTATCCTGTCCAGCATATGCAGGTTTCTTTCTCGCACACTTGGCACGAGGCCAACACTGTTGCGGATAGCTTTGCCAAGTTCGGATTAGATATACAGCCAGTAATTCATTTCTTTGATACTCCCCCAGCTTTTATTTCTCATTGTCTCTTAGCTGATATGTCAGCTACCTTGTACCCTCGTTATTTTTGTCTGTTGGGCTTTCAGCCCCTTTTTCTCAGCAAAAAAATATAAAAATCAATCATCAAACATTAAAATTATGCAAAAGGTTATGTACCAAAAAAAAAAAAATTATGCAAAAGGTCTCTTAACAGATTATGAGATGCCATTCTAGCAACTGTAATTTACAGTCTTAATTATAGAAACATGTCATTAATTTATTCGTAACTGACAATTTAGACATCACAGGGATTAATGTAATTTCTCTCAACATCCAATTCTTGTATAACATGAAAGCCCTCATTCCACCCTATCAACTTCAACAGAAACAATCCAAATGAAGCCACTCACAAAGTGAAAAATGTGGACACTTCTCTGCATTTCAAGAAAATAATGGGTAACAAGATGATATGCATATTGTCAAAATTTACAACCTTCTAAATAATAACATATAAACGATGCAAGCATACTGTAAGCATACTTGTTTTCCCACGTTGAAGTAGAAGTCGATAAACCAACTTCATTGGGAAACTCAGTGTTCTGCTTCTTTTGTTTTTTACCTTGACCATTGTTAGACCTTGAATCTGAAAAAGTATCTCTTCGATTCACAAAGTTTTTTCCTTCTAAACCTTCCCAGAAACCCAGAACTCTGCCCTCCATGTTCTGCATTTCCCTCCACCATGTCAGTTGAACAAACAGCTCGCATTATCTTCTTCAAAAGGTTAGTAACGATTATCTACTTCTTAGGACCACTAACATTGTAGTGTAGATTTTGGAGATTGAAAGCCACAAACATTTGTTGAGTACAACATGCGGAGTCATTACAGGATAATAGTAGGCCAATGTGAGGGGAAATTTGTGTCCTTCTTGCTCAAAAACACAGTTTATATGTCATGTTCTTCAAGAAAATATGAAGATTTAAATCAAGTTGTGCTTATGGTTTGCTCTTTCATTTGTATTCAGTAAAATGATATGACTTTACTAAGTTAAGCTACTTCACATATTTGATTTATGACCAAGTTTCTTCTGCAGCAGAATTACTTGTGTTGAGTGAAAATCACTGGTGTCTAGGGTGACTCAAAATACATATTGCACATGCAAATTTTTCCAATCCTGCGGACCTGATGCATCGATTTATAGTGTCAGATAGAGATCACATACAAGACATAAAATATGTTATTGAGAAATTATACCATGTTTTATGCCCTTTAGAAATAACAAATGATACCTTATCACACAGATATGATGAATCACACACAATTTTCAGGCATTTGACTGTCTCTCCTTCTTCGGTCACACCAATGGCCTTCCCCTTGTCATCAAACTCTACCTGTGAACTCGAAGTTAAAATGGGAGGAGAAAAATGTTGCAAAAGATTGGACAGTACTTAAAACACTGAATTGATCTTTTTGTTTATTAGAAGTTAGCAAGCAAAAACTAAACACACAATTATGCAAAATGGAAAATAGAATGACAAGGAAAGACACGTAAATTCCTCTACATTCCAAATAACTGCATCACCAAAGACATAGCCATAAAACTTCATTTATAGTGTGTTTGGATAAAGATTTTAAGTGCTTGTTTCCTGTTAGGACTCCACCATGCCTCTCCCGATAAACAAAATCACATCCCCCACTACGAAAAAACGCACACTATGTTCTGTAAGGATTTTGAACCTTCAAAATCTCAAAGAATTATTTTGTAAATACAACTAAATAAATGTTACTTTTATATCAGGACTAAACTACAAAACTTGTAACAAAAGAATTTATAGGAATCAACTCTTGTAAAGAACAATTGCAGCAGTTTTATTTTTAGTCAGTTTTGTAAAGGTAAGAAACATTTACTGATTCTAAAATGAAGCACTAAAATAAGTGGGGTATGAATGTATGATGTACGGTATTTATTTATAGTTAAATATGTTATTATTATTATTATTATTATTATGACATTGGCACAAAATATTAGGCTTTTGTTAATGATTAGTAGAGTCTCTTCTTCCAATCACATCTTTTCTCTTTATATGACCCAAACCCGAGACTTTGCTTAAGGGATCAAAACCCAACTCAAATCCCAGTTCTACATAGACCAACGTAATGTTAGTATGTTATTATTTAATTTAATGGTTTAGATTGAATTTAAAAAAAAAATTGCAAAAAAGAAGCCCTCTAGTTCTCCATGGCAACCGTGATGGCTGACGGTTGTTGCCTTCAAACCAGCAAGTGTGCTTCTTTCATCTAACGACACTTAACATTGCATTCCTTTCTCCTGAACATTTCTAATGCATGAACCTGTCTCCCAAGCTCCACATTCTTTGAAAGCCCACACACAGGCAATATTGAAACACGTGTGCACAATCAGGCTTCACACCCACATCCATCATTCTATTATAAACCCCCAGGCTATGGCATTGGAAATGGTCACCATGTGGAGGTGAAAACCAGCAGCAAACGACTAGTATCCTCTTTTGCAATTTTACGAGTTTAATATAGAGATGTTTTCACAATTATTTTTAAGTGGTTCACTAGGGGAAATGGTATGTTTAGGCTAAATTCAGGGGTAAACAATGCAAGCTTGAGTTACGGTTTATTGTGGTGTCGTCGTGGCTAGGGGTGGAAATAGGCCAGGCAGCCTGTCAGGGGCCTACGGCCTAGCCTGCATAAGGCCTGGCCTGGCCTGTTCTGTTTATTAAAAAGGTCAAGCTTAGGCTTTTTTAAAAGCCTTTTTAAATAAAAAGGACAGGCTTTAGGCTTAAAAAATTGCCTATTAAGCTTGATAGGCCGGCTTGTTTATATATATATATATATATATATATATAATTAGTAATAATTTATTAGTAAGTTTTTTAATAAAACTATTTTAATTTGAAATATATATTGTTATTTGTTATACACTTATATAGTACTCTTAACGTGAGTCCTTTTGCATTCGAAATCATACTTGTCATTTACTCATTTGTCAATTGTCATTTCGCATTCCAACTTCCAAGCTCACTCGTCCTTCTGCATTCCAATTTCTAAATTTCACTTGTCTTTCTCATTCAAAATTGCACTAATCTTTTTGCTAGTGTAGTATGCTAAGGTAACCTGCATCTTAATGCGACATTCGCAGAACCTTGACACCACGTTCGCTGCACGCCCGCACCTCGACTCCAAGCTCACCGCACCTTGACGTGACACTCGTCGTGACGTTTGTTGCACCTCGCTTGGATGTTCGTTGTGTGATGAGATGGTGGCCGCACATCCACGAGACGGTGGCCGCATCTCCACGTGATGGTGACCGCATCTCCATGTGACGGTGGTCGTACCTCCATGAGACGGTGGCCGCAGCTCCACGGGATGCTCATTGCACGCAACACCCTACACCTTCGCACCTGCACGCAACGCTCACCACTACACGCAGCACCCTACATCTCCGCTCCATCATCGTTTTACGTCTGGTAAGCTAATAACCTTGTACACTTTAAAGTTATTAAATGTATATAAAACCCAAGTTTTTGGCATAGAACAAAAGACATAGTCTTCTTCAAATGGGTGGGGTGCTTTGCAAAGAAAGGTATGTAATTACTCAAGTTAAATCTTAATCACATACCTAAATTTTTACATTGCTTGTATAGTCGCTTTAGCCCCATGTATACTAGCATAAAAAGCAGACTTTTAGTAGTTTAGTACCTTCAAAACCCAAATCGGCAAAACCTCATCCTCTCACACAATGCGCCATTTTTTATCCCTTTTTATAAGTCACTGTGGGTCTGTTGATTTTACTAATAAAAGGATTGTTTGATTTGATCATCTACTAGCTGGTTTTGGAAAATGATAAATGTCTAGTCCGTTGATTTTAGTAATTAAAGGATAGTTTAATTTGATCATCTAATTAATGGCTTGTATATTCTGTTGAATGTATAAAGTTTGTTAAATGATTGATTACGTGACTCACAATAGATTCTTTTCCAATTTAATTTATTTCCTTGGTTGTGGACTTATGGATTATCTACTCTGAGAGGCAGGGGATTGGGAGGTCCAATCTTGACCCTTCACCAAACCATGAATGGAACTAGCTAGACCAAGTTGGAGTTACAAAGTAGATGCTTAGCTTACTTTGTCTAAATTGTTTATTTGATTTTCTTAAATAGTTTTTCTGAAAGTTAATTGTTCACTCATGTACATAGGGTTTAAATTCGTATAGAGGAATGGGGGGAGTGGTTCTTGTGTAAGAGAATTCTGACTTGTAGTTGTTGGAGTGTTATTGCTTTTTGGGTGGAGTGGTTTGCACATATGCATTTGAGATAGTCAGTTTTGGATGTTGTGATGGTAAGATTTTGAATGTTATTCCAAGCTATTGTACAAACTTTATTTGATTAATCAATGGACAATTTACATAATTCAATTTGTAGGTGAAAAACAAAATAAATATGGTGTTATTAAGTGACATGATTCACATTAGCAAAATCCTCTTTCCAGAGATTGCTAGGAATTTGTTGCAAAATAAACAATAAACTAAACTTTATCTAGTGAATAGACTAGGCATTTTCATTAATATAACAAGTACTTAGTTTAAAGTTCAATCAAATGAAGATGATACAAACTTCGAGAGGTAAACATGACAACTTCTTGGTGACACTTTTGGACTGACACAACTATTCCTAAACTAGAATTTACTCAAATATAGCAAGAAATTAGAAAATTACTAGAGGCAGAAGTATAGATAGCTTAGTGGAAACTGCCTGTGTTAATAGAATCCCAACCTAGCTGTCTACACAAATAGTAAGCTTAAGCCTTAAGCTAGTATGTTGTTTTCCTGCAAGAGCAACAACTAACTTTAAAAAAAAGGATTCTAATGAAATATTCAAAGGATAAAACATAGAATTAATGATTTGAAATATTGGTGATCCCTATAGACTTAGCAAAGCTTTATTCCCAATAGATTGGATTGCCACCTTGTGTCTAAATCTAATATCAAATTGACTTATATGTAATGTATAGGGAGTAGTTGTATTTAAAGGTATAAAATAGCCAATAATTTAACAAAGCCGCCAGCAAGCAGCCATTTGATGTACGTTTCATTTTTCTCTTAA
This sequence comes from Spatholobus suberectus, assembly GCA_004329165.1. Lineage (NCBI taxonomy): Eukaryota > Viridiplantae > Streptophyta > Magnoliopsida > Fabales > Fabaceae > Spatholobus > Spatholobus suberectus. The sequence continues at coordinate 34,292,248 of CM014729.1, read as the reverse complement.
CTACCATCTCTTATCCTTACTTTAATTGCTTCATGCAACTAAATCCCCTACTTTATATGAACTATGCGTTGGGCTTAATTTTATTGTTTCTATATAGACCTTGCACATCTCATTAAGAAATATATCTCCTTCATAAATTTCTTCATAGACCATGTAATTTGATCAAACAAACCTGAATGCACATCTTATATATGATTCTGCACACATTTTTAGAACCCATCCACATTATTAGAGTTTGACATTCTTTGTTTATTTGTCTAATTTATTCTTTTCATTTCATGATTATGTTAGTTGTGACATCCTTTGCTTTTGGCCTTACTGTTGCTACTGACATGCACTTCTTCACCTCATCTCTACTTACTGTTTCTTTCCACAATCTGTTTTTTCATAAACTGAATTTAATTAAGTAATATGATATAGGCATAGTTACTTGTTAATCTAATTTTTTATAAATTGAATGTGCAAAACAACTTGGTGTTTGCTCTTACATTAATTTGGTTTTATTTCAGCAGAGAAAGCTAACATTATGGCTTCTCAATTTAAGCGTACTGAAACAACTATAGCTACTAATGCAGCTCTCAATGAGGCTAATAAGTCAATATTAGTTAATTCAAGTCAAGAAGAAGTTAACAATCTTGACATTGACAAGTCTAAAGATCAAGGAGAAGAAAACTGTGTAATCAAGAAGAAGAGGCAAAAAATGTCAATAGTTTGGAATGATTTTAATGAAGTTGAAACTTCTAGAGGTGAAAAGAAGGCTATATGCAAGTATTGCGGGTGGAAGGGCTGCTAGCACAAGTCATCTTAAGAGGCATGCACAAAATTGCTTGCAAAGGAGGATACACATTGCAACAAAAAAAAAACAACCAGCCATTCCATTTCCCCCTATTGCTTCAGCTAATCCATTTCTAAATCCTAGCAGTAGGTATTCTAATGAGAAGATAAGGGAAATTATTGCTACTGCTATTATGGTACATGAACAGCCTTTTAGCATTATTGAGGATGAAGTTTGGATGTGGGCTTTCCAATACGCCAATTTTGATTTTCAGAAAGTAAGTCGTAAAATAGTTAGAAGTGATTGTTTAGCAATATATGAGGCGGAGAAAAAAATATTACAGGCATTGTTGAAAAGTGTAGGCAAGATTAGCTTAACTACTGATATGTGGAGATCAAGTCACCAAGTAGTTGAGTACATGGTTATCACTGGCCATTTCATTGATGCGGGGTGGAAACTTCAGAAGAAGGTTTTGAGTTTTGTGAAGGTGCCTGCTCCTAGGCGTGGGATTGATGTAGCTGATGGAATTTTCAAGTGCTTAAAGGCGTGGGGGATTGAAGATAAAGTTTATTCAATGTCTGTTGATAATGCAACATACAATGACTCTTGCTTGAGGAATATTAAGGATAATTTGTCACTAAGCACAAAGCTAGTCCTTAATGGTGAATTATTTCATGTTAGATGCTGTGCACACATATTAAATTTGTTGGTGCAAGATGGTCTTGGCAAGATTAAACATGTCATTCACAACATTCGTGAAAGTGTGAAATACATCAACCATAATGATTCAAGATTAAAGGCCTTTTGTGACGTCGTTGAACAAAAGCACCTAAAAGAAAGAAAGCTTATTATTGATTATCCTACAAGGTAATAAAGGATCTCTATATTATAAATACCTTTTTAGTACATTTACAAATTTATTATTGATTGTTTGATAAGTTACTAAAAGTTCTGTATTTTTAGGTGGAATTCTACATACCAAATGCTGTCAACTGCATTGAGCTTCAAGATTGCCTTTTCAGCCTATGCAGAAAGAGAACCACACTATAATTATGCTCCTTCACCCGAGGATTGGGAGAAAGTTAGCAAAGTTTGTAAACTTTTGTCAGTGTTTAATCTAGCCACACATGTTATCTCAAGGAGTAAGTATCCTACTTCTAATTTATATCTTGCAGAAGTTTGGAGGGTGAAACAAGTACCTGATAATGCAGCTGAGGAAGAAGATCTCTTTATGAGAGAAATGGTGGCTCCTATGAAAGTTAAGTTCGACAAATATTGGGGAGAATGCAATCTATTGATGTCCATAGCTAGTGTTTTAGATCCAAGGTGTAAATTTCACATGGTTGACATATGCTTTCCTTTGATATTCAAGTCTGAAGAACTTACTAATCAGAATGTGAACAAAGTGCGCATTTCTTTGTATCAATTGTACAATGAATATATTGCTTTGAATGCTGAAGAATCATCTATTAATGAAAGGAATATTAGTGGCAATAGCTCCTCTGCTAGCTCTATGAACAAGTCTTCAATTGTCACTAGATTTGATGAAATAATGAATCTTGTGCGTGCAACGAAGCTGTCCCCCCAATGAAATCAGAATTAGATGTTTATCTTGAGGAGGGTGTTTACATTCTTGATGGCGATAATTTTTCTTTTAGTGCCTTAGAGTGGTGGAGGAATAATAGCTTGAAATATAAGGTTTTATCAAAGATGGCAGCTAATATATTAGCTATTCCAATCTCAACTGTTGCATCAGAAGCTATTTTTAGTGCTAGAGGTAGAGTTATAGATGAATATCGATCTAGATTAAACGAGGAATCTATTGAAGCACTCATTTGTGGAGGGATTGGCTTCGCCATAAATATAATTTGAAGAGGAAGACAAAGGTATAATATTTTTATCTTTTTAAATGGTCCATTTTTCTTTTAATTATTAAAATTATTTGATGCCTTGTACTAGTAACAAATCTTTTCCTTGTTTTGAAGGTGGATGAACAACTTCAAGAAATCAATTAGAAGATTTGATGCCTTGGTTGCTTCACATTTAAGATATCATTAGTTTTGCATTTTTTGTTTTCTTTTTTTATTCTAGTTATGTGTTTCTGTTTCTAATATGTGGCTTAAGATCTTAGACCTTATGCACTTTGTCAACTTATGTTATAGTCCTTGTGGATGTGTTTTGGACTTATTCCACACATTTTGGTTTGTTGTGGAAAAAGGTATTTGGTTATGTTATAGACATAGTAATTGTTCATTTCAGATTTGCCCTGCAGATTTGTTTTGAAATGAAAACCAGCTTTTGGATTTTCTGTTTTGCCTGCAATGCTTGATATTGTATTGACCTCTTATTGCTTTTCTTTCGGTTTGGCCATTGCTTAATTAGTTGCGTAGGATAGGGTGGTTATTTTTGTGTACAGGTGCTTAAGTGCTCATGGTTTTTGTGTTGTCTTACCCTTTGTATTTTTTAGCTATATGGCAGGATTTGAAGTTTAACAAATGTACATGTACCTAAGAATACATGATTTTGTGATGGAAGTGATTAAAAGAATATGTGATGATATAGAATCTTTAGCCTATATTTCTATTACATTTATAGTTTTCTTTCTTTTATGAATATTTTGGATTATAATTTACATAGCAAGATTACTCATTCTCATTAGAGTATCAAATACATAAGCCATGAAAAAATCCTTGTCTTAGCATTGCACTAAAAAAATCTCAAGCCTTGTTGATATACTATTTCGAGCATTATTGATAATTTCAAGCCATTATGTACTTTTTATAGCCTTCTAATTGCTGTTATAATTTCTATTTTGTACTTTCTATTATTTACAATAATGTGTTTATGCCTTTATACATGAAGTACATATTAAAGTTGTGTTTCAGTTTCAATTTCTAGATATTGATATTAGTCTCAATCTCTTCATTATCACTTATCAATCATCTAAGAAAAGAATGACCAAAATACAACAAAATAGATAAATATAGCTTGTTAACCTACTTAGGCCTACAGGCCTATTGGCCTATTAATAGGCTTTATATAAATCAGGTCACATAAATAGGCTTTCAGGCCAGGCTAGGCTTTTAAACAGGCTAGGCCAGGCTTTAAAAAATGGCCTGTAACAGGTAAACAGGTCAGACTCAAGCTTAGTAATTTTAATGTAGGCCAGGCTCAGGCCTTCCAAAGCCTAGCCTGGCCTGGCCTGTTTCCACCCCTAGTGGTGGCCCTCGTGGGCGTGTTTAGAAACCGGTAGATCACAATTGGTTCCCAATCCAATGGCTACGATTCACTATTTCTCTATGCCAGTTAGATGATACTTAAATAAGGCAACCAAAATAAAAAGAGTAAGAGTCCAATTGGGATTCAAAGATGAAAACTGAACCCATAAGGGGAAAAATCCAAAACAATTGAACGTGCAACAATAGCATTTTGTGTGGACCCATGAATTCTGGGTACTCATTAGTGCACACAATGGACTAGATTGGGAAAACCTAAAGTGAAGCAATAGGTCTGGGTGCTGCCAGGAACTCAAGCTAGGCTATGGGAAAGGCAAACTAGGTACGATTCTAATTTTTGTATGTGAAATGAATGGAATATTCTAATATTAAATATGATATAATAAAATTAGAATCTCAACTTGTTACCTATAAATAAATTTTCCAAGGTTCAAGAATTTCAACTAAAAATTAAAATTTTTCAAAATTAATATTTTTACTTCACAAATTAAATTTTATATTTAACGCAAAGGAATTATATTAATCTAAATTTTTACTATCTAACAGTCTAAAATTTCTCTATGATAAAATTTCAAACTCCAAGAATTTAAATTTAGCTACTTTAAGTTCCTAAAACTCTAAATGATCAATTTACAAAAGTTTTCTATTCTCAAAGTATAAAATTCTCAAATTTTCACAAATCTTTATTCCTTAACGATTCTTAATGTTTAGAAATTAATATTTTGGACAATTGGATGTTACAATTTTGGCTGAGGCATACAAAATACCAGGCTTAAGAGTATTTTGTTTGTCACAACATTACATGTGGGAGGATGTCGCAATGAGATTTTTTTATTTTTTTATAAGCAAAAAATATTATTAAATATCTTCCAAGTTAGGCACAAGGTGTGCAAAAGTTGGAAGGTAAATACCAAATACATAATATCTGATAAGAACAACCCCTCTCCTTTACAAAAAGATCCAAGTACCCCACCATACAAACCAAAACCTGATTATCTTTCCTAAGGCAAAAGATCCCCCTGAAACACTAGACTTTTCTTCACCTCACATATCCCAAAGTATGCATTACTACCCCACATAATAAATGTCATAGTGACACTTTCTAACTTCAACCCCCTATCGCACTTCTCAGTTGTGCACTCCCATGTTGGCTTAGTAACATCATTACTGCATTAATAGGTGATGAAGCAAAACCTCTTTTTCCTGACAATCTTTCTGCAGGTGCTCTTATCATCCAGCAGCCCCTAATTCTTTCTTGTAGCCCACGTGCCCAAACATTATTTGAGTGAGTCCTTCACCACAGTGTAGTCCCTTATGCACCTAACCATCCTACACCTCTTTTTTCCTTACGAAGCTCGTTCTTTCTTCTTACACTACACATGTTCTCCAACCTTGTTGATCCTTTCTCTTCTCTCCTATCTTTCTTTCATTTCTTCTTTCGAGTTTTCCCCCATTAGCCAACATACTCTTCTCCACCGCCTAAAGATGTAGCGTAAGTAGGGAGTCCTTATTCCCCTCCTCCACCATATTCATCACTTTCTCCTTCTATGTTGCCTTTTCACTGCCATGCAGTAGCCTAACAAATCTTTGAAGCACCCCACCTTTTTTGAGTGTTACCCTTCTTGAAACACCCCCACACTGAAAGGCTCCCCCCTACCTTTCCCTGTGACATAGGCATAATTTTGATCTTGTTCCCCTCTGTGCAGTCCACACATCTTGTTTTCTTTCACTCTTTTTGAGAATGCTTTGGATTCAACATCTATCCTACTAAAGGGTAACTAAAGCCTTTCATTACCTTATTCCATTGCCAAGAAGCAATCTTTATGCCTTCCACAATCTGCTCGATGCCCCTACTACTTGTTGTGAATATAAGAGAATTCCTGGCTGACCAAATCTTCCAAATCACTACATACCAAACCGATTGTCAAGATCTCTTCTACTCGTCATAATCCAATAAACTTGTGAACTAATAGAAGTTCCCCCGAGCCTCATTATGTAGCACTGAATTCAATCCCCACCAACACAAGACTTCATTCTAGACCCTACAAGAAACTACACATTCAAAAAATAGGAAACTAATATTCTTTTCACCACTTCCACACAGTTTATATGTCACTTCATTGTCGTCAATTACACTCCTTTTTGCCAAATTATGTAGAGATGGTATCTGTCCAAAGCTAACTTCCATACAAAAATTAGTACTTTTGGTAGAATCCCTTTTACCTAACATTTTTTGAAAAATTCACAAGACCCTTCCTTGAGCCTAGCCATGATAACCTAGTATGCTGATTTTACTGTGTATTGTTCTATTTTCTCCACCTTCCATTCCCATCTATCCTCCTCCTCCTCTACAATTTGGACTTTACCTACAACATTCTTCCATTCTAATAACAACTTCTTCTTCTATTGAAACATAGTTCGCTTGTAGCTCCAATGTTAGGTCTAGAGTGTAACGCCTGGCCTAATTTTAGAATCAAAGACTATCCCTACAAACCAACATAAGACTTTTCAGCGTGCTTTGTCCTCACTCACACACTTCCTGGGAAACTTCCAGCAGGTCACCCATCCTAGAATTGCTCCAAGTTAAGCACGCTTAACTATGGAGTTCTTAAGTGATAGACTACTGAAAAGTATATGTATCTTGTTGGTATAGGTAGCACTTATTAATTTCTTTAAATTATCCTCAACTGTACAGCCCCATACCTGCACAGCCTCTGGATCCCTCTCATTCCGGTGTGTATTTAATTCATTTATGTGCCTCTCCCGCTGAAGCCTGCTAGGAGCTGCTCCTTGTTTGTGCCTTATCTCTTTTGCACTGGCTATCATTCTTCGCCCTCGTTAGTGCCCGAGATGTTACATGCCCACTAGCTTTTGCTTGGTTATCCTCGAACCACACCATACTAGGAGAGAGGCCCTGCTCTGATACCACTTTGTAAAGCCTGATCGCTTTCAGGAAGACTGTCCCCACAAACCAACATAAGACTTATCAGCATGTTTTGCCCTTACTCACGCTTCTTGGGAAACTTTCCAAGAGGTCAACCATCCCAAAATTGCTTCAAGTTAAGCATGCTTAACTGTGGAGTTCTTAAATGGTAGGCTATCGAAAAGTAGATGCATCTTATTGGTATAGGTAGCACTTATTAATTCCTTTCAGCTATATTCAACTGTACAGTCCCATACCTGCATAGCCTCTAGATCCCTCTCATTTCGGTATGTATTTGATTCATTCATGTGCCCCTCTCGCTAGAAGCCTACCAAGAGCTGCTCCTTGTCCGTAACTTATCTCTTTTGCATTGGCGATCACTCCCTACCCTCGTCAGCACCCAAGATGTTACATAGAGCCCATCTTGCTATTCACCAAGGCCTGCCACTCTAACATATTTATCCATTGCTAGAGAGTATAATCTGTGAAATTTGTCCTTAACTTCCTTCCTCTCACCTATGAGTCTTGCCAAAACAATGTATCTTTCCCCCCACCCACCTGTGTAACACCCTTAACTGCTAACTTTTCTATAACTCAAATTTGAGCTCTAATAGCTCAATAGTAGAAATTAAGCTAGATTTTTTTTTTAAAATCCTTTAAAACCGAAATTATAGCATAATATAAAATGTGAAACCTTTTTCATGTAAAACGAAATAAGTTTTACTACCAAACCATTAATAAAATACTATGATAACAAATACCAATAAAAATGAAATACAATTTAAACTACAAAAATGCAGCTACATATTCTTAACACGAAAAGAGTTTACATTACATTCTAATGATATTATACCACGTCTACTACACAACTGGATTTGATGATTACCAATTTGATGATTCTAATTATCTACCCATACTAAAAAACACAAAGCTAAGCTTTAGGAATATCAATTACATCATAGACATTTTTCTATTTTCTATCATATTGTGATAACCTATTTTGTTGATTGTTTTGGCATAGCAATTGAATTTTTCTTCCAACCATCCTTTTTGCAGTCTTAACGTTAAATACGTCTAGCTTCTAAATATAATTTTTCCTAATTTTTATAAAATCATTTAACGGTTCAATTGAGTACTTTTTCATGGCTAGTTGCTATCAGGATTTGATAGAACAGCGGTTAATCAAAATTTTTTCAAATATTCATCACATGGAATTAGATTACAAATTTTACAAGGATATTCTAGACATACATAGGCATCTCTCTACCAAAAATCATGCAAAAATTCCAACCACAGCAAGCCATACACGAAAAACAGGGGTTGTTCTACTATAGTAAAAATTTAGCAACTTATAATTTGGTCTTTAAGCATTGTAATACTAGCATATATTTCAAGCAATTCCATTATCAAAAACATTATACAAGGCCCAACTAAGCTCTATGTGGCCAATCATGCAAATATATCACAATTAGAATCCTCAAGAGTCATTCAAATGAAATTAATAACACATAATTCATCAAAACCACCATCTATGCCATTATCATTCTTGAAATCAAATTAATCTAGTTTTTACCCTCGTACCCCTTGATGATCGTGGTTGCCATGAGAGGAGGAGGAGAGGGTTTTGCTCATCCATACTCTAATCAACCTCTAATCTTCATGAAAAAAACAAATCAAGCACTAATTTGAGTTCTAGACCAAAAGCCCTATGAATAATTGATGGAATTTCAAGAGGGTACAAACAAAAATTGGTGGAGGATAGTGGGTGATGATGATGGCCATGTGATGTAAAGAAGGAGAAAGAAAGAAAATGAGCTCTCTTACCTTGGATTAATCATAATTGGCATGGGAGGACCTTGGAGACTTGAGAGATTTTAAGAGGATTAGAGAACCCTTTGGAGAGAAATTGAAGAAATGAAACAGAATGGTGGTGTCCAGAGAGGGCTACGATTTTAAGACTAAGGAAAAGAAAAATATAAGTTTCCCTCACTTAAGTGTTGACACTTGTTGCTAAAATTTTTGATTATTAAAATTTCAACTACGTTCATTTTAATTTCAACTCAACAGGCTTACAAGGAGTTGGAATTAATGACATTAGACTTAATTTGGTCTCTCTCTGGTCACACATCTGAGGTATTTCTATAAATAGAGCTAAAAATAACTAGTTTATTTTATAAGTCATTTTATAAGCTATTTACGAACTTATTTTTAGAAAACTATTATAAAGATCTCAGTTTGAGTTCTCCTTGTTCAAGTAAGGTTTAGGCACACTAAGGAACCTCTTGTAATTTTTTTGTAATTTTTAAAGCCCATTTTGTGTTTCTAAATGTGCTCTATAAGTGTTTGTGAATACATTTTACTCATACATGCTAAATTACAAAAAATTTTGAAAGTTTTTAAAAATTCATGATAATTTCTAATCATTTTCTAAGCTTAAAAATTATTTTTACTATTCTATGATTTATCTCTTAATTATCTTTCTTTATTCTAATTTATAATTACAATAAATCCAATTTTATTTATAAAATTACCAAAAATTATTTTTATTTCTTAGATACCTTTCTAATATTATTCTAAGGCTAGAATATATTTTTCTCAACTTCAAAATGTCTGCTAATTATTTAGACATTTATATATAATTTCAATTATTAGCTTTATTATTATTATTATTATTATTATTATTATTATTATTATCATTATTATTATTATTAAGTCTAGATATTATTTATTCATTGAAGCTAAATCAAAGCTTTCATAATTTATAAATCTCTATCTAGACTTTTGATTAATATCACAAGACAATTAAACAAATGAAAATTATTAGATAATTATTTAAGTAATATTTTGAGATTGTTACAACTTGTCTACATCTTGTACCTATGAACCACTTTGGGTGTAAAGATTGCACTTCTTCCAAAGAGTTAATGTCCACCCACCAACTTGAGCACCCCTTCCCCTATAATTCCCACTCTTGACCTTCCCTTCCATACTTGCTTTTGAGAACCCTATGCCATAAAGAATGATGCTCCTTCTTCATCTGCCACCACCACTTTCCTAGCAAAGCCTAATTGAAAGCCCTCAAATTTTTTATCCCTAGTCCTCACTCTTCCTTTTCCATACACACTTTTTCCTATGCCACCTAATGTATTTTACTCCTCCCCCTATAGGAAGTTCTTAAAAAGAGATTCAAGAGAAGAGATAATACCTTTTGGATCCTTTAAGAAGGAGAGAAAGTATATTAGAGAGACTGCAAGACTAATTTAACCAACACCACCCTACTAGCCAGGGATATATGCTTACTATCCCAAGAAGAACAACATTTGACCACTTCCATCACAGGATGCCATGTGGCCTTTCTTCTTAGATCAGCCCTTATTGGTAAGCCTAGGTATTTGAAAGGCAAGGATCCTATTTTACAATTTAACATAGTAGCCGCCTCCCTCAGCCATCATTCTTCAACATTTACACCCACTAAGTGACTCTTATGAAAGTTCACCTTCAAATGAGAGGTTAACTCAAGAGCTAAGGATAACTTTAATGTCCAAATATTTTCGCAGGATTTTTTTTCCTAATATTAGAGTGTCATCAGCATACTAGAGATGTGTAATGCACAAACCCCTCTTCCTAAAACTTTATATCCATGAAAATTGCCTAGCCTACTAGCTTTCATTTACTAGGACAGAGATTTTGGCCATCTCTATGCATTCTCTAATCCATTTTCTCCATTTTTTCTTCCAAGTCCATCTGTTCCATCATATAGAAAAGGCACTCCCAGCTCACTAAGTCATATGCTTTTTCAAAATCAACCTTAAAGCATACCAGTGATTTCCTTCTCTCTTTTTTTCACCTCCTCCACTGTTTTACTCGCTATCAGTACTCCACCTAAAATCTGGCAGCCTTTAATAAAAGTCATTTGGTTTTCTGAGATAACTGGCCCTATAACCTTCCTTAACCTATTTTCCAACATTTTTGCAAGAACCTTTTACATACACCAAATTAGAGAGATTGGTCTGTACTCCCCTATATTCTGTGGATTTTGCCTCTTCGGAACAAGAGTGATAAATAAACTATTTGATCCCCGCACCAACTTGCCACTTGAATGAAACTCCACCAAGAAATCAATGAAATCCTGTTTTATGATCTCCCAAAAATCCTTTATAAAAGTAAAGTTAATACCATCCGGTCTTGGGCTTTTGGAACCCTTACAATCCCAAACCGCTTCTTTTATCTCTTCCTCCGTGAACAAAGCTATCAATATACGGTTATCTTCTTCACTAACTTAAGGTACCTACATCTTCTCCAATCTAGGCTTGTCCTTGGCTTTACTCATAAATTGTTGTTTGAAAGGCTCTTTAAATTTTTCTCCTCAATGGCTTTACCTCTTCTACATCTTGACCTTCAAAATTTAGGCTGAGAATCTCATTTCTTCTTCTCGTCTTTAGTAAGCATGAATGGAAATATCTAGTGTTGGCATCCCCTTCTGTCAACCTCTTAAACCTAGATTTTTGCCTTAGTAGTTTGCATCTCATCCCTATAAGCTTAGAAATTTTTTCCACCATCTCTCTTCTCTATTCCACCTCTATCTCCTCCAATCCCTCTTTCTCCCCTTTCATGTCTAGGCAATGAAGTACCTCTTTTGCCTCCTGTATGTTTCTTTCCAAGTCCCCAAAATGTTCTTCCATAATGAGATAAGAATGAGGAAATGATAAAATTAATGGAGTCAAGATCAATTTTTATTTTAGGAAAATAATTGAAACAATTATTTTTTTCGAAAAAAAATTGAGTTCAACAGTCTAATTTATGTATTGAGAAGGCACTACTACAAAAAAAAATAGTTTTTAAAACAGGAATTTAAATCGGTTTTTTTGAATTCAATTTAAAAAAAAAACTACGGTGGCATTTTTGTAAATAAGTGAAAACTTTTTAAATCGGTTGCATAAGAACCGATTTAAAAAGATCTTTTTAAATCGGTTCTCATGCAACCAATTTAAAAAGTCTTTTAAAATTTCAAATCCTTCTTCTTTAAAATCTTAAATCACACAAAGTTTAAAGGCACTAGTGCTCGATCTCCGTCAAAGCAAAGTAAAGCGTTCTCCTCCAACGGCAATGTCACCATCGATCACTCCACTGTTGCCAACATAGATCTATAGTTTCACTGATTCGAATCTTGCTTAGCCTTAGTCTCCTTTCGAACCACCCACTGTAGAGAACGAAAATGGAAATGGAAATGGCTATGATAGTGACGACAATGTGTTTTTATCTCTGACAGTCCGATGCTCTCGCCGTCGACTGAGATGGAGTTAAAGGAACGTTACGCTCTTTGGGAATGGCGCTGGTGAGTGGTTGTTGCGATTTCTCTTTTGTTTTGTGAATTTGTTGGATCTCGTTTGGATCTGGTTAGATTTGGAGTGATTTTGCTTTTAGTTCAAAAGTTTGCTCACAAAGTTTAGCAATTAGGATTATAAATCAAGAGTATGAAAGCTTGATCTTATTTGTAGAAATGATTGATGAATCGAGAGTGGGAAAGCTAGTTGAGTTGTGGTGTTATGATGTTTGATTGCAGATTGTGGTAGCCTTCTTTTAACTCGATTATGGAATAATTGAGTTAAAAATAACTTTTTTAAATTGGTTCAACATTCGATTTAAAAAGTTCCCATTTTTTATATTGGCTATATCTAAATTGGTTCATCAACCGATTTAAAAAGTCGTTTTTAACTGATTTAAAAAGTGTTCTTTGCACTAGTGAGGGTAAAAAGTTAATTCCACTCACCTCTAATATATCCATTAAAAATGGTTACCTTTAGTTAATTGTGTAAATTATTAATAAATTTTAAATATTTATTTTACCCTTTTTATTAACAATATAATCAATGAATTGAAACATGAGGATTTTTATTTATGTATTTATTATTTTCTAAAATTAAAAGTGTATTTATAAAAGTTTTACTATTTATTTTTTATTAAAAAAAGAAGAAGAGTTTGTGAAAAGGTATTTTTGGTTTTGATAAGAGTGACCCCTACAAGTGTAATGATGATATATTTCTTAATTGATAGAAATGATTGTGTGTTGATTGGCCAAAAATTCAAATGATGAAAGTGTAGAAATATTAGAATAACTAAGGTGTCAAAACTCAGTTGTTCAAAAAAAATTGTCGAATTAACAAGTTATCATAGTTTTTTTTTTTTTTTGGGTATAAACCACACTCCACTGGACGCAATTATATTCGAGTTGGGTAGGACTACTATAGGCGGTAAAGCTTTCTCTCTGAGTATTTAATGCAACACAGTTGCATACCTAGGACTTGAACTCCAAACCAATGGTTAAGTTAGAACAACTCCGCACCAGTTGATCCACACAATCAATGGTAACAAGCTATCATAGTTAAATTAACTACTTAAAATAAATTAATTTAATTTTACGATTAGTATAATGTAATATAAAGTTTTTAATATCATTAAACTATCACAACTTAGGTGTCCTAAAATAAATTATATATTTAACATACTTTCATAATTAAATTAATCCCTTAAATTAATTCCTCATAAAGTTTTAAGATGATCAAGTTGTTACAACTTAAGTGTCTTAATTAAAATAAATTGCCCAAGGAAGAAACTATTACAGCTAAATTAATCCCATAAAGTAATTTGATTTTTAAAAATCAAATTAATTTATTTTCAAATTATAGTTTTGATTTACTTAACGTTATTAAAGAAAAAATTATTTCTAATCAGATAATTTATTTAAGGAAATATTTGACTTTAATTAAATTAATTTATTATTATTAAAAAAATTATTAATTATTTTTTAATTAGTGCAAAGATTGGATAACATAAATAGCAAATAAGAAGTACTCATAATCAAATAGGAATTACAACAACTATTTAAGGAAATATCAATTTTTAATAAATAGCAAAGATTGGATAACACAAACACTTCATGATATTTCAGTTTATGTTGTTATTTGTTTTCTATTCGTACAAATCATTTTTTTTCATATTTTTTTTGGGTTAAGGTCACCACACAAATTATTTAAACACTAATTAGACAATGTTCACCTTTTATGGATTTTATCAATTGAAGCATATCTACAAAGCAAAAGAAATAAAAAGTTATTAACATGTAAGGAGAACCCAAGTTAGGCGCATCTTGAAGCCCAGCCAATTACCCAACCCAAGAACCATTAGCTGCTAAAAAAAAAAAAGAGTTGGTCTTTATGGTATTGATTGTTGCTTCATGGTTGCGCCTCAGAAGGCCAAACTCAGGCATGGCTTGGGCTTTAATTTTGTCACGGAAACACACCCACTGCATTTCCAAAAATGAAATGGTGTACGTTCTCCTGTTCGGAGTTTGGTGAATGTTGGTGGATAAGTATCAAAAATCAATGAAAAAGGCGCTGAAGTTGAAATTATCAATGGGAAAAAAGTTGTTCCAAACTTATATATAAAAAAAGTGGATTGCTCCATGACTTGAAATTGCATTATACGATTGTTCTTGGTCATTCAAATAAACAGACTACTTTAATTACCCCAAATGCATGAACAAGACCAACGTTCAATTTTTTGTTTATTTATTTTTGAATTCGATTACAATCTTATTTTGTGGTTTCGTCAACACAAACATATCAAAACACAAAAGAAAAAAAAAATTAAAGAGAAGAAGAAAGAAGGGTAACAAGAGTATAATTCAATGACTGAGTTACAGCTACAAAAGATTTGGCTAATGTAGGGAAAAGGGAATCATAAACATGGGAGAGAAGGGGAGGGAACAAAAATTAGATATGGGTTATGTTTTTTGTTTTTTATTTTTATGTTTTAAATTTTTAATGTACTGTCACGTTGTCATTGGGCATGCCTAACACCTATATTTTTTGGCCAGAAAAGTTTCAAATTAGTAAATTCACAAATTTACAATAATGGTGGAAAAAGCAATTTTTTTTATTTTTTTTTTACCTTTACAGTCTAAATCTCCACGTACATGCTTCTGATTGCCGAAAATGTGGAATGTATGGTTCTTGGAAAATAGGATCCCAACAAGTTCGAGGCTACGCCGAAGTACGTTGCTAAATTGTACATGGGTGAGGGAACAATATGTAACAGACAAAAACAAGGTGTAGCCTGTAACATAAAAATTCAAAATTGCTGATGTGGGTTTACGTGTTGGAAGTCGGAACTTGTGTGAAAATAACTAAGGGACTTCTAACGAAAATGGTCAAAAGGGTATTATCTTGTTAAAAGAACCGTTGTGCTTCGAAAGGTAGTGTTTGCTCTTTATATGGGAAAGAAAAGAAAGGGATTGTGTGAAAGGAGTTGCTGGGCTATGTACATTATTGACCTATTGACTGTATCGCTGTTTTTGGCTTATAGTTTATTATGCTTTGGAGCTACTTATTACTTGTTGGGTAATCTACTAAAATCTAAAGCGAAGCAATACCCTATTTCATTACTTTTTTAGTGGTTGTTAAAAAATAAATCCATTCTGGGGCAATTCAAATTCTTTGGTAAACATAGTGAGTGAATGGAGATTTGTGCCTTCGTACTTAGGACCCTAATAAAATGATTAATTGCATAAAAATTTCTGAACTACTGATGGATGGCAATTAATTAATGCTGGAAGTCCTTCAGTGTTCGTTCTAGGCTTCTAATTATTCACCAAATCAGCTGCCTGCTCTTGGAATAGTGCCTTGAGGGAGGTCAATGATATAAATTTAGTCAGTAGTTGATTGGGTGGTGTGGTCCTATCAATTTTTGAAAAGGTTAAGCCTGAAAGAAGTTGAAATCAGCCTTTAGAACCCAGAAGGAAATATAATTCTGCTAGAAGCTTGAACCTTAGAAAAAAAATTGTTGTGTTGATTAGATTTTTCTGCCCACGGGTAGCATATATAGTCTCATAAAATAAGAGCCAACTTTGTTTTGTAATCTTAATTTATGCTAGCATAATGATATTTGAGTATGATAATGTCAATTTCAAGACTTATCATATTCTTTAACCTTGTTTTAGTTGTTTATCTTTAACATTAGCTTCTGATGTTGTTTACTTCAAATTCAACAATATATTTAAGTTCTTTTTTGGTGAATATCCATATTCAAAAAGCACTAACTATCCACTCGTAAAATTTTCCATCCAGTCATATTGTGCCAAAGTTAATACAAGTCATATAACTTACTGATAAGTACGAAATAAATGGAGTTTGTTACAGATATTGGTTGAGCAACGCAATCAGATTGGCGGTTAACCATAGGACATTGATGGACAGTGGTACAAACTAAACGATCTTTTTTTACATTGCCTCTTGTTGAAGTAAAGTCACCAAGATGTCAAAGTGAAATGAAATTGTAGAAAAATTACATTGCATCCTATTCAAATAAACCTTACCAATAGCAATAGGTGCTTCCAATGAGTTACGAACAATAATCGAAACGTAACATTCCTTCAATCAAATCTATCTCCTTGGCAACTAAAAAAACATTTCTTAAGCCCTTGAGCAGACGGTAGACCTTTCTATCATGTAGTAACACAAGAATGGCCCAATGCTAAAAAATGGAGGCATAAGTTGAAATAATATACCAGTATGCATAGTCAATACTCTTCGGAAAGCTGGACTGAATCGCAGTTTTCAAATCAATTGCTTATTCTTCATACAACCGGTTGCAGGTAAAAGTTGAGTGTAAGGACCGAACTCCATGCACACCCACTGGCTATTTATTAACATGATAAGATGAACAAATCAATCAAAATCATTACAAGAGAATTTTACTTTATTAACAAAAATTCTTTTACAACCCATTCTCTCCTCTGCTCGCAAGAAAGGGAAAATATGGAAACAGTAAATAATTTAGTGACTGCCACATCATGCCAAGATTTTCATTCACAAAAACATGAATTTTAAGGTTGTTCATCTTACTTGATTGATATGGTCTGCCATAAAGAATTAAAGACTGAACAGAAACATGCCGTTTTGCACGGGTAGCAGTAGGTATGTCGGAGGAAATAATTGTATTTGACGACCAGCTATTGCAAATATGATTGTTTGCACTTTTCTTTCCTATGGGACCCAGTCAAACCACGTGTCTGCACTATGCTTGTTTGCACCTCTTTTTTCCAAGATCCATACACTGAGTTTAATCTATATATTATTATTATCTAAATTGTAGGTGCTGTTTTCAGCTGTAAAGTTAAAACACAATTGCTTTATCCATCTTTAATTCTTTATTGGAAAACACAATGGCCCGCAAGATGACGCTCCAACAAACACGAGCAACAGTTACTTCGAATCCTATTGCCCAAAGCATCACTTTACCAAGAGGAATTGGTTTAACAGAAAGGACTAAATTATCTTTCACAACATGATGAATGAAGATTTAAATTTTATTGGAAAAGATGAAGATGTGCTTACATTTAATATTTGACAGAATCTCAAAGAGAATTACCTTTGAAAGAGAAGATCCTCGGGAAACCAAAAAAAACAAAGAAATATGTTTCTTAGCCATTTGACCGACACATTTGTTACTTCAGGGACCAGAACATTCGCCTTAGCCATTTGATTGACACATTTCAAAGGAAGAAAATAAATGCCTTTGTAGATGATAAAAATCTTAAAAAGGGTGAAGAAATATGACCATAACTTGTTGGAACAATTGAAGTATCATCCATTTGGTTGATCATATTCTCAATAGACTATGCTTCTTCGTGTGGCTGTTTAGAAGAACTCAAATTTGTGAAAATAAAACCATTTACCGATCCCAACGTCTCTGTATATATCCCATATAACAATAACAATGAGCTATTCTCACGAAAGACCATCACACAACTCCATCAGATGAGTCTCGTATTTAGTTTATCACCCACAACCACCAAAACCATTATACATATAGAATAAATCGTCACCCATTATTATTTTATTACTTTTATTATTGTTGTTGTTGCTGCTGTCAACAACTACTTAAAAGAATTATAAGAATGAAAGAAAATATAGTTGAAAGAATGAATTAGAATTATAAGTAAAAATGAAAGAAAATATAGTCGAAAGACTTATAAGAATTGTTGAAAGGAAATAAAATTATAAGATAGAGTTGAAAGAATTATATCTTAAATAAATACATGATTAGTTGAAAGAATTGTTGTTGTTGTTTTCAACATGATTTATAAGCTTTTAATTTTCAACTAGCAACTTATAAGTTTTAAGTTAACTTATCGATTAGTTTTGCCAAACATAACCTTAGTGACGAAAAAATGCACCAAATAATTTTTCATTAATACACACATTTTTAAATAAATTGTACATCACTGTCTTTTTTTTTCAATTTTATTAATTTGTCACAATACTTTATCTTCATTTTATCCCAAAAAAAAGATTTTCCATAATTTAAGTTAAATTTTATGCAAAAATAAAGAACTGTTAATTGCATATTTTGTAACATTTTATTAAATAGAAATTTTTATTGAATTACATTGAATTCTTTATATCCTAGTATGACTTTATAGTTTAAGTGCTAGCAACACGCTCTTTAACACACTTTCTCCTATTGATTAAAATTTGTTGAAAATTACAAAACCAAGAGTAGGGTTCATTAAATAATGAGTGAGACTCATACAATTTTGTAATTTCTAACAAATTTCAGTCAATAGTATAAAAATTATGTTAGAAAGTGAGTGTTAGAAAGTGTATTACTAGTATTTTTCTAATTTAAATGCATGACTTTGTAACTTTAACATAATCACTTGTCCTATAAAATTAATTACTATTTTCTCAACCTATCATATATTTGAATATTCTTAATTATTTTAGACACTTATCAAAAAGGAGAAAAATATTGGCAGATGAAATATATATTAAAATAATAAAAAATGAAGAAATTAATTAATAAGACATAAAGAACATATTAGAAAACTTAAAAACAATTTTAATATAAAAACATATTAATTACCTTTGTTAATTTATGTTTTATACGTTAAAAAAAACAATTAAAAACATATGTGCCTTTGTATTTCTTTAGCCACAAAATGGGGCAAAATAAATGAAAATAACATGGTATGTCATGATGTAGTGATGGTTGTGGTTTAAAGTAAGTCTTTTAATCTAGGCCCTCTATGTTAAACCAAGGGTTGAGATTGATCATTCACATTCTCAAGTAAGAAGGTCATTCTCATATAATATGTCCCATAAATATGGACATATATATCAAATGAGAGGAATATTTATGAGATGGTGAGAGCAATAAATCTGGATCATACAACCATATGTAAATGGTTAGAATTAAAAGTTATTTAATGATACATAACCATTAACAAACGTAATATGACTTTGTGATTTAATCTTAACTCTTTATAATTTTATCTATGGCTAAGATTCACTCCTTCCACTCTCTCATAATAACACTTCTCTCACATGAGATACCCCTTGTGTGTGTATTATTTTCTCAATCTTATAGTTTTATTTGTCTGTTCTTAATTACTTTTGCCATTGTCGCAACCAGGAACTGTGATGAGACAGTGAACTGAAAAAAAAATTCGATGAAAAATATGGAGTCACCATACCAAGATTTACTTTAGGAAAACATTAGAAAATTGCTTTAAAAAGAAAATGGTCTTTGTAACTAGATTTTGTTATTGAGAGTCGATTATGTGTAAAGAAGGTTTACATCGTTCGTCCAAAGACAATTACCTCTAATTAAATGTACAAAATTATGACAATTTTAAAAATATTTATTTTACTAATTTGAAATAAAATTAAATTCAAATCAATGAATAGATTATATTAAAATAAAGAAAATTATATATATGAAAAATTATTTTAGGCTCAATAATTTGATTCTCTCTTCGACGTATCCTCCAGTGCAATGAGAAACTTAATATCACGAGGTTCTTTAAAAAAATGCTTGTGTATTTGTTGATTTTAATTAAATTTTTAAGAAAATATGAAGGATTTTTATGACGATACGAAGAACAAGTCATTGATTATTGCTTTTTGAAAAGGTGGGGATTACTAGTCATCATGTATGAAGTGTTCTCCCAAAACAAGGTTCTCGCAACTGCCAAATAAGAAGTAAATCGAAAATATGTATTACTAACAACCCATTTTTATTTATTTATGAAAATATTTTAAGAAATAAATAAATAATCAAGGATTACCAAGTCGTTATGTCTCACATGCTCCCCAAAAATAATGTTCTCGTGATAGTTAAATAGGAAATGGATTTACAATGTTTCACTGGCAACCCATCTTTATTTTTTTATGAAAATATTTTCAGAAATAATAAATAAATAAATAAATGGAGATTACCAAGTCTTTATGTCACATGCGTTGCCCCCAAAACTAATCTCACAATAGCTAAATGGAAAATGGATCCAAAATAGTTAACATAGCAACTCTTTTTTATTTTTTATGAAAATATTTTTAGAAATAAATAAAAATAATAAAATAATAAATAAATAAATAAATAATTGGAGATTACCAAGTCATCATAAAGTCTCATGCATTCCCAAAAAACAAGGTTATCACGATAGCCAAATAAGAATTAGATCCAAAATTATTGTTACTGACTACTTGTTTTTAATTTTAAAAAGATAGGAATTATTAAAATGTTACATGTCAAACGCTCCTCAAAACATAAGACCCTTATGACAACTAAACAAGAAGTACATCTAAAATAACCATTACTAAGCCTTTATTGTTTTGTTTTTAATTTTGGAAATATCTTAATTAAGAATTGCCAAGATGTTATATATTACATGCTCCCTAAAACACACTGCTTTAGTGATAACCAAAGAGAAAATGCATCCAAAATAATTATCACCAAACCTCTAATTTTTTAATATTTAATGAAAATATAATGCATTATTAATTTATTGGTGTTAAGTTTACCAAAAAAATTTATTACTAACAAATATCGAAAAGGGGATAAGAAAGAAGAATCTCAGACTTACATGTCCAGATGGATGAATGGTTCAAGGAAATGAATTTACATGGCACCTTTCATTCATCAATAAGTACGAGTTCATAACTATTTTTAAAACATGTCATTGTTGTCACTAATTGTTGCCCAATGCAGGTCCCATTGGTAGCTTCTGATTGTTTGTCCTTGGAACAACGTTGATGTGTGATTGTGTTCCTTGCCTAAGAAGCCCACAAAAGAGATGTGACAATTAGTACAAACATAATGTAACACATTTTCTTTTTGCTTTGTATTAAAAGACTTAATCTTATAAAATAATTAACATTCATATTTTTTTAATCAGTGTAGTGTGCGCATATCATATTTTGGAGGGTAGGACCACAACAACATCAAATAAGCTTCAACGGATTTTTCCCAAGGTAAGTAGTTTACAATCCTGACATTCAAAAGCAAGTTTTATTAGGTTCTATGTATAACAATTACAAGATATAATTACATTTCATATTGAATTGTAGGGCAATAAACAAAGTGAATTTTATGAGTGTATCTATTACGTGATGCAATGGATGTCCACCACAGTCCTAGCAAATATTGTGGATTCTTAGAATCAGGTAATATAATTTTTCTTTAACAAGTTACATTAATTATATTTTTTTATTGTTTATGATTTAATGTTAGGCTATTATATGTTACAGTTATTCGCTGACTCGAATCCATTGGGTGAGGAGGCAATTATTGACATTCGACAAACTTGGGCAAAGTTCTTGGTAGAAATTAGTAACAATTGATTTTTATGTTTTGCTTAGAATGTATTTAGCTAGTTTAGAATTGTTTTAAGCGTGTTTAGGAGGTAGTTTACATTTAGTTGTAGTTAGGTAGTTTAGAATTATTTGAAACGTGATTATGATGTATTTTAGCATATAATTATATATGCTTCCAATGTGTATAATAATATTTATTGATAATATTTCCTATTTAGTATATTTAAATATGATTCAATTGTGTGCTGGGTCTTTTTTTATATTATAGGTTGGGAAATTTAAAAAAATAGACAAAATATTATAAAACAAAACTGACTTTTGACATTGGTTAATGCTTTAATCAATGTCAAAAGTCACTTTCTACATTGGTTAATGTATGAACCGATGTAGAAAGGTGTTAATTTCTACATATAGAAACTGATTTTCTACATTGGCTGTAGCATGACCCAATGAAGAAAGTGACACCTTTCTACATTGGTTAATAAGTGAAGCGATGTAGAAAGTGACTTTCTACATCGGTTCTTTGTCCGATGTAAAAATGTCCATCTTTCTACTTCTTTTGTATCTACATCAATTCAAGAAGCGATGTAGAAGCCCCAAAACATCCAATGTTGAAAGCCTCTTTTATAGTAGCGCTACTAGTTGACGGTCATTGGAACTTAGAATAGCTTCTATCATATTCAATTCTAGTATATTCAAAAAAATTTTGGGCAGAAGTTATAAATTCAACCTGCTACATACTAAATGGAGTTACTATCAGAAGAATTTGAACAACACTCTATATGAATTATAAAAAGGAAGGAAACTAAAGATATCCTATTTTCATGTCTTTGGATGTAAATGCTATATTCTCAATAACAAGGATAATATTATCAAATTTGATGAAAAATCTAAAAAAAGGGATCTTCTTAGGATACTTTACAACATCTAAGGCATATAAAGTGTATAACTTGAGAATACTTGCTGTAGAAGATATCATGCATGTTATTTTTGATGAAACTAATACTACACTTGAGAAGGGACAGATTGCAAATTTAGAAGATGACCTTAAAAGGCTCAAACTAATTCAAAAAGATCAAAATAATACTAAGAAAGATGTAGACAAGAACATAAAAGAAAGGGAAGAAGTAGGAACAATAGAAGAAAATTCAAGGGAGTAGATTTAAGAAAGAAAAGACTTTGAAGAGAACAAAATTCCAAAGTGTTGGAGATACAATCCATCACAACCTTTTGATCTACTCATTGGAGAAGCCTTTTTAGGAGTAAGGACAAGAGCAGAGCTCAATAAAGAAAGAGGAATCATGGCCCTGATTTCTCAAATAGAGCCAAAAATTTTGAAGAAGACCTTTTTGAGGACTCATAAGAAGAATTGAATCAGTTCACAAAGAACAAAGTTTGGAATCTTGTTCCTCCACCAAATGATCAATAAATAATTGGAACATGATGGGTATTCAAAAACAAGCTTGATGAGAAAGGCCAAGTCATCAAAAACAAGGCAAGATTGGTGGCCCAAGGATACAACCAACAAGAAGGAATAGACTATGAAGAAACCTTTGTACTTGTTGCAAGGCTAGAAGTTATTAGAATACTGTTGGCTTATGTAGTCCATAAAAACATCACCCTATATCAAATGGATGTGAAACGTGCCTTCTTAAATTGGTACATAACTGAAGAGGTCTAGGTGAAATAGCAACTTGGATTTGAAGATGAAAAGAAGCCTCAATATGTTTATAAACTTATTAAAGCTCTATATGGTTTAAAGCAAGCTCTAACAACATGGTATGAAAGACTCGGCTCATTCCTGATTTAAAATGAATTTATTAGAGGGCAAGTTGACACAACATTGTTCAGAAAGGTTTAGAAAGGGCATCTATTGATTGTCCAGATCTATGTAGATGACATCATCTTTGGAGCCACCTCTAAAAAAATGTGTCAAGACTTCTCAAAATTAATAACAGGAGAATTTGAAATGAGCCTAATAAGAGAACTCAAATTCTTCCTAGGACTCCAAATTGTTTAAAAAGATGAAGGAATCTTCATTCATCAAGAAAAATACACCACAGAGCTGCTTAGAAGGTTCAAAATAGAAGATGCAAAATCTATGTCCTACACCTATGAATCCATTAACTGTTTTGGACAAGGATGAAAAAGGAAAAGATGTTCCTAAAAAGGAATACAAAGGCATGATAGGATCTCTTTTCTCTTACAGCCAACAAACCTAACATATTATTCTCGGTTGGACTCTGTACTAGATTTCAATCAAATCCCAAATAGTCATATGCTACTGCAATCAAAAGGATTTAGAGATATCTAATGGGAACTGTAAACCATGGTTTCTAGTACCAAAAAGGTACCATGTTTAATCTCGCTGGTTTTGGTGATGTAGATTATGCAGGTGATAAAGTAGAAAGAAAGAGCACTAGTGGTGCTTGCAAATTTCTTGGGAATTCATTAATTTCTTGGTCCTCAAGGAAGTAAAATACAATTGCATTATCAACAGCAAAAGCTGAATATGTGTTAGCTACTGCATGTTGTTCACAAATGATTTGGATAAAGCATCAAATGTTGTATTACTCATTAAATTTTGAAAGGATTCCAATATTATGTGATAATACAAGTGCAATTAACTTGTCCAAGAATCTTATCCAACATTCCAAATCCAAGCACATTGACATTAAGCATTATTTTCTACAAGATCATGTTTAGAAAGGTAACACTGAACTTATCTTTATTAATACTAGCAATCAATTAATTGATATTCTGACCAAACCTTTGAGTGTTGATAAATTTAATTTTATTAAATCATGCCTATATATTTGTGAATTGCCAAAATAAATAATATTGAGCTAAAATTATATTCATGTTTGCTTTGTTTGTTTTAGGCCAAATTAATCCGAGGCCCAAGTCGTTGTCGCTCTTCCTTGGGGTAATGAATAGTAATATCAACCCATTATGTTTTTACGATTGCCAACAATCAAATTTTAAAAAATATAGATGTTAGCAACTAGTTTCGAGGGGCAGTAAATGATCCTTCTCGTAGTTTGTGGAAAGATGGTTATGAGGTAACATCTTTAAGTAAGAACATTTTACCTTACCATAACTTCTCCTTAACTACACTCTCAATCTTTTCTCTCCCTCCAAAAAACCTCTTTTTCAAAATTCTTCAATGGCACAAACCAAGACTGTTGGAAGAAAAGCCTCTTCTCTTAGTTGAGAAAGAGTCTAGTTACTCTTCCTCGAGTTCTGAAGAAAGCTCCACTACTTCATCTCCATCTTCTATAAGAAAACTCATGCCAAACCCTTACAGATACCTACAAGGAAGTCTTCTGGCTCAAAAGGATTAATCAAGAAGAAGGAAGATAGAGGGAAATAGCAAGTTGTGGATATTGAGTCATCCTCTGACTTAGAAAGGACCTTTTTGAATACTCCTCCTAGAGCAAAAAGGGTAGTAATTGGTTCAACTAAGAAGGATGGACACAAGTCTGTCAAGAAAGCTAAAAAGGAGATTCCTCTATTCAAAGATAAGGAGACTAGGAAAAAGTTTAAGAAGGGCTAGGATCAGTAAAGAGTAGTGGCTGGACGTGTATTCAAGTTAAAGGAAATTAAAAAACTTGGATGGAATGTTCTACGCTTTGTCAAGAAGTTGAAATGGGAAAACTTCTTTAAGGTCCAAGAACAGGTCTATCCAAGATTGGTTAGAGCTTTCTATGCTGCTGTAGAAGTAAATTATGAAGAGATGACTATCAGCTTTTGTATCAAAGGAACTAAGATTTTGATCTCAAAAAGTATCCTGGCCACCATTCTGAAGGTGCCCTCTCATAAGAACAAGATGTTTGATAGCACTTGGTTAGACAGTGCTGGGGTAGAAAGAAAAGGGGTCATAAGGGATTTCTCAAAGATGCAAAACATTAAAGTGAAGTCAAATAATTTGAATTCCTTTGGAAGACTGGTGCATTGCATATGTGTGCATAGTATCCTCCCTAGAAGTGACCTTTGAGAAGGTTACTAATCAAGACTTACTGGTCTTGTTTCATTTATGGTGCATGCAACCCCTAAGCCTGCCCTATCTAAACATTCAATCATATGATAGTAGCAACCAAGCCAATCTAAGCCACATTTTGTGTTCTTTATAGAATGCTTCTGACCAGAGTTTTTAAGTTCTACGATGTCCCTTTAATAGATGAATTATATGAAGATGATTGTGTGTTTTGGGGAGAAAAGAACATGAATCAACTAAAGTTGGAGCCACAACCCTTTATGAAGTAGGCTTGTAAGAGTTCAGACGAGGAGAAAGGCAAAAAGAAGAAAGAAGAGAAAAAGAAAAAGAAGAAAGAGGAGAAAAGGAAAAGGAAGAAAAAGGCTAAGTTCTTTTCTGAAGAGCAAAAAGGTATTTCTATACCAAGAAGGTCTTCCCAAAAGAAAAGAATTAAGATGAGGGCAAGATCAAAGGAGCATGAATTACCTTTGAGAGAATCTGAGAAGGAGGAAGAAGAGGTTTCTGAAGAAGAAAAAGTTTAGAAAGGTAAAGGGTCACCTTCTAAAGAGAATGCTGCCACTCAAAGGGAGCATACTACAGAAGTTATAATAGAAAGGCCCTTGAGTGATCTATAAGATGAGCAATTTCGATATGTTTTTGTAGAAATTCCTATAGAATGTCCAAAAATGGAGCCTCCAGGCAAGTCCAGTAGAAGAAGCAAAAGAAGGAAGTTCTAAAGATGACCCTTCTGAGCACATTCTTGTAGAAGAGAAGGAGGAACTTGTACAAGGTTTGACAAAAGATGTGGTTGATCAAACTATTGCAGAGGACCTTGCTCAGTTGAAGTCTGGAGAATCTAGTAAGGTAAATCTTGAAATTGTAACACCCAAAGTTACATTAACGATTCTTGACATTTATTAAATTTACCTTCATTGTTTAATTTTATTTAGAAAATATATTTATTTTTTAAAAACGAAGGGATTTTTTTGCTTTATTAAACTTTATTGCGATAACAAATAAAGCTAATTAAATTATCTCATTATATTAATAATGGGATAAAGTAACATACATCATATTTCCATTCATATACTTAGTAATAATAGAAAACATACATCGTTGTTATCAATATGATAATAAACATTTGTGATATACAAATTCTATTTATAATTACATTGTGAATATAATAAGACCTTTCCTAAACCAAAGCATGACATTACCAATTACTATACATTTTTCTCACCTATTGTAAACTATAAATATGTCTATACTAAGCAGCCATAAACGTCTTTGAATTGTCTTCTTCTGTGCCACTTCATCCTCAGTATTAACATCCTCTCCCTCTATCTACTACTAGATACGACGTCGTGCCATACATATTTATACATACAAAAGAAAAAAAGCAAGGAGTAAGATTTTGCAAAGCCTCATCATTTTCTTAATAGGTTTAAACATATAATTATCAAACAATCAGACATAGGGAAACCTAGGGTCTCACCTACGTCATCAAGGCTCAATCACAAACCTTACCAAATGTACAGATCCATACCTATCTCTAATGATTCACCTTAATCGTAAAGGATCACTAGAAAATGATTGGGAGTTCATATAATCCTTCACAAGATACAAACATTCATGTCATAATCATCATCCTCGAGGAAAAGGCCTCATGCCCATCAGGGATATACACTCCACTAATCCTGGTGATGTTGAGTAGGCTTTAGGGTTACCAAGTCGATTTATGTGATTTATTCTGACTTAGGGCGCTAACTTGTCACTTGGGACATTTACAACTCAGTACCTTTACCCTCAAGACCTAAACAATGGTCCTTGTCTTTCATCCTGCAGTGTATGATAAGTTCAATCATGTATCTATTTTTAGCATTTATTTGTGTATTCACTGCTCTCTTTCCTGAACCAAAGGCTTTCTCTAAACCTGATTTTAGTTAATTTTTAAGTAAGTAGTAGTTATAAATTGAATTATACATTTTGGCATTTTAATTGTCAGGTGATGATTTTTTTGTAGGAAATGAAGATAGAAGACTGAAGCAAGATGGGAGGATTGTAGTTGCCCAGAGTCGCTGAGCAAGCAGTTCATTCGCTCAATGAAACCTAATACAGAGAGCAATCAAGTATCTCGCTCAGCGATACACATATTTGCTAAGCGAGACTTGATCTAGGGACCACGAAGTCAAGTCTCTCACTCAGTGAGCCCTGTGTTTGCTAAGCGAGACTAGTGTCACCTCACTTAATGAATACACGACAAAAAAGTAAAGGAGGCAGGCTTTTGGGAACACTTCATCATTCTAGTGTGGGAACACCTCCTTGAAGCTTCACTCCAAGATTTTCATTCTTCATCTTTTTGTTTTGGTCCACTCACTCATGAGTGGCTAATCTTCTCCCATTGGAGTTTGATGTAACTAATCTACTCTCATGTATACATTTTGAGTTATTTATTGAAGTTTATATTATATTCATTAGTGTCTCTACTTCCATGCTTAATGCTTGTTGTGGCTTGATCTCCCATAACTTATTCCTTTTGTTTTGATTGATGTTGGAAAACTTTTTCTTTACTTAGAACTGAATAGAGCACTTAATAGATCTTGTAGCTAAGAATAGAACATGATTTATTAATTATCTCTAAACCTCTTTTCGTAAAGCAAGTTGTTTGGGTGAACTCATTAAGGGATTGATGTTTTATTCAGATAACTTAGGTCCATTCAACTAATGGATTAGGGTTTGGATATAATTGTGGGTCAATGGTAATGAATAGGATATAAACTCAATAAGTGACCTTTATGTTTCATGAGAGGATGATTAGTGTAATCAAACTATAATGCTTTTGCTTATTGTCTTGTTTCTTGAAAACTGCACCTTACATGCTCGTATAAATTCCCCCTTAAACGATTAATTTATATGAGTGAAAAACCTAGTATTACGCAAGTCCTTTGGGATACAATACTCTACCCATTACTGTCTACTAGTGCAAATTGGTACACTTTCCAATGGGTTAACAAGTTTTATGGCGCCGTTGTCGGGGACTTACGTCTCAATACTAGGTATTTTCACCTTTGTTCTTATTTTGATCTTTAATTCTTTAATTCTTTCATTTATTGATCATATCTTATTCTTTTACCTTTGTTTTGTGCAATTCTTATTGTTCTAGTCTTGTTGTTCTCTATGTATGCGAGGTAAAAAACCTAACGGATTAGCTACTCTTTGACCCGAAAATAGAGAGAACTACCTGAAGAGCAAATAACAAGACAGGAAGCAAAAGGAATTAGCCAAGCAAAGGGATCATCAAGAAGTATCTCATTCAACCTCAATCCCTCTTTCTAACTAACCTTTCTCAAATAAAGAAGTCATGGCCGAAGAAGAAGAACAACCTCCGAGACAAACACTTGGAGATTATGAATATACCCAAGGGCCAAGTCATTATTCAAGCATAGTGCAGCCTCGCATCACTGCCCTCAATTTTGAGTTAAAACCGACACTTCTTCATTTGATGTAGCAAAACCAAATTGCCAAATTAGATCACGAAGACCCTATCGCACACCTCTCAACTTTTTATGAGTTGTGTGATACGGTGATTGTAAATGGAGTCTCAGATGAAGTTATCCTGCCTACGTGCATTCCCTTTCTCAATAACTGGCAAAGCTAAGGCTTGGATCCAATCCTTCTACCCTAACCAAAGCTTGACTAAATGGGAAGATGTGGAAAGGAAGTTCTTGCAGAGATTTTTTCCCCATTCTCGTTATTAGCTAGCAAGGGGTAACATCACCACAGTTTGCCCAAAAGGAAGGAGAACCACTTAGCGATGCACGGGAGAGATTCAAGCATTTGTTGAGAAGTTGCCCGAACTATGGATTCGACGATCTCACCCAAATAAGAACCTTTTACAATTGGCTGAGATTACATGACAAGCTTATGCTTGATGCTTCAACAGGTGGAACTATGAATACCAAGACGGCGGATAAAGTAAGGGCGCTTATAGAAGCCACGACCTCAAATGACTACCTAATCCAACATGACAAAGAAGCGTCTCTTTTAAGAGAGAAAAGGGAATCTTGGAGTTGGATTCTCAAATTGCTATTCTTGCCCAAAACAAAATCTTGACCCAACAAATAGAAGCCATCACCAAGTAACTAGCCCAACTTCTCAATAACTTAAGGCAATGCAATGCACTCTAAGTACACCTCATCAAGTGTTAAGGTGTGATTTTTGTGGAGGGTACCACTTAATGGCCATTGTGAGCCTACCCCACATTCTCAAGAAGAAGTTCAATATGCAAGAAATTTTGGGAGACAAGGGAAATCAAGGCAATAATCCTTATTCCTAATCTTATAATCCAAGATGGAGGAATTATCCCAACTTCAGTTGGAGGCAAGATGTTGGTTCTTCAAATAGGCCACAACCACTACATCAATCCCACCAACCACCACCCCAACAAGCACCTCAAGACCGCACCTCAAAGTTGGAGGAAACCTTGACACAGTTTATGTAAGCATCTATCTCCAACCAAAAGAACACAAAAGATTCAATCAAGAATCTTGAGATGTAGGTTAGGCAGCTAGCCAAGCAACTGGCTGAACAATCAAGTAGGACCTTTTTGGCCAACACTCATCCAAACCCAAAGGAGCATTACAAGCAGTCATTACTAGAAGTGGGAAGAAAGTTGGTGGAGTTGGTGACAAGAAGGGTAAAGGGCAAGAAAATGAGGAAGAAGTAGTTGAAAAGAACGAGGGAGAGGGAGAAAAAGATGAAGAAAGTAAAGAAGAGAAAGAGTTCGAAAAAGAAAAAGTAAAAAAAAAAAGTTAAAAGAATAAGAGAGAGAAGTTGGTGGAGGTAGATTCCCCTCTGAGAAAGTCAAAGGCTCAAATTTTGAAGGAGTGGAATAGAGCTCAAGACATTCCCACCTATGCATCATTACCATATCCCCCCACTAGCTCCAAGAAAGATAAAGAAAATAGTTTGCCAGGTTTTTGGATAGCTTCAAGCGACTACAAATCAATATTCCTTTCTCTAAAGCACCAGAACAAATGCCAACGTATACTAAGTTTGTGAAGGAGTTGCTCACCAAGAAGAAGAGATACATAGAGCAAGAAGCCATTGAGCTAGCGACCGGTTGTACTGTTAGTCCATGATCCAAACAAAGTTGCCGCCAAAGCTAAAGGATCAAGGAAGCTTGACCATCCCGTGTACCATTGGGAACCTCTTAATGGGGAAGGCCTTACTTGATTTAGGGGCAAGTATAAATTTGATGCCTTTGTCCATGTTGTAGAAGATTGGAGATGTTGAGCTAGTCCACAAGGATGACACTGCAACTTGTTGACCATTCCACCAAGCATCCACATGGTGTGGTGGAGAAGATGTGTTGGTGAAGGTGGACAGGTTTATTTTCCCAACTAACTTGGTCATCATAGATATGGAGGAAGATGCGGAAGTCCCCCTCATTTTGGGGAGACCATTCATGAAAACCGCTCGTGTACTCATTGATGTGGATGATGAACAACTCAAAGCGAAAGTACAAGATGAAGCCATCACCTTTAATGTCTTTGAAGCAATGTCCCATCCCGACGATAAGGGTATTTGCTTTCAGATGGACAAAATTGATGAAGTGGTGGGAAGCAAGATGAAATAACTGCATACTACCTCTCCTCTTGAAAAAGCCTTGATGCAATTCTTTGAGGGCATTAGTGAAGAGGAGGAGAAAGAAATAGAAGAATCCTTATGTAGTTTGGAGGTTTTAAAGAGTATAAACTCACTTGACGTGTAGATGGAGGAACCAAAGAGGGATGAAGAGGACGTGAAGACTAAGATTGAATTGAAGATATTACCCTCTCGTCTCAAGTATGTTTTTCTGGAGGGAGAAGGTGAGAAGCCGGTCATTATTAGCAATTCACTATCTCTGGGGGAGGAAGAAAAATTGGTGTAAGTCTTGAAAGATAACAAAGAGGCTATAAGGTGATATATTTCTGACCCCAAGGGTATTGGCCCTTCCTATTGTATGCACAAGATCATGATGGAAAAGGAGTTCAAGCTAATAGCTCAACCATAAAGGCAGCTCAACCCGACAATGAAGAGGTAGTTAGAAAAGAAGTACTGAAGCTTTTGAAGCTAGTATGATTTATCCCACATCAGACAATGATTAGGTGAGCCTATGCAAATGGTTCCGAAAAAAGGTGGCATGAAAGTGGTGAGAAATGAGAAGAATGAGTTGATACCCACTAAAACAGTCATCAGGTGGCAAATATGCATAAACTACCACAAGCTTAACCAAGCCACTAGGAAGGATCACTTTCCTTTCCCGTTCATGGATCAAATATCAGAGAGGTTGGCAAGACAAGCGTATTACTATTTTCTAGATGGCTATTCAGGCTACAATCAAATTTTAGTCAATCTGGTGGACCAGGAAAAGACAGCTTTCGTATGCCCCTTTAGAGTCTTTACCTATAGAAAAATGCCATTCAGATTATGCAATACACCTACCACCATTCAACTATGCATGTTGGCCATTTTCTCTGATCTTCTTGAGAAGTGCATTGAAGTGTTCATGAATGATTTCTCTATTTTCGCCACATCTTATGCCTAACTCACCTTGACCTTGTGTTGAAAAGGTGTGTGGAAACCAATCTGGTGCTAAATTGGGAAAAATGCAATTTCATGGTACAAGAAGGGATAGTACTTGGCCACAAGATTTCAGTAAAAGGGATTAAGGTTGACAAGGCCAAGGTGGAGATCATTAAGAAGCTTGCCCCTACCAACCAACGTGAAAAGAGTGTGAAGCTTCCTTGGACATGCTGATTTCTATAGGAGATTCATCCGTGACTTCTCCAAAATTGCCAAGCCATTGAGCAACGTACTCAATAAGGACACTATTTTGCTTTTGATGAAAATTGTTTAACTACTTTTGACTTGTTAAAGAAATAGTTGGTCTCTGCTCCCATAATCGCTACACCTGATTGGAAAATTGATTTTGAGCTTATGTGTGATGCAAGCAATTATGCTGTGGGAGCAATCTTAGGACAAAGGAAGGAGAAAGTTTTCCATTCTATACACTATGCCAGCAAGGTCTTGAATGAGAACCAAATTAATTATGCAACTACTAAGAAAGAGTTGCTAGCTATAGTGTTTGCTTTGGAAAATTTCGGCCTTATTTAATTGGCTTTAAAGTCACTATGTTTACCAATCATGCTGCCATTAAGTATTTGCTAACTAAGTCAGATTCTAAACCAAGACTCATTAGATGGATTTTATTGTTGCAGGAATTCGACTTAGAAATCAAGGACAATAAGGGCAGTGAGAATCTAGTAGCCGACCATCTCTCTAGGTTGGTGAATGAGGAGGTGACTTCCAAAGAGAACGAAATTCAGGACAAGTTTCCGAAAGAAGCACTACCAATAGTGCAACAAAGGCCATGGTTCGCTGATATAGCTAATTTCAAAGCTGTCAGTGTCATTCCTGAAGATTTTGGCTGGTAGCAGAAAAAGAAGTTTTTCTAGGATACCAACTACTATGTGTGGGATGACCCCTATTTATTCAAAGTTGGCCTGGATAATTTGTTGAAAAGGTGCGTGAGTCAAGAGGAAGCAAAAGCCATTTTGTGGCATTGTCACAATTCTCCATATGGCAGACATTATAATGGAGAAAGGATAGCTGCCAAGGTGCTCTAATCCGAATTCTATTAGCCGACACTCTTTAAAGACGCTCACATCCATGCACAGCGATGTGACAAATGCCAAAGGAACAAGAATATTTCAAGGAGAGATGAAATGCCCCTCCAAAATATGTTTAAAGTCGAAGTTTTTGATTGTTGGGGTATAGATTTTATTGGTCCACTGCCATCATTATATTCCAACCAATACATACTAGTGCCGATGGACTACGTCTCAAAGTGGGTGGAAGCGATTGCAGCACCCAAGAATGATGCCAAAACCGTCATCAAATTTCTGAAGAAGAATATTTTTGCAAGGTTTGGCATCCTTAGGGTGCTAATTAGTGATAGAGGATCCCACTTTTGCAATGCACAACTAAAGAAGGTCTTGGAGCATTATGATGTAAAGCATAAGGTGGCCTCTCCCTATCATCTGCAAACTAATGGCCAAGCAAAGGTGTCCAACCATGAGATCAAGCAGATTCTGGAAAAGACTGTTGCATCTTCACGGAAAGATTGGGCCAAAAAGTTAGATGACACCTTGTGGGCTTACCACACTATAACGACCTAATCGTTGCTACTGAATAACATTACTAAACTCCTTTATAGCCATGCAAGAAAATAAATAAAATAAAAACATGTATATATATGAAATACATGCATCCTGAGAGATCCATCCATCTCTCCTAGAGCCAGCATACCTATTCTTTACAACATATAAAGAACAAAAGAACCAGGGGATAACCAAAGCCAACATAAATGAATATACATCAAAAAGGGAGAGGGATACCAAATGCACTCCCTCAGCTGGTCACACTATACATCTCCATCAAAAGAAATGTAATACAAAACAACACATCCAAAAAGCTCTCTCACAAGTAGCTCCACCAACATCTCTAGGGCAGCCGAATCCATCGAGGGCTCGTTGTCTGCTCCCACGCCATAGGACGTGATCATTACAGTCATACCAACACAACAGTAGCGACAAATACAACCACAATAAAAGCACAAGGCAAGGGTAAGCTTACTAAAACAACAACATAACATGCATAATTAGAGACATCACCCACAATTCCCAACATTCAATCACAAGTATACATCATACCATCATATATCAAGAGTTATCACATCCATGCACATACATATATGACATATATTCATACAGTAAGGAGTTCTCAATTTAGAACCCCATGTTACAATAAATCCACCACATTATGTCAATGCATGATGACACGACTCTTAAAAGATTTACAATAATCTTTGGCGATCAGCCAGGTCTCACCCCCTACCATGGCCTATCCACGCACCATTCAACGATTACCAAACTCTGATCTGCAAACAAGCTTAGTGGTTTGTCGGGATAAGAGTATGTAGGTGGTGGCTTGCTGCGACACAAGGCCTACACCACCTTGGCCTCCTGCAGAATGACCTATCCCTTCATCCCCGAAGGCCCATCGTCAGCTGCCCCACATCTCATCCAGCACTAAGTTGGAGGCTCGTCTAAGCCATAGCATCCAACTTACGCGCCTACCCCGTACCATGGCATGAGGTCCATCATTAACTACCTCAACCGCCAACATGTGCATGAATGCATGTATCACAACACAACAACTTTCATATCATCAGTAACAATTTCATCCAACACACCCAATGAGTTCAATAAAGCATCGCACATAACCACAAGCATACAACAACACCATGTAGGCTCAATTCAACACCTAGCATAGCCATTAGGTAAGGCCCTATCAGAGCAGGCCTATACCTTTATAGAATTTCATCAACAAATCCTCTCAACAAGAAGTGTAGGTCCTATCTAAGCAACTTCCACTTGACAACATATCCAACAATCAACCACACTTTGAAAACTAAGACCTTTTGAAAACCATCTGAAACACCTAACTTATCTTGAATCATACATTTAACATCTTTAAGGACCAAAATTCATATATCTATAACCATTTAGAAGATTGGTAAATCTTGAGATTCACAAAACCCTTTGGAATAATTCAGGTTCTTTAATTTAAAGAAATCATATTTAAATTGGACAACTTTCCATCATTCTCAAATAGGACCTTTGAAAATGTATGATACCCTTTTTATATGTGTATATATATAATAGTTCACATTATGAAGCGAAAACTTTAAAATCTGAAATAACACATTAAGTTCATAAATAACAGATTAAATACTGTACTAACAGATGATCTCCTGTATAACTGATTAAATTAGTTAGGAAAAATGCACCAGAATTAATTTTTTGGCAGAGATAATCAATTATAGATTTCCATAATCGATTATTTCAGAACCAGTGTCAAGAAAAATTTTCCTAAAGCCCAAATAATCAATTATGAGATCCCATAATCGATTATTTCAAAGCCAAAATCACTGAAAATAGCTTTTGGAACTCCAAATAATTGATTATAAGGCTCTCATAATCAATTATCTACAACATAGTTGTGAAAAAATGTGATTTTCTACAAAAAAGCTCAAACTTCTCAACCACATAAACCCATATTTCAACTCATTAAGAGCTTTAACATCATCAATCCACCTCAACCAAGCTTATACACATCAGATTATACAACTAATTCAACATTTGATCACATAATTCATAGATTTCTCATCCAAATCTCAGATTTACCCCAAAACCTATTTTCATCTAAAACCACCAAATATAGCAACATCCACAGAGATTCAACCGGCAAGAAATCAACATACTAGCAATCACTAACACAGAACAACTAATTTGTAAGCTTCCCTTACCTTTTGGAGCTTTCGAATCTGAGCTTGGGGAAGAGAAAACTGTGAGAAAAGCTAACCCTTGAACCAAACTTTGTGAAGGCAAGTCAATGATAGCTCTCCAACACCTAGAAACGGGATTCTTTACTGGATTTGGGTCGCATGCTTCAAGGATTTCAGCAAGGGGGATAGGGAGAAATTGAGAGAATGGGAGATGAGAGAGTGAGAGAGAGATGGGAGAATGAGAGAAAAGGAGGAGAAAAGGATTTTAGTGGTCTTAAACCTTCCTGGGCCTCACAAAGGCTTTAAGCCTACTAAAGCCTATGGTCTGTCTACTCACTCTCCAAAACTCATAACTAGCCACACTCAACTTGTTTTTTCCTTAACAACTCAAACAAACACTAACAACACTCTCAATTTGGTTCAAGCACATTTTCTCAGTTCCCTAAACTCAGGCAAGAATTCCAAGACAACAACATAAAACTAAAACCACACAATAACCATTATTAACAACAATCAACAACAGCTCATTTATTTGTCTTAATCACTAAGATCACACATTAAGAGAAACACAACGTTACAAGCAAGGCATTCAAGACTCCCTTAGGCCTATCACCATTTCAGATGGTTTATGAGAAGGCATACCACTTACCAATAAAGTTGGAACAGCGGGCATATTGGGCTTTAAAGTTTCTGAATTTTGACCCATCCCTTGCTGGTGAAAAGAGAATTCAGTAGTTGCTTGAGTTGGAAGAAATGAGGATGAATGCTTATGAGAATGCAAAACTGTATAAGCAAAAAGTAAAGACATATCATAATAAAAAGCTTCTCAAAAGAGACTTTTGACCAGGGCAATAGGTGCTTTTATTCAATTCCAGGTTGAGGCTATTTCCTGGCAAGCTTAAGTCCAAATGGCTTAGCCCATTCACTATCAAGTAAGTGAAGCAGCATGGAGCCATAGAAGTGGAGGATCCAACATCAAAGAGGAGCTTTGTGGTTAATGGCCAAAGGCTTAAGCCCTATTTGGGGGTAAGGTTGACAGACTCATTGCCTTGGTGCACTTTCAGGATCCTTAAAGATCCCTGATCGTCAAGCTAGTGACGTTAAAGAAGCGCTTACTGGGAGGCAACCCAGCTTTCTGTCCCTTCATTTCTTTATGTTGTTCCAAGTTGTGTATGGTTTATTTTTCGTTTCAAATAAGCCTCATGACTATTGTTTGATTGGTTGGATACAATTGATGAGGGTAAGCCATTCTTGTTTTTGCATTAGAAATTTTTGTACCTTGGTTTTGGGAGTCAATTTGGATTATTCCATTCTCAAGTTTACATATCTCGCTCAGCAAGTGAGCTGCTCGCCTAGTGAGTTTAACATCCTCATTTCCAGGGATTTTCCCACTCAACGAGTATTAACTCACTGAGCGAGACCAAAAGCTATTACTTAGATAAACATTTCTGCATAATCTCGCTGAGCGAGCATTGCATTCACGCAGTGAGATGCCCTCGTATCAATTTTCGTTGCTATCTGGAGCTATGTTCGCTCAACGAGTAATTTATTCGCTGAGTGACATTCAAACCACCTCTCTATTTAATTTTGGCTGTGCGACCACAATATTCGCTCAGTGAGGAAAAATAAATAATAATTCAAATTCAAAATTGTCTAGCTTAACCTTTTGCTCAGCGAGTGATGACACCCGCTCAGCGAACAACTTCGACCTTCTTATGGATCAATTAGGCCCTCAACATTGTTGAGCCTGAGACTCGCTCAGCGAGTCTTTATGTTCGCTGAGCGAGGGGTCGATATCTGAAAGGTCGTGTTCTAGTTGGTAAACCTCACTCCTCTTCATAACTTCTCATAATTCCCTTTCCCATCCCACTCATAGTTTGAACTCTAACCCCTCTCCACACTACTTAAACCATTCACATTCTCCCTTCACTCGCATCATTCATCCTCTCATTCCTCTAGTAAGTTTTCTACTCCTTCTTTACTTGTGATTTTTCTTTGATGCTTGTTATCAGCAGTTGCCACCATGTTATATCTTTGTTTATGTGTGCGATTTGGCTGATTCATTGGGGTTAAGTTTTCTAATGTTCCTTTATTGTTTTAGGAAGAAGGGGTTTTTGGGCACTTTAGTTGTAAAATGCTCTTATTTTTTGATGTCCAATGATGAGCATTCGCTGAGCGAACACCACTTTGCTGAGCGAATACTCATATTTTAAATGCATGCTTTGAACACATGAATAGTTGCTCAGCAACCTAAGGGTTCGTTGAGCGACCATCACTTACCCAGAAACCCCTTCACCCCTTCATTTTTTGGATTCGCTCAGTGATCTCTTCGTTCGCTCAACGAATCAAGCCCCGATCCCATTCTTTTGGCTGCTCGATGAACGACCACTAGTTCGCTCAGCGAAACATGTTATCTGCAACACCTAATTTAATTGTTATTATAATTTGTTTATTAATCATTATTAACATTTTTTGGTCCTTAACTATGTTGTCCTATTAGCTCCTTATTTTCTTACAAATGGCACTACCAAAGCAAGCATCCAAGTAAACTGGTGGCAAAAGAAAAGTTTCTGAAGCTCAAGAAGGCCAATCTCAGCCTCCTCAACCATTCTACAACACTAAATTCCTTTCTCACACCCACCAACAAAGATTCCAAGATTTACAGAGGCGAGGCCTCTTAGCTGAAAGGAAGGTGGACCTGAAGGAAGGGGAGTATAAGGAGTTCACTACTGAGCTAAACAGGAAAAAGTGGGGAGTCCTTGCTGATCTTCCCAACCACATTAATGAAGTAGTGGTGAAGGAGTTTTATGCCAATGCAAAGCCTAGCAAAGTAGGGTTGGCCAACAGAAAGACTTATGTCAGGGAGTCCAACTCAGCTTTGATGCCCAAACTATCAACAGCTTTCTAGGCACGGCATTTCCAAGGGACGGGATACAGGTGAATGTTAGTTCACCATTTGGAGCAATGATGAAGAAGAAATTGATTATGAGGCAATTGATGGCCTCTTGTGCATTCCAAGAGGTGGCTTTAAGACCAACAATGAAGGCAAGCCTCTGAGGATTTTGAGGAAGCACATGCGGTCCATCACCCGTATTTGGGCCACCTTTATCTACTCCAACATCACCCCCAACTCTCATGTTTTTTATCTCCCCACCTGCCAAGCTAAACTAGTGTATGCCATCATGACTAGTATAGATATCAATGTAGGAGCTCTCATCTTCATGGAGATGCAGATGATTGCTAGCTCTATAGGTGCTGCCAAGCTTAGTTTTCCAGCCCTAGTCACTGCCCTTTGTCAAAAAAAGGGTATTAATGTTTCTGAGCCTCCCATCAGTGTCCTCCACCTAGCCATGGACAAGAAATTCATCAAGAAGAACTGCTCCAACCTAGATGAAGAGGTTGTTTCCCCACCTAAGCGTTAGCCTACTTCCCAGTCCCTACAGTAGGAGGTCCGCAAGCTAAGGTGTGACCTGTTTTTGTATCATCAACAAAATGCTGCTTTGCACCGCAACCAGTTAGCTCTCTTTGATGCCTTCAGAGGGTTAGCCATCCATCTTTCCTTTGGCGCACCTAGCACAGTTTCGATACCCACTGCGGAGGAGTTTGCAACATATGTCCAATGCCATCCATGCTTGGGGACTAGCCTGGATTCATGGGGGCAGGGAGCTTCTAAGGGAGCTGATGATGATGATGATGAGGATGAGTGAGCTAATGACGATGATAGTACTAGTGAGGACGAGGCCTTAGGAGAGGGAGATGCTAATATGGAGGATGCTCTTCAGGAGGAGTAATGCCTACCCTGAGTAAACTCTGACGGATGTAGGACTTTATTTATTTTTACTTATACTTAGTAGTATTAGTTTCTCTTTCTTTTGTTTTCTCTCTAATGCATGACAATAGTTTAGGGTAATTACAGTACGTACTTTATGTCACGTTTTGGCTGTTCATAGGTTAAATCGATTGCATGTTTTATCTATCCTTGCATAATCTGTGCATTTTTATGTTTATTGTTTTGAGCTATAAGTCGTGAATGTCGCATATGTGTGGATTGTACACCTAGTTTTTTAATCTTGCTACGTTTCTTGATTAATTGTTGTTAATGATTGTGGCATGATATGTTTATAGCAGTTGGATGCTTAGTCAAAAACTGTATGAGTTTTGAGTCTTATTATCTATTCTTGTGAGAGCCCCCATTTGAAGTTATACAATTGACTTTGCTCAATTCTCATTTATCACTTATTCCATATGCTTGTATGAACATGATCAAGGTACATTTGTGTTTATAAGCCACTTAAGCCAAAAAGGCCAACCAGAAAATTTTCCCCTTTCTTTGATCAACCCCATTGGACTTAAAATCAAAATTCTTCAAAGTATTGACCTAAGCCTAAGTGAAAAACACTCTACCTTCCACATCTTAGGGATAGGAGAGCAAACAATTCATGATGGATTTCATACAAGTTTAGGGGAAGGGGACTATGATACGAAATTGTGAAGTGTGCTTTGAATTATTTTATATTCAAAAAAAATAATTTGAAGTCAATCTAAGTGTACATTTAACGACGAAATTGTAGCTTGTGCATAAAGCTTTGGGAATTGTAAAGGTTTCAAGAATAGGGATGAGTAAGAGAAATAAACAGTGAAAGTTAATTTGATTTAAGATTGCTCTCCTCCATCCCTAAATGATAAATTGAATTACCTGAAAAACCAATGTTTCTTGTAGCCCAATCAAGTTACAACCAGAATAAAATCCTTGTGATTCTTGCATGTATGCAGTTTTCAGAGTACAAATGAGATGAAAAGCAAAGTTGACTTGTATGCTTGAGTGAAACACATATCTTGGGAGGGACTAAGTGTTCTCTATCCATTAAATTGTTGTAGTGCCACTCTCATTAATCTCTTGATAATTCTTGGAATATGCATCATGGTGAGCAACTCTTAGATAGATACCACAATATGTGATTGACATAACTCGCCAGTTTGTAAATATTGCTTTTATTTAGGAGCATGAAAGGATAGGTGTGTTGTGTTGTGATTGAATTCAACCCATGTCAAGTTCATTTTTTTGCAGATACCGTATAGTAGGTATACTTTTGCTTGAGGACAAGCAAAGTTGCAAGTTTAGGGGAGTTGATAAGTGTTAATCATGTATCTATTTTTGGCATTTATTTGTGTATTCACTGCTCTTTTTCCCTAACCAAAGGCTTTCTCTAAACCCAATTTTAGTTGATTTTTAAGTAAGAAGCAATTACAAATAGAATTATATATTTTGGGCATTTTATTTGCCAGCTGATGATTTTTTGCAGAAAATGAAGATAGAAGATTGAAGCAGGATGGGAAGATTGCAACTACCCCAAAGTCGCTAAGCAAGCAGTTCACTCACTCAACGAAACCTAATATAGAGAGTAGTCAAGTCTCTCGCTCAGCGATACACATATTCGTTTAGCGAGACTCATTCCAGAGACCACAAAGCTAAGTCTCTCGCTCAGCGATACACATATTCACTTAGTGAGACTCATTCCAAAGACTACAAAGCCAAGTCTCTCGCTCAGCAAGCCCTATGTTTGCTGAGCGAGACTAGTACCACCTCACTTAATGAATACGCAACAAAAGAGTAAAGGAGGCGGGCTTTTGGGAACACTTCGTCATTCAACATATTTTCATGCTAAGGCTGAAAGGAATTATGTGGGAGCATCTCCTTGAAGCTTCACACCAAGATCTTCATTCTTCATCTTTTTGTTTTGGTCCACTCACTCATGAGTGGCTAATCTTCTCTCATTGGAGTTTGATGTAACTAATCTACTCTCATGTATACATTTTGAGTTATTTATTGAAGTTTATATTATATTCATTAGTGTATCTACTTCCATGCTTAATGCTTGTTGTGGCTTGATCTCCCATAACTTATTCCTTTGTTTTGATTGATGTTGGAAAACTTTTTCTTTACTTAGAACTGAATAGAGCACTTAATAGATCTTGTAGCTAAGAATAGAACATGATTTATTAATTATCTCTAAACCTCTTTTCGTAAAGCAAGTTGTTTGGGTGAACTCATTAAGGGATTGATGTTTTATTCAGATAACTTAGGTCCATTCAACTAATGGATTAAGGTTTGGATATAATTGTGGGTCAATGGTAATGAATAGGATATAAACTCAATAAGTGACCTTTATGTTTCATGAGAGGATGATTAGTGTAATCAAACTATAATGCTTTTGCTTATTGTCTTGTTTCTTGAAAACTGCACCTTACATGCTCATATAAATTCCCCCTTAAACGATTAATTTATATGAGTGAAAAACCTAGTATTACACAAGTCCTTTGGGATACAATACTCTACTCATTACTGTCTACTAGTAATTACCTAATGGGTTAACAGTGTACCAAACTATAACTTTCTGAACACAAACACTC
Organism: Spatholobus suberectus; assembly: GCA_004329165.1. Taxonomy (NCBI): domain Eukaryota; kingdom Viridiplantae; phylum Streptophyta; class Magnoliopsida; order Fabales; family Fabaceae; genus Spatholobus; species Spatholobus suberectus. The sequence goes on along the minus strand of CM014729.1, from coordinate 34,249,880 downwards.
ATGTAACACTTCTATTTCAATTTTTCAACTATTTTTCTAATATTTTATCATTTATTTCTAAAAAATTGAGAAGGAATCTCAAAATTTTGCTCCCTACAGTTGAATTCAGAATGTCGAAAGCTATCTAATTGTAATTTTTAATAATTTTTCCAACCAAAACCTAGAGAAATTAGAAAATAACAATTGTCTTTATTTCTTAACATTCAGGGCTAACATGAGAGAAAGATTCAATTGACATTAAAATATCAATTTAAGCTTGAAATCATGTCATATATATTAAAATATATTTTTGAGAATTTTCTAGAAATCCGGTGCAAAATAATCAAAATACCCCTAGATGTTTGATAAGCCTAGCCATTATTAGTTTGACATCCAAAAAATGGTGAAAATAATAATCTCAGTTTATTTTTAGGTAAAATATTTAATTTTGAAACTTTCATAAAATTTTTGGTATTTATTGAATTAAAATGGATTTAATATGAATTTTTTAGCTCAAAAATATAAAATAAATAAATAAATTTTGAAATAAATTAATAAAAATTAAAATTAATTATTATAAATTTATATTTGATGAAAAATAATGTATATGCCCAGTTTTACATTAAAATATATTATTTTGATATTAAAAACTAAATTATTCAAGTTTAGGTAATTTTATCAGTATCAGTTGATTTAACTGTAGAGAAAATTAACATAGATAGAGTTAGGACAACTCATATGCCACATGTCTAGCCAATGTAGGTGAATCACCTATCCATTTTGTTTTTGTGTCCCTAAATTAATTAAAAAAATAAAATAAAAATAGGATTTATTGCATCATTGCTTATGTCATTACATTGACACCTAAGCCCCCTCCATTCTCTATAAATAGGCCTCCAAAATTTAATATTTCTCACCATCCTCTCCTCCTCTTGGCTGGCCTAAACACATTGGAGAGCTTCTCTCTCTAAATTTTTTTTTCTTACTCTATTATATGCTTAAATTTTACTAGTTTTCATCAACTAGTAAAATTCTCTTCTTAGGAGCTTTGTACCTACATTCATCAACTTTCATCCTCTTCAACAACGACCCTTGAGGTAATGAGGGGAGTGGGGTTGGTTCTAAATTATTTTTGCTTGTTAGTAGGAAAGGTTTATCCCTAAACCTTTCAATGCATAAAGTTTAGTATATTCTACTATATTGTTATAATGTTTGATACTAAACTTTAATTTTTGTTAAGTTGTTACTCTGCTCAAATTTAGAATATTAATTTATAATTGTTAAGTTGTTACTCTACTCAAATTTAGATAATTAAATTATACTTACTAAAATATTATTCTGCTAAAATTTTTGTAACAGAATTATAATTATTAAATTGTTTTTCTACTAAAATTTTAGTAATTAAATTTTGGTAATGAAAATGTGATTTTTGGATTGTCTAAATTATTATTGTGTAATTTCTACAATATAAAAAATGTTGATTATACTAGTGTGCAAATTAAATGAGACCAGGAAAACCTTTGTTTGAAAAGTTAGAAATTGATAAGTTAGTGAGTAATGTAAAGCAAGAGATATGCAGTGGCATGACACCCTACTAGGAAAGTTACAGTTTGGTACACTATGGGATGAAGGCAGGGACCATTGTTAAGGTCTAGAAGGTATGGTATCGAATGGTGAGCTTCCTAACGACTAAGGTAGCACTCTTGAGCCGAGACAATCACTTAACTAACTTGATAACCTTAACACCTCCTCAACATCACCAGGATTAGTGTGAGAGTATACCTATATAAATGGACATCCTGAATTGTTATTTTGTTCCTCATGATGATTAGGACTGTACCATATGATGTTGTTGAGAAAGGTATATGTACTTCCAATCACTTTCTGGATTTGTTGAGAACTATTACTCATAAATGGTAAGTATGGATCCATACCTAGTCAATGGTAGTATAATACAACTTAAAATAAACCCTAGGTTCTCTTTTATTGTCAACTATATTTTATTTGTATTTTATTATAGATTCCCTACCATACATAGGAAAGTGATTTTAAAACAAATCACCTCACTCCATTATTTTTCTTTTATGCATATTTGATCGCGATTAATGAAGATGGCCATGCCAATATTGTTTAACTTATATATAGAGTATCTAGGTGAAGGGACCTAGGGAATACTTCGAAGATATAGATATACTTACTTATCTCGATTTTATATCTATTACCTTCTTATCTCCCATCCTTAGGGTTCCAATGCTACCTATAACCTATTAGATCCCTATTTCCTTGTCGACGACTCTGCCGCCAAACTTTTACTATGCACCTCTTGCTCTGCCACCACCCGAGGATCTATAGGCCTAGTCTAATGGCATACTCTTTTTATATATAGGATAAGGTAGACTAACATTGCTTTGAGTAGGATCTTTTTAATGTATATATTGGGTTTAGGTAGTGTCTATTTTTGGATGTACATTTTGATCTCCCTCTATCCCAGTTGTTTCTTTTTTGTATATTAGAGGACTAATATATAATATGAAATCATGATGTACAATACAACAAAACGTATACATATATATAAATAGACTTTATCTTTTATCTCTTACTACCATTTCTAAATTCTGTTAAATTTAAAATATTTCTATTATTAAAAGTGGAGAAAAATTTTACTCACATTATCATTAATTAAAAATCAACGACTAATTAATTAAATAAATAAGTATGAATTATATACAATATGAACCGGGATCACAACTCATGCTTCTTAGCATGGTCCTAACTCAACTAGAGTTTCCAAAATAATTAAAGTCCATAAAAAATTATTTCATAATTTTTATAATCAGGACCAAAAGCACATTTTTAAGAAAAACAAACAAAAGCTTATTTTCTCAATCTTTGTTTATTTTTACCACTTTAGTCGATTCATAAAAAATCATAAATTAATCAAAAAAAATTCTCCTAAGTTCTTACTAACTCCTAAGGCCGGATTGTCCTTCTACCCTAGGCCTTGTTCTATTGTTTTTATTTTAAGTCAAATTCACCCGCTAATTTGATTGTAGTTGTTTAATAAATTATTAGACATCTTTGGTAAGAAAAAAAATTTCTTTTGGAGTTAAATAAAAGAGGGCAGAGAGCCCTATGCTCAAAAAAAAATTCTTTTGTTCCTTTTAATTTATTTCTTCACTCAGCCATCATTTAGTTAATTAATTTTTTTCATCATTTAAATCAAACTAAAAAAAATTATTTCTTTCCTTTAGGCAATAGTTGGCGGAAGCCCATTACAACCATAAATCATCCACAATTTCATTTTATATCAACCCATTAACCAATTGATTTGTGTTTACCAATTAATTAATAACCATAAAACTAACCATTAAATACATAAACAAATAAATAACAGAATAATTAAAATTCATTAAAATAAATAGACTTTTAATTATCTTAACCATTTGCATTATAATAATTGATCATTCAAAATATTAAAGCATATAATGAAGTATAAGTATATGACAAGAAAATAAATGAATTTGATAACAACAAACTAAAAAAAAAAAAGAATAATAGGTACAGTGAATTAAAATAGAATTTAACTATTTCAACTATTCAAAATAATTAATCACTCATTATATTAAGGCATAAGGAAGTAATTAAATTAATTTAAACATATTTAAAACATCATAATAAAATAAATGACAAGGAACTAAATAAGCAATAAAAGTAAATGACAATTAAATAAAGCAATTAGATAGAGCAATAAAAGTAAATAACAAGTAAATAGAGTAATTAAAAAGAGAAATAAATAAATTCAAACATAAATGACAATAAAGAAATGTAAAATAAGGATTAGCATCAAAATAAAAATTTAAAGCAACATAAATAAATAAATAACAAGTCAATAAAAGAAAATAACAAGGCAATAAAAGTAAATAAATAAAAGATTAACAATAAAATAAACTCAATAATGATAAGGATTAGGGGAAATCCAAAAACAAAAACCCATTAAGAAAATATAAATGAAGTTTAACCCCATCCCTCCTTAACCTTAGGTTGAAGCTTGGAGAGGAGGTTGTGAAGCACTGTGGTACTAATCACTAAAACTTCTAATTTTATTTATTTTTGTCTTAAAAATGCTAACTAATGGTGGTTTTAAGGTGTAAAAAAATTAAGAGAGAGAGATGAAGAAGAGATTCGGCTACAGTAGCTTAGCAAAGGAAGAAATGAGAGTGAATGGTGAATAGGAGAGTGGTTGATAGGGGTACTTATAGGTCAAAAATAGGCAGTTTTAGGATTTAATTTTGTACTAAAATTATTAAAATATCATTTTTAATTGTCGTTTCCCCATTTGCTACCAATTCTAATGTGAATCAAAAGCTAATGGAGCAGAAAAGTCAAAATTTTTATTTTATATAATTATAAGATAATAAAAATAATTAAATATTGATTTATTGTAATAAAATTAGATTGGGTTTTTGGGTTAGTTTTGGCAAATCCAACTATACGACTTCCTCACATATATTTTTGTTAGTCTTACAAAAAAATTCAGAATTTTTCCATTTATATATTATTTATAATAATTATTTTGCTAAAAAGGTCATTTATTAAGCTAATAAATCAAGTTTTTGTTAAATAAATGTGATTTTTGGGTTTTCACTATTTTTCCCCCCAAAATAAAATTTTTATAATTAAAATATACTGAATATATTCTTCAAAATATTTTGTGGTTAAAAAGTTTCTAGTGGCTTCCGTATCAAGTAGGAGTATTTTGGTCATTTCACAAAATCTATCTTAAAAAATTTCTAAAATTATTATTAATTATTCTAAGTATATTGATGACTTAAAAAAAATTAGACACTTTTAACTATTTTTATCTATTTTCTCAAATTTTTTGGCCTTCTAGGGGCAAAATGGTTATTTAATTCTTTTTGGGCTCAGGTCCAAAAAAATTATTAAAAATCTAAACTAACCAGTACTCACTAATGCGAATGTAACTGTTGGGATCAGATTACTGAGATTCCCATCCAGTTCTCCAAAGATAAATATAGAATAATTAGAAAACAATTCAATAAATAAAAGTAAGGGCATTACAAAACTGGTGCTGATAAAGTATTTATGGAGACATTTGATAGAGTCTGTGACGACATGCGATAAAACTGCCACAGATCATCACAAGGGACATGAAACAAACGCTCTAAATCATTTATGTTGATTTTAAATTCAATTAGAAAAACTCTTTATTAATTTGCTTGTGAAAATATGGATAAAAAAATTCTAGGATAGATCGGCTTATCATCAACGCATCGCGAAAAGAAAGACATACATGAAGATAAACACATAATATATTACCATACGATAATAGATAGCATGCCTAATATTCAAAGTATAAAGTACATAACCATAGCGGGGTCCAACATAAAGGTAAATACATCAAATAACATAAAGATAGTGGGAGAGGTGTGTGACAATGAACTCAAAATACAACACAAAAGGGGGAGAGCATACAAAACTCACTCTCTATAACTAACCACCTATACTTAAAAGATAAACATGGACTACATAGTCTCCTAGAGACAATAAGGAGAGGTAGAGGGTGCCTTGTCGTCGTCTCCCACAAAAGAAACATGGCTCGAGCTTCATCCACGTCCATGTCCACAAGAAGCGGGCATACTAAAAGCCTCCGATACTCATGACCTTTGCCCACTCGACGAGAAGTAGGTACATGTGTAGGAATAGCAAGTAAAGGATGTAGAACCTCCCCAGCGAACTCCATAAAATCCACCCGAATTGTGACCAGAATCGTAGAAATTAGGGCATCGCATGGCGTGTAACAGGTGAGAAGCATACCATCAAAACGTGACTGAAAGGCGTCAGCATCTATTGTCCAACCATCTCGCCCATCATGGATGGTCGGTGTCAACTCTACACTGAAAGCATCACTCCGAGAGGGAAACGCCATCTGCTCCCATGATCAAAGGTAATCGCGATCATCACAGTCATACACACAAAGTACACAAGCAAGGATAAGCTATCCAAAAGAACAAACGTACCATTCAAAGCATGTATCATACTAAGCATAAGGTAAAGTATACATTCAATCATAGCACATAAACATACAGAGGGTTTTCATTTCATTATTCTTGATTAAAGTATGACCAAATATGCAAATGCAAACCATGATCCTAGACTCTCCATGAAAATCTAAAACTTGAGTGACCCGCCCGGATTCCTTAATCATGGTATAATCGACACAGATACCCTCATTAGGGTTATCAAAGTGGCACGTGCCAAAACCATTTGGGGAATACCAACTACTGATCATGGGAACTAATGCACTCATTAGGATTTTTCGTATGGGGGAACCGCCAACATGACACAAGGTCGCAAGGTCCCGGTCTCTTGTGGAATCACGCCATTCATAGTCTTCAAGCTTTCACAGCCAGCTTTACACCTGACTATTCCTATGAATACCAACACATTTAGTACCACATGCTCACAACAAAATATGCATGCATGACAATCAACTCATCATGAACAGACATTGATGGCAACATGCATCAACAACCACTTATCATTCACACACGGATAAGTCTTTATCAACAGTTCACAACATATCAACATGTCATCAAGTCACAATTATTCACTAATTCATGCCTTTTACAACTTTCATCATCAAACTCTTTTATTCCAAACTTTTATCAAGTCTTACATAATGTTATAATTTATTTTTAGGTCATTTATGTATTTAGAATAATTTAGAAATTTTTCAAAAATTTATTGAAAAAGTTTTTCTAAAATGACTGATATACCCCTAAGCAATTACTGAGAGCCAACCAGAAACTTTTTGACATCAAAATATTTTGAAAATTTTATATTGAGTATATTTTAATTATAAAAATTTTATTTTAAGGGGAAAATGGTGAAAAAAAGGAAAAATATAATTATTTGATAAAAAGTTGATTTATTAGCTTAATAAATGCCCTTTTTAGTGAAAAATTTATTATAAATAATAAATATAAGAAAAATTAGAAAAAAAAATTTAGACTCACAAAAGTATATGTGAATGGATGGTGTGGTCAGAATTAATTAAAACTGACCCAAAAATTTAATCCAATTATTTACCATAAACTAATTTTTTATTATTATTTTTACCATTACAAATACATGTTAATTAAATAATCAACAATTGCAGCTATTAATTTCTCCTTTTGGCTACATTTTCATGCTAGTTTAGATCTGGTACTTGGGGGATTACATTTTTATTATTTTTTTGGTTTAAGTGAAAGAAAAATTAAATCAAAACTATACTAATTTTCTCTTATAAATACCCCTCCATTTATACTACCATTCTCACCCCTTTTTCTTCAAATTTCAGACCCTTTCTGTGGCTCTCTACTGGACTTCCTCTCCTCTCCCTCTCCAAGCCATAAAAAAAAAATATCCACCTTTAAAGCATTTCCAAACTTAGGTTTAGTTCCTATACTTAAAATACCACCTCTCCTCTTCCATATTTCATCTTCAACAACCACATTTAGAGGTAAAGGGAGAGTGAGGTTTTAGCTTCTAATATGTTTTCTTAATGGGTTTAAGTGTTGGATTTCCTCTTAAATCCATACTATATGTCTACTCTTAATATTATTAATATTATTATATATATATATGTGTGTGTGTGTGTGTGTGTGTGTGTAAAAGCTTTTACTTTCCATTTCATTGCTTTTATGTAGATGATTTGGAGTGAGATGTTCCCCAAAACACTAAGCTTTTGACTTTTTATTTAATTGCTTTTATGTAGATGGTTTTGGAGTGGCTTCTCCCCCCCCCCCCCCCCTTAGCTTTTTAAATTCCTTTGTCGTTTATATTTATGCTATATACCTTATTGTCCATTTTAATTTCTTGTCATTTATATTTTTTTCCATTTTAATTATTGCTATTTACTTTTCGTTCATTTAACTCTTGCTATTTATTTTATTGTCCTATTGTTAGTTATTTTTATGTTGCCTTTATTTTGTTAGCACTTTATTAGAATTTATTATCCTACTATGATAAATTATCATTGAATTTATTTTTATACAAGTTAATTAATTTAAATGAAGTTTATGGTCTTGAATGATTTGAAATAAAAAATTTTAGAACCTATCTCTAATTATGGGCTCTCGATTTTTTTAAATAAATAAATAAAATGAAGTTGAATTTTTTTTTTTTACAACTAAACAACTAGTATAAATAAAGTGGTTAAGAATAAAATAATTTATAAAATCTAGATAACAAAAATAAATGGAGTTGATTAAGAAATAATGGTAAGTTATCAAATAAATTTTTAAGACAACTTAGCAAGTATTTTAAACTCATGTATTCTAAAGAATTTAGAGAGAGGAAACAAACAAAAATTAACTTGAAATGAAAATAGTAGAAGAAGGATTAAATTTCTACAAAAGTTGATTTTTATGAAATGTTCAAAATTTCAAAGTGAGAAAATGAAAAAGGTTTTGGTTGTTTTATATAAAAGGCTCACGGCCCATTTTGAATAGACTAAGGAAAATGAATTCTTTTATTAATTTAAGCATTTTGACAATTACTTAATTTGGTTCAACTTAGTAAAAAATGAATCTTAGAATTAGTAGAAAAATTTAAAGAAAAGTTTTTCCTTTAACTTTTATGAAACTAATTTAGGAAACAAAATTTTGAGGCAATTTAATTAAATGGGATTCTAGCCCAACTAATGAAAGTTTTTAGAAATAAAATTTTTCTTATATAAATTAAATGGTTTTAACATCTAATCTTTTGTTAACTTATGACTAAGAAATAGAAATTTTGTTCAACTAAGCCTTTCTAGTAAATGTTTTTGTCAATAAAATAAAATGCCTACACTTGTCACTAAAACACATACGTTTTAATTAGCAATTCTCTCAAACTTTAATTTTGAAATTTTCTCCATATTTATGAATTAAGAATCTTTCCTTAAAATAGTCTAATTTAAAAAATGAGAAAAGAAGAAGGATAAATCAAAGAAATTAAATTAAAAATTTATTTTTAAAAGTATATATGTGTGAAAATGAATTTTTGTATGCAACTTTAAGTGTTGACATTTTCTTGTTATATTTTGTAGTTGAATTGTTTCTAAGTTATTATAAATGATGGATGAATATCTCTGTGAAGAGTGATTCTGAAACTCTGTTGGATTACCTAGAGAGTATGCCTGGAAACTTGGAAACAAAGTCATAGGAAGCCCCCGATTAAGTTAGGACCATGTTGAGAAGCATGGGTGCTTGTGTCTGGGAAGTGACAGTTTGGTACACTGCGAGATGAAAGGCAGGGATCATTGTTGGGATCTTAAGGGTAAAGGTACCGAGTTGTGAATGTCCCTAATAGTCAGGTTAGCGTATTGAGCCAGGATAAATCACGCAAACCGACTTGGTAACCGTGACGCCTGCTCAGCATCACCATGATTAGTGAAGTGTATATCCTTGATGGGCGTGTGGCCCTTTCCTCAAGGATAATGATTACGACATGGATGTTTGTACCTTGTGAGGGATTATACAAACTCCCAATCGCTTCCCAGTGATACCTGATGGTTAAGGTGAATCATCAAAGATAGGTATGGATCCATACGTCAAGGTCTATAAATGAGTGATAATAACGTAGGTCAGACCTTAGGATTTCTCCAATTGGTTGTTTAATTTATTGTTTGTAGCCTATTAAGAAAACAAATAAGGCTTTTGTAAAAACCTCACTCCTTTCTTTTCTATTTCTTTTCATATATGATCGTGGTACAAGCAGATGGACTCTAAGGACTCGCACTGATGACGACTCTGTGTGTGACTTTTAAAGATTCTATAAGACGGGTTGGCCTAGTATAGACTTATACTGCTCTAACATAGGTCATTTTGTTGTACAACTACGAACAAGTATCTAGGATGTACTTTTATTATATTTGCTTATGTATTCCTTATATAGGTACTCTAATTTTGTATGTAAGACTTGACGTTTATTTCATAATCATGGTTCTTTATATAATGTCTCTTGGGATTACTAAATGTTTACAAAAAATAAGTATGTATAAGTTTTAAATCAAGCTGATGTTTCTAACAAACAGATTAAGAAATAAATTAATAAAATGAACGTATGTCTTATTATAGTGGGTGTTACATTTGGCAAAGATGAAATGTTGAAGACAAATATGAGGAGAATTTTTGGAAAAATTATTATTTACTAATTTTTAAAATTGTGTTTTTAAAAAAAAAAAATAGTGTCGTACCAATTCATTCTTACATATGTAACATAATGTCTTTTTTCATTGCCTTTTTCTTTATGGAGAGTTTTAACATTTTTTACTTTTTATTTATTTTTTGGTTGATTTATTATGCATTTGATTTATATTTAATATGTATTAACATATAAAGACATTTTGATTATTTTGATTTAGTTTATATTTTTTATTCAGTTTTTGAATTATGAATTTAGTTATATAGTAAAAAATATTAATTATCAATTGTTAAACATTTTTTAACATGAATGACTATATTGTGTAGGATAAAGGTGAACCTTCTATTGATATCAGTGATAAGAAAGACAATGAAATAGGTAGTAAGACTAAGCCTTTAAGTAAGAGTACAATGTGAAAAATTAAAAATCGTATTTTTTTATTTGCCAAAAGTATTTCTATTTTTTCACATATTTTATCTTTTGATCTTTTTATTTTATTTTATTTTATTTATTTGTCCTTTTCTTTTTAGGTAAACTTATATTATTATTATTATTATTATATTATATTTATTTTAACATATAACAGAGTTATCATCATATATTACTCGAACATTACTGTCATGTTTAAGTTTTAACATTATATATATATATATAATTGTTATGATAATTTATCACAGTGGCACAGTATGGTGTTACTTTGTGAAGGCTTTTGGGTTTAATTCTCTCTAACTGTAACTTTTGATATTTTCATGATAACATATTAACACTTTTGGCTTGACCGCAGGCTCCTTGTTGCAGAAGTTCGACAATTCATGGTTTGCTCAGACCGAGTTTTACCGGTTAAATCCAATTTAATATCGATTTGATGTCATTACTACTGGTTCATTAGCATATCCGATCGATTATATAAACCAAACACATAATGGATGCGGTTCCTAGTCGAACCAATCTGACCGACCAGTTCGAGTTAGGTTTTAAAACACTGATTTTTACAACATCATTTTTTGTATCTATCTCTCTCCATGGCACATTATTATTACATTTCAAAGTTCTCTCTTTCTCTCTTGTAGTTGTAAAATTTGTTGTATAAATATCATTTCTTTTACAGATATAAGATCTACTATCATTTTGACTGAAATTGTAACATCTCATTTTTCCTAATGCATGATTAAGTATTTTAATAACTAAAAAGTGGAAATTTGATATGTAATCTGTGACGACCCTCTGTTGCTACAATATTCCATACAAGCTCTTACTTTACTAAGATATTCAAACATGAACATTAAGTATCATTATGACATCATACATAATGTGAAATGCACCTACATGATATAAAACAATATAATATACAAGTCGGTATATATACAACCCCAAGGGAGAGATACAAAAACAAAACTCTCTACAGCTAGTCAACTATACAACAAATACAAAAGAAAACATCAAAAAGATCTTCTCTAAAAGATCCACCCCAAAAAGGGCCTTCAAACTCTAACTGGGTCTTCCACCGTCAGCTATAGGAAGTCGGATTTGCTGAAGCCTCTCCCTCTACTTCCCACGTCAAAATGACGTGATCATCACAATCACAGCAACATACAACCACAACAGTAACCACAGCAACCATACCAAACAAAACAACATGGCAAGGGTAAGCTTACTAAATAAAACCAACATATAATAGGCAATCCAAAATAATCAAACCATCAACATACCAATATGGAAATCCAATTTGTCCAAAAAAGAGTTTACATACATTACACACCATGCTTTCAACCCTTCATGTCAATGTATGAATGACACGGCTCTCGAGAGATTTCTACATTCTGAGCGATCAGCTAGGTCTTACCCCTTACCATGGCCTTTTAAGCACCATTCAGGGATTACCAAAACTCTGATCCAGGGATAAGCTTTGTGGTATGTCAGGATAAGTGAATGTAATTGGTGGTATACCGCGACACAAGGCCTGCACTGCCTTAGCCCCCTACAGGATTACCCATCCACTCATCCTTAGGCCCATCTTTCAGACCCCACTTCTTATCCAGGCACTAGGCTGGAGGCCCGTCTAAGCTGAAGCTACGTTCACCCCCAACTTCCATGCCTACCTGCATACAGCATGAGGCCCACACAACCTCTTGCATGGTCAACAGGTAATCCATTCAGGCTGCACATTCCTCATGAAATATCTCACACGTCTTAGGTGAGGTTCTTTCTAAGCAACCAACACCCTCTATAAGATATCTCACCATCACAACATACTACAACTAGTGGAGGCTCCTTCGTAGGCAACCTTCCACCGAACCATTATTTTCTTACCACTTCTCCTACCATACAGCAGTAAAACAAGCTCGCTCAACGACCCATATGCTCGCTCAGCAACCCATATGCTCGTTCAGCGAGTGCCTTTCATACAGAGAGCACACTATCTTTTTAGAAGGTCTTCGCTCAGCGAATATAAGTCTCGCTCAGCGAACCCAACTCCAAAGACAACCCCTTCTCTATAACGAGAGTTCTCGTTCAGCGACAACAGGGGTCGCTTAGTGAATCTAGCTCTCCTTCTCACTCCTCGCTTAGCGAACATGAGTGTCACTTAGCGAATAGCCACTTCAGAGAGTAGCCAAGTCTCTGTCAAAATGCTTGCTCAGCGAACATAAGTGGCGCTCAATGAATAGCCACTCCAGAGAGCAGCTAAGTCTCAGACATAATTCTCGCTCAACGACTATATGTTTTGCTTGAGTGAGACACTTACAAAAGAGAGCCATAAACCTCTAGGGCTCCTATTCGCTCAGCGAAAACAAGTCTCGCTTAGCGAACACTCTGTATACTCATCCCTCGCTCATCGAAGATTCTACTCACTTAGCGAATCATTTTTTGGAAAATTTCTAGAATCCATACAATCACTCGCTTAGCGAAGTGATTTTTGCTCGGCGAATCTCCTCATTTCTTCACTCATTCATCCTATCCAAGAACACTCGCTTAGCAACAATGGTGGTTGCTCTGCAAATCTACAACTCGACAACTATATCCCAGCTTTAGGGCACTCTTGCTTAGCGAGGCCTTAAGTCGCTCAGTGACTTCGTTCGAACAAAACTCCAAAATCTCATCTTTTCTCTCATTCTTACTCTAATCTAGTTCAAACAGAGTTCAACAGGTACACAGCACATCCAGAATCAAAAATTTCATCAGAATTTGACACACAAACCATCATACTTTCACAATGCATCTAAAAACAAGGAAAACCCATTTTCAACATACAATTCCATATAACTTCAATCTAACGGTTTTCAATACAAACCAAGGCAAGAATAACACTCAACAACCATCAACCAATCCAAATACCATTCAAGTAAGCTTCCCTTACCTCTAAAAGTCTCTGAATTTAAATTTAAGTTCTTTGAGAAACTTGTGTCTTAAGCCAAAACCTTCTACAGATTTGTTCCTTCTCTTACCATAAGCTCTAAACTAAGCTTACAACTCTTTTACAACCTCACAAGCTCGATAAATCTTAAAAGAAGATAGAGAAAGAATGAAAAGATGAAAGAGTAGAGGGAGAAAAAGAATGAGAGAATAAAGGAAATCCTTCTCTCCCTTTCCCTTATATACTCCGCCCTCTCAAAGCTCTCACATGGACTTTTGGCTGACTGAGGCCCATAACTCATCAAATCCCTCCCCATATCTCATAATGGGTCTAACTCCACTATTTTTCTCTTAAAAACCAAAATCATACTCACTACACACCCACATTGGCTCATGCACATATCTTAAGTTTCCTAAATTCAAACTAGAAATTCAAACATACAATACACAACTATCACCACATACCACATACCATACATAACAACAATTCATTTATTTCTTTTAATTACCTATACTACATGTCTAAGTTCCACTTTTTAATTATTAAAACACTTAATCATGCATTAGGAAAAACAAGATGTTACATAATCTTGGTGATTAAAAGAAATAAATGAATTTTTGTTATGTATGGTATATGGTATGTGGTGATAGTTGTGTATTGTATGTTTGAAATTCTGGTTTGAATTTAGGAAACTTGAGATATGTGCTTAAGCTAATATGGATGTGTTAAGAGCTTTATTTTGGAGTTTTGAGAAAAAAATAGTTGAATTAAACTAGTTTTGAGATAAGGGGAGTGGTTTGGTGAGATTTGAGCCTCAGTTGGCTAAAAGTCCATGTAAAAGCTTCGAGAGGTCAAGTATATAAAAGGAAGGAGGAGGAACATTTCCTCTCATTTCTCACATCCTCTTTCTTTCTCATCTCTTCATTTTCTCTCTATGTCTCTCTAGAAGTTATCGAGCTTGTCAGGTTGTAAAAGAGTTGTAAGCTTAGTTTAGTGTTTGTTGTGAGAAAAAGAGCAATTCTAAACAGGTCTGGCTTAAGACAAAAAATTCACAAGGAAGCTAAAATCAAATCCAAGAACTTTTAGAGGTAAGGGAAGCTTACTTAAGTTGTAAATTTGTTGGTTGAGTGTTGTTAAGTGTGATAATGGCATTGGTTGTGATTGAAAACTGATTGGATTAGAATTATGTGGAATTTTGTGCTTGAAATGGGTTTTTGCTTGGGTTTGAAGAAATTGTTGGTGTGGAGTGTTTTAATGTCAAAATTTGTATATTGATTTTGGATGTGTTGTGAACCTGTTGGTTAGGGGTTGAGCTAGATTTAAGTAAGGATGAAAGAAAAAATGAGATTTTGGGGTTTTGTTCGAAAGGAGTCACTTGAGCGACTCAGGGCCTCGCTGAGCGAGAGTGCCCTGAAGCTGGGATATAATTATCAGGTTGAAGATCCATTGAGTGACCACCATTGTCGCTAAGTAAGTGTTCTTGCGATGGGATGAATAAGTGAAGAGATGAGGAGATTCGCCAAGCAAAAATCACTTCGCTGAGTGAGTGATCGTATGGATTCTGGAAATTTTCCAAAAAATGATTCGCTAAGTGAGTAGAATCTTCGATGAGCGAGGAATGAGTATACAAAGTGTTCGCTAAGCAAGACCTGTCTTCGCTGAGCGAACAAAAGCCCTAAAGGTTTATGGCTCTCTTTTGTAAATGTCTCACTGAGCGAAACATAAGGTCGTTGAGCGAGAATTATGTCTGAGACTTAGCTACTCTCTGGAGTGGCTATTCGCTGAGCGATACTTATGTT
The DNA here is from genome assembly GCA_004329165.1 of Spatholobus suberectus. Lineage (NCBI taxonomy): Eukaryota > Viridiplantae > Streptophyta > Magnoliopsida > Fabales > Fabaceae > Spatholobus > Spatholobus suberectus. Next base: position 34,234,559 of record CM014729.1, on the reverse strand, counting down.
CGCTGAGCGAGCATTTTAACAGAGACTTAGCTACTCTCTGAAATGGCTATTCGCTAAGTGACACTCATGTTTGCTGAGTGAAGGGTGAGAAGGAGAATTGGATTCGCTGAGCAACCCCTGTTGTCGCTGAGCGAGAACTTGGGTTACAAAGAAGAAGTCACCTTTGGAGTTGGGTTTGTTGAGCAAGACTTATACTCGCTGAGTGAAGTTCTTTTAAAGAGAGTGTGTACTCTCTGTATGAAAGATATTCGTTGAACAAGCATATGAGTCGCTGTGCAAGCATGTGTTCCTGCTGTATTGTGTGAAAACTTGTAAGGAAATAATGGTTGGGTGGAAGGTTGCCTAAGAAGGAACCTCCACTAGTTGTGGTATGTTGTGATGGTGAGATATCTTAGAGAGGGTGTTGGTTGCTTAGAAAGGAACTCACCTAAGACATGTGAGATATTTCATAAGCTATGTACTGCCTAGACAGAGCCTTACCTGTTGACCATGCAAGAGGCTGGATTAGACTTGTGTAACACCCCCACTTTAACTTACTCGTTTGTTTTTCTAATTATTCTATGATTAACTGTGAAAAATCAAATGGGAATCTCAAGGGTATGATTCTCATGGTTAAATTCATATTAGTAAGTTCTATCTAGTTTATATTTTTAATATTTATTTGGGTTAAGGCCCGAAAGCGATAAAATAACCGGTTCGTCCCTAGAAACTTGCTTAATAGGATAAAATAATAAAAATTAGCTAGAGAGGTTTAAAAATTATTTTTAAACCGTATTTATATTCAAAATAATTAATAATAATTTTTAAAAAAATTGAGAATTTTTTGAGACAATTTTTGTGAAATGACCGATATATCCTTAGCCAGCTATAAAAGCCAACAGGAGACTTTTTAACCTCAAAAAAATTATGAAAAAATTATATTGAGTATATTTTAATTGTACCAATATTATTTTAAGGAAAAATAGTGAAAAGTCTGAAAAATATATTTATTTGGCAAAATTGGATTTACTGGCTTAATAACTGCCTTTTTTAGTGAAAAAAAATTATTAAAAATAATATATACTTGAGAAAAATCTGAAAAGATTTTGTAAAGGCTTAACAAAATATACTTAATAACTTGGTGTGGCCAGATTTTCCAAAAACCTATCCAAAATTTCTATCTAATTTTGTTGCATTAAATTAATATTTAATTATTTTTAATATCTAATAATTATATAAAAAAAATTTAAAATTTTTTCAGACCTTTGACTGGTCTGGACGTTTCCCCTCAGCCCACATGTGGAAAGTACAAATAAAAATGATATTATATGATTTTTGAGTCAAAAATTAAATCTAAACTACCTACTTTTTTGTCCTATAAATAAACTTCATCAACCACTACACTATTGCACACTCTCCCTTCAGAAATCAGAGCCCCTCTCTGCCTCCCAGATGCTGGAACTGTGCAGCTCTCTCTTCTCCCTAAGCTCTTGAAATTTTTTTTCTCCATTAGAAGCTTTCCACCAAGTTTTAGGGTCCTAACCTCTAAAGTCACCTCTCCTCTTCAAATCTTCCACCAACAAGCCTTATTTAGAGGTAAGGGGAGTGAGGTATAGCCTCTAAGTTTGTTTCTTAATGGGTGTGTGTGTGTGTGTGGGTTATCCCTTAAACCCAATTAATGTACTAATCCTACTACTACTACTATATAATCATTTATATTTCTTTTTCATTTAAATTCTTGCTTATTTATGTCATTTACTTTAATGTCTATTTACCTTCTTGCCTTGCTATTATTTCCATTATGTTGTCATTTATTTTTATTTTGTGCTTTATTTATATTTTTGCCATTTATATTATGTCATTTACTTTAGTGTTTAATTTTTGCTATTTAAATTCTTGCCCTTTAATTTCTTGCTTTACTTATTGTCATTTAATTTTTGCCCATTTAAATTATTGCCATTTATTTTATTGTTGTCTTAAAATTGTTATTGCTATTCTATTGTTATTTACTTAAGTTTCACTTTATTGTTATCTTGATTATTGTCATTTATTTTTATGTTACTTTCATTCTTGTTTTGGCATTATATTATAACTTAATATCCTATTGTGAATAGCTATTAATGGGCTTATTTTCATGCAAGATAGCTATTTTCTTAAAAACCAATTTAAAGCTTCAAGATCACTTGGAATAACAAAATTTTGGAAACTCATTTTCCCTTAGAGCTCACAGCCACTTCCCAAGGAAAAGAGTAAGAAATTTTTTTTATGCCAAGTAACCTATTAGAATGAGTAAGATGGTTCAGAAAAAAATAATAATAATAACTTATAAAATAAATTTTAGACCACACAGAGAATGAATTCAATTTCTAGAAAAAATAACAAATAATTTGGGATTTTTCAAAAAAGGGCATTCAGCCCATTTAAAAAATGAAGTAAAGAAGAAAATGAATTTCTTTCATTTAAATTAAGCATTTTTGACTATTACTTGAATTGATTCAAATTGGTGAAAATAAATCTTAGGAAAAGTTAAAGAAAAAGGTTTTCTTGAAAAAACAAGTTCTACAAAAAAAATATTTTTGTGGATTAATCTAAGAAATAAAGTTTTGTTAAAATTAACTAAATGGTCTTTAGGCCCAAACTAGGAAAAGTTTTTAGAAATAAAGATCTTATTGGACAAATTTTAAATTGTTACCATTCAACTATTATTTTGAACAAATTATGGCTAGTATGGAAATAAATAATGAAATAGAAAAAGTACACAAGAAGAGGGGGTTGAATTGTGCGTTTAAAACTTTTAAAACAATATAAATAAGTTTGAAAGGGTTTTCAAACTAAGGAATAGAGAGAAAGATAGCACAGAGAATTTTATACTGGTTCACTCAACTTGAGCTATGTCTAGTCCTTTCACCCAGAAGGTGTCCACTAACCAACCTTAGGTTACAAGTATTGTTCGCGGCCTCTTTAGGTTTTACAATGCAATCACCCTAGATTGCTTAACCCAAGTATTCTTTTTCACTAAGCATCTATAGGCTTTCACAACACAAACAAGTGTTTATACAAAGGTATCAACTCACGTAGTGAGGATTTAAAAGATTAAGCTCAAACACTCAGAATATTTTACAAGGCTTTATCACTGTCGTCCAATGGACGCTTCTAGCAAATGTACAGAAGATTTTTTATGTTCGCTAAGATTTCCACAAGTTAGCACGTATCCCAGTTCTTCTTCTTTTTTTTTTCTTCCTTGGTGCATATATATATAGTCTTCAAGAAAAAGATCCGTTGTGAAGACTTGACTTCGTTATGCAAGGAGGGGCGTGCAAACCATGCTTTCAAAAAGATCAGGCGTGGCAGCTTTTAGACTTGCACTAAAACGGAAAGCGCAGGACTGTGCTAGTGGTCTGCTTTTCTGAACATTCTTCATTCGGCATAGCAGCTTGTTAAGTTGACTTGCTTTATCTGTTTTGCTGTGCCTTTGCACTAGAATGAATTTGATTACATTTAACGCTTCAAACAATTTGAACATTAGATCACTAGAAAGGTAATATGTTAGTTTCAAGGAAAACTATCATAAGTAAATTGGACGTTCAAATAAAACTTAGCCGTTTGAATATTTGTCATTGGAAGCTTGCATCTGATCTTTGAACTTGTTCAAAGAGACAAGATTTTTCTTCGGACGGTCATCTTCAGTTTGTTCACTAGACGGTCTTCTTTGGCGAGTCTTTTAAACGATCTTCTTTAGTAAGTCTTCTGGACGGTCTTCTTTAGTGAGTCTTTTGGACGATCCACATAAAAGTAACTTGTTTGCTGTGACAAGGTTAGTTCTTAGGCAGAAACTTGAACATTAATAAGTTTGTTATCTTCAAAACTTTGAGGGTTTAGACGCTTCTACGTCTTTGATTCCAACAAATAAATAATCTTGTCCAAATAAAGATAACAAATGTTTTGAATGCATGCAATTACAAAATTTTCTTCAAGAAATTAGAAGTCTTGGTTTTATGAGATGAACAACCCAAATTTTAGTAAAAGGAAATAACTGGAGAGATGCTCTGTGGTTGCAGCATAGTCTGACCTGCCACATCAGAAAAGAACTTCTCTTTAAATTTTATTACTACGTCCTAGTCATAATTGTAGACAAAAGATTTTTTCCTTTAAAATAGTCTAATTTGAAAAGTTAGAAAAGGATAAGGATAAAACAAAGTAATTAAAATAAGAACTATGATAAATGTATGAATGTATGAGAATGAATATGTATGTAACTTTGATTGTTGATATTTTCCTTCCTATGACATTCGTATCGAATTATTTCTAAGCTTTAAGTAAAAGTGATGGATGAATGGAGTATCTGTGATGAGTAACTCTAGAACTTTGCTGGATTATCCAGAAAGTATGTCTTGAAACTTAGAAAGCAAAATCATAGGAAAACCCTGTTTGAGTTAGGACCATGCTGAGAAGCATGAATGCCGGTGTCTAGGAAGTCACAGTATGGTACATTGTGGGATGAAAGGCAGGGACCATTGGTCGGGTCTTGAGGGTAAAGGTGCTGAGTTATGAACATCCCAATGGCCAGGTTAGCACCCTAAGCTAGGGTAAATCATGTAAACCGACTTAGCAATCCTGACGCCTGCTCAGCATCACCTTGATTGGTGCAGTGTATATCCCTGATGGGCGTGTGGCCCTTTGCTCGAGGACAATGATTACGACATGGATGTCTGTATCTTGTGAAGGATTATACGAATTCCCAATCGCTTCCCAGCGATTCCTGATGGTTAAAGTAAATCATCAGAGATAGGTATGAATCCATATGTCTGGTAAAGGTTGAGATTGAGTCATAATAACGTAGGTTAGACCTTAGGATTTCCCCTGATTGCTTGTTTAATTTGTTGTTTGTAGCCTATTAAGAAATGAATAAGGCTTTTATAAAAACCTCACCCCTTTCTTGTTTGTTTCTTTTCATATATGATCGTGGTACAAGCATATGGACTCTGAGGACTGGCAGTGACGACTACTCTACGTATGACTTTTGTAGATTTTATAGGATGTGCTAGCCTAGTATAGACCTATACTGCTCTGACATAGGTCATTTTGTTGTATAGTTACAGCAGGTTTTTAAGATGTACTTTTGTTGTATTTACTGATGTATTCCTTATATATGTACTCTGATTTTGTACGTAAGACTTGACGTCCATTTCACAATCATGGTTCTTTATATAATGTCTTTTGGAATTACTAAACGTTTGCAAAAAATAAGTACGTATTAGTTTTAAACCAAGCCGACGTTCTAACAAACGTATTAAGAAATAATAAAATAAAATGAATGTATGTCTTATTATAGTGGGTGTTACAACCTGCATGGGTTAGATGGTGACTATTGGATCACAGGTGGTGCTGAGTAGGCCACGTGGTGTAATGATGTGATATATATATATATATATGTATATATATGTATATATATGTATATATATGTATATATATGTATATATGTATATATGTATATATATGTATATATGTATATATGTATATATATGTATATATATATATATATGAATATTGATGAATGATTGTGGTTGAGTTGTCATTGTTGTGGCTCATGCACACATGCATATGTTGTTGGCTGAGGTTGTATAGGCCTCATACCACATGCAAGTAGGCATGGAAGTTGGATGGTGAATAGAGCTACAGCTCAAACGGGCCTCCAACCTAGTAGCTGGATAAGACGTGGGGTCTGAAAGATGGGCCTAAGGGATGAGTGGATGGATAATCCTACAAGGGGCCAAGACAGTGCAGGCCTTGTGTCGCAGTATACCACCACTTACATTCACTTATCCTAACATACCACAAAGCTTATCCCTGGATCAGAGTTTTGGCAATCCCTAAATGGTGCTTAAAAGGCCATGGTAGAGGGTAAGACCTGGCTGATCGCCCGGAATGTAAAAATCTCTTAAGAGTTGTGCATTCATACATTGACATGTAGGGGTTGAAAGCATGGTGTGTTATGTTGTAATGTATGTAATCCATTTCTGGACAAATTGGATTTCCATATTGGTATGTTGATGGTTTAATTATATTGGATTGTATATTATACATTGGTTTTATTTTATAAGCTTACCCTTGCCTTGCTATTTTGTTTTGGTATGATTGTTGTGGTTGCTATTGTTGTTGTGTGTTGCTATGACTATGATGATAACGTCATTTTGACGTGGGAGTAGAGGGAAAGGCTTCAGTAGATTTGGCTTCCCATAGTTGATGGTGGAGGATCCAGTTAGAGGTTGAAGGCACTTCTTGGGTAAAGCTTTTTTGGAAGCTCATTTCTTTTTGCGTTTTGATGTATATGTTGTATAATCGATCAGTTGTAGGGAGTTTTGTTTTTGTCTCCCTCTTGGGTTTTGTATATTCTGGCTTGTATATTTTATTTTTTCAAACTTTGCACATATTTTGTATTATGAAAGACATTGTTCGCTGGTTTTATTATTATTTAATACATGTTGGATGTATGGGGTTGTATAGAGTATTGTAGCGATAGAGGAGCGTTACAGAAATCAAATCGAATTACAATTAAAATAGTATATATCAAAAATATCACAAATAAATCATAAAGAATATACAAAAAATAATAAATTGAAAATAATAGTATATTCGTAACCAAATCATCTAAATTTTTAAATTAACATTTTATCAATTTTAATCTAATTGAAATTTAAATCTAAATCTAAATTATTTTGAATAATACAGAAATTTTAAAATAACACTAATAGCAAATTAAATTATGATTAAATCGTTCAAATGTATTAAATTAAAAAATATAAATATAATAATATTTTGATTAAATAAAATCAAATTTTAATTAAAATAATTTATACATAAAATATCACAATTAAATTATAAAATTATACAAAATAATAATAAATTATTATTAACAAATAATTCATTAGCAAATCATCCAAATTTTTAAATTGAAATTTTATCAATTTTAATCTAATTCAAATTCAAATTTAAATCTAAAGCACCTTCAATTATAAAAAATAATAATAATAACATTAATAGTACAACAAATTATGACTAAATCATTCAAATGTATTAAATAAATAAATTTAAAAATATAAAAATATAAAACTAATAGTATTTGGACTTAAATCAAATCAAAGTCTAATTAAAATAGTTTATACTCAAAATATCACAATTAAATTATAAAAATTATACAAAAAAATAATAAATTAAAAAAATATTAAATAATTCATATGCAAATCATCCAATTTTATTAAATTATCAATTTTAATATAATTCAAATTTAAATTTAAATCTAAATCACCTTCAGTAATACAAAAATTTTAAAATAACATTAATAATAAATTGTTCAAATATTATATACATACATATATATATATATATATATATATATATATATATATATATATATATATGTATGTTGTGTGTGTGTGTGTGTGTGTGTGTGTGTGTGTGTGTTTGTGTTTGTATGTATGTATGTTTGTATGTATGTATGTTACTTTTCTATGTATTAAAAACCGAAATTGAGATATATGATTTTGTCCTTATAAATGTATTTAAATTAATCTTTAAAATTAAATTAATTTTTTTAGAAAATACTCAAAATATAAAACTTATACAAATAAAGTAATAAATTAATAAGCCATAAGTAAACTATATAAATTTTTATAATAAATATTTAGTACTTTCAAACAAATATAAATTTACTATTGTGAATAATGTCACATTCTAACATGAATTTTTAATATGAAATAATTTTATTTATTATTATTTTTCTCAATAATTTAAATTTCAATATTTTATAATTATCCCATCAAATTTTAACCTTTATCAAGTTACATTATGATTGTTAATGCTATAAATCATGTAGTTCGTAATAAATGTTTTACCAACATATTTTGATTTAAATTAACTTGAAAGTCATATTAAAAATATTGTTATACATACATACATACATACATACATACATATATATATATATATATATATATATATATATATATATATATATATATATATATAATTAAAGTAATCAAATTATGCATGTGGATTTGCGAATGACACTAAATCTAAATCTTTACTATGGATTTGTATGTGTGTGTGTGTGGACTTATATATAAGCAGAAATAACTAATTTCACGTTAACTAAAAAAGTTAGTTAAAATCATTTAATTTCATTAATCTCAATTAAAAATGAATTTGCTTATATTTTAGACCATCATATATAAAAAAAAAAATTGCTTATACTTGAGTCTGGAGGGAGTAACTATATCATATTTTGTGACTATTAATTAGTTAAATTTACTGATGCATGTTGATTTCAGAACAACGTAGCTATTTAATATGAAAACCATATGCATGAAATACACAAACCACAAATGTGACTTGACACCTATTTTTAAAATAAATATTAATTTTAAAAAATATCAAAATATATAACATAGATTATAAGAAAAATCACACTTTTTATAAATTTGATGAAAAAGAATTTCATACAAAATAACGTTTTTCATTTGAGAATAACTATGATTCCAATTAGTGATGTTCATAGTTGAAACGTTCAATATTTCTTTTTTTAAAAATAATTATTTTTATTATGAATAATTTATTGATTAAATTTCATGTGCTAAACATGAATGATTTTAAATTTTAACTTTTAATTTATATTTACATTTTTTAACTTCAAATATCATAGCAAGATATTTATTTTTACTAAATATCATAATGACAAGAAAGATGGAGAGATTCTATCAATTTTTTACAACATAATTTTAACATCATTATTTGGGTCTAATTATATGATTTAGACTTATGATTTTAATTTCATGATTTAATATCATGATTTTAATATGTCCAAAATAAACATATCACAATTTTAATATTTATGATTTAATATTACAATTTTAATTTCCTGATATAAATGAATAAATATATTTAAAAAAATAACAAATAAATATTTGAAATATAATATAATCTAACATGCATGATTTCTTTATCAATATTAATTATTTAAAACACTTTGAACATGAGGATAATTTTATCGTTATTGAAATGTACAAAACATAATTAGAAATAAGAATTAAAATATATAAATATGTAGTTTTAAATTTTACCTGAAACAAATGTATTTATTAGAAATAAATAAGAATTTAACATAAATAAATAGAGATTATTTATAAATAGTGATATGCATATTGTCTTATTTTAATTGGGCAATTAAGGTTAGCATTAAATATTTTTTTGGTCCCTATAAATATGTAAATGTTTGCTTTTAGTCTCTCTTTTCAAAATCATCGACTTTTGGTCTTCCATTTTAAAAAATGTCACACTAAATGCAGTTACTAACTCTGTCAATGCAATTAACGATGATGTCATGTCAGCATTGTATATATAGGCATTTTGACTAACGTGACATCTTTGTGACTGCCATATGATTGTCATATGACGTGTGTTTTTTTCATCCTTAGAATTTTTTCAAAATCTAGTTTTAGTCCCTATAAACTTTAAAGTTTGATTTTAGTCCTATAAAATTTAAAGTTTGGTTTTAGTCCCCCTAAAAAATTCATAACTTTGATTTCAGTCCCTATAAAATTCAAAGTTTGATTTTAATATTCATAAAATTCAATGTTTGCTTTTAGTCCTTGATTTATTATCTTATAACTCAAGATGCAAAACTTCTTCAAAAATCAAAAGAATTTAATTACATGTGTAAATAGAAATCAATATTTTATTTAAAATCAAATTTTAAAAAACTTCCTTTCTTGGAATGTAATTAACATCAAAAGTAATATAAATAGCACTTTGTACTTATATTATAAAATAAATACTTGAATGTTTGCTTTAATACACCATGAAATAAGGTCAAGACTATTGTCTATTATATATTTATTCAAAATTAAATATTAATGTCATTTCATGTAATGGAAAGGCTTGATATAGGACCAAAAATCACACAAATGTCAAAGGTCGTAGTAAAATGTTCTACTAATACATTTTTTGCAAATTAAAATGATATAAGACATATGTGAATATACAATTACTTGGACATATATCAGTATTTATTTATATATATATATATATAGTATATTATATATATATCATATCTATATATCTATATACATATTTACTAACATATATTTTTTAAAATTTAAAATATATTAAAAATATAATATATATAAATTTATAAGTTGTAGACTTAACACCCTTACAAGGTACAAGTTATTAAACTAGTATTTTTAAAAGAAGCATCAATAGTTAAAAATAACTCTATATCACAATTTAAATTTTTCATTGTAAATCCAAAATATAGTTATATATTCAAAGATATATTTAGTATGAAATTTTATTACAATATAATTTATATTTAAAAAATATTTATTTATTATAAATTTTAATTATATTAAAATAAACATTTCTCTTATGCAATGTACAAGATAAAATACTAGTAGAAACAAATAAAAACATAAACCAAAAATCATGAAATATTTGTGTGCTAAAAATTGTTGTAATTACTATTTGATCAGGAGTACTTATTTTTTTTTTCTTTGCACTAATTTTAAAAATAAAATTTAATTAAATATTTCTTTAATAATAATAAATTAATCTAATCAAATATTTTCTTAAATAAATTATCTAATTAAAATTAAATATTTATTTAATAACACAAAATAAATCAAAACCAAAATTTCAAAATAAAGAGGATCAATTTTTTAAGACATCAACATCTTACCGATCTTTGTTTTTTAAGACACCCGACGAATGACAACTTAGTAATCTTAGCATTTTATTACATTATACTAATCTTAATGAAAACCATTTTATCTTAAAGAACTAATTATCTGTGACAATATGCCAATTCCACAATTTATTTTAGGACACGAGCAATGAGAAATGACAACTTGGTTATCCCAAAACTTTATATTAAATTATATTAATCTTAAAAGAAAATAAATGTATTTCAAGGAATCAATTTAATTGTACCAATTTGTTAAATCTACACTTTATTTTAGGATATTTGAGTTGTGACAAAATAGTGATGCTTGAATTTTATATCACACTAATCTTAAAATAAAACTGTTATTTTAAGGAGTTAATTTATCAGTGACAGCTTGCTAATTTCACAATTTATTTTAGGACAACTGAAATGATACAAATACTCTACACTTTCATCAAATCAAAATTTTGCCATCAATTTTGTTATTAAAATCAATCAACACACAATCTTTCTATCAAGAATTACGTAGCTTTGAATTTTCCCATTATACCTAGGCATTTTAAACTCATTTGTTCGACAACTAGTATAATAACCTATGCCACGTACGGGTAATAAATTTATAGTTCATAATTTTTTATTAGTATAATTATTTAATATATTTCTTAACTATTATTTAATTTTATGAAAATATTTATTAATAAATATGTATATATATATATATATATATATAATTATGGATATTAATGTAAATTCCAATAATTTTATATTCACATGCATCTCACACCATTTTAATTTATAAAAATGTGTGTTTTAAAAAATATTACCTTGATCAATATATTTTCATTTGTATATAACTTCGATTTATATAGAATTTTAATAACTTCGATTCAATATCAATATATTCTCCTTAATGTTAAAAAAATATTTTAAATTAAATTTTGTAATTAGTAGCTTTTTCTTTAAAAATGAGTTTAATAGGTATTCAATGTCAATGTAAAAGTTTTGCACAGCTAATTATTATATATGTTAATTTCAATCGCCAAATTAGAATATATATTTTTACAATGATGGATATTTGTTTTTTAATTTTTGTCCTACGCCAAAACTATTCCTTTAAATTAAAAGACATTAATACTTAATTTCAAAGAAATATATAATGTGCAATAGTCCTGATATTAATTTTTGAAATATTTCGAAACAATCATTCTTGTCTTTATTACATGATACCAAATATGAGGTACTACTAGTACTGCTTTAGATCTTAATTATATTTTGTCTGACATTTTTCTTATAAATATGTATGAATATAGGGTAGACTCACACACACACACACACACACACACACACACACACACACATATATATATATATATAATCTTAACACTTATACAAATTAAAAATTATATGTAATCATACTTTTGTAATAATTGATTTATCATTTAAATCTCAATTTCTATTGGATAATAAAATAAGAGAGAAAGATAAAGCATCAATCAAATGAAAGACCAATTAAATTTATAAATACTTGAATAAATTATATTGATGTTTAAGTATATGCTTTTTTTTTTTGTTTCATATATACAGTAATTATTTATTATAGATATCATTTTAAAATTTTAAACTAATTAAAATATTTGATTGCATTCTGTAATATCTTGTTCCAAACAAAATATTCATCATATACAAATTATTGTTTTGGTAATGATATATATATATATATATATATATATATAGTATATATATATATATATATATATATCAATATCATCATTATTATATTAGATTATTTTATTTAATTTGATTAAATACACAATTAATTATAATATAATGGATGATTTTTCTGTGATTTATTTGTTTTATTAATATTATAAAACTTACTTTTTTATATAAGCATTATAATTAATTTGATCTTGATATTTTTATATGAAATATATTGATTTTCAACATAAATTTAAATATATTGAGTATAAAATTATAAGAATACATCATCTACAATTTAATGTAATTAATACCATGTAAAAATGTTATTTTTTGATAATATAAATATGTTATTTATATTTTACACTTTGAAGAAAAATGATATATATCACAATACACTATGTAGTTATATGTTGAAATAAATTAGTTTTAATTTGATGTAATTTTTTGTCCTATATAAATTAAAAATAAATTTATATTTGATTTAAATTAATAAAATTAATTAAAAAATATAATTTTTACAACTTCTTTGTTATTTTTGGGTAGAGATCATAAATATCTTTCATTGAGAGAATACTGCTAAAACAAGATAGGATCACTATGCAGGACAATTATTATAAAATAACTTATTTATTATTTTTAATTTATTAATTGATTTTTTTACTTTATTTATATTAGATTTATAATTTGAATGTGATGTTTTGACTATAAATTACTATAATAGAATTTAATTTTACTTAAACCAAAATATTATTTATTACTTAACTATTATTAATTTGTTGTTATGAATTAAAATGATAAAAATAATTAAAAGCAAAATATTTTTGGATGAAAAAGAATTATTGTGATGATAATAATTGACACATAGGATTTAATAAATAGAAAATATCTTTAGATGTTTTCAAATTTTAACAAAAAATTGAAATAATAAAGAAATTATCATATAAAAATTATTAATACCTTTAGCAATATGTATTTCTTTGACATATGATGTGTGAAAAATAGAAATTTTAGTAATGAAATTGATTTGTACAAAATGGTGTATACTTTTGTGTGTGTGTGTGTGTGTGTGTGAAAGAGTAAGGATATGTTTGCTTCACTATAAGATTTTTTTTTTTTAAACTTTATGAAACCTTCTTTTTTAAGTCCTTTAATCCGATCCATCTTAATAATTGTAATTATAAAAACTATAAAATAATGTTAACAACTTAGCATGCAAACTAATTCAAATACTAAATATTATATTTTAAAAAAATATTTAAAGAAAATAAAAAGATAGAAGATTAACTTAATTAAATAAGGAAGAAGAAAAAAGATGAAACTATAAAACAAAAAATAAAACCTACTAAGGTTGGCCTAGTGGTAGGAGTTGGGATAGTATATACAAAGTTTTAAGTTCTAACCTTGTTGTCATCATTATACATCAAAATAAAAAAAAAAATTAATTACATAACAATAAAAGAAATATACAATAAAAAATGAAGCAAAGAAAATTCAAAAAAAAATGAAAGCTCTAAAGTTTGAAGATTATACAAATGAATAATCCTGAACAATAATGTTTATAATGGAGTCATAATTGAAAGACACATTACAATAGAAGGAGTTCTTGCAAGGTTAGATGTTCACTTAATAAATTATTTATAATAATAATTAAATATATCACCTTAAATTTGAATATGTTGTAACTTTGAATCAAAATATATATATTAATGTTATTAACTAATCTGAATCAAAATATATATTAGCTCTAATTACTTTAAATTGAATATTTTAAAAAGGAGTGATTAAGTATTCAAATCATGAATATTGCTAATTACCTTAATTTGAATACGCTATAACTTTAAATCATAATATATATTAATGATGTTCAAGGTTGTTTGCCTTGAACATCATTTAAATCATGGTCATGGATCCTATTAATTTACATTAATATATAATCACAATTTAATATTGAAATAATTTAAATGGATATACAATATTGTGGTCAAAATTAATGGTCAATTATAAATTAATAGTCCATCTTAAATTATTATCACATTAAGAATTTAATGATTATGCATTGTCAATGTAAAAGTTTTACACTGTCAACCAATCAGAAATCATCATTGATATGACTTTTAAATTATTTATTATAAAGTTAACAAACTTACAATAAATGGTTGTTTGTAATTAGATGACAATGTAAAACTACTTTACACTGTCGGTGCATGTCTAATTTTCTCATAATTTATATGGACATTTCTTATCAAACGAAAATTTCATATTTAATTAATTAGCATTTTAAATGACATTTTGATTATTTTAAAAATAAATAAAGAAACATTTCATACCTAATTCCATATTTAATTCCATTATGATAATTTCCCTTTTAAAATGAATTATTTGCAAAGATAAATTCAATATTCAATTACTTTCATAAATAAATGAACATTCATTTTTAATTTAAAATTAATGTCCATTTTAAATTCATCGTCCATTTCAAATTTTGGTTCATCAAAATGCTTTTAATTTATTTCGAATTGCTAACATTTAATAATTAGCATTTCATTTTATTTAGCATTTTCTATTGTATTTTAATAATTTGTATGTTTGCTTTTTATTTAGTATTTCCTTTTATTTCTATTTTGATTTGATTTAATAATTTTTTTCACCTATATGTATATATGTGTGTGTGTGTGTGTGTGTGTGTGTATGTATATATTTTTCGGTATATTGCATTTGATTTAGTGTTTCTTCTTTTTTTTTTATATTGCATTTGATTCAGTGATTCCTAGTTTTTAAGAGGTTAGCGTTTCCTTTTGTTTCTATTACATTTAATAATTTTTAACCTTTGCATTAATTTTGTAATTCAATAATTATTGGGAAAAAACTTGTCGGGATAATTAAATTTTTATTCCTATTTTCAATTTTAAGGGGATAATTCAAATAACGTGTTAAGTTTAATGAGAATAATTATTTAATAATTATTTAAAAATGAGAACTAATTCAAAAATAAAAATTAATCAAAAAATTCAATAGATTTAGTGTTTCTTTTTATTTCTATTTTGATTTGATTTAATAATTTTTAACTTTTATATATATTTTAAGTTAGTCAAATATCAAGTTATTTTGAATTGTTTCCTTAAAAAAATTGATTCATATTTATAGCAATGTTGTGCAGTTACTATTTTTATCATATATACTATTTATTCTGATTCTCTAATATTTCGTGTCTTAATTGTGTATAAATTGTGTCATAATTATCTATAAATTAATTTGTATGCAAATGAACTACTTTGGAGTTGTCAAATGAAATGAGATTCCATTTTGTTATTTTATCCAAATAAAAAGGTGTAACATTTTAATATAAAAATTGAAAAAAAAATTGTCGTGATTTAACCCAAAAAGTCGTAAAATATAAAATATAATTATTGAATGTTAAACAATTAATCCTTACAGGTAAGTTGGGTCAATGGTGCAACTATTCTTGAAAAACCTTCTATGAACCTTCAGTAGTAACTCGCTAGCCCAACAAAACTTCTTTTTTCTGTGACTGTCTTCGGACACTCCCATTGTAGCACGGTCTCCACTTTCTCAGGGTCCATTGCGATCCCACCAGCTAATATCACATGTCCTAAGAACTTTACCTAATCTAGCCAAAACTCACACTTTGACAGTTAGGCATACAGTTGTTTCTCCTTCAAAATCCCCAACACTTGTCCTCAAGTGTTCTTCATGTTATGCATACAAACGGGAATAGACTAGAATGTCGTCGACGAATACAACGACAAACTTGTCCAAGAAAGGATGGAAGATCATGTTCATATAGTCCATGAATATGGAAGGGGCATTGGTCACTCCGAATGGCATCACCACATACTCATAATGCCCATACCAAGTCCAGAAAGCAATCTTCGGTATGTCCTCGTCCTTTACCTGTATCTGATGGTATCCAGACCTTAAGTCTATCTTTGAGAATATTATAGCTATTCTCAACTGATCCATCAAGTCATCAATACTTGGCAATGGATACTTGTTCTTGATGGTGATCTTGTTCAGTTGTTGATAATCCACACACGGCCTCGAACTACCATCATTTTTCTTCACCAACAACACGGGTGCTCTCGAAAGGGAAACACTTAGCTTGATCATCTTCTTCTCTAGCAACTCTTCCACTTGCTTCTTCAACTCAGCCAACTCCACTGGTGCCATCCTGTAAGCAGCCATCGACACTGGTCCCACTCTAGGAACCAAGCCTATAGTAAACTCCACTTCTCACTACGGAGGCACACCAGGCACGTCTATAGGGAAAACTTCAAGAAACTCTCTGACTACTGACACTGAGTTCAAGTTCAAGTCACTCTTGACTTCTAGTAATGACAAGATCATGTACCCCTGAGCTCCTTCTTGCAGAGAAGTTTGAGCTTGATTGGTAGTAACAAATCTAGAATCATCAAAACTAGGGAAAATCAAAGTCTTTCTGGCACAATCAATCAAGATATGGTTGGAAGATAACCAATCCATCCCTAAGATCACATCCAAATCTGACAATGGAAGGCAAATCAAATTGACTTTGTAACTGCACCCACTAACAATAACTGGGCAGTTAGCATAAACAACTAAAGTTGCCACTAGAGTAGCAGGTCGGTGTGGAAGCAAGCAAATCAAAGGGTAAGGAACAAGTAGACAACTTCAACTTTTCCACATACTTAAAGAAAATGAAAGAATGCGTGGCTGCCTAAATCAAACAGTATAGATAAGAGATGACCAGCTATCTCACACTCGCCCTGCATTAGATCATCAGAACGGGAGGCTTCAGCTCCACTTATAGCAAAAACACAACTAGCCGCCATGGGCCTCGTAGCTCTGGTGGCGTTCATGGTAGACTTCACCTTCACCGAGGCTATACAATCTCTAGCCATGTGTCCGAGCTACTGACACTTGAAGCACACACTACTCCTTAAGGAGCACTGACTAGCATAGTGTGGTCCTCCACACCTGAATCATCTAACCTCCAATAATCTAGTCTGAGGCATGACCGATGAACCATTATGGAAACCCAAAACTCCAGACTATTAGGGTCTAAAGGATTGTTGCTTTCACTACGGTCTATTGTAGGTTTCTTCTGTTGTCCTCCTCTCTTGGATCCAGATGATCCACTACTCTGAAGTCCTCACCACTTGGGTGCCAAACTCCAACCGTTCCACCATCTTCGATTTCTCCATAAGCGTGGGGAACTCTCTGATAATCATAGGGACTATCATCCTCTTCAACTTATGTCTCAAGCCCTTTTCAAATTTGTGACACCTCCACTCCTCAATGGTCGGTTGCGAATAAAACCGAGCCAAGTACTTAAACTTGCTCACGTATTCACCCACTGTCATGTTCCCTTGGTATAACCTTAAGAGCTCCATCTCCTTTACATGCCTTGCACTCACTGGAAAGTACTTCTCCAAAAAGCGTTCCCGAAAGCTAACCCAGGTGACAACCTCACCCCAGGCCTCCATCAATTGTTGGGCTCCTTGCCGCCTAGTACTCTGCCTCACCAACCTAGCATGTACATGGTATAGGTGACTTTCCGATCATCTGGACAAGCTAGAGCCCTAAAGATCTTCTCTATTTCCGTATCCATATGTTGGTCGCGTCCGAGTTTGACTCGCCCTTGAACTGGGGAAGGTCACTCTTTCGAAATTCGGCCAACCCTTGGAACTAGGGAGGCACAGCAACACGAGCAACTTCAGCAGCAGCTCAAGACAACTCCAATTAAGCCATAGTAGCCTTGATGCTGCTAGGCCATGGCTGTCTGCTACTGGGCCACATAATTTTGCTGTTGGGCCATAGCAGTAACCATCGCCTCCATAACCCTAGCAATTTGAGAGAAGTCAACTGGAGGTGGTGGTAGGTTGGATCCTCTCATCAAGATCCTACAAAATCAACCACAGGCAAACAACCGCAACTTATAAGCCAACCACGCATAATCACTTCTCTCATGGAAGGATCTATACCGTAGCAACACAACAAAAATAATCAACACATATCATCACATCAGAGACACACAACAAAAGCATACCAAACTTATTCCCCATAGGTTAACCCATAAGACACAACCAAGCTTTGATACCACAAATGTAACGACCCACTGTCGCTACTATACCATCCTACCATACGCTACCAAATGCAGGTAAAGATAATATATAAACATATGTATATAAAACAGCATATACACGTCTCGAGAGATCCATCCATCTCTCCTATAGCCAGCATACATGTATATACAACATATAAAGAACCAAAGAATTAAGGTGGTAATGCCAAAGCCAATATAAATGACATACATCAAAAAGGGAGAAGGATACAAAATGCACTCCATAAGCTGGTCACACTATACATCCCCATCAAAAGAATGAAATAGAAAACAACACACCAAAAAAAGCACTCCTGCTAGCAGCTCCACCTTCAACTCTGAACAACTGGGTCTATCGAAGGCTTGCTGTCTACTCCCATGCCCAACGACATGGTCATCACAGTCACACCAACACAATAGTAACAATAAAACAACCACAACAAAAGCACAAGGCAAGCGTAAGCTTACTAAAACAACGACATAACATATATGTTTAAGAAAATCATTCATAGTTCTTAACATTCAGTCGCAGGTATATAGCATACGATTATATAACAAAGAATTCTCAACTTAGAACCCTAATATACGACAAGGCCACCATAACTACGTCAATGCATGATGACACAACTCTCAAGAAATTCACAACAATTCGAGCAATCAGCCAGGTCTCACCCCCCACCATGAAGATCCAGCACTCATTCAGAGATTGCCAAACTCTGATCTACGGATAGGATTTAATGGTGTGTCAGGATAAGTGTATGTGGGTGGTAGCTCACCACAACTCAAGGTTTGCATTACCTTGGCCCTTTGCGGAATTCCCATTCACTCATCCTCAAAGCCCATCTTTACGACCCCACGTCTTATCTAGGCACTAGGTTGGAGGCCCGTCTGAGTCACAACTCCTGTCAACCAGTCAACTTCCATGCCTACTCACACTACGGCTTAAGGCTTACACAACCTCAACCAACAACATATGCATGAAATGCATGTATCACACCACGACATCACCACAACATGAATAAGTCAATATGCATACATAAGGCAACACACACCATATGGCCAACTCAGCACCACCTATGGTCCAAAAACTACTACCAACCCCATGCAGGCCCAATCTGGCCCCATATATGGTCAACAAGTAAGGCCCATCCAAGTAGTCCACCTCGTGAAAAATCTCACACAACAATTCATTCACAACAAGTGGAGGTCCTATCCAAGCAATCTTCCATTTCTCCTACATTCTCAACAATTCTTACAATAGACTCGCATCAGGAGTTTTTCTCAACTATGTTTGATACAACTCAACTCTCAAATAAAACAACAGTAGACTATCCAATTCGCTCAATAGCCCATATGCTTCCTCAGCAAAAATCTTCCTTATAGAGGGCTTACTCTCCCCCACAAAGATTCTCGCTCAACGACCATAAGTCTCGCTCAGTGAACATCCTATCTCTAGGTCTCTCGCTCAACAACAACCAAGGTCGCTCAACAAATTCGTTCCAGGGACTTTCTCCAATTTCTCTCAACAGTAGTTCACTTAGCAAGTCACCTACTCACTCAGCAACTAACCACTCCAGAAAGCAGGCACAACCTACACACAATACTCATTTAACGAATACGTTGATCGCTTAGCAAAATACTTGCAACAAAAAGCAACAACTCTCCAAGGTCCCAAATCGCTCGGCAAGCCCAGTACTCGCTCAGCTGATCATTCCCAAGCATTCTAGAACGCCCATACTCGCTCAACGAATCTCACACTCGCTCGGCGAACGATCTACTGGAAAATTTCTAGATTTTCATGAACGCTTGCTCAGCGAATTAGTTTTCACTCAATGACACCATGGGTCGCTCAACGAACCACAAACCCAACAACCTCATTTCACCCTTAGGGGCTTTTTCGCTCAGCAAAAGCCCTAATCGCTCAGTGATTATTAGATGACAGAAATAGAAACTTTCTTTGTAAAACCCCAAAATCCAAACTTTTTATTTACTCACATCTTGAATCAAACCCACAAAGGTCGAATACAACCACACAACGGTCCACATCAACATACTCAACAAATATAACAATCCGTACAACATTTCAACATAAATTAACTACGAAATCAAGAAACCCATATTCAACAACATTTCAAAGAAACTCAGCCCAATCATGTATTCTAGCTCAATCCAAAGCAACATACACACATTACCACACTCATACAACAATCATTCAACATATGTAAGCTTCCCTTACCTCTTGGAGCTTCCGAATTCGAATTTGGGGAAGAAGAGAATGTGAGAAAATGAGCTCTAAAGCCAAACCTTCAAGGAATCAACACTTCTCAAGATAAGGAAACGAAATCAAGGCTTGAGATTTTACTACACTTTTGGTGGGTTAGAGAGAGAGATTGAGAGAGTTTAGGGAGAGTGTCTTTGGGAGAGTTTTGCAAATAAGAGGAAAAAGGGGTTTTTAGCATCTTAAAACTTCTTTGGCCCTCATAATAGGCTTTGGGCCCACTAAACCCATGGTCCATCTAATCACCCGCAAGGCTCATAACTAGTTCAACACTGTTGTTCTCTCAATAACTCAGATAAGCACAACTAACACTCTCACTTTGGCTCAAGAACATCTTCCACAAGTTTCCTAAATTCAAACAGAACTCCAAGACAACAACACAACATCACAACCACACAACAACAACTTATCTATTCATCTTAATTGCCAAGATCATATTAATTTTCACTTTTTAGTTATTAAAGTACTAAATCACACATTAAGAAAATACAACATTACAATGTCAATCATGTTGACAGCTTTGACCGCTGATTCTTCACAGGATGGTTAATTAAAAGATGACAATTGAATTTAATGATTGATGTTATAGAGGATTTTTTAACAGTTACTATCATGCACTCTTTCTATTTTACTATCTCGCTTCTTCTTTTTTCTTTCTATGATCTAAAGTTATAATATATAAATTAAAAATATAAATAATATATTCATTTATGTTATATATATATATATATATATATATATTATCTTAAAATTTTAAAACACCAAATAAATGAAAGCACATATTTCCTTCTGTCAGATAAAAAATAGAGGGAGAAAATTGCTTATTACTTTAAGAGTTTAGATTAGTTATTCTTATTTGTCATTTTAATAAAATCAAGAAAGTGTAAAATAATTCTTAAAAATAAAAATATATTTTTTCATTATTATTTCACTAATATTTAATTGATTCGTAATTACATTCTAAATTATTAATAAGAGTATTTTAGTTAAAAAATAATATTTTATCATAATAATCAATTCAATCAATAATTTTCTTAAAATGTATACTAATTACTCTAAACAATAAATAATATAAAATTAGAATAACATCGTTCATCAAGAGCTAATGTATTTCCTATGCAAGATAAACGTTTGGACATAATACATTGACACCCTCGAAAAGGGATTTAAATAATTTGTCCTAAACATTTCATTCATAAATTAACTTCTACTCCATTACTCTAAAAAATGATTAAAAATCAATAAGGCAACTATTAACAAACTTTTTTAATAATTTTTTAATTAATTAACCATTATTTGTTTAAAACACATCAAAGAGAGAGAAATGACAAGAAACGAACAGAAATTGGTTGATCTTTCGTTCCTTCTACAGTTAGACATCTCCTAAAAAGCAGTGGAAAGGAAAAAATATCTTGGGAGGTTATTATCATGTTGTCAGGTTGAATAACAACCATTTATTTGTCCATTACTAAGTTATAACATTTAACGCATTAGTCAGTAATATTATCCCTTGGTTACTTTTTTTTTTTTAAATAACACACTAATTAAAAAAACACACAATTAACACTCTTGCTTATGATAAAATTATTTTTAACTTTCTAATATGACTTTTTGAATGATAAACGCTTAAATATTTAAGAATTAAATAGTTGAGACGATGACATAATTAAAAAATAATAATTAATGTCATCTAAAACTTTTAAAAAGACAAATAACTAAGACAATTTTTTTTCTTTCAAAATGGATAAATAAAAAAATTAATATTAAATATTCTTTTTAATGATTGTTTTTCAATTTTTTATTCCTTAATTTTTAATTCCCAAAAGACAATGGTTAATGATTAACTAATAATAATACACGTAAAACGTGATGCTCAATGTTGTAGGTATGCAATGTGACTTTTCAAGTAATTTAACTCTTTAACTTTTTTTGTCCAGCTATTATATATATATACTGAATTATTTCTATTTCTTCAAAAAAATGTATGCACTTTCTAGGAAATTGAATGTATCTTCCAAAGTCAAATTTATCTGCCTCCAGGTCTTTAATCAACCATCCAGTTCTTTTCAGAATCTTGGAATATATAAGAGAAGAATAATTCTAAATTTTCCCGTCACATCTTCCTATTAATTTTCTTATTTCCTAAATATAAAACACATTAGATATTTTTTTCTGTTTTAAAGACATGAACTGTATTTTTTTTTTAATTTAATATATACTTTCCATTAGGAAGATTTGTAAGAAAAATTATTAGATATAATATTACTTATAGGAAAAAATACGTTTTTGGAGTTGTTCTTTATTGGGAAATTAGAGTTTCACATCAATAAATTATACTAACTTTTAAAATATTTAAGAAACTATAACTAAGTTTTGTTATATATATATATATATATATATATATATATACATAAGGGGAGTGGTTTGGTGAAATTTAGGCCTCAGTTGGCCAAAAGTCTGTGTGAGAGTTCTAGGAGGTCGAGTATAAAATGAGAAGGGGAGGGGAGTTCTTTCATTTTTCCCATTTTCTTTTTTTCTCTACTTTCTCTCTCTTCTTTTCTATCTCAATATCTCTCTAAAAATCTCTCAAGTTCTAAGGGTGTTAAGAGGATTCCCTAGCCCAGTCTAATATTGTGGTGAGAGGAAGATCAATTTGTGGAAGCTTTTGGCTCAAGACATCGAATTTCTCAAGAACCTAAATTCAAATTCAGAGACTTTTAAAGGTAAGGGAAGCTTACTTTGATTGTAAGTTGGTTGATTGGTGGTTGCTAAGTGTGATTTCTTGTATTGATTTGGATTGAAAACTGGCTGGATTGATTTTATGTGGAATTTTGTGTTAGAAGTGGGTTTTGCTTGAGCTTGAAGAAATTGTTGGTGTGGAGTGTTTTAATTTCAAATTTGTGCTGAATATATTGATTCTGGATGTGTTGTGAACCTATTGATTTGGCGTTGAGCTAGATTTGAGTAAGGATGAGAGAAAAGATGAGATTTTGAAGTTTTGTTCGAAGGGAGTCGCTAAGCAACTCAGGGCCTTGCTGAGCGAGAGTGCCCTGGAGTTAGGGAAAACTTGTTGGTTTAAAGATCTACTAAGCGACTACCATTGTCGCTGAGCGAGTGTTCTTAGGATAGGATGAATCAATGAAGAAATAAGGAGATTCGCTAAGCGAACATCACTTCGCTAAGCAAGTGATCATATGGATTTTGGAAAATTTTCAAAAAGTAGTTCGTTGAGCGAGTAAAATTCTCGCTGAGCGAGGGATAAGTGTACAGAGTGTTTGCTAAGCAAGACCTGTCTTCACTAAGTGAATAGGAGCCTTAGAGGTTTATGGCTCTCTAGTTGTAAGTGTTTCGTTAAGCGACATCTTTGTTTGTTGAGCGAGATTATACCTGAAACTTAGCTGCTCTCTAGAGTAGCTATTTGCTGAGCAACACCTATTTTGCTAAGCGAGAATTTTGACTGAGACTTGGCTGCTCTCTAGAGTGGTTAATCGTTGAGTGACACTCATGTTTGCTGAGCGAGGGGTGAGAAGGAGAGCTGGATTCACCAAGTGACCCCTATTGTCGCTAAGTGAGAACTCTAGTTACAGAGAAGAAGTCGTCTCTAAAGTTGAATTCGCTGAGTAAGACTTATACTCGCTGAGCGAGGACCTTCTAAAGAGAGAGTGTGCTCTTTATATGAAATGTACTCGCTGAGAGAGCGTATAGATCACTATGCGAGCATGTTTTACTGTTGTATAGCATGGAATTGGTAAGAAAATAGTGGTTGGGTGGAAAGTTGCCTAAGAAGAACCTCCACTAGTGGTAGTATGTTGTAATGGTGAGTTATCTTACAAAGGGTGTTGGTTGCTTAAAAAGGACCTCACCTAAGACGTGTGAGATATCTCATAAGGTATGTGCTACTTGGATGGAGCCTTACCTGTTGACAAGAGGCTGGATTGGGCTTGCATGAGGTTGATGGTGACTGTTGGACCACAGGTGGTACTGAGTAGGCCAAGTGGTGTGATGATGATGATGATGATGATGATATATATATATATATATGGATATTGATGAATGATTGTGGTTGAGATGTTGTTGTTGTGGATCATGCATACATGCATATGTTGTTGGCTGAGGTTGTGTAGGCCTCATGCTGTGTGCGGATAGGCATGTAAGTTGGATGGTTGACAGGAGCTGCAGCTCAGACAGGCCTCTAACCTAGTGCTTGGATAAGATGTGGGGTTTAAAGATGTGCTTACAGGATGAGTGGATAGGTAATCTCGTAGGGGCCAAGGCAGTGTAGGCCTTGTGTCACGGTATACCACCACTCACATTCATTTATCCTGATATACCATAAAGCTTATCTGTATATCAGAGTTTTGGCAATCCCTGAATGGTGCTTGGAAGGCCATGGTAAGGAGTAAGACCTGGCTGATCGCCCGAAATGTAGTAATCTCTCAAGAGTCATGTCATTCATACATTGACATGTAGGAGTTGAAAGCATGGTGTGTTATGTTGTAATGTATATAAACCCATTTCTGGACAAATTGGATTTCCATATTGGTATGTTGATGGTTTGATTATATTTGATTGCATATATTATGTTGGTTTTATATTGTAAGTTTATCCTTGCCTTGCTGTTTTGTATTGGTATGGTTGTTGTGCTTTGCTAGGTGTGGTTATATGTGTTGTTGTGACTGTGATGATCACGTCATTTTTACGTGGAAGCAAAGGGAAAGGCTTTAGCAGATCTAGCTTCCCACAGCTGATGGTGGAGGATCCAGTTAGAGGTTGAAGGCCTTTGTGGGTGGATCTTTTGAGATATCATTTTGTTTACACTTTTTGGTAGTTGTTGTATGAGTGACCAACTGTAGGGAGTTTTCTTTTTGTATCTTTCCCTTGGTATTGTATATAAACTGACTTGTTTATTATATTTGTAACACCCATTTTCCTAATATGTGACTCAGTATTGTGATGATTAAAAATTGGAAATTAGATATATAATCTAGGCAATTAAAAAAAATAAATGAATTGTTGTTAGGTATAATAAGTGGTATGTGGTGATGGTTGTGTGTGGTATATTTGAAATTCGGGTTTGAATTTAGGAAACTTGAAATATGTACTTAAGCCAATTTGGGTGTGTTATTGGTGTGATTTTGGGTTCTTGAGAGAAAATAATTGAGTTAAACTAGTTTTGGAGATAAATAGAGTGGTTTGGTGAGATTTGGGCCTCAGTTGGCCAAAAGTCCATGTGAGAGCTCTGGGAGGTCGAGGTATATAAGAGAGGAAAGGGTTGTTCTTCCTCATTTTTCCCTTTTCTTTCTCTCTTTACTTTCATTTTCTTTCTCTATCTCTCTAGGATTTCTCAAGTTTTTGAGGTTGTAAAAGAGTTTTAAGCTGAGTTAAGTGTTTGTGGCAAGAAAAGGTGCGGATTTGCGGAAGATTTGGCTCAAGACACCGGATTCTCAAGGAACCTAAATATGGATTTGGAAGCTTTTAGAGGTAAGGGAAGCTTACTCTTGATTGAATTTGTGTTTGTTGATGCTAATATGTTGATTTGATACTTTGAAATCGGTTGATTTTTGTGAAAATCTTATGTATGTGAGTTTTGTCACAAAATGTGTTTTGGAAAGGGTTGTGTGATTTGTGGATTAAATTATTATGTAATCAGTTAGAAAGGCATTAGAAGTGATTAAAATTGTTTTGTGATGCTTGTTGTTGATTAATTTGGTAAAAAATGGGTGTTAATGGGTGATTTGAGAAGAAAAAGATCGAAAATCGCACCCAGCGATTGAGCTCTCGCTTAGCGACAGAAATTTTTGCTCAGCAACGAATATTTCAGTCGTTGGATCATTCGCTCAGCAACGGAAATGTTCACTCAATGACAAATTTTTTAGCCACTGGACTCGCTTAGCGGCGAAAATGCTCACTAAGCGAGAGAAAAACAGAGTTTTCTCTTCTTTCTTATTATTTTGTTGGTTGTTGATGACTTTATTGATTCCTATGAATGTCAAATGTATATTTTAAGTTAATTGGATGTTCAAATGATTTTCTAAATTAGTTTTTGGGTTTTTCTTTAATATTATTGTTGAGGATTTGGTTGATAAGTTGTAAGTGTCTTGCTGAGCGAAACATATGTTCGCTAAGCGAGAATTCTACCTAAGACTTGACTACTCTCTGGAATTAAGTTCGCTAAGCGAGACTGATACTCACTAAGCGAGAACCTTCGAAAGGGAAAATGTGCTCTCTGTATGAAAGGTACTCGCTGAGCAAATATATGGATAGCTGAGCGAGCGTATAATTTTGTTTTGTTGTGTGAGAATTTGTAAGAAAGTGATAGTTGGGTGGAAGGTTGCCTAAGTAGGAACCTCCACTAGTTGTAGAGTGTTGTGATAATAAGATATCTTATCTATTGACCATGTAAGAGGCTGGATTGGGCCTGCATGGAGTTGATAATGATTGTTGTGGTTAAGTTAATGGTTGTGGTGATATGTTGATACATATATACATGATATGATGATTGTTGTGGTTGAGTTGATTATTGTGTTGATACATGCATTGGCATGCATATGTGATTGGCTGATGTAGCTGACAATGGACTTCATGTCATAATGCGAATAGGCAGTTGAAGTAGCTGACAATGGACCTTATACCGTTATGTGGATAGGCAGTTGAGGTAGCTGACGATAGACCTCACACTGTGATATGTTGGCAGCTGAGGTAGTTGACGATGGACCTCATACCATTATGCGAATTTGTGGCTGAGATAGCTGACGATGGACCTCATGTCATGGTGCGAGCAGGCACGTAAGTCATAGGGTTGACAACATGATGTTTGATGTTGTGTATGCTATACTGTAACATATATAGACCCATTTCTTTGATATATTGGATTCCAAATCAATATGTTGACAATTTAATGATATGAATTAAATATTATATGCTTGTTTTTGTTTTGTAAGCTTACCCTTGGCTTGCTTTCTGTTGTGTTGTCATGGTTGCTGTTGTTACTGGTGTGGTTATGTGTGTTACTATGACTGTGATGATCACATCATTTTAACGTGGAAGCAGAAGGAGAGGCTTCAACAGATCTGGTTTCCCATAGTTGATGGTGGAGGATCTAGTGAGAGTTTGAAGACCCTTTTGGGGTGGATCCTTTGGGAAGATATTTTTGATGATTTCTTTTGTATTGGTTGTATAGTTGACCAGCTGTAGAGAGTTTTGTTTTATATCTCTCCCTTAGGGTTGTATATATATATTTACTTGTATATAAAATTGTTTTATGTAAGATATATATATATATATATATATATATATATATATATATATATATATCATTGCGTGTATGATGATGTAATGATAAAGTGTTAATGTTTGAATATCTTAGTAAAGTAAAAGTATTGTATGTAGTACTGTAGCGACAGAGAGTCGTTACAATATTGTTATATATAATGTATGTATATTTCATAGTATGTATGGTGATGTAATGATATTTAATGTTAATGATTGTGGCGACAGAGGATCGTTACATATTTCTTCAAATAAATATAAGCATGTAATTTCTAGGAAATTGTATGTATCCTCCAAAAGTAAAAGTCATATCGGTATCTAGGTCTTTAACCAATACCTTTGAACAAATCTTTTATTTTTTCTTCAATTTATATTTGTTACTTTCTGAGCAAGTCTCGTAATGTTTGTGTCACATTGTTAACTTTTTTTTTTAATGACAAATATTAAAAGGTAAAGCTTGTATAATTATAGAGATTAAAACGGATGATTTCTAAGTGTTGGTATTAAAACGTAAAGTTTGTATAATTATAGTGAATAAATGAGTAGTTAAACCTATTTTTAATTACTCAATGTCAATCATTTTTAAGCCGTTTGGTTGTATTTTTATATCCACTTTGTTAGGAATGAGATTTTTAAAAATAATATTTTGGGAACTTTTTTAGGATAAATATTTCTAATTAGTCACTATCAATCATGTTGGCAGCTTTGACTGCTGATTCTTCATAGGATGGTTAATTAAAAGCTGACAATTGAATTTAGTGATTGATATAGAGGATTTGTTAATAGCTAATATCATGTACTCTTTCTATTTTTCTCTCTGGCTTTTTTTTTTTCTTATGATCTAAAGTTATAATATATAAATTACAAATATATTACTCATTTATGTTAAAATTAATTATAATTTTAATATATCTTCTATATATTCATTATTTTAGTTTATATATATATATATATATATATATATATATATATTATCTTAAAATTTTCAAACACCAAATAAATGAAAGCACATATTTCCTTCTGTCAGATAAAAAATAGTGTGATAATAATTTAAATGGACATTTCTTATTAAACGAAAATCTTATTCTAAATTAATTAGCATTTTAAATGACATTTTGATTATTTTAGAAATAAATATAGAAATGTTTCATCCCTAATTCCATATTTAATTCCATTATGATAATTTCCCTTTTAAAATGAATTATTGACAAAAATAAATTCCATATTAAATTACTTTCATAAATAAATGAACATTCATTTTTAATTCAAAATTAATGTCTATTTTCAAATAGCACGAGATGCATAAGAAAAGGGTATTGAATTGTGTGTTGCAAAAACTTTTTCAATATAAAACAAGTTCGAAAGCGTTATAGAGCTAAGGATAGAGAAGACAAGTGCACAGAGAGTTTTATATTGGTTCGCTCAACCTTGAGCTACGTCCAATCCCTTCACCCAGAAGGTATTCACTAACCAACCTTGGTTATAAGTATTCTTCACGGCCTCTTCAGGCTTTATAATGCAATCACCCCAAATTGCTTTACCAACCTAAGTATTCTTTGTTCACTAAGCTTCTCCAGGCTTTCCCAACAAAATAGTTGTTTACAAATAGATTCAACTCACATAGTGAGAATATAGAAGATTAAGCACAATGTAGTAAAGTATCAGAGATTTATAAATTATCATCCAATGGATGCGTAAGAAAATAATCAACGTTTTTATGTTCGTGCTTGATTTTTCGTTGTTCACATTCTTTTCACTTCTTCTTCTTTCTCGATATATATAGTCTTTAGCGGAAAAGAGCCGTTGAAGAAGACTTGACTTTAATTCTTTAAGAAAAGGTGCGCGTATTGAGCTTTCAGTTATATCAGAGAAGACAGCTTTTGAACTTGCACTAAAACGGAAAGAGCGGCTTTGTGCGGGAGGTCTGCTTTTCTGAACATTCTTCATTTGGTTTGCTAACTTGAAGAGTTGACTTGCTTTTTTTTGTCTTGCTGCGTTTTTGTACTAGAAAGTTTCTGTCTACCATTTAATGCTTGAAATATTTGAACATTAGATCTTAAAATAGTAAGGCATTAGTTTCGATATATATAACACAAGAACGCACAGATTGGATAAAAGCATAGCCGTTTAATAGCTTGCGTCTGGACGCGTCTAGTGTGGTTGTCTTAAGTTTAAAAACATTGAGTCCACAAAAAAAACTTACACTTGGATGCTCATCATATATGAGTGTATTGGACGCTCGTTTAAGATTAGACATTGTAAATCTGTTAGTTTAAAAAATAGAGACTTAACTTTAATAAGTTTGTTATCTTCAAAATTTGAGGGTCTAAACGCTTCAATGTCTTTGGTTCCAATAATCTCCCCTTTTTTATGATGACAAACCTTATTAATTTTTAAGTTTTGTAAATATTTTAAGACAAGGAAAGCGCATATATAACAAGGTTTTGATAGGCTTACTATGCTCCCCCTGAGTCTTAAATATCGTAATTTTCTTGACGTATACGAAATGTTAGTCTAGATAAATGTCCAAGTATCAGAGTATTGAATGTTTATGCGTGAATGTAACAAGTATTAGAGCGAATCAGAGTAGTCAAAAAACAATTATCGTATCAGAACAATCAATTATAGTAACTAAAGAGAAGAATAAAGATCAAATCATACAGAAAAAGAATACTTTACTTTATTATAGACATCTCAGGACTATACATAAAACTTTATAAAACTTATGCTTTATTTTCTCCCCCTTTTTCATTATCAAGAAAGAGAGAAAAAATGTCATCATAGTCACTATGGCGCTGGTGGAGGAGGAGGTGGAGAAGGTTGCAGTGTGCAAAGGAGTTCTTGCTGATTCTAAAGGATTTGTTGTAGGAGTGAGAAGATGGGTTGAAGTTGGTTGGTGACATACTATTGGACGGTAGGGTCAACAGTGGAGATAGGTGGAAGGGCATTAATGGAGATAGGAAGGCTCGCGGATGCTTGAGAACTAGGAGTAGGCGGGGGTGGAGGTGTTGGGGAGGGTGGTTGGGAAGGGGTTAGTGGATAAACGTCGGTGGGTGGAATCGATGGGTGGAAGGGGTGCTTCTAAGAAGAGAAGATTAGGGATTTGGAGTTGGTATAGACGTGGAGATGTCCATAAGTAGGGAGGTTTGAAGGAGTTGGGAAGGGTGAGTGCAACAATTAAACTGTAAAGGATGGAAGTTTCTGTACCAAGAATAGGACGCACATTCGCTGGACGAACAAAAATGGCAGAAGTGTCTGAAAAGTGAAAGACACGAGCTGGACGCTGTGTGTATTCACAGTTCTTCGCTGTTGGAGTTTTGGCCTTGTTGTCCTGCGAAACTCTACTTTTGGATGCTTCTTGTTCACAAGTGAACATATGTTGATGCCAGAAACGTTCAGCGTCATCCTCGTCTATGTCTTGTGAAAGATGGTGAGCAATGTACCATTCCAGAGTAATGGTTGGATGATGTTAAAGATCAGCTCTCAACGATAGCTGTAAAGAAGGTGTCTTGGTCATAATCTTCTCCTTCTTTATGTTAACATCCAAGATTGGGAGCCTTGGGCATATGCGATCAGGTTGGATGCAAACGGTTGTGGATGGTTTGATGTACTGAGATGAGGGGATGAAAAGTTGATACTTCAAAAATGTAGAGTTCTTTACAAAGTTGCAAAACATATGCTCGAACAGTGAGGGGAAGAAACCAACTTCCTCCAAGTCTAATGGCCTAAACTTCAAATCTGCTGGCCTCAATTGGACTGTCTGCTCAGACGCTCGATTTTTCTTTTGTAGCAAAGCCTGTTGTATTTCTTCCACTAGAGATACTCGATGTTGAAGTACTCTAGGAGGATGGGCAGTTAAGCGCCAAACTCGCTCTAGTCTTGGATACCTTCGTTTGATAAACCGCTTCAGGGGCAGATGTTCAATTACTCCATAAGGTAGCGCCAAGTATTCTACAGATAGTTGATGGACATAGTCATCCATATACTTGTCGAGAGAGAGAGGTGAGTAATCAAAACCAAAGTCAGGCTCAAGAAGAGGCTCTGGATGCAATATAATGGTGGTTTTGTCCACTTGGTTTTGCTGGTTTCCATCCATAAACAATAGAGGCCATTATTGTTTGGTTTTTCTCAAGGTTTCGTGTTAGGTGGATGTTGTGGCTATGGTTGAAGGTGGAAAAGGTTGTTTTGGAGGCTTGATGGAAAGGTGCAGTTTAGAGAGTCTAGGCGTGGGTATGGTGCAGGTATAACCTTTATCACCAAGCAGTATCATGTTTGGTTTAGGTACGGCTTCTGTTTCGGTTTGTGTTTGGGCTTGTGTTTGGACGAAGGGTTGTTCAAAGGATTCAACAATCAGGGATTCATCAAACACATCATCTGATCCAGTAACAGTAGAAGTAGATAACTTACTTTTCTTTTGTTGTACTGTTGTTAGTTTTGATTCTGCCCGTCGTTTGGATGGTTAAGAGGGTTGGACAGCTAGTGGTTGAGGTTGTGATGGAACGATGACTAGAGCAGTCTTTTGTTTCTTAAGAAGGACTCCGATGGGCTTATTATCCTTATCGTCTGATTCTACGATCATCTAGAGTCTTCTTTTGGCAGGTGTTGGTGCAGTAGCAGCAGACAAAGCTTGAGGCTGTTGAGACTTAGACCTCGTTACTCTGGATGTCCTAGCCTTGGACAACTTCTTTTGTTTAGTAGTTACAGGATTAACAAATAGAACTTCATCGTCCATTGGCTCAGTATGTTGTACGATTTGTTCTTCTGTTGGCTGAGGCATCATCTCAATAGGTTCTTCCTTAACATTTACTTGTTTGGATGTTGTCTCTAGAGGCTTCAACATAAAACCAGCCTTCATCTGGGCAATGTTGTTGTGTCCAAATGGCAAGTGGGTGAACCTGTGGCCACCACCTTGCGTTCTGATCTTTGCTTGTTCACCAACAGACAGAGCAAAGAAGGCATGGTATACCTTCTGCTACCAGAAAATCTTGTTCAGCAAAGTGGCATAGGTTACCTGATCAAGCGCTCTTCGACCTCTCATGGTACGGAAAATGTTGCTCAAGATGAGGTGAGGCAGGTTGAACTGCTAACTAGTTATCATATGGAATAGCGTAAACCTGTGCAAGAAGGTGACGCTGTCCTTCAACCCAACCTTGTATAGTATACCTTTATTCAGAAACTACTGGTATACTTTTCCTTCTTTCGTCAGCTTGTTGTACTCAATGGGACCTTCGCCTTCTGGTCCCATCAGGGCAACATCGATGGTGTCATGGCCACCGAAGTTTTTCTCCCAGTCGGTTTTTGATGCAGGAGTCGGTTTGTTCACAACCAATAGCTTATGCAACTGTCCCAAGGTCCTGTGTGACCTTAACTCCTAGAACAGTACCAACGATGTCAGTCTTGGAGAACTCTACAGAATTTCAAAATTGTCTGATGAGTTCTAGATAAACTATCTTATTCAGGTGGAAATACTTGAGGATTCCACATCGAGTCAGATTGCCTTTGACCTTCACTCCTATATCGTCGAGAGCTTGTATGTTAAAGCGGCTCTCTATCAAGACAATAGCCTTGTCCAGGCTTTCCACACGAGCCACAACCTTCATGGCGGCATTAGTTTTCTCCATCACCATTGTTGAAAGAATGAGGGTTTAGGGTTCAAGAGGTTTCGAAAGAAAGAGATAGAGAGAGAGTTTCAGAGATAGTAAAGGTAAGTGTTTAGGTACATGTGTTTGAGTGTATAGGAAGGAATTGATGAGTTTCTTTTTTTGGGATTTTTTTGAATTTTTGAAGAGAGATAAAGTTGCATTTAATGCTGATCAGGTGCTCATGTTTCTCGAGGGCGGTTATACGGCGCATACGTGACTCAGATAAGAATAAGCATTTATTTCAAATCATTTTCAGTGAAAACATAATTAAGTACAAATAAAGATTTTTATGCATATAAATATGAACTGTTATGAAATGCAAATAGTCATGGACGCGTATATGATGGATGTTATACTGATAAAGGACACTATATGACTTTGGACTGCTACTAATCATTGGACGGTCAAGGCACATAGAAAGAAAACTATTCCTTTATAAATTCTATGCCAAGGCGATCTCGAATATGGATAAGTTTATCTTTAAGGAGTGGTTTTATAAATATATCTGCTAATTGATTTTCAGTGTTAATGAACTGAATATCAACAACCCCTTTCTGAACATAATCTCTTATAAAGTGATGTTTTATTTCAATGTGCTTTGCTCTTGAATGCAATATAGGATTTTTTGACAAGTTTACGGTAGCAGTATTATCATAGAGAATATGATTGTTACTCTCATAAATACTGTAGTCCTACTGATGCTTGATCCACAGGATTTGTGAGCAACAGGATGCTATTGAAATGTATTCTACTTCTGCCGTGGACAAAGCAATCGTCCCTTGTCTTTCGCTCATCCAAGAGACCATATTTCCACCAATGAGGTGACATCCTCCACTGGTGTTTTTTCGATCTATTCTATCGCATCACAGAATCCAACTAATTTGTATTCCTTATTTGACTTAAAGCATAGACCAAGGTTAGTGGTTCCTTTTAAGTATCTAAAAAATCTTAGATATGTTTCCCTAGGATCAGACTAAAAACGTGCACATAAACATACACTAAACATAATATCATGTCTGGACGCTGTAAGATAAAGTAGTGATCCAATCATACCTTGGTATGTAGTATGGTCTACCTTTTTGGATGTGTCGTCCAGCCCTAGTACTAAAGATGGGTGCATAGGTGTGCTCATTTCTTTGGCATTGTCCATCTTGTATTTTTTAAGAAGTTCTTTTGCATACTTCGTTTGATGTATGAATATGCCATTATTAGTTTGTTTTACTTGTAATTCTAAGAAGAATTAAGTTCTCCTATCATACTCATCTCAAACTCAGTTGTCATGAGCTTAGAAAATCTTCTTGTTGAGAGTAGCCTTGACCTACAAGTTTGGCTTTATTTCTTACCACTTTGCTTGCTTCGTCTAGTTTGTTACGAAACACCCATTTTGTTCCTATGATAGATTTATCTTTAGGTGCAGGAACTAGGTGCCACACGTTGTTTCGTTCAAACTGACTCAGTTCTTCCTTCATGGCATTGATCCAGCCTTCGTCTAGGAAAGCTTCGTCCACTGTCTTTGGTTCCGTTTGAGAGATCAAGGCAGTTTGAGCTTGCTCCCTGAAGGTTGATCTTGTTCTTACATGATTGTATACATTTCCAAGAATTTGGTTTTCTGGATGATATGTCTTCATTTGCCACTGTCATCTAGTTGGTTCATTTTCTTGCATCTTTGGATCGTCCAATTATGTTTTGGATGTTGTTTGGTTGGTATCGTCCAACTTCATATCTACAAATGAATCGTCCAGCTCTGATAGTTCTCTATCAAGCGTATTGTCATTTAATTTTACGTGAATGGCTTCTTCAACCGTTAAGGTTCTAAAGTTGTAAACTCTATAGGCCTTGGACATTTCAGAGTAGCCAACAATATTCCATCATCACACTTAGAATCAAACTTTCCAAGATTGTCCTTAATGTTTAAAATGAAACATTGACATCCAAAAGGATGAAAATATGATATGTTGGGTTGTCTTCCTTTCCACGATTCATATGGAGTCTTTTTCAAAATAAGTCTAATATATATTCTATTTTGCAAATAACATGCTGTGTTTACAACTTCAGCCCAAAAGTGCTTAAGAGTGGAGGTATCATTAAGCATGGTTCTAGCCATTTCTTGCAATGACCTACCACACCATTTTGTTGAGGTGTTCATGGTACAGAGAAGTTGTGGAGAATTCTGTTCTCCTTACAGAAGCCTTGAAAACTTTCGTTTTCGAACTCTCCTCCATGATCACTTCTAATGGAAGCTATACGCACACCTTTTTCATTTTGAATTATTTTACAATAAATAGAAAACATTTTGTATGACTTATCCTTGTATTTTAGGAACATGACCCATGTCCATCTAGTATAGTCGTCTACTACAACTAACCCATATCGTTTTGCGCTAAGAGAGGCTGTTCTAGTAGGACTAAATAAATCAATATGTAATAGTTCAAGTGGTCTAGAAGTGGAAACAATATTCTTTGAATCACTTGTTTCCCTTTTTGACAGGCATCATAGAGAACATCAGATTTGTATACAAGATTTAGAAGTCCTCCTACAAGGTTATGCTTGTTTAGCTTTGAGATTAATCTCAAACTTGCATATCCAAGTTTCTTGTGCCAAATCCATTGATTCTCGTTGATGGATACTAGACAAGACACATTTTGATTTGTGAGATCATTTAAGTAAATCTTATAGAGATTGTTTTGCCTCTTAGCAGAAAATAATATAGATTCGTCTAGATTTCTAATTGTACATGCATCTTTGTCAAAGGAGACACTATGTCCACTGTCACATAATTGACTTATGCTCAGTAAATTGTGTCTAAGTCCTTCAACATATAAAACATTTTCAATAGAGGGGAAGGAATGCTTACCTATCTTACCTATACCTGCAATTTTACCCTTTTGATTTCCTCCAAAGGTGACCCATCCACCGTTCTTTGGTTGGAGGCTTTGGAACATACATCTTTCGCCTGTCATGTGTCGTGAGCAACCACTGTCCAGGTACCATGATTGGTGTTTCCTTTCTGTTGTCAAGCAGATCTCTTCAACTTGCTCATTTTCTAAGCTTTCAGAACTGGTCTTCGCCATAAGACACAAGTTTGCTTCTTCCTCTCCTTCTTCTTCGGATGAGGATAGGTCCATGTCCTCCCAAGTGGCCACGAGTCCTTTCTTCTTTTTTTTGAAGGTTTTCTTCTTGTCTTTTGTAGGCTTAGACATTCAGCTTTGAAGTGTCCAGACTTTTTACATTCAAAGCATACTGGGGGACTTTTCTCCTTGGGTTCTTTGTTAAACTTCTTCATGAAGTTTTTAGCTCTGGACCCTCCTTTCTTTTGCCACATGGCCTGTATCTTTCTTGATATGAAAGATATCTCGTCCTCAGAGTCGTCTTCTTTGGATGCTTCATCAGAGGACTCTTCCACGTTAAGGGCTTTGGATTATGACCCTTTTATAGGACGCTAGACACTTAAGGCAATGGACTTTTTCTTCTGTCCTTTGTCCTGCTTTAGTTCTAGCTCATGGACTTTGAGAGTTCCAAGTAACTCTTCCATGGAGAGTGTTGTTAGAGCCTTGGATGCTCTCAGAGCTGTAACCTGTGGTCTCCATTGTCTAGGCAAACTTCTTAACATTTTGTCAATATGATCATAATTATTATAAGTTTTGCCTAAAGATCTCAAGTTATTAATTATAGTTTGAAATCTACCAAACATAAGTTCGATAGTTTCATTTTCTTCCATAGTAAAGAGTTCATATTATCTTACAAGTAAGCTCAATTTAGATCTCTTTACCTGTGAGGTACCCTTATAAGCAAGCGCGAGAGTATCCCATATCTTTTTAGCACTTTTTAAGCTATGCACTTTTTCATATTCAGTTTTGGATAAAGCGCACATCATAGCATTTCTAGTTTTTGGGTTAAGAAGGTACCTTTGTTTGTGAGCTTCTGTCCACTGACCTCTAGGTAACTCAGTTCCAACATGGTTTAGGGGCAGATAGTCACCAGTTTCTATAATGTCCCACATGTCGATGTGACATGCATCAAAGAATGCTATCATCCTTTGTTTCCAGTAGTTGTAGTTTTGACTTTTGAATAGAGGAGGTTTGTTTACTGCTTGTCCTTCGTTTTGCATTTATCCTTAGGATTTTTTACCCCTGTAGTGTTAGATGCTCAACCCCAAGAGGTCAAGTTATGATACCAATTGAAATAACATGAGATGCACAAGAAGGGGAGTTGAATTGTGCGTTTCAAAAACTTTTTCAATATAAAACAAGTTCGAAAGCATTATAGAGCTAAGGATAGAGAAGACAAGCACACAGAGAGTTTTATACTGGTTCGCTCAACCTTGAGCTACGTCCAGTCCCTTCACCCAGAAGGTATCCACTAACCAACCTTGGTTACAAGTATTCTTCACGGCCTCTTCAGGCTTTACAATGCAATCACCCCAGATTGCTTTACCAACCCAAGTATTCTTTGTTCACTAAGCTTCTTCAGGCTTTCCCAACAAAATAGTTGTTTACAAACAGATTCAACTCACATAGTGAGAATATAGAAGATTAAGCACAATGTAGTAAAGTATCAGAGATTTATAAATTATCATCCAATGGATGCGTAAGAAAATAATCAACGTTTTTATGTTCGTGCTTGATTTTTCGTTGTTCACATTCTTTTCACTTCTTCTTCTTTCTCAATATATATAGTCTTTAGCGGAAAAGAGCCGTTGAAGAAGACTTGACTTTAATTCTTTAAGAAAAGGTGCACGTATCGAGCTTTCAGTTATATCAGAGAAGACAACTTTTGAACTTGCACTAAAACGGAAAGAGCGGCTCTGTGCGGGAGGTCTGCTTTTCTGAGCATTCTTCATTTGGTTTACCAACTTGAAGAGTTGACTTGCTTTTTTATCTTGCTACGTTTTTGTACTAGAAAGTTTTTGTCTACCATTTAATGCTTGAAATATTTGAACGTTAGATCTTAAAATGGTAAGGCATTAGTTTCGATATAAATAAAACAAGAACGTATAGATTGGATAAAAGCATAGCCATTTAATAGCTTGTGTCTAGACGTGTCTAGTGTGGTTGTCTAAAGTTTAAAAACATTGAGTCCACAAAAAAAACTTACACTTGGACGCTCATCATATATGAGTGTATTGGACGCTCGTTTAAGATTGAACGCTATAAATTCGTTAGTTTAAAAAACAGAGACTTAACTTTAATAAGTTTGTTATCTTCAAAATTTGAGGGTCTAGACGCTTCAACGTCTTTGGTTCCAACACATTTTAAATTCATCGTCCATTTCAAATTTTGGTTCATCAAAATGCTATTAATTTATTTCAAATTGCCAACATTTAATAATTAGCATATCCTTTTGTTTAGCATTTTCTATTGTATTTTAATGATTTGTATATTTGCTTTTTATTTAGTGTTTTCTTTTATTTCTACTTTGATTTGATTTAATAATATTTTTTACTTATATATATGTATTTTTTGGTATATTGCATTTGATTTAGTATTTCTTTTTTTTTTCTTTTTATATTGCATTTGATTTAGTGTTTCCTATTTTTTGGGAGGTTAGCATTAATAATTTTTAACCTTTGCATTAATTTTGCAATTCAATAATTATTGGGAAGGAACCATGGGAATAATTAAATTTTTATTCCTATTTTTAATTTGAAGGGAATAATTCAAATAACGTGTTGAGTTTAATGAGAATAATAATTTAATAATTATTTAAAAATGAGAACTAATTCCAAAATAAAAATTAATCAAAAAATTCAATAGATTTAGTGTTTCTTTTTATTTCTATTTTGATTTGATTAAATAATTTTTTAAATTTTATATATATTTTAAGTTAGTTAGATATCAAGTTTATTTTGAATTGTTTCCTTAAAAAAATTGATTCATATTTATGGCAATGTTGTGTAGTTACCATTTTTATTATACTATTTATTCTGATTCTCTAATATTTCATCTCTTAATTGTGTATAAATTGTGTCATAATTATTAATAAATTAATTTATAAGCAAATGAACATGAGGTTAACATATAAGCAAAAAATGGAGAGAAATACTTTGGAGTTGTTAAATGAAGTGAGATTCCATTTTGTTACTTTATTTTGTTATGTTATCCAAACAAAAAGGTGTAAAATTTTAATATAAAATTGAAAAAAAAATTGTCATGATTTAACCCAAAAAGTCTTAAAATATAAAATATAATTAATGAATGTCAATGCTAAAAGATTTAATATTTACTTTAAGGATTATAATTTGATTTAAAGTATATATATATATATATATATATATATATATATATATATATATATATATATATATATATATATATATATATATATATATATATATATATATATATATATATATATATATATATATGTATGTATGTATGTATGTATGTATGTATGTATGTATGTATAAAATATTTTATTAATTTTTTAATTAAAAGATATAATAAAGTGTTTAATTAAAACAGTAAAAAAATTTATTTTTTACACTCAATTAATTATAAAAAATTTTATTAAATCTTATAAGAAGATATTATTAAAATGTTTTTTTATTAAATTTTTAATTAGAAAATATAAAAAATTATATGCCAAATTTAATTAAAATAGTAAAAAATAGTTAGTGCTTCCTTTTATTTCTATTTTGATTTAATAATTTTTTTAACTTTTATATATATTTTAAGTTAGTCAGATATCAAGTTTATTTTAAATTGTTTCCTTAAAAAAATTGATTCATATTTATAGCAATGTTGTGCAATCACCACGTTTATCGTATATAATATGTATTCTGATTGTCTAATATTTTGTGTCTTAATTGTTTATAAATTATGTTATAATTATCCATAAATTAATTTGTATGCAAATGAACATGAGGTTGACATGTAAGTAAAAAAGAAGAGAAACGCTTTGGTGTTGTCAAATGGTAGGAGATTCTATGTAGAATTGCTCCAGAAGTTGACACGTAAAACTTTCCTTTTATAGATTACTTTCAAATGTATATATAATAGATTCCCATTTTTTCTTGTCCGGTGACAATGTCTTTTTGCGCATGTTGTATTAGGTGAATGGGGATAAATAATTCTTAAAGGAGTATTAGCAATACATTCTTTAACATATTTCTTTTAATACACACTTTATTATTAATTAAAATTTATTAAAAATCATAAAATTAGGAGAGTGACTTATTAAATAAAAATAAAACCTACAAAAATTTATAATGATGCATATTTGAGTCTGGAGGGAGTAACTATACCATATTTTGTGACTATTAATTAGTTAAATTTAATGATGCATGTTGATTTGAGAACAACATTGCTATTCAATATGAAAACCATGTGCATGAAATGCACAAACCACAAATGTGACTTGACACCTATTTTTAAAATAAATATTAATTTTAAAAAATATCAAAATATATAAAATAGATTATGAGAAAAAACACACTTTGTGTAAATTTGATGAAAAAGAATTTCTTACGAAATAGCATTTTTCATTTGAGAATAATTGTGATTCTAGTTAGTGATGTTCATAGTTGAAATGTTCAATGTTTCTTTTTCTAAAAAAATAATTATTTTTATTATGAATAATTTATTGATTAAATTTCATGTGCTAAACATAAATAATTTTACATTTTAACTTTTAATTTATATTTACATTTTTTAATTTTTTAAGTTCAAATATTAGAGCAAGATATTTATTTTTACTGTAAGAAAAGCAATTTAATATCATAGTGACAAGAAAGATTTTAACATCTTGATTTGGGTCTAATTGTATTATTTAGACTTATGATTGTAATTTCATGATTTAATATCATGATTTTAATATCTCCAAAATAAACTATCACGATTTTAATATTTATGATTTAATATTACAATTTTAATTTCCTGAAATAAATGAATAAATATATTTTAAAAAATAACAAATAAGTATTTGAAATATAAAATATAATCTAACATGTATGATTTCTTTATCAATAGTAATTATTTAAAATACTTTGAACATGAGGATAATTTTATCGTTATTGAAATATACAAAACATAATTAGAAATAAGAGTTAAAATATATAAATATGTAATTTTAAGTTTTACCTGAAATAAACTTATTTATTAGAAAATAAATAAGAATTTAACAAAAATAAATAGAGATTATTTAAAAATAAGGATGAGAAAAAAGTTCATGCATTGATAGTGTAAAGTAATTTTATATTGTCATTCAATCACAAACTACCATTTATTGTAAGTTTGTTGACTTTTATAATAAATACGTCAAAAGTCATATCAATGATTATTTCTGATTGGTTGATAATGTAAAACTTTTTACACTAACAGTGTATGACCATTAAACTCAATAAGGATGTGCATATTGTCTTATTTTAATTGGGCAATTAAGGTTAGGATCAAACATCTTTTTGATCCCTATAAATATGCAAATGTTTGCTTTTAGTCTCTCTTTTCAAAATCATTGACTTTTGGTCTTCCATTTTAAAAAATGTTACATTAAACCTAGT
Source organism: Spatholobus suberectus (assembly GCA_004329165.1). NCBI lineage: Eukaryota > Viridiplantae > Streptophyta > Magnoliopsida > Fabales > Fabaceae > Spatholobus > Spatholobus suberectus. Next base: position 34,192,376 of record CM014729.1, on the reverse strand, counting down.
TACTAACCTTGTCAATGCAATTAACAATGATGTCATGTTAGCATTATACACATGAGCATTTTGAGTGACATGACATCTTTGTGGCTGCCACTTGGTTGTCATATGATGTGTGTTTTTTTGGTCCTTAGAAATTTTTCAAAATCTGGTTTTAGTCCCTATATACTTTAAAGTTTGATTTTAGTCCTATAAAATTTAAAGTTTGATTTTAGTCTTCCAAAAAATTCATAACTTTGATTTCAGTCCCTATAAAATTCAAAGTTTGATTTTAATATTCATAAAATTCAATGTTTGATTTTAGTCCTTGATTTATTATCTTATAACTCAAAATACAAAACTTCTTCAAAAATCAAAAGAATTGAATCACATGTGTAAATAGGAATTAATATTTTATTTTAAATCAAATTTTAAAAAACTTCCTTTCTTGGAATATAATTAAGATCAAAAGTAATATAAATAGCACTCTATACTTATATTATAAAGTAAATACTTGAATGTTTACTTTAATATACATGAAAATCAAGGTAAAGACTATTGTCTATTATATATTTATTCAAAATTAAATATTAATGTCATTTCATATGATAGAAAGGCTTGATATAGGACCAAAAATCACAAAACAAATGTCAAAGAAATGTTCTACTAATATATATTTTTGTAAATTAAAATGATAAAGACATATGTGAATATGCAATTACTTGGATGTGTCAGTATTTATTTTATATATATATATATATATATATATATATATATATATATATTTCTTTTTAAATATTTATATACATATCTACTAACATTTATTTTTTAAAATTAAAAAAATTTAAAAAATATTAAAAATATAATAATATATAAATTTTATAAATTGTAGATTTAACACCCATACAAGGTACAGGTAATTAAACTAGTATTTTTTAAAAGAAGTGTTCAATAGTTAAAAATAACTTTATATCACAATTTAAACTTTTCATTGTAAATCCAAAATATAGTTTATATATTCAAAGATATATTTATTACGAATTTCTATTACAATATAATTTATATATTAAAAAATAGTTATTATTATAAATTTTAATTATATTAAAATAAACATTTATCTTATGCAATGTACAAGATAAAATACTAGTAGAAACAAAATAAAAACATAAACCAAAAATATCATGAGATATTTGTGTATTAAAATTGTTGTAATTACTATTTTATCACGAGTACTTATTTTTGTTTTCTTTTTATGCTATCCAATCTTTGCATTAATTTTAAAAATAAAATTTAATTAAATATTTCTTTAATAATAATAAATTAATCTAATCAAATATTTTCTTAAATAAATTATCTAATTAAATTAATATTCTTAATAACACAAAATGAATCAAAACTAAAATTCCAAAATAAAGAGGATCAATTTAGATACAACATCATACCGATCTTTGTTTTATAAGACACCCGACGAATGACAACTTAGTAATCTTAACACTTTTTATTACATTATACTAATCTTAAATGACGATCATTTTATTTTAAAGGACTAATTATCTGTGACAATATGCCAATTCCACAATTTATTTTAGGACACGAGCAATGAGTAATGACAACTTGGTTATCCTAAAACTTTATATTAAATTATATTAATCTTAAAAGAAAATAAATTTATTTCAAGGAATCAATTTAATTGTACCAATTTGTTAAATCTACACTTTATTTTAGGATATTTGAGTTGTGACAAAATAGTGATGCTTGAATTTTATATCACACTAATCTTAAAATAAAATTAAGTTATTTTAAGGAGTTAGTTTATCTGTGACAGCTTGTTAATTTCACAATTTATTTTAGGACAACTGAAATGATACAAATACTCTACACTTTCATCAAATCAAAATTTTGCCATCAATTTTGTTATTAAAATCAATCAACATACAATCTTTCTATCAAGAATTACGTAGCTTTGAATTTTCCCATTATACCCAGGCATTTTAAACTCATTTGTTCAACAATTCCCATTTTTTCTCGTCCGGTGACAATGTCTTTTTGCGCATGTTGTAGTAGGTGAATGGGGATAAATAATTCTTAGAGGGGTATCAGCAATAGATTTTTTAACATATTTCTTTTAATACACACTTTATTATTAATTAAAATTTATTAAAAATTATAAAATTAGGAGAGTGACTTATTAAATAAAAATAAAACCTACAAAAATTTATAATTTTTAATAAATTTTAACCAATAATAAAAAAATGTGTTTAAAAGAGTATATTGTAAAGTAATATTTTTGTTTTGTATTGGATATTTTTTTTATATATAATTAAAATTTATAATAGCTGTGAGCACTTAATTTTCTCCAACAATTAAAAATGAAATACAAAAATAAAAAATCAAAAAGAAAAATAATAAAGAAAACTGAAAATAAAAAAAATGAGCAGGAAATAGCGAATAACCAAATACCAAGACAAGGGAGACCGTCATCAAAAGGGAAAAAAAAAAAAAAAAGAAACGAAAAAATAAGAAGTAAGAAGTACGAAAAGGAAGGGAAATATGCTGTCAATATGCCTTCTTATCACCGGTACATTTGAAAATATTTGAAATTGCAAATTTTCTAAATTCTAGGAGAAATGGTTAGAGCATCTATAATAAAAGAACTAATTTTGGGTTCTTAACTCACATTTTGTGGGTCCTGTAATGTTACGAAAGATTTAAGAATTTTTATCAATTTTTACTTTAATGATAAAATTCAATTCTTAACTTATTTTTAATAGGTCTGTAATGAACTCCACATTTTTAAATTGACAAGAAGTGGTAAAAAAAAAAAAAGGTGATTCTCTCATTTCAACCCTTGTTTTGTGATCTCCCAATCTATTTCAGTGTGTTTGGATTAGCGGTAATAGAATTACTTTTAAATTAACATAATTTTATAGAATTGATTATGGTTAAAATTGATTTTGAAGTAATGTAATTTTTGTTTGAATAACAAATATTAGATAAGGGATTTTTTACGAAAAATGTTGTTTGAATACTTAGAATTAAAATTAATTTTGAGTGTATAATTATCAAAATGAGTTTTAATATCTACGTATACTTTTTTCTATTATAATTAGCTATTTATATATATATATATATATATATATATATATTAACAAATTAAAAATAACTAGACATATAATAATTCTTTTATTTCAAGTTAATTATTAAATTAATTATTATAATTGCTGCACTACGAACATGTAATTGAGTAATTCTGTGGTTTGAACTTGGCAGCAAATGATCAGAGTTTAAGTGTGAAAGTAAATTAAAGAATATACAACCAAAATTAATTGTAAAAAAGGTAAAAATAACTTTCACTTGCTTGAACCTCATTATAATTTTTCTATTAAAAATATTTCCATTTTAGTAACTAAATATGCTAAACTCAAGTGTTTGACTCAACCCTGGACTACCGATTCAAACACACTCACTTTGAGCTTCCCCCTCCTCATACCCAACCCAGTTCACTTTCTCCTTCCCTTTTCTCTTTGGTGCGACCATCCTTTTTCTTATCCCCCACCCTCACTTTTCCCTTCCATTCCTCTTCTCCCACATCACACTCCTCGTTACCCCCTCCCTGTGTCTCCTCTTCTCGTCTACCCCCTCTTCTACTTTCACGTGTTTCTCTCTCAAAGCGAACGCAGCGAACGACGGTGGTGATCTATCCGCTCACAGCCACAGTGAACGTTGGTGGTGGTCGGTCCGCTCACAGACGCGGCAAATAGCAAACGGCGGTGGCAGCACGGACACAGCAAACGGCGGCGGCAGTGGTCCAGATCCGGTCACAGACACGGCTGACGACGGCGGTGCTCCGTCCAGATCTGCTCAGGTCCGCGGTGGTGGTGCTTCTAAACAGCAATTGGAGAGTTCGTTATTGCCATGAACAATGATTTTTGGGTTTTTTTTAATTTTATTTATTTCCTGGAATTTGTTGTGGTGAACTGTTAATGGAATATTTGTTTTTTAATTTTTGGATTTTGATTCTGGATATGATTTGTATATTCCTCATTCCATCACCTCTTCAATCTGGATTTTTGGGTTTTTTTGTTGGGTTAGTTGATTTTCCTCTTGAATCAGTTGAGAGAGAACATTAAAAATATTTCTTTTATTGTTAACTACAGGTTCTTGGGAGTTCTTCTATAAGAACGGTTCTTACACCGTGTCATCCACTTAAGAATGCTCCAATGCTAAATTTTTTTAAGAACCGGTTCTTCCTTATGAGAACCTGTTAACAACTAGCGTTGGAGATGGCCTTAGGCTATGTGTCCCTCTCCAAGCCTACTCCCCTTCATTGTAAATAGAACCTAGGTGAGCTAAGATTGTAGGGATTTTGGAAGGCTTTTTTGGGAGTGCCCTCACACTGCTTCTTTGATCTCTTTCGAGGATACTATCATGTGTTACTCTGCTGCTCCTAAAAATCTCCTCTCAATCGGTCTGAGTGCATTGTTGGGGTTCATTTGCTGGTACGCTTCTTCCCCTGTTCCTCTAATAACATGGTGAACATGTAGATTGTCTATGAGGGCCTGTTTCTTTGCATGTTTTGTTCATATGGCTAATGATGTTACTGGTCTCTTTATTTTTTTTTATTTCCCTTCCTTTGCTCATTACTGATAGTTCACTTGTTGCTATTTTTATCTGCTTGTTCCTTTGGTTTGTTACATATTCATAATACCATTATTCGTTTTTTTATTCGATGCTGATATGTTCTATTTGTTAGTTTCTGTAGGTTTGCTTGTTTGCACTGTTGTTTACATGTTCTTGAGCGGATACTAAAGAAAAATTCAGTGTGCACTTGTTCCAATCAACACCATACTTTGTCTCTGAGTTACTTTGGAAATTGAATATATTGTAATTCTTTGTCTATGTTTATTTCTTTATGTTTTTTTTTCTTTTCTTTTTGTCTCTAGGTTATTTCAAAAACTGAAGGGAGTCGAGGAAAAACCTATGTCAGACAACATCGCTCCTAAAAGACTGAAGAGTGTAGAGGAAAAATCCATGTCAGACAACAACGCTCCTCAAATAAAATATGATGTTTTTGTTAGCTTCAGGGGCAATGACATCCGTCGTGGTTTTCTTAGCCATTTGATTGACAGTTTTCAAAGGAAGAAAATAAATGCCTTTGTAGATGATGAACTTGAGAGGGGAAGTGAAATATGGCCAACACTTGTTGGAGCAATTGAAGAATCATCCATTTTGTTGATCATATTCTCACCAGACTATGCTTCTTCTTGTTGGTGTTTAAAAGAACTTGTGAAAATACTTGAATGCAAAGAGAAATATGGACGTATTGTGATACCTGTTTTCTACTATGTAAAACCCAGAGAAGTACGACATCAATCGGGGAGTTACAAAAATGCATTTGCTATGCATGCAAGAAAATATAAGACTGAGGTGCAAATCTGGAGAGATGCTTTGAATAAATCTGCTGATATATCTGGGATTGAGTCATCAACATTTAAGTAAGATTCCCCCCCTTCCTAAATGTTCAATATTTTCTAGCTGTTATATAGTTATATGCATATTCACCTAATCACCATATTGTTTAAACTGCAAAAAGATGTAACCTTTATTTTTTAAATTGTTTTCAGCAGAATATATGCTTATTAGTTATAACTTCTACATATATAATTTTAGTCGGTGCCGCTATGCTAGAACATGGTACCAACCATGCTTTGTTGGTCCATTGAATTTAGTGGTTAAATTACAACCAAGTAATGAATTTAAATATAATTCAAATTCTAAATGATAATTTTTTTAAAAGATTTCTTGATACATTTTACAGAGCCCCTTTATTTATTTTTTAGTACCTGAGCTGTTAAGGAATCCCCGCTAAGAAGGAAGGAAAAATGAAGAAGAAAATTTTCCTTCATGCATGTGGACCCTAGTAGCAACAAACTTCAAAATAAGTGAGTTAATATTAATGACATTGATTTTAACACACTTTCTCTCTTTCTGTGTGTCGTGTAGAAATGATGCTGAGCTGCTTAATGGAATTGTCAATGTTGTGCTGAAGGAGTTGCCTAAACCCCCAATTAACTCAGAAGGACTTGTTGGAATTAATGAAAAAATTGCAGGTGTAGAATTATTGATACGCAAAGAACCCAAAAAGACTCGTCTTGTAGGAATTTGGGGTATGGGCGGTATTGGCAAGACAATTCTTGCAGAACAGGTATTTAACAAACTACGGTCTGAATATGAAGGTTGTTATTTTTTAGCCAATGAAAGAGAACAATCAAGCAGACAGGGAATAATTTCTTTGAAGAAAGAAATTTTTTCTGAACTATTAGCAGATGTTGTGAAAATTGACACACCAAATTCGTTGCCCAATGATAGAATTTGTCGAATAAAGGTTTTTATTGTTCTTGATGATGTGAATGATTCAGATCACCTAGAAAAATTATTGGGAACTCTTGGCAGTTTTGGATCAGGTAGTAGAATAATTGTAACAACTAGAGATAAGCAAGTGCTTGACGCTAACAAAGCTCATGAGATATATCAACTTAGAGAACCCAGTTCCAATGAAGCACTTGGAACTTTTCAATTTGAATGCCTTTAACCAAAGTGATGAGCTAATGGAGTACGATGATGAGCTATCAAAAAGGGTGATCTGTTGTGCCAAAGGCATTCCATTAATTATTAAAGTTTTGGCTCATCTTCTTTGTGGAAAAGAAATGCAAGTATGGAAAAGTGAGCTAGACAAGCTTGAAAAAAAGCCTCTCACAAAAGTTTATGATGTATTGAAGCTGAGTTATAATGATCTAGATTGCAAAGAGCGACAAATTTTTTTAGATCTTGCATGTTTCTTTTTGAGATCACATATAAAGGTAAATGCAGGCTATCTAAAATCTTTATTGAGAGATGACGAAAGTGATAATTCAGTGGATGCTGGATTAGAACGACTGAAAGACAGAGCTCTTATAACTCTCTCTGAAGATAATTTTGTATCTATGCATGATAGTTTAAAAGAAATGGCTTGGGAGATGGTTCATCAAGAGTCTAGCAAAGACCTTGGAAGCCGTAGTTGGTTGTGGGATCCTAATGATATTTATGAAGCATTGGAAAATGACAAGGTTAAATATAGCATCTTTTGAATAACATTTGAATTTTTTATGAGAAATGTGGCTTTTGATGATGTTTAAAATTTTTCTTCTACATTGATTGTAGGGTACTAAGGCCATTAGAAGCATGCAAATTCACTTGCCAAGAATCAAGAAGCAAAAGTTAAGCCCTCACATAGTTGCTAAGATGAGCAGACTACGATTTCTAGAAATTTCTGGGGAATATAAATTTGATTGCTTTGATCAACAACATATTCTTGCTAAAGGGCTTCAATTTTGGGCAACTGAACTGAGATTTCTTTATTGGGATTATTACCCTCTAAAATCCTTGCCAGATAATTTTTCTGCCGAAAAACTTGTAATATTGAAATTGCCATACGGCAGCATGGAAAAACTTTGGGACGGAGTGAAGGTAATACAAGTGTCTCACTGTTATAATTTTTGTTAATTTGACGAATACAAAAATAATTAATTTAGCTTGTGTGATATCTTCATGTTGTTTCATTTTATTTACAGAATCTGATGAATTTAAAAGAACTTGACCTCACGAACTCCGAGTTAAAGGAGCTGCCAGATTTATCAAAAGCCACAAATCTTGAAGTACTGGTTCTCAGGGGTTGTTCTATGTTGACTACTGTGCATCCATCTATTTTCTCTTTGGGCAAACTTGAGAGGTTGAACCTTTATGATTGCGAGTCCCTTACCATACTTGCAAGCAATGCCCATTTATGCAGCCTTAGTTATCTCAACCTTGATTGGTGTGAGAATCTTACGGAATTCTCACTGATATCAAAGAATATGAGACACCTGAACTTAAATTGGACGAAGGTCAAAGCACTTCCTTCGTCATTTGGACATCAAAGCAAACTTAAATTGCTACGTCTAAAAGGAAGTGATATTGAGAGGTTACCTTTGTCTGTCAACAATTTAACGCAACTGCTACATCTAGATGTAAGCGAATGCATAAAGCTTCAGACTCTACAAGAGCTTCCCTTGTTCCTTAAAACTCTAGATGCCAATGACTGTGAATCATTGAAGACTGTATTGTTCCCTTCAATGGCTGTTGAACAATTGAGGGAAAATAGGACCCGGGTTTTGTTTTGGAATTGCATGAGCTTGGATGAACATTCTCTAGTTGCTATTGGGTTGAATGCACAAATCAACATGATGAAATTTGCAAACCAACACCTATCTACATCAAATCACGATCATTTTGAAAATGGCGATGATTATGAATCTGATGATTATGATTACCTTGGAAATCACATTGAAAATCACATTGATAATCACCATTCTTATCAAGCTGTTTATGTGTATCCAGGAAGCAGTGTTCCAGTGTGGTTGGAGTATAAGACAACAAAGGATTATATAATTATTGATCTCTCTTCTGCTCCACCTTCCCCCCTACTCGCCTTCATTTTCTGCTTCATCTTTGGCAAGTACCAACACACAGACGTCATGAACAGACTTGAAGTTAACATCACTATAATTGATGATGAGGGTGAAGGTAACATGAACAGTGTCAGTATGTACATAGATTATCGGGATTACACAATTGAATCAGATCACGTGTGTGTGATGTATGACCACAGATGTTCTGGCTTCCTAAATAACAGAGCCAAAAATCAAACAAGGTTTAAAATCCAGGTTACGGTGATGGCACAAACCATTAAATCCTCGTATTTAACAACTCATACACTACAGCAGCAAGTATTAAAAGGATTTGGGGTCTGCCCAATGAGCACCTCAGCATATAACAGTTTCATTCAAAAAATGGAATTGTGACTCAACGTTTCAATTTCATTAAACAAATGGAATTGGGCTATGCTTCTTATTATCCCAGGTATTTCCGTCTTGCGATTTACAACCAAATATTTGATTTGGAAGAATTTGTATCAGATATAGGGGACAATGAGATTGTTGATAGGTAGTTAGCTTAACTATAGTTGTAACTGTCTGTGTTAGGTAACCACTGTTAGTTTACATGAATGTATATAAAACAAACTCAGTATACTCTTACGTGATGTGAGAATCAGAAACTTTATTTCCAAGTTTTCTCTTTATCAATGCTTTCATTCCTTGCCCACTCTCTCTGGATGAATTTACTGTGATGGTATCAGAGCGGGTTGAACCCGCTCTGCTTTCGCATCTTCACTCTGAGTTTTGATTCGTTCTTTTCTTTGTTGGTGTATCAATTCTCCATCGGTTTGTTCCATTCGTTCTTGAAATGGTGAGCAATCACGGGTCAACTTTCGGATCTGTGACGAACAATCAAAATGCAAATCAAGATGTTTCTCTAGATCTATTTTATATACATCCTTCTGAAAACCCTACCACGGTGAGTGTATCACCACCATTATCGAGCAGAAATTACCATGCTTGGGTGATGAAGATGCGTAGGGCTTTGGCCTTGAAGAATAAGTTCCGGTTTGTAGATGGATCGATTCTAGTACCAAACGAGAATGATCTGAACTTTGTCACTTGGGAAAGGTGCAATAATTTGGTGCATTCATGGATTATCAACTCCATGACTCCTCAATTGGCAGAAAGTGTGGTGTTCATCGAAAATGCGATAGACATGTGGAATGATTTGAAGGATAGATTTCAAAGAGGAGACCGTATACGCGTATCTCAACTGCAACAAGAAATTTCCAATTGCAAACAAGGTAATCTTGACATTTCCGATTATTTCACTGAGTTGAGAGCATTATGGGAAGAATTAGAACAATATAGACCAATGCCCCACTCTACATGTCCTGTGGTATGTGGATGCTTGGCTATGAGAAATGCTAGAAGCTTTAAACTCGAGGATAGGATAATACAATTTCTTATTGGATTGAATGAGTATCAAGTAGTAAAGTCACAAATTCTTGTGATGGAGCCTATGCCTCCAATAAATAGAGTCTTTTCTATGGTGATGGAATAAGAGAGACAACTACAGTATGGTGTATCACCAACTGTAATTGAAGAGCCCGCTGGTTTGGTGAATGCTGTTGAAGGAGCTAAGCAGTTTGGAAGAGGAAGAGGACGGGGAAATGGCAATCCGCAAGGAAGAGGTGATGATTTTGGAAGAGGTAGAGGAAGTGGAAGAATATGTACGTATTGTGGTTGTGTTGGGCATATTGTGGAGACCTGTTATAAGAAGCATGGATATCCACCTGGTTTTGGGTGTGGATATTCATATGCTAATAATGCTACTGCAGATGAGTTAGACAGCAGATCGGTGGCAAACTCCTCTGTGAAGAATGAAGAAGGGAGCATGATGCTTACAAGGGAGCAATATAACAACTTGATAGCATTACTTGAAAGAAATACAGTTGAAACAAGAAACTCTGCAGAGATAGTAAAGGGAGAGAGTCAGTGTCCTTCAGCACAGGCAAGAGGTAACCTTAATCCGATAGTTTATAATGTGAAGAATGTTGATTTGATTTGGATTCTAGACACTGGAGCCACACACCATATCTGTCATACTTTGGACTATTTTGTTTCACATAGTAAGATTGATCCAATAATTGTTAGATTACCTAATGGCAATATAATTGAGACTTCTATTGCTGGGACAGTCAAATGTAGTGATAATTTGTTGATTAAAGATGTCCTGTATATTTCGCAATTTACAACAAATCGGATCTCAGTAGCTAAGTTGAGTATGGAGCAATCCTATACATTGAACTTTGATTCTAAATGCTGTATAATATAGGGAAGGAAGGATTCAAAGAAGATTGGTTCGGGTAAACAACTAAATGGTCTGTGTTATCTAGAATTTGATAAAGAAATTTTGAGTGGTGGTAGCAATTTAATTTTTGCTCATAGTTCAATACTCTTGTAACGTCTCCTGCAAATATTTGGCATTTGAGGTTAGGCCATTTATCCCATAGTAGAATGTTGTGTTTGAATAAACAGTATAAGTACATACTTGTAGCTGAACATACTTCGTGTGACATTTGTCATATGTCTAGACAAAAGAAATTTCCATTTCCAATTAGTGACAGCAATGCAACTTCACTTTTTGATCTTGTTCACCTAGATATTTGGGGACCTTTTTTGACTAAATCTGTGCATGGTTATAGATATTTTTTAACCATTTTAGATGATTGCAACAAACACATGTGGACTGTTATGTTGAAACAAAAATCAGACGTGCCTAATCACGTGAAAAATTTCATAGCTATGGTGGAAACTCAATTTGAAAAGAAGGTGAAAGTTATCAGAAGCGATAATGGACTCGAGTTCATGTTGTTTGAATTTTATGCATCCAATGGAATTATCCATCAAAGAAGCTGTGCAGCTACTCCACAACAAAATGGGAGAATTGAAAGACGACACCAACATATTCTGAACATTAGCAGAGCTCTAATGTTTCAGTCCCAACTCCCAAAGGAATACTAGTCATATGCCATTCTGCATGTAGTATTTTAATAAACCGCATTCCCATGAGAATATTGCAGAATAAATCTCCTCATGAAGTGCTGAATGGGAAAATTCTGGATCTCAGTTTGATAAAGGTGTTTGGATGCTTATGTTATGCATCAACTTTATCGACACACAGAAATAAATTTGATGCTCGAGCAAGGAAGTGTGTGTTCTTGGGATATAAACAAGGAATGAAAGGGTATATTGTTCTGGATGTTCATTCAAACGAGATCTTGGTATCAAGGGATGTGGAATTCTATGAATTAGAATTCCCTTTCCACTCAACCTCACAGTCTCCTATGCCTCCTATTTCTGACTACGCACAGGATACAGAGAAATTAAGTCAACCATACCATCAACTAGCCAGCTCACCCCAACCACAATCACCTTTCCTAGACATTCAACCAAATACATCTTCCCCTCACCCTCCTACCTGCAAATCCAACAGACTTACCCGAAAGCCTTCCCGTCTAAATGACTACATATGCAACACCACTTCACCTACTTCACATCCCTTGTCAAACTGTATATTTTACCAAAACCTCTCCACCTCACATCAAGCCTATGTCTTATCACTTACAACTAGCACAGAACCCTGCACATTTGTTGAAGCCAGTAAGGATCTGCAATGGATGAAAGCTATGCAACTAGAAGTAGAGGCGCTTAACAGTAACAAAACCTGGGAGTTTGTCGATTTACCCCTTGATATTGTTCCCATAGGCAGCAAATGGGTTTACAAAATTAAGCGTCATGCTGACGGCTCCATTAAGCGTTTTAAGGAAAGGCTAGTGGCTCAGGGCTTTAATCAAACGGAAGGGCTGGATTACTTTGAGACGTTTTCACTAGTTGCTAAGTTGTCCACAGTTCGAGTTTTGCTTGCACTAGCTTCCATTCATGGCTAGTATCTACATTAACTCGACGTTAATAATGCTTTCCTTCATGGAGATCTGCATGAGGCTATTTACATGAAAATTCCCAATGGTGTGGCTGCCCCAAAACCTGGACAAGTGTGCAAGTTGCTTAAGTCCCTTTATGGACTCAAGCAAGCAAGCAAGCAGATAGTGGTTTGAAAAATTGACTTGCTTCCTTGTCTCTCAAGGCTTTGTTCAAGCACATGCCGATTATACTCTATTTACCAAGCATGCCAGTAATAACTTCACAGCTTTACTTGTTTACGTAGACGACATCATTCTGGCAGGCACATCACTTGCTGAATTTGAATCACTCAAGGCTGCCCTTCATCATACATTTTGTAGTAAGAACCTAGGAGAACTTAAATACTTCCTAGGCCTTGAAGTTGCTCATTCATCTTGGGGGATTTCACTGTGCTAGCAGAAATACTGCTTGGAGCTACTAGCTGACTTCGGCTTACTAGGTGTAGACTAGTAACTGCCCCACTTGATCCTGCAATTCGACTACATCAGGACTTAAGTCCTGCCTATGCTAATATTGCTGGATATCGTCGACTCATTGGTCGCTTACTTTACCTCAACCACACGCCCAGATATTGCGTTTGCCACTCAACAATTTAGCTAGTTTATGGCTAATCCCACTGAAACTCGCCATCGAGCAGCCTTGAGAGTTCTAAAATATCTAAAAAGATCACCAGGGCGTGGCCTATTCTTCTCTCGTCAGTCTAAGGTACATGTACTTGGTTTTAGTGATGTAGATTGGGGTGGCTGTGTTGACACAAGGTGTTCTACTTCGGGTTATTGTTTTTTTATTGGACACTCACTAATCACATGGAAATCTACGAAATAGCACACTGTGTCCTGTTCCTCAGCTGAAGCAGAATATCGGGCTCTGGCTGTAGCAACTCGTGAGCTACAATGGATCTCTTTTCTACTCAAAGATCTTATACAAACTCCTTCCCGTACTCCAGTTCTTTATTGTGACAATCAAAGCGCCCTTCACATTGTTGCTAATCCAGTTTTCCATGAGCGCACTAAACACTTGGACATAGACTGTCGCATTGTACGTGAAAAGACACAAGCTGGACTGATGTGCTTACTTCCCATTCCTTCTCACTGTCAAGTCGTAGATGTGTTCACCAAGGCTTCTTGTCCTCAGGCTTTTCATGAGCTAATTAACAAGCTTGGAATGGTGGATATCTTCCACCCTCCAGCTTGCGGGGGGGTATCAGATATAGGGGACAATGAGATTGTTGATTGTTAGTTAGCTTAACTATAGTTGTAACTGTCTGTGTTAGATAACCACTGTTAGTCTACATGAATGTATATAAAACAAACTCAGTGTACTCTTATGTGATGTGAGAATCAGAAACTTTATTTCCAAGTTTTCTGTCTATCAATGCTTTAATTCCTTGCCCACTCTCTCTGGATGAATTTACTGTGAATTTGTATCTTTTCATATTATTAGAACTTAATTGGTTACAATATTCAAGCTATTAACGTGAGTTCTTATTTTTTAAAGTTTCCATATGGACCTAAGTTCGTAAACAATCAACTAGTTAACTACAAGTAATGATTACTCAAAAGACAGTATGCAAGGGTACTCAACACTACAAAAGAAGATACTAGTATGCATGTACTGTTATTGGTGGGGAATATGACCCTAGTCCAAGTGACGATTGTGATAATTTTCAAGAAAAGTAACGCACATTACTTTTGTTAGTCTGCATGGTTAGGGTTATATTTTTCTGAAACTGAGTTTTGGTCTTGTATGTTGTTGTTGTCTATATTTTTGTAGGGAAGTAGAAAAGAAAGAAGCTCTTTCCTTCAGCATTACCTTCTTTACCACTTAGTGAAACCTTGGCCTTGGCATTCTATTGAATATTGATTCATACATTATCTCATTTTTTTAATGTGTCTTTGTGTCATAAATTCTTATTAAGTTGTAAGAATGATCAGGCTAGACAAGTGCTCCCCTATCTTGACTTTCTCAACCCCACACTACAAAAGAAAATGAAAAATTAATTATTGGTTTCAAAAAATAGTAGCAAGATACTACTGAAAGATTAAGTACTTCCTTGAGTTTTGATTTTAGGAGTGCCATATCTCTTTCTTTTTTATGTATTCAGAAAAATGTATCATAAAAATATGATGATAGATGAGGACAGTATATGTAAAATAATTCAACATATATACAAATTTCTGTGCTAGTTGTATATTTTTGTTTTTCTAGGATTTATCCCCATGTTATATATTCCAAGCACAAACACACATCAGACGGAAACATTGACTAATCTGATTTGGCACGATATTGCTATTACTATATCCTTTTATTGTCTTTATTTCTCCTTTCTTGCTACTAGAGGATAGAATGGGTTCTATAATATAATTTTTTTGTATAAAAGTAAATTTCATTTTTATAAGATGTTGATGTATTTGTTCATCTTATCATTTTGTTGTTTTTAAGGTTAGCTGTAAAAGTACATTTTGTGATATAGTCTGGTTTAAAGATTTAGCAGAAGACTTGTTTGAGACCTTTAATCTCATCCATTCAACAGTTAATTCCCAATTTTTCTTATCAGGTGAAAATGTCCTTTCCGGGTTATCAATGGGCATGATGCATACGAGCTCTAACACATGAAGGTTGGGCACCTTCTCATGGTTGTCAGAGTCCAAAGCCCTTCAACAGGATCAATGAGGTGAACAGTAAATTCAGAGTATGACTTTACTTGCTGCAGAGACCATTGTCAAATTCTTGTAGGTACTAGTGCAGAGAAGGACAATGAGCCATACACTGTAGCAGTAGTGGTAGGGTGGGAGCAAATACTTCTCTTTGATGGCCAGCCTGGTCATTTTTTTTCACCTTGAATCATTTGAAAGTATGTGTATACTTGTGTATATCATTCTATAATATCTTAGTAATAGCTGGACATCGAGTTTGTCCCTTGACTTATCTGTTACAACTATACATTCATGTGAAGTGCATGTTATGCACTTTGCTCCTTTAAGATGAGTCTTTAATGGAGGATGGTGTTATTGTAAGAAAAATCCCAAATTCATGGAGACTTGGAAATGCTAGTTTTGAATTATAGAGAAAGGAAATAGAAACATCTGTCGCAATTTGATGTGCCTTACACATTTATGAGGTTATAAGCCATCCTTACCGAATAACCAAGGTTAGGAAATAAATCCTGATTAACCCCACCAACAAGAAAAACAAATTTGTAAATATTTGGAAACTCTGAGATCCTATATGTGAAAAACATAAATTAAGCAACATCTGCTCTTCCAATAAATAAGCAAAATCATGGTCAGTTCTCAAGAAACTATAATCATGACCCACTTCTAGGTCAGCGACCTGCATATTATTCAAAGGTTCAGGCTTGTGACCACCTGGGATTAGGGGCAGTTATGACAGTTATTGGCAGAAATTAGGAGCAGTTACATATTATTAAATGTGTGTATTGCTTTATCAGGTTTAGTTATGTATTTTTAGGAACAGTTATTTTCTGTATGGTCTGATGGCAGACAGTTATTAGGTTTTATAGGAGCAGTTATGTAAATTTAGGAGTAGTTATTATGTAAAATTCGTATAAAAAAATACCCTGTAGGAAAGGAGTGATCAGAAGAGTGTATTTTGGAAGTTCTTGGACAGAGTTATTCTGTAGGAGTTGTTACAACTCTGGGACAGCTGCTGTAATTTTCTATTCAATTAGCGCGCCTAAATACCAATTTTCTGTGTTCTATCACCACCTTGTTTCTGCAACAGTGGAGAAAAAATCTAACAGCTTCCTACTTTATCCGGAACTAAATCTAGATAGCTCATTTCCATCATTTCCTGTTTCTTGTAAATTTCTAGTTTCTATTAGTTTTAATGCTCGAAGCCTCGGCTTCAGATATTCTTGCAAGTACTCCAACATTTTCCCCCAGAACCAGGTGAATTCCCTGCACTGATTCCTTATTTATATAGATGCTTGTATCTTGCATTCACCAGAAGATGTACACCGAACTCTTAGCTTGCATTCAAAACCTTTAACCTCATTTTTCATATCAAAAAATATGATCTCTACCAATGAAGGCACATGGTTGAACCATTTTTGCCTACTTGCATTACTGGCTTCACAACGCTAACATGAGCAGAATGTTTGTATCTATATTTCTCAATATGTCAGTGAATATGATTTACTCTTTAAGCACTTGTTGCTACAAAGTCTAGGAATGTCATAAATTCCTTCCTCTGTTTCTTCGAGAAGCATGCTTCAGTTTTGATGTCACTATAAGTATCACAATTAGTTCTTGGATTGCAATTCTCACCTGGTAGCGTACAAATTCACTTGATGTGGAAATTCTCTCTGATTATTTCATTGTTTCTTCACTCTTTATTGAAATAAATCATACTCTCAGACTCTCAGACTCTCAGTAATATCAAAAACTCTATAACCAACTCCAGCATTCATGGCCATATCCATAAGCTCTACAAGTAACTTTTTATTATCTCTCTATTCGTTCATGTTCTCCAGGTATGTCTGCTTTGATATCCTCCTTGAAAGGCCAGTGATGAAATCTTGCTTTGCATTTTTGGTTTGTGCAATCTTGGAAACTGCCAATTCCTTTGGCTCCTCCTTAGCGTTGTCAACCACAATCTTTTGAAAGATCCTGTTTTTCCTTATTTTCTGCAAAATGCTTGGGTTTATCTTCAAGGGAATGATGAAGCTTAACACCCAAATGCTCAGTTGTAGCAGGCTCACCACTATTCAATAAAGCTGCAGGCTTACTTGGTGATCCATTAGAGCCTATCGACTCCATATCATGCTCAGGAAAGTTCAATCGAGCCCATGACCTATACATGGCTCTATCAGCTTCATCATAAACAAGAGCAGCTTCAGCTGCAGTGGAAAAAGTTTCAAACCAAAGCCAATTTTCCTTTTTACTCACATTATTAAAAGGTTCATGAATTTCGGAGCTCACTTACCCCAAATCCTCTGTCTCCCACCTCTGTACTTTCAATCAGAGTTCTGAGACTCTCCATTTCTCTCTCATGCGCCCTTTCTAAGAGCCCTTGGCAAGAACTTTGTGAATCACTTACACCATAATATTACCAAAGATCCCTGTTCTGCTTCTTCCATTCCTCAAGAATATCTACCAAATAGCTCCTTCCAACCTTGTGTCTCTTGAAGGATTTTCTGTCTCTGCAGTCAGCATCCACTAGAAAACTATTTTATAAGTCTCTAAATCGTTACTCATATCAGCAAATTAAAATAATTTTGAGAACTTCCTGCGTAATTCTCCTATAAATCATTGAAAAAAGTTTCAATGTAAAGAAACTATTTGTACAAAGAAGCACAATAAATTCTTAAAAAGGACGGATAAATGTCTGAAATGAAAAAACCAGATAAATTTAAATCAAATGAAGGAGAAGTAAGTTGAAACAACAGCAACAACGATATGGAGCTGTTTATTTGTTAAGATAAATTCATAAGAAAACAACTGACCCAGAAATTGTATCAGGCGTCATGCTCTAATATGTAACTCACTGCCAAAGTCATTGTTAGATCAGGAACCAAGTAACAGCCCAACCAGGAAAAGGGTAACTAACATTCAAGGTTGCAACTTCTTTTTGCGGCTCTTTCTTTCTATATTAACTCCTCTGTTTCCAGTTTCAACCGAGCTTTCTACATCATGAAGGGCTACATTTTCATCTTGTCTACTTGCTAGTTGCTACTACGTTAAACAAATTTCACTTGTGCTGTTTCTAGCAATTATATAACTTTTCATGGTGCCATGTATGATGTAATTGATTAATTTGTTATGTTTTGTAAAGTGTATAATTAATTTTAATTAGGATAAATCAATCTATTCCTTATAGTTTCATCAAGATCTTAATTAATTTGCAGTAATTTAAATTTTTTTAATTTAATCCTTTAAATTTTATAATTTAATCCCTCAAAACTAACAGTTACATGACATTTTATATATAATAAATATTTACAATAGAGTTTGACAACTTGACAATTAATTGTGATTTGTTGACATTCTTTTCAAAGCAGCTAACTAATTCATGGAATGTATTCACTTTATCTAGGGAGAAGGTTGTCTGGCATTTTCATGCCTTTGGTTATTGTTATGCCAGATTGCCAGACAACCATAACAATGAAAGACATAGCAGATGCACCAAGGTAAAGGAGATTGAAAATTGTTACACATGGTTTGATTCTTTGATTCCATCATTATGTGCATGAATCTAAATCAAGTGAAATTGGGTGCCACTAGACCAGTACATAATTACGAAAGTGGCTTAATGGCACTCAAATCTCACACGTCAATGTATTTCAATTTATGGCTGCTATTTGGGGTATTTTCACGCATTCTTGCAAGCTTCATGGCTACTATGTTATGGCAGCCATATCGGGTCTAGCTAGGTCATCAGGTTGCTTGGGGTCCTACTTCCGATGAAATGAAGATTCAAAAACTTGTCACATAAAGTAAATAGAATAAGGGAACATGCTTATTTTGAGCATATCTGTCACGTATGTGAAAATCACTCATCACAGGATAAAATAAAAAATTGAGTTCGTAGGAAAACATAGATAGACCCATAATTGCAAAAGGTGATTGGAAGATGAACCTAGAATAGAAAGTATGGGTACAACATGTGACTTGGAAACACCATAGCATGGACATGGATAAAATTGATCTAATTATTGAGATATTTACGTCAATATCGGTATTAACCTTTAAAAATAAACGTAAAATGCAACTAGTAGTATTCAAATTGTCCACGACGTATTTGGCACGACACGGGTACTATTTTGAAGTGTTTGTGCTTCTTTGACATGAACAAAGCATACTCAAACCTGCTATCTAACCCAACACGCACATCCATATATATGATCATGCCCATGAATTTCAACATACTCACCATGATATAACAGCATTCTACGTGATAACATCTCTTTTACACGTGCCATCAAAGATCCTTCTAGCGGACCCCAAATCCCCACATTTAGCATACATACTAATCAAAGCAGACCCTATACACAAGTTAAGGGTCATGCCATACTCCACAACAAACCCCTCCACGCACCTCCCCAACTCCAAATTCCCCAACTCCCCACAAGCCCCGAGAACACTCACCAGACTCATCTCATCTGGCTCAAACCAGTCCCTCCCCATCTCCCCAAACACCTCCACAGTCTCCCTCGCGTGACCGTTTTCGCATACCCGGCGATCATCGTGTTCCACAACTGTCCCTGTGAGCAATTTCATCGAACACCTTGCGCACGCACCCGGACTGGCCACACAACTCGCACTTGAAGACCAAGGAGGGAGTGGCCGACACGAGCATGGTGAAGGTGGGCGAGGTTGGCGCAAGAGAGGAAGAAGAAAGGGAAGGTGAAGTTGTTGGGGCTTAGGCGCAGAGACTTGATTGGGTAGAAGAGGGTAGTGGTGCCACGTGGCTCGTGATGTTGAAGACGCAGTGGTCGGTGTGTATGGTGTTGGAGAGAAGGTGGTGGATGGAGTTCACTACTATTTGGGTGTGAACCAGTTGGAGGGTCTTCGTGGAAGAACATTGTTTCGCCAGGGACACTACAGATTCTGCTACATTTTCAAACGCCAGGTGCTGGGCAAGTAGCATGACGTACGTCTGCGTGTTATGTTATGCTTCGTGTGGTATTTGGGGGAGGATTTGTAAACTTGCAAACTTAATTGCAATTGTAAACTTGACAAAAAATTATAATAAAGAAATGTAAATATTTATATAATTTGATCAGATAATATTATATTTTATAATTTTAAAGCGAATTTTATATTATTTCATCAAATATTTTTGAACTAATAAGCTAAATAAAAGAGATATATTAGTATTATATTATAATACTTATATTTCTTTTAAATGCACAATTGTTTTTTAAAGAAAATAATTACTTTCTTTTTCTTCTTTTTTTTTATAGTTTTCTAAATAATTTAAAAATATTTTTATTTTTTCATTATTTTTAATTTAAATTCTCTCTCTTTCTCTCTCTGCTTTTCTTTTTCTTCTTTAGTAAATCATCATTTTCTTCTCCAAAATTGTAATGCACTATTTGGTTAGTTTCTCATAATTAACAAAATTAAAAAAGAAAATCTCTCAAACTAGATTTTGCTAGTCTAAGATGTGACTTCTGTAAGGTATAGGCATCTCCAATGGATAGTTCTTTATTGACATAAATAGCACAAGCAACTAAAATTATAAATTTATAATGTTGGAGAGAAATTCTGTGGGATCCATTTGAGAATTGGGTTGCATCTACTAGCAACTAGTTCTTTCTCCTAATGTGGGTCATGTTATTTATTAATAATAATATAAAATTATGGAAAAATGAAATGCTACTTTTTTTAATTTTTTTTAATTATGGTTGCCTTTTTCTTTTTGATTTTAATGTTATTGGAGTGTTTACTTGCACTGTAGCATTTTTATTTTTTAACGCTACTTTCATTGTGATAAATGCTATACATACCTATCTTTTTGGTACAATTTGTGATACTTATCTCATATTTTGTTAACTCAAGATCATGTTTTGACCACTTTATACTAAATTCATATACAATTGAACATAAGTTTAAGCACTTTAGAGTTTTTGAGAATTTTATTAGCTTTTGTATGTTTTTATGTAGGTTAAGGAGAAGAAGGACATATTTTGGAATGAGCAAATTTTTTGGCATGTGCTCAAACCTTAAGAAGCAGGCAACAGGGCAATAGGGTAGCTATCTCGCCACCGATGCTTAGTGCCAACCTACTAGAAGATGCTCACTTTGTTCACTTTCCCATGCTAAACGTGGAATTATGGTGCTTAATGCCAAGTTGCCAAAGAATATTCCTTGATGGCGTTTCTTCCCACGCTTAGTGCCAGGTTTGCTATGACACTTTATGAGGAAAAGACAAAAAGAATTGGGTCAAAAGTGACAAAAAGGCATGACACTTTTGGAGAGTGGCATTCTGTGATTTTGTGAAGGTTGGAAGAGCTTTTCCTAAGCCTCCTTTCCAAGTTTCTTCATTTCTTCATCAATTTTCCTTCTTTACATAGCCTTGACCCTTGTTGGGGTTTAATGTAATTAAGTTGACCTTCATGTAATTCTTTTGAGATATTTATTTAGTATAGTTCCATGTTAATGTTTTTCTTCTGCTTTTAATTCTTGTTTAGGTTTGATCATCCTTAACTTGTTCTCTTTGGCTTGAATCTTGTTGGAAAATGATATTTTAAGCTTGGAACGAAAGAAGACATCTAATACATCTTATATCTAGGAATAGAGTAAGATGTGTTAGACATCTTTAATCCTCTATTCTTAACGCAAGTTATTTGGTTAAGCTATGCAAGAAGTTGGTAGTTTAGTCAAGGAACTCAGATTCTATCTTTTAAGGAATTAGGGTTAGAAAGATTTTGTGGGATGATGGTAACTTAGTAACTAAAATGTTGAATGAGTAACTCATGTAATACATGATAGAAAGGCTTAATGAAGTTAAACCCCAAGTATTTCCATTTATTTGATCTAAATCAATTTATGCATATCAAGTATTTGAGAAAATACCAAAAACATCTTTGAGCTAAATTGTCCTTTACACTTTTGCTTCTTTAAGTTATTTCATTTTACTTTTTTGTAATCAAATTTAATCTTTGGTTACGATAGTTTAGGATAGTGAAATTTTAGTTTATTGTCAAAGCATTGCGTGAGTCCTTTAGGAGACAATACCCAACTCATCACTTTACTACTTTCACAAATTGGTACACTTGTCAAGGAGATAACACATTGCAATGTGGTGTTTCAATTTTACATTACTTTCATTGCAGTTTTATCTACCTATTAACAGTATTACAATATTGTTAATGTTACTTTAATATATTATTTTGTATTCTTTATGCATTTTAAAAGCTATTATTAATTTTAATTTGTATTATTATTTATGTATTTTAAATTCTAAAATGTGATACATCTTTCTTTATTATTAAACAACATACAAATATACTAAATTGAAATTAGAATGAATAATAAAATTTAAAAGAGTGAAATATATTATGGGGTTCATTGAGAAATTTTAATTAGTTTCTTGATCAGAAAAAAAATGCAATTACTTAAAATAGAAAAGATGATATGACATTATAGAGAAATATTAAATATTATAAAATATATAGTATAATAACTCATGAGAATTGCTTCATTAGATATGCCCTAACAACATTGATAGTGCTGATTTAACATGTGATGAAGATGTCTATGTATCCTTCCACATGTATGTCCAATCAACAAACACCAAAATACTATATTTGTGTTTTGATATGTACCAGTGCCTATCTCTACTTCTGAGCATCTCCTTGTTTTGATCTTGTTGTCAGTACGACGTTGGCTAGGGTGGGGAGCCCGTTCATATCTCTTTCCGTGGGAAATTGGTTTTCCACTCTTAGATCTATTACTTTTTAAAATGATGACTGAGATTTTCTTTCTTTTTCTTTTTTTCCTTTCCTTTTTCTTTGTCTTTCCCAAATTACCCTTCCTTGTACAACATAGATTCAGTTGAACCCTCACCCAACCACCACTGCTTGACCTTGCCACACACGCCATGATGCCACCACCATCATCGACAGCAATGCTTCCCCTTGTTCAAACAACGTCCTCCTTGTTCTTCACCACTTTCAAACACATCACATCCAAACTCACCAGAGGAGAATCACCAGTTTGGAAAATGAAAAAACAACTTCAAATTCAAGAAATCATATACTTGTATTCATCTGGAAAAGGATATCACCAAATTTCTTCAAAAGTTAGGTTGAGATGTATGTAGGCGATGATGTACCGCTATATTTCTATGCATGGGTTTTTCCCAAGTGAGACCACGTGCCAGTGGGCATAAGTACAATGCGAGTGATGCAAGATATTAAGGTGTACTAGCAAGGGATCATGGAAAGAGTGAAACCTAAGATCAACAACGAAGTCAGGTTGCATGTGCGAAAACACTGTCATAAAGGCTTCGAAAGGTGGGGAGAGGATAATTGACAAGTGTGACAAGGATTAGGGCTCGATCTCATTGGTGTGCAAGTCATTGTATGAGATCAAGCGATGGTGTCGTTAGAGGATCTTTGTCTAAAACTGCTACACCGTGAGACCTGACAACTCTCTATGGCACCATCGTCGTTGTTGTGGCTCTTGATGGGAAGAGAAGAAGGAGGCGACGAAAGAGCAAAAGAGGAAAGGGAAAAAAGATAGAGGGTAAAGGGGGAAAGAAAGGAAAAAAAAGAAAAAGAAAAAATCTAAGCCGTAAAATTAAAAATGAGTAAATCTAATGATCTAAAACAACTTTCATGTTAAGACAAAGGATGAATTTATGACCCTCACTTCGTTTTGATAATAGCAAATATTCTTATACTTAATCGTTTGATCACACGTTTTATTGTTTGTTTTCACTATTGTCTGCTTATGTGTAATTTATAAATTAAAGATATCATGCCAACTAACTCCTTCAAACGATATATATGTTGAATTTGTGTTTATTCTAAAAGCTTTGTTACTTGAGAGCCCTTTTAGTTTTAGAAATCGCATACCTTCTCGAAAAAGAAGACTTCTACATACTTATCTTTGAAAAGGTTTAACTTTATGCTTAAAAGAAGGAATTTGTGTACAAATATCAGTATGGAAAGTAAATATGTCCATTATGTGACACCCATTATATTAAGACATACATTTATTTTAATTTTGTTTGTTTGTTAGAAACGTCATCTTGATTTAAAACTTATACGTATTTATTTTTTGCAAACTTTTAGTATTTCAAAGAGACATTATATAAAGAACCATGATCCTGAAATAAACATCAAGTCTTATGTACAAAGTCAGAGTACATATTGAGGAATATATCAACAAATACAACAAAAGTACATCCTAAAAACCCGCCTGTAACTGTACAACAAAATGACTTATGCCAAAGCAGTAGAGGTCTCTACTAGGCCACCCTATCCTATAAAATCTACAAAATTCATACGTAAAGTAGCTATCACTGCAACTTTTTAGAGTCCATCTGCTTGTACCACGATCGTATATGAAAAGAAAAAAACAAGAAAGGAGTGAAGTTTTTATAAAAGCCCCATTCCTTTTCTTAATAGGCTATAAACAATAGATCAAACAACCAATTGGGAAAATCCTAAGGTTTGACCTACGTTATTACGACTCAATCTCAACCTTACTAGGCATATGGATCCATACCTATCTTTGATGATTTACTTTAACCATCAGGAATCATTGGGAGGTGATTGGGAGTTCGTATAATCCCTCCAAGATACAGACATCCATGTCATAATCATCATCCTTGAGGAAAGGCCCACACGCCCATCAGGGATATACACTACACCAATCATGATGATGCTGAGCAGGCGTCAAGGTTATCAAATCGGTTTACATAATTTATCTCGGCTTAGGGCGCTAACTTGACCATTGGGATGTTCACAACTCGGTATCTTTATCCTCAAGACCCCAACAATGGTCCCTGCCTTTCATCCCGCAGTGTACCAACTGTTACTTTTCAGACACCGAAACTTATGCTTCTCAGCATGGTCCTGGTCCTAACTCAGCTGGGGGTCCTAACTCAGCTGGGGATTTCTTATGACTTTGTTTCTAAGTTTCCAGGCATACTCTTTGGGTAATCTAGCAGAGTTTCAGAATCACTCTTCACAGAGATATTCATCTATCATTCATAACAACTCAACGAGGAAACATAGCAAAAAAATGTCATCACTTAAAATTGCATACAAAATTCATTTTCACACATACATACTTTTAAAAATAAGTTTTCAATTTAATTTCTTTGGTTTATCCTTATCCTTTTCTAAATTTTTAAATTAGACTATTTTAAAGGAAAGGTTCTTGATCCATAAATATGGAGGAAATTTAAAAATTAAAGTTTAAGAGAATTGCTAATTAAAACATGTGCTTTATTTACAAGTGTTGGCATCTCATTCTACTTGACAAAAACATTTACTAGAAAGGCTTAGTTGGATAAAATTTCCAGTTCTTAGCCATAAGTTAACAAAAGATGAGATGTCAAAACCAGTCAATTCATACAATAAAAATTTTGTTTCTTAAAACTTTCACTAGTTGGGCTAGAAGCCCATTTAATTCAATTAGCTCAAAACTATGTTTTTTTAAATTAGTTTCATAAAAGATAAAGGAAAAAATTTTCTTTAAATTTTTCTACAGATTTTAAGATTTATTTTTACTAAGTTGAACCAAATTAAGTAATTGTCAAAATGCTCAAATTAATAAAAGAATTCATTTTCCTTAATCTTTTTAAAAAGGGCCGCAAGCCTTTTATGTAAAAAAAAAAAAAACCAAAAACTTTTTCATTTTCTTATTTTGAAATTTTGGACATTTCATAAAAATCAAAATTTCAACTTTTGTAGAAATTTAACCCTTCTTCTACTATTTTCATTTCAAGTTTTCTTTTAAAAAATCGAGAGCCTATAATTAGAGATATGTTCTAAAATATTTTATTTCAAGTGATTCAAGACCATAAACTTGATTTAAATTAATTACTTATATAAAAATAAATTCAATGATAATTAAATTCTAATGAAGTACCAACAAAATAAAGACAACATAAAAATAAACAACAATGGAACAATAAAATAAATAACAAGAGTTAAATGAAGAAAAAGGTAATAACAATAACTTAAATGGTGAAAATATAAATGACAAGAAATTAAAATGGACAATACTATAAATATCATAAATATAAATGATAATAGAATGTAAAAAGCTAACAGTTTTGGGGAAAAATCACTCCAAAATCATCTACATGAAAGCAATTAAATAAAAAGTAAAAAGCTCAGAGTTTTGGGGGAAAACAACTCCAAAATCATATATATAAAAGCAATAAATGAAAAGTAAAAAGCTAAGGGTTTTGGGGAAAAACCACTCCAAAAGCATCTACATAAAAACAATTAAATGGAAAGTAAAAAGCTAAGAGTTTTCGGGAAAAAATCCACTCCAAAACCATCTATATAAATAAAAATAATAACAAGAGCAAGAAAACAAATAACATTAAATTAAATGTCATTAAAGTAAATCAAGAAATCAAAAATGAACAATAAAGTAAATAATTACTTATATATAGATAGTAGTAGAATTAGTATAATAATATAGGTTTAAGTGATAACCCAACACACACACACCTATTAAGAAAACAAAAATTAGAGGCTTAAACCTCACTCCTCCTTTACCTCAAATAATTAGCTTGTTGGTGGAATATGGAAGAGAAAAGGAGGTATTAAGGTGTTAGATCTAAACCTATGGTTGAAGGTGCTTTAATGGTGGGTAATTTTTTTTTTTTTCAAACTTAGAGAGCAGAGAGAAGAGGAAGTTCAGCACCATAGCAGAGATGAGGGTCTGAAATTTGAGGAAGAAAGTATAAGAATTGATGTGTAGATGAAGGAATATTTATAGGAGAAAATTAATATAGTTTTGATTTAATTTTTTAAACTAAATCCATAAAAAAATAATTAAAAGTCTACTCACCCAATCGCTTGTTCAGAACAGCAAGAAAATGGAGTCATAAGGGAGAAAATAAGAGTTGTAATTGTTGACTTTTAATTTAACATGTGTATATAATGGTAAAAGATAATAAAATAATGGTTTATGGTAAATAATTGGTTTGAATTCTTGGGTTAGTTTTAACTAAATCTAACCATATCCAAAAAAACAAGTTTTTGTCAAATAAAATATTTTTTGGGTTTTCACTAGTTATACCTTAAAATAAAATTTTTATAATTAAAATATATTTAATACAGATTTTTAAAATATTTTGAGGTCAAAAAGTCTTTGATTTACTTTGTAGTTAACTAGGGATATTTTGGTCATTTTATAAAACTGTCTCAATAAATTTTTGAAAAAATTTTAAAATCATTATTAATTATTCTAAGCACATATATGACTTAAAAATAAATTTTATATCTTTTTAACTATTTTTTATCTATTTTCTCATTTATCCAGTCCTTATAGGGGCAAAATAGTCATTTTACCCCTTCTCAGGCTTCGGTTGGAAAAATTATTAAAAATATAAACTAAATACTATTTACTAATACGAATGTAACCTGTGGAATTATAGATAAAAAGAAAAAGATTAGTAAGAAAAAGTGAGGGTGTTACACACTGCAACAAGATTGAGTATGAGAAAAGAAAGACTAGATAAGTAGAGTGCTTTATCTTACAGAGTGATCAGTTGGTAAAAAGTATTAAATGCAGCATTTAATACTCCAACAACTATTTTCTTCTTTTTGCAACGCCAGACGAAGGGTGTCCTGAAAAGCACTCACAACGGATACTTTAGAAGAACCCTATAAATAGAAGAGAAGGTTATTGTTATATGTATAGAACTCTTAACAAACTTTCCTTTCTCTCAATCAGTAATCTTGAACAAATTTTGCTTGTAGCACTTTCCTGAGCTTTATTGTATATTTGCTTGATAAAATGCTAGTTTAGTGTGATAACTTGCCCTCAACCATTTCTCTGTGAAATTAGTGGAAGCCTGAAGAGGCTTTGTATTAAAGAATACTTAGGTATTTGCTTGGTGAGGCAAGTGAAAGACTACTTGGATTGAGTTTAAAGAGGCTTGGATAAAAGAATACTTATAACTATGATTACATTATAGTGAGACTTCGTAGTATACCAAGAACTAGACATAGTCTCTAGGGTGAGACAAACCAGTATAAAGCTTTGTGTTTCTCTCATTTTTAGCTTATCTTTGTTTTCAAAAATCTCTTTCAAAATATTTATTCCTCAGACGAAAACATCTCTTTGGAAAGGTTTTATGAAAAATTTTTAATAACACAATTTAACCCCTTTTTCTTGTGTTATTCTTGTGTTTTACATTTCCCACAGCGGGAGACATGACTTGCTCTCCCATTGTAGCCTTCGTCTATCAATACAACAAAACACTACACTTATTCTTAAGAAGTCACGTCTCTTGTCGACAAGTGCTATGTCCTATCTCCATACCAAACGAATCTTTTTCCTTATCCCATGGTACCCATCCACTGAGTGCAAATGAACCTCCAAGTTACACACATACCCAAGATCATTTGTGGCCTCCCAAGATCATTCGTGGCCTTCAAAAACTATGTTTATGATCAAATGCAAAATGTGCATAACTTTAGTTAAGACAAGGCATCATCTATGCACTTCTAAAAAGGATGACCCTTTGTTTGGGACATACATATGGAGGGACACACATATGTGGTACCAATCATCAACTTCTTTGGTGGCCCCAACACTGTTTGGGTGTTGCAAAATGATGACTCCCAAACTTCGCTCCTGTTAGCAAAGTGTTAAGAGAAGTTAGTTTATTAGAAGTATTAGTTAGTTGTTAATAGTTTGTTAGGGATATTATTAACTATAGTAAACTCTATAAATAGAGCACCTATACACTCTTATTATATCTTTTTCATATCAATTAATACAATGACACTCTTCTGTGGAAATCTTCTACTCTTCTTTGAACTCTATGATTTTTGGTCTTATCAATTAGGAATTACTTGTATCACTTTTCAAGATTCTGATATGGTATCAAAGCTTTCTCATATAGAGAGCAATGATTTTGCTGCAAAAGAAGATGATAAAGAGTCAAAGAAAACTCAAGCAACAAATAAACTCAATGTTGATCCAAGCAACTCTTTCGTCACCACTAATCTGGTCTCTAAAACTGTAGAGAAATAGACGGTGCTTGTTGGTTTGGTTCATCCAGATTTGATTGATCTGGAACTAGATCATTTGGTGTCCTTTGAAATTGTTCTCTTGGTTTCTCTTTCTACAATCCATTTGTGAAGCCAAGTTAGGGTTCTAGCAAAATGAAAAGGAAAGTTTTGTGAGTAAAATGAAGCACCATCAGAATCCACCTTATAATTAAAGGCCTATACTACTTCGTCATCACAGGCTTCACTTTTGTCAGTCTCCATTGATCTCTTCTCCACTGCTGGAGTCTCCTAACCCACCATGGACTTCACTTCTATATATTTCTTCTCCACTAGATTCTAATTTGCCTTGGATGCAATTGGAAATGCTCAAAAAAATGCTCCACCAAAAAGGTCATGAAATTGCAGTACTAGGTTGAGTACTAATTGCCAGTGGTCACCTTGGTCTCCTTTTTTTTTTTTTCTCTTCTTTTTTCGCAATCCCTCTTTCTCTTTCTGAATCTGAATGCTCCAAATTCAAACACTACTCCAAATCATCCTCCTTTGAACTGAAATTCGAGTCGTTGCTGTCTGGATCTACCTTCCACTCCCTCTCCATGCACTAGGACTTAGACGCCATGGGGTCGTAGGTGAAGTTCATGTAGTGCCCTGACAAGAATTGCAGAAAAGGAAGGTCGTGCATTACTTCAATTGTTTCACACAAAAGAAAACTTAACAAGCCCATTATCCTTCTACTTGAGGCTTCCCAATGGTAGCCAATTTGGGCTTCACTCATTTGGGTCACATGTTTTTTCTTGTTTTTGTCCTAATTAGAATGTGCCAAAAAAAAAAAAGTTATCTTCTACATGTTGTTTTTCTTGTTTAATCTTTGTAATTCAAGGTGATCGTGGTGATACCACTTATCACCTTGTGAGGGGGTGTTAAG
The DNA here is from genome assembly GCA_004329165.1 of Spatholobus suberectus. Lineage (NCBI taxonomy): Eukaryota > Viridiplantae > Streptophyta > Magnoliopsida > Fabales > Fabaceae > Spatholobus > Spatholobus suberectus. Next base: position 34,162,354 of record CM014729.1, on the reverse strand, counting down.
AGTAATTAGTTTATTAGAAATATTAGTTAGTTGTTAATAGTTTCTTAGGGATATTGTTAGCTATAGTAAATTCTATAAATAGAGCACCTATACCACTCTTATTGTATCTTTTTCATATCAATTAATATAATGACACTCTTCTATGGAAGTCCTCTACTCTTCTTTGAACTGTATGATTTTTGGCCTCATCAATTAGGAGTTACTTGTATCTCTTCTCAAGATTTTGATACAAAAATGAGCGCAAACAATGGTCTTATTGTTGTGCTTGAGTCTCGCATTCCCTATCTATTTGTCATTCATTTTTTGTTGGTCGCGGTTGTCAAAGTCTTCAATGTTCCCCTATTTTTAGTTTAGCACAAGGTGCAGGAAGCAAGACAAGCTGGACAAGGTCAGTCAGTGTACTTTAGGTTTTGTTTAAAATGTTTAAGACTTTCACGAAATATTATAGTAACATTTTTTTTTATTTTTTATTGTTGCCTTGATTGTTATGCTTAGAATAAAAATGCTCTCTTATTGACAAGTTTTGATTTTTAGGATCTCCTTGATTTCTTCCTTTTGTTTGGTGATGACAATTGGGATCCTAAATTTGTGTTTGTTTGATCATGTGTGTTGTATACAGTGAGGGAAGGAGACAACGTAACAGAAGGAAGAGGTTGATTCTAAATTCCTAATACCATTATTGTTGGTGGGGGTCTTTTTAAAATTTTGGCGTCTGTATGTCGTAACAAGACTTCAATGGATGTTTGAAATATGGTTGGTAACTATGATGCTTCTGCATCCTATTCATAGTTTTTTCTTTAGAATCGATGGGTAGTAATAGAAAAATTTGAGTTGCTTGTTGGTTCATGCATGGTTAAAGTTTGGGGTGGCATGCTACATATTTAGAATTCTGTACTCGATCGTTAGTCCATTGCGCAGTGTGAGACACACCAGTCTCAAAAATTTTATATCTCAATATTTTCCTTCATTTTGGTCACTCTTGCCTGGGCATATATACGAAGAGACACGTGAACACGTGCATGGTACCAACGTCATTACCTAACAGAGGTCACATTTTGGACCAACATGACGTACAGAAACTAGTAGGGACTTTTTTATTTTCATTAATTTCATAGACTAGCCAGATAGTGCGTTACAATTTTAGGGACTGAAATAATGGTTTATTCTTTTTTTTTTTTTTCAAACCAATAGAGTGCTAATATTTTTTAGGGTGAAGATTTATATCAGTCTTAAATGTATAAGTTCTTTATGAAAAAGAAAAAAAAAATCTATAGGTTGCACTGTTTTCAACGAAGCCCATAAACATGCAATCACATGTTTTAGAGCCAATTTTTATTTTTCTGATTTTATGTAATAAAACTTTAGTAAAAATAAAATCACCACAGTTTAATATCTTTTAAATCAAGTAATTGTTTTTCCCAAAGTTCAAAAGGAATTTTATTAGTTTTCTTAAATATAATTATATTTTGTATAGACAAGCATAAAGCTAGCTCTCCCCACAAATTTGAAGGAGCTCTAGCACTTAGTAGCACAGCATTCATTATTTACCTTAATGTTCTATATTTTTCTTTTAACTATATCGATGGATTCTAGCAACTAAGAGGTATTATCTTATGAATTATTTCATATTATTCACGAAAGACACTAAATTTTCATATTATTCTAGAGTAAGATCACTAGAATTATACTCTAGCTCCGCCTCTATTTGTTTCAAGTCCTTTGTTTTTCTTGTTTGATTTATTCTCTACTTTGGTATAATAAATTTTAAATTTATCTTCTACTTGATATTTTGTTCTTAGTAAATATACGTATTGAATAATAATCTATAAAAGTTATACAAAATTCTTTACCTCCTTTATTCATTGTAGATTTAAGCCACCTAAATTAGAGTGTACTAAGTCTAAGAGATTCTATATACTTACCTGACTTTTTCCCCCCTGTTTTTAGCTTCTAGTTGGGCATTTTTCATTATTTGGTTATTGACAAATCTATCTATTTATAATATATAAATCCTTATACACTAAACATGATATTGACAAATAAGCTCATTCTTTCTTGACACATCAACATTTTAAATGGTGTGTCACAAGGTGATTCAATACTTCAATTTCTTACTTTTTCTTAACCAATTTATATCCACATCAACATCTCCATTATTTTTAGTTCCTTATAGGGGTGTTCAAATCCAATCCAATAAAAAAAAAAACATAAACCGATCCCAAAAAATGAAAACCGATAAAAACCAAATTTTTTGGACCATATTTTTGTGTAACCGATCGGTTCGGATCGAATTTTGGTTGGCGTTTGCAAAATTGAACTGATATTCTCTAATACACATATGCTATTATGCGCTTTACATGCAACTTTTATATGCTTTATTATAGTTTTTAGTGTATCACCAATATTTTTATTATATTTTTTTTCATGTATCCAACTAACATAGTAAAACTATATTTACTTCGTTCTTCTTGGCTTTTATTGTGAATACGTGTGCTCCTATCTCCTTAGGAAAAGGAAACAATGTTGTAGGATAATTAATCAATTGATAGGCATACTTCTTTTTATGGTTATTTTAAAAATGATGTTCAATATTTGGAGAGTAATAGGAAATTAAAATTAATGTCAATAAAGATGTGTCGGTAAAAATTGAATCATCCAATCCAAACTGTATTTTATTGGATTGGATTAGATTGAATTTTTTTAAGAAAGCAATCTAAATCAAACTGAACCACATGTTCTTTTAATTTTTGAATCGGACGACTTTTTGACTCAAAATTGATCCTAACTGGTCCTTAAACACCCCTAGTTTCTCAAATGAATAAAAAGTCATCAGTTACATTTTACGAAATAAATATTAATTATTGAAAATAAATTTAGTTTCAAATTTCATCTTGAGTTTCAATATTCATCATTTTATTGTAATTCACAACTCAACTTCAATAGTTACATCATTCATCATTTATTATTTTTCAAGTTTCCTTCTTAATTTGCTAATAAATTGCAAATAGCTAGCTTTCTTGATATCTTGATATTACCCAAAAATCTGTTCAGCTCTTCCTTTGCCTATAGATAAGAAATAAGAAGAAACTAAGTGATCAAGGAGTCCTTCCATATAACATATTCTCATATATTCAAGCTATGTTGCATTGGATTTTGCCTTAGTTTTTATAATTAATCTTTAAGTCATGCAGTAGAAAGAAGAAAGAAATCAAGATTGAAGTAGTAAAAGGTAGCATTTAGTAGCAACTAACAAAGGTGGTGTGTTAACTTGCTTGGCTATGATTCAGGTGCATATAAAGTTAGGTTAAACATATATGACTTTTCATTCACTTTTAAAATTGAGATGCTTTCACAATATAATACTTTCTTTTTGTATATTGTAGAGCATGGTCTTTTTAATTGTTTATGTATAATTGTGTCAAAGTTTGTTTTTTATATCTATATTGTGTGCTTATGCATTTGTACTTATTGATAATATTATAAGTACAATAGGAAGGTTAAGCTACCTACATACTTAAGCATATTCTTAATCATGCACATTAGTCATTCCAATAATGGACCTTATTTTTCATTTTCAATGATAACCATGCAAGCCTTATTCTAAGCTATATCATGAAAATCACATCCTACTACTATATTATTTTTGAGTTTTGATTTGGGATGTAGGAGGTTACAAAAATTCATTAAAATTTATTTTTACTTTTTAAAAAATTACTTGGTATAGAAAGTGTTGAATGAAAGATAGTGGGGTAACATATTACAATATTATAGGATTAAATTCCAACATTCTTATCACAATCTTAGGTATAATAGAACCAATGCTATTTAGTTCCAAATTATTTTTTTTAGTCAATTTTTTCTTTTATATATATATATATATATCACATTTTAACTAAATAGATATAATGCTCTATTATGTCTTTCTTTTGGAGTTTAATGGTAAGAGTGACTTAGAAGGGATAATGATTTACAAAGATTGGACTTGTGCATTTCTCTTTCACACTTTACAATATTTGTGCTCTCTTTTTAACGATAATGTTTTTTCCCTCTCTTCATAAGCAATTTTTATACTTAATAATGAATGCAACTATTATTCAAAGGAATTCGAATGCGAGTTTACTTGAACCATCTAGAGGCACATGCTTATCATTCTATATGTTTTCTGTTTCAGATTGTCCTTCTATATTACTACATATCTATAAGAAATATTGGAATTGGAAAAGAGGATGATTCTTAAATATGCATAATATAGATATTGTTGATATTGAATATGTTGAAGCAGATATGGGACATAAGGAAAATACTGCTAAAGTGGATGTCCTAAAAATATTAAAGAATGAAATTAAAGAAAAAATAGACAAAAGTACTCTTTAAGAGTGAGGTATGACTAATCTTGTGTTTCTGAAATATCTTGTATGTTTTTTTTTTTTTTTGACAAAGAACTTTGTTAAATAAATTCTTTATCCTGTTTATTGGTTTCAAACTATTGATTCTTAAACATTCACATTCACATATCTGTATCTGCAATTGTTATGTAAAAGATTCATAATATGAATTTTCCCCCCCTAAGAAATTAGGTATCCGCATAACATGCGGGTTTGGATATATCTAGTTATATAGAATTCCCCACTTTGTCAACATTTTCTTTGCGTAGGAAAAATTAACTCGTCCTAATCTACCATGCCATAGATCAACAAAATCAAAAGAAAGTAGAAGATGATGCAATTTAATTCATGATTTTAGAAACATTCAACACAAACAAGCCACTACTATAACACATACTCTTTACCCACAAAAACTCCACGTTAGAGAATACAACTTTGTCAGAATAAAAGATAATGACACCTGCTTTGCCCAACAAAGACACCAAATTATATCACATATGAGGCAGATGGAAAACATTATTTAAAAGAGGATGTTCCCAGAGGTGAGTTTTAAATACACCTGGCTAAAAACACACATTCCTCTCACATGCAACAAACATGATTTCTGAAACAACGATTACAATTACACCATTTGTCTCGACTAGATTGGCTTTAGGAGTGACAGATTGGTTGTTTCCTTTCCCCAGCTACATTGAGCAACATGGTGTCCGACTTTTGGTTTGAGAGCTCTAAAATGTATATTGTTGTAAAGGCACCAAGCTATAGTTTCCATTATCTTGTTTCCACGTTATATATACATGGTTCTGTTTTACTTTTTCAACATATTTTCTTCAATCAACAAACAATTCAACTTGGATATGTAAGAACATTTATAATTTTTTTGGTGTTTGAATATTTTTTCAGCAAGTCGTTCTATAATAATATTTAACATCAAGAACAACTTATTAGCAATATATCTATGATAATGAAAGATTCTTAGTATTGTTGGAAATATCAGACACATTGAATTAACACAACAATATATATATATATATAAAGAAAAATAGGTGGCAAGTAAATGTGCAAATAAAATAAAATAAATATAAATTATTGGACTTATTGATTCTGGCCGAAGCTTACGACACATCGGGCTTAAGAATATTTTGTTTATCACAATGTGCCCGGAGAGTACTGTCAGAATGAGAAAATAATAAAATTAACGCAGTCATTCCCAAATTTTCTTTTAAGTAGAAATTGAAAAACTTTCTTTTTTTAAAAACTGGTCTTAGTAGAGTTTAGGTCAATGAGTCTGTTTTTTTCCCTTTATTATTTCGATCTAACTATATACCTGCACGTTGTGCGGATGTTAATTTTTTCAATATTATAATTAGTATACTAAATAAAAAATAACTGAGGAAGTACCTCTTTTGCCTCCTTTATGTTTCTTTGCAGGTCCCCAAAATGTTCTTTCACAATGAGATAAGAATGAGGAAATGATAAAATTAATAGAGTCATGATCAATTTTTATTTTAGGAAAATAATTGAAACATTTTTTTTAAAAAAATTGAGTTCAAGAGTCTAATTTATGTGTCGAGAAGGGTAAAAAGTTAATTCCACTCACCTCTAATATATCCATTAAAAATGGTTACCTTTAGTTAATTGTATAAATTATTAATCAATTTTAAATATTTATTTTACCCTTTTTATTAACAATATAATCAATGAATTGAAACATGAGGATTTTTATTTATGTATTTATTATTTTCTAAAATTGAAAGTGTATTTATAAAAGTTTTACTATTTATTTTTTATTTTAAAAAAGAAGAAGAATTTGTGAAAATTTGTGAAAAAGTATTTTTGGTCTTGATAAGAGTGACCCCTACAAGTGTAATGACGAATTTAAAGACACATATTTCTTAATTGATAGAAATGATTGTGTGTTGATTGGCAAAAAATTCATATGATGAAAGTGTAGAAATATTATAATCACCAAGGTGTAAAAACTCAGTTGTTCGAAAACAATTGTTGAATTAACAAGCTATCATAGTTTTTTTTTTTGGTATAAACCACACTCCATTGGATGGAATCCTATTCGAGTCAGTTAGGACCACTACAGACAGCAAATCTTTCTCTCTGAGTATTTAATGTAGTTACATACTTAGAACTTGAACTTAAAACAACTGATTAAGCTAGAACAACCCCGCATCAGTTGATCCACATGATCAGTGGTAACAAGCTATCATAGTTAAATTAACTCCTTAAAATAAATTAATTTAATTTTACGATTAGTATAATGTAATATAAAGTTTTTAATATCATTAAACTATCACAACTTAGGTGTCCTAAATAAATTATATATTTAACATACTTTCATAATTAAATTAATCCCTTAAATTAATTCCTTATAAAGTTTTAAGATGACCAAGTTGTTACAACTTAAGTGTCTTAATTAAAATAATTTGTCCAATTAAGACACTATTATAGCTAAATTAATTCCATAAAGTAATTTGGTTTTTAAAAATCAAATTACTTTATGGGTTTAATGGTTATGCACCGTTAGCGTAAAAAGTTTTACACTGTCAACCAATTAGAAATCACCGTTGGTATGACTTTAAAGATAATTATTATAAAAGTCAAGAAACTTACCATACATGGTGGGTTGTAATTGGATGACAATGTAAAACTGCTTTACATTGTGAGTGCACAGTCTATTTTCTCTTACTTTATTTTGAAATTTTAGTTTCGATTTACTTAATGTTATTAAAGAAAAATTTATTTTTAATAAGATAATTTATTTAAGGAAATATTAGACTGTAATTAAATTAATTTATTATTATTAAAAAATGATTAATTATTTTTTTGATTAGTGCAAAGATTGGATAACATAAATAGCAAATAGGAGGTACTCATAATCAAATAGAAATTACAACAATTTTTAATACACAAACACTTCATGATATTTCAGTTTATGTTATTTGTTTTCTATTCGCACAAATCATTTTGTTTTTTTGGGTTAAGGTCACCACACAATTTATTTAAACACTAATTAGACAATGTTCACCTTTTATGGATTTTATCAATTGAAGCATATCTACAAAGCAAAAGAAATAAAAAGTTATTAACATGTAAGTAGAACCCAAGTTAGGCGCATCTTGAAGCCCAGCCAATTACCCAACCCAAGAGCCATTAGCTGCTAAAAAAAAAAAGGGTTGGTTTTTATGGTATTGATTGTTGCTTCATGGTTGCGCGTCAGAAGGCGAAACTCAAGCATGGCTTGGGCTTTAATTTTGTCACGGAAACACACCCACTGCATTTCCAAAAATGAAATGGTGTACGTTCTCCTGTTCGGAGTTTGGTGGATAAGTATCAAAAATCAATGAAAAAGGCGCTGAAGTTGAAATTATCAATGGGAAAAAAGTTGTTCAAAATTTATATATAAAAAAAGTGGATTGCTCCATGACTTGAAATTGCATTATACGATTGTTCTTGGTCATTCAAGTAAACAGACTACTTTAATTACCCCAAATGCATGAACAAGACCAACGTTCAATTTTTTGTTTATTTATTTTTGAATTCGATTACAATCTTATTTTGTGGTTTCGTCGACACAAACATATCAAAACACAAGAAAAAAAAAAATTAAAGAGAAGAAGAAAGAAGGGTAACAAGAGTATAATTCAATGACTGAGTTATACCTACAAAAGATTTGGCTAATGTAGGGAAAAAGGAATCATAACCATGGGAGAGAAGGGGAGGGAACAAAAATTAGATATGGGTTATGTTTTTTGTTTTTTATTTTTATGTTTTAAATTTTTAATGTACTCCTAACACCTATATTTTTTGGCCAGAAAAGTTTCAAATTAGTAAATTCACAAATTTACAATAATGGTGGAAAAAGCAATTTTTTTTTTTTTTTTTTACCTTTACAGTCTAAATCTCCACGTACATGCTTCTGATTGCCGAAAATGTGGAATGTATGGTTCTTGGAAAATAGGATCCCAACAAGTTCGAGGCTACGCCGAAGTACGTTGCTAAATTGTAGATGGGTGAGGGAGCAATATGTAACAGACAAAAACAAGGTGTGGCCTGTAACATAAAAATTCAAAATTGCTGATGTGGGTTTACGTGTTGGAAGTCGGAACTTGTGTGAAAATAACTGAGTGACTTCTAACGAAAATGGTCAAAAGGGTATTATCTGTTAAAAGAACCGTTGTGCTTCGAAAGGTAGTGTTTGCTCTTTATATGGGAAAGAAAAGAAAGGGATTGTGTGAAAGGAGTTGCTGGGCTATGTACATTATTGACCTATTGACTGTATCGCTGTTTTTGGCTTATAGTTTATTATGCTTTGGAGCTACTTATTACTTGTTGGGTAATCTACTAAAATCTAAAGCGAAGCAATACCCTATTTCATTACTTTTTTAGTGGTTGTTAAATAATAAATCCATTCTGGGGCAATTCAAATTCTTTGGTAAACATAGTGAGTGAATGGAGATTTGTGCCTTCGTACTTAGGACCCTAATAAAATGATTAATTGCATAAAAATTTCTGAACTACTGATGGATGGCAATTAATTAATGCTGGAAGTCCTTCAGTGTTCGTTCTAGGCTTCTAATTATTCACCAAATCAGCTGCCTGCTCTTGGAATAGTGCCTTGAGGGAGGTCAATGATATAAATTTAGTCAGTAGTTGATTGGGTGGTGTGGTCCTATCAATTTTTGAAAAGGTTAAGCCTGAAAGAAGTTGAAATCAGCCTTTAGAACCCAGAAGGAAATATAATTCTGCTAGAAGCTTGAACCTTAGAAAAAAAATTGTTGTGTTGATTAGATTTTTCTGCCCACGGGTAGCATATACAGTCTCATAAAATAAGAGCCAACTTTGTTTTGTAATCTTAATTTATGCTAGCATAATGATATTTGAGTATGATAATGTCAATTTCAAGACTTATCATATTCTTTAACCTTGTTTTAGTTGTTTATCTTTAACATTAGCTTCTGATGTTGTTTACTTCAAATTCAACAATATATTTAAGTTCTTTTTTGGTGAATATCCATATTCAAAAAGCACTAACTATCCACTCGTAAAATTTTCCATCCAGTCATATTGTGCCAAAGTTAATACAAATCATATAACTTACTGATAAGTACGAAATAAATGGAGTTTGTTACAGATATTGGTTGAGCAACGCAATCAGATTGGCGGTTAACCATAGGACATTGATGGACAGTGGTACAAACTAAACGATCTTTTTTTACATTGCCTCTTGTTGAAGTAAAGTCACCAAGATGTCAAAGTGAAATGAAATTGTAGAAAAATTACATTGCATCCTATTCAAATAAACCTTACCAATAGCAATAGGTGCTTCCAATGAGTTACGAACAATAATCGAAACGTAACATTCCTTCAATCAAATCCATCTCCTTGGCAACTAAAAAAACATTTCTTAAGCCCTTGAGCAGACGGTAGACCTTTCTATCATGTAGTAACACAAGAATGGCCCAATGCTAAAAAATGGAGGCATAAGTTGAAACAATATACCAGTATGCATAGTCAATACTCTTCGGAAAGCTGGACTGAATCGCAGTTTTCAAATCAATTGCTTATTCTTCATACAACCGGTTGCAGGTAAAAGTTAAGTGTAAGGACCGAACTCCATGCACACCCACTGGCTATTTATTAACATGATAAGATGAACAAATCAATCAAAATCATTACAAGAGAATTTTACTTTATTAACAAAAATTCTTTTACAACCCATTCTCTCCTCTGCTCGCAAGAAAGGGAAAATATGGAAACAGTAAATAGTTTAGGGACTGCCACATCATGCCAAGATTTTCATTCACAAAAACATGAATTTTAAGGTTGTTCATCTTACTTGATTGATATGGTCTGACATAAAGAATTAAAGACTGAACAGAAACATGCCGTTTTGCACGGGTAGTAGGTCGAATAATAAATACTACTATGGTCATCAACAATTTCCAACAACCGTGGGGTATATAAAATGAAAGAGTGAGCAAAAGAATTGGTTGAAGCATTCATATTCATCTATTCAACTATTCCCATTTATACTTGTCCGGTTAAAGTGTTGGGGGGTGGGTGGCGACTGGGAAGTAAATAATTATATTTCAAGATTACCAGCCTGCCACAGGCAGCCAGCCAGCAGGTACTTGTGGGTGGGACCGACTCAAACCGCGTGTTTCTTTGCTTTGCACCCCTAATTTTCCAAGAATCGTACATTCCCCGTGCGTACACATTGGTGTGTGTGAACAAATAACGTCCAGTTAAAGGTTAAAAAGGTTAAAAAACAATTGCTTTTTTCATCATTGTAAATTTGGGAATTTATTTACCCACTTATAATTTCTGTAGACACGAAAAATATGAGCTGTTGTACACGCCCCACCGACAGTATAATAGAAGTATTTAATAAATTTAAAACATAAAAAATTATGTAACTGTAATCTAATTTTCAATTTTCTTTTTATGCTGTAGACAAATCTTTGTAGCTCCAGACCAACCATTACTATTTCCCTCCTTTCTTTCTTTTTTGTTTCTTTAAATTTTTTTGTTTGTATTTTGATGCTTGTGCTGGGGAAACTTAAATAAGTTTGTACCGAAATTAAAAAAAAAAAAACAGAAATTAACCCGTTCTGCTCACTTGGAGCAATTAAAATAAGTCCGTTTACTTGCACCAACCAAGAACAACTGTATAATGCAAATTCAAATAATGGAGCGATCAACTTTTGTTTGATAATTTGCATGCAACAACCTTCCTTTTATTGGTAGTTTGAATTTCAGCAAACTAATAGTTCAGATGCCAAAGTCATATGGTTGCCACATTATTGCTTCCGGGTGATAATGCGAGAGACTAATAATAATGACTGAAGATTTTTTAGAAATTAAGAGCGGACAAATTATTTTTTAGGAATTAAAAGTGAAAATCGTGAAAATGGAATGACCAAAAACACATTTTGTCTTCTTTTTCTTTGCTATTTATTTTATGGAATTTTTAACTAATTTTAAAACATAAAATTTAGTTAAATGTTTATTTTATAATAATAAATTAATTTCATCAAAGTTAAATATTTCCGTAAATAAATTATCTATTAAACTTAAATATTTTTAATAACATTAAATATAATAAAACAAAATTAAATTTCAAAATGAAGAGGACCAATTTAGCTGTAACATTTTATTGATCTTTGTTTTTTAGGATACTTGAGTTAAGACAGTCTAATAATATTAAAATTTTATATCAAATTATTCTAATTTAAAATAAAACCAATTTATTTTAATGGTTTAATCTGGTTGTGACAACTTGTTAATTTTACAATTTATTTTTAAGCTAAGAGTTATTTGGTATTTTTATAAAAGCTCTTATTTTTTATTTTTTTAAAATTACCATAAAGGGTGTGCATCTTGCAAACTGATATTTAAACAATATAATGTTAGAACCGAGAATGGTGATGGACTGCACCTTCATTGGTTGAGGGACCTGCAATTGCAACTTCTTGCATATAAGGCATGAACTGAGAAGGCAATAAGGTTTCTCATAACTAGCGAAATAGGCTTGTATTTCTCCTGACAATATATGGGTTGAGGATTCCTTGTGAACTTTGTACTTGTAGCTCTGGACATTCTCCCATAAGCTACTTGGATGAAATTTCATTTCGAAACTCTCGCCCTCTCTGTATTTATATAAAGTTATCTATTGTAAAAACACGGGAAAGTGATGTTTGATGGTAAATTGCTAAGTTACTAGGAGTACATAATGAATAAATTAGTTACAAGACTTTTATTTCAAAATGTTCGGATGACCTTATAAAAACTATTGTAACCAATGTATTGATTGACACTAGATTGTCTTATAAACAATGTCTTTGTTTGTAGATGCTTACTTTATCAGATATACATAATGTCTACTTTTTATTTTTGTATGAAAAATATTAAAATGGTCTGCTCATGTTTGGTAATTTTTATCTTCAATCTGGTTGAAACAATAAGAATATAAGATAATAGAAAAAAGCTTAAGTATTTCTAGCATTCGGCAGTTTTGCGGATGTATTGTTGTACTAGGTCTCTCACACTGGAGGATTGGCAGATACATTATGTGGTTGGTTCACTCCATTACATGGCTCTTGAAAATAAAAAGTGCGATAGCAAGATGACAAAAGATAGAACTGAGATCCAACTGTAATTACTGATATATGTTATTCCTGTTTTCTTTCACCTTTTGACGAGACCTCAAACCAAAAATCGACTCTACTGTTCGCTATTGATGCTACATTGTTCTCAAAGTATCACTGCCAACAGTCATGGTTCCTGAATTTAAAAAAAAAAAAAAACTGACTCAGCTGTTTGCCCTCATCCAATGTTCTAAATTAAAAACGGATCGAAGATGGCAGGCTGGGGCCCATAATGCAAATAAGCCAACTACCTAGCCATGTCTCTGACAGATTGACCAATAGAGGTTCACCCCATTAGAACCAATAAAGTAGTCATGGAGACTCCCATTTTTCATCAAATTGCAAACAATAATGCTCTGGTAACCTTCTAAATAAGTTGTGGCAGAAGAATAACCTCTCAAAGCAACAAGATTCACATAGCTGATGCAACCCAGGGAGGTCCAACTGGTTTGGAGCCCGCATGAGGAGGGAATATCGAAGGTGGGGTGGAAGTGATTCACGTAGAACTTGAAGGTTTTGCGGCAGGACTCGAAGATGTTGAGCAGAGGGATAAAGACGCTGCGGCAGAGAGACAAAGATGAACATGCACGTGGGAAGAAAGGTAACGACTTGAGTAAACCATATGGAGGAAATACCCCGGATGATACCAACTCCCGAGCACAGCTCAATTCCATTTGCTTAATGAAACTGCTATATGCTGAGATGCTTATTGGGCTGACCCCGAATCCTGTTAACAACTGCAGCGCCAGTGTATTAGTCCCTTCCTAACAAAATTTTCAATTTCCTAAAATTTTACTTTCTAATTCGATCTCCTAAGATTATAAATAACCAAGAAAAGTTTCTTTCTCAAATTACAAAATAAGAAATAAAATTTTAGATGTTACAGAGAAATTGAAGTTCCTTAGGGCAGTTGATATCCTGTGTGAGGAACAGTTGGTTATGTTGGGTACCCACGTTGTTGAAATGATATGCTTCATTCTATTAAGAATTGAGATTTTGTTTTAATTGTTACGTCTTCCGCATTAGAAAAATATGTATGCATGGTAATGCCCCTTTAGGATGTTATTCAATTCAGCCTTGGGAGCACTCTAGACGCAGAGCACAAAATGGATCCAGAACCAGGCACTTTTAATCTTATTTGTATTAATATAACCATAATAATATAATTTAAGGAGTTTTATTTGGACTAGATGCACATTGTATGTCCAGCTGAATAATTTACTATTCTTGAGGTATAGCGTGTTGGGCCCACATTTATTGGGTCAATTTCATGCAATCCACTTAAGTTAATGTGTATGTGTAGAAAAATATGGACCTTGCCTACTGTTCAGGGGGCTAAGAAAATGGTAGATTCAGAAACATTTAGGCAATTTCTATTTACACCCCCGTTTTACTAATACACTCCCATTTTTGGTTTTTTCTTTTTTTTCCAAAACTGCCCTTTTCCGGAAACTAGTGTTAAAATTTTAACACATTCCGAAAATTAATTTCCTAAATTGTTAAATGGATAAAACTTAGATGCAATTTCATATATATTGTTAGTGTTGTTCTCCAATTAGAATTGGAGTTTCACTTCGAAAATCCATGTTCACATTCAATGAAATTCTTTATTATGTAGATTACTGAGATAAAATTCTTATTTTGATTAGAGAATAACACTAATACATATAAAACTATATCTAAGTTTTATCCTCGTTAAATTTGGAAACTAGTTTTCGAAAGCCAATTTCCAAAAAAAATGTGTGCATAGCAATTGGCTTCTCTGTTCGTTTGCGTTGATTGTGTTAGCTGAGCAATAGGTGAAGCTACCACAATCAACATAGCGGTATCTTTGATTGCGTTTATCTACTCATTCTACACAGAAATGGAATTTACGTGGTCCTCGTTTGGAAAATTCACCTTGGCCTTTTTGTTATGGATTTTTTGAGCTTCGTTGACATAGGTCCTTGCAGCTTGTTCTGCGATGTTGAAGGTAACCAACCAGACACGAACCACTTTTCTAGGATTACGAATCTCTGCAGCCCATTTGCCCTGCAGACATTGCCGAATCCCTCTGTGAGATTCTTCCTCTGCCTTTTCACGGCCTTCTCAACTTGCTCACTAGTTGTTCGTAGAAAATCCTATGAGGAAAAATCTTGACATGCTTACAAAATTAATTGGGGAAAATTCCACTACCATTCATAGTTATACAGAACATGATGCCCTTTATCCATAGTCAGAGATTATGTTATACTGAACCCAATTAATTGGTAATTAAGAGATTGGAATGTCCTTGTAGAAGGAGAGGAAGTCAAGGTAGTTTGTATCCAGGTTTAATGAGGTAAAGGCGGGGGGGGGGGGGGGGGGGGGGCTAATTAAGAGATGGAATGTCCTTGTAGAAGGAGAGGAAGTCAAGGTAGTTTGTATCCAGGTTCAATGAGGTAAAGGCGGTGAAGCTGTTTGGATATGCTGCTTGATTATGATATAAATATTCTTGGATTTTGGCTTCCTTGGTCCTTTATTCCATAAGGGTTACCTAAGAAAATGTTCAGAATTTAGGTGGAGACTTGAACTTGGAAAATTGTTACTTTTGCATTAGATTAATCTTCTAATTTCCTCCAGTTTGAAAGAGTGGGAAAATGGTACCATTTCTCTTAGTTTAATTACAAATGTCTTGGCATCATATCCACCTTCCTTCATTTGGGTCATGAACTCTTCTAAATAAAGTCCAAGGAATATCAGACCTTCCCTCTAATTCATCTTTGACAAGGGGTTGATCTAATATTCCGTATATCACTTTTGGGACCTATCAGAAACCAGTGTCATTTTCAGCCACCACAAGATTAGATAATTCTGGCCAATTAGTTACCACACGGATTCACATGTTGACAAATATGATTAAAAGAGTTAAGGAGATTACATTTGATTCTAAACTTTTTCCCAAAATCTTTGGCCTCAATTTTTTTCCCAGGCAACCTGCAAATATTATTTTTAGTAAATCAAAAGGACATAATATATACATAAATAATCAAATTTACTGGAATTATAATACTCTAGCAGTGAAAAGTTCATGCACTTGTTTCAAGTTCAAAAGGTTATGGACAGGGACAGATCCAGAGACTTATTAAAGGGAGGAGAGAAAAAAATATTAAATTATAATAATTAAATACATTATATTGTTAAAGTTGTAAACATTGTTATGTTTAAATTTATTTTTCATCATCATCATAATTAAAAATGATATCTCAATTATAATAATTGAAACATAAAAAATTAATCTTAAGACATAATATATATAGGTCTCAAGAAATGAAAAGGGAAGGGAAGCCAAGGCCCCTGCTTGTCCCCCCTTAGATTTATCCCCTGGTTATAGAATGTATCGTTACCCTAAATTTGTGGGTTTAGAATTTAATGTTTGCAAATTGTGGAATTCATTCTTGGTTATTGTATATCTAATTTTAAAAGAAAAATACAAGTCCATGATATCAAGTTTACCCAACAATAATCATTGACGAGTCCTACTACACTTGACAAAATACATATTACAAAAATTCGAGTTCCAATGAAGGAAACTCTTAATAGATATTTATAATCATGTCTAATGCTTCTCATAGCCAAATATACACGAGTAGACAAAATTGAAAAATAATAGACACAATGTGAATGCCTTGGTTTCCTGATCCTTTAATTTATAGAACCTCCCTAAATCAATAATCGTAAAACTTTGAGTGCAGCCAAATAGCTATTTGCAAATAATGAAAAGTTCGAAGCTTAGTAAAATACATGTATGCTTTGATATATTGAAAATAGAAGCCCCGTTCACCCAGTGGTGTACATCTTTATGTGTTTCTGCCATGCATGTATGTGTTTTTATGTTTGTGCCTTTGTGTGTGTTGTGTGCGCTTGAGAGAGAGAGAGGTTGACAATGAACCTATGGAAGAGCACTTGTTTTCTCCATCAATGCTATCCACTGCTATGAAAACAAACACAAACCTAAGGAGAAATGTAAAGAACAAAAGTGAACAGAAGAGCATTCGGCAAGAAAGCCTCCTTGATGCAACCCTCACTTTGATAAATTAACTGGGGAACATTAGTGAGTAAACAACACTGACATCTGGGAGATTGGGACCTTTTGAGAGTGGGCGATTGTTGATTAGCGATGTGTGAATAACCGAAGTCAAGGTCATTGGACTTGTCGAATGAGTTTGGCCAGACCTCAGAGGCGACCTCCACCGCAGGGTATGAAGTCAGTGATGAACCTATAAATGAAATAAACCTAGAAACAAATCAACTGCATGAATACAGTCGAGCATGTGAAATTACAGTCGGAGCATATCGGAATAAACATATCATTACATTCCTATTTATAATTTTAGTTTAAATCGTGTTGGGTAGATCAGGTAAACTGCAATAATTCACTGTTTCACAGTGTTAGGGGTCTGGCCCCAAAAATCCTCACAAATCACAATGGTGTAGTTAGCCTCGTAGCCAAGGACCACTTCACCAATTTCAAGAGCAGACGAGCCCCAAAGAGAGAGAAAGTACATTTATACCATCTTCAACTCCCAATTTTGCTTCTGGAAACTAAATCCTGGAATAGGTTAAAATTTTAATACCTCTTCGGAATGGGTTAATTAAATCTACAATTTATTTTAGGGCACTTGAGTTGTGTCAATTTGATGATCTTAAAACTTTATAATGCATTATACTAATCTTAAAATAAAGTCAATTTATTTTAATTGTAACACGCTGTTAATTCCACAATTTGTGACAACTTGGTGATCTTAATATTATGCATACACTTTCATCAAATCAACTTTTAATTAAAATTAATGATCATTTCTAACTACATACCTTTAAGTTTGCTATTACCCCCAAGGATACATAAAAGTAGGTTAACCCTTGTTAAGCCAGAAAAAAAAAATCTAAATTTCCTCTGTTGATTTAAAAAACAAAATTTCTTCTTCTTTTAAGTGAAAAATAAATAATATTTTTTAAAATACACTTTCAGTTTCAGAAAATAACAAATATATAGATAAAATTCTTTGTAAGTTTAAATTTCTTAATTGTATTCTTAATGAAATGGGTAAAATGCATATTTAAAATTTATTAATAATTTATATAATTGACTAAAGACAACTATTTTTAATGGATGTATTCGAGTTCTGTTGGACTAAAGTTTTCATCTTTCTTGATATATAATTAGATTCTTAAACCCAAACTCTACTAAGACTTATACTAAAATAATAATAAAAGCTGTCAATTATTTTTCTAAAATAAAAATTGATGACGACTCCATCAATTTTATCATTTTCTCATTCTTGTCATGCAGCCTTCCAAGAATGTTGGAATAGTTGAAATTCTCTTAAGCACGGTGTTTTGTATGCCTAAGCCAAAACTGTAACATCCAAAATTTTAATTTCTAAAAAATTAGGAATGGTTTAGGAATAAAGATTTTAGTTTGTGAAATTGGAGAATTTTATACTTTGAGGACAGAAAACTTTTATAGATTGACCATTTAGAATTGTTTGAATTTAAAGTAGATAAATTTAAATTCTAGGAGTTTGATATTTTATTATAGAGATATTTTAGAGAATTAAATTGTAATTAAATATTTATAAATTAGAATAATATAACTCCTTAGTGTTAAATATAAGATTCAATTTTTTAAAGTAAAAATTTTAATTTTGAAATTTTCATATTTTTAGCTGAAATTCTTAAACCTTAGAAAAAATTTCTCTAGGTAACAATTTAAGATTCTAATTTCGTTATACTAATGTACCATTTATCATATTGATACGTACATACATGTATATATATAGGGCTAATGACATTTTTAGACTTGAAAAATTTTCAAATTTTAGTTTTAGATCATGATTTTAAAGCATTGATTTTACCCCTTTTTTTTATACAAGCCAAAATTTACATTAATAAAGGGAAATAAGACTTGAGTTGAGGCATAACAAACAGAGATGCACCCATAACAGCTATGCACTACTACCCAAATACATATTCATGTAAAGCTCAACTGACTCCTAAAATTTATATGAGAGTACAGTTAACAGAAGGAGAAACAGTACTTGAAAGTATCAGCATGACAGGGTAACCCCTAACCAACCACTGCGCACCATGATTTTAGTCCTATTTTTGAAAATACCTAAACTTGGTTCCCTTAATATGGGAAAAACCGTTAGCTTTAGAGACTGATGCTTGGGTATTTAAAAAGTAAGGGGATGAAAATTACTGATCTTAAAAGTCAGAGACCAAAACTAAAATTTGAAAATTTTTCAAGAACTAAAAACACCATTATGTGCCTGTGTGTGTATATTGTTTAATTTTCTCCCTTCTTTTCTCTTGTGGGTTATGACATGACACCATAATCCTCGCTATAGGCACCTAAACCATAACTCCAAGATTGCATGCCCCTGAATCTAGCCTAAACGCATCACTTTTCCCCTAGTGAATCACTTAAATATAATTGCAAAAATATCCCTATATTAAATTCAAATAATTATATAACAAAAAAAAGATACTCTTCTTGTTGAGTTTTCACCTCCGCACGGGTTCCTCCACATAGAGAGGCAAGTTTGAGGGCAACAACCATCAATCATCACAATAGCCATGGACTAGAGAGGATTTTTTGCAAAATTTAAAAATTTATAATCTAAACTATCAAATTAAATAATAATATATCTAATTGTAAATCATTAATCCCAATATATATATATATAACTTTAAATAAATGTGGTGCATGATATCCCACTTATTTTAGTTAGAAGTTTTGCAGTTTAGTTCTAATATAAAAGTAACATTTAGTTGTATTAAGCACTGAAAATGAAAATATTAAGCCCAAGCTATAACTTTATCTGTCCTTTCTTAAGAATTTTTTTTTATGCTTCTTAGTATAAAGAGTTTCTTTACTTTGAAACTTTTTTCAATAATTTAAAGGAGGATTGAGAAGGAAATTCTCAATTTTGTTTAGAACAAAACTTATATACTGATACGGTATAAACTTGCAGTCTTCGAGTCAGTGCCCAACTCCTCAAATGAAAATTCCTGTATCCAACGTAATCCATCCCTAAGTTGAGATAACAAAGATATGAAAAAGCAGAAAATTCAAAAATCAGTAACAGAAAATGGTTATGGCTAAGTGCTTTCTAAAACTTCTCAGCGCTTCCACAGCATCACGAAATCCTTCAACCAACGTGGTTTGGCATGTTTCCTGACCTCCCAAGTTGTGCGGGGCTCATTCCCAGCTTGAACCATGTTTTCTTCAACTTCTTGGACAACGACTTAGGCTCTATCCTCTACTATTTGACTTAGGCTGCTTTCCTGGGTTGTTCCTTTCTTATTCCCCATCTCAGCCCACTATCCATTTGGCCGTGGATGCTTTTATTGTCCAATGACACTTCAGCCTAGCTATCACTTCCTCCTCCCTCAAAATCAACCTTGTCATCAAGGTTGGTCACGTCATACAGCTTGCAAAAAGACCATAAATTCTCCTAAGTGGCATCTTCAAGTGGACTATATGACCACTACACCAAGATTTGCTTTTGGCTCCTTCCCTGCTCTACTGTGACTCGCCTGGCTAACACAGCTATAGGGTGTAACAAGGGTTTGTTTGCAAGGCTACAGTCTAGTAATGGATAATATATATCTGCTATGTCCCCTTTGTAAGCTTTCAACAATGAAACATGAAATGTCAGATGAATCTTGCTTCCTTGAGGAAGAGCTAATGTATATGCCACTGGGCCTACCTGTGCAATTATTGGAAATGGCCTAAAATATCATTGATAGAGCTTGGAATTAAATCGTGTTGCTATTGTTGTTTGGCGATATGGTTGTAGCTTGACCAATACCAATTCCCCAACTTGAAATTGAACGTCACGTCGCTTCTTGTTGGCTTGTTGCGTCATTCTATTCTGTGCATGAGTTAAATGTTGTTTTAGTTGTTTCAGAATAGCATCTCGATTCAGCAACTCTTCTTCAACCTCCTATACTGAAGTTGTCCCCCTAACATAGGTCGGAATTGTAAGGGGAGGTGCCTATAAACTTCTTGGAAGGGTGTCATTCCAATGGCAGAATGGTGGCTGGTGTTATAGTGATACTCAGCCTATTGGATAAAATGACTCCATTACTTCAAATTTTCCGATGTGAACGCTCCACAGTATTGCTCTAAGTATCAGTTTGTCACTCTTGTTTGTCCATTGGTTTGTGGGTGTTATGATGAACTCATCTTCAATTTGTTGTCCGTGAACTCAAAGATTTTCTTCCAAAATTGACTTGTGAAAATAGGATTGCGGTCGAAGACTATGGTTCAAGGTACACCATGTAGCTGAATCACCATCTGTGTAAACAACTCAGCCACCTTTGATGCTGTATAATTTGAAGGCAAGGCCCCAAAAATGCGCATACTTTGTCAGCCGATCAATAACTACCAAAATCGAGGTGTTGCCACTTGAGTTTGGCAGTCCCACAATGAAATCCAAAGCCATGTCCTCCTATATTTGTTACAGTATCTCTAAAGGTTGTAATAATCCATTTGGAGTCGCTGTTGAGTACTTGATGGTCTGGCAAGTGAGACATTTTGCCACAAATTCCTTTACCTCCTTCCTCATTCCCACCCAAAAGAAGTTAGCATTGAGCTGTAGGAAAGTTCTCTCAGCCCCTGCATGGCCTCTTGTTGGCGTCTCATGGAATTCTTGGAGCAATAAGGTTTTTAAAGATGAAGTCTTACTGAGCATGAACCTATTATCATACATCAACAAACCATTTCCAATACTATAGTGGGAATCACTCATAGTACCTGTAAGTATTTGTTGCTGCAACTCTTTAAGGTCAACACATTCGTTGTTCTCTTTTCGTAACTCAGCCAAAAAATTGTATTGGCTAGCAGAGAAAGCTATGCAAAACTGTGAATCAAGATTGTCATAACAATGTGACGGAGCACCAGCTACTAAATTCTCTGGACTTGCCTTGTATTCTATAGAAAACTGATAGCCCATCAATTTACGAAGATACTGTTGCTGATCAAGGGTTTGAATTACCTGAGTGAGGAGTTCCTTCAGACTTCTATGATCCGTGCGTGTGATAAAAGGTCTGCCTAGTAGGTATTGTCGCCATTTAGCTACAGCCTCCATAATTGCTCTCAACTCACGTAGGTAGGCTGAAGCTCCCATCATACGTGGCCCCAACTTCTTGCTAAAGAACGCTATGGGATGCCTCTCTTGCATCAATATGCCACCAGTACCCACATTGGATGCGTCCGTTTCAACCACACCTTCGAAAAGTTTGGTAATCGAAGAACTGGTGTTTCTGTCATAAGCTTTTTTATCTTCGTGAAAGCCTCTGCTGCTACATCGGTCCATTGGAAGTTATTCTTCTTGAGCAACTCTGTAAGCGCTGCAGCTATGGTAGCATAGTGGGCTACAAATCTCCAATAGTGCTCTGTGAGCCCAAGGAATCCTCTTAACTATTTGAGGTTCTTAGGTTGAGGCTAGTTGATCATGGCTTCCACCTTAGTTGGGTGGGCCTTCACCCCATCACGAGAAACTAGGTGCCCCAAATATTCTGTTGTTCTCTGAAAAAATTGGCACTTACTTTCCTTCACATAGAAATCATTGTTGGTTAAGCATTGTAGCCCCAAATATACTTAAATGTATTGCTTAGTTGTACTTTAACCACTAAATTCTAGCAGAGGGTATTGGCTAAAATTATATATACGGAAGTAATAAATAATAAGCATATATTCTGCTGAAAACAATTTAAAGAATAAAGGTTACATCATTATGAATTTAACCAACCACGTTATGATAATATGCATAAAAACTATATAACAACTAGAAAATATTGAACATTTACGGAAAAAAAGAGCTTACAGAAATTTTGATCACTCAATTCCGGATAAATCAGCAGACTTCTTCAAAGCATGTCTCCAAAGTTGCACCCTGGTCTTATGATTATTTCTATGTTTAGCAAATGCATTTTCATAACTCCCAGATTGATATCGTACATCAGTGGGTTCTATATGATAGAAAACGGGGATTACACAAGTTCTTCTAGACTCCAACGAGAAGAAGCATAGTTTGGTGAGAAGATGATCAACAAATCAATTGCTCCGACAAGTGAAGGCCATATTTCGTCTCCCCTCTCAAGTTTATCATCTACAAAGGCATTTATTTTCTTTATTTCAAAAGCCTCAGTCAAATGGCTAAGAAATCCATCGCGGATGTCCTGGCCCCTGAAGCTAACAAAAACATCATACTACATTTGAGTAGCATTGTTGTCTGACATGGGTTTTTCCTCTACTACACCGTTCAGTTTTAGAAAAAACCGAGAGACAATGAAAAACAACACACAGAAAGAAACAAGAGCCAAAGAAATACAACATATTCAATTTCCAAAACAAGTCAGAGACAAAGTATGGTTTTGGATTGGAACAAGTGCACACAGGATCTTTCTTTGCCTCTCCACCCCGAATAGCCTCAAGGTAACTGGGAAGAAAAAGAAAGTTAGAAATGGAGTGGAAAAACTAGAGTTTATTATACAACAGAAACTTGATATCTACTACTAGTTCAAATGAGGAAGGAGGAAGATGTCATATGACAAATACATGAATACCAGCTTCTTCTGGATTAGCAAGCTTTCAAATTAAGCCTTTGTTCTTCTTTTCTTCCTTTTCTTTTACCAAAAATGAATAATTGATGGAGATCACAGTAAACTTGTCATTGGCATAGAATATTATGTACCTGCGGGCCGTGCAGTTTAAGAAGTAATTTCATTGACAAATTTTCAATAATGACGGAAAAAGCAATTGTTTTTCACCTTTACCGCCCAAAAGTGCAGCTACTTATTTTGCATTCGCACGCACTAACTTACTACCGACAATGGGAAATGTACGGGTGTTTGGAAAATAAGGATGCAAAGCAAACAATCACAGTGCAGACACGCGGTTTGACTAGGTCCGATAAGAAAGTTAAGTGAATTCCAAGTCTAATTCATGACGTGATTCATCTAATTCCCGTCGATTGATCAAAGTGAAAGTGAGTCAGTTTTACAAATTATTAATTAAAGTAAGGTTGTTTTAAAATATA
Source organism: Spatholobus suberectus (assembly GCA_004329165.1). Taxonomy (NCBI): domain Eukaryota; kingdom Viridiplantae; phylum Streptophyta; class Magnoliopsida; order Fabales; family Fabaceae; genus Spatholobus; species Spatholobus suberectus. Next base: position 34,138,735 of record CM014729.1, on the reverse strand, counting down.
TTATCAAAATGAGGTAGTTAACACTAATCAAATTAGTGTTTTTCATTCCACGTTAGTATTTTTATTTTTATTTTTTTATTTAAATGTGAAAAGGGTCAGGTGACTGTCATGTGAAATAATCTAATGGCATTAGCGTTTTTTGAAAACGTTACTGTCACTGGAATATTTCACGTGATAGCCACTTGACACACAGTAAGTTGACAATGTTGATAGACACATGTGCAAGACGCTAGTATTACTAGAGTTTTTGTTTTTTGTAAAACTGAAAAAAAAGTGACACGTGTGAAATATGCTAATACTACTAGTGTTTTCACTTTATGTGTATATATATATATATATATTAAAATGGAGGAGAATGTAAGTTTTGTAATTTGTATTTATTTTTTTAAAAATTTAGAAAACGCTACTTGTAATAGCCTTTTTCATTTATTTGAACTTTAAAATCAGTCTGACCCTTATGATAATGAACGCGTGGCTTCCGTGAAAGGTTGCCGTTATCTGAGTTCCCAATTTCACCCTCTAGTGCCTTTGGTGAAGCATATAGCGGGAGGGTCTGGGAGTTGAAACATTGGGGTTGTGGGAAAGGGAAAGAAACAACAACGTGGGAATTGGTGCATGAGTTTTGTCTCCCTGATGTCGTGGAGGCAATTTCTGAAGAGTTGAAGGCCTCAGAGGGTGAGTATGTGAAGGTGCGTAGTAGGATTCTGGCTTTCCATCCTTATGTTAAGGATACCGTGTTTTTGAAGTTTGGTGATATTATCCGTTGTTGCAATTTGCTGACTCGTAGGTTCAGGGTTTCCAAATACGATGGTCTCTCTTTGCTTTTGTATCTGGTGATCCCAGTTGGGCTCCCTTGGTGGCCAACTCCTATTCCTTCAGTACCCTTAAATGGAAAATGCTATTACTAGTAGCATTTTCTAAATTTAAAATAAATAAATAAATATAAATTACAAAACTTGCATTCCTCCATTTAAAAAAAAAAAAAAAAAACAAAAAGCTAGTAGTCCTAACATATTCCACACATATCACTTTTTTCCAATTATACAAAAAGTGAAAACACTAGTAATACTGACATCTTACACACATGTCTACTAACACTTGTCAACTGTGTGTCAAGTGTGTGTCACGTGAAATATCCCTAGTGGTAGCCACCTGACTCTTTTCGCATTTAAATGAAAAAAAATATATAAAAATGCTAACGTAGAATGAAAAACGATTAGCGTTTTCTAGCGTTAACCACTCCACTTTGATAATATGTTTTAAAATAACCCTACTTTGATAAATAGTTTGTAAAACTGACTCACTTTATAATTAAAATATTGAATAATAAATAAATAATTTTTAACATATAAATTATATTATAATTAAAATTTAAAATAATAACTATATTTAAATATAAATCAAATTTTAGATTTATAATAAACAACTAAAATTGTGATATAAGATTATTTTTAACTATTGATAATTTCATTAAAAAAATATTGAAATTCAATTTAGATATGAATATAAAAGAAGATAGATTGAAAGAGATAGAGAATTAGAGTTTACATATATAAATCTTTATCTTTATGTTAAGAAAAGTCAAGTAGTCTAGGAGAGAAATTCTTATACAATTAAGCACTATTTACTTCTTCTATTCCCGTTAAAAATAAGGATAATTTGGTAATTAAATAATTTATGCAATTAAGAGGATTTGTTATATGTATTTGAATTTGAATTTTAACAATAAATGGAAACTGAAAATGATAAGTTACATAATTTGTCACTAACATTAATTGATAATTCATTTTAACATTTATTTCCTCATTTATTCAAGATTACTTCTTAATTCTAACATTCTGTGATTTGTTTCTTTATTTAGCTATGACTATATTAATATAAAGATATGGATTTATTGTGCATTTGAATTTGAATTTTAACTCTGATAATTGATAATTTATTTTATCACTTATTTAATCAAGATTACTTTTTAATTTCAATATTTTACAATTAGTTTCTTTATTTAGTTATGATTATATTGATATAAAAATAAGAGTTTATCATGTATTAAAATTTGAATTTTAACTCTAATAATTGATAATTCATTTTAGCACTTATTTCCTCATTTATTGAAGATTACTTCTTAATTTTATATTCTGCAATTTGTTTCTTTATTTAGTTATGATTATATTAATATAAATAAGGATGAGAATTTTCAAGAAATCTAATAACCAAAAAACTCACATCATCATCAACATACATTGACCAGCAAGCTATACTGTAACAGAAGAATAACATTAGCAACAAACAAAATTTGGTATCATTGAATGAGTACGTTTTCTTGAGTCTACCTTTTTATTTATTTCTTTTTCATCAATCACAAATGATATCTATTTGTTATATTTTATAACCATTAATTCCATTGCTTTCTTTTACCACATATGAATAATATTAACAGCAAGCAAAATTTGGTGTTCATTGTATGGGTAATTTTTTTCAATTCTACCTTTTATTTATTTCTTTTTCATTAATCACAAATGATCTCTGTTTGTTATATTTTATAATCATGAATTCCATTGCTTTCATTTATCACATATGAATAATATTAACAACAAGCAAAATTTGGTGTTCATTGAATGAGTAATGTTTCTTAATTTTACCTTTTATTTATTTCTTTTTCATCAACCACAAATGATCTTTGTTTGTTATATTTTATAACAATGAATTCCATTACTTTCCTTTACCGCATATGCATATGTATTACAACTGAACACCTCACTAATTTCACACCAATAACCATGCATTTTTACACTATAATCACATAATTTGGGGGAACAAAAAATAAAAAGGAATAGAAGAAAGGGCCTTGGACTCGAGCCATTATTCATTAGTGAGTGAGTAAAAGGATAGGATAAAGAGAGAAAAAAGTGGTTGAAAAAATGTGAAGCCATGTTGTTTGTGTAATAGGTGTGTGAGCTTCTTTAGGTGGAAGTGTTTCAACACATACTTTGTAATAAGATTGGTTAATTAAAGTACTTATTTTGCATATTACCTTTACACTAGAGGCATTGTAGTTTTAGTAATTTTCATGGTTAATGTTCGTACCTTTTATATTTTTATAACATGCTAAATTGAGACCTGTGCTCAATGGGTAAAGAGTATCGTCCATATTTGTTAAAAAGATCAGAGCTATAAATAAATAACACTTCCCTTTTCCTCTTTAAAAGATATAAACACATTTCCAATGGCTTGGTTCATTTGGTTGGGGAGATCAGATGAGGGAGAAGAAAAGGGAAAGAATGGTTTAATTATCTTTATTTGTTAAGAAAAATCAAGTTGTGATACCTAATCTCTGGAAAGCTCCCCTGTCTTAAGTTATTCTTTACAATTTAGAAATTTTAGGAGAAAAAGCATTATCACTATCCATTGTAATCAATTTGACTCTCTCTTTTTCTCTCAAAATCAAAATTTTAATTACCAAAACAAGAAGAAAATCGTATTTTCCTTCTTTATTGAAGATATCAACAAAAAGATTTTTTTTTTTTTATTTCTTTCTTCTCTTTTATCTTATGATTCCTGAAAAATGTCACATAAAACTTATCCATAATTTGAATTATCATTTTGTACTCTCTACTACTTGCTTGATTATACCATTACCATTATAGTGTTTGCAGAGCTTACAAAACTTGGGCTAAAAGAATAATAAATTCAACGTGTAATTTCGTAACACTTCTCCCTATATTTTGTTCCTTTTTTATATTTGCCTTAGGAATCGCTTATTTTTGTTTATATCCTTTCTTAATGAATGAGAATAGTGATTATGTGTGATTGGGAATGGTGGTATGTGTGAGAATCCAGTCCACTTTTTCTTAAATTTGACTAATAAAGCTAAGAAAAATTAATTAGATTAAGATGGGAAAGTGGTAAAGATTATAAAAATAAACAATGTAATAAGAAAAGAAAAGAAAAAGTAGAAGAGCAAACTTAACAAGTCTATGCATTTATTTATTTTAAACAATGTATCGACTTAATAGTTACTTTATTAAAGCTATACATCTCCTTAACACCAATAAATTTTTTCGGTAACCTTAACACCAACAAATTTATAATACATTATCTTTTCATTAAATATTAAAAATAGAGGTTTAGTGATAATTATTTTAGATGCATTTTCTCTTTGGTTATCGCTAAAGCTGTGTGTTTTAGGGAGCATCTAATATATAACATCTTGGCAATTCTTAATTAAGATCTTTCCAAAATTAAAAACAAAACAATAAAGGCTTAGTAATAGTTATTTTAGATGTACCTTTTTTTTTGGCTATCATAAGGGCCTTATGTTTTGAGGAGCGTTTGACATGTAACATCTTAGTAATTCCTATCTTTTTAAAATTAAAAATGAGTAGTTAGTAACAAAAATTTTGGATCTAATTCTTATTTGGCTATCACAAGAACCTTGTTTTTTGGGACTGCATGAAACTTTATGATGACTTGGTAATCTCCAATTATTTATTTATTTATTTATTATTTTCTTATTTTTTGTTTATTTCTAAAAATATTTTCATAAAAAATAAAAAAGAGTTGCTATGTTAACTATTTCAGATCCATTTTCCGTTTGGCTACTGTAAGATTTGTTTTGGGGGAACACATGTGAAATAATGACTTGGTAAGCTCAAATAATTTATTTATTTACTTATTTTTTATTTATTTCTAAAAATATTTTCATAAAAAAATAAAAATGGGTTGCCAGTGACACATTGTGAATCTACTTCCTATTTAACTATCATGAGAACATTATTTTTCGGGAACATGTGAGACATAATGACCTGCAATCCTTAATTATTTTTTTATTTCTTAAAATATTTTTATAAACAAATATAAAGGGGTTGTTAGTAATAACCATTTCAGATTTACTTCGTATATGGCAGTTGCAAGAACCTTGTTTTGGGAGAATACTTCAGACATGATGATTAGTAATCCCCACCTTTTCAAAAAACAAAAATCAGTGACTTGTTCTTCGTATCTTCATAAAACTCCCGCATATTTTCTTAAAAATTTAATTAAAATCAACAAATACACAAACATTTTTTCAAAGAACATGTGACATTAAGTTTTTTATTGAACTAGAGGATATGTAGGAGTGAGAATCAAATTGTCGAGCCAAAATCAATTTTTCATATATATTTTTTACTTTATTCTAATATAATATATTTATTGATTTGAATTTAATTTTATTTCAGATTAGTCAAATAAATATTTTTAAAGTTGTCATAATTTTGTACATTTAATTAAAGGTAATTGTCTTTGGACGAACGATGTAGACCTTCCTTACACGTAATCAACTCTTAATAACAAAATCTAGTTGCAAAGACCATTTTCTTTTTAAAGCATTTTTCTAATGTTTTCCTAAAGTAAATCTTGGTATGGTGACTCCACATTTTTCATCAAAAAAGTTTTTTCAATTCACTGTCTCGTCACAATCCCAATTGCGACAATGTCTAAAATAATTAAGAACAGATACATAAAACTATATAACTGAGAAAATAATACACACACAAGGGGCATATCAAGTGAGGGAAGTGTTATTATGAGAGAGTGGAGGGAGTGAATCTTAGCCATAGATAAAATTATAAAGAGTTAAGATTAAATCACAAAGTCATATTACGTTTGCCAGTGGTTATGTATCATTAAATAACTTTTAATTTTAACTATTTATATATGGTTGTATGGTCTAGATTTACTGATTTTACTCTCTCATAAATATTCCTCTCACTTGACATATATGCCCATATTTATGGGGGTGTATTATATGAGAATGATCTTCTTACTTGAAAATGTGAGTGATCAATCTCAACCCTTGGTTTAACATAGAAGACTTAAATTAAAAGACTTACTTACAACCACAAGCATCACTACATCACGACATACCATGTTATTTACATTTATTTTGCCCCATTTTGTGGCTAAGGAAATACAAAAGGCACATATATTTTTTTAGTTGTCTTTTTTAACGTATAAAACATAAATTAACAAGGTAAGTAATATGTTTTATATTAAAATTATTTTTAAATTTTCTAATATGTTCTTGCTGTCTTATTAATTAATTTCTTCATTTTTTATTATTTTAATATATATTTCATCTACCAGTATTTTTCTCCTTTTGATAAGTGTCTAAAATAATTAAGAATATTCAAATATATGATAGGTTGAGAAAATAGTAATTAATTTTTTTATAAATTCTTAAAAAAATAAAACAAAAAACTTATGTTCACGATAAAGGAATTTTTGTTTCTAAAATGATAATTAAGAAGGAATAAGGGAGGAATATATGTGCGGCAATTACATGATAAACTAAATACATTTTATAGGACAAGTGATTATGTAAAAATTACAAAGTCATGTATTTAAATTAGAAAAAGACTGGTAATACACTTTCTAACACTCACTTTCTAACACAATTTTTGTACTATTGACTAAAATTTGTTAGAAATTACAGAATTGTTTGAGTCTCACTCATTATTTAATGAACCCTACTCTTGATTTTGTAATTTTCAACAAATTTTAATCAATAGGAAAAAGTGTATTAGAGAGTGTGTTGCTAGCACTTAAATTATTAAGTCATATAGGATATAAAGAATTCAATGTAATTCAGTAAAACTATTCTATTTAATAAAATGTTACAAAAAGTGCAAGTAACAGTTCTTTATTGTTGCATAAAATTTAACGCAAATTATGGAAAATCTTTTTTTTGGGGATAAAATGAAGGTATTGTGACTAATTATTAAAATTGAAAAAAAAAAAAGGACAGTGATGTACAATTAAATTTATTTAAAAATGTATGTATTAATGAAAAAAATATTTGGTGCATTTTTGGTCACTAAGGTTATGTTTGGAAAAACTAGTCGATAAGTTAACTTAATATTTATAAGTTGTTAGTTGAAAATTAAAAGCTTATAAATCATGTTGAAAACAACAACAACAATTCTTTCAACTAATCATGTATTTATTTAATATATAATTCTTTCAACTATATCTTATAATTTTATTTCCTTTCAACAATTCTTATAATTCTTTCGACTATATTTTCTTTCAATTTTACTTATAATTCTAATTCATTCTTTCAACTATATTTTCTTTCATTCTTATAATTCTTTTAAGTAGTTGTTGACAGCAACAACAACAATAATAAAAGTAATAAAATAATAATGGGTGACGATTTATTCTATATGTATAATGGTTTTGGTGGTTGTGGGTGATAAACTAAATACGAGACTCATCTGATGGAGTTGTGTGATGGTCTTTCGTGAGAATAACTCGTTGTTATTGTTGTATGGGATATATACAGAGACGTTGGGATCGGTAAATGGTTTTATTTTCACAAATTTGAGTTCTTCTAAACAGCCACACGAAGAAGCATAGTCTGTTGAGAATATGATCAACCAAATGGATGATACTTCAATTGTTCCAACAAGTTATGGTCATATTTCTTCTCCCTTTTTAAGGTTTTTATCATCTACAAAGGCATTTATTTTCTTCCGTTGAAATGTGTCAATCAAATGGCTAAGGCGAATGTTCTGGTCCCTGAAGTAACAAATGTGTCGGTCAAATGGCTAAGAAACATATTTCTTTGTTTTTTTTGGTTTCCCGAGGATCTTCTCTTTCAAAGGTAATTCTCTTCGAGATTCTGTCAAATACTAAATATAGGCACATCTTCACCTCTTCCAATGAGAATTTAAATCTTGATTCATCATGTTGTGAAAGATAATTTAGTCCTTTCTGTTAAACCCATCCCTCTTGGTAAAGTGATGCTTTGGGCAATAGGATTCGAAGTAACTGTTGCTCGTGTTTGTTGGAGCGTCATCTTGCGGGCCATTGTGTTTTCCAATAAAGAATTAAAGATGGATAAAGCAATTGTGTTTTAACTTTACAGCCGAGAACAGCACCTACAATTTAGATAATAATAATATAGAGATTAAACTCAATGTATGGATCTTGGAAAAAAGAGGTGCAAACAAGCATAGTGCAGACACGTGGTTTGACTGGGTCCCATAGGAAAGAAAAGTGCAAACAATCATATTTGCAATAGCTGGTCGTCAAATACAATTATTTCCTCCGACAGGTAATATACAAAGACATACACATATGCTTATCCACAATCAACAGATTCAACGCCGAAATATTTAAATTTGTGGCTGCAAAATGGTCATCAAATAGAATTATTTTCTGTCACTCACCTACTGCTACATACGCAAAAGGACGTCTTAACCTGACAAGAACATGATTTTACTTTCATTAACATTATAAGATGAACAAACCAATCAAAATCATTACAAGGGAATTTTACTTTTATTAACAATAATTATCTTATATACAACTCATCCTCTCCTATGCTTGGAAATAGTGACTACCAAATCATGCCAAGATTTTATTTACAAATTCTGATTTTTAAGGTTGTGTATTTTATTTTGATTGATATGGTGCAGTATACAGAATTAAAGACTAAGCAGAAGAATTGTTAGACGCATTCAAACTCATCTATTTAACAGTTCCCATTTTTTCTTCTCAAGTGAAAATGTCTTTTGTGCGCGTAGAATGTGCGCATGGAGTTCGGTGCATGTACTTATCTTTCTCATGGGACCCAGTCTAACCGCGTATTTGACTATGATTATTTGCTTTGCTCCCCTATTTTCCAAGATCCCTACAGATGGTGTGTGTATATAAGTAGATCCAGTTTTAGGCTGTAAAGGTAAAAAAAGAAAGAAGAAGAACGGAGGCTTAATTTGAAAGATTGCTAGTCCTGAAGAAGCTGCAAGTATTGTATTTGTCGCATGACATCCTTCTCCTCCTTCATTTGAATTTGTTGTAGATATCAAGTTTCCGTTTTATAATAAACTCTATGATTTTCCACTTCATTTCTAACTTTCTTTTTCTTCCAGTTACCTTGTGGCTCATACATAGTCCGGTGTAGAGACAAATTGAGAAAGATCCAGTCTGCACTTGTTTCAATCCAACACCATACATTGTCTGTGAGGTATTTCGGAAATTCGATACATTGTATTTCTTTGTCCCTTGTTTATTTCACTGTGCGTGTGTGTGTGTGCTTTTTTTGTGTCTCTCAGTTATTTCCAAAACTGAAGGGTGTAGACGTAATTAAAACCCATGTCAGACAACAACACTCCTCAAATAAAGCATGATGTTTTTGTCAGCTTCAGAGGCAAGGAAATCCACCTTTTTAATTATAATAATTATAATAAGTACTAAATCCATCTACATAGTTCATGGTTATTTTATAATAATTATAATACAACATTTTATATAAATTATAATAAAATATTAATGTATGTAAAAATAAAATATTTATGCTGACTATCAATTCATTAAAATATTTTTAATTAGTTATTTATAAAAAATAGCTAATAATAATTTAATATTTTAGAAATTATTTTTATATTTTTCCTATTATATAAGAATAGTATAATAAAATAATTTATAAATATGTAGTGATATAAAAACATGAAACATGGAACAAACTAATTTTATAGTATTTAATAATATATAAATATTAATAATCTAAAAATATGTTGAAAAAGAGTGGAATAACTTAACAAAAATGTGAAAGAGAAAAAGACGTGTTTTAAACGGGGAAAAATATTTTATGGAAAGATGACATATATCTAACTACTTGTATGTTTTAATATATAATAAATAGATATATTGTTTTCAGCAAAATATATGTTTATTAGTTATTACTTTCGCATATACTATAATTTTAGCCAATGTTGCTATGCTAGAATTATGATGGGAGTATAGGACCAACCATGCTTTGTTGGTCCATTGAATTTAGTGGTTAAATTACAACCAAGTAATACATTTAAATATATTTCAATTTTAAAATGATATTTTTTTTTGAAAAGATTTATATATACATCTAAGGAAGACCCTACAAAAAAAATGAAGGAATCCCCACTAGGAAGGAAGAAAAAAGTGAAGGAAAATTTCCATAGTGCATGATGAATGGGTTTAAATCACGGGTATGTAACCCATTGATCCAAACTGACCTAATTACTTTGGTTTGATTTTTTTGAGAGTTTGGGTCGCACCTGACCAACCTGTTCAAACCTGTCTAAATATGAGTCGGGTAAAGTACACTCAACTCAATTCTTTATTATTTAAACAGTTTAGATATTTACACCTCATATTTAGTTTAAGAAAATAAAATCTTATCATTAAAATAAAAAAATCTTAATAAAATTTAATCTAATCATTAAAATATAATAAAATAAGATTTTTTTATTAAGATTTTAATAATAAAATTTTATTTTCTTAAATTAAATATGAAGTATAAAAATCTAAATCGTTTAAATAATAAAGAGTTGAGACGGCAGGACTCTAACTCTTTATCTTTTCTTCTTCTTCTTATTTTAATTCTTATCTGAACATATAAAGTGTAGCGAATAATGATGGAAAAAACAATTGTTTATATGAACATAGTCAAAACACGCGGTTTGAGTCGGTCCTACGCATGTCGCACCCACCTATACAGGCAAAAGGACACGTTAACCTCACAAGTAAAAATGCCTAAAGTCAAGCAATTCTTTTGCTGAGTCTTTCATTCTATATACCACACCGTTGTTGGAAATAGGAGATGACCACAGTAGTATCTATTATTATTCGAGACCAGTGACTGCTTCACTGTGATCTTCATCTCTTATTCAGTTTTGGCCAAAGAAAAGGAAGAAGCTGCTATTGTATTTCTCATATGACATCCTCCTCCTTCCTCATTTCAACTTCTTGTAGGTATCAAATTTTTGTGGCCCATGCATATTCCGGTGTAGGGACAAAGAAAGATCTACAATGCTCTTTCTCTTATTTTAGAAACTGAATATATTGTATTTCTTCTTTGTCTCTTGTTCATTTCTTTGTCTGCTGTTTTTCTTTGTCTCTCAGTTATTTCGAGAACATGAAGGGTGTAGAGGAAAAACCCATGTCGGACAACAACGCTCCTCAAATAAAGTATGAGGTTTTTGTTAACTTCAGGGGTGAGGACGTCCGCTGCGGGTTTCTTAGCCATTTGATTGCGGCTTTTAAAAGGGAGAAAATAGATTTCTTTGTAGATGATAAACTTAAGGAGGGAGAAGAAATATCGCCATCACTTGAAGAAGCAATTGAAAAATCATCCATTTCTTTGATCATATTCTCAAAAAGCTATGCTTCTTCTCATTGGTGTTTGGAAGAACTTGTGAAAATATTTGAATGCAGAGAGAAATATGGACAGATTGTAATCCCTGTTTTCTACTATGTCAAACCAACACATGTACGACGTCAATCGTCAAAGAGTTACGAAAATGCATTTGTTAAGCATGGACTAAATTATAAGGACAAGATGCAAATCTGGAAAGATGTTTTGAAAAAATCTGCCGATTTATCTGGAATTGAGTCATCAAAATTTCGGTAAGCTCTTTTTCCCCCATAAATGTTCTATATTTTCCTCCTGCATTATATAGTTTATATGCACGTTATCATAGCATGGTTGAATTGCAAAATGTTGCAACCTTTATTTTTTAAATTGTTTTCAGCAGAATATAATTTTAGCCAATTCTACTATGCTAGAATTCTGATGGGACAGACCATGCTTTGTTGGTCCATTGAATTTAGTGGTTAAATTACAACCAAGTAATACATTTAAATATATTTCAATTTCTAAATGATAATTTTAAAAAAATAAAAATAGAAATGTCTAACAAATCCTCTTTATTTTTTTTTTTTGTACTTAACCTTCTAAGGAATCCCCACTAAGAAGGAAGGGAAAAAAAATATAAAGGAATTTTCCATAATGCGTGTTGACCATCCCATCAAAATCAATTTTCTAAATGAATTAATATTATTAACATTGATTTTAACACATACTCTTTCTCTTTGTGTGTGGGGGTGTGCTATAGTAATGATGCTGAACTGCTTGAAGAAATTGTCAAACGTGTGCAACTTGTTCTGACGAGGTTGGATAAACCCCTGGGTAGCGACACAAAAGAATTTGTTGGAATTGATAGAAAAATTGCAGATGTGGAATCATTGATATGCAAAGAGTCAAAATGCACCCGTCTTATTGGAATTTGGGGTATGGGCGGTATCGGTAAGACAACCCTTGCAGAAAAAGTATTTCATAATCTGCAGTCTGAATATGAAGGTTGTTGTTTTTTACAAAATGAAGGAGGAAAATTTAAAAAGAATTTGGAGAAAATTTTTTCTGAACTATTAGGATGTGATGTGATAATTAAGACACCAAATTCGCTGCCTGAAGATATTGTTAGGAAAATTCGTCAAATGAAGGTTCTTATTATTCTTGATGATGTGAATGATTCAGAATTGCCAGAAAAATTATTGGGAACTCTTGCTAAGTTTGAATCAGGTAGTAGAATAATTGTAACAACTAGAGATAAGCATGTGCTTAACAAAGCTGATGAGATATACCCGCTTGAAGAATTAAGTTTTGATGAAGCACTAGAACTTTTCAACTTGAATGCCTTTAAACAAAGTGGTCATCAAAGGGAGTACCATGATCTATCAAAAAGGATGGTCCATTATGCCAAAGGCATTCCCTTAGTTGTTAAAGTGTTGGCTGGTCGTCTTTGTGGAAAAAATATAGAAGTGTGGGAAAGTGAGCTGGACAAGCTTAAAAAAAGGCCTCCTACAAAAGTTTATGATATTATGATACTGAGTTATGATGATCTAGAACATGAAGAGCAAAAGATTTTTCTTGATCTTGCATGTTTCTTTTTAGATTGCATAGAAAGGCAAAAGTGAGCAATCTAAAATCTTTATTGAAAGATGATGAAAGAGATAATTCAGTGGTTGCTGAGTTAGAAAGGCTGAAAGATAAAGCTCTTATAACTATCTCTAAGGATAATTTTATATCTATGCATGATAGTTTGCAAGAAATGGGTCGGGAGATTGTTCATCGCGAGTCTAGCAAAGACCCTGGAAGCTGCAGTTGGTTGTGGGATCCCAATGACATTTGTGAAGCATTGAAAAATGACAAGGTTAAAGCCTTACTAAATAACACATCTTTTGAATAACATTTGAATTTCTTTGTGTGTGAGAAATGTGGCTTTTAATGATGTTTAAAATTTTTCTTCTACATTGATGGCAGGGTACTAAGGCCATTAGAAGCATTCAAATTGACTTGACAAAAATTAAGCAGCAAAAGTTAAGCCCTGGCATGATTACTAAGATGAGTGGGCTAAAATTTCTAGAAATTTATAATGGCTCCTGTCAACATAATATTCTAGCTGAAGGGCTTCAACTAAGATTTCTTTCTTGGTATTCATACCCTCTGACGTCCTTGCCAGAGAATTTTTTTGTGGAAAAGCTTGTAATATTGAAATTGCGAGGGGGCAAAATGGTAAAACTTTGGGATGGAGTGAAGGTAAATATGTGTCTCACTGTTATATTTTTCTGTTAATTCAATATCATCATTTTGTTTCATTTTATTACAGAATCTGGTGAATTTAAAAGAACTTGACCTCAGTCAGTCCGGGACATTAGAGGAGCTGCCAGATTTATCAAAAGCCACAAATCTTGAAGTACTGGTTCTCTGGGGTTGTTCTATGTTGACAAGTGTGCATCCATCTATTTTCTCTCTGGACAAACTTGAAAAATTGGACCTTTGGAACTGCACGTCCCTTACCAAACTTGTAAGCGATTCCTGTTTACACAGCCTTAGTTATCTCAACCTTGATGGCTGTGAGAATCTTAGGGAAATCTCAGTGATATCAGAGAATATGAAAGATTTGAGATTGCAATTTACAGAGGTAGGAGAAAGTCCCTCATCGTTTGGATATCAAAGGAAATCACTATATCTAGAAAGAAGGGACATTGAGAGGTTAACTACATCCTTCCACATTCTTACGCAACTGCTACATCTAGAGGTAAGCGAATGCAATGAGCTTCAAATAATATCAGAGTTTCCCCCTAACCTTGAAACATTAAATGTCAGAGACTGCAAATCACTTCAGAGTCTACCAAAGCATCCCCCATCCCTTAAAACTCTAAAAGTTGTGTGCTGCAGATCATTTCAAACTCTACCAGAGCTTCCCCAGTCCCTTGAAACTCTAGATGTCCACGGTTGCTATTCGCTCAAAACTCTACCAGAGCTTCCTCAGTTCCTTAAAACTCTAGATGTCCATGAGTGCTCTGAACTTCAAACTCTACCAGAGCTTCCTCAGTCCCTTGAAACTCTAGATGTCCACCAGTGCTCTAAACTTCAAACTCTACCAGAGCTTCCCCAGTCCCTTGAAACTCTAGATGTCCAGGGTTGCTATTCGCTTAAAACTCTACCAGAGCTTCCTCAGTCCCTTAAAACTCTAGATGTCCATGAGTGCTCTGAACTTCAAACTCTACCAGAGCTTCCTCAGTCCCTTGAAACTCTAGATGTCCACCAGTGCTCTAAACTTCAAACTCTACCAGAGCTTCCTCAGTCCCTTGAAACTCTAGATGTCCACCGGTGCTCTAAACTTCAAACTCTACCAGAGCTTCCTCAGTCCCATAAAACTCTAGATGTCCAGGAGTGCTCTGAACTTCAAACTCTACCAGAGCTTCCTCAGTCCCTTGAAACTCTAGATGTCCACCAGTGCTCTAAACTTCAAACTCTACCAGAGCTTCCTCAGTCCCTTAAAACTCTAGATGTCCACGGTTGCTATTCACTTAAAACTCTACCAGAACTTCCTCAGTCCCTTGAAACTCTAAATGTCCACGGTTGCTATTCACTTAAAACTCTTCCAGAGCTTCCTCAGTCCCTTAAAACTCTATATGTCCACCTGTGCTCTAAACTTCAAACTCAACCAGACCTTCTTCAGTCCCTTGAAACTCTAGATGTCCAATATTGCTCTGAACTTAAAACTCTACCAGAGCTTCCTCAGTCCCTTAAAACTGTAGATGTCCCTGAGTGCTCTAAACTTCAAACTCTACCAGAGCTTCCTCAGTCCCTTGAAACTCTAGATGTCCTATGTTGCTGTTCACCTGAAACTCTAAAGTCCACAGTTGCCAATCACTTAAATACCAGAGCTTCCTCAATCACTTAAAACTCTAGATGTCCACCAGTGCTCTGAACTTCAAACTCTACCAGAGCTTCCTCAGTCCCTTGAAACTCTAGATGTTAAGTTGTCACTTCAAAGTCTACCAGAACTTCCCACGTCCCTTAAAATTCTAAAATCCACATCCTGCTATTCACTTCAGAGTCGACGAGAGCTTCCCCTTGAAACAATGAATGTCAAGGGGTGCACTTCACTTCAGAGTCTACTGGAGCTTTCCTCGTCCCTTGAAACTCTAATTGTTAGAGGGTGTAAATCACTTCAGAGTCGACAATAGCTTCCCCTGTTCCTTGAAACTCTAGATGCCAGTGACTGCCACTCATTGAAGATTGTATTATTGTCCCCTTCAACGACTGTTGAACAATTAAAGGAAAACAGGGAAGAGGTTCTGTTCTGTAATTGCTGGAACTTGGATGAACATTCTCTAGTGGCTATTGGGCTGAATGCACAAATCAACGTGATGAAATTTGCAAACCAACATCTATCTGCAGCAACTCACGATCATGTTCAAAATTACAATGATTGTTATCTTAATCATGATTCTGATCGAGCTATTTACATGTATCCAGGAAGCCGTGTTCCAAAGTGGTTGGTGTATAAGACAAGAAAGGATTATATAATTATTGATCTCTTCTGCTCCACTTTTCCCCCATTTGGATTTCATTTTCTGCTTCATCCTTGGTAAGTACCAACACAAGTTTCTAATGCTTGTAATTATCCTCATTATAAGTGACGGTGATAGAGAAGGTGAAAAGGACAGTGTCAGAACGTACATAGTTGATCCGTCAATTGAATCAGATCATGTGCGTGTGATGTACGACCAAAAATGTTCTGACTTCCTAAATAGCAGAGCCAAAAATCAAACAAGGTTTAAAATTCAGGTTACAACCGCGGCAATAACCGCATTGTCCTCGCCCGCTGTGGCACTGCCGTGGCAGTTTTTAAAAGAATTTGGAGTCAGCCCAATAAGCACTTCGGCATGTAACAGTTTCATTCAACAAATGGAATAGTTGGACTCTGTTAGCGGGCCGAAGGAAGCAGCCCATCAAGATAGACCCAGACGGATTCATAAGAAGTGGAAAAGGCTACATGGATGAAGAACTTTATTTAATTTGGGCTTAGAATTATATCTTTAGTTTCTTATGTTCTTTCTTTTCCTAAAATCAGGCGCATCCACGGGGTTGCATATGATCACCTGACCGTTAGACACTAAGGCTTGGCTTCCTTTTAAAGGACCCTCCAATGCTTTGTAAGGCAGGATTGATCTCATTAGTAAAATTTTCTGGTTTCTTTTAGTGTAGTTCCCTTTGGTGCGTAGCCCTAATTTACTGATTCCCCCAACCCTTCCTTCAGCCGTCAGTCACCCTAACAGACTCAATAATGGAATTGGTTGTGCGTCATATGATCCCAGGTATTTCCTTCTGGTGGTTTACCATCAAATCTTTGATTTAGATGGCGTATTATTTTATGTTATAATAATTTAATTGGTTACAACAATCAAGTTATTAACGTGAGTTCTTATATTTTAATTATCAAAAAAAATAAAAAATGAGTTCTTATATTTTAACGTGAATTCTTAAACAAATAAAAAATTACAAGTAATGATCAGTCAAAAGACAATAGTATACAAGCATACTCAAAACTACCAAGGAAGATAGTAGTATGCATGTATTGTTATTAGTAAGGAATATGACTCTAGTCCTAGTGATGATTGTGGTAATTTTCAAGAAAAAGTAACGCACATTACTATTGTCATGATTCTGCATAGTTGTAGATTTACAGGGTTAGATATATATTTTGGAAATAGAAGTTTTGGTCTTATGTTGGTGTTATCTAGGATTTTTGTAGGGAAGTAACAAAGAGAGAAGCTCTTTCCTTCAGCATCTCCTTCTTTACCACTTACATTACCTCATATTGTTACTGTGTCTTCATGTTGCAAATTCTTTTAAGTGTAAATAGCTGTGGTGTAATAGCTGCACATGGAGTTCAGTCGTTTGACTTCTCTGTTACAGCTTAGTATGCATGTTAAATGCATGCTATGGTATTACTGGAAGAAAAATCCCATTTCCCTAATTCATGGAACACCCAGAAATGTTAATTTTGAATTATCAAGAAAGGAACAGAAACGTCTGTTGAAATTTGATGCACTGTACACTTATGAGGTTATAAGCCAACCTAATTAAATAACCAAAGGTTAGGAAAAAAACAACTTTCTAACCATTTGGAAGATCTAAGATTCTATATGTGAAAAACATAAGTCATGCAACATCTGTTCAAATAAACCAAAATCATGGTCATGTCTCAAAGAAGCTATAATCATGATCCACTTCTAGGTTTTCTTGCACCCTTTCTAGGAGTCCTTGGCAAGAACTTTGTGAATCACTTGCACCATTATATTGCCAAAATCATGTTCCCCGTTGTATTTCTTCCATTTCTTAAGAATATCTACCACATAGTCCCTTCCAACCATGTGTCTCTTGAAGGATTTCCTGTCTCTGCAGCCACCATCCACAAGAAAACTATGTTTAGAAGTCTATAAATTGTTACTCATACAGCAAATGAACAAATTTTTGAGAATTTCCTACTTAATCCTCCTATAAATCATTGAAAAAAGTTTCAAAGTAAAGAAACTATTTATACTAAGAAGCATAAAAAAAAAAATTCTTAATAAATGATAGATAGATAAAGTTTAAATCAAATGAAGGAGAAGCAAGCTGAAAAAACAGTCACAAGCATACGGAGCTGTTTATATGTTAAGATAAACTCATAAGAAAACAGCTGACCCTGAAACCATATCAGACAATCACCCATCATGCTCTTTCCAGAGTTTGTTGCTGAAGATGCGTATAGTTTTTAGTTCCTGGTTTTGTTGTGGGTTTGGTATTGTGGTCTTAGTTTTAGCTGTTTAATAATATGTAACTCACTGCCAATGTCATCGATAGATTTGGGGCCAAGAAACAGCTCAACGAGGAAAAGGGTGAGTACTGATTATTGTCCATCCGAAAATTATACACCTAGTGTCCATTCAACACATGTGGTTAAGCACATATATAAATATAGTTAATTTTGTTTCATAAGTGGTTAATTATTATTAGACATTTCAATAACTTCGTAACACTATTAACTATTTATGAGGTAAAATTAACCACCATTAAACATTTTAATAACTTCATGTCACTATTAATCACATATCGGTTATTGATACAGTCATGTTCATTTACAGTTAACCACTTGTGAAATAAAGTTAACCATTAACCACGTGTGATGAACAATAACCTTATAATACTATTAACTACTTGTAAGACAAAATTAACCATATTTACACATTTAGTTAATCACATGTGATGGTTAATAACATCATAACATTATTAACCACTTGTAAAGCAAAATTAACTATCATTACCCATTTCAATAACCTTATGACACTATCAATCATATATTGATAGTGGTATACAATTATGTTTATTTACTTTTAACTACTCATGAAGCAAAATTAATCATGTTTATACATATAATTAACCACATATTTAGGTGGATGATGGGTGTAAAATTTGCGGGAGTGTACGATAGTCTTTTTCCTAACTGTGAAGGTTGCAATTTCTCTTTGTGTAGCTTTTTCTGTCTATACCTTTAAATTAAAAGACAACTAATTAAAAAAATATAAAGTGTATTTTTGTGCTTTATTTACCTAAAAAAATTGTGCATTATAAATGTAAATAACATATATGGTATGTGGAAACATTTTAACATTTGAATATATATATATATATATATATATATATATATATATATATATATTTGCCACAAACTTTATTGTTATACATAGTTAAGGACCAAAAAATGAATGATTTAAGAGGTAAATAGAAGTTTAAAATTAAAGGATAATGGCAGGTGTCAAACCTGCTGAAAATACTTACAAGGAAAAGCAATTTTAGTATTGTAAGCGAGAAACAATCATATAAAGAATGTGAAAAAAAATTTCAGTTAAACAACCAAAAAAAAAAAAGAGTAGACATGGGGACAAAGTCGATAAATCACGTGGCAACATAGTAAAATCATCTTAAATTATAATATGACAATAACTTTTTATAAATTTCATCTTAAAACAATTCTTTTGCATAAGAAACAAGGCAAAAACTTCAATTATCTCGAAGTCGTAGACCAAACTAGGTGTTTGTTAACATTTCAACATCAGTATTGAAATGTTCGGATATGTAGTGGTTGAATAAAATATATTGTAAATAAAGTTTTAAAAATCCAAAATATCTATCAGCATTCTGGTATGATACAATATAACTGTTGAATTGTGATGTAAGTGTGTAGCTAGTAGCTATGTAGTTACTAGTTAGGTATGTTTCGGATGGCGAATGGATTGAAGTCCAAGATAATGTAATGACAATGAGTGAGATCACTGGAGAGACAGAAGTCAGGGTGAGCTAAGATTTATTATTATTATTATTAAAGAGCTAAGAAATTAAAAAATATCAAATATCTCAGAAGCATACATGCAAAGGGCACTTAACAGAAAAAAGTCGAATTCCTATCTATTGATGTAAAAGTCCTCTCTTACAGCTATTTGTGTTGACTAGTGATAAGTGGTGACATTTAAATATTCTTTCAGTAAAAGCTCAAACTCTTGCCATAGAGAAAGCAACTTCATTAAATAAAGTGTGAAAAAAAAAAAAGATACATACATTGTGAGGATAAGATATGGACATTGGTAATATTTATGATCAACTCAATGTTGCCCTAAAATTTCAACCCTCAACATGATTGACCAGTATAAAAAATAGAAATGCACATTCATAGTTTACGTATTTGGTAGATCAATATCAAGACAACATGTGTAATGGACCGGGGGATATAGTATTTTGGTTAAATTTCGAAAGATCAAATTGAAAAAAGGATTTGAACTTTCGTCTCAAAGGATATATAGGAAATGGTGGTGAAAGGCATGCTGGTCCTAGAGGAAGAGTTTAAGATTTACCAAAAAAATAAAAGAGGAAGAGTTTAAGATGGAAACTCTAGTCTTTAAAAAAAAAAAAGAAGATGGAAAGCTCTAGCAACAGTATTTTCTTCTATATTTATAAGAAATTAAGCATCCCACGGTTCTTTCGTTTCCTTTATGGCCGACTTATATACTTTTTTGCTTTTCTAAATTCTTCACTCGTTTTCCTTTTCTCGTCTTTCTTTCAGCCTTAAAAGGCCAAACAATTGGGGTCATGAAAGTACAAAAATTTCCTTGTCTCAGCTTCAAATTGCAAATGAAACCAGAGTCAGCTAGTGCGTTACAAAGAGCATGACCCCGCGAATTGTGGGGTCCCCTAACAATCACCCATATAATCCGGTCACAAGGTGTCATAGGTTGTGACTCCTTGTGAGTTACTTTCAGTTTCCCTTAGAAGAGTGTGTGCGGGTGGGGTGTCTTTATTTTTCTGTTTGTACTGTTCATGTCACATGGTCTGGGATAGCTTCATCTAACTAGCATGCCTCTGTTAGGAGCCTATTAGGATCACGATTCATTTGGCTTTAAAGAAAATTTAATTTACATAATTTTCATTTTATTGACGTTTCTTAGCTTTTATATGTTGTTGAATTGTTTCAATCAAACCATTTTTATATTTTTAGTTAAATTTAAAAATAAATAATATATAAAAGTGTGAAAGAGTACTTTTTAGTTCTTTTTCTTTTATAATTTATGTGTATTATTTTATCATCATACTTGTACGGTTTAACTTCATTAACATAGTACCAACAAATGGTTGGTCCCAACAGCACTAGATTCAACTCTTTTAAGCATGTGGTTAGTGATTCGAATCCTGACAGGTGTGTCTAAAGAAAACCTTATTGGGAGCCACCTATGAGTGCTAACAGATTCTCTGAAAGAGATTAAAAATCTCAGTGATCGGTCGAGATACTTCTTTACAATAAAAAAAAACTTTAATAAAAAAGTTATAGTTTAAAGTAGAAATATGATCATTCTTTTAATATGATTATACAAGACTATTTCCAAAATTAATTATATACAGGAGTTTATGTAAGTATATGTATTTGTTGATAAATAATAATAAAAAAGTTCATTTTGGATCCTCTCTTACCAGTTTTCATCCGGCTATCATCTTGTATATTTTAACTGTTAATTGGTCATTATACAACAATGGAGAGGAGAAAGAATGTGATGTGTGGTTGAGATTTCAAACTGCAGACAAAATCCTACGTCAAGAGAGGGTCTGAACTCATTTAAGTTAGGGGTTTGTATAAATTTATTTTAAATATTTATTATTGGATACTCAAAATGATTCCCTTAAATGTCTTATCCAGATTTAAAATATATTAAAAATGGTTTAATTTTTTTTAAGGTTATAATTTTGATATATTGTGTTAACATAATTTTTATTTTATAAATTATTTACGTGTTACCATATTATTGAAAACTTTGACTTTTACAATGTATTTCATAATAAAGGTCATATGTTTTTTTTATTACAAAGTCATATATTTTTAATAACATGAAATGTAGGTTTGAGTGATATAATGTTAAAAAAAAGTTATAGTAATTTTCTTTTATGAACAAAATAATTTTATTAAGAGATAAAAGAGTACAAGAAGTGTTTTATCAGAAGAACAAAAAAAAAAGAGTACAAGAAGAGCTTAAGGAAGCAAAACCAGATCAATATATCAGATAACAATTATAGTGATAATTAACCTGTTCTTTTTATCGTAATGTAAAAATTTATAAATGTATTAATGTGGGTTACAAAACTAAACGATAAGAAATGCATGATAGTTCTGAAATTATTAGTCATTACATACTTTTAATATGTTTTGTAAAAAAAATATCAACTGAACTTTAGGAAAAGTAAGCAAATGTTTGGATGAAATTATTTAAAAAAAAATTATTTATTTTTAAAAAAAATCTCTTTAGAAGCTAATAAATATAAAATTACTATTTTTCAAAATAAATTCAACTAAACATGTATTAAAAAATTAAATTAAGTAAAGTGCATTTAGTATCATTTGAAAAAAAAAATCAACTTAGCTAATTAATTTTATGTGAGTGAGTTAAATGACTTAGATTATTATAATTTTAAAAAATATAAACAAAATATAGGATTTTAACTAATTTTTATATTATTATTATGGGGATTGCTCTAATTAGGCTAGACTTTGAATATTCTTAAATACCAATAAGAGCAAGTAAAGCTAAGATAGTATAATAACTATATTATTACTCATTTTAAATGATTAACTCAAAAATAATTAAATACACCTTTTTGAATAATTGAATAAAAGATTTAAAAGCTGAGCATCATTTGAACGGATTTCTCTTTTAAAGATACAACATAACTAGCTTATAAGCTAATTAAAGTAGCTTATAAGCTACTAAAATAGCTTACCAAACACACTCTTTAGCAAATTACGTTTTAAATAATTTTTAATTGTCATAGACATCTTCAACAAAAATGATTAGCAATCAATAAAATAATTAAAAATTTAACAAGCTTAATTTTTAAAAGAAGCAAATTGCAAGCATTGACTCATGTATGATATGCTCTAAGTAAGTCACAATATATTTATAGGGTTCCAAATGAACTTTTTCAGGCTCGCAAATTGAGTTTATTTTTGTATTTAAGTTCAACTCAATTTAAAATTTATAAGTTGGAGTTTAATTTCATGTATTGTTAGTGCAAAAAAATTTATATGACAATAACGTAAACACAGTCAGTTGTTACAAATGTCAACAATATTATTATCCATACCACTTTATGATTAGATAACATTATAAATCTTTTACACAGTTAGTACCAACATTATGTTAATCCAAATGAAATTGGGTTTGTTCAAGCTTTCTAAATAAAAAAATCATAGTTGGAAGGGAAAATCCTACTAAAGGTAGTCAAGTAATTGGGTTTTTGGCAAAAATAAGTCATCAGAAAAATTAATAAATACTTTACACCTATAACATAATAAAAAAATCTTATAAAATTTGGTCTTTATAAATTAATATTAAATCTTTTATCAATAAAAAATTTTAAATTCCATAAATTAGGTTTAAATTTATAACTTGTATTCATTATAATTTAATTTAATTAAATAAAAAATGTGACTATTAACATATATATTATTAATTTATTTATTATTATTAACATATAAATGTGAATATTAACATATATATTGAATTAATTATTATTATTATTATTATTAAATCTTGAATAAGCTCTTAAGTTCACTGACCATATAAAAAAAAAAATTCACCGCGCATATTTGGCACATTCTTAGCTAAAATTATTTTAGTAATGTAATTAATTTGTTTATAATTTTCTAAAGGACTTTAAAACAAAACTATTTCTTCAAATCTAATAATCCCTGACAAAACTTACTTAATTGAACCAAATTGACCATTAGCAATAGCTAAAGTAGTAAGTAGCTAACCTTCACTACACAGCTCTGCTAGTAAGTAGTAACAATATTATTGAGCATATGATTGTTGGGTCCCATTAATGACACATTTTGACCAGTCACTTTCCCGAAAATGTTCCAAGTAGTAAAAAACAAAAATTGTGATTGAGCTTCAGCCAAACAAAAGTGCCACTTCACTTGTGGCAGTCTTGACATTCGGTGCAACATGGAGGGCAATCACCCCCTCACGCTGTCACCCATCTCCTTCCTTTTTTAGCTCCCCAACCTCAACCTGAAACATAGCTATTAATTTTGTCTCTCTTTTTTCTTTCTTTCTTTCTCTCTTTTTTTTTTCCCTTTAATATACCTTGTTTTCTTCCTCCTTAGGTTTTGACCGTTGCTTTTTCTCAACGTCTTTCTCTGTTCACACACTCACACACACAATTCTCTTTCTCTCTCTCATTGATTCCCTCTCCACTACTCTTGGTGATCAAAACACCGTCGTTTTCCTTCACCTCATTGTCAGGTGTGGTTCTCTCTTCTAACATTCACTCTTCACCCTTCATCGTTCTTCTTAACCAAACCCAACGTTAACATGTGTTTGTCTTTTCTTAGTCCTGCTTCTTCTTCTCCTCTTGTACTGTTTGGCTCTTAAAAGCATGAAACTGAAAAAGGGTGTCATGGAAAATTTTATCCTCCTGAAAATGGGTACTCTGTTTTTGCGCATATCAGCTCTTTTATGCTTTATTTTTAATTCATTTTACCCTTTGTTCATTTTTGTTTATGTATGTATAGATAGATAGATAGATAGACAGGCAGAGAGAGAGAGGTTTTCTCTTTTAATTTATTGCTCTATGAATTTTCCTAAATTTGTATTTATCTATTTTACATTTGTTCTTCTGTTAATTCAGCTAATTGGCAACTGCTTTAGTGTCTGCCTTCTGTTCTTACTTTTTTTTTTTTTAATTTCATTTTGAAGGTGGGTTTTCTTGGAGGCTGAAGCTGATTTTCTTTTTATTTTTCCATTTTTATTTCTACATTTGGGAAAAAAAATAAAATCCCAGGGGCAAAGTTGTGTGCTTTCTTCTTGTATTCTGGTAGAGCTTAGTTTGGTTTTCTGAAAATCATAGAGGAAAGGGTTTTCCTGTTAGTGTTAAGCATGACTGTAGTTTCATCACCCTTCTTCTGGCTTGGAAATGAAGAAAAGCATCGGACTTCATTCACATTGCTAGGCTTCTTTGCTTCAAATATAATACTATTTTTTATGCATTTGTTTTTTGGGTTTGCTCATGTTTGATGAAATTTTAGTGTGTTATTGAACTTCTCTAATTTTGGTGACAGATTTATGATTTCTTTATGAATCTGGTGAGGCATAAAGAAAGGTTCTCCTTTAGTTTCCATTTCAATGCAAGCTTGAGGCATTCATTCATAGGAGACTAAGAAGAGATGGGATGTTCACATTCAAGGTTGGATGATGAAGAGTCAGTTCAGCTTTGTAAAGACAGAAAGAGGTTCATCAAGCAAGCTGTTGAACAAAGGACTCAATTCGCCACTGGACACATAGCATACATAGAATCTCTGAAAAGAGTTTCAGCAGCACTTCGCGATTACACTGAAGGCGATGAGCCTCATGAGTTCTCATTAGACACAGTCATCACCCCACCTTTCACACCTGTGAAGAAGCAACCTGGCCCAGGATTCATTCCCATATCAGCAAAACCCTTCACAACAACAGCAGCAATTGAGTTTGGGGTTGGACCAAACTCTACTTTGAAAGTGAATTACCTTAGGCCTGGTGGTAACCCAGCAATTTCAGTTGAGGAAAGGCCTCAATCCCCAGAAATGGTTCGGGTTGAGACGTATTATTCTCCAATGCAGCAGTATGGCATTGATGGTTTTTTCAACATGCAATACTCACCGGTGAATCAATCAATTTTTGCTTACTCTCCCAATAACATGCCTAATATCCCTCCCCCTTCACCTCAAGCTTCCCAATGGGATTTCTTTTGGAATCCCTTTTCATCATTGGACAGTTATGGTTATCCTGGAAGAAGTAGCCTTGATCAGACTGCCATGGATGATGAATACAGAGGACTTAGGCAGGTTAGAGAAGAAGAGGGAATACCAGACCTGGAAGAAGATGAAACTGAACAAGAAGATTATGTTGGGAAGAGAAACGTAGCAGAAGAAAGAACTAGACATGATATAAATTCTTCCAAAGAAGAAGTTATTGTTGAAGATGTTGATGAGGAGGAGGAGGAGGAAGAGGAGGGAACAGACATTGAAGATGAAACTGAGACTGAGCATGATGCCAAAGATTCACAAACTCATGGTAGTGCAAGTTTTGAAGTATCAAAAGCACAAGCTGCAGGTCATATTGAATCAAGCCATAGGGAAATGGCAATTGGCAAACAAGAAGCTGGCGAAGAAACACCAGGTTTTACCGTTTATGTAAACCGAAGGCCAACAAGCATGGCAGAAGTGATCAATGATCTTGAAACTCAATTCACAATTGTCTGCAATGCAGCCAATGATGTCTCAGCATTGTTAGAGGCCAAGAAATCTCAGTATTTATTGACATCTAATGAACTTTCAGTTTTGATATTTCCATTTTGTTGTTAGTGTACTTTGACTACTTTCATGTTCATGCTTTTCGTATTAGTCAGAATTATGAGTAAAGTCCTCATGAATGGAAAAGAATGAATTAGCAGCCTCAAGTTTGATGATAAACTCCATTGTAAAAATTCTTATTTATGGAGATCTCACTATGAAATGTGCTTTTATTATTTTTCCAGCAATCGTCTTTCATGTTTCCAATTCCTCATTTGATTCTCATGAATCTTTTTTCTTTCAGTCATGTCTATCTGTAAATTTTCAGGAATATGAATTTGAGTTATATTTCATTTGCAGCATCAAAGTTGTTGAACCCAGCAGCTCTGATCCGCTCAGCTTCTTCACGCCCTTCTTCATCAAGATTTTTAGTGAATTGTTCAAGCACTAGCAAGGAAGGTTGTGAGGGCACTAAGGATCTCTCAGAGGAACATTGTATGTTATCTTGTAGTCACCACTCCACTTTGGACAGATTAAATGCATGGGAGAAGAAGCTCTATGAGGAAGTCAGGGTATATTACTGAACTTGTCTTATATCCATGAGGAAGTCAAATTTCTAAAAAAAGATTTCAATGAAGTTCTCTCTGGTGACGTTCTTAGAAACAGATAATTGCTACTTAAAAAATAGCCTAAAAAAACTAGTGCCTATGCTCCATCTTGGAATCAGTTCAGAACTTTCTAAGTCCTTTGCCCTTGTTCTCAATTATCTAAGATTCTTTGGAGAAAATCCTTCAGATTCTGATCTCCTTACTCTTGAGGGATGAACAAAATCAATGATTCACTTTATATGGATTCATCAATGGCAAATACACTTCTTATGGTTATTACTAGAAATGACAACTAAAATAACTTCTCATAGTAATTGTGTACGAGTAATCTTAAAAGAGGTTCAGCTTCAACATAATGTGAAAAATCACTATGCCTCTAACTAATGAGTATAAATCTTTTTGTTAGATGTTTAAGAGATTAGGTAAAAATGGCAGCAGAGGCCAACTTCAACTGTTTAAATTATATTCAGTTGTTTTTCTTTTGATACTTTTCGAAATTGTTTAGATTGGTGGTAGAGGATGGAATGGAGAGGAATGAAGTGTGAGGAGAAATTGTTTCATTGTTTGGTTTGTAAAAATAGGAATGGAATACAATGGAAGAAGATGGATCATGATCCATTCTATTTCATCACTTAATTCTAATTTTCTTCCTCCCAAATTTGGGGTGCACTTGATGAAACAAAACTTTTAAATTATAAAATGACTTTTTTATCTTTACAAATTTTATCCTAATCATTAGTTTCTTTAAGGATAATATATTTAAAATGCACTTGTGAGGGATTATCTAAACTCCCAATCACTTTCCATTGATTCCTTATGGTTAAGGTGAATGAGCAAAGATAAGTATGGATCCATATGTCAAGTAAAGGTTTGTAAGTTAGTGACAATAATGTAGGTCAGACCTTAGGATTTCCCCGATTCAAGAAAACAAATGAGGCTTTTATAAAAACCTCACTCCTTGCTTCTTTTCTTTTGTATGTATAAATGTATATGGTGTGACATTGTCTCTGGCAATAGATAGAGGAAGAAGATGTTGATACTGAGGATGGAGAGAACACGAAAGAAGACAATTCAAAGACGTTCATGGCTGCTTAGTATAGACGTATTTGTAATTTAAAACAAGTGAGAAAGATGTATAAGTAATTGGTAGTGTCACTGCTCTAGTTTAGGGAAGGTCTCAGTATATTCATGATGTAATAGAATTTGTATACTACAGCGTTATTATCATATTAATAACAGTGATGTATGCTTTCTACTAAAACTAAGTATATGAATGGAAATATGATGTATGTTATTTTATTTTGTTATTAATATATACTGAAATAATTTCATTAGCTTTACTCGTTACTGCAATAAAGTTCCGTTAAAAAAAAAATTCTCCGTTTTTATAAATGTCGAGAATAGAGTCAATGTAACTTTGGGTGTTGTAATAAAAAGTAAGAAAAGTTCACTACTTCACGTGCTACACGATGCAAGTTTAAGAAAAGGGATAAGAAGAATGCTTTATCAACTTGTATATGATAAGTGAAAGCATTTATTGTTACATTAAATGTACCACTATTCACATTTTTTGGAGAAGAGCTCTGATGGATATTTTCAAGCTCTTATAAAAGGCTTAAGAGAAGAGAAGTAAAAGAGATTCTAGAGAACAAGTGTCAAGAACGAAAGTTGTATTTTAAGTCTTTGTTACTTTGTTTATTTGTCATATTGGATTATAGCCTGTAGTTTCCCTTTGTAAGCATTTCTATGTGATTTACTTAGAGTTTGAAGAGGTTTGGTAACAAAGGATACTTAGTATAAGTGCCTAGAGAGGCATAATTACTAGCTACAATCGTCTCAAAGAACTCTATGCTCCATGCATGAACTGGCAAGCCTTGACATCAAACCCACGCATATCTTTCCTTGGGCATTTCTTATGAAGACCAAATTGTCAAATCATTAAACCATTTTTGGAAAATATCCTCTACCTCCTTCACCAACTTAACAAAATCCTCTCCTTCTGCTACCTTTATTAGCACTTTGTTCCCCCTACTGGTACTATAGACAAGGATAAAAACCCTTCTGATATGATCTTGTTTTGCATAATAATCACCTCATTCGGGCAATGCACTTGGCCTATATAACAATCCTTCAACCAATGCATATCTTCGTCGTTCACATTGAACTCCAATCCATTCCACTTCTCCTTACTCCTACTTCCATCCTACGAGTCCTTTTTGGCTTGCCAAACCTGTTTCACATTTCTCGCCATCACATCAGCATATCTGACGCCTTCAGTTGTAAGCCTTGACTTCCCCACCTTATTATATTGCACTTGCATGCTTCTCTTCTTTTCATTGTCCAAGACTTTTGCAAGCGCACTTGTTCTTGAAAACTATGAAATGCCAACTCTAAGTGTACGTCCCATACCATATATCATTAAGTCCCTTCTCCATCATCTTTAGATCCTTAACCTTCTCAAACCTGACGAAGCGAAACGCTATGCCTACCTTTTTTTCCTTCCTCGGAATGTAAATATCTGTCACCTTCCCCCTTTTAGAGAACCCTTGAAGCAAAGCCTACACTCCCAAATCCTCTGGAAAGTTTGTAAAATAGAACGTGACTATCTCGTTGCTCCCATACCCCCTTCCTCCTCCTTGCACCTTAACCCTCTCGCCTTGTACAGACCTGTCATTACTCTTTTTGTTAGCGTTGTGTTTACTGAATTTGAAATCTTTCCTCCATTGCGGTCTCACCATAGTCCATTCTCCCCCCCTCTCTCTCATCTCTCGCATAATATAAAGAAGGATAAGATGATTAATTTTTTTAATTAGTTAATTACTCTAATTAAGAAGTTTTAAATTTTAAAATTTTTCATTTTTGGTAAAGTGTTCAATTGAAAAGAGTTTACCTCATGTCAGTATCACACATATATTTATTATTAATTAATCTTTGACATTCCAACAAAGCAAGAAACTATGTATCAACTATTTGGCAATAATTTGATGAAAAATACATCTATTTGAATACAAATTCAAATAAAGATCAACAACTATACTCCCTTATTTACATTATTTTAAACCTTGAGGATTAAAGCATATAAATTGTTAAGAAAAATAAATTTATTATTTGATCTCACAAATTACATGTAATTAAAATAAATTTTATTTATATTACAAATATAAATATACCCCTGTAAATTCTCAAAATCTTATTTTCAATCAAATAAAAATTGCTTACATTTTCAAAATAAATTTACTATAAAATTTTTCTATATAAACCCGTGCTTCCCACGGGTTGACATCTAGTTTACAATAATGATGGAAAAAGCAATTTTTTTTTTATTACCTACTGGCTATTGCTAAGACTATACGAAATGAAGACATACACAAATTTACAAATATTTGATTTTCTGGCAAATAGATCTATTTCCTCCCAGGCTTCCACCCACCTATTGGTACACACCCAAAAATTATTAACAAATCAATCAAAGTCTTTACAAGTGAATTTTACTTTTATTAACAAAAATTATTTTATACGACCCATTCTCTCCTCTGCTGGCAAGGGGAAATACAGACAACAAAATAATTTAGCGACTGTCACATCATGCCATGATTTTCATCCACAAAATCTGATTTTTAAGGTTGTTCATCTTATGTTGATTGATATGATCTGGTATCTAGAAGTAAAGACAGAGCAGAAGAATTGTTTGAGGCATTCAAACTCATCTACTCAAATGTTCTTTTCAGTTGGTGGGTGTGAGGAAATAATTCTATTTAATGTCCAACATGCAGCTAAAAAAACTAATATTTGCGCGTTGAATGACTTATGTGTATGTTTTTGTATATTGGCTTAGAAATAGCCAGAAGGTTCCTTTCACTTATCTTTCTTATGGGACCAAGTCAACCGCGTTGGTGGCACGTTGGCGTGTGTGAATGACTAAGTGTAGTTTCAGTGAAATTGGCTTTTCCATCATTATTGTAAATTTGTGGTACTTTCAATGAAATTGCTTCTTAAACTGCAAGGCAGGAGATGATGCATCAACATGCATGCGCAAGACTTGACTTTGAACCTTAACACCCAAACCATCACTTGGCTATATAATGTTCCGGGCCAATCACTGCTTTACTGTCATATCCATCATTTATTCATTTTTGGCCAAAGAAAAATAAGGAAAAAAAAAAGAAAAAGAAAAGAAGAACGAAGGCTTAATTTGAAAGTTTGCTAATCCATAAAAAGCGGGTATTTATGTATTTGCTATATGACATCCCCCTCCTTCTTCATTTGAACTTGTTGTAAATATCAAGTTTCGGTTTTATAAACTCTATGATTTTTCACTTCATTTCTAACTTTCTTTTTTTTCCCATTTACCTTGTGGCTCGTTCATATTTCCCGTTGCAGAGACAAATTAAGAAAGATCCAGTGTACATTTGTTCCAATCCAACACCATACTTTGTCTGAGTTATTTTGGAAATTGAATATGTTGCGTTTTTTGGTCTCTTGTTGATTTCTTTGTGTGTTTTTCTCTTTCTCTCAGTTAATTTGAAAACTGAAGGGTGCAGAGGGAAAACCCATGTCGGACAACAACACTCCTCAAATAAAGTATGATGTTTTTGTTAGCTTCAGGGGCAAGGACATCCGCGATGGATTTCTTAGCCATTTGATTGACATTTTTCAAAGGAAGAAAATAAATGCCTTTGTAGATGATCAAATTGAGAGGGGAGATGAAATATGGCTATCACTTGTTGGAGCAATTGAAGGGTCATTCACTTCATTGATCATATTCTCAAGAGACTATGCTTCTTCGCATTGGTGTTTAGAAGAACTTGTGAAAATACTTGAATGTAGAGAGAAATACGGACAAATTGTAATACCTGTTTTCTACCATGTAGAACCCAAAAATGTACGACATCAATTGGGGAGTTACAAAAACATATTTGCTGGGCGCAGAAGAAAATATAAGACCAAGGTGCAAATCTGGAAAGATGCTTTGAATATATCTGCTGATTTATCCAGAATTGAGTCATCAAAATTTCAGTAAGCTCTATTTTCCCCATAAATGTTCAATATTTTCTTTTTGTTACACAGTTATATGCAAATTATCGCGCGGTTGGTTAAATTGCAAAACGATGTAACCCTCCTTGTCTTTTAAATTGTTTTGAGCAGAATATAAGCTTATTATTTATTACTTTTGCAAATATAATTTTAGTTATAATAATGATATATAGACACTCTTAAAAGGATGTAACCCACACATTGCATATACCCAATTGACACTCTTAATTTTTCTCTACCTCTCTCTTGTTGCATCATATTACTTATCACATCGAGCAATGATATGTACACACTCCTATATATCAAGTACCTCATTAACACTTATTATTTCTCTCTTCCTATCACATCATATCACTTGTCATACTTACACCTTTCTCTCTTTCTCTAAGCGTCAATTATCCTTTAGGTGTCCATAGATTATTTTCCTGTTACATCTAGATTTCTCTCTCTTTTATCTCTTTCTCACTCTAGGTGTAGATTAGTAAAAGTGTCCATGAATCATTTTTATTTGTTAGCTAATGCCACTATTTAGAATTTTGATGGGACCAACGATGCTCTGTTGGTCCATTGAATTTAGTGTTTAAAGTACAATCAAGTAATACATTTAAATATATTTCAGTTTCTAAATGATAATTTTTTTAAATGATTTCTAGATATACATCTCACAAACCCCATTATTTGTTTTAGTGGTTGACCTGTTAAGGAATCCCCACTAGGAAGGAAGGAAAAAATGAAGAAAAATTTCCATTATGCATGTTGAACACCCCTTCCCCCAACAAACTTCCAAATAAGTGAGTTAATATTAAAGACATTGATTTTAATACACAATGTCTCTCTTTGTTTGTGGGTGTATCATATAGAAATGATGCTGAGCTTCTTATAGCAATTGTGGATCTTCTGCTGGCAAGGTTGGGTAGACCCCTGGTTAACTCAAAAGGGCTTGTTGGAATTGACGAAAAAATTGCAGATGTAGAATCATTGATACGCAAAGAGCCAAAAGACACCTGTCTAATTGGAATTTGGGGTATGGCTGGTATTGGTAAGACAACCCTTGCAGAAGAAGTATTTAAGAAACTACGGTTTGAATATGAAGGTTGTTATTTTTTAGCTGATGAAAGAGAACAATCAAGCAGACATAGTATAATTTCTTTGAAGAAAGAAATTTTTTCTGAACTATTAGGCAATGTTGTGAAAATTGACACACCAAATTCGTTGCCCAATGATAGAATTCGTCGAATGAAGGTTCTTATTGTTCTTGATGATGTGAATGATTTAGATCACATAGAAAAATTATTGGGAAGTCTTGATAATTTTGGATCGGGTAGTAGAATAATTGTAAAAACAAGAGATCAGCAAGTGCTTAGCACTAACAAAGCTGATGAAATATACCAACTTAAAGAATTCAGTTACAATAAAGCACTTGAACTTTTCAATTTGACTGCTTTTGACCAAAGTTATCATCAAAGGGAGTACGATGAGCTATCAAAAAGGATTGTTCGTTATGGCAAAGGCATTCCATTAGTCCTTAAAGTTTTGGCTCATCGTCTTCATGGAAAAAATAAGGAAGTGTGGAAAGGAGCGCTAGACAAGCTTAAAAAAATGCCTCCTACAAAAGTTTATGATGTTATGAAAATAAGTTATGATGATCTAGATCGCAAAGAGCAACAGATTTTTCTTGATCTTGCATGTTTCTTTCTCAGATTGCATAGAAAGGTAAATGTGAGCGATCTAAAATCTTTATTGAAAGATGGTGAAAGGGATAATTCGGTGGTTATTGGGCTAGAAACACTCAAAGATAAAGCTCTTATAACTTTCTCTGAGGATAATATTGTATCTATGCATAATAGTTTACAAGAAATGGCTTGGGAGATTGTTCGTCGAGAGTCTGTTAAAGACCCTGGAAGCCGCAGTCGGTTGTGGGATCCTAATGACATTTATGAAGCATTGAAAAATGACAAGGTTAAAGCCTACCTACATAAATACCTTTTGAATAGCATTTGATTTTTTTTTGTGAGAAGTGTGGCTTTTGATGATGTTTAAAATTTTTCTTCTACATTGATGGCAGATTACTGAGGCCATTAGAAGCATACGAATTTACTTGCCCAAAATTAAGGAGCAAAAGTTAAGCACTTGCATATTTGCTAAGATGAGAAGACTAAAATTTCTGGAAATTTCTGGGCAAGATAATTATGATTGCTACGATCAACTTATTCTTGCTGAAGGGCCTCCATTTTTGGCAACTGAACTAAGATTTCTTTGCTGGGAGAATTACCCTGTAAAATCCTTGCCAGAGAGTTTTTCTGCTGAAAAAATTGTTATATTAAATCTGCGAGGGGGAAAAATGGAAAAGCTTTGGGATGGAATGAAGGTAAATATATGTGTCTTGCTGTTATAATTTTCTATTAATTCAAGGAATTTGAAATTAACTAATTTAGCTTGTGTGATATTTTCATTTTGTTTCATTTTAATACAGAATCTGGTGAATTTAAAAGAAGTTGACCTCACGGACTCCCAGAAGTTAAAGGAGCTGCCAGATTTTTCAAAAGCCACAAATCTTGAAGTATTGGTTCTCCACGGTTGTTCTATGTTGACCAGAGTGCATTCATCTATTTTCTCTCTTGGCAAACTTGAGAAACTGGACCTTGGGTGCTGCATGTCCCTTAGAATACTCGCAAGCGATTCCCATTTACACAGCCTTAGTTATCTCAACCTTGCTTTTTGCGAGAATCTTATGGAATTCTCACTGATATCAGAGAATATGAAAGAACTGAGATTAGAAAATACCAAGGTCAAAGCATTGTCCTCATCATTCGGACATCAAAGGAAGCTTAAATCACTACGTCTAAGAGGAAGTCACATTGAGAGATTACCTTCATCCTTCAACAATCTTACGCAACTGCTACGTCTAGACTTGAGCTGTTGCAGGAAGCTTCAGACAGTGGCAGAGCTTCCCCTGTTCCTTGAAACTCTAAATGTCAATTTCTGCTTTTCACTTCAAACAATAGCAAAGCTTCCCCTGTTCCTTGAAACTCTAAATGCCAATTTCTGCTTTTCACTTCAGAGTCTACCAGAGCTTCCCTTGTCCCTTGAAACTCTGAAGGTCTGGTCCTGCACTTCACTTCAAACAATAGCAGAGCTTCCCTCATCCCTTAAAATTCTAGATGTCACAAAATGCAAATCACTTGAGAGTCTACCAGAGCTTCCCTCGTCCCTTGAAACTCTAAATGTCTGGTCCTGCACTTCACTTCAAACTCTACCAGAGCTTCCCCCGTCCCTTAAAACTCTATATGCCAAAAACTGTTTTACACTTCAGACTATACCAAAGCTTCCCCCGTCTCTTCAAACTCTAAATGTCGAAGGCTGCAAATCACTTCAGAATCTACCGGAGCTTCCCCTGTTCCTTAAAAATCTAAATGCCCAAAACTGCTTTTCACTTCTGAGTCTACCAGAGCTTCTCCTGTCACTTGAAACTCTAAATGCTCAATCCTGCTTTTCACTACAAACTCTACCAGAGCTTCCCCTGTTCCTTAAAACTCTGAATGCCAGAGACTGCAAATCACTGAAGGCTGTATTGTTGTTCCCTTCAATGGCTGTTGAACAATTAGAGGAAAACAGGAAACAGGTTCTGTTCTGGAATTGCTTGAACTTGGATGGATATTCTCTAGTGGCTATTGGGTTGAATGCACAAATCAACGTGATGAAATTTGCAAACCACCACCTATCTGCACCAAATCACGATCATATTGAAAATTACAATGATTATGATGATAATTATTGTTTTTATCAAGCTGTTTATGTGTATCCAGGAAGCAGTGTTCCAGAGTGGTTGGAGTACAAGACAAGAAAGGATTATATAATTATTGATCTCTCTTCTGCTCCATCTTCCCCCCTCCTTGCCTTCATTTTCTGCTTCGTCCTTCATAAGTACCGACACACAGAATTGATTCAAAGACTTGAATTTAACGTCACTATATGTGATGGTGAGGGTGAAGGTAAAAAGGACAGTGTCAGCATGTACATAGATGATTATTGGGTTAACACAATTGAATCAGATCATGTGTATGTGATGTACGACCAAAGATGTTGTGGCTTCCTAAATAGCAGAGCCAAAAATCGAACAAGGTTTAAAATCCAGGTTACAATGGGGGCACGAATCTACGCAGGAACTTACGATGCACTGCCGCAGGAGGTTTTAAAAGGATTTGGGGTCAGCCCAATAGGCCCCTCGGCATATAACAGTTTCATTCAACAAATGGAATTGCATGACTCAATGTACCAATTTCATTAAACAAATGGAATCAGGCCATGCTGTGTATCACCCCAGGTATTTCTTACCTGTGGTTTATGATGAAATCTTTGATTTAAAAGAATGTGTATTATTTCATGCTATAAGAATTTGATTGGTTACAACATTCAAGTTATTAACATGAGTTCTTATATACTAAAGTTATCATATGAACATACTAATTTCTGTAACAAGCAAACAAATATAAGTAATGATTACTCAAAAGACAATAGTATGCAAGCTACTCAAAACTACCAAGGATGATATCATGATACTAATATGCATGTATTGTTATTAGTAAGGAATATGACTTTAGTTCAGGGATGATTGTGATAATTTTCAAGAAAAAGTAATGCACATGACTATTGTCACTTTGCATGGTTGTAGATTTACAGGGTTAGATATATATTTTGAAACTCAAAGTTTTGGTCTTATGTTGGTGTTATCTAGATTTTTGTCGGGAAGTAGCAAAGAGAGAAGTTCTTTTCTTGGGCATCATCTTCTTTACCACTTACTAAAATACATAGAATTGGTTAAGTTGTGGCACTTTTCCTTGGCTTAAGCCTTTACACATTCAGAAAAATGTATTATAAAAATATGATGATTGATGAGGACTATATATGTAAAATAATTCGACATATATAACTTTCTGTACTATTTGTCTATTTTTTTTCTAGGATTTGTTCCTGTATTATATATTCCAAACACAAACACACTTCAAATGAAAGCATAGATTAATCTATTTGGCATAATATTGCTATCACTATATTCTTATATTGTCTCGATTTCTCCTTTCTTGCCAATAGAGGAGAGAATCGGTTGTATAATATAGCTTTTGTGTATAAAAGTAAATTTCATTTCTAAAGATGTTGAGTTCAAGCTTGTTTGGATAAACTTTTCTATAAGTATTTATGAGAGAAAAAATAAAGAAAAAAAAGTGAAATTAGCTTCTCCATCAGCTAAAATTAGCTTATGTATAAGCTAATTTGTGGGAGTTTTCTCATATTAGCTTCTCCAAAATCTAATTTTTAACTTGTGCATAAGCTAATTGTAGCTTATGGAAAAACTTATTTCATTTTTTTTTCTTCTTATTTTCTTCTCTTATAACTACTTATAGAGAAGTTTATCCAAACAGGTCCTTATTTGTTCATCTTATCATTTTGTTATTTTTAAGGTTGGCTGTAAAAGTAGATCATGTGATATGGTCTGGTATAAAGATCTAGCAGAAGACATATTTGAGGCATCCAAACTCATCTATTCTGTTCCCACTTCTTATCAGTTGAAAATGTCCTTTTCAGGATAATCAAAGGGCATGATGCATACGAGCTCTAACACATGAAGGTTGTCCACCATCTCCTGGTTGTCAGAGTCCAGAGCTCTTCCAAAGGATCAATCAGGTGAACAGTTAATTTAAAATATGGCTTTACTTGCTGCAGAGACCATTGCCAAAATCTTGCAGCTGGTACTAGCGCAAAGAAAGATAATGGGCAATAATTTGTAATTGTAGAATGGAAGGAAATAATTCTATTTAACGGTCTGCCTGCAGCCACAAAGTCAATTTTTTTTCAGTATGAAACTGAGACTTGTGTATGTCTTTGTATATTGTCTTAGTATTAGCTGCAAAAGGAGTTCAGTCCCCTGACTTATCTGTTACAAACAAATATTCATGTCAAATGCATGTTCTGTACCTTCCTCCTTTAAGATGAGTCTTAGATAGAGGATGGTGTTATTGTAAGAAAGTCCCAAATTTGTGGAAGACTCCGATATGCTAATTTTGAATTATCAAGAAAAGAAATATCAACATCTGTTGCAATTTGATGCGCCTTACATTTCTGAGGTTATAAGCCAGGTTTATTGAATAACCAAGGTTATAACCCCACCATAATGAAAAACAAATTTGTAACTGTTTGGAAACTATATGTGAAGAAGATAAATCAAGCAACATGGTTCTTCTCTACCAATAAGCCAAAATCATGGTTAGGTCTCAAGAAACTACAATCATGATCCACTTCAAGGCACCACCCTTTATAGTAGCCTTTGGCAACAAATTTGTGAATCACTTGCACCATAATAGTGCCAAAATCATGTTCCATGTTGTGCTTCTTCCATTTCTCAAGAATATCTACCACGTAGTCCCTTCCAACCCTGTCTCTTGAAGGATTTCCTGTCTCTGCAGCGACCATCCACAAGAAAACTATGTTTAGAAGCCTCTACATCGTTACTCATATCAGAAAATAAACAAAATTTTGAGAGTTTCCTAGTCAATCCTCCTATAAATCATTGAAAAAGTTTCAAATAAAGAAACTATTTATACTAAGAAGCATAAAAAAATATTCTTGAGGACAGATAGATAGAGTTTGATGATATGTAACTCCCTGCCAACTTCATTGATAGATTAGGGACCAAGTAACAGCTCAACAAGGAAAAAGGTATTGTAACTATCAATTGCAATTTCTGTTTTTGCAGCTCTTTCTGTCTATATTAACTCCTTCCTTTCAGGTTTCAACCCAGTTTTCATATACTAAAGAACTCCATTTTCATCTTTTCTACTTGTTACTTGCTAGTTGCTACTTCTTTAAACAAATATTATGCTGCTTTTAGTAACTATATTAGTACAGCATTTTATCATGTAAGATGTAATAGATTAGTTTGTTCTGATTATGTTTTGAAAAAATGTATAATTTTAATTAGGTTAAATTAATCTTTTCCTTATATTTTCATCAAGATTTTAATTAAATCCTTTAAATTTTAAAATTTTATAACTGAATCTCTCAAAACTAACATTTAAATTTCTATTAAGTATTACTTGCATGACATTTTATATAATAAATTTTACAATAGAGTGTAACAACTTGACAATTGATTATGATTAGTTGACATTTATTTTCAATGCAGCATAACTAATTCATGGAACACATTTTATTCGCTTTATCTAGGGAGAAGAAGGTTGTCTGGCATTTTCATGTCTTTGCTTGCAGTAAGTTATGCCAGATTGCCAGAGAACCACAAGAATGAATGTAAACATAGCAGATGCACCAAGGTGAAGGTGATTGAATTGTTACACATGGTTTAATTATCGGACTCCCTCATCATGTGCATGAATCTAAATCAAGGGAAAGGTACTGCGGGTGCAACTAGACCCTTTTATAATTACAAAAGTGGCTTAATGGCACTCAAATTTCACACCTCAATGTATTTCAATTTATGGCTACTATTTGGGGTAATCTAACGCATTCTTGCAAGCTTCTCGGTTATTATGTTGCGGCAGCCATGTTGATGCCTGTGCATGTTGTTTTCTACTTTTTGCTGATACTGATTCAAAACTCCTTTTTATTATTTTTATTATTATAATTGTGCCATCTTATAGAGATTCAAATAAATTAGTATTCCTTTGCGGAATACAAAAACAATAGGCTTGGTTTGTTTCTCCATAAAGTAATTCAATATGTTTTCCATGAATTATTTGTTGGAATTCAACAAAAACTAAAAAGTAAAAGTTCAAGTCAACTTATTTTACAAGCAAGCACCTTAATTGTTCTTAACTGTGGTTAAAATTCAATCGAAGAATAAATGAGTCAACAATTTAAAGTCATCCCTTTTGGCAACTGAAATTTGAAGCAACCACACTATTTTCATTGTCTTTCATATGTGTAGCCCAAATATCATCAAACGATCATGCTCTAATTCCACTGGGTGACGCTTGCAGCTAAACCAGTAACATGAACAAGTTCAATTCTAAGGACCAAGATGCTTAAGCCCAACCTACCGGTATTCGCAGTAAGTTACTATTGCCAATCTTTATAATGTAAATTAATAATTCAACATTAAACAAAAACTTATCATATGCTAGGTTGTGGGACACAATTAACTCAAGCCACTTGACATCCCTATAACGTATATATGTTAGGGTATCCTTCGTTATTTTTCACTTTTACGTGAAAGGAAGAAAATAGTTTTGGATTCCAACAAATATGTTAACTTTAATTTGGTGATTCTCAGATGTTGTTATTTTTATAGCATACATAGTAGGATTGCCTTAGAATTGATTTTCTTCAATTCCCTTTTCTTTTATAAAAACAGTACAAGGCTAAAAAGAGTAAAAAATAACACTACAGAGCTTCTTTTTTCCCCCCTTCCATGGCCACTGTGCACAGCCATCAGATGTGATTTTCGATGGCGGCTCCTCTCCCCATTTTCTTCTTCTTTTCTCTTCCTCTTTCCCTTTTCTCTCTTTCTTCCCTTTATTGTCAACCTTCTTCCTCCCCTTCTCTCTCTATCTTTCTCCCTCTTAGCCCTTCTCTCTCTATCAATCTACTGAAGCAGCTCTTCATCTCACCAAATGAGGATTAGGGTTAGGTTTGATGTGTCTTTCAAAAATTAAACGGGTCAACTCTCTTGACAATGCAAAGCTTATCTGTTTTTGATCACCTTCTTATTTATTTATTTATTATTAACATTATTATTTCTTTCTTTTTTTCCTCTTCTTTTGGGCCAACGCCAACGCCCACGCCCACGCCCACGCCCCCCTCTCTTGGCAGTAGGTGGATACTATAACTTCTTAAGCCTGGCTTTTGCTATTTACACTCCCTAGTTACTTAGCACACACACCACTGCAAAAGAAGCTTTCGACTTCAATTGTTTGGGGGATTCTACATCGGTTCATTTAGATTTAGTCGATGTAGAAAGTGGGACATTTTTACATCGGATGGAGAACCGATGTAGAAAGGTGTCACTTTCTACATTGATTTGGTTACAAACCGATGTAGAAAAAGTCATTTTCTACATCAGTTCAAGCTATAACCGATGTAGAAAGTCAATTTTTATGTGTAGAAATTGACACCTTTCTACATCAGTTCAAACATTAGTTACATTGGTTACGAATTTAACCAATGTTGAAAAACATGACTTTTTACATCGGTTAAAGTTTTAACCGATGTAAAATGTCATGTTTTTTTTTAATATTTTGTCTATTTTTTAAAATTTACTAACCTGTAAAGTAAAAAATGGACCCAGGCAAACAGTTGAATCATATTTAAATATACTAAATCAGAAATATCATCAATAAATATTATTAT
Source organism: Spatholobus suberectus (assembly GCA_004329165.1). Classification (NCBI taxonomy): domain Eukaryota; kingdom Viridiplantae; phylum Streptophyta; class Magnoliopsida; order Fabales; family Fabaceae; genus Spatholobus; species Spatholobus suberectus. The sequence continues at coordinate 34,097,721 of CM014729.1, read as the reverse complement.
ACGTATTAAAATATAATTATATGCAAAAGTACATCATAAACACATTTCAAACAATTTTAAACTACCTAAATCCATTCTAAATATATAAATTTCATGTACAACTAATTCTAAACTACCTCTTAATCACACTTAAAACAATTCTAAACTAACTAAATACATTCTAAACAAACATAAAAATCATTTATTACAAACATAAAAATCATTGATTACTAAGTTCTACAAAGAACTTTTCCCAAGTATGCCGGATGTCAACAATTGCCTCATCACCCAATGGATCCGAGTTGTCGAATAACTGCAACATATAATAACATAACATTAGATCATTAAAAATAAAAAATATAATTAATGTAACTTGTTAAATTAAAATTATATTACTTCATTTCAAGAATCCACAATATTCGTTTGGATTATGTTCAACATCCATTGCATGAAGTAATAGCCACACTCATAAGCTCTATTTTGTTTATTACACTACAATTCAATATGAAATGTAATTATATCATGTAATTGTTATACATAGAAACTAATAATGTTTTCTTTTGAATGTCGGAACTATAAACTACTTATGTTAGGGGGAATCCATTGAAGCTTGTTTGAGTTTGCCGTGGGCCTACCCTCCATAATATTACATGTGAACATGACACTGATTAAAAAACATATGAATGTAAAGTATCTTATAAGATTAACACATATAATACAAAGTAGATATTGAAGCTTACACTTGTACTAAGTTTTGCATCTCTTTTGTGGGCTTCCTATACAAGAAACATAACCACAAGGCAATGTTGTCCCTAAGACAAACAAATAGGAGCTTCCAATGGGACTTGCTTTGAGGAACAATTAGTGACAACAATGACATAATTTAAAAGTAGTTATGAACTAGTACTTACTAATGGATGACAGGTGCCATGTATATCTATTTCCTTGAACCATTCATCCATCTAGACATGTATTTTTGGGATTCTTCTTTCTTATTCCCTAACTTTTGAATGGCTTGATGCTCAAAGAAACCATATATCTGCACTCCCCCTTTCCATGCTTAACTAATGCACATGCCTAAAATATAGAAATAAATGTTAATTATAAATCAATGATACTTAATTAGCTAATGAACATCTAAATAAAATGTACTTATAAAGACCTTAAAATAGATTTTGTACACATGAAAATAAAATTGTAGAAACTGGTCTCACTGAAAAATTCATTCCATATCAAAATTTGGGTTTTCAAGACCCTAACAGTGTGTTTGGATAAGGAATTTTAAAATTTTAAGAAATTTGAAATACTTAAAATTTGAATTGCTTTTATTTAAATTTCTTTCATTTATTAAATGCTTTGATTGGATGAATCAATTCAAAATTTTTAAGTTTTAAATTATTAGTTTGAATATGATGTTTTAATTTTCACCATATGCAAAATTTAATTTTTAAATATATATTTAAAATTTAAAAGTTTAATATTAAACTCTACTAAAAATAAAGATTAGCCAATTTGTAAATATCTAGTAATTTAAAAATAATTTTAATAATAGATAATATTTAATAATTCAAAAATACAAATATTAATGCTTTTTATGTCAATATTGATAGAGGGAAGAAAGAGAGGAGAAAGTAGAAAGAGGGAGAAAAGAGAAATAGGAAAGGGAGACGCAAGAAAGGGAGAAGAGAAGAGAAGAAAGAAAGTGAATGGAGGGAGATGAAAGAGAAAAGAGAGAGGCATAGAGAAAGAGAGAACAAAGAGAGAGGAGATAGAAAAGAGAGAGAGAGAAGAAAAGAAAGGTGAGAGAGAGAGAGAGAGAGAGTACAAGAGAGGAGAAAGAAAAGAAATATAGAGGAGAGAGAAAAGAGAAAAAGTAAGCATGAAAAATTTCAAATTCTTCTTTTTAGATGAAATTTGAAATTCTATAATTTTAGATAATCAAAATGCTTTCACAAATTACTAAAATTTCAATTTCTTACTCAATCTCCTATCCAAACAACATATTTCATCACAAAGCATTTTAAATTCTCTAAAAAAATGAATTGCCCTCTTAAAATTTCTCATCCAAACACAAGGTAAATGAACTAGTTTTTGGTTAAAATGAACTCGGAGTCCAAATTAAGCTACAGAAGTCAAATGGTTCTAGATTTTTGTAGAGTTAGAATTTGGCAATAAAAACTATAGGTGAAAGTCTTGTTTGAAAACAAGGTCTGTGCGTAGGGTTACACAATTGCAAAGTTGCCAAAACAATAACCAAATCTCCTAAAAAATGCCAACTTCACAGTTGCATAACTTTCTCCATAAATTTTTTTAGGTGAGACTTTTTCTTACAACTTTGTATGAGTGAAATCTAACTCTATGCAAAAATTAAGAGCTAAATAGTTTCTGTACCTTAATTTGAACCCTAGGTTCCAATTGGCCAAAAACTAGCTCATTTTGAGGATTAAAAGCCTAGATTTTGATCCGTAAGGAGTTTTTGAGTGAGACTTGTTCCTACAACTTTGTTTTCATGTGTTACAAATTTGTTTAGGTCTCCACAATGATTCTTCCAGTAAATTCTGGTTCACTGCTCAAAACTCCTTTTTGTAAACCATTTTAAGCCTCCCGATGGCCTACAACTTGAAATGCACATCATTTTGATACCGTTTGAGCTTTTCGAGTGATTCCAAAGCCTACAATTTTGTTTTTCATTCTTCTAAACCTGTTTCAATCCCTAACTGTGTCTAAGTCTTGTAGCACAATCTACGCAGAACCTCTAAAGTTAGTTTAAGTACTTAGCAAATTTTAATCAAGTTGATTTTAATTGCCATTAGAACCTCTAAATGAAATTCTTTTTCCTAAATTATCAAACAACTTTATTTCTATCAAACAATAGTGTAAGTACACATCATGCAAATAAGACAAGAATTCCCTGTCATCCGATATATTCAAGTATCTAATTAGGGACTAATTTTTTTTTCAAATGTCATTGAATTGCAATGATAAAGAGTAAGAAATTTAAGATTCACTTCTGACGCAACCGGGGTCGCGGTGGAACGACGAAAAAGAGTTTTAAAAAACAGGGAGTCGCCACCAATATTTATTAAGGGCAAACATTGGAAAAACCTAAAAAAGAAAATGATCTACGAAATCAAATTTTGGGTTCGGGAGTCAATTACGTGTAGGGAGGGTATTAGCATCCTACAACGTCCGTCATAAAGACGATTACCTCTAATTGATTAAGCAAATTATTAATGACTTTTAAAATATTTGTCCCACCCTAGAAATAATTGTAAAAAAGGAATTTAAAAAAAATTATCTTAAATTTTATTATTTTTGAGATCGATAGGAGTGGGCCCTTGCTCCTACATATCTCCTAGTGCAATGGAGAATCGGGCTCACGTAGTTCTTTTGGTAGAAAATATTTGTGTGTTGATATTTTTTACTTTTATTATTTTTATTAATTTTGAGATTTTTGAACCGTCACGACTCATACGTCCTAAAATATAAAATGGACAAAGGAGTACACCCAAGTCAATCTATTATTTTAATTTTGATTCAATATTTCTTTTTATAACAAAGTAATTTTAATTTAACATTTTTTCTTTATTTTTATTCAATACTTTTAGAAATGAGTATTAAGACATCAAGCTGTACAGCTTACACCTCAAAATCTCAAGATTAAAGAGATGTCACATCTAATTAATCTTTCCTCTAAGGAAGATTTTAATATTATCAAAATATTGAGCTAAATTATAAAACTTGATTTTATTGGTTGTATTTCCTTCTTCTTATTATAAATAGAAATTTTACATTTTTAATTTAGAGAATAGTTATAAGACAGCAAGCTGTCACAACTTGTGTTCGTAAGCCTTAGGATTAAGAGAACGTCGCATCTAAATAATCCTTTCTCGATTAAAGATTTCATCATTTTATGTAATTTATTTTTTTGATTAAATTTATAGTCATAAGGTATTTTGGAAAAGAGTCTTAAGAATACCAAGTTGTTATAACTTATGCCTAAAAAAACTCTGGAATTAAGAAAATGTCACATCCAAATAATCCTTTTTCTGTTAAATATTTAGTAGTACTATTTATTTATTTATTTCTTAATAAATATCCGACTTCAATTATTTTGTTATACCTATAGACTTACGGTTATATTAGTAAAACATTTATTAATATACCTATAACATACAGTTACTATTACGTTTTAGTAAAAAAAAAAATTATAATAAACTAATCTAAAGATATTCTTTGAAAAACATTTTGAATCTCGTTGCTTTATTATCGATACCCAAGTGGGTGAAAATCACACTAAAGTTTCACATATATACATGTATGGATGCACCAAAAGGTCTAATAAAAATACATCTTAAACAAATTAATGGTTCGCATATATAAAATAACTGAAAGAAACAATTTAATGTAGAATGAACCAATCCTATTAATAAGCTAAATAAATTGGGTTCGACCTTTACGAGAACCGGAAAGACGACATAAAGGGAAAAGAAGAAAAAAATAAAAAATATGTGTGTGTATATATATATATATATATATATACTGGAGCAAAACCAGTTTCTGAAAACAGCCGAAGCAGGCCCACGTCCAGCCCAACAAAACAAATGAATAAAATACAGTGACAAATCAAATCAGAAAAAAGATTGAAAAAGGGGGGGGGGGGGAGGTTCGTTGTAGCTTCCTCATTCATTCGCAAATTGAAATAAAGGGGTTTTTGTGTCTCATTCACTGCGAAGGGAAGCAAGGCAACGAAAGAGAAGAGAATCGTATTTTTGCACCGCGCTCGTGACGGCAGTGAAGGAAGATGCATTATCCACACTGGGGAAGGTCACTTTTGAGGCATGAAAGTGCGACAATGAGCGTTTTCTCACGGTGAGGTTTGCGGAGATGAAAAGGCGGCGACGGAGCGATGGTCTACGTGGTGTCGAAGCTTCGCACACGCGGCGGTGGCCAGGGTTCGTACGACAATGTTGTGGCAGTTTGCACGAGCGGCAGTGGGTTCCGTGTGGTAGTATTGGGGTTTTGCGCAAGCTAAAAAGAATGCGAAGGAAGAAACCACTCTCGGGAAATTGACGAAATTGTTATTATTTAGTTTTCCTTTTTTCTCTTTTTTGTTTTGTTTTTATCACTTTGTCTTTTATTTTGTTTGAAACTTGTGTTTGTTTTTGCAGAGAAACAGAGCATCACAAACAAGCTACAGAAGGTTAATGTCACAGAAGCCAAGAAGATCATGTACAGAATAAGAGTAATTTCATAGTATCAAAGTGGGCACATACAATCAAAGGAGCAAATATTCAAAATTTTAAAGGTAAAAACTTCACCAACCTCTCGCCTATTTTTCCTGCAGGTTGTCGCTTGAGCTAAAGACTTGAAAAATTGCCCCCAACTAGTTGTGTTTGTCTGGTTATGGTGAAACCTCTGAAACACCTATGATGTGGTTCACTCAGTTCTCTTGGTAGACAATTTTTTTTGACTTGCAAAACTGTAAACCCCTTTTTTGTTTGCTGTTGGGCAAATTTATAGCCACACGGAAGCTCTCTCGTGAGGTCCTCTCCCAGTCTCTCTTTATCTTTTTCATCCTCTCTTTTCCAACTGAGGATTTCAAATTCTTTCTATTCAATGTCAATGAGTTTTAGCTTTTATTCATTATTCAGAATTGCAGTTTCCTTTTGTAGCTTCACTTTGTTTTCATATGTTTGATTTACTTGCTCTGGGGCAGGGAGACATGCACGAAGATCAACCTTGCAGGGGGTAAACCCTGTGCCATCAACATCTAATTGATTCTCCTTTCATGTAATGAAATAGAAGGTAGAAGCAGAATGCAGAAGTCAAAGTAAACAAAAGAGCAAAGGTGTCTGTCTGCTCAAGGCGAGGGGTACCAACGACCTGCTAGCTTAGAAACTTATATTAGAAACCTATATTTTGTCTGTAGTATACACAAATGGCTTGATGGAATTTTTTCGTTTTTTTTTTGCTCTGATTGTAATTATTCTCATTGAAAGAACAAGCTTTTGGATCGCTCATTTGGAAGTTTTTTTTTCTTTTTGTTTGATTATACCCTCTCTTTTTTATTATTGATAACAGCCCAATATAGTTTGAACAGGAAGAAATCTCAATATGGGCCTATGTTAGTCCAAATCAAATAATCAACAAAAAGAGGACAAAACGAAAGAGAAAACAAAATGAAAAGTAACAATAATTATAAATAAGAACTAAAATAAATAAATAAATAGTGGACAAAAGTAGGTGTTCACAACTTCCTCTAATCCTTGGTCCACTATGTCTCAAACCTTGTAGCTTACTAACTCATGCACTAAAGTTAAGTTCTATTGGTACTTTAATAATAAATACTACTAACCCTTAGCATACAATAATAGAATTAATTCAATTTCATTATTGGTTTTTAAAAAACCAAACTAGTTGTGGCATATACAAGGATAAAGGAACAAAAGTTTCATTTATCTTAACTGCTTTACTTCAAGCACATCAATGTTAATAACTTGACTTTTTAATTCCATTGACTAATTACCTAAGTTTCAACCAAAGTTTCATTATTTTAACATTTTAAGACTTTAACCGTCAACACCATGTATAACTAATAATTAAAATTCATCATTTCTACCTTAAAAGCCATTAAGGCCATGGTATTCTCCAACATACGCCAATGACTTTGGCATTAGCATATGAAACTGCATTTAGCTAGGACACAATGAATAGTCAAGCAAGAAGCAAGTAGAAAGCTTGTTACGCACATAGATAAACAACATGAAATGAGCAACCAAAGAGCACAAGCAACACACTATATGAATCATCAATCAAGAAGTAAGGAAATACAAGTATATGAGCAACATTCTACTGACATGGATTCATAGTGGATGAAATAAACTAACCTTCACAAATTTTCTAAGTTGACAGATCAAACAAGTTTGAATAGTAGAAGAACTTACGTTAGATTCCTTCTAAAATTTCTCCACAAAACTTATAGTGAGAAATAGCATTAGCATATGCATCCATGCTAAGAAAATTTCCACAATGATAAATAAAAAAGTTATAATAAAAACAGCACCACCAAACCACTCAAACATCAGCATAAACAAAAGGATATGAGTAGCGTATCAACAATGGCAGTTGCGGTGGAGAGTTGTGTAGTCGTTGTCGCGGTGGCGCTGGAAGAACAACATACCAACAATAGGAGAAGATGGCATCACAGTGGGGCTGGCAAGGACCAATGTCGCAGTTGTAGTGGCAAGTTTGGGAGAGCAATGGTGGGTTCAAGTTTCGTAAAGAGGGTTTGGGAGAGTGAGTCGCGTAAAATGAGTTGTAGGAGGTTTTTAAAACTTTATTACATTAGTAATAAATATAACTGATGTAAAATATGCTATTTTACATCGGCTATATATTAACCGATATAAAATTGTGTTGTAAAATTATTATTTTCCACAAATAACCCCTTCCTTTTTTTTGGTATCTAAATTTACTTAAATACCCTTTTTTCATATTTTAAATAATTCTTCATATTGTGACTTTTGTCAAACCTTTATTTGTTTTGAAAACGTGATTCTTCGTGGGTCTCCACTATTCTTTCATACCCCTCTTCTAGAAGAGTAGTTCCTTTTCGTTTTCGATTCCTTTTATGTACGTCATTTTTCTCACTAGTGTTTGTCAGTTCCTCTCACCTGTGTTTTTCTTCTTACATGTTTCTTGTTCGACTAGATGTGGCGAAGTATCATTGCAGTGAAATAACGTTGTGGCAAAGTAGCATTGTGGTGAGGGAATTAACCTCACCGTGTTCATTCTACAGTGAAGTAGCGTTGAGATGGTGAAGTAGCATTGTTGCTTCCTTTGCGATTTATGTAACACCCTAGAGGGTATTACCGTAACTAAGCCTAGATATCTTAAGACAAAAAAAAAAAACTTTATAACATAGAAAAAACATGCGGAAGCTACTCATAAATATAATTGAATTTTATACAAGAATAATACAGTAAAATATCATACATGCTTAATACAATTCATCTATCACCTAAAGGTGTTGTACAAAACATAAAGAGGAATATAGGAAAACCATGTAAACTAGGCTACATCTTCTTGCACATGACTCCAAGCTGCATCTACACACGTCTTCACTTGTATGCTGAAAAAGGGAAAACTTAAAAGAGTGAGACATAATGTCTCAGTGAGTACTCTAATGACTCTACGGCTAGGTTAGGCTTTTCTACTTGAACAACCTTCATCACTTATCTCTCATGTCTTTAGCCTTACTAGGTCTCTCATAATTCTCCATACCTATCGTTGGGTCTACACCTTTCAATCGTCAATACTTCTTGTTAACTCCTCTCTCATTCTCACAACTGTTATACTAGTTTATTATCTCATTCTCGACCTAAGAACTCATCCCCATTACTCATACTTTTTTACCACAACCCTCTGTAGTATTTAAACCTTTCGTGTTTAGATTTTATCCTTCTTCCTTTTGATATTTAAAGTTGTCCTCTAGGGGTCAACTCTAAGGCTACAAATACTCTAGAATACTCTTCACACTCCCTTAATACTTACCTTAATACTCTCAATTTATTCCCTCTTACTTGTCTCATACCTTTTCATTACATCGTGTGGGAATTCACTCTTTCTCCATCTCATTCACAATTATTATTACCCAACTAGAACCCTCATAACATTATCCTAGGGTCTAGCCTCTCACATATCTTTAAGGTAGCAAAGATAATCCTAATTACAAACATACATTTATTTCACATCCTTCGCCTAATAACTAGACATACACCTCGTTTTTTTTTCCAACAGGAATAACACACATGCATAATATGATCACATATCCATAACCTTGACATGTTATCACAAGACATAATTACATTTTTCACATGTATACACATGACATCACTCGCTTATGAACAAGGTCACATAAACTTCACATAGTTACAACGTAGCACACTTTAATAGATAATGCTACAACAAGATGCATATGCATGCTATGTTCCTAAATCTCTACTTATGCACGTATGGTACCGACTTAAACTTGTCGAAAAGTAGACTAGGAGTAAGTGTACGATTATAAGAACCGTCATCAGTACCGATGCTTCGGCTTTTGCACCATCAACTATTATGATATCCCCAGTAACTAGTCAGGGTTACCTAGTTTTGCTAGTACGCTCTAGCTCTATGAGATTAACATGGGCCATTGGAGTTTCCTAAGTAGATACCACCTCCAAGGTTAGGGTTAGAAAACCCATCACAGCCTCCACCAACCAGATTCTTACATACTTTCCTTCATCACATAGCACAAATGTTATGATGCATGATTACACAAACAATGCACATGGCTTTACTTAAACATTTCACACTAAGGATTCCATCTCTCCTAGGTTGGGTTCCTCTTCGCTACAGAATATCTGTTACTTTACACATACCATGACATGGGATCATACATAAGCATATCGGAGCATTTAACACAGGTCCACAACATATGCATTTTCTTAAGACAAGTAAAAACCATGAGAAGTAGATCCAACAAGGCATCCAAGTAACAACAATCATACAGGGAATAAGCATAAAAAGCAACAACATAAACTTACAATCCTTTACTCTTAACTAGGGCATCAGCTTTAGTGTCTTAGAGGGTCTTGCTTAGCGCCAAACCTTTGGAAGACTGGCACTTAGTGCCACTTATGTAGGAAATTCACTGATGTTCTCACACTCAGCGCCAATTTTGGTGCTTAGTGTCACCATGCTAAGCCCCAAAATTCTAGCACTTAGCACTGAACTTTTAGAGGACTCTCTATCTTTCTCACGCTTAGTGCCAAAATCTTGGCGCTTAATGCCAACTATGATTTTGCAAATTGCAAGGTTTTGCAAAATTTGCAATCCACAGTTTTCCTTAGCTTCCAAACACTCCCAAACAAGTTAATCAAATCCTAATCACTTTTATTACCTTTCTAATTAGACAATCTATTCTATAAACTCCCCACTCACTCACAATCCCCTCAAAACCCATCAAATCCCTAACTTAGGCATAAAGAGGGGGGAAAGGTAAACATATATACAAATCACAACCTAAAGGGTAAGGGAGGACACGGGAAAAAAACTCACCTTTAGAGACACGTAGAGCTAAGTTTTGGGGCTTGGGTTCTCTAGTCTCTATTCCTTCTCTTTCTCTTTCTCTTTCTCTTTCTCTTTCTCTTCCTCTTCTTCTTTTTCTCCTCATTCTCTCTAATTTCTTTCTTCTTCTATTTTCTGACGGCTAAACCTAACTCTTTTTCTCTATTCCCTTCTTATAACATGTGGGTGGATATGAGGCATAATGGGTTTTAGTCCCCTATTGGGCTTCAGATGCTCTTTTGGGTTCTATTATAACATTCCTACTAATTTTTAATACTAGGGTATCAATAACAATAACAATAATAATAACACCAATAATAATAATAACAATAAATATAATAATAACAACACAACACGAAAATAATAATAATAATAATAACAACAACAACAACAACAACAACAATAATAGATATAATAATAAATACATAAATACAATAGTAATAACAACTCTGAAGTTGTCTTTTATCCAATAACATATTAGAAGGTTCCTAAGGGGCTTCATTGTGGTTTATTTTTAGTACTTGAAATTTGTGGTGTTACAATTTACGGTAAGGTTTTGCTTCTTGGTTCGATTATTTGAATTTGGTCTAGGATAATTTTATTTATCATCTGCTTCTGGTGCCCAACTATCCATGTGGTAATAATCACCACCATATGTGAGAAAATATAGACCTAATGATGATGGTAAGGTTCTTTCTTCGTGCCAATGTCTCTCACCCCCACTTACATTCCTTTTTCTTCTTTTGTGATTTTGGGAAAACCTTTTTACAAGTTGGTTTTGGGCTATTAGTTTGAGAACTACTTGGACATATTCCTTCTTTGTTTTTCAATAGTTGAGTTGTTGATCCATTTTTTTTATGCATATGTTGTTTTGGTGGATCACAATATGAGTTTTGGTAGGTCACAAGAAATAATTTGTCTGATGTGATTTAATATGAATGAAATGGAAGTGTCCCTGATCATGATATGAAAGTTGCTTTCCAATACCTTAATAATGTCAAATTAACCTTTCCCTTTTGTTGCATTCTAGTTTTGAGTATAAAAAATAGGTGAATGTTAATTACACATGGTATTTCTCTAACTCATTGTAAATATTAGACCAAAACAGAATAAGATATGGACTTCTTCTATCTGGATACCTTTCATGGCTAGCCTAAGAACATAATTATTATTTTTTAAAAAAAATTAAACCCATTGCCTAGAGTTCTCTCTTGAATGTAAATTTTAATGATTAAATTTGTTGTTATTCTAGAAAAATGGACAACATAAAAAAATGTTACACTGATTCTTTTCATCTTAAATAAATTTGTTGCCCTTTTGAATTAAAAGCAATGACACTAACTTTGTTGAATTCAATCTTGTAAGCATGCAACCAATTATTGGATATTTTATGTGATGTCCTATGGATGCAACGAGATGCATTATAACCACATATTTTTAGATAGTATTATTGACCATAGGTAGATAAATAACTATGTTTAGACTGCACTTCTGCTAATCCATTATTGAAGAGTTGAGATTCCACTATTAAAATAAATCCTATGTCACAACTATCATGCATCAATCAACTATTTTCTTCATCTTCAAGGTCTTAGACCAATTTGTGAGAGGTTAAAACACTAGAAATAAATCTAGTTAGTTTTGATATTTATGCATATATATTGAGACTAGTTGAACTCTTTTTTTTTTCTTCAAAATTTATGCATATATATTCTGTTGCAACAAGCTTTTTTTTTTGTTCTATTAATTTGATTTTTTACACATGAAAATTTGGATGCTTGTGTAATTTAAAATACAAGCCAATACTCATCATAATCCTTTGGGCACTTCTCTTCTGTTGAAAAGCTATTCAATTTGCTGATTGATTTTGTCTTAATATTTACTTAGAAACTCTTGGCTAAAATTTTCTTTACTTTGGCATTTCTGAGATAGCAACTTAGCTTGCTACTCATTCTAGTTTTACATATAAAATTTTTCTTAGATATGTGAAATCACCGATGTGCCATATTATTTAGGCTTCATCAACTTAGTTGTTCAAATGGTAAAATTGTATGATGCATTTATAAAATTGCAATTGTTCCTTTATGTCAAAAACTTAAAATTTGATTATCTTCACAAAAATGTGTTTAGTATAAATAAATTCGAGTAGTTTACATTAGGATAGTTATGGAAATACTTAATATGAAATGATAAATTATATAAATAAATTAGATTGTTTTTTAAATTTAATGTTTAATAAATTGCTATAATGACCAAATGACAAAACCTATGTGGTTATAGGATCATGGAATGCTTAAGGTTGTTAGTCTTGAACGAAAACTAAAATGGTTAGCCATAGAGCATGAGTAGAAACGAGGAATGGTACAAAAGTTTAGCTTTGCACCACTTCTAAATTGCAACTACCAAATGGTGGATAATGATCTTATGTCTGCATTTGCTGAGTGATGTCAACGAGAGACAAGCTCCTTCTACATGCCAATAGGAGAGATGACCATCACTCTCAATGGTGTGTCATGCTTATTGCACCTACCAATCAGAGGTGCATTTTTCAGTTAGTCAGTCAGTCATGGACACGCTAACATTGCACGAGAGTACCTAGAGGATCTATTAGGAGTCTCCCACGAGGATGCATCTCATGAGATAAAGGCTACGGAGGTGCTCATATTTTCTTGAATTAGTTGTGAGATGTTTATGACATGGGGTGCCAAGAGGAGTGTGCGACTTTTTTGTGAGGGCTTTTCTTCTAGACTTGGCTAGTTGCATTCTTCGATCTATTTCGTGAACATGAACTATATGCAAGGAAACTGGGTGACAGATCATACTGTACCTAGCAAGTTCATATGCACAAGGTAGACCATGTGTAGTTCTAATTGTTCAACCACATATAGAACTATCAATACCAACAATCTTAACTCGGTCATATTCGTCAACTATATGACTTAATGCATTCCTTAATACAAATCCCTATAACTTGATGTAGAATGGAGTACTATGCTTATGTTCTACTACAGTTATGCTTTTCTTGAATGACACCTTAATCTCTATGTGTTGTAACGTAATCATGTTGTTCATATCATTCCAACTATTACACAAATACCTACTACTATCTTGAGTCAATCTCTTCAACCTCCAATGTGACACCTCAACCTTATTAAGTAACACATAATAATTAAAAATAATAATAATAATAATAATAATTGACATAATAATTACAGTAATAAAAATAATAATTAGCATAATAATAATAGTAATTAAATTAATAATTAACATAATAATATTTATAATAATACTAATTAACGTAATAAGTACCATAATAATTATAATTAACATAATAATCTTGACATAATAATTATAATAACAAAAATAATAATTAGCATTATAATAAATGTTATTAAATTAATAATTAAAATAATAGTTATCATATATAATATTGTAATAAGTAGGATAATAATTATTATTATAATATATGCTTATGATAAATTATTAAAATTTAATAATATTTGTAATAATAATATTTAATGTAATAAGCACGCTAATATAATAATAAGTGGCATAATAACACATAATAATATTAATTAACATGATAATTAATATTAACATAATAATATTAATTATAATATATTTTCATGATAAATTATTAAAATATAAGTTTGAGTGTACATACTGGTTGTTGTGTTACCCAAATGCATCACTTTATCTATCTATGCCGTGACAAATTTTTCTTTGTGTGGAATCAGCCACGCATTTTTCACATAATCACCAAAAATAGGAAAACATGAGCAAACCATCTTAAATAATGTTAGACGTTGCATATACTCACCCTCATTTGGAGAATCCATAACATCGGCCTATGTATCCATCACTAGGTCCCATTTCTCCTTCAAGGTGAACTATTAACTTGCATTTGAGCTTCACATTCTTGTTGATATGAAACTGATATAACAAATTAGAAGAGCTAGAAAAGACCACCTGCACTACGTTCATCAAAGCAATGTCTCTATCAATTATAATCACTTGAGGTAGCTCATCATCATTAGTAATCAATCCTCTTAACTTCTATAGTGCCCAAGTGAAGTTATCAGCTCGCTTAGACACCATATAAGCAAATGCCACAAAGAATGTTAACTCTGCTGAAGTGACACCAACAATCTCAAGTAGTGGCAATCGGTATCTGTTAATTTTATAAGTACTATCAATGAGCAAAACACTGTGGAAAGTACTCAAAAGTTTAATGGCATCTGGATGTGACAAAAATGTATCTTTAATAACATTGGAATCGTCCACCTTTCTATACCAGTACATATACTGATCATGTTCCAATAATTTTGGTAAGTGTTGCATTTCTGTCCTAAGACCTTTTAGAGAGGATTGATAGACTTGCCGAGCTTTGTAAATGTGCTTGATTGTAGTGATATTATGCACGTTATGATCTTTCAATGTAAGTATTATGCTTCTTAGCTTCACCGTGTTCTTTGTCATATCACTGACTAAAGACTTTTCTTCAACACTTAGTCTGCCAGCATATGAATGACCCACCAATGTTTTTGCTATTACCTTAACAATCCATCCTTCGGCCTTTTGTTGAAGTTATTCCCATAGTTTGAAAAGGCACTCACATTTTTTGGTACCAATCACCTTGTTCGATAATGCATTCTTATATGATCTTCAATATTTTCCACTTCTTTCACAAGTCAGAATTACAAATGTCTTCTTTTTATTATGTCATGTATCTGTGTTTGAACTAAATATAATAAGGACAAATCCATTCTTTTTGACAACATGCCAAGCCCAATTCAACATAGCATCTCGGGAACTAAAAACCTAAAAATATAGATACAAATTTAGATTTCCATGGTCATATATGGTGATAACTTAACAAAATTAATTGATTATATCTATCCAAGTTTTGTCCTAAACAAAATTGAGAATTTCCTTTTGAAATCTCCTATAAATCATCGAAAAAAGTTTCAAAGTAAAGAAACTCTTTATACTAAGAAGCATAAAAAAGAAAAAATCTTAAGAAAGGACAGATAAAGTTATAGCTTGGGCTTAATATTTTCGTTTTCACTCCTTAATACAACTAAATGTGACTTTTATATTAGAACTAAACTGCAAAACTTCTAACAAAATGATTTGTAGGAATCAACTCTGCAACAATTATACTTTAAGGTTGTAAAGGTAAAAAAACAATTGTAGATTCTAACATGAAGCACTAAAATAAGTGGGATATCATACACCACATTTATTTACAGGTTAGATGTACTTTTTCGGTAATAATTTACAGTTAGATATATTATTATTTAATTCGATAGTTTAGATTATAAATTTTTAAAATTTGCTAGAAAGCCTCTCTAGTCCTCCATGGCATCGTGATGATTGATGTTTGTTGCCCTCAAACTTGCCTCTCTGTGTGGAGGACCCCATGCGGAGGTAAAAACCCAACAACAAGTGAATCTTTTTTTATATAATTTTATGAATTTAATATGGGGATATTTTTGCAATTATATTTAAGTGGTTCACTAGGGGAAAAGTGATGCGTTTAGGCTAGATTCAGGGGCATGCAATCTTGGATGTGCCTATAGCTAGCGAGGATCATGGTGTCATGTCATAGGTGTGTTTTGAAACATCTAGATCACAATTGGTTCCCAATCCAACAGCAAGATTCACTAATTCTCCTAAGTCGTTGGAGGAGGCTTAAAAAACGCAACCAGAATAAAAAGACTAGCTATGAGTCCAATTGTGATTCAAGGACGTGGACTCGACCCAAAAAGGGATGAAATCTAAAACAATATTGAAAGTGAAGTATTATGTGTCGGCTAATGAATTTTTGGTTCCCATTAGTGCACAAAATAGACTAGGCAAGGGACAATTGGGAATACCTATACTAAAGCAATGGATATAAATTGGGTGCTGCAGGGAACTCTAGCTAGACTACAGGAAGAACAAACTGAGCACAAATCTATGGCCCAACGAAGAGATAATTACATTGCTTATAGTCTCATAACCCACGAGAGAAAAGAGAGGAAAAAATTTAACAAGACACACACAAAGGCACATAATGGTGTTTTTAGTTCTTGAAAAATCTTCAAATTTTAGTTTTAGTCTCTGACTTTTAAGATCAGTAATTTTCATCCCCGTATTTTTTAAAATACCCATGCATTGGTGTCTAAAGCTAACGGTTTTTCCCACATTAAGGAACCAAAGTTTAGGTATTTTCAAAAATAGAAGGACTAAAATCATGGTGCGTTGTGTTTGGTTAGGGCTTACCCTGTCATGCTGGTACTTTCAAGCACTGTTTCTCCTTCCGTTAATTATATTCTCATATAATTTTAGGGGTCAGTTGAGCTTTACACGAATACGTATTTGGGTAGTAGTGCATAGCTGTTATGGATGCATCTCTGTTTATTATGCCTCAACTCAAGTCTTTTTTCCCTTTATTAATTTTGGCTTATATAAAAAAGGGTAAAATCAATGCTTTAAAATCATGATCTAAAACTAAAACT
Organism: Spatholobus suberectus; assembly: GCA_004329165.1. Taxonomy (NCBI): domain Eukaryota; kingdom Viridiplantae; phylum Streptophyta; class Magnoliopsida; order Fabales; family Fabaceae; genus Spatholobus; species Spatholobus suberectus. The sequence goes on along the minus strand of CM014729.1, from coordinate 34,081,126 downwards.
GACAATTTTTCAAGGACTAAAAATGTCATTAGTCCTATATATATACATGTATGTATGTATTTAAGTACGTATCAATATGATGAATGGTACATTGGTATAACGAAATTAAAATCTTAAATTGTTACCTAGAGAAAAATTTTCTAAAGTGGTGAAGTGGTCCTTGGCTACAAGGCTAACTGCACCATTGTGATTTGTGAGGATTTTTGGGGCCAGACCCCTAACACTCTGTGAAACAGTGAATTATTGGAGTTTACCTGATCTACCCAACACGATTTAAACTAAAATTATAAATAGGAACGTAATGATATGTTTATTCCGATTTGCTCCGACTGTAATTTCACATGCAGTTTGATTTTGTTTCTAGGTTTATTTCATTTATAGGTTCATCACTGACTTCATACCCTGCGGTGGAGGTCGCCTCTGAGGTCTGGCCAAACTCATTCGACAAGGACAATGACCTTGACTTCGGTTATTCACACATCGCTAATCAACAATCGCCCACTCTAAAAAGGTCCCACCTCCCAGATGTCAGTGTTGTTTACTTACTAATTTTCCCCAGTTAATTTATCAAAGTGAGGGTTGCATCAAGGAGGCTTTCTTGCCAGATGCACTTCTGTTAATTTTTGTTCTTTACATTTCTCCTTTCGTTTGTGTTTGTTTTCATAGAGGTGGATAGCATTGATGGAGAAAACAAGTGCTCTTCCATAGGTTCATTGTCAACCTCTCTCTCTCTCAAGCGCACACAACACACACAAAGGCACAAACATAAAAACACATACATGCATGGCAGAAACACATAAAGATGTACACCACTGGGTGAACGGGGCTTCTATTTTCAATATATCAAAGCATACATGTATTTTACTAAGCTTCGAACTTTTCATTATTTGCAAATAGCTATTTGGCTACACTCAAAGTTTTATGATTATTGATTTAGGGAGGTTCTATAAATTAAAGGATCAGGAAACCAAGGCATTCACATTGTGTCTATTATTTTTCAATTTTGTCTACTCGTGTATATTCGGCTATGAGAAGCATTAGACATGATTATAAATATCTATTAAGAATTTCCTTCATTGGAACTCGAATTTTTGTAATATGTATTTTGTCAAGTGTAGTAGGACTCGTCAATGATTATTGTTGGGTAAACTTGATATCATGGACTTGTATTTTTCTTTTAAAATTAGATATACAATAACAAAGAATGAATTCCACAATTTGCAAACATTAAATTCTAAACCCACAAATGTAGGGTAATGATACATTCCATAACCAGGGACGGATCCAAGTGGAAACAAGCAGGGGCCTTGGCTCCCCCTTCCTTTTCATTCCTTGAGAACTATATATGTTATGTCTTAAGATTAATTTTTTATGTTTCAATTATTATAATTGAGATATCATTTTTAATTATGAAAATGATGAAAAATAGACTTAAACATAACAATGTTTACAACTTAAATAACAATATGATGTATTTAATTATTATAATTTAATATTTTTTTCTCCCCTCCCTTTAATAGGTCTCTAGGATCTGTCCCTGTCCATAACCTTTTGAACTTGAAACAAGTGCATGAACTTTTCACTTCTGGAATATTATAATTCCAGTAAATTTGATTATTTATGTATATATTATGACCTTTTGATTTACTAAAAATAATATTTGCAGGTTGCCTGGGAAAAAATTGAGGCCAAAGATTTTGGGAAAAAGTATAGAATCAAATGTAATCTCCTTAACTCTTCTAATCATATTTGTCAGCATGTGAATCCATGTGGTAACTAATTGGCCAGAATTATCTAATCTTGTGGTGGCTGAAAATGACACTGGTTTCTGATAGGTCCCAGAAATGATATACGGAATATTAGATCAACCCCTTGTCAAAGATGAATTAGAGGGAAGGTCTGATATTCCTTGGACTTTATTTAGAAGAGTTCATGACCCAAATGAAGGAAGGTGGATATGAAGCCAAGACTTTGCAATTAAACCAAGAGCAATGGTACCATTTTCCTACTCTTTCAAACTAGAGGAAATTAGAAGATTAATCTAATGCAAAAGTAACAGTTTTCCAAGTTCAAGTCTCCACCTAAATTCTGAACATTTTCTTAGGTAACCCTTATGGAATAAAGGACCAGGGAAGCCAAAATCCAAGAATATTTATATCATAATCAAGCAGCATATCCAAACAGCTTCACCGCCTTTACCTCATTGAACCTGGATACAAACTACCGTCACTTCCTCTCCTTCTACAAGGACATTCCATCTCTTAATTACTTACCCCCCTGGGGGGGAGTCAAGAATAGAGCACTAACCCACAAAGCCAATGAGATTCCTCAAATGCCAATTAATTGGGTTCAGCATAACATAATCACTAACTATGGATAAAGGGCATCATGTTCTGTATAACTATGAATGGTAGTGGAATTTTCCCCAATTAGTTTTGTAAGCATGTCAAGATTTTTCCTCATGGGATTTTCTACGAACAACTAGTGAGCAAGTTGAGAAGTCCGTGAAAAGGCAAAGGAAGAATCTCACAGAGGGATTCGGCAACGTCTGCAGGGTAAATGGGCTGCAGAGATTCGTAATCCTAGAAAAGTGGTTCGTGTCTGGTTGGTTACCTTCAACATCGCAGAAGAAGCTGCAAGGACCTATGTCAACGAAGCTCAAAAAATCCACAACAAAAAGGCCAAGGTGAATTTTCCAAACGAGGACCGCGTATATTCCATTTCTGTGTAGAATGAGTACATAAACGCAATCAAAGATACCGCTATGTTGATTGTGGTGGCCTCATCTATTACTCAGCTAACACAATCAACGCAAACGAACAGAGAAGCCAATTGCTGTGCACACATTTTTTCTGGAAATTGGCTTTCAAAAACTAGTTTCCAGATTTAACTAGGATAAAACTTAGATATAGTTCCATATGTATTGGTGTTATTTTCTAATTAAAATAAGAATTTTACTTCAATAATCTACATAATAAAGAATTTCATTGAATATGAACGTGGATTTTTGAAGTAAAACTCCAATTTTGAGTGGAGAACAGCACCAACAACATATATGAAATTACATCTAAGTTCTATCTATTTAATAATGCAGGAAATTAATTTCCAGAATGTGTTAAAATTTTAACACTAGTTTTCGGAAAAGGGCAGTTTTGGAAAAAAAAGAAAAAAACCTAAAATGGGGGTGTATTAGTAAAACGGGAGTGTAAATAGAAATTGCCTAAATGTTTCTGAGTCTACAATTTTCTTAGCCCACTGAACAGTAGGCAAGGTCCATATTTTTCTACACATACACATTAACTTAAGTGGATTGCATGAAATTGACCCAATAAATGTGGGCTCAACACGCTATACCTCAAGTATAGCAAATTATTCAGCTGGACATACAATGTGCATCAAGTCCAAATAAAACTCCTTAAATTATATTATTATGGTTATATTAATACAAATAAGATTAAAAGTGCCTGGTTCTGGACCCATTTTGTGCTCTGCGTCTAGAGTGCTCCCAAGGCTGAATTGTCTAACATCCTAAAGGGGCATTATCATGCATACATATTTTTCTAATGCGGAAGACGTAACAATTAAAACAAACTCTCAATTCTTAATAGCATGAAACATATCATTTCAACAACGTGGGTACCCAACATAACCAACTGTTCCTCACGCAGGATATCAACTGCCCTAAGGAACTTCAATTTCTCTGTAACATCTAAAATTTTATTTCTTATTTTGTAATTTGAGAAAGAAACTTTTATTGGTTATTTATAATCTTAGGAGATTGAATTAGAAAGTAAAATTTTAGGAAATTAAAAATTTTGTTAGGAAGGGACTAATACACTGGAGCTGCAATTAACAGGATTCGGGGTCAGCCTAATAAGCATCTTAGCATATAGCAGTTTCATTAAGCAAATGGAATTGAGCTGTGCTCGGTAGTTGGTATCATCCTGGGTTTTTCCTCCATATGGTTTACTCAAGTCGTTACCTTTCTTCCCACGTGCATGTTCATCTTTGTCTCTCTGCCACAGCGTCTTTATCCCTCTGCTCAACACCTTCGAGTCCTGCCGCAAAAACTTCCAGTTCTACTTGAATCACTTCCACCCCACCTTCGATATTCCCTCCTCATGCGGACTCCAAACCAGTTGGACCTCCCTGGGTTGCATCAGCTATGTGAATCTTGTTGCTTTGAGAGGCTATTCTTCTGCCACAACTTATTTAGAAGGCTACAAGAGGATTATTGTTTGCAATTTGATGAAAATGGGAGTCTTCATAACTACTTTATTGGTTCTAATGGGGTGAACCTCTATTGGTCAATCTGTCAGAGACATGGCTAGGTAGTTGGCTTATTTGCATTATGGGCCCCAGCCTGCCATCTTCGATCCGTTTTTAATTTAGAACATTGGATGAGGGCAAACAGCTGAGTCAGTTTTTTTTTTTTTTAGTTCAGGAACCATGGCTGTTGGCAGTGATACTTTGAGAACAATGTAGCATCAATAGCGAACAGTAGAGTCGATTTTTGGTTTGAGGTCTCGTCAAAAGGTGAAAGAAAACAGGAATAACATATATCAGTAATTACAGTTGGATCTCAGTTCTATCTTTTGTCATCTTGCTATCGCGCTTTTTATTTTCAAGAGCCATGTAATGGAGTGAACCAACCACATAATGTATCTGCCAACCTTCCAGTGTGAGAGACCTAGTACAACAATACATCCGCAAAACTGCCGAATGCTAGAAATACTTAAGCTTTTTTCTATTATCTTATATTCTTATTGTTTCAACCAGATTGAAGATAAAAATTACCAAACATGAGCAGACCATTTTAATATTTTTCATATAAAAATAAAAAGTAGACATTATGTATATCTGATAAAGTAAGCATCTACAAAGAAAGACATTGTTTATAAGACAATCTAGTGTCAATCAATACATTGGTTACAATAGTTTTTATAAGGTCATCCGAACATTTTGAAATAAAAGTCTTGTAACTAATTTATTCATTATGTACTCCTAGTAACTTAGCAATTTACCATCAAACATCACTTTCCCGTGTTTTTAGTTACAATAGATAACTTTATATAAATACAGAGAGGGCGAGAGTTTCGAAGTGAAATTTCATCCAAGTAGCTTATGGGAGAATGTCCAGAGCTACAAGTACAAAGTTCACAAGGAATCCTCAACCCATACATTGTCAGGAGAAATACAAGCCAATTTCGCTAGTTATGAGTAACCTTATTACCTTGTCAGTTCGTGCCTTAATATGCAAGAAGTTGCAATTGCAGGTCCCTCAACCAATGAAGGTGCAGTCCGTCACCATTCTCGGTTCTAACATTATATTGTTTAAATATAAGTTTGCAAGATGCACACCCTTTATGGTAATTTAAAAAAAATAAAAAATAAGAGCTTTTATAAAAATACCAAATAACTCTTAGCTTAAAAATAAATTGTAAAATTAACAAGTTGTCACAACCAAATTAAACCATTAAAATAAATTGGTTTTATTTTAAATTAGAATAATTTGATATAAAATTTTAATATTATTAGACTGTCTTAACTCAAGTATCCTAAAAAACAAAGATCAATAAAATGTTACAGCTAAATTGGTCCTCTTCATTTTGAAATTTAATTTTGTTTTATTATATTTAATGTTATTAAAAATATTTAAGTTTAATAGATAATTTATTTATGGAAATATTTAACTTTGATGAAATTAATTTATTATTATTAAAGAAACATTTAACTAAATTTTATGTTTTAAAATTAGTTAAAAATTTGATAAAATAAAAAGCAAAGAAAAAGAAGACAAAATGTGTTTTTGGTCATTCCATTTTCACAATTTTCACTATTAATTCCTAAAAATTAATTTTTCCGGTCTTAATTTCTAAAAAATCTTCAGTTATTATTATTAGTCTCTCACATTATCACCCGTAAGCAATAATGTGGCAACCATATGACTTTGGCATCTGAACTATTAGTTTGCTGAAATTCAAACTACCAATAAAAGGAAGGTTGTTGCATGCAAATTATCAAACAAAAGTTGATCGCTCCATTATTTGAATGTGCATTATACAGTTGTTATTGGTTGGTGCAAGTAAACGGACTTATTTTAATTGCTCCAAGTGAGCAGAACGGGTTAATTTCTGTTTTTTTTTTTTAATTTGGGTACAAACTTATTTAAGTTTCCCCAGCACAAGCATCAAAATACAAACAAACAAATTTAAAGAAACAAAAAAGAAAGAAAGGAGGGAAATAGTAATGGTTGGTCTAGAGCTACAAAGATTTGTCTACAGCATAAAAAGAAAATTGAAAATTAGATTACAGTTACATAATTTTTTATGTTTTAAATTTATTAAATACTTCTATCATACTGTCGGTGGGCGTGTACAACAGCTCATATTTTTCGTGTCTACAGAAATTATAAGTGGGTAAATAAATTCCCAAATTTACAATGATGGAAAAAAGCAATTGTTTTTTAACCTTTAACCGGACCTTATTTATTCACACACACCAATGTATACGCACGGATGATGGGAATGTACGATTCTTGGAAAATTAGGGGTGCAAAGCAAAGAAACACGCGGTTTGAGTCGGTCCCACCCATAAGTACCTGCTGGCTGGCTGCCTGTGGCAGGCTGGTCATCATGAAATATAATTGGACGAGACGTCTGTGTTGGACGAGACGCTGCAGACTTTCAGATGGCGCTGATTTTACCGGCGTCTTCTTTTTACTATCTTGTTACCGTTTTCAAACCAAACATGGCACCTTCTTTTGTGCAGTTTTCTAATCAATTTATTTCGATAAAATGTTTTTTTTTTATAATATTTTGATAATTTGTTTTTTTTTTTATTACTAATATGGTGAAAAAGCCGTGTTATGCTATGCTATCAATGTGTGTGTATTTGGGTTGGGGGAGGGTTTGTAAACTTGCAAGGTTGATTTTAATTGAAATTGGGTGAGGTTTAGTTGGTAATTATTATGCTTGCACTTTCTTTGTTTTATGCGACAGAAATGAACAAGAACATAACTCTTTCCTATATTTGGTTTAGTCAAGAAATTAAAGAGAAAGAAAGGAGGTGCATGGCTCCACAAAAATTAATTTATGTTAAGAAAGTGAGAAAGATAGCTATGTTTTTTGTTTTACATTGATGCCCTTATTTTTATATGTTTTTACATGCATTTGAGTTAATCCACATTTTCATTTTATTTTATTTTAAGCTTGGATCACATGGTTCCGTTTCATTTTGATTCTATTTAACAATTATGACTATAAAAAGTGATACAATTGACAAAAAAAATTAAAATTCTGGCTATCAAAGAGTAACTCACCATTAACAAATAAAATAAAATAAAAATAAAAAGTAAAAGATCAAAATAAAATAAAAAATACTAGAAAAAACTAAACCGAAATAAAAAAAATTAAAGTTACAAAGAACAAATTAATTTTACCTTTTTTTTTTTCTATTCATATGTTTAATTATGTGTTAGTTTGTTTTCATTTTCGCATGCCCCTACATAGATTAAAAAAAAATTGTCGTTTACTTGTGCTACTAGTCAGTTTTAGGGGTTTTTTATTCAATTAAATAAGTTAATGTTGACATAAAATTATAATAAATAAATTTGAATATTTATTTAATTTGATCAAATGATATTATACTTTATAATTTTAAAGTAAATTTTATATTATTTCATCAAATATATTTAAAATAATAAGCTAAAATAAAAGATACATATTAATATTATATTATAATACTCATATTTCTTTGAACTGCATAATTGTTTTTAAAAATCTTTGTAATAGTACATTATCAAATATGTTTCAATAAAAAATAATGATAATATTAATAATAATAATAATAATATTTATAATCTATATCTATAATCTATAATCTATAATATATATAAACAAAAATAACCTAAAAAAGGAAAGTTCCACGTGTCAACCTCTGAAGCAATTTCACACAAAATCTCATTCCATTTGGCAACACTAGAGTGTTTCCCTCCTTTTTTTGCTTACGTGTCAACCTCATAATCATTTGCATATAAATCAATTTATGGATAATTACGATACGCAATTTATGAGCAATTAAGACACAAAAAATTAGATAATCAAAATAAATATTATATATGGTAAAAATAGTAACTGCACAACAATACATTAAACACAAATCAATTTTGTTAAGGAAACAACTCAAAATAAACCTAATATCTAACTACTCTTAAATTTACATATTAATGAAGGATACATTTATGTTACAAATATTTTATATTATATATCAGTCAGAATAATAATCAAACCCTAATTCTTCGTGCATTACACTGGTCCATAGTCTAATTTATTACAAGAGATGTCATTTGGTTATAATATAAAAATGTTTGTATTTCAAAGTTAAATATTATATTTATAATGTAAAAATAGATGGAATTAACTAAATTCAGGAAATAATGTTTTGAAAAACAAAAATATAAATAAAAGTGAGATATCATTATATATTATAAATACATTTATGAATCCAAAAATATGTTTGGATAACACATGTTGAATTTGTATTAGCTTTCAAGGTTGGGAGTACACATGTCAATTAAATAGAGGTTTAGATAACATATATCGCTATATGATATTTCGTAAAAACTTGGTTCGGTTACAAACCATAATTATTTTCTACACGATTTCATCATTAATAGTATAATTGCATTAACCACATGAGGAAATAAGCAATTAGCAATAATCATAAATTGAGTAAAATTCAGACCATAATTATTGATTGCCATCAATCCAACATTTAAGTTATGATTATTTATCCATATTTAATTAACTAACCACGATTTACGAATCTGGTCAAATAATCTAAACTTGATGATCAAATTTATTATTCTAAATTAATCTAAATTTTATTATTCATTCATACAAACAAAAAGGGAGTAAGAACAAACAAGCTAACTTATAAAATAAAATAGACAAAAGTTTACAATCAAATAAATAAATTCCAATGTAGATTGTATATAAATATTAGAAAAAAAATAACTTAATCATTATTCTTACAATTAACAAATGAATTTACTCGACCATCAATCAATAAAATGAACTTCACATGATATATAAATGTGATTTTATAGAGTATATAATTAAAACTGTTATATCATAATTGTCTCTCACAAGTTACATAATGTGCACAATTTCCTTTTTTTTATGAAATTTCAATTTGAAAACGTAATAATTATTATTATAAAGATAACTTTAAAACAATAGTTTTTGCCTTAATTTCTCTTTTTATGAAATTTAATTTTAAATTGTAATAATAATAATTATATTATTATAAAGGAAAATTTGAATGAGAAAATAAAAGCACCAAATGCATACGTTTCCAAAGTGTCAATTAGTGCAAATTGACAATTCCAATAAGTTAACTACTTAATGCACCATTTTATAGCCGCTAACATACCTTTTTTTCATGACCTACACTCTCATTAACATATGCAACACTATGAATTTTTTTTTTTCTTCTAACCTTCATTCTACACTCTCTTTTTCAAACAAGGAGAAACATTGTGAAAAATCAAAAGGTAGAGTGTGTTTGAGAATCGCTCTCCTATAGGTAAGCAAAGGTACTACTTAATAAACATTGTTTATTAACCATTTTTTGTCATTTTTTCCTGAAAGTCGATACATTTTTTTGTTTCTTTCTTCTACCTTTCTTCCATTGAAAAACAACTTCTTTCTTTACACTACTTTGTTTTTCTTTCTTCCACTAAAAATTGGCACAAATTTACTAATTGTCTTTTTTTTTTTTTTGCAATCATGATGTGAGTATCAAGAGCATGTTGTTTGAGAAGGAAGGTCAACATTTGTTTTACATTTTATTGATGTTTATGTTCTATATTTATATGTTTCTTAATTTCTAATTTTCTCCAATTTTGTAGACACTATTTCTCATAATAATAAATGAAGGAAGGTTGGTTTTTGATTATTAGAGAACAACGACTTCATGATGAGCAAAACAATAAGTCTACTCTTTTGATTTTCTACTAATTTAATTTCCATTATGTACATATATCATATGTTATTGTATTGTAGTTGATGAAATTGTTTTTTTATCACCTATTATTACAAATTTCAAGTAAGTCACCCTTTGAATGGAGTTATGAATCCAATATGAGCAAAGCAATCATTGTTGAGGAAGTTATAACTCAAAATATCACAAAGCTATGAGATGAAATTAGAGTCTTAACCAAGATCTTCATGAAATGGAAGCAAATAGATGAATTTTATTGATGCACCTTCAAAAAACAGGGCATATATATATATATATATAAAATAAATTGGTTTTATTTAAAATTAGTATAATGTAATATAAAATTTTAATATTATTAGACTACATAACTCAATTATCCTAAAAAACAAAGATCAATAAAATGTCACATCTAAATTGGTGCTCTTCATTTTGAAATTTAATTTTTTTTATTATATTTAATGTTATTAAAAATATTAAATTTTAATTAGATAATTTATTTATGGAAATATTTAACTTTGATTAAATTAATTTATTATTATAAAAGAAATATTTAATTAAATTTTATGTTTTAAAATTAGTTAAAAATTGGATAAAATAAATAGCAAAGAAAAATAAGAAAAAAAATGTGATTTTGGTCATTCTTTTTTCACGATTTTCTTAACAAAAGTTTATCCAGCCTTAATTTCTGAAAAAAATTCTGTCATTATTATTAGTCTCTCTCATTATCACCCATAAGCAATAATGTGGCAACCATTTGGCTTTTCCATACGAACCATTAGTTTGCTGAGATTTAAACTACCAATAAAAAGAAGGTTGTTGCAAATTATCAAACAAAGATCGCTCCATTACTTGAATTTGCATTATACAATTGTTCTTGGTCGATGCAAGTAAACGGACTTATTTTAATTGCCCCAAATGTGTAAAACGGGTTAATTGCTGTTTTTTGTTTTTTTAATTTGGGTACAAACTTAGAGTTACGTATTTTTTAATTTTTTTTATGTTTTAAATTTTTAATATACTTCTATCATATTGTGGGTGGGCATGTCTAACCGGTCATATTTTTACTAGTGTCTACAGAAATTTCAAGTGGGTAATAAATTCACAAATTTACAATAATGATGGAAAAAGCAATTGTTTTTCTACCTTTTAGTCTTTAACTGAACCTTATACAGGATTTGTTTAGATTAACTTTTTCATAAATATTTATAAAATAAAAAAATAAAATAAATTTTTTCATAAATTAAAATTAACTTATATATAAGTTAAAATTTAAATTTTAAAAAAATTAATATAATTTTTTTTTATAAATTAATTTATACATAAGTTAATTTTAATTTATAAAAAGACTAATTATTTATTTATTTATTTATTTATTTTTTTCCAAAAGTTTATCCAAACATCTTCTCATTCACACACAACAACGTAACACGCACGGACGATGGGAAGGTACGATTCTTGGAAAATAGGGGTGCAAAGCAAAGAAACAAGCGGTCTGAGTCGGTCCCAGCAGCCATGTGCACCTGGTGGCTATTGCAGGCTGTTCATCAAAGGCATTTATGTACGCTGGCCCAGCCATCTATTCAGGAAAAAGGACACTTTAACCTAACAAGTGAAAATGTGAATCGTTGAATAGGTGAGTCTGAATGCCTAAAGTTAACCAATTATTTTGCTGAGTCTTTCATTCTATATATACCACACCGTTGTTGGAAATAGGTGATGACCATGGTAGTATCTATTATACGAGACCAATAACTGCTTTACTGTGATCTCCATATTCAGTTTTGGCCAAAGAAAAGGAAGAAGCTGCTATTGTATTTCTCATGTGACATCTTTCTCCTCTTTCATTTCAACTTGTTTCATAAACTATTTTTTCCAGTTCATTTCTAACTTTCTTTTTCTTTCCAGTTACCTTGTGGCTCGTACATATTCCGGTGTAGAAACAAAGAAAGATCCAGTTGCCCTTCTTTTAATCCAACACCATACTTTGTCTGAGTTGTTTTGGAAATTCAATATGCTGTATTTCTTTGGCCCTTGTTTATTTCTTTGTGTGTTGTTTTTCTTTGTCTCTCGTTTATTTAGAAAACTGAAGGGTGTAGAGGAAAAACCCTCGTCAGACAACAACGCTCCTCAAATAAAGTATGATGTGTTTGTTAGCTTCAGGGGCAAGGACATCCGCCAAGGGCTTCTTAGCCATTTGATTGATGCTTTTCAAAGCAAGAAAATAGATGCCTTTGTAGATGATAAAAATCTTAAGGCGGGAGAAGAAATATGGTCGTCACTTGTTGGAGCAATTGAAGGATCATCCATTTTGTTGATTATATTCTCACCAGGCTATGCTTCTTCTCGTTGGTGTTTAGAAGAACTCGTGAAAATATTTGAATGCAAAGAGAAATACAAACGGATTATAATCCCTATTTTCTATCATGTAGAACCCACAGATGTACGACATCAATCGGGGAGTTACAAAAGTGCACTTGCTAAGCATGAAAGAAAACATAAGACCAAGGTGCAACACTGGAGACGTGCTTTGAAGAAGTCTGCTGATTTATCCGGAATTGAGTCACCAAAATTTAGGTAAGCTCTTCTTTCCCACAAATGTTTAAGGTAATTTCTTTTGTCCACACTTGTTATGTCAGATAATAGCAATTATATTTTAATATTGTATTTAAGCACTAAGGACTTATTAACAATTTTTGTTAAAGTACAACTAACTAATACATTTAAATATATTTCAATTTCCAAATGATAATTTCTTTAATGATTTGTAGATATATCTCACAAAGCCCCCTTATTTGTTTTTTAAGTACTTGACATTAAGAAGGATGGAAAAAAATGAGGAAAATTTTAGTCATGCATGTTGATCCCCCTTTCCCCAATAAACTTCTAAGTAATTGAGTTAAAATTAATGACATTGATTTTAACACATTTTCTCTCTCTTTGTGTGTGTCATATAGAAAGGATGCTGAGGTGGTTAAAGAAATTGTCAATCTTTTGCTCCAGAGGTTGGTGAAACCCCCGATTAAGTCAAAAGGTCTTGTTGGAATTGACAAAGTAATTGAAGATGTAGAATCATTGATAAGCAAAAAGCCAAAAGACACCTGTCTTATTGGAATTTGGGGTATGGGCGGTCTTGGCAAGACAACTCTCGTAGAAGAAGTATTTAATAAGATCCGGTCTAAATATGAAGGTGGTTGTTTTTTAGCCAATGAAAGAGAACAATCAATCAAACATGGAATAACTTCTTTGAGGGAAATTTTTTTTTCTGAATTATTGGGATACAACGTGAAAATTGACACACCAAATTCGTTGCCTGGAGATATTATTAGGAAACTTGGTTCCATGAAGGTTCTTATTGTTCTTGATGATGTGAATGATTTGGATCATATAGAAAAATTACTAGGAACTCTTGATTATTTTGGATCAGGTAGTAGAATAATTGTAACAACTAGAGATGAGCAAGTGCTTAAAGCTAACGAAGCCAATGAGATATACAAGCTTGGGGAACTCAGTTCTGATAAAGCACTTGATCTTTTCAATTTGAATGCTTTTAACCAAAGTCAATGTGATTGTCAAAGGGACTACAATGAGCTATCAAAAAGGATGGTCCATTATGCCCAAGGCATTCCATTAGTTCTAAAAGTTTTGGCTCGTCTTCTTCGTGGAAAAAATAGGGAAGTATGGGAAAGTCAGCTAAACAAGCTTAAAAGAATGCCTCTTAAAGAAGTTTATAATGTCATGAAACTGAGTTATGATGATCTAGATTGTAAAGAACAACAGATTTTTCTAGATCTGGCATGTTTCTTTGTTAGATTGCGTGAAATGGTAAATGTGGAAACTCTAAAATCTTTATTGAAAGATGGTGAAAGTGATGATTCAGTGCTTGTTGTGTTAGAAAGATTGAAAGATAAAGCTCTTATAACTTTCTCTGAGGATAATTTTGTAACTATGCATGATAGTTTACAAGAAATGGCTTGGGAGATTGTTCGTCAAGAGTCTATTGAAGACCCTGGAAGCCGCAGTCGGTTGTGGGATCCCAATGACATATATGAAGCATTGAAAAATGATAAGGTCAAAGCCTGACCAAATATAATATTTATTGAATAAATTTTATTTTATTTTTTTAAGAAATGTGGCTTTTGATGATGTCTAAAATTTTTCTTCCACATTGATGGCAGGTTACTGAGGCTATTAGAAGCATACAACTTGAGTTGCCAACAATTAAGGATCATAAGTCAATCCATCGTATATTTGCTAAGATGAGCAGACTACAATTTTTGGATTTTTCTGGGAAATATTACTATGACTGCGTTGATCAACATCATATTCTTGCTGAAGGGCTTCAATTTTTGGCAACTGAACTACGATTTCTTTATTGGTGTCATTACCCTCTAAAATCCTTGCCAGAAAATTTTTCTACCGAAAGACTTGTAATATTGTCACTGAAACAGAGCAGCATGGAAAAACTTTGGGATGGAGTGAAGGTAAATATAAGTATCTCAGTGTCATAATTTTTTGTTAATTCAAGGAATACGAAATTAACTAATTTAGCTGATGTGATGTCTTCATTTTGTTTCATGGTATTACAGAATCTGGTCAATTTAAAAAAAGTTGACCTCAGTGAGTCACACATGTTAAAGGAGTTGCCAGATTTATCAAAAGCCATAAATCTTGAAGTACTGATTCTCCGGGGTTGTTCTATGTTGACTAGTGTGCATGCGTCTATTTTGTCTCTGGCCAAACTTGAGAAACTGTACCTTTGTCACTGTAGAAATCTTACGCAACTCGGACATCTAAAGGTAAGCGAGATTTCACTTCAGACTCTACCAAGGCTTCCTCCATCCCTTAAAACTCTAGATGTGACATTCTGTGAATCTCTTCAAACTCTACCAGAGCTTTCCCTGGCCCTTGAAACTCTTCAAGCCGGCTTCTGCACATCACTTGAGGCTCTGCCAAAGCTGCCTCCATCCCTTAAAACTGTAGATGTGAGAAATTGCATATTACTTCAAACTCTACCAGAGCTTCCCATGTCCATTGAAACTCTTGGAGCCTGCGTCTGCACATCACTTCAGACTCTTCCAAAGCTTCCCCAGTCCCTTAAAACTGTAGATGTGAGTTACTGCAAATCACTTCAGATTCTACCACAGCTTCCCCCGTCACTTAAAGATCTAAATGTCAGAGAGTGCAAATCACTTCAGAGTCTACCAGAGCTTCCCCGGTCCCTTGAAACTCTAGACTTCACATTCTGCAGATCACTTCAGACCCTACCGGAGCTTCCCCGGTCCCATGAAACTCTAGACGTCTGCGGATGCACTTCACTTCAGACTCTGCCAGAGCTTTCCCCGTCTCTTAAAACTCTAAATGCCTCAATCTGCGAATCACTTCAGACTCTAGCAAAGCTCCCCCTGTCGCTTATAACTCTAGATGCCAGTTCCTGTTGTTCACTTCAGAGTCTACCACAGCTTCCCAAGTTCCTCAAAACTCTTCAAATCAGGCAATGTCAATCACTTAAGAGTCTACCGGAGCTTCCCCCATCCCTTGAAATTCTGGTAGCCTGTAGCTGCTCTTCACTTCAGACTATACCAGAGCTTCCCCTGTTCCTTAAAACTCTAAATGTCAGTCGCTGTAAATCACTTCAGAGTCTACCAAAGCTTCCCCCATCCCTTCAAGCTCTAGATATCAGTGATTGTAGATCACTTCATAGTCTACCAGAGCTTCCCCCGTCCCTTAAAACTCTAAATGCTGTATCCTGCATTTCACTTCAAACACCAAAGCTTCCCTTGTCCCTTAAATCTCCATATGTCCCACTCTGCTATTCACTCCAGAGTCTACCAGAGCCTTCCCCCTCTCTTGAAACTCTAAATTTCAGAGAGTGTAAATCCCTTCGCATTCTACCAGAGTTTCCCCTGTCCCTTAAAACTCTAGATGTCCAAAAGTGCAAATCACTTCAGAGCCTCCCAGAGCTTCCCCCGTCCCTTAAAACTCTAGATGCCAGTCACTGCAAATCATTGAAGACTGTATTGTTTCCTTCGACGGCTGTCGAACAATTAAAGGAAAACAGGAAACGGGTTCTATTCTTGAATTGCTTGAACTTGGATGAACATTCTCTAGTGGCTATTGAGTTGAATGCGCAAATCAATGTGAAGAAATTTGCAAACCAACACCTATCTACACTGGATAGCTATCATGTTGAAGACAATGATTATCGTCGTAATAGTCATTCTAATCAAGCTGTTTACATGTATCCAGGAAGCAGTGTTCCCAGGTGGTTGGAGTATATGACAACAAATGATTATATAATTATTGATCTCTCTTCTGCTCCACCTTCCCCTCCCCTCGGCTTTGTTTACTGCTTCGTCCTTGGTAAGTGCCAACACAGTCCCCTCGTGGACAGACTTGAAGTTAACATCACAATAAGAACCAACACACAGAGGTCGTCCAGAATGTATATAGATGATTTTCGGTATGGTACAACTAAATCAGATCACGTGTGTGTGCTGTACGACCAAACATCTCTACACTTTCTAAATAGCAGAGCCGAAAATCTAACAAGGTTTAAAATCCAGGTTACAATGAGGGTAAGAGGGTACGGAAAATTTTTTACACTGCCGCAGGTGGAGTTAAAGGATTTGGGGTCAGCCCAATAAGCACCTCGGCCAATAACAGTTTCATTCAACAAATCCCAGGTATTTCCTTCATGTGGTTTACCATAGAAATCTTTGATTTAAGCTGGCTTTGGTAGGGAAAATTTTGTATTTTCCCTGGAAAACTTATGTTTGGTATGCAAATTTAAAAAAAAAAAAATCTCTAGAAACAATGATGTCCACAGAAACTTTGGCCATGTTTCCCACAAAATTGATCTCATCAGGGGATAGGAATCTAACTTTCACAAGTTAGAAGAAAAGTTTTAATAATATGAAAAAATCACAATGTTCCTCTTAGCTCACCCAATACATATAAATTAAGTTTTGAAACATTTTCTAATTAAATATAACGAATAATAAAATTTAAGAATAAAAAATACAGAGATACTCTCAATATACTTATTATAATTTATGATTTTAAAAATAAAATTGTTTTATTAAATATATAGTTTTAATTTTTTAATATATTAAATATTATAATTTTTAAATAGTTTTATTTTTTTAATTTTTAAAAATAGACAAAGAACTAATTAGCAAATCATTTAAGAATATTATTGTTGAAACATTCAAGAGACATTTTAGTAGAAATCGCAAAAAGAAAAAAAAAATCCAAAAAGTAGAGAGACCGGAAAATTTTGTGATGTTAAAAATTATTAATAATCACTCAAACATATTTATAATTTTAAAATTTATAACAAAACATTTTTAGAACAAAATTTATCCAAACCTATAATTTGATCAAAATAATTTTTAAAATTTATCCTATTTAACGTACAAGAAAGTGTTATGGTACATTATTTACAAATGTTCTTATTTGTATAAATCTTTCTTTTACATATTTTACATATTATCTATATAAATCATATTCACAAAACTAGTAATAATAAAACAAATGATTTATATAAGGAAAATGCTAAAGTATTTACATAAGAAATGAAAAGAAAATTTACATAAATTTTATTTTTTTAAAATTAATTATTATTTTATTAAATTATTTTTTTCTGAAATATGGGTTGTTAAATATAACTATTTTGGATGTATTTTCTATTTGGTTATCACAAAAATATTATGTTTTGGAGAATGTTTGAGTTATGACAACTTAATAATATCTTACTTTTTGATATTATAAAAAGAGAATGCGAGCAGCACACTCTCTACTATTGAGTAAAAATTATTAGAAATTAAAAAATTTTGTAGGTTTCACTTCTTATTTATTGAGTCTCTTGCTTGATTTTGTAGTTTTTAATAAATTTTAACTACTATAATAGTGTGTGTATTAGAAGAAGTCTGTTGCTAGTACTCCTCTTATAAAAAATAGGTTGTCAATGAGTATTAGATCTACTTCCTATTTAGCCATTGTGGGAACTGCGTAATTTTGGTTTCTCTATTGCATTCTAGAATATGTTTGAGAAAGGGAACACTTTTGTCAAGTTGAAAAAAAAAATCATAAAATTTTCATTATTTCAAAGCGTAAAATTTATTTATGACAAGTAAAAGATATTAAAAACTTTAAATAAGTAATGTATATAATGAAATTATTTTCACTAAAATGGTATTTCATGAAGAAAAAGAAAAAAACACTGTATATATGGGTAAATTCTATTAAAACTAAATATAGGAATATGTGGTTCCTAGGAAACATGTATAAACATTCCATAGAATGTAAATGTTTATAGCTAACCAAACGGATTTTAACCATTCTTAGGATTTGTAATTCTCAAGTATGAAAAAGCTTTCCCCTCCCAAACGTTCCCTAAAAGTGTATATATTATTTCATGTTATAGGAAGTTAATTGATTACAACATTCAAGTTATTAGCGTGAGTTCTTATAATTTAAAGTTATCATTTGGGCCTCTAACTTCTGAAACAAACAACTATAAGTAATGATTACTCAAAAGACAATAGTATGCAAGCATACTCAAGACTAACAAGGAAGATACTAGTATCCATATACTGTTATTAATTAGTAAGGTATATGATCCTAGTCCAAGTGATAATATTGTGGTAATTTTCAAGACAAGTTAGGCTCATTACTATTGTCAGTCTGCATGTTTGTAGACTTACAGGGTTAGATATATTCTGAACTGAAAGTTTTGGTTGTATGTTGGTGTTATCTAGATTTTTGTAAGGAAGTAGCAAAAAAAGAATTTCCTTCAGCATCAGTTTCTTTACTGCTTATTGAAACACATAATTGCTTAAGCTGTGACACTTTTCCCTTGGCTCTAGCATTTTTTCTGAATATTGATCAATACATTACCTCATACTGTTAATATCTGTTGTTAGGGGATCAATTGGGCTTGATTTCGCTATCTTTTATATACACTTTGACTTGACTTTCTTTGTCTAAAGTGAGACTTTAGTTCCCTTACATGTGTTCATGTCATACATTCTTATAAGTTGAAAAATGTCCAGGCCAGTCAAGTGCTGCCCTACCTTGACTTCCTCAAGACCATGCTACAAACAAAAAGGAAAATCTATTTATTGGTTTCAGAAACTAGTGGCAAGATATTGCTGAGAGATTATTTATTCCTTTTGAGTTTTGATTTAGGAGTACTACACACACACATATATATATATATATATATTATGCATTCAGGAAATTGAATAATAAAAATATGATGATAGATGAGGGCTATATGTGTAAAATAATTCCACATATATAATTTTCTGCACTACTTGTCTATTTTTTCTAGGTTATACCCGTATATTATATATTCCAAATACAAACACATTTCAGAGTTCACATGAAAATATTGACTAATCTAATTTGGTATGATATTGCTGTCACTATACTATTTTATTGTCTCTATTTCTCTTTTGTTACTAGCGGAGGAGAGAATCGGTTGCATAATATAATTTTTGTATATAAAAGTAAATTTCATTCCTAAAGATGTTGATTTGTTTGTTCATATTATCATTGTGTTATTTTTAAGGTTGGCTGTAAAAGTAGACCATGTGATATGGTCTGGTATAAAGATTTAGCAGAAGACTTATTTGAGGCATTCAAACTCATCTATTCAACAGTTTCCATTTTTTCTTATCAGGTGAAAATGTCTTTCTTTTTTTTTCAGGGTAATAAAAGGCCATGATGCATACGAGCTTCAACACATGAAGGTTGTGCACCATCTCCTGGTTGTCAGAGTCCAAAGAGCTTTACTTGCTGCAGAGACCGTTGCCAAATTCTTGCAGGTGCCAGTGCAGAGAAGGATGATGGGCCATACATTGTAGTTGTAAAGTGGTAGGAAATAATTCTATTTGATATGGCCAGCCTGCAGCAACAAAGTCAAATTTTTTTCAGAAAAATCTTGAGAGTATGTGTCTGGGACTTGTGCACGTCTTTGTATATTGTCTTAGTAACAGCTGTAAATGGAGTTTAGTCCCTTGACTGATCTGTTTCAACTAAATATTCATGTTAAATGCATGTTATATATTTTCCTCCTTTAAGATGAGTCTTAGATGGAGGATGGTGTGTTTTTGCAAGAAAAATTCCAAACTTGTGGAAGACTTGGAAATGTTAATTTTGAATTACCAAGACAGGAATATAGAAACATGTTATGATATAAACAAAAACTGTATACATTCATTCTAATGAGAATCAAAAACTTTATCCCTAAGTTTTTCTCTCCTACAACGGTTTCGCTCTGAAATATTTATATCGTCATCAAGCAGCATATCCAAACAGCTTCACTGCCTTTATCTCATTGAACCTGGACACAAACTACCTTCACTTCTCCTTCTACAAGGACATTCCATCTCTTCATTGACAACCCCATCTCTCACACTTAAAACTGACTCCTTTTCTTTTGCATCAACCACCACACAACCCCCCCCCCCCCCGGCGGCTGGGAGTCAAGGATAGAGCACTTCAAATGAACCCACAGAGCCAATAAGATTCCTCAAATGCAATTGGGTTCAGTATAACATAACCACTGACTATGGATAAAGGGCATCATGTTCTATATAACGATGAATGGTAGTGGAATTTTCCCCAATTAATTTTTTAAGCATGTTAAGATTTTTCCTAATGGGATTTTCTACAAACAACCAGTCAGCAAGTTAAGAAGTCCATGACAAGGGAGAGGAAGAATCTGTACAAAGGGATTCGGCAACCTCTGCAGGGCAAATGGCTTGCAGAGACTCGCAATCCTAGAAAAGTGGTTCGTGTCTGGTTGGGTACATTCAACATGGCGGAAGAAGCTGCAAGAACCTATAACAGCGAAGCTCGAAAAATCCACAACAAAAAGGCCAAGGTGAATTTCTCAAACAAGGACCACGAATATTCCATTTCTGTGTAGGATGAGTATATGAACGCAATCAATGATACCGCTAGGTTAATTGTGTTAGCCTCATCTACTACTCGACTATCACAATCAATGCAGACAAGCAAAGAAGCCAATTGTTGTGCATTTATTTTTTCGGAAATTGGCTTGTGAAAACTAGTTTAATTCCAGATTTAACAATTTAGGAAATTAATTTCTGGAACATGTTAAAATTTTAACACTTCCTGAAACTAGTTTATGGAAGAAGGGCATTTTTGGAGAAAATAAAAAACATAAAATAAGGGTGTGTTAGCAAAATGGAGGGTATGAATAGAAATTGCTTAAATGTTTTTGAATCTTCAATTTTCTTAGCCCATTAAATAGTTGGCGAGGTCCATATTTCTCTACACATTAACTTAATGGGGCTTGTTATTCCCACCTTTTTTTTTTTTTTCTTTTTTCACCCCCTTCCTTTTCCAAAAATATATAAAATTTTATCTTTGTTCTTAGAATTATAAATTCCACCCTTCCCTCTTCCCTTCTCAGACTCCTCACCTCTCACCCTCCTCTCCCATTTTGTTTTCTTCTCACCTTGCCCCCTACCCACCCTCCCATGCCACCACCCCTAGTCGCTGAAAGAATGTGACTCTGCCTCATTCGCATCGCCTTACTCTGGCAAGTTTGGCATATGCCTCCATAGCCATCAACATTCCCACTGCGCTGTCGTTGAATGTTAGTTTTGTTTATTTTTTTTTTACTTTTAGATTGAACGAAATCACAATTCTATTGTGTAGTGATACACAATGAAATCATGATTTCGTTGTGCATCAAGGAAGGATACATAATGGGATTGCAATTCCATTATGTATCATTTCCAAATACATAATAGAATCACAATTCCGTTGTGTATCCAAAAATGATACATAATGAAATCGTGTTACAACATAAATAACGGAATTATGATTCTATTACATATTATGTAATTTTTAAATTATTTTTTATTTTAATTATTTATATGAATAAAATAATTTAAATTATTTTTTTAAATAATTTCTTATATTAATTATTTATATGAATTAAATAATTAAATAATTTCTTTTTTCGTATCTTTTTCTTTTAATTTTTTTATCGCCTAATTATTTATTTGATTTAAATTATTTGTTTTAATCATTTTTTGTCTATTAAAGTATTTATGTAAAATGTAATTTTTTTGATGTGTTTTAATAAATGATTAATTTATGTAATTTTTTTTAGAATAATTCTACAATAATGTTGATCATATTTGATATTAATTATTTATTAATTGTTAATGTATCATTATTGTTTCAGATTCATTATGGCACGCACAAGATTTGGTGCCCATCATCGTTGATGAGGCCCTCCACCAGATGATGAGGTAGGCACTTCTATAAAGACCATGTTGTAGGATATATATGGCTGGGCCAGCCTCGTGATGAGCTGAGGTTGATCAGTCATGGGGGTAAGACCATGCCGATGCCCTCGCACCCGCATGTCACAAAAATTGTGCGGGGTTTAGGGCTTGCTTCTCTTATAGAGGCACGGTATACTTTGGCCAACAAGGGCCTTATACGTGCCTTAGTTAAGCGCAGTGGCACAAAGACACTAGCTTTTTTCACCTACCAGTAGAGGAGATATGACCATCATTCTAGATGATGTGCCATCCCTCCTGCACTTGCCTATTACGGGCAAGGTTTGCGAGCACATTTATCATACGCATGATGATGTCGTGGGCTTGCTGATGAGCGAGCTAAGGGTGACCTTTGTTGAGGCGCACGCTGTGACCATAAAAGGAGCTAGCATCACCTTATCATGGTTGAGGGAGATTTACGTTGCACGGCAAGTAGTTGGGCAGACCACATTTACTGCACGAGTATATCTATTACATCTTGTCGGCTTCACGATATTCACTGACAAGAGCTTAACACATGTGCAGGTTTGCTACCTGGACCTCTTCCATGATCTCCAAACCTGTAGCGGATACTCTTAGGGTTCCGCTACGCTAGCATTCCTGTACGATCAGCTCAGCGTTGCCATTCTACGACACAATTTGGAGGATACACGAGCTTAATCATGGTACTTTTTTTTATTTTTGTAGATATATGTTTAGTGATTATTTTGTTTATGTAATTTAATATGTTAATTGGCAATTACAGGTGCGGATATATGAGCATTTTCCCACTTTGGAGCAGGAGCCCATTATGGGTTACTTAGAGCAGCATCCCCGTTTGTGTCAACAGAGGCCAATGAGGGACATGGGCTTTGCGTTGGGGACCAGGCAAGCATTGGACCAACTACAGTTAGATGACGTCATATGGGTGTCGTGTGAAGCACATTGAGTTGTCTGCTCGTTGGAGGAAATTTTATTCTGCTCTGGCTTCATTAGGCGTGGTACTCATATGCGTGCCCATCTACCGGAGAGGGTGTTAGGCAGTTTGGGTACATCTAGGAAATCCCTCACCCCCCGCCTGTTTAGTTCCCATCGTTCACTAGCCAGTTTGATGACAACGTGGTAGGCAGAGGAGTTGCTATGCCGCACGAGGCTCCGTAGATGTATAGCGATGGCTACATGGAGTGGTTTCACCATGTCTCTCCCTTTTTTGATTCCTTCGGTAGAGGAAGATCCTCCGAGAGGCCCTCCATGAATTCTTGTCCCGCAACAGCAGCCTATGACGGATTCTTCGTCCAACAACTCCTATTTATGCAAGGTAAGTATCCATATCTTTACAATGTGCTTTTACCGATGCCAATGACACATCTTTTAATAAAGTTTCCATTTCTTTTTTTGTAGGCACAATAGGAGAGGGTTGCTAGCCTTCTAGAGCGCACATTGCATTTGAAGGTCATGCCTGGGGGCACGAACGGTGATGGGATGATTCAAGAAGCATTGGCCATCGCTCGGTCAAGCATGGCCTCTGGGTGCACATATCACAGGAGGAGGCGAAGGAAGATGACCACTTCTGATGCTTGACCCTTTTTTTGTTTTTGCTTGTTAGATCTTTTTTTAGTATTTTATATATTATGTACAGACATTATTGTATATATTTTTGGATTTTATAGATGCTTTGAATTTTATATATGTTACATTTATTGCGTTGTTGGTATCACTAATGCGTTGTTACAATTATAACATGTGATACAAATAAAAACAAACAAATGAAACGTAAATAATATTATCCAAGTCAATAAAAGCAATGTCATGTGTGTCAGAAAAATAAATGGTCAATATTACACACAATAAATCAAGGGTCCAGATCACATCGATTCAAACGTGTGTCCTGCTCACACTTCAATTAACCATTAAAAGCTGTACTAAAAAAATATAAATGAATATAATATAAAGAATTGATTTCAACATACATAACGAAAACACATTTTCGTTATGTATTAGTCCCATATACATAACAGAAATGCGCTTTCATTATGTATATGGAACTGATACATAACAAAAATAATCAATTCCAAATACATAATGAAAATATATTTTTGTTATGTATAAATAGTCGCACCCCCACTATCATAACAAAATACGTTTCCGTTGTACAAAATCACAACAGAAAGGTGATTTCGTCAAGAGATATTTTCAAAATAAAAAAATACAAACAAAGCACGAGGTGAAAATAGCAAAAACTGATGTGGGAATAAAAGCCCCCTAACTTAATTAGTAGATTGCATGAAATGGACCCAATAAAAGTGGGCCCAACAAGCTATAACTCAAGTATAGCAAATTATTCAGCTGGACATACAATATGCATCTAGTCCAAATAAAACTCTCCTTAAATTATATTATTATGGTTATATTAATACAAATAAGATTAAAAAAAGTGCCTGGTTCTCAACCCATTTTGTGCTCTGCGTCCAAAGTGCTGCCAAGGCTGAGTTGTGTAACATCCTTCGGGGGCATTATCATGCATACATTTTTTTCTAATGTAGAAGACGTAACAATTAAAACAAAATCTCAATTTTTAATAGAATAAAACATATAATTTTAACAACGTGGCTATCTAAGGTATTTTACAAAACTGAATAATAACTCAAAGGAAACATAACCAACTGTTCCTCACACATGAGGTCATCAACTATCAATTGTCCTAAGGAACTTTTATTTCTCTGTAACATCTAAAATTTTATTTCTTATTTTGTAATTTGAGAAAGGAACTTTTATTGGTTATTTATAATCTTAGGAGATTGAATTAGAAAGCAAAAATTTAGGAAATTGAAAATTTTGTTACGAAGGGACTTATACACTGGAGCTGCAGGTGTTAAGAGGATTCGGGGTCAGCCCAATAGCATCTCAGCATATAGCAGTTTCATTAAGCAAATGGAATTGAGCTGTGCTTGGTAGTTGGTATCATCCGGGGTATTTCCTCCATATGGTCTACTCAAGTCATTACCTTTCTTCCCACGTGCATGTTCATCTTTGTCTCTCTGCCACAGCGTCTTTATCCCTCTGCTCAACACCTTCGAGTCCTGCCGCAAAAACTTCCAGTTCTACTTGAATCACTTCCACCCCACCTTCGATATTCCCTCCTCATGCGGGCTCCAAACCAGTTGGACCTCCCTGGGTTGCATCAGCTATGTGAATCTTGTTGCTTTGAGAGGCTATTCTTCTGCCACAACTTATTTAGAAGGTTACCAGAGGATTATTGTTTGCAATTTGATGAAAAATGGGAGTCTCCATGACTACTTTATTGGTTCTAATGGGGTGAACCTCTATTGGTCAATCTGTCAGAGACATGGCTAGGTAGTTGGCTTATTTGCATTATGGGCCCCAGCCTGCCATCTTCGATCCGTTTTTAATTTAGAACATTGGATGAGGGCAAACAGCTGAGTCAGTTTTTTTTTTTTTTTTTAATTCAGGAACCATGGCTGTTGGCAGTGATACTTTGAGAACCATGTAGCATCAATAGCTAACAGTAGAGTCGAGTTTTGGTTTTAGGTCTCGTCAAAGTTGAAAGAAAACAGGAATAACATATATCAGTAATTACAGTTGGATCTCAGTTCTATCTTTTGTCACCTTGCTATCGTACTTCAAGAGCCATGTAATAGAGTGAACCAACCACGTAATGTATCTGCCAACACTCCAGTGTGAGAGACCTAGTACAACAATACATCCGCAAAACTGCCGAATGCTAGAAATTCTTAAGCTTTTTTCTATTATCTTACATTCTTATTGTTTCAACCAGATTGAAGATAAAAATTACCAGACATGAGCAGACCATTTACATATTTTTCATATAAAAATAAAAAGTAGACATTATATATATCTGATAAAGTAAGCATCCACAAACAAAGACATTGTTTATAAGATGATCTAGTGTCAATCAAGACATTGGTTACAATAGTTTTTATAAGGTCATCTGAACTTTTGAAATAAAAGTCTTGTAACTAGTTTATTCATTATGTACTCCTAGTAACTTAGCAATTTACCATCAAACATCACTCTCCCGTGTTTTTACAATATATAACTTTATATAAATACAGAGAGGGTGAGGGTTTCGAAATGAAATTTCATTTAAGTAGCTTATGGGAGAATGTCCAGAGCTGCAAGTACAGAGTTCACAAGGAATCCTCAACCCATATATTGTCAGGAAAAATACAAGCCAATTTCGCTAGTTATGAGTAACCTTATTGCGTTCTCAGTTCCTGCCTTATATGCAAGAAGTTGCAATTGTAGGTCCTTCAACCAATGAAGGTGCAGTCGTTCACCATTCTCGGTTCTAACATTATATTGTTTAAATATAAGTTTGCAAGATACACACCCTTTATGGTAATTAAAAAAAAAAAAAAAGAGCTTTATAGAAATATTTTACCAAATAACCCTTAGCTTAAAAATAAATTGTGAAATTAACAAGTTGTCACAACTAAATTAAACCATTAAAATAAATTGGTTTTATTTTAAATTAGTTTAATGTAATATAAAATTTTAATATTATTAGACTACATAACTCAATTATCCTAAAAAACAAAGATCAATAAAATGTCACATCTAAATTGGTGCTCTTCATTTTGAAATTTAATTTTTTTTATTTTATTTAATGTTATTAAAAATATTAAATTTTAATTAGATAATTTATTTATGGAAATATTTAACTTTGATTAAATTAATTTATTATTATAAAAGAAATATTTAATTAAATTTTATGTTTTAAAATTAGTTAAAAATTGGATAAAATAAATAGCAAAAAAACAAGAAAAAAAATGTGATTTTGGTCATTCTTTTTTCACGATTTTCTTAAAAAAAGTTTGTCCAGCCTTAATTTCTGTCATTATTATTAGTCTCTCTCATTATCACCCGTAAGCAATAATGTGGCAACCATTTGGCTTTGCCATACGAACTATTAGTTTGCTGAAATTTAAACTACCAATAAAAAGAAGGTTGTTGCAAATTATCAAACAATGATCGCTCCATTACTTGAATTTGCATTATACAAATGTTCTTGGTCGATGCAAGTAAACGGACTTATTTTAATTGCCCCAAGTGTGTAAAACGGGTTAATTGCTGTTTTTTGTTTATTTTTTTTTAATTTGGGTAAAAACTTAGAGTTACGTATTTTGTTTTTTATTTTTTATATTTTAAATTTTTAATATACTTCTATCATATTGTGGGTGGGCATGTCTAACCGGTCATATTTTTGCTAGTGTCTACAGAAATTTCAAGTGGGTAATAAATTCACAAATTTACAATAATGATGGAAAAAGCAATTGTTTTTCTACCTTTTAGTCTTTAACTGGACCTTACAAAAGGTTTGTTTGGATTAACTTTTCTATAAATACTTATAAAAAAATAAAAAATAAAAATTTCATAAGATAAAATTAACTTATATATAAATTAAAATTAAAATTTTTAAAAAATTAATATGAGAAAATTTTTATAAATTAATTTATACATAAGTTAATTTTAATTTATAAAAAAGTTAATTTTATTTTTTATTCTTATTTTTTTTCTGCCAAAAGTTTATCCAAACATCTTCTCATTCACACACAACACCGTAACACGCACGGACGATGGGAAGGTACGATTCTTGGAAAATAGGGGTGCAAAGCAAAGAAACAAGCGGTCTGAGTCGGTCCCAGCAGCCATGTGCACCTGGTGGCTATTGCAGGCTGTTCATCAAAGGCATTTATGTACGCTGGCCCAGCCATCTATTCAGGAAAAAGGACACTTTAACCTAACAAGTGAAAATGTGAATCGTTGAATAGGTGAATCTGAATGCCTAAAGTTAACCAATTATTTTGCTGAGTCTTTCATTCTACATATACCACACCGTTGTTGGAAATAGGTGATGACCATAGTAGTATCTATTATACGAGACCAATAACTGCTTTACTGTGATCTCCATATTCAGTTTTGGCCAAAGAAAAGGAAGAAGCTGCTATTGTATTTCTCATGTGACATCTTTCTCCTCTTTCATTTCAACTTGTTTCATAAACTGTTTTTTCCAGTTCATTTCTAACTTTCTTTTTCTTTCCAGTTACCTTGTGGCTCGTACATATTCCGGTGTAGAAACAAAGAAAGATCCAGTTGCCCTTGTTTTAATCCAACACCATACTTTGTCTGAGTTGTTTTGGAAATTCAATATGCTGTATTTCTTTGGCCCTTGTTTATTTCTTTGTGTGTTGTTTTTCTTTGTCTCTCGTTTATTTAGAAAACTGAAGGGTGTAGAGGAAAAACCCTCGTCAGACAACAACGCTCCTCAAATAAAGTATGATGTTTTTGTTAGCTTCAGGGGCAAGGACATCCGCCAAGGGTTTCTTAGCCATTTGATTGACGCTTTTCAAAGCAAGAAAATAGATGCCTTTGTAGATGATAAAAATCTTAAGACGGGAGAAGAAATATGGTCATCACTTGTTGGAGCAATTGAAGGATCATCCATTTTGTTGATTATATTCTCACCAGACTATGCTTCTTCTCGTTGGTGTTTAGAAGAACTCGTGAAAATATTTGAATGCAAAGAGAAATACAAACGGATTGTAATCCCTATTTTCTATCATGTAGAACCCACAGATGTACGACATCAATCGGGGAGTTACAAAAGTGCACTTGCTAAGCATGAAAGAAAACATAAGACCAAGGTGCAACACTGGAGACGTGCTTTGAAGAAGTCTGCTGATTTATCCGGAATTGAGTCATCAAAATCTGGGTAAGCTCTTCTTTCCCACAAATGTTTAAGATGATTCCTTTGGTCCTCACTTGTCATATCAGATAATAGTAACTATATTTTAATATTGTATTTAAGTACTAGGGACCTATTAAGTGTTTTATTTTATTTTATTAATTATGATACTAATTACTTTTTTTAATAGTAATTGAATTAATTACGATACAAGTTACCATGTTAATAATAATTGAATTAATTATGATACAAATTACATTCTCTAATAATAATTGAATTAATAAAATGATTCTACAAAAAGAGAAAATAGAAAATGGGTTGCAAAGAGTCAAACCTTTCAACCTCGTTATATGAAATGTGTCTCTTTTTCTTGTTCAGATGAAATGTGCCTGTTTATTCTTCTTGTATCCAAACGTGTTTATTTATTTAAATGTATTGTTTATTTATTAATTTATAATGTATTATTCTCCCTATATCCTTGCTTTATTATAAATAATATATAATGTATTATATATTAATATATTGTGTATTTATATATTAATATTAATTATAACTAAAAGCCATACACAACACAATGCTACTTATCTATGCTACCTACATGTCTCACCCATATATAATATACTATCATAAAGAAATAAAATATGATATCATATTTTTTTTTTTGAGTTTAATAGCTATACACTGTCAGTGTAAAGCAGTTTTACACCATCAATCAATTAGAAATTACTATTGGTATGACTTTTAAGATAATTATTATACAAGTCAACAAACTTACTATACATAGTCGGTTGTGATTGGATGATAGTGTAAAACTACTTTATACTGTTAGTACATAACCTATTTCTCTTTCTTTCTTTTTTATAAAATATATGACATACTATTATATGCTTCTACAATATAAAATGTATATTGTACATAACAAAATATTCATAAAGATGTAACTATAATTAATTCACACCATACCCATGTATACTTATCGGTCAGTATTGTGAAGTAAAGTCAATGATTTTGGAAACCTCATTAATACAAATAAACTATAATTAATTCAATAATTAACCTCATAGAGGATAAAATATTTAAAAACTTCTATATCAACTATAATCAAAGATGATTTACAAATTAAGTATTAATTACAAAAGATGAAATATTTGAAAACTTCTATATTATTGTTCAATAATATTAATAGAAGATAAAATTAATTTATTTAAGTAGAATTTAATAATGCCAATATATATTAAAAAATATTTAATAAAATTCAGAAAGTATTTAACAAATATACTGTTGTAATTAAGAATTAAAAAACTTAACTACACATTCAAATTTAAAAAAATTGAAATATATATTAAATTTAAAAAATAAAAATTATAAATATTTTAAAACGTTAAAATTTTATTTAACTATATTATTTATTCAATTTAGCAATGTTGTTTTATTTCATATAATGAAATTAAAAATATTTTTTTTAATTTTTTTTAAAAATAAATTATAAACAAATAAGACTCACAATAAAAGAACATAATTTAAAATAAACAAAAATATGTGATAATTATTTAATGGGAAAGTCATTGAAGCATTCAAATTGGGAAATCAATTAATATATATATATATATATATATATATATATATATATATATATATATATATATATATATATAATTAAAAAATTACTAAAAGAAATTGGGTTGTTTAATGTGATGTGATGATATATGATGTGATGGAAAATGTACAAAGACACAAATTTAGGGTCAACTCCATAATACAAGTCTTATATTGTAAACAAACACAATTCAAGGTCAATTGTGTATTAGTAAAGTTAAACTATAAAGAAATGTGACTTTAGGGTCAAGTTCAGAATATTACTCTTATGGTGGGTCAAAGCAAACTTTAGGGTCAATTTCAAACTACAAGTCTTATATTTTAAAGAAACACAAATTTAAGGTAACTATGCACTAATAGAGAAAGCTAACTTTAGGGTCAACTCTAGAATATTATTCTTACAATTGGTCAAAGCTAACTTTAAGGTCAAATCCACACTACATGTTCAAGGTCAACTATGCACTAGTAGAGTTAAACTACAGAAAAAGATGAATTTAGGGTCAACTCTAGATTAGTAGTCCTACATTTGGTTGTAGATGACTTTTCAAGCAACTATGTACTATAAGTCTTATATTGTAATGAAACACAATTTAGGGTCAATTGTACATTAATATAATTAAATTATAGAGTAAACTGACTTTAGGATCAACTCCAGAATATTACTTCTACAATTGGTCAAAGTTGACTTTAGGGTAAATTTCACATTATAAGTCTTATATTGTAATGAAACACAGGTTCAAGGTCAACTATGCACCAGTAGGGTTAAACTGTAGAGAAAGCTGACTTTAGGGTTAACTCTAAAATATTACTTTTAAAGTTGGTAAAAGCTGACTTTAGGGTCAATTTTGCACTACAAGTCTTATAATGTAAAAGAACATGAGTTTATGGTCAATTGGGCACTAGTAGAGTTAAACTATAGATAAAGCTAATTTTAGCTCAACTCCAAATTATTAGTCTTGCAATTGATCATAGTTGACATTTGGTCAACTATGTACTACAAGTCTTATAGTATAAACAAAAATGGGTTTGGAATCAATTATGCACTAGTAAAGTTTAACTATACAAAAATGTATCATATAACAAACTTTTTTTAAATGAAATTGTAAAACACAAAGATAATACAAGAAGGGGGGTTGAATTGTGTTATAAAAAAAATTGCAAAACCTTTTCCAAAACGTATTTTTACTGAAGGACAAAAGATAAAGACTTTCAAAAGATATTTGTAAAAGCAAAGAGAAATTGTAACCCAAAGAAACACAGAGATTTATACTAGTTTGTCTCACCCGTGAGACTACGTTCAGTTCTCGATAATAAACCAAGTCCCACTATAACTTAAACAAGTTACAAGTATTCTTTTATCCAAGTTTCTTCAAGCTTAACCCAAGTAGTCTTTTACTTGTCTCTCCAAGCAAACACCCAAGTATTCTTTGATTCAAAGCCTCTTTAGGCTTTCACCAATTTCACAGATAAATGGTTGAGGGTAAGTTATCACACTAAGCTAGCGTCTTATCAAACGAATATACAATGAAGTTCAATAAGATGTCACGTATGAAGGTTGTTTAAGATTATAGATTGAGATAAATGAAATATATGCCAAGAGATCTGTTATCGTAAATGAGGTCTTCTCTTCTATTTATAGAGTTTTCCCAAAGTGTCCGTTGTGAGAGTTTTTAGAGACATCCTTAGTCTGGCGTTGTAAAAGCAGAAAAGAGTTGTTGGAGCATTAAATGCCTTTTACCAACCAGTGACTTTGATAAGATAAATCAATCTACTTATCTGGCCTTTCTCATACTTAATCTTGTTGTAATGAACAAATTTGCTTTTCGTACTGACATTTGTACTCAAATTTCTTCATTTAAGCATAAATTTAACTCTTATCGAGGTTAGGTACGTAGACATCTTCTTTTTCAATAGGGTGTGTGCTTTTCAAGAACAAAAAGGTCTTGTAAATCAGGGTTTCAAAAAGTTCGACACACACACACACATATATCGTATTAGGGAGTTAGTTTGCATACATCAATTGTTAAAGAACACGCGTAATAAGACGATAGCGAAAAACATGTTAAAACGTGTAATCAGATGATTGAGCATAAGACTATTTGTTATTATCAAAATAAAGTGAGGGTCATAAATTTTTCCTTTGTCTTAACAATCTCCCCCTTTTTAATGATGATAAACATCTTTGTATCTTAAAAATAGTTTTAAGACATAAGCTTTAACAGGTTGCATTTTTCATGCAAAGACTTTTCAGTAATCACAGATATGTTTATCAAGTAGACGTAATATCATGCAATAAGCGAAAAAAAGTTCAGATTTATAAGCACACTGAATAAGTATTGAACACTGAATAATGATTTTAACTTTAACAAAGTAGTCATACAACATTTGTTTGTAATAATAAAGAAGGTGATAAGAAATACTCCCCCTACAACTGTGCTCCCCTTATGGTCTCCTATTTTTCTATTATTTGTATCTTCCCCTTTTGGCATCATCAATCTGAAGAATCAAAATATGAAGGTATGGTTGATGAGCCTAGCTCGCCTTGGAAGCGTTTTGCCAGTTTTTTAAGCAATGCTTTTGCACACTTTCACTTCCTCCTTTCTTTGACAAGTGCAGCCTCCAATCGTTGAATAGTTTGCTTCAATTCTTTTGCCTTTTGGCGAACGTTTGAAGGGTCTTGAACAGGGCCAAAGCTACTGTCTTCTTCTTCCGCAGGTTCCTTTACAAAACAAAGATTGAAGATGTAGGGGACAGGAGGGCCACAAAACCAGAAATGTCCTATAGCTAGGAAAACTTCAAAAGTATTTCCATTTGTTGAGAAGAATACAGAGGTGCGCGGACGGTTGAGGGTGAGCTGAGTAATGGAGTGTGGATCAGACGAAAACAGAGCAAGAGAGACTTGTACCTAGTGGCTGATAGGGCGTATGGCAGCTTGGTGACTTAGGGTGGTCTCTTCTCAATAGTCAAACCCGAAAAATGCTTGATTGCTTCGACATGTTTGGGTTATGATTGGGTTTGTAGAGGTTTCATCTATGGTGGAGATGGTTGAGACTGTTAAGCAGAAGTCGGGCCAACAGAAGGATCAACAAACGATCCTACTTGGAATGCAATTCCAATTGCTTCATCAACAGGTTCTTCCTTAATCACAACCAACTCTAGATGCTTGGCTACGTATCTAGGGAACAAATGAGCTATCCTTATCTTCCTTATAATGGATACATTGATCTCAAAACCCTGCTTCTTCTTTTCCCAGCCAGACTCATTTACAACAACTTGTTTAATAATCTCAATAAAGAGCATGGCGTAAGGAATCGAGTACCTTTGTTTGCTTTTTGAGCTTTCCTTAGATTTGGTGAGGCATGACCTCTAGTTTTCTAGAATAAGAGTGGGGAGGTTCACCTTCTGCCCAGTAAGCATCTTGTATAGGCAGAATCGATCCCTTGACAATATATTATTCTTCAAGCCCTTGTGAGGTAGGATGATGTGCACTAATATGTTCTGAAGAAGCCTGCAGTCCCTCTTCATGCTTGAGGAGTACAAAAATATCTTCAAAGCATCTTTATTGTTCGTTTGGGGTTTGGGACGCCTATAGAGAACCAGGTCGACAGTTTTTGGGGTGATGACCCTTTCCCAGTCTTTAGCAATGACGTCACCTTCTTCCCTACAACTAGACGCTGTTGCAATGGTATCAATGGAAATAACAATAGTCCAGTTGTCAACAGTCTCAGTGATAGTACCATCCACTTTAGACGCAGAAGCCCAAAAGTATGCATAAGGCGCGTGGTACCAATGTGTTCTCCTTTGTACGACAGACTCCCACCCAACGTTTTTGATGAAGAGAGTCAAAGGGAAACCTTCATCTTCTAGTCTCTTTAAATTAATCCATGTGCTAGGCACAAAGTTGCTTTCGGGAAATCTCTCCATGGGGGAAAGCTATCTTGGAGTGACCAAAAGTGCAAGTCCTTGAGAGGTCAGAGAGTTCGAGAGTGAAAAAGAAAAGGGTGGTTGGGTGTAGAGGATATGAAAGGATGTTTCTGAGAGTGTAAAGAGAATAAGCGGTTGTTTTTTAATATTTGAAGGGTTTGATAATACTGAAAGGGCATGTATTTAATGTGACTTGATGTGGCAGAGAAAAGTGGCGCACGTTTCTTAGGGGTTATCGATGAGAATTAATATTAAAACAACAGATGATGGAGTCAGATAATAAATTCCTTTTCACAAACTGAGGCACACATGTTAGTAAGACGAAGTAAATATAAGACAATAGACAGAAGAATTTATAAGACGATACATGCAAGACGTTCTAATCATGCAAGACTTTCATATGCAAGTTTTTTAATATAAAATTAAAACGTTCTTCTAGTAAAGTCTTTTTAAAGATATTAGCCCATTGATGGTCTGTATCAATAAATTTAATATTAAAAACACCTTTTTGAACATAATCACGTATAAAATGATGTCTTATTTCTATATGCTTTGCCTTAGAATGGTGAATAGGGTTTTTAGATAAATTTATTGCACTAGTATTGTCACATAACATTGGAATGTTATGCTTAAAACTAGAGTAATCTTCAAGTTGATATTTTACCCATAGGAGTTGAGAACAACAACTAGCGGCTGGCACGTATTCAACTTCAAGAGTTGAAAGAGCAATTGAGTTTTGTTTCTTGCTGGTCCAGGATATAAGACATGGTTCGACAAAGTGACATCCACCTTTTGTGCTTTTTCTTTCAATTCTGTCACTAGCATAGTCTACATCACAATATCCTACTAACCTGAAATCTTTATTTTTCTCATAAAATAAACTTAGGTTAGAGATACCAACTGGATATCTGAAGATCCTTTTAACAGCTTTCAAGTAAGATTCCCTAGGATCAAACTAAAATCTAGCACATAAACAGACGTTGTACATAATATCTGGTCTACTGGAAACTAAATAGAGAAATGAGCCAATCATACCTCTGTAGACAGTTTGGTCTACAGGTTTACCTAATTCGTCCTTTGTCATGGCAACAGATGGATGCATAGGTGTGCTCATAGGCTTTGATTCATTCATCCTATACTTCTTGAGTAGTTCTTTGGTGTATTTTTGTTGATGAATGTATATACCTTCTTTCTCTTGTTTAACTTACAGACCAAGAAAGAATTTCAACTCACCCATCATGCTCATTTCAAACTCGCTTTGCATCAAGTCAGAGAAATCCTTGCACAAAGATTCATTAGTAGCTCCAAAAATTATATTGTCTACATATATTTAAACTATAATGAAATCTCTGTTAGGTTTTTTTCTAAAAAAGGTTGTGTCAACCTTGCCTCTCATAAAACCATTTGCAATTAGAAAACTACTCGGTCTATCATACCAAGACCGAGATGCTTGTTTAAGACCATACATAATCTTTTTAAGTTTAAACATGTGGTTTGAAAGGATTGGATCTTCAAAGCTAGGAGGTTGTCTAGCATAAACTTCTTCCTCAAAAAATCCATTTAAAAAGGCATTTTTAACACCTATTTCAAAAAGCTTAATGTTTTTATGAGTAGCAAAGTCAAGCATAATTCTAACAGCTTCTAATCTAGCTACAAAAGCAAAGGTTTTAGTAAAGTCAATGCCTTCTTGTTGATTGTACCCTTGTGCTACTAACCTTGCTCTGTTTCTTATTACCTTTCCATTTTCATCAAGCTTGTTGCGAAATACCTATCTTGTTCCAATGATACTTTTATGTTCTGGCCTAGGAACAAGAGTCCATACATCATTTCTTGTAAATTGATGTAATTCTTTTTGCATGGCTGTAATCCAGTCATCGTCTGTGAGTTCTTCTTCTATCGTTTTTGGCTCAATTTTTGAAACTAAGGCACATGACGCTTGATTTTTGTGACTCCTTTTGTTTGTTCTCTAATGATCTGATCTTGTGGATGATAACAAATTTCCAATCTTTGTGGGTTTGTTTCGTCTGATCATCAGCTTGTTGTTGTAGAGTGTCTTCAGGTTGCTTGGCTTCATCTAATCTCATGGGGTCAAACGATCCTATCTGCAAGTCTACAAGATCATCTTCAAGGTTTGATAGTCTCCTATCAAGGGTTAGTGTGTCATTGGATTTAACATGAATAGATTCTTCAATAACAGAAGTTCTATAATTAAATATTCAACAAGCTTTAGATGTATCTGAATATCCTAAAAAGATACCTTTATCAACCTTAAAGTCAAATTTTCCTAATTGATCTCTAGTGTTGAGAATGAAACACTCACATCCAAAGGGATAAAAGTATGAAATGTTGGGTCTTCTGCCTCTCCACAATTCATAAGGAGTCTTATTTATTAATAGTCTGATCAATATTCTGTTTTAAGCATAACATGCTGTATTTACAGCTTCTGCCCAGAAGTACTTAGGGATTGAGTTTTCACAGAGCATGGTTCTAGCCATCTCTTGTAGAGTTCTGTTTTTCCTTTCAACTACCCTATTTTGTTAAGGTGTTTTCAATGAAGAGAAGTTGTGGAAACTAACATTCTTTTCACAAAAAAAACTTGAACTCAACACTATCAAATTCAATTCCATGGTCACTTTGGATTGCAGTTATACAAAACCTTTTTCATTTTGAACATATTTACAAAATATTTCAAACACATTAAAAAAACTTGTGGTTGTGAGTTAGGTAGTAAACCCATGTGTATCTAGAATAGTCATCTATGATGACAAATCCATACTTTTTGCCTCCAGGACTAAGAGTCTTTATAGGACCAAACAAATCCATATATAACAATTCTAAAGGTCTAGAAGTGGAAACAACATTTTTAGATTTAAAAGAGGTTTTAATTTGTTTCCCTTTCTGACATGTCTCACAAAGAATATAAGTTTTCCAGGAAATCTTAGGCAATCCTTTAAATAAACCTTTTTTATATAATTTTGAAATATGTTTCAAATTGATGTGCTCAAGCTTTTTATGCCAAATCCATCTTTCATCTTCGTTGGTCATTAAACATGTGACATTTTGTTTGTTTAGATCCTCAAACTCAATCTTTATAAATTGTTATGCCTCTTAGCAGTAAAGAGAACAGATTCAGCATTTTGTTTGACTATGCATGATTCCTTGTTAAAGGACACGATGAACCCATTATCACAAAATTGACTTATGCTAAGTAGGTTATACTTTAGTCCTTCAACATATAACACATTATCTATAGTAGGAAGAGGTGGCTTACCCACTTTACCTATACTAATGATTTTTCCTTTTCCATTTCCTCTAAACAAAATAGTTCTTTCATGTGGTTGGAGCTCAAAGAACATAGACCTTTTTCCCATCATGTGACATAAGCATCCACTATCCAAGGACCAAATGAATCCCTCCTTTTTCCTATTAAAGATATCAACAAGAAAGATTTGAGATTTTGGTACCCAAATACTCTTGGGTCTTTTTATGTTAGTCTCAATGATCTTATTTGACCTTTGCTTTCTTTTGTGTTGACATCTTCGAGATGTGTGTCCAGTTTTTCCACAAAAGTTACATAAGGTTAAGTAAGATTTAGAAGACGATGGTTTAGAATCCTTGTCTCCTTCAAAACCTATATCAGATTTGTCAGATGGAGGTCTTCTATGTTTTAAAATTAATTGTAGTTTTGAAGATTCATCCACAAATTTAGCTAGATCTTGTTTCATACTAATAATCTCTTTCTTCAGTCTATCGACTTTAGATAAAAGTATAGTCTTTTCAAGATCTGAGGCTTGACTCTTACGCATACTCTTCAAATCTTTCTTGAGTATTTCATTTTCTAACACAACTTTTTTATATTTTTTTTGTATTTCTTATACTTAAGGGAGATCATGTGAGAGTTTGCAAGAAGAGTATCATAGGGCATCTCTTCTTCATCATCAAACTTAGATTCATAACTATCAAACGAATATGAACTAAATTTAGAGATAGGTTTTACCTCAGATATTACTTCTTTAGCATTTTCCATGAGACAAATGTTTGCCTTCTCCTCGTTTGAGCTGCTGCTGCTACTACTGTTGTCCAGATCTTCCCAGGTTGCTATAAAATTCTATTTCTTATTCCTTTTCTTTGTGTTCCATCCCTTTTTAACTTAGGGCACTCAACCTTCATGTGTCCAGGCTTTTTGCATTCAAAGCATATGATTTCATTATTTTCTACTTAAGGTGGCTTTTTGAATCTGTTATCTTTTCTTTTGGAAAAGTGCTTAAATCTTCCTTTTTTCTTGAGTATCTTTTTGAACTTTTTGTTCATAAGGGAGATCTTATTGTTTGTGAAGTAGCTTGAACTTTTGTCTAAGCTCTTTGACTCATCAGACTGAACCTTTAAGGCTTTGTCCTTAGTTTTTGTCTCTATTCTTTTGTATGCTTTCCTACTGGTTTCTCCAATCTTCAGAGCTATAGAGTCATTGCTTTTAATCTTATCTCTTTTAAAGAGATGGACCTTATGAGCTCTTAGAGCTCCTAGCAACTCATCAGGAGTTAGGAGTCTTCATGTCTCTAGCGTCAGCTATGGCTGTAGCTTTGGGTTCCCATACTTTTGGAAGATGTCCAAAATCTTAAGATTTTTTTTAGCTTAGTAAACAACAAGACTCTGGAGTCCATTGAGAATTGTTTGAAATCTTTTGAACATCTCATCAATATTTTTTGTCTCCTTCATGGTGAACATCTCATAATGTCTTTGAAGAGTTGCTGCTCTTCTCAAACAAACATCTTCAGTACCTTCATGTCTTATGCGTATAGCATCCTACATCTCCTTTGCTGATTTATAGCTGCAAAATTTGTTATATTCAGTTTTAGATAAGGCATAAGTTATGATATACCTAGCTTTTGCATTCTGTTGAAGCATGTTGAAATCGTCTTGGTTGTACTCACTTTCTGATTTTGTCACAATGAGATCTCCATGTGTTATGATTCTCCACATACTGTAATGAATGGACTTAATGTACATTTCTAATCTATCCTTCCAGTAGGCATAATCTTCTCCGTTAAAGGCTAGAGGCCTTAACAAGGAGGCTCCTTCAGGAATGAACTGTCCTTCAAGGTTTGCCATAAGGATTTCTTCTATCACTTGTTAAAATGCTCAACCCTTAGAGGTTGAGCTCTGATGCCAAACTGTAAAACACAAGGATAACACAAGAAGGGGAGTTGAATTGTATTATAAAAAAAATCACAAAACCTTTTCCAAAACGCGTTTCAACTGAAGGACAAAAGATAAAGACTTTCAAAAGATATTTGTAAAAGCAAAGAGAAATTGTAACCCAGAGAAACATAGAGATTTATACTAGTTTATCTCACCCCTGGGACTACGTCTAGTTCTTGGTAATAAACCAAGTCTCACTATAACTTAAACAAGTTACAAGTATTCTTTTATCCAAGTCTCTTCAGGCTTAACCTAAGTAGTCTTTTACTTGCCTCTCCAAGCAAACACCCAAGTATTCTTTGATTCAAAGCCTCTTTAGGCTTCCACCAATTTCATAGATATATGGTTGAGGATAAGTTATCACACTAAGCTAGTGTCTTATCAGACGAATATACAATGAAGTTCAATAAGATGTTACGCACGAAGGTTGTTTAAGATTATAGATTGAGATAACTGAAAAATATGCCAAGAGATTTGTTGTCATAACTGAGGTCATCTTTTCTATTTATAGAGTTCTCGCAAAGTGTCCATTGTGAGAGCTTTTAGAGATATCCTTCATCTAGTGTTGTAAAAGTAGAAAAAAGTCATTGGAGCATTAAATGCTGGATTTAATGCCTTTCACCAACCAGTATATATATATATATATATATATATATATATATATATATATATATATATATATATGTGTGTGTGTGTGTGTGTGTGTGTGTGTGTGTGTGTGTGTGTGTGTGTGTGTTGTCTTGGGGAGTTAGTTTGCATACATCAATTGTTAAAGAACACACGTAATAAGACGATAGCGAAAAACATGTTAAAATGTGTAATAAGACGATTGAGCATAAGATTGTTTGTTATTATCAAAACAAAGTGAGGATCATAAATTCGTCGTCCTTTGTCTTAACAGAAATTATTTATTAACTCATGTCAACTTATTCCACAATAGAATATCCTAAAATAAAATAAAGACTATAATAAATTCATCCCAAGTTATCCTAAAATCATATAATAAACTTTTGTTTTTTGCCTACTTCTAAAATTGAAAACATAGTGTAAATTCAATAAATTTTCTGTAAAACATTAAATTGTTCAAAAACAATTATTATTGGTATACTATATTATAATAATAATATTTTTAGATGAAGAAATTCTTGCATGAGTACAAACCTAATCAATAAAACAATAAAATAAAATAAATAAGGTGAATAATGCAAAAATAAAAATAAAAAAATGCTAGCGTATCAAAAAAGGAAAAAAATATAAGAGTGTATTTAAGTTTTGAAATTTTTTTATTTTTATTAATAATTATAAATCATAATATATATTATTTTTATTTTTAATAATTAATTCAATTATTATTAAAAGGGATAATTTATATCATAATTAATTCAATTACTATTAAAAAGGGTAACTTGTATCGTAATTAATTTAATTATTATTAAAAGAATTAATTAGTATCATAACTAATGAAAATAAAAAAAAGTTCCTAATAGGTCCCCAATACTTAAATGCAATATTAAAAAAATAGTTGCTATTATCTGACATGGCAAGTGAAAACACATGTCTAGATATAATTGGACGATACAAGAGGGGGCATTCAAACCCCCTAACTTACAACATGCACCAAAGGAATTACCAATGTTCAATATTTCTAGTTATTATATAGTTTATATGCATATTATCATAACGTGGTTGGCTAAATTGCATAATGATGTAACCTTTATTTTTTAAATTGTTTTCAGCAAAATATATGCTTACTAGTTATGAGAAAATAGGCTATGCACTGATAGTGAAAAACAGTTTTACATTGTCATCCAATCACAAACTATCATGTATAGTAAGTTTGTTGACTTTTACAATAATTACCTTAAAAGTCATAAGAACGGTGATTTTAGATTGGTTGATAGTGTAAAACTTTTTACACTGATAGTGCATAGCTATTAAACTCATTAGTTATTACTTTCGCATGATATAATATTAGCCAATGCCACTATGCTAGAATTTTGATGGGACCAACCATGATTTGTTGGTCCATTGAATTTAGTGGTTAAATTACAACTAATACATTTAAACATATTTCAATTTCCAAATGATAATTTCTTTAAATGATTTCTAGATATATCTCTCCAAGGCTCCTCATTTATTTTTTAAGTACGAAAAAAATAAAGGAATCCCCATTAAGAAGGACAAAAAAAATGAAGAAAAATTTTCATGATACATGTTGAACCTCCCCTTCCCCAACAAATTTCTGAGTAATTGAGTTAAAATTAACAACATTGATTTTAACACACTTTCTCTCTCTCTTTGTATGTGTCATATAGAAATGATGCTGAGTTAGTTAAAGAAATTGTCAATCTTGTGCTGAAGAGGTTGGTGAAACCCCCGATTAATTCAAAAGGTCTTGTTGGAATTGACAAAACAATTGCAAATGTAGAATCATTGATAGGAAAAGAGCCAAAAGACACTCGTCTTATTGGAATTTGGGGTATAGGCGGTATTGGCAAGACAACCCTTGCAGAAGAAGTATTTAATAAGATACGGTCTGAATATGAAGGTTGTTATTTTTTAGCCAATGAAAGAGAACAATCATTGAAACATGAAATAATTTCTTTGAAGGAAATTATTTTTTCTAGACTATTAGGATACAATATGAAAATTGACACACCAAATTCGTTGCCGGAACATATTGTTAGGAAAATTGGTCGTATGAAGGTTCTTATTGTTCTTGATGATGTGAATGATTTTGATCACATAGAGCAATTATTGGGAACTATTGATAATTTTGGTTCAGGTAGTAGAATCATTGTAACAACTAGAGATGAGCAAGTGCTTAAGGCTACCAAAGTCGATAAGACATTCCAGCTTGGAGAATTAAGTTTCAATGAAGCACTTGAACTTTTTCATTTGAATGCCTTTAAGCAAAGTGATCATCAAAGAGAGTACAATGAACTATCAGAAAGGGTAGTCAATTATGCCGGAGGCATTCCGTTAGTTATTAAAGTTTTGGCTGGTCTTCTTTGTGGAAAAAGTAAGGAAGAATGGGAAAGTATGCTACACAAGCTTACAAAGACGCCTCCTACACAAGTTTATGAAGTACTGAAACTGAGTTATGATGGTCTAGATCACAAAGAGCAACAATTTTTTTTAGATCTGGCATGTTTCTTTCTTATATCGCATATAACCACAAATGTGGGCGATCTAAAATCCTTATTGAAAGATAATGAAAGTGATAATTCAGTGGCTTTTAGGTTAGGAAGGCTGAAAGACAAAGCTCTTATAACTTTCTCTGAGGATAATATTGTATCCATGCATGATAGTTTACAAGAAATGGCTCGGGAGATTGTTCGTCGAGAGTCTATTGAAGACCCCGGAAGTCGTAGTCGGTTGTGGGATCCCGATGACATATATGAAGCATTGAAAAATGACAAGGTTAAAGCCTGACTAAATATAATATCTTTTGGATTTTGTTTCTTTAGAAATGTGGCTTTTGATGATGTTTAAAATTTTTCTTCTACATTGATGGCAGGTTACTGAGGCTATTAGAAGCATACGAATTCAGTTGCCAACAAGTAAGGAGCACAGGTTAATGCCTCATATATTTGCTAAGATGAGTAGACTAAAATTTCTGAAAATTTTTGGGAAAGATGATTATGATTGCTACGATCAACCTCTTCTTGCTGAGGGGCCTCAATGTTTGGCAACTGAACTAAGATTTCTTTCTTGGGATTATTACCCTCTAAAATTCTTGCCAGAGAGTTTTTCTGCTGAAAAACTGGTTATATTGAGTCTGCGAGGGGGCAAAATGGAAAAACTTTGGGATGGGGTGAAGGTAAATATATGTCTCAGTATTATAACTTTCTGTTAATTCAAGGTATAAGAAATTAACTAATTTAGCTGGTGTGATATCTTCATTTTGTTTCATGGTATTACAGAATCTGGTCAATTTAAAAAAAGTTGACCTCAGTTGGTCAAAGATGTTAAAGGAGCTGCCAGATTTATCAAAAGCCATAAATCTTGAGGTACTGATTCTCTGGGGTTGTTCTATGATGGCTAGTGTGCATCCGTCAATTTTCTCTTTGGCCAAACTTGAGAAATTGAACCTCTGGGACTGCAAGTCCCTTACCATACTCGCAAGTGATTTTCATTTATGCAGCCTCAGTTATCTCGACCTTGATGGTTGCGAGAATCTTACTGAATTCTCAGTGATATCAGAGAATATGAAAGAACTGAGATTAGGACGCACGAAGGTCAAAGAACTTCCCTCATCATTTGGACTTCAAAGCAAGCTTAAATTGCTAGATCTAAGAGGAAGTGACATTAAGGGGTTACCTTCATCCATCAACAAATTTACGCAACTGCTATGTCTAGAGCTAAGCGAGACTTCACTTCAAACAATAACAGAGCTTCCCCCATTCCTTGAAACTTTAAATGCCACAAGGTGTACTTCACTTCAGACTCTACCAAAGCTGCTTCCCCGATCCCTTAAAACTCTGGATGTCACAGACTGCAAATTACTTCAAACTGTACCAAAGTTTCCCTTGTCTCTTGAAACTCTAAATATCCAATCCTGCATTTCACTTCAGACTCTACCAAAGCTTCCCCTGTCCCTTAAAACTCTAAATGCCCAATCCTGCACTTCACTTCAAACTCTACCAGAGCTTCCCCTGTCCCTTGAAACTCTAAATGTCCAACACTGCTCTTCACTTCAGATTCTACCAAAGCTTCCCCTATCCATTAAAACTATTGATGTGGAATTCTGTGATTCACTTCAAACTCTACTAGGGCTTCCCCTATCCCTTGAAACTCTAAATACCCAACACTGCTCTTCACTTCGGAC
Source organism: Spatholobus suberectus (assembly GCA_004329165.1). Taxonomy (NCBI): domain Eukaryota; kingdom Viridiplantae; phylum Streptophyta; class Magnoliopsida; order Fabales; family Fabaceae; genus Spatholobus; species Spatholobus suberectus. Next base: position 34,036,536 of record CM014729.1, on the reverse strand, counting down.
TCTACCAGAGCTTCCCCTATCCCTTAGAACTATAAATTTGGGATTCTGTGATTCACTTGAAACACTACCAGAGCTTCCCCGGTCCCTTGAAACTCTAAATGCCCGACATTGCTCTTCACTTCAAACTCTACCAAAGTTTCCCCTATCCCTTAAAACTATAAATGTTGAATTTTGTGTTTCACTTGAAACTCTACCGGAGCTTCCCCTGTCCCTTGAAACTCTAAATGCCCAACATTGCTCTTCACTTCAGACTCTACCAATGTTTCCCCTGTCCCTTAAAACTATAAACGTGGAATTCTGCGATTCACTTGAAACTCTACCAGAGATTCCCTTCCCCCTTGAAACTCTAAATGCCCAACGCTGCTCTTCACTTCGTACTCTACCAAAGCTTCCCCTGTCCCTTAAAACTATGAATGTGGAATTTTGTGATTCACTGCAAACTCTACCAGAGCTTCCCCCATCCCTTGAAATTCTAAATGCCCAACACTGCTCTTCACTTCAGACTCTACCAAAGCTTCCCCAGTCCCTTAAAACTATAAATATGGAATTCTGTGATTCACTCAAAACTCTACCAGGGCTTCCCTTGTCCCTTGAAACTCTAAATGCCCAACGCTGCTCTTCACTTAAAACTCTACCAAAGCTTCCCTTGTCCCTTAAAACTATAAATGTGGAATTCTGTGATTCACTTCAAACTCTACCAGAGCTTCCCCTGCCCCTTGAAACTCTAAATGCCCAACACTGCTCTTCACTTCAGACTCTACCAAAGCTTCCCCTGTCCCTTAAAACTATAAAGGTAGAATTCTGTGATTCACTTGAAACTCTACCAGCGCTTCCCCTGTCCCTTGAAACTCTAAATGCCCAACGCTGCTCTTCACTTCATACTCTACCAAAGCTTCCCCTATCCCTTAAATCTCTGAATGCCCAACGCTGCTTGCAACTTCAAACTCTAATAGAGATTCCCCCGTCCCTTGAAACTCTAGATGTCCAAGGTTGCATTTCACTTCAGACTCTACCAAAGCTTCCCCCGTTCCTTAAAACTCTAAATGTCACAAACTGTGGATTATTGAAGACTGTATTGTTGTTTCCTTCGACAGCTGTTGAACAATTAAAGGAAAACAGGAAACGGGTTCTGTTCTGGAATTGCTTGAACTTGGATGAACATTCTCTAGTTGCTATTGGGTTGAATGCGCAAATCAACGTGATGAAATTTGCAAACCAACACTTATCTGCACTAAATCATGATGATGTTGAAAATTACAACGATTATGATTGTGGTGATAATCATCGTTCTTATCAAGCTTTCTACGCGTATCCAGGAAGCAGTGTTCCAGAGTGGTTGGAGTGTAAGACAACAAAGGATTATTTAATTATTGATCTATCTTCTGCTTCTGCTCCTGCTTCCCCCCTGCGGGGCTTCATCTTCTGCTTCATCCTTGGTAAGTACCAAGACCCAGACATTGTAAGAATTGAAGTTAAAATCACCATAAGTGACGGTGATGGAGAAGGTAAAAGGGACAGTGTCAGAATGTACATAGATGATCATTGGGATCCGTCAATTGAATCAGACCACGTGTGTGTGATGTACGACAAAAAATGTTCTGCCTTGCTAAATAGCAGAGCCAAAAATCAAAGAAGGTTTAAAATTGAGGTTGCAGTGAGGATACAAACCTGGGACAGAAAAACTCATATACTGCCGCAGCATGCGTTAAAAGGATTTGGTGTCAGCCCGATAAGCACCTCGGCATATGACAATTTCATTCAGCAAATGGAATTGCGTGACTCAATGTTTCAATTTCATTAAACAAGTGGAATTGGGCTGTGCTTCCTATCATCCCAGGTATTTCCTTCATGCTGTTTACAACCAAATATTTTATTTAGAAAAAAATGTATTATTTCCTATTATAAGAACTTAATTGGTTAAAACATTCAAGTTATTAACGTGAGTTCTACTAATTTAAAGTTCTTAAACAAACAACTACAAGTAATGATTAATTAAAAGACAAACACAAGTACACACATATATGTGTATATGTATGTGTGTGTATAATTATTAAAAATTATTTATATTCATATTTGATACTAATAAGATTTTCAATAATATTTTAATTTTTTAAAAATTATTTATTCCTCAATTACTAATGATTTTAAGTCATTAAATAAGTATAGAAAATTTTAATTTGCACATTTTTAGCCATTGAAAAAGAATAAAAGAGGTCATTTTTAGTCATTTTCTTTATTTTATGTTAATATTGCACTTTAATTTCTTGTTTTTATAACATCAGCCATTATGTCTAATTTAATAACACTTTTTATAAATTATCTATTTTATAAATTAATTGTCTTTTCAAAATATAAAACTTTTTTTTTTGCATTTTTCAAACCTATTTTTTCTATAACTTTTACAACCTCATTCTACTATAGAAAAGCTTATATAATATGAGTTGAACATATGAATTTCTTTTGTGGATTTTTTCTGCAGATATTTTCTATTATTTTTATGATTTTCTTACGAATTTTTTCTACAAATTTTAATTTTTTTGTGTATTTTCATACAAATTTTGTTTTGTATAAATAAAACTTAATATTTCTCTTGGAAATATTTTCACAAATTAAGAAATTTACAAATAAAGTTTCTAAATTTTTGATTCAATAGCAAATGATGATATAAAAGTCATATGAAAAAGTAACACAAGAGTGTTATTAATGAAGTAGAAAAAATATTTTAATATTGTAAAAATAATTAATTAAGAAAATAATTAATATTTAAATTATCATTAAATGTTTAAAATATCTCATAAGAAATAATATTATCAAAATTATTGTGTTTAATTTATATATTATAAAAATTATGATATAATCTTAATTATTTTGGCCCCTCCAAATGGGAAAGTACCACAGCTTAAGCAATTCTGTGTTTCAATAAGTGGTAAAGAAGGTTGTTGAAGGAAAGCGCTTCTTTCTTTGCTACTTCCCTTAAAAAATCTAGATAATACCAGCATAAGACCAAAAATTTTAGTTTCAGAATATATATCAAGAGGAGTGTTAGTAACACACTATCTAACACATTTTTTGAACTCTCTCCTATTCTATTGGAAATACAAAATCATAAGAGAGAATCATTAAATAAGATGTAGTACTTGTAAAATTTTGTGATTTTCAATAAATTTCAACCAATAGAAAAAAGTGTGTTCAAAAGAATGTGTCAAGAGAATGTGTTGCTAGTATTTCTTGATATATCAAACCCTTTATATCTACATTGACAATAGTAATGTGTGTTGTCAATGTAGATATAAAGGGTTTGATATATCAAGAAATACTAGCAACACATTCTCTTGACACATTCTTTTGAACACACTTTTTTCTATTGGTTGAAATTTATTGAAAATCACAAAATTATACAAGTACTACATCTTATTTAATGATTCTCTCTTATGATTTTGTATTTCCAATAGAATAGGAGAGAGTTCAAAAAATGTGTTAGATAGTGTGTTACTAACACTCCTTTTGATATATATTCTGAAACTAAAAGTTTTGGTCTTATGCTAGTATTATCTAGATTTTTTAAGGAAGTAGCAAAGAAAGAAGCGCTTTCCTTCAACAACCTTCTTTACCACTTATTGAAACACAGAATTGCTTAAACTGTGGTACTTTCCCTTCACTTTGATATTCTTTTGAATATTGATCCATATATCGTATTGTTAATGTGTCTTCATGTCATAAATTCTTATAAGTTGTAAAAATGCTAGGCGAGACAACTGCTCCCCTACCTCGACTTCCTCAACCCCACACTACAAACAAAAAGGAAAATTAATTATTGGTATAAAAAACAAGTAGCAAGATACTGCCGAGATTATTTACTTCCTTTTGAGTTTTTGATTTTAGGAGTGGCATATTTTTTCCTTTTTTGCTTGTTCAGAAAAATGTATCATAAAAGTATGATAATATATGAAAATTACATATGTAAAATAATTCGACAAACTTCATTAGTTGTCTATTTTTATTTTTATTTTTTTGTTTTTCTAGGATATATTCCTATATTATTTATTCCAAACGCAAAAACACTTCAAATGGAAATGACTAATATGTTTTGGCATGATATTGCTATCACTATATTCTTAATGTCTCTATTTCTCCTCTCTTGCTAGTAGAGGAGACAATGGGTTGTATTATATATAAGTAAATTTCATTTCTATAAGATGTTGATTATTTGTTCATTTATGATTTTTTTCTGAGAAAATCTTATGATTTTGTCATTTTTAAGGTTGGCTGTAAAAGTAAATCATGTGATATGGTCTGGTATAAAGATTTGGCGGAAGACTTATTTGAGGCATTCAAACTCATCCATTCAACAGTTCCCAAATTTTCTTATCAGGTGAAAATGTCCTTTTCTGCGTAATCAAAGGGCATGATGCATGCAAGCTCTAACACTTGATGGTGGTGCACCATCTCCTTGTTGTCAGAGTTCAAAGCCTTTCAAGAGGATCAATCATGTGAACAGTTAATTTAGAATATGGCTTTACTTGCTGCTGAGACTGTTGCCAAATTCTTCCAGGCACTAGTGAAGGGAAGGATAATGAGCAATAAACTGTAGTAGTAGGGTGGGAAGAAATAATTCTATTTGATGGCCTGCCCGCATCCACAAAGTCAAATTTTTTCACCTTGAATCATTTGAAAGTATGTGTCTGAGACTTGTGTTTGTCTTTGTATGATGTCTTAGTAATAGCTGCACATGGAGTTCAGTCGCTTGACTTATCTGTTACAACTAAATATTCATGTTGAAAATACATGTTATGTACTTTCGTCCTTTAAGATGAGTCTTAAATGGAGGATGGTGTTATTGTAAGGAAAATCCCAAATACGTGGAAGACTTGGAAATATTAATTTTGAATTATCAAGGAAATGGAAACATCTGTTGCAATTTGATGCACCTTACATTTATGAGGTTATAAGCATCCTTATTGAATAACCAAGGTTAATTAGGAAAAAAATCCTGATTAACCCCACCAATATGAAAAACAAATTTGTGAGCATTTGGTAACTAAGATTCGTGTGAAAAAACATAAGCAACATCTGCTTTTCCAATAAATAAAAGCAAAATCATGGTCAAAGTCTCAAGAAACTATAATCATGACCCTTTTATAGGTCAGCGACCTGCATATTATTCAAAGGTTCTGGCTTGTGAGCACCTTGTTTCTGCAACTGCTGAGAAAAATCTATTAGCTTCCTACCTTTTCCGGAACTAAATCTAGATAGCACATTTCCATCATTTCCTGTTTCTTTGTAAATTCTAGTTTCTATTAGTTTTAATGCTCAAAGCTCAGCTTCAGATATTCTTTTAAACCGTCCAACATTTTCCCCCAGAACCAAATGAATTCCCTGCACAGATTCCCTATTTATAGATGCTCCAATCTTGCAATCACCAGATGTGCATCGAACTCTTAGCATGCAATCAAAAGCTTTAACCTCATTTTTTCATCTCATAAAAAGTATAATCTCCACCAAAGCAGTAACAAGGTTGCACCATTTTTGCCCACTTGCATTACTGGCTTCTCAACACTAACATGAGCAGAATGATCGTATCTATATTGCTCAATTTATTAGCGAATATGATTACTCTTTAAGCACTTGTTGCTACAAAGTCTTGGAATGTTAGGGATTACTTCCTCTATCAGTTTCAAGAAACATGCTTCAGTATTGATGTAACTATAAGTATCACAATTGTCTCTTGGATTGCAATTCTCATCCGGTAGTGTACTATGCATGCATCTAACCCAAGGGTTGATGCAGCTCAATTCACTTGATGTGGAAGTTCCCCCTGATTCTTTCATTGTTTCTTCACTCTTTACCGTAACCATACACTCAGTAGTATCTGAAGCTACATAACCAGCACCAACATTCATGGCCATATCCATAAGCTCTACAAGTACACTGGTGCGATAAAATTTCAAAACTTTTGATTCTCTCTCTATTCGCTCATGTTCTCCAGGCATGTCTGCTTTGATATCGTCTTTGAAAGCCAGCAATGACATCTTGCCTCGCATTTTTGGTTTGTGCAATCTTGGAAACTGCCGATTGGCAATTCTTTCGGCTCCTCCTACGTGTAGTCAACCACACAATCCTCAAAAAGATCCTATTTTTCCTTTCTTTTGTGTACAAGTCCAACCTCAGAACACTTGGGTTTATCTTTATTAGAGTATACAGTAGGATAAGGTCTTGTGAGCATACATGTAACCATTTCTGTTAGTTAGAGACAGTATAATTGTTAGAGTCCCTGGACTCTATATAAACTGTTGGATCAATACCTATCAATAACATATTCATTTTACAATTCTCTCAAATCAGATTGTAAACTTCTCTCTGTTTTCACGCTTCTCAGGTGGTATCATAGGGCTTCTTCTTTTTTCTTTTTTTTTTTCTTTGGGCCTGTGTCTCCCTCTTGGTGATTTTGCCATCAATTCCAAAACCTTTGTCCCTCTCTGCACCGGTTGACTTTACCCACGCGCTCTCAGTCAAACTTGACAACAAAAATTTCTTGCTATGGAAACAACAGGTCGAAGCTGCTATCAAATCACATCGCTTGCATCGGTTTGTGGTGAGTGCTTAAATTCCGACAAAGATTTCATGAGACACCGATTGCGAACTCGACATTATGTCCGAATCTTATCAACAATGGGAGATTCAAGATCAAATGCTTTTCTCTTGGCTTCTTTCCTCATTTTTCGAGTCAATTCTCACCAGAGTCATCGGTTACATTCACTCGTATGAACTTTGGAAGAGAATACATAATCATTTCTACAACAATCTTCATGCGAAAGTTTGGCAACTTCGCACAAAGTTGCGAACCACCAAGAAATCTGACTGATTGATTTCGGAGTAAAGAGTGTATTTGGCCTAACTTTTTCTAAGTTTATCTTCTCCTTAAAAGAAGCTAGGCAACACTTTGCACAAAAAGCTCTTAAACAAAATAAATAACTTACTTTCATAGAACAAATTTTTAAAAGATAGCTATTAACTAAGTTAGTGCAGAGATTTTATTTTTTTACCCTTACATGGAACTTATTTATGCAATTCCCTCTTCGAATCCTAACACTACCTAAAATACCATTTTTTAAAATTTTCTTTTGATTTCTTCACCGACTTTCCCATTAAATAATTCTCACATATTTTAATTTATTTCAAATTATGTTTATTTATTGTGGGTTCTTAATTTGTTTTTAAATTATTTATTTTAGAAAATTAAAAAATATTAACTATTTTATTTTTTAATTTTTATTACATGAAGTAAAAGAGCATTACTAAATTGAGTAAGTAATATAGTTAAATAAATTGTTGATATTTTAAAATATTTACTTTACATTTCAGTTTTTCTTAATTTTTAAATTGTAGTTAAGTTTTTGAAGTATTAATTGCAACAATATATTTGTTAAATACTACTTGGATTATCTATTAAATAATTTTTAATGTATATTGACATATATAATTCTTTTTAAATAATTTTTTTATCTTCTAAAAATATTATTCAACAATAATATAAAAAAATTAAATATTTTATCTTTTGCAATTAATTTTTAAATTTTTTTGATTAATATTAAATATATAAAAAAATTTGCAAATCATCTTCAAAATTAACTTTTACTAATTAAATAATTTTTGAAACTTTTAAAATTAAAAATTTTAAATTCATTCAATACTTAAAATAAAAGAACATTACTAAAAGGAGCAATCAATATAATTAAATGAATTTTTTAAATTTTAAATATTATAATTTTTATTCTTTAAATTTAATTTAGATTTCATATTTTTAAAAAATTTTAAATTGCAGTTAAGTTTCTTAATTCTTAATTCTTAATTCTTAATTACAACTATTTGTTTATTAAATAACTTTTGGATTATTATTAATTTTTTAATATATTAAAATAACTATTTAAATAATTTTTTATCTTATAAAAATATTATTGAACAATAAGATAAAATTTTTCAAGTATTTTTTTGTAATTAATACTCAAATTTATTTAATTAATATTATATATAATAAATATTTATAAATCATCTTTACAATTAAATTTTATTAATTGAAATAATTTGAAACATTGGGAGGGTTTTTGAGATGAGCCCCCCTCCACTAAAACACACCTTTAGAAAGAATAAAACCCATCCCCCAAAAACCCCAAAGGCAAGGAAGAAAGAATTGTGAGAGAGGAATGCACTCTACACTTGTCTCTTCTTTTGCTCTCTTCCTTTAATTTTACATTCCCTTCTCAAATTTTTTGCACTCATGGAGGAAAACTAAGGTTGCTTTTATGAGTTGATAGGAGAAATACCCACTCTTGAGAATTTGTCTATCTTGGAATTCTTTAAGGTAAACCCATAACTCATGAAATCTAGAATTATATTTTGGCATAGATAGTTGGTGAGTGTGGGTATGATGTAGTATAAGTTAAACCCTAGGTTTCCACATGTTCCCTTAAAATTTTAGGCTTTGCAAATTAGAGGTTTGGCAAATTTATATTACACATTGTTCATTAAGGCTTAGAATGAATTTAATTTTAAATGTTAAATATTTTACTTCTCAATACTCAGAGTCATAGGAAATTGCTCTGGTGACTCCTCTGAAGGCACTAATTGAAGCAAGTTGATTTTTCATAATTGTGAGTAAGTTATCTACGTAGTGGCATTTTGATTTGTATTTTTTTAGGAGAAGCAAATAACTTTCAAGATAAGTTCTTTTGTTTTTTCACTATGATTTCTATGAGCCCTTGAGAATGAATGTTAATATAAAATTCTTTTACAAGTTTTGAAATTGATTTTCCATGATTCTTAATAATTCTGATAATGTATTTTAAATTTGGAATTTGATTTCTCATTGTGGGTTCTATGATAAATCACTGTTTGCTGCGATGAAGAGAAAATGCAACCTATGGATTGAGTACCCATAGTTCCTATAATCATCATTTGCTGCAATGAAGAGAAAACACAACCTATGGGTTAAATATCCATAGTTCCTATAATTACTGTTCACTACAACAAAGAGAGAATGTAGGCTATGAGTTAAGTGTCGTTTACCACAACAAAGAGGTAATTAATTAATGTGGCCTACACATCGTATGATGTGATATATATGGGTGAGGCAAAGTGCCCTGATGCATGATATGTATGACACTTAACTTAATGGGTTGAGATTTTCGTTTCTCATTTTTCATTGATGTAGTTTTCTATGTGCAACCCACTATGGGTATATGTTAAGGATTTCATAGAAAATTTCCATTTTTGGTTATTATTTTTATTATTATAATAAAGCTTACTCATAAAATGTTATTATGATTCCTCATATAATAGTCTCAATTGCATTTGCGAAAAGAAGTGATTAAGCAATTCACTATGATGATTCAAATTATATAACAAAGAACATTGTATGATATTAATCATTCTACATGTCTGTTCTTAATTTGGTATGGACATGAGAATTGTGAGGTATGTACTATTTCTAAATTTGATCAGTTAATTACTCTGAAAAGTTTATATATATATATATATATATATATATATATATATATATATATATATATATTAATTTTTATTTTTGGTAAATAGTTCAATTGAGGAGACTTTATCACATATCAAGATCATATATATAGTGTCTATTAATCTTTGATGTTCCAACAGATCAAGAAACTATAAACTATTTAGCAACAATTTATTAAAAAATAAAATTATTTAATTACAAATTTAAAGAAAGGTCAACAATTATATTCTTATTTATATTATTTTTTTGGTGTATAATGGTAATAACAAGGTTTGAATATAAGATCTTGTGTAAACTATCCAAATCTCTTATCACTAGGCTGATTCTAGTAGATTCTTATTTACATTATTTTAAACTTTAGAAATTAAAACTTCTAAAATGTTAAGAAAAATAAATTTTTTATTTCATCCCAAAAATTACATGTAATCAAAATAAATTTTATTTAAGACACAAATATAAATATATCACTACAAATTCTCTAAATCTTATTCATAATCATAATATCTATCTTAATTATTTTCTAATAAGGTAAAAATTGCTCAATTTTTTTTAAATACTATTATAAAGATTTTGGGGTTGATATCTAGTTTATCATAGTCCACCGAATTCAGCCTTTAAGCTACGTGGCATGATTTTATTTTTCTGAGAATTCATAATTATATTTTCCCTGTGTAATCCATTCTTCCATGTGTCTTTCGTATACAGCTAGCACCATTATTCATGCTCCTCTTTCCTGAAATGGCGAATGTTCATTACGCCACGTGGACCCAATTTTGGTGACTCATCCAGCAATAGCATGATTTATTGCTTGTGTCCCACTGCCTCAACAAAAGTTCCCAATCAATTTCAATCCACTGCCACCTTCATCAATTTCAATCTTGTTCACCGTTGATTGATACGCTAGTGATCCGTGGATGTGTGTGTGATGCTGTTCTGTTTTATGGATAGACTCATTGAAGACTGTGTTGTTGTTCCCTTCAACCACTGTCGAACAATTAAAGTAAAACAGAAATGGGCTGTGTTCTAGAATTGCTTGAACTTGGAAGCACACCATGGAGATGCCACATTATTTAGTCATGAGTTCAAATTATAATATATAAGTAGGGTGTAATTCTCATCTTATAAATTAATTTTGTGAGGTTAAGTTAATCCATAATCCATATTCTAAGATGATATCAGAATTTATCCTAACGATTATTGTTAGGCATATCGGGTCACCCACTATCAGCCTATTATCGAATCACTTGCAGATGTCCAGTCCTGTAAACTTTACACTCGAGATGTTTAGTCCTTGACGTGAACGAGGTGTGTTAGAAATCTCACATCACTTAGTGATGAAGTCAAATCTATTATATATTATAAAAGAAACTTTTATAATATGAAAAGATGTCACGTGACAATACCACATTCATTTTTCCGCCTAAATTGTACATATTTTTTTTATTCATAAATACATTATACACTACTAGTATTTTAACTTGTGCATTGCATAGAATAAATATTCTTTTTATATAATGTAAATTTATAATAAATAAATACTTCTGAATATATAAATTATATTATAATTAAAATTTGTAATAAGTAAATTTTTTTAGCATATAAATTATATTTTATATTTATAATAAACAGCTATTATAATATAATGCTAATTTTTAATTATTGATAATTTTTTTAAAATAATATTAAAATTTAATTTAGAACTAAAGATATTAAAAATGATAGATTAAAAGATATAAGAGGTTAAAAAATTTCTAAAAATATTCTCATTAAAAAATGACAACTAAAAATACTCTCGTTGAAGAATAGTAGCTAAAAACACTCTCCTTCAAGATAACTATTCTCATTTAATATATAGGGTAGATTATATTTCATTATAGTAATTAATATGATTATAATTAAGGCATTTATAATCTATTATATATTATACTTAAATTCATCAATTAAATAATTAAATCTTAAATTGATTAGAAAATTAATTTTTAAAATTTTATTGAATGTTATTTATAATCACAGTAATCAATTTTTCGTGATTTTGATCAATCATTAAATCTTAAATAAATTTAGATTTTATTATTGTTGTTGTTGTTGTTGTTGTTGTTGTTGTTGTTGTTGTTATTATTATTATTATCCATCTATATATATTATAAAAGAAGCTTTGCCACGTTGGCAGATGCCACATGACATCACCATATTCATCTTTCTTCATCTAAATTTTATGAATTTGTTTAATTCATAAAAATACATTATTATATTTAATTATAGTAATTAAGGTTATTACAATGAGTATATATTTTGATTAAATTAAGTAATTAAATCATTCAAACTTATACATATTTTGATATTTTTGATTTTAAATAATAATGTAATAAATTTTTATACTTTCCTTTTTTAAACAAAGATAATTATTATATAAATATATATATTTTTATTCGAATTTATTACATAATTATATTATATATTATTATAAAATTAAGGTTATTACAACAAGTATATGTTCTGATTAAATCAATCAATTAAATCATTCAAATTTGTACATATTTTGATTTTACATAATAGGATCAATTTGTTATAATTTCCTTTTTAAATAAATATAATCATTATAAAAATTTATTTTTTGATTCAAATTTATTATACAATTATATTATTATAAAATAAGATAGTGTCATGTAGGCAGTTTCGATACATATATATTCTGATTTAAATTAATGAAAATAAATATGAGTAATATATATTAATTAACATAATTCAGATTATTTTAAAAGTAACTAAAGTAATTAGATTATTTTATATTAATTAGGATAATTGTGACTAATATATATTCTTTTTCTTTTTCTTTTTTTCCCCCCACCGATCACCCCTTACATGCACTGATGTATTTATTTTACTCTGTGGTTGGCTCTTCTACAAAAGTTTATGATTATTGACAAAATCAAGAAAGAAATCTTGGGTAAGTTCATGCATCTCTTTTCTTTCTTCATTATTTTCTCATCTCATTGTTTATTTTTTTACTAGATATTTCCATTTCTCTTTTTTATTTTTTCTTTCGACTACACTTTACATGTCCCATTACTGTACTTTTCAATCTCCTTTTTCAATGTTTGGCAAAGGTGAAATGTTGAAGACAAATGTGGGGAAATTTTTTTGATAAATCCATATTAGTTACAACTTTTTAATTTTTTTTTCAAAAATAGTGTTGTACCAATTCATTCTTTCATATCTAATGGAATGTCTTTTTTTATTGCCTTTTTATTTGTGGAGAGTTTTAACATTTTTTTTACTTTTAATTATTTTTTGGTTGATTTATTTTGCATTTGATTTTTGATTTAATATGTATTAACATATCTAGACATTTTGATTATTTTGATTTGCTTTGTATATTTTTTTATTCAATTTTTTGAATTACGAGTTTAGTTATATGGTGAAAAAATATTAATTATCAATTGTTAAATATTTTTTAACATGAATGACTATGTTGTGCAGGATAAATGTGAACCTTCTATTGATATTTGTAATAAGAAAGACAATGGAATGGGTAATAGGATTGAGCCTTTAAGTAAGAGTACAATGTGTAAAATTAAAAATCATAGTTTTTATTTACCAAAAGTATTTCTATTTTTTCACATATTTTATCTTTTGATCTTTATATTTTGTTTTATTTTATTTATTTGTCTTTTTCTTTTAAGGTAAACTTATATTACTACTACTACTACTACTACTACTACTACTACTACTACTACTACTACTATTATTATTATTATAATAAAAATTTTAACATATAACAGAGTTTCCATAACATATTACTCGAACACGATTGTCATGTTTAAATTTTAATATTTTATAATTAGAGTTATGATACACATACAACAATTCTTATGATAATTTGTACATCAATTTTTGTATCAATCTCTCTACATCACATCACTTATTGCATTACAAATTTCCTTCTTTTCTTTCTTCCTTTCTCTTAGTTGTAAATTTTGTTGTATAAATATCATTTCTCTTATAAATATAAGATCTAATATCATTTTGACATAAATCAAATCAAATTACAGTTAAAATAGTATTTATCCAAAATATCACAATTAAATTATAAAGAATATACAAAGAATAATAAAGTGAAAATAACAAATAATTCATAAGCAAATCATCCAAATTTTTAAATTAACATTTTATCATTTTCAATTTAATTAAATTCAAATTTAAATCTAAATTACAGTGAATAATAAAAAAAATTAAAATAACATTAATAGTGAATTAAATTTTGATTAAATCATTCAAATGTATTAAATTTATATCAAAATATCACAATTAAATTATAAAAATTATACTAATAATATAATAAATTAATATTAACAAATAATTCATAAGCAAATCATCCAAGTTTTTTACTAAAATTTTATCAATTTTAATCTAATTCAAATTCAAATTTAAATTTAAAGCACCTTCAATAATACAAAAATTTTAAAATTTAAAATAACATTAATAGCACAATAAATTATGACTAAATCATTCAAATATACTAAATATATCAATATATAAATTTATAAATATAAAATCTAATAGTATTTGGACTTCAATCAAAACAAAGTCTAATTAAAATTGTTTATACTCAAAATATCATAATTAAATTATAAAAATTATACAAACAAAATAATAAATTAAAAAATTAGTAAGCAAATCATCCAAATTTTAAATTAACATTTTATCAATTTTAAGATAATTCAAATTCAAATTCAAATTTAAATCTAAATCACCTTTAGTAATACAAAAATTTTAAAATAACATTAATAATAAGTTAAATTATGACTAAATTATTTAATATTATATATATATATATATATATATATATATACTTTTCTGTGTATTAAAAATGAAAATTGAGAGATAACCATATAATTTTGTACTTTTAAATGCATTTAAATTGATATTTAAAATCAAATTAATTTATTCTTAGAACACACTTAAAATATAAAATTTATTTAAATAAAGTAATAAATTAATAAACTTAAAATAATTAGTAAACCATAAGTAAATTATCTAAATTTTTATAATAAATATTTAGTGCTTTCAAACAATTATAAATCTACTATAATAAATATTTCTTAAGCATGTGGTCAGGGGTTCGATTCTCAAGTCCATGTGTATGGAAGTGCATTTGTTAGGAGAGGTCAACTCTTTAAATGAATCTCCGTATATCATGGAATTAGTTTCAGCTACGAGATACCCTGGGCAACCTAAAATTATAAATCTACTATTGTGAATACATTCTAACATAACATTAGGAACTTTTTAGTATAAAATAATTTTATTTATTAGTTTTTCTCAATAATTTAAATTTCAATATTCTATAATTATCGCATCAAATTTTGACCTTTATCAAGTTACATTTTGATTGTTAATACTATAAATCATGTAGTTCGTAACAAATGTTTTACTAACATATTTAATTTAAATTAAATTGAAAATCATACTAAAAATATCATTATCGTTATATATATAATTAAAATAATTAGATTATGCATGTTGATTTGTGAATGATACTAAATCTAAATCTTTAATACAATTTTTTTTTGTGTAAGTGTGTGTGGACCCATATAGAAACAAAAATAACTAATTTCACACTAACTGAGAAAGTTAGTTAACGTTATTTAATTTCAACGTGAATTTTTTTCTAAACTACCTTCATTGGAACCTGAAATCATGAATAAAAAAGGGTTATTAGAAATAGAATTTCAATTAAATGAAGGGTATATGTTTTGGAGATAATATCATTAAATAAGATGAAATTAGTTAGATTTATTTACATTTTAGACCATCGTATATCAAAAAAATTTGCTTATATTTAAGTCAGGAGAAAGTAACTATAACATATTTTGTGACTATTAATTAGTTAAATTTAAAAATGCATGTTGATTTGAGAACATCATTGCTATTCAGTACGAAAACCATACGCATGAAGTGCATGAACCATAAACATGATTTGACACATTTTTCAAAATAAATATTAATTTTAAAAATATCAAAATATATAAAATAGATTATGAGAAAAATCACACTTTGTTTAAATTTGACAAAAAAGAATTTCGTACAAAATAGCATTTTTCTTTTGAGAATGGATGTGATTTCAATTAACGATTTTCATAATTGAAACATTACATCTTTCTTTTTTTAAAAAAAATATTTTTATTATAAATAATTTACTAATTAAATTTTATGTGCTAAACATAAATGATTTTAAATTTTAACTTTTAATTTGTATTTACATTTTTCAATTATTTAAGTTCAAATATCAGAACAATATATTTATTTTTGTTGTAAGAAATGCAACTTAATGTCATAGTGAGAAGAAAGGTGGAGAGATTCTAGCAATTTGTTACAAAATAATCTTAATATCATGATTTGTGTCTAATTATATTATTTAGACTTATGATTTTAATTTCATGATTTTAATACTCTAAAATAAACCTATCACGATCTTAATATTTACGATTTAATATTACAATTTTAATTTATTGAAATAAATAAATTTTAAAAAATAACAAATAAGAATTTGAAATATAAAATATAATCTAACATGTATGATTTCTTTAACAATAGTAATTATTTAACATACTTTGAAGATGAGGATAATTTTGCCATTATTAAAATATACAAATTATAATTAGAAATAAGAATTAAAATATATACATACGTAATTTAAAATTTTACCCAAAATAAACTTATTTATTAGAAATAAATAAGAATTTAACATAAATAAATAGAGATTATTTATAAATAAGGATATGCATATTATCTTATTTTATTTGGGCAATTAAGATTAGGGTTAAACAACTTTTTGGTCCGTATAAATATATAAATGTTTGCTTTAAGCCTCTCCTATTAAAATCGTCGACTTTTGATCTTCCATTCTAAAAAACATATCACATTAAATCCAAGTTACTAACTCTGTCAATGCAAGTAGTAGTAATGTCACGTTAGCATTATATACGTAGACATTTTGAGTGACATGACATCTATGTAGCTATCACATGATTGCCATTTGACATGTGTGTTTTTTTGTCCTAAGAAAATTTTCAAAATCTGGTTTTAGTTCCTATAAACCTTAAAGTTTGATTTTAGTCCTATAAAATTTAAAGTTTAGTTTTAGTCCCCCAAAAATTCACAACTTTGATTTTAGTCCCCATAAAATTCAAAATTTTTATTTTAATATTCATAAAATTCAAAGTTTGATTTTAATCATTTTTATTATCTTATAACTCAAGATGCAAAACTTCTTCAAAAAATAAAAGAATTTAATCACATGTGTAAATAGGAATCACTATTTTATTTAAAATCAAATTTTAGAAAACTTCCTTTCTTGGAATGTAATTAAGATCAAAAGTAATATAAACGGCACTTTGTACTTTTATTAAGATAATTTATTTCTGGAAGTCCTGAGCTGTGATCAGCACCAAAATGTTCTGCTCATTGGTTCTGTGTGGACGATA
This sequence comes from Spatholobus suberectus, assembly GCA_004329165.1. Taxonomy (NCBI): domain Eukaryota; kingdom Viridiplantae; phylum Streptophyta; class Magnoliopsida; order Fabales; family Fabaceae; genus Spatholobus; species Spatholobus suberectus. Next base: position 34,019,526 of record CM014729.1, on the reverse strand, counting down.
AGTGAAGGCTACTGGTTTATGAGGATATATGCAAATGGATCATTGGATTCACATTTATATGGTGATATCTCTTGCTCCCGTACAAAATTATCTCATGAGTAGATATATATTTTGAATTGGCTGGAACTTAGTGACGACATTCAGCATACAATTTTGATATATATAGCGGCCCATATACTGCCGAGTTCTTAAATATTTATCATATTTTGCAAACTGTCAAGTTATTAAACAATTGGAAACGGGATTAGATAATTTAAAATAATTTTTTGGTTTATAAATGCATATGCCAACTATCATGATACTTTTTGTCTTTAAAGGCTAGATTCGTGCATCATGATATTGTCATGTTACATTTAGATCATAATCTGAAGTGTGTGTTTTGAGGTGCATCAAATGCGTGCTTCTTTTTCTAACAGTATTGTAGTTGTGCTGAATTATGTTATGTAAGGTGCGTGATTTTGGATGAAAAGGTTGCAGGCTGATGGAGACATAGGTGTGGATACTAGAGTGATTGGAACATTTGGGTATGTGTTCTATTGAGATCTTGAATCAGTTTCATCGTTAAATTAGTATATGCAATATGAGATTGCAACCAAGCGATGCCGTTTCTGTGTAGGTATTTGGCTCCTGAATATGCTCAAAGTAACCAAATCACCGAAAAAGCTGATGTTTATTCATTTGGGTGGCATTAGTGGAGCTTGTTACAGGGAGAAAAGCTACATGTCAAGAGTAAATAGTAATTAATATTTATGATAAAACATGACACACCAATTGACAAACAAAAAGCTTGAATTTCTTTTGTTGTTTATGCCTAGCCTTGCCTAATTGCACAAACATTTGGATATTAAACAGGCACGACTACTGTTGGAAGAATGCCATTGAGGAACGAATTGATGATTGATCCAAGGCTTGGTAACCACTATTTAGAACATGAGGTCTATTTCATGCTGCATCATTATGCATACAACAAAAGCCTCATTCCACGCATGTCATAGGTAAAGTTTTGAACCCTTCTTTTGTTTTTGGGCAGACTTTGCTTGCTCCGAAGAACTCACACTTGCTTATTTCTTAGAACTTGATCAAGTTAAACTGTTACAGGTAAATATTTTCCAGAGTCTGTAGGAAAAGGCTAATTTCATGTCTTGCTCCAAAGGATTAGAACATGTTCTCCAAAAGATTAGGAGGCATGTCCAGTAATTCCTCACAAGCTTGCTTAGCACTTTCTTCTCAACTTGTCTAAGTTTCTAAAATTGCTCCACTTTCCACTTTAGTAATGTGTGATATTTAAATAATTTGCTGCAATTGCCATTAAAAGCTAAGTATAACGGCTTGTGTTGGGTAACACTTTCTAGTAACAATAATTTGTTTAATAATATAATGTACTGATTGCTGAAATACTGAGGGCTTTGTTGTTTGGTCAATGTTGCTGTATACTTAACCGTTTTGGCATACTTGTGGTTGTTTATTGAAGGTTCTGCAAATACTAGAGGATGACATCGTGATGGACACAAATTACATTTCAACTCCGGGTTATGATGTGGGAAACCGGAGTGATCAAATCTGGTCAGAGCCGTTACAAATGCAGCACCATTATACTGGTCCCCTGTTATAAGAGTCTTTGGAGTCAATCACTGGGAAGCTATCCCTTGACAAGTACAAGCCTTGCTATTGGGAGGATAGCAACAAGGCTAGAAGGGCTTCATCTGAAGATAACATTTAAAGTCGTTGATGATGAAAATTGCATTCTTGTTATGCTAAATATGTTTGTTGCCCACTTATTTTGTTGTTTTTCTATTCCTTTCTTTGTTTTCGGCAGTGGGATCTAATTTTGCATCTGTATAGCAGAGTGAAAGTAGGATAGGTAAATATAGAAGCCTTTGAAAAAATTTCAGTAAATCATGTAAACTATTGCCTAAATGCACGGCAACGATGCTCGGACCGACCTTATATATTTGTATCTTTTGACCATTTTGGATTTATAAATTTTGTGTTTTCCTTAGTATTTTTATGCTTTGAAGACATGTTCTGGTAGGAAAATTAGAGTCTTATGTTTCATGCTGATGGTTCGTGTGCTTCAGGTCTGGTGCATATTTTGACATCACATCTCATTTCCCTTTTGTTAAAATGCTTTCAAGTGGGATACGTGACTTCAATTATTTTTCTAATTTTCTGGCGACTTTACTCACCGAAATATTAGTATTATATTCTCTAATTTTTTTAAGAATCTCACATGGTTAATATTGCAACTTGCTTTAAAATAATTCCATTTGCTTAACCAATGAGCTACTGCCAAGAATCTTTCAAAGTAATTGACTATGCTCTGTTTCTTTTCATTGTAAATTTGTAACTCTTTTGAATTTATTTTAATTTAATTATTAGATGGCTGAGTCTTTTGGTAGTTGGTATGATCTTAAAAATAATTTTTTTAGCAGAAATATGAAAAAAAATTGCAAGTGGTAAGTCATTTACTATCATAAAGAGAGTTTGGCATGCACATATTCTGTGTGATTTGATTTACAATCTTTATGTATTTATAACACAAAAAATAAGCATTTTTTCATCAGTTTATTTTTGTGGAAATCATTTTATTCTTTTTGTGAGAAAATTTATTTAATTATTTTTGGTCCAGAAATTTGTCCATATTTTAAAGAGGTTAGTATAGTAAATTGAATGGAAGCCTAAAATAAAGTATTTTTGTATTAGATATAACCATTTAACTCGAGCTTTGGTATCTTGGCCAAATTATTCTAACATTATCACATTAAACTTCTCAATGTAAGGAGATATAACATAATGCATGAAAACATGAGCAGTTAAACAGTATTTATCATGTTACTAATAAATATCTTTAAAATAACATTAAAATAAATATTTATGATTGTCTATTAAATTAATGGCTTAAATATCTTTTTTTGTTGTTGTAAATATAATAACTTTTTTATTTTAGTTCTTGCAAAAAAAAAATTATTATTATTATTCATCCCTGCAATGTCCAAGATGTTTCGTTTTACTCTTTACTATTAGTCTCTGTTATGAAAATGTTAATGTGATTGACAGTTTTCTATCTATTAGTGTCACCTAAGACTAATCTTGACAGGTCAATTTATCACATGAATGACTCATCAATATTAATATTTAATTATTTTTGAAATAATCATTACATAATTATCAAACATAAAAAAAAAGAAAAAAAAGAAAAGGGCACTGCATAGGCCCTAGAAGAGAGGGGAGGGGGAAGAGAGAACTGTGATTTGGGTCTGATTTACTAAGTAAACCTATCTCGCATGTCTGATTTACGACCGAGTTGTTTCTGTGACAGAATTGTTTGTGCTGATTGAGAATCATCATCGGTTTCTTGAGTTCAGCACTTAGTAGCATAGCATTCATTATTTACCTTAATGTTCTATATTTTTCTCTTAACTATACCGTTGGATTCTAGTAACCAAGAGGTATTATCGTATGAATTATTTCATATTATTCCCAAAAGAAACTAAGATGACTGGAATCATACTCTCCACCTCTATTTGTTCCAAGTCTTTTAATTTTTTTTCTGTTTGATTTATTATCTACTTTAGTATAATAAGTTTTAAATTTATATATGGTGTCTGACTTTTTGGTTTGAAAGCTCTAAAATAAACAAACTATTGTTGTAAGAGTATTTCAACAAGTTATGTACTTTGTTTGGTTTAGGAAAGAAAGATGATTTAGTAAGTTATGTGGTTGTGTAGAAATTAATATATATATATATATATATATATATATATATATATATATGAGACAGGATCCGTTGACACCAGGTGTAAGAGTTAGTCAAATTACACCTTCAATAACTTTTTGTATAATACAAATTTAACCAATCCAACCGTTGAATTTGATGATATTATCTTTATGATTATGTATATCAAATTTCACATCATTTGAACTTTTCTAAATATGCTATCTAATATTGAATATTTACATATATTTTAATATCATATTGTACGTTAAAATAAAGTGATTTAATGAACTATTAAATAATTTTAGAATTATATGAAATTTTGCATACTTAATCTAATTAATAAAAATATTAAATTCAACGGTTAGATTGGTTAAATTTGCATTATACAAAAAGTTATTGAAGATGTAATTTAATTAACTCTTACACCTGGTGCTAACGGATCCTTTCTCAATATATATATATATAATGGCATAAAAATCTCTAATAAAAAAAATACAAAAGTCAGACTATTTTAGTCTTTTTCAATGCACTAAAACCTTCTCTCATTTTCTTCTCAATTTGGAGAGAAAAAAAAATGCACGAGGCCCACATAAATTTTTTTTTCCTTTCACATTTGGAAAGACAATATACAAAGACAGACGCATATTTCCAAACGAATCCAACGCGCAGATATTTAACTTTATGGCTGCAAGCTCGTCATCAAATGGACAAATATTATTTCCTCCTACACACCTACTACTAGTGCAAAAGGATATTTTCACGTGACAAGAAAAAGTAGGAAAGATGAATTTGAATGCCTCGGATAATTTTTCTGCTCAGTGTATAATTCTATATATCAGACCATATCAATCAAAATAAGATGAACAACGATCAACAAAAAAAATAATAATAAGATGAACAACCTTAACAATAAAAATATGATAAGATGAACAAATTGATCAAAATCTTTACAAGAGAAATTTACTTTTATTAACAAAGGTATCTTATAGAACCCATTCTCTCCTCTGCTCCATGAAAGGGGAAATAGAGACAATATAAAAGAATTTAGTGACTGCCACATCAAGCCAAGATTTTCATTCACAAAAACATGATTTTTAAGGTTGTTCATTTTATTTTGACTGATATGGTTTGGTAAATAAAATTAAAGAGCGAGCAGAAGAATTATTTGAGGCATTCAAACTCATCTATTCAACAGTTCCAATTTTTTCTGGTCAAGTGAAAATGTTCTTTTGCACACGTAATAGAAGGTGAGTAGGAGGAAATAATTCTATTTAATGAAAATCATAGAGATTGGAGCATGCAAACAGATATTTGTGCATTAAATCTGTTGGACTTATGTATATGTCTTTGTATAGTAGTATATAGTCTTAGCAATAGCCAGTAGGTTCACGGATATAACAATAGCCAATCAACCGCGTTGGTGGCACGTTGGCATGTGTGAATTAATTATAAGTAGGTGCAGTTTCAGGGAAATTGGTTTTTTCATCATTATTATAAATTTGTGGTACTTTCAATGAAATTGCTTCTTAAACTGCAAGGCTGGTGGGAACATTTAAGAGCAAGAGTTGACTTTGAACCCGAACACCCAAACCATCGCTTAGCTATATGATATTCCAGGTCAATCACTGCTTTACTGTCATCTCCATCAATTATTCATTTTTTGCCAAAGACAAGAAGAATTAAGGCTTATAAACGGTATTTGTCATATGACATCCTCCTCCTTCCTCATTTCAAAACTTGTTCTCGAAATCAAGTTTCTGTCTTATAAACCGTATCATTTTTCCACTTCATTTGTAACTTTCTTTTTCTTTCCAGTTACCTACCTTCGTCCGTGTTGTTTGGGAAATTGAATATGTTGTACTTCTTTGTCTCTTGTTTTTTTCTCTGTGTGTTGCTTTTCTCTGTCTATCTGTTGTTTCAAGAACAGACGAGTGTGGAGGAAAAACCTATGTCAGACGACAAAGCTCCTCAAATAAAGTATGATGTTTTTGTTAGCTTCAGGGGAGAGATCCGTCGCGGTTTTCTTAGCCATTTGGTTGACACTTTTAAAAGTAGGAAAATAAATACCTTCATAGATGATAAACTCAAAAGGGGGGAGAAAATATCGTCATCACTTGTTGGAGCAATTAAAGGATCATCCATTTCGTTGATCATATTCTCACCAGACTATGCTTCTTCTCATTGGTGTTTACAAGAACTCGTGACAATTCTTGAGTGCAAAGAGAAATATGGACGGATTGTAATCCCTGTTTTCTACCAGGTAAAACCCACTCATGTACGGAATCAATTGGGCAGTTACAAAAATGCATTTGCTAATCATGGAAGTCGACATAAGACCAAGGTACAACTCTGGAGACGTGCTTTGAATGAGTCTGCTGATTTATCTGGAATTGAGTCATCAAATCATCCGTAAGCTCTTTTTTCCCCATAAATGTTCAATATTTTCTAGTTGTTATATAGTTCATATGCATATGATCATATCGTGGTTAGTTAAATTGCAAAATGATGTAACTTTATTTTTGCCTAAATTGCACTTTTGATCTTCCTATAATTCTCAATTCACGATTTTGGTCCTTCTATTTTTAATTTTGCAATTTTGGTCCTCTAATTTTTAAAACTGTGTTATTTTAGTTCTCCTATTTTTAATTCTACAATTTTAGTTATCCAATTTTTAAAATTTGCAATTTTTGTCCTCTAATTTTAGACTAAAATTTTAAAAAACACTGAAATTCGCAATTTCAAAGGGACCAAAATTGCTAATTTTTAAAAATTAGAAGACTAAAATTGCAGAATTAAAAATAGGAAGATCAAAATTGTAGATTTTTAAAAATTGGTAGACCAAAATTGCAGAATTGAAAATAGAATGACCAAAATTATAAGGGGACCAAAAGTGCAATTTAGTCTTTATTTTTTAAATTATTTTCAGCAGAATATGTGCTTATTAGTTATTACTTTCACATAATATAATTTTAGCCAATGCTACTGTGCTAGGATTCTAATGAGACCAACCATGCTTTGTTGGTCCATTAATTTAGTGGTTAAATTACAACTAAGTAATACATTTAAACTTATTTCAATTTCTAAAAGTTAATTTCGTTAAATGATTTCTAGTACATGTCACAAAGCTCTTTCATTTATTTTGTTTAGTACTTCACCTGTTAAGGAATCCCCACTAAGAAGGATGGAAAAAATGAAGAAATTTTCTATCGCGCATGTCGATCACTCAACAAACTCCCTAATAAGTGAGTAAATATTAATGACATTGATTTTAACACATTGTTTCTCTTTGTTTGTGGGTGTATCATATAGAAATGATGCTGAGCTGGTTAAAGCAATAGTCGATCTTGTGCTGTCGAGGTTGGGCAAATTTCTGGTTAACTCAAAATGGCTTGTTGGAATTGAAGAAAAAATTGCAGATGTAGAATCATTGATATGCCAAAAAGAAAAAAAAAAGAAGGCCCGCCTAATTGGAATTTGGGGTATGAGCGGTATCGGCAAGACAATCCTTGCAGAACAAATATTTAACAAACTCCGGTCGAAATATGATGGTTGTTATTTTTTAGCCAATGAAAGAGAACAATCTAACAAACATGGATTAATTTCTTTGAAGAAGGAAATTTTTTCTAAACTATTAGCAAATGTTGTGAAAATTGATACACCAAATTTGCTGCATGAAGATATTGGTTGGAGAATTTGTCGAATGAAGGTTCTTATTGTTCTTGATGATGTGAATGATTCAGATCACATAGAAAAACTACTAGGAACTCTTCATTATTTTGGATCAGGTAGTTGCGTAATTGTAACAACTACAGATGAGCAAGTACTTAAAGCTAACAAAGCTGATGAGATATACCAACTTAGAGAATTCAGTTTCGATAAAGCACTTGAATTTTTCAATTTGAATGCCTTTAACCAAAGTGATCATCAAAGGGAGTACGATGAGCTATCAAAAAGGATGGTCCATTATGCCAAGGGCATTCCATTAGTTCTTAAAGTTTTGGCTCATCGACTTCATGGAAAAAATGAGGAAGTATGGGAAAGTGAGCTAGACAAGATTAAAAAGGTGCCTCCTACAAAAGCTTATGATGTTATGAAACTGAGTTATGACGATCTAGATCACAAAGAGCAACAGATTTTTCTTGATCTTGCGTGTTTCTTTCTTAGATTGTTTAAAAAGGTAAATGTGGGTGATCTAAAATCTTTGTTGAAAGATGGTGAGAGCGATAATTCAGTGGTTGTTGGGTTAGAAAGACTGAAAGATAAAGCTCTCATAACTTTCTCCGAGGATAATATTGTATCTATGCATCATAGTTTACAAGAAATGGCTTGGGAGATTGTTCGTCAAGAGTCTATTGAAGACCCTGGAAGCCGCAGTCGATTGTGGGATCCTGATGACATTTATGAAGCATTGAAAAATGAAAAGGTGACAGCCTAACTAAATATTATATATTTTGAATAATATTTCATGTTTTTTTTGTGAGAAATGTGGCTTTTGATGATGTTTAAAAGTTTTCTTCTACGTTGATGACAGGTTAATGTGGCCGTTAGAAGCATACAAATTTACTTGCCAACAATTAAGGAGCAAACGTTAATACCTCACATGTTTGGTAAGATGAGCAGACTAAAGTTTCTCGAAATTTCTGGGAATGATAATTATGATTGCTACGATCAACTTGTTCTTGCTGCTGAAGGGCCTCAATTTCTTGCAACTGAATTAAGATTTCTTTGTTGGTATAATTACCCAATAAAATCCTTGCCAGAGAATTTTTCTGGCGAAAAACTTGTAATATTGAAATTGCCATTCGGCAGAATGGAAAAACTTTGGGACGGAGTGAAGGTAAATATATGTGTCTTGCTGTTATAATTTCCTATTAATTCAAGGAATACGAAATTAAGTAATTTAGCTGGTGTGATATCTTCATTTTGTTTCATTTTATTGCAGAATCTGGTGAATTTAAAAGAAGTTGACCTCTCTTGCTCCAAGAAGTTAACGGAGCTGCCAGATTTATCAAAAGCCACAAATCTTGAAGTACTGCTTCTCCACCATTGTTCTATGTTGACAAGTGTGAATCCATCTATTTTCTCTCTGGCCAAACTTGAGAAATTGGACCTTTCTTTCTGCACATCCCTTACCATACTCACAAGTGATTCCCATTTATGCAGCCTCAGTTATCTCAAGCTTGGTGGTTGTGAGAATCTTAGGGAATTCTTAGTGATATCAGAGAATATGGAAGAACTGAGTTTAGAATATACGAAGGTCAAATCACTTCCCTTATCATTTGGATGTCAAAGCAAGCTTAAATTGCTACATCTAAGAGGAAGTGCCATTGAGCAGTTACCTTCATCCATCAACAATCTTAAGCAACTGCTACATCTAGATGTAAGCTGTTGCAGGGAGCTTCAAATAATACCAGAGCTTCCCCTGTTCCTCAAAACTCTAGATGCCAAAGACTGCAAATCATTGAAGACTGTATCGTTTCCTTCAACGGCCGTTGAACAACCAAAGGAAAACAGGACAAGGGATCTGTTCTGGAATTGCTTGAACTTGGATGAACATTCTTTAGCAGCCATTGGGTTGGATGCACAAACTAACGTGATAAAATTTGCAAACCACCACCTATCTACACCAAACCACGATCATGTTGAAAATTACAATTATCAAGCTGTTTACGTGTATCCAGGAAGCAGTGTTCCAGAGTGGTTGGAGTATAAGACAACAAAGGATTATTTAATTATTGATCTCCCTTCTCTACCACCTCCTCCCCTGCGGGGCTTCATTTTCTGCTTGGTCCTTGGTAAGTACCCAGACACAAAATGGATTCCAGGACTTCAATTTAACATCACTATAAGTGATGGTGAGAGTGAAGGTAAAATGGACAGTGTCAGAATGTACATAGATTATTGGATTGGGACAATTAAATCAGATCACGTGTGTGTGATGTACGACCAAAGATGTTCTGACTTCCTAAATAGAAGAGCCAAAAATCAAACATGGTCTAAAATCCAGGTTACAATCTACGAACGAACCAACGAAGGAACTCATGATGCACTGCCCCAAGAGATTTTAAAAGGATTTGGGGTCAGACCAATAAGCACCTTGGCATAAAACAGTTTCATTCAACAAATGGAATTGCCTGACTTAGTGTCTCAATTTCATTAAACAAATGGAATTGGGCTGTGCTTCATATTATCCCAGGTATATATTTCCATTTTTGTAGTTTAGCATGAAATCTTTGATTTAGAAGGTGTATTACTTTATGTTATAATAATATGAAAAGGTCACAATGCTTAGATCACCCAATACACTTGTATAAAGTTTTGAAACATTTTCTTATTAAATATAATAAATAATTAAATTTAAGAATAAAAAATACTAATAAATATTTTCAGTATACCTATTATAATTTATAATTTTAAAAATAAAATTGTTTATAAAATATATAGCTTTAATTTTTTTAATATATTAAATATTATACTTTTTAAAATGATTTTATTTTTTTAATTCTTTAAAATTTGACAAAGAACTAATTAACAAATCGTTTAAGAATATTATTCTTGCAACATTCAAGAAATTTTTGAGTAGAATCCGTAAAAAATAAAAATCCAAAGTTGGGGGAATGAAAAATTTTGTGATGTTAAAAACTAAGTAAAAACTATTAATAATCACACCAACATATTTTATAATTTTAAACTTTATAAAAAAATCATTTTTACAACAAAACATATCCAAACATATGTTACGTACAAAAAATGTTATGATAAATTATTTATAAATGTTATTATATGTATAAATCTTTCTTTCACATATCATCTATATAAATCGTATACACAAAACTAGTAACAATAAAACTTAAATGATTTACATAAGGAAAATGCTAAATAATATACATAAGAAATAAAAAAAGTTTACATAAATTTAATTATTTTTATAATTGATTGTTATAAAAAATAATTACTATTTTATTAAAATTAATTATTTTCTTAAGTATCAGTTGTTAAAGATAACTATTTTGGATCCATTTCCTATTTTGTTATGGTGAAAATCTCGTGTTTTGGAGAATGTTTGAGTCATGATGATAATTTCTAACCTTTTCAAATTAAAAAAAAAAAAATAGGTTGCAATGAGAACTATTTTGAATCTACTTCCTATTTAGCCATTGCGAGAATTTCATGACTTTGGTTTCTTTATTGCATTCTAGAATATGTTGGAATAAGGGAACACTCTTGTCAAGTTAAAATAAATATTTTCATATTTTTTTCGTTATTTAAAAAATAATAAAATTTATTTTAAATAATAGAGATTCTCTTGTGATAAATAAAAGATATTAAAAACTTTAAATATTAAAGTTTTAAAGTGATGTATCTAATGAATTTATTTCACTAAAATGATTTTTCTAAACAAGAATACTTGTATATCTAGGAAAATTCTATTGACCAAATGTAGGAATCTTTGATTCTTCAAAAACGTGTATAAACATTCTCTAGAATGTGAGAATGTTTATAGCTCACCAAACTGATTTTAACCATTCCAAGGATTTATAATTCCAAGGTATGAAAAAACTTCCCCGTACCAAATGTTCCCTGAAAGAATGTGTATTATACATGTTATAGGAACTTAATTAGATACAACATTCAAGCTATTAATGTGAGTTTTTATAATTTAAAGTTATCATATGGACCTACTAAGTTTTGAAACAAACAACCACAACTAATGATTACTGAAAAAGACATTAGTATGCAAGCATCCTCAAAACTAACAAGGAAGATACTAGTGTCAGATTTGTTGTATATTTTGTATATAGGAAGTATTGTATATTAGGAAAGATTTTAGGTGATATATCATCATGGTAGTAGAATCGGGGTACAACTCGTGAATCGGAAAGCCTATTTTTCGAACAGCAAATCAAATCATATGGTGAATCGTAAGATCCATGATCAATAATAAAATATAGCATACATATATACATATATATAAGACATAAAATCACAAATTCATGATCAATAACTAAAAACATAACTATAGGAGCATTTTAACATAAAGAAACATATATATATATTAGCATTTTGAAGTCAAATAGCTAACAAAGTTACAGGTAAGCTTGAAAACAAAGATACAAATAACAACAGCCACAAGACCAAAAAAAAGTGGCTACTTGCTACACTAATTCAGCAAACAATAGTTGTTTGTTGTTGCACAATTCAGCAACATATCTTCCAAAAAAAAAATAATGATGTTGCTGCGTAAATTCATAAAATAGAGGCTGCTTACTGCTGCACAAATTCAGCAATATAGCCTCCCAAAAAAACCAGTGCTTTTGTTGCATAAATTCAGCAAATAGAGGTTGTTGCTGCTGCACAAATTTAGTAGCATAGCCTAAAAAAAAGACAAAAATCTACTATCATCATTCATCATCCCCAAGATCAACATCACTTAATTCATCTTCATCTTCTAATATCAAAAGCTCTTCCCCTTCCTCAATGTCTTCAATTTCATCCTCGTCATCTCCTATAATGGATTTTCCCTTCTTATCGACCTTGGCATTCAAGTTTCTTGGACCTATATAATGAAAAAAATAATAATAAGTTCTAGTTTGTTTTCAGTTCTACTTATAAGTTCTTTCTTCTAAATATAAATAATTACCTCTCTTCCTTTTCTTGCTTGGAGCTCTTTCATCAACATCAAAACACTTATGTACATCCATCCATGATGCATCAATAGGTAAGCATGGATTCTCTTTTTTGGTGATTTATTCATCATCCGATTCAATATTGGACAAGCATATGGGATCATAGGTCTTCCCCTTCTCTTCTCTACTCTTTTGCTTCATCTCAAGTTAAAGATTATATTTAACATGCACAAGTGCATTTAATCTTTGTTGCTCCAATCTATTTCTTCTTAGTATGTACTTGGTCAAATGTACTCCAATTCCTTTCACATCCTGTGGCACTACATGTGAGACTCAAAATGCTCATGGCTACATTTTGTAACTCTTTCCCTTCTCCAACAAAACTCTTCCACCAAAGAGTTATCAAAATAAAAAGTGTAAAATTAGAATATAATGTAGTTAATAAAGTATGCAAGCTATTGCTTACTTTATAACGAATATAAAGGGTAAAAAAAACTAAAAGAGATACCCAGTTGCTTCTTATCTTTAGTTTCAATTGCCATGTTCATTCTAAAAAGCCCCTTAGCTTCCTTGAACTTTTCAAGTTGTTGATCCATTATAACTCTTGTTCTTCTATCCGAAACCATTCTTTCAATGGTTTCATTTAGACTAATCAACACCTCACTATCTAAATTAAAGTTTTTGTCAAAATGATACCTAACCAAATAAGAAATAAGTTACTAAGCACAAAGAAGATAGTAGTACTCAAATGACAAAATTAGATGAAAATAGCTTACTATCGAGGATTAAGATAATAGGCAGTTACATGAAGAGGCCTATGTAGTTGCAAATTCCACCTAGTGTCAATAGTCTTCCACACTTTTTTATACCTTGACTCTTGTTTTTGAAAATTTTCAACAATTTTCTCTTTAGCCCTATCCATTGCTTCATAAATGTATGGCATGGCTAGTTTTGAATCACTGTCCACAAGTCTTAGTACTTTGACAAGTGAAATCACACGCTTTAAGCAATATGTGATTGATTTCCAAAATCTATTATCACTCAACACTAGGTTCATCATTTGTTTAGCCTCATTTTTACTAGCATGTGGACTAGTAGCACATTCCTCCGATGCAAACATAGATCTAAGAGCAACCTTTTGTTGCTTCATGCAATTTAATGTAAGATAAGAAGTTGTAGACCTTGTCACAACCAATCTTGCTAATTCCCTTCCCTTGGAATACCTTCTATACAAATTAAAGACCATGTATACCTATATATGTAAGTAGTGATTTTCTTTGCATTGGCAATGGTATTATAGAATACCGAAAGCTCTCCAATGCCCTCAAGGACTAGATCAAGGCAATGGGCTGCACAAGGGTACCAAAATAGTTTGGTTATCTTCTCCATTAACATTTTCCCAATTTCCACAAGATTAGAAGCCCCATCTGTCACAACTTGGACTACATTTTCTTCCCTAATTTCTTCCACAATGTTGTCCAACAACTCAAACATTTGTTTGTCATCCTTTATCACATCACTAGTGTTAGTGGACTTCAAGAAAACAATCCCACTTGAACTATTAACAAGAAATTTAGTAAGTGATCTTTCTTTCCCATCCATCCAACCATCACACATCAAGGTGCATCCCCATTTCTCCCATTCGCTCTTATATTTCTCTAGACCTTTTAGGATGTTGTCAACCGCTTTCTTCAAAAAAAGAAACCCTTGCCTCATGATAAGTAGGATGCTTCAAACCCCTACCGTATTCTCCAATAACCTTCAACGCTCCTTACCAAATTAAATGTTAATGCATTACCATATATGTAATTGCAAATCTCTTGAATGACAACATCCATATCTTTACAAATTTCATTCATTGTCTTTTGTTTGACAACTTTACATGTCCCCTCCTTTCCTTTTTCTACTTCTTCCAAACAATCAAGGCTATTTTCCTCTTTATTTTGTTATCTACCTTCCAATAGCTTGACAAATATTTCCCTAACATGATCCAAAACACTTGTACAAGCACTCACATTTGACCTTGTTTCAACAAGCTGGTGTTTCATTCTTGCTATCCCACCCCAACATACATGAGAACAAAATTTGCATTTCACTTGGAGTCTATGTGGGGGGACACTTTCGTAATATTGCCACATAATATTAGCCACCTTTTTTTCTTGACTCATTCTTCAATAAAATACACTCAGCTAATAGAAATAGGGACCACCAAGCAACTTACAAGGACCACCAAACAATAACACAGAAACAGTGACCACCAACCAGTAGCGTACAAACAGGGGACCCCCACAAAACAAACAAACAACACGTAGCCACACAACCATCAACCAACAAGGCAACAACACACAAATCAAACCAACAAAACAAATAAAGGGACCCACCACTCAACTTACAGGCCCAAATAGAGGAGAATAAAAAAAAGTAAGAAGAAGTGGAAATATGGAGTGGAGACAACTTGGGTCTTTTTAGAGGGAAGTGAAACTTGTGTTTCACATAAAGGAGACAGCTTGTGTAACGCCTGGCCGCTTTCAGGATCAACGGATGTCCCCACAAACCAACACAAGACTTTTCAGCGTGCTTTGTCCTCACTCACAAGCTTCCCAGGAAACTTCCCAAGAGGTCACCCATCCCTAAATTACTCCAAGTCAAGCACGCTTAACTGTGAAGTTCTTAAGTGATGGGCTACTAAAAAGTAGATGCATCTTGTTAGTATAGATAGCACTTATTAATTTCTTTAAGTTATCCTCAACTGTACAGTCCCATACCTGCACAGTCTCTGGATCCCTCTCATTCTGTTGTGTATTCAATTCATTCATGTACCCCTCCCGCTAGAAGCCTGCTAGGAGCCGCTCTTTATCCGTGCCTTATCTCTTTTGCACCCCACCCTCGTCAACGCCCAGGATGTTACAGCTTGGGTCTTTTTGGAGTGAGATATCAGCTCATTCCTTCTCTTTCTCGACAACTTTTCAAAAAAAAAATCACTTTTTAAGGTTTTAAAAACCAGGCCGCACACAACCCGACCAGCTTTGGGCGCGACCCATTTTGAAAAAAAAATCATGTGATTCAATTTCGAAATGCAATTCAAGCGATTCTCCAATGATTCGTGTGATTCGCGTGCAATACAGAATCAAAACCACGATGCATCACAATTCGCATCGCCAGACTTGCGAATCGTATCGAATCGCATGTATCATATCACGTATCATGTGATACGTAACTACAATGGTTTATCATAATAAGAGGATTAGAATCAAAAGATTCTGATCATAAAGTAGGAAAGATTCTAATTTGATTAGTAGCGATTATCATTTGATTAAGGTGTAATTATATGTGATTTTATTTCCTTTTTTTAGCCTTGTACAAAGGCTATTTATGGTTGTACCCTATCATTCTTAAACACAAGGAAAGAATTATTCTACCAATTAATCAAAAACCCTAGCACCCTTTCTGTGGCATGGTATCAAAGCTCTAGGTTTTCCTAGAGCTCTGGCCTTTGTCTTCATCTATTGAGCAGCCTTCATTATTGCATTTTCCCTTCTCTAAGCAACCTTAATTGCTACGCAACCCCGAACCCTTTAGAAATCCAATTTTCATCACTTTCGCTACAACCTGCATCCTTTCAGAAGGTCTACCAAGTGTGGATATGGCATCATCATATTCAGAAGCACATATGGAGAATTCCCAAAAATCAACAAAGGAACACAACTTTGTGCAAAAGGTTGGGGAGCTTCAAAGCATTCAAGCCACTTATAGGCTCAATGGAAAAAAAATACCTTAAGTGGGCGTAGTTTGTACACACTTACCTGAACGGTAAAAGGCGTCTTGATCATCTTCTTGGAAAGGGACCTAATAAGATGGACCCAAAATTCAATGCATGGGATGAAGAAGACTCCATGCTCATGTCTTGGTTGTGGGATTCTATGGATCATGCAATCAGTGATACTTATATGTTCCTAAATACAACAAAGGAGATTTAGGACTTTATTAATCGCACTTACTCAAAGGCTCAGGATGCTCCACAAATATATGAAATCAAAGTGAGGATTGTTGCCACTAAATAGGGAAGAAAGCCCGTGACAGAATATGCAAACCTGCTACAAAGCCTGTGGTAAAAGCTTGATCATTACCGGGTTTTTGAAATGAAATGCACTACTAATGCTGCACTTTCTTTTGAAGGATTTCATTGAGAAGGATTGCGTCTATGACTTCTTAGCTGGATTGAATTCTGAATTTGATCAGGTAAGGATTCACATTCTCGAAAAAAAGGATACTCCTTCCCTAGAAAAAGTTATTTCCAGTGTTTAAGCTGAAGAAAGTAGGAGAAACATCATGCTTAAAACACAAACAGTGGAGAGTTCAGCATTGATTGCTAAATCAGAACAGTCTCAAAAGGGGAAATACTCCAATCGTGGTCATCAATGGAAGGAGAACAAGGACAACCTTTGGTGCACCTATTGCAAAAGGTCGAGGCACACAAAGGAAAAATGTTGGAAATTGCGTGGCAAACCTCCTAATGAGGAATAGGGAAGTCATAGAGGTTCATCATGGCCTTGAACTAATCTAGCAGACTTACCAAGATTGAAGGGCAATTATTAATGAAAGGGTTCAATGATGAAGAAATAAAAAAACTAAAGGATTTATTAGGGTCTCTTGACAAATCATTTAGATCGGGATCCTGCTCTCTAACCCTCTTAGGTAGACCTCTAAAAGTGGTAAATATCTGTCACATTCATAGAAAGCAAATATTTCTTCCCTAAATCACGCTCTCAAGGAGAAATTTCTAAAATAAAAGACAACAGCTGGGAGTTGCTTGATCTGCCCCAGAAACCAATCAGTCCTATGGAACATGAGAGTCCACTTGGTGCTATTTCTATTCCAGATAGTGAACCTGATGTGGAGATTCAAGGACCAACCAATGAGGTACAATCTAAGACTCTTAATCTTGAACTTACCCCACCAAATGATACTTATAATTTCCCAAGGTTCCCTAAAGTGTTCACCAGAAGAAAAAGTGCTCCTGGAGTGACAAAGGAACAAGAGTTCAATTCAAGTCCTATTGTTGAAATAGTGGACAAAACTAAACTAATACAGGAAAATGATGCCCTTTCTGGTCAACAAGATGATTTGGACCTTCATATTACTGTCCAGAAAGGTACAAGAGACTGTACAAAAAGGTCATTGTATCCTCTATCTAATTATGTCTCTCTAGACTGCTTGTCCTCTAACCATAAGAAATTTATTGTGAGCTTGAACACTACTACAGTACCTAATACTATTTTTGAAGCATTGTCAAGTAAAGAACGGAGGGATGCTATGAAAAAAGAGAAGAATGCATTAGAGAATAACAATACATGGGAAATTCTTGACAAGCCCAAAGGGAAAAATATTATTGACTATAAGTGGATATTCTCACTGAAATACAAGGCAGACAGTTCTCTTGAGAGGTACAAAGCTAGATTGGTCGCTACAGGGTACACTCAAGCGTATGGGATTGACTACCAGAAGACTTTCGCCCCAGTAGCCAAGATGAACACAGTAAGAGTGTTGTTATTCTTGGTTGTCCATTTCAATTGGTAGCTTCTCCAATATGATGTCAAGAATGCATTTCTTCATGGTGACCTTGATTAAGAAATATACATGAGTATACCACCAGGTTTTGAAGGAGATAGAAGTAGAAAGGTCTGCAGATTGACAAAAACTCTTTATGGATTGAAACATTCCCCTGGGGCATGGTTTAGGAGATTTGCAAAGGTCATGAGACAAGCTAGCTATAAACAGAGTTAAGGAAACCACACACTTTTTATAAAACTTTCTGAAAAAGATGGATAACCATCCTCCTAGTGCATGTTGATGATATCTTAGTGACTGGGAATGATGAAAAAGAGAAGGGAGATTTGAAGCAAAGGCTAGTCCAGGAGTTTGAGATAAAACAGATGGGGAAAATGAAGTATTTTCTTGGGATTGAATTTGCTTATTCCAAACAAGGAATCTTTATATCCCAATAGAAATATGTTACTAACTTATTGATTGAAATAGTGAAGATTGGCTGCAAACCAGCCTCCACTCCCATGGACCCAAACCACAAATTGGGAGAAGAAAAGGAGGAACTAGCAGTGGACAAAAGAATGTACCAGAGACTAGTTAGTAAACTCATATACCTCATCACACTTAATCAGACATTGCATATCTAGTGAGTGTAGTCAGCCAATTCATGCATGACCCTAGAGAACCCCCTTTTCAAGCTGCCTATAGAATTTTGCACTACTTGAAAGGCATCCCCAGAAAAGGAATCTTATTCAAAAGGAATGATAAATTGATCCCAGAAGCCTAGACTAATGCAGACTATGCAGAATCCCTAGTGGATAAAAGATCCACTTTTGGATATTGATCCTTTCTAGGAGGCAATCTAGTTACTTGGAAGAGCAAGAAACAAAATATGGCGGCAAGGTCCTCTGCAGAATCAGAGTACAAATCCATTGCTCAAGGCATTTGCGATTTGTTGTGGCTAAAAATCATCTTAGATGACTTGAAAGTCAAATTGGAAGGCCCTATGAAGCTTTATTGTGATAACAAGTCAGCTATTAATATAGCTCACAATCCCATACAAAACAACTAAATAAAGCACATTGAAATAGACGGGCATTGTATCAAAGAAAAACTGGAAGAACGTTTGATATTATGACCTATATACCATCAAGATAGCAAGTGGCTGACGTGTTAACAAAAGGGTTGAACAGTTTTATCTTCCCAAAGCTCATCACCAAGCTGGGAATGGAAAATATCTATTCCTCAACTTGAGGGAGTGTCAGATTTGCTGTATATTTTGTATACAGGAAGTATCGTACATTAGGAAAGATTTTAGGTGATATATCATAAATAAGGGGATTAGAATCAGAAGATTCTAATCATAAATTAGGAAAGATTATAATTTGATTAGGAGCGATTATGATTTGATTGAGGTGTAATTAGGTGTGATTTTATTTCCTTTTTTAAGTCTTGTACAGCAGCTATTTATGGTTGTATCCTATCATTCTAAAAACACAAGGAAAAAATTATCCAGCAATTAATCAAAAACCCTAGCACCCTTTCTGTCACAACAAGTATGCACGCACTGTTTTTAGTAAGGAATATGACCCTAGTCCGTGTGATAATTGTGGTAATTTTCAAGAAAAGTTAAGCACATTGCTATTGATTATTGAATCCATACATTATTTGTATTGTTAATATGTCCTTAAGGCACAAATTCTTATAAGTTGTAAAAATGTCCAGGCGAGACAATTGCTGCCCTACCTTGACTTCCTCAACACCACGCTACAAACAAAAAGGAAAATCTATTTATTGGTTTCAAAAACTAGTGGCAAGATATTGCTAAGAGATTATTGATTCCTTTTGAATTTTGATTTTCAGAGTACTGTATTTCTTTCTTTTTATTCAGAAATATTTATCATAAAAATATGATGCTAGATGAGGACAATATATGTAAAATAATTCAACATATATAATTTTCTGCACTACTTTGTCTATTTTTTGTTTTTTCTAGGATTTATCCCTATATTATTAATTCCAAATACAAAGACTTCATATGGCAACATTGACTAATCTAATTTGGCAAGATATTGCTGTCACTATACTCTTTTATTGTCTCTATTTCTCCTTTGTTGCTAGTAGAGGAGGGAATCGGTTGCATAATATAATTTTTGTATATAAAAGTAAATTTCATTCCTAAAGATGTTGATTTATTTGTTCATATTATCATTTTGTTATTTTTAAGGTTGGCTGTAAAAGTAGACTATGTGATATGATATGGTATGGTATAAAGATTTAGCTTATTTGAGGCATTCGAACTCGTCTATTCAACAGTTTCCATTTTTGTCTTATCAGGTGAAAAGTTTTTTTTTAAGGAAATCAAAGGGCACAATGCATACGAGCTCCAATACATGAAGGTTGTGCACCATCTCCTGGTTGTTAGAGTCCAAAGCCCTTCCAGAAGATCAGTCAGGTGACCAGTAAATTTAGAATGGGTTTTTCTTGCTGCAGAGACTATTGCCAAATTCTTGCTGGTGCCAGTACAGAAAAGGAAAATGGGAAATAAACTGTACTTGTAAAGTGGTGCGAAATAATTCTATTTGATAGCCTGCAGCCACGAAGTCAAATTTTTTTGAGAAAAATCTTTTAAAAGTATGTGTCTGAGACTTGTGTATGTCTTTGTATATTGTCTTAGTAATAGCTGTAGATGGAGTTTAGCCCCTTGTCTTATCTGTTACAGCTAAATATTCATGTTAAATGCAAGTTATGTACTTTCCTCCTTTAAGATGAGTCTTAGATGGAGGATGGTGTGTTATTGCAAGAAAATTTCCAAATTCGTGGAAGACTCGAAAATGTTAATTTTGAATCATCAAGACAGGAAATAGAGACATATGTTGCAATTTGTTGTGCCTTACATTTATGAGGTTATAACTTACAAGCCAGGTTTATTGAATAACCAAGGTTACGAAAAAAATCCTGGTTAACTGCACCAAACATAAAAAATTGGTAACCGTTTGGAAACTCCAAGATCCTATATGTCAAAAACATAAATCAACCAACATCTGCTCTTCCAATAAGCCAAAATCATGGTCCGGTCTCAAGAAACTATAATCATGGCCCACTTCTAGGTCGGCACCCTTTCTAGGAGCCCTTGGCAAGAACTTTGTGAATCACTTGCACCCTAATTATTGCCAAAATCATGTTCCCTGTTGTGCTTCTACCATTTCTCGAGAATAGCTACCATATCGTCCCTTCCAATTCCTGTGTCTCTTGAAGGATTTCCTGTCTTTGCAGCCACAATCCACAAGAAAACTATGTTTAGAAGTCTCTAAATAGTTACTCATCCAGCAAATAAACAAAAATTTTGAGAATTTCCTACTCAGTCCTCCTATAAATCATTGAAAAAAGTTTCAAAGTAAAGAAACTATTTATATTAAGAAGCATAAAAAAAAAATCTTAAGGACAGATAGATAAAGTTTAAATCAAATGAAGGAGAAGCAAGTTGAAACAATAGTAACAAGCATTTGGACCAGAAGATAGTAAGTTAGTAACCCAGAAACTGTATCAGCCATCATGCTCTTTCTGGAGTTTGCAGCTGAAGATGCATGTAGTTTCTAGTTCCTGGTTTTGTGGGTTTAGTATTATGGTCTTAGTTTTAGCTGTTTAATAATACGTAACTCACTGCCATTGTCATTGTTGGATTAGGGACCAAGTAGCAGTTCAATGAGGAAAAGGGTAACAAAACTACCAAGGTTGCAATTTCTCTTTTCACAGCATTTTCTGTGTATATTAACTCCTTTCCAGTTTCAACCGAGCTTTCTACATCATGAAGGGTTCCATTTTCATCCTTTCTACTTGCTAGTTGCTACTACTTTAAACAAACTTGTTCTGTTTCTAGTAACTATGTTGGTATAACTTTTGATGTTGTCATGTATGATGTAATCGATTAATTTGTTCTGATTATGTTTTGTAACAATTAATTTTAATTAGGATAGATTAATCCGTTCCTTATAGTTTCATCAAGATTTTAATTAAATCACTTAAATTTTAAAATTTTATACCCGAATCCTTCAAAACTAACACTGTTAAATTTTTGCTAAGTATTACTTACGTGACATTTTATATATAATAAATATTTACAATAGAGTTTATTAACTCGACAATTAATTATGATTGCTGACATTTATTTTCGATGCATCATAACTAATTCATGGAACGTATTCACTTTATCTTGGGAGAAGACGGTTGTCTGGCATTTTCTTGTCTCAGCCCGTAGTTAGTCAAGCCAGATTTGCAGACAACCATAGCAGATGCACCAAGGTGAAGGTGATTGAATTGTTACACATGTTTTGATTCTTTGACTCCCTCATCATAGGCATGAAATTAAATCAAGGGAAAGGTACTGCAGGTGCCACTAGACCCCGTTCATAATGACAGAAGTGGCTTAATAGCACTAAAGTCTCACATCTTAATGTATTTCAATTTGTGGCTTCTAATTCGGGTATTTTCACACATTCTTGCAAGCTTCTTAGCTATTTTGTTCAATGTTATCCATGGCAGAAGGCGGCTTATGGCGGTGAGCCAAAAATCCGCCATATAGAAATAGCAAATGGTGTGGCATGGCAGAAGCCATGGCAGACAAAAAACCTAATGTATGTATGTATAAAACTAAAAAAAAAAAAAAAAAAAGCAGAAGTAAATTAATAACAACATAAATAAATTAAAAACAACAGAACCATAGACTAAATTCCAAGAAAATATCACAAGTCTCAAAAGAACTATGTCATAACATTCACCAAAGCATCATGATCTCATCCAATAAAGTCATAAATATTTTGTGATGCGGATTCGGCCTCAGACCCAGAAGACAGATGCTCTCCATCTGGTGCCTGCATCTTCCTTGGTACAAATCTTCTCTCATGGTGGTCCAAAAAGCAACCTGTTGTAGCCAGATCTAGCATAGAAGCTAAATATAGAAGCTTGGCTCTTGCTATTGCTAAGGTCACCCGGGATCAGGCTCTCCTCTCTGAACTTGGTGTTCTGCACTCTGTTCCCAGCATCTACTGTGATAATTTGAGCACTACAGCTCTCACCTATAATCCTGTACTGCATGTCCATACTAAGCACATGGAACTTGACCTTTTCTTTGTTTGAGAGAAGGCTCTAAGCATCAAACAAATTTGAGTTCTCCACATTCCTGCTGAGCCCCAGCGTGCAGACATTCTCACAAAGGTTCTTTCTCCTACTAAATTCTCTTTGTTGAGGTCCAAGCTCAGAGTAGGTGATTCTAAGGTCTCCTCCCCCCAAGCTTGCAGGGGGGGCAGAAGAGTTAAATATGATAGAAATAGTTTTTCAGTTTGTACTGATTGTTATCTGTTTTGGGCCTTGGGCCCTTTATTGGTTTTGGGTGCAGTCTGCTAGCTGCCCTTCAGTTAGCTAAGCTCTGTCTTCTATAAATAGATGACTCTCTTCCTTGTTATTCAATAATCAACAATAAAAAATTCAATTAGTTCAGTTACTTTCAGTTATATGTTTCTTTCATTTTCTCTGAAAATCAACACTAACAAAGTTCTGTTAGTTGGTTATTTACAATGAACTGACCCATTAAGGGTTGTGATCCTCTGCAGTTGTCTTGTGCTCCTTTCATAAACCCTCCTAATAGGTGGTCTACTCCTATCAAAGCACCTGTAGTGTTTTTAACTAGGGTTAAAATTCAATCCAAGAATAAATGAATGACCAACTTAAAGTCATCCCTTTTGGAAAGAGAAATATGAAACCACCACACTATTATCATTGTCTTCAATAAGTGTAGCCCAAATATCATTTGACGACCATACTCTAATTCCATTGGGTGACACCCATCTAGCAGCTAAAACTGTAACTTGAACAAGTTTAATTCTAAGGACTAAGATGCTTAAGCCCAAGTTACTGGTACTCACAGTAAGTTACTTGTGTCAATCTTTATAATGTATATAACGAAAGACTAAACAAAAATATATCACATGCTAGCCTGTGTTTAATTCATGCCACTTAACATCCTTATAAGTTACATATGTTGGGGTATCGGACATCATTTCTTCTTTTTCTATTAAAGGAAGAAAATAGTTATGGATTCCAACAAATTAGTTAACCTGAATTTTTCAATTGATTTACAGATCTTCTTACAGTCGAGTACATATTCTAGTGATCATAGTTTTTTTTTTTTTTTTCCTTCAACCTTTTATTTGGTCATTCTCATATGCTTATGGTTATAACATGCATAGCAGGATTGCCTTAGAATTGACTTTTTTCAATTCCCTTTTCTCTTATATCATTTCCTTTTATTCTTTAGGAGGCCATTGCAGTTGGAAGCCACATATTATGCATATTATAGTGTGTGGCAACCAGATCTGGAGTTTGACTTCAATGATGGTTATCTTGTCTTCATGTTATGAAGAAAACTGTATACTTGTAGTTATAGTCAATAGTAATTTTAGGACTACGGTGGGATAGCAGATTGTGGGATGACCACTACCATGAAATTTCTAGATATATATTAAATAATTTATATTACATATATATAAATGCTCAAAAAAAAAACATTATTAAAGGTATATTCATAATTAATAATTATAAGTCATAATTCTCACCAGTTTTGAAGCATCCTGGTTTTGTGCCACATTTGGACCAATCAGGGGATCATTTCCCGGTTCAACCAATTGAACAGTCGGTTTGGTCTGGTTTTGAGAACCATGGTTCAAACTAATCAAAAATACTCATTTGTTCAATAGTTCCATTTTTTTTAGGTTAAATTAATTAGTAAGTTACTAAATTATTTGGGAATGTTTATTTAGCTCCCTAAATTAAAAAAAATTGTTATTAGATCCTTGATTTTGTAAAAATTTTGCAATTAAATTTTTAGAGTTAGTTTATGCCAACTTGAAACCACTATAAAATAATAATTTGTAATAATTTTAAAAATTCTAGGGACTTAATTACAAAAATTTTACAAGATCGAGAACTTAATTACAATTTTTTTTAATTTGGGGACCTAATTAAAAATTCTCAAATAATTTAGGGACCTTTTGTTTAATTTAACTTTTTCTTTTATCAAGAGAAAATGTCCTCATTTGTAGGGTTGTTCGTGGGATGGGTTGACCTGTGTCTCTACCAGGCCCAAAATTTTGATAGGATCAATTTTTTAAACCCAAACCCAACTCTATTAAGACCCGACATGTCAAGGGACAAGATTAGGTCAACCTGACTTGTTGTCATAATATATTAATCTTAACATTATACATAGTTAAATTGTAAAATTAAAGTAATATTCAACTACATTTAAGATATATTTTACAATATATATTTTAAGATAAATAATATCAATATAAATATAATATCATGTTAGACAAAATATTATTTATTAAGTCCAAAAATTGTTTTACTAATACATAATTGTTTAAAAAATTAGATTTTTATAAAAGAATATATACATTGGATTGGGTTGGGACGACCCGAAATATAACACGAACCCGTCTCAAAAATACACCGAATTTAATTTCTTAAACCCAAACCCATCAAAAATTCCTTTCGGCTGGCCAAATTAGTGAAAAGGTACGGATCATGAACACCTCTACTCATTTGCATGGGTAGGGTATGTGGGTGGGAGGAAACAACTATGGCCAACTGTACCCATAAAGTCTTTGTATATATTAATTGTTTAAGAAAGCAATACCCGGTAGGTGCACATTGTTTGGAATATAATTGTTTGCACCCTTATTTTAAAAGATCCGAGTATAATTTATATTTATTATAAGTATAAAATATTTTTAATTATACATAGATCCAGTAAAAATTCACCTTGTTATCATAACATATTAATAAATAAGATGCCATACCAATATATTAATTGTTTAAGAAAGCAATACCCGGTAGGTGCACATTGTCTGGAATATAATTGTTTGCACCCTTATTTTCAAAGATCCGAGTATAATTTATATTTATTATAAGTGTAAAATATTTTTAATTATACATAGATCCAGTAAAAATTCACCTTGTTATCATAACATATTAATAAATAAGATGCCATACCAATATGATCAAATTTTATGTATAAAAATTCCCCATATATCAAGAAAAAAAAATTATGTATAAAAATATTTTACACCTACCATATATATAAATTAAACTAGAAAAGAATTTTTTTTTCCATCATTATTGTAAACTTGTGGTACTTTCAATGAAATTGCTTCTTTAACTGCAGGGCTGGCAACATGCATGGCCAATAGTTGACTTTGAACCCCTAACACCCAAAGCATCATTTGGCCACATAATATCAAAGGCCAATGACTGGTTTATCCAATGAAGATGAAAGCATAATTTGAAAGCTTGCTAATCCAGCAGAAACTGGTATTGTATTTGTCATATGACATTCTCCTCCTTTCTCTCCTTTTCCTTAACTCCTAGTTTGAACTTGCAGATATCAAGTTTCTGTTTTATAAACTCTACGATTTTTTTCCACTTCATTTTTAACTTTCTTTTTCTTTCCAGTTATTTCGTGGCTCATACATATTCGGGGTGTAGAGACAAAGAAAGATCCAGTCTGCACTTCTTCCAATCCAACACCATACTTTGTCTCTGAGTTATTTTGGAAATTGAATATACTGTTCTTTCTTTGTCACTCAGTTATTTTGAAGACTGAAGGGGGTAGAGGGAAAAGACCCATGTCAGACAACGCTCCTCAAATAAAGTATGATGTTTTTGTTAGCTTCACGGGCAATGACATCCGTCGCGGGTTTCTTAGCCATTTGATTGACAGTTTTCAAAGGAAGAAAATTAATGCCTTTGTAGATGATGAACTTGAGAGGGGAGATGAAATATGGCAATCACTTGTTGGAGCAATTGAAGGATCATCCATTTCGTTGATCATATTCTCACCAGACTATGCTTCTTCACGTTGGTGTTTAGAAGAACTTGTGACAATACTTGAATGCAAAGAGAAATATAGACAGATTGTAATCCCTGTTTTCTACCATGTAGACCTCACAGATGTAAGACATCAATCGGGGAGTTACAAAAGTGCATTTGCTAAGCATGAAAGAAAATATAAGACCAAGGTGCAACTCTGGAGAGATGCTTTGAATAAATCTGCTTATTTATCCGGAATTGTATCATCAAACTTTCGGTAAGCTCTTTTTTCCCCTTAAATGTTCAATAGTTTTTAGTTGTTATATAGTTTATATGTTTATTATCATAACGTGGTTGGTTAAATTGAAAAATGATGTAACCTTTACTTTAAAATTGATTTCAGCAGAATATATGCTTACTAGTAATTAATTCTTCATATATGATTTTAGCCAATACCGCTATGCTAGAATTCTGATGTGACCAACCATGCTTGGTTGGTACATTGAATTTAGTGGTTCTATTACAATCAAGTTATACATTTAAATATATTTCAATTTCTTAATGTTAATTTTTTAAAAAGATTTCTACATACATATAACAAAGCCCTTTAGTACTTGACCTGCTAAGGAATCCCCACTAATGGGAAAAAAATGAAGGGAACTTTCTATAATGCATGATGCGCCCCCCACCCCCCGGCCCCCCAACAAACTTCCAAATAAGTGAGTTAATATTAAAGACATTGATTTATAACACAGTCTCTTTCTTTGTGTGTGTCGTATAGAAATGATGCTGAGCTGCTTAAAGAAATTGTCAATCTTGTGCTGAAAAGGTTGGTTGAACCCCCAGGACTTGTTGGAATTGATGAAAAGATTGCAGTTGTAGAATCATTAATACGCAAAGGGCCACAAGACACCCGTCTTATTGGAATTTGGGGTATGGGCGGTATCGGAAAGACAACTCTTGTAGAAGAAATATTTAACAAACTACGACCTGAATATGAAGGTTGTTATTTTTTAGCCAATGAAAGAGAACAAGCAAGCGAACGTGGAATAATTTCTCTGAAGAATGAAATCTTTTCTGAATTGTTAGGATATGATGTGAAAATTAACACGCTAGAATCGTTTCCCATTGATATTGTCAGAAGAATTGTTTTGATGAAAGTTTTTATTGTTCTTGATGATGTGAATGATGTAGATCACCTAGAAAAATTACTAGGAACACGTGATAATTTTGGATCAGGTAGTAGAATAATTGTAACAACTAGAAATAAGCAAGTGCTTAAAGCTAACCAAGCAGATGAGATATACGAGCTTCGAGAACTCAGTTCCAATAAAGCACTTGAACTTTTCAATTTGAATGTTTTTGACCGAAGTCAAAGTGATCATCAAAGGAAGTACAATGAGCTATCAGAAAGGGTGGTCAACCTTGCACAAGGCATTCCGTTAGTTCTTAAAGTTTTGGCTGGTCTTCTTCGTGGAAAAAATAAGGAAGAATGGGAAAGTATTCTAGACAAGTTTAAAAAAGAGCCTCCTAAAGAAGATTATGAACCGATGAAACTGAGTTACGATGGTCTAGATCATAAAGAGAAACAGATTTTTTTAGACCTGGCATGTTTCTTTCTCAGAGCACATGAACAACGGGTAAATGTGGGCTATCTAAAATCTTTATTGAAAGATAATGAAAGTGATAACTCAGTGGCTTTTGAGCTAGGAAGGCTGAAAGACAAAGCTCTTATATCTTTTTCTGAGGATAATTTTGTATCTATGCAAGATAGTTTACAAGAAATGGCTTGGAAAATTGCTCGTCAAGAATATATTGAAGACCCTGAAAGCCGTAGTCGGTTGTGGGATCCCGATGACATTTGTGAAGCATTGAAAAATAACAAGGTTAAAGCCTAACTAAATATAACATCTTTTGAATTTTGTGTGTGTGAGAGAGAATTGTGGCTTTTGATGATGTTTAAAAATTTTCTTCTACATTGGTTGCAGGTTACGAAGGCCATTAGAAGCATGCAAATTCATTTGCCAACGATTAAGAAGCAAAAGTTAAGCCCTCACATATTTGCTAAGATGAGAATGCTACAATTTCTGGAAATTTCTGTGGAATATGAATATGATTGCTTTGATCAGCATAATATTCTTGCTGTAGGGCTTCAATTTTTGGCAACTGAACTGAGATTTCTTCATTGGAATTATTACCCTCTAAAATCCTTGCCAGAACATTTTTCTGCTGAAAAACTTGTAATATTGAGATTGAAATACGGCAGAATGGAAAAACTTTGGGATGGAGTGAAGGTAAATAAATATGTGTATCACTGTTATAATTTTATGTTAATTCAAGGAATATGAATTTAACTAATTTAGCTCATGTGATATCTTCATTTTGTTTCATTTTATTACAGAATCTGGTGAATTTGAAAGAACTTGACCTCAGTGGCTCGAGGAAGTTAGAGAAGCTGCCAGATTTATCAAAAGCCACAAATCTTGAAGTATTGATTCTCAGGGATTGTTCTATGTTGACTAGTGTGCATCCATCTATTTTCTCTCCGGGCAAACTTGAGAAATTGGACCTTTTTGGTTGCGTGTCCCTTACCATTATCACTAGCTATTCCCATTTTTGCAGACTCAGTTATCTCAACCTTTGTCTTTGTGAGAATCTCAGGGATTTCTCACTGATATCAGAGAATATGAAAGAATTGAGATTAACACGTACGAAGGTCAAAGCACTTCCCTCATCATTTGGACGTCAAAGCAAGCTTAAATCGCTATATCTCAGAGCAAATGAAATTGAAAGGTTACCTTCATCCTTCAACAATTTTACACAACTGCTACATCTAGATGTAAGCGCCTGCAGGAAGCTTCAAACAATAGCAGAGCTTCCCCCGTTCCTTGAAACTCTAAATGTCGAATCCTGCACTTCACTTCAGACTCTACCAAAGATTCCCCAGTCTCTTGAAACTCTAGATGCCCATTTTTGCAGATCACTTCAGAGTTTACCAAAGCTTCCCCCATCCCTTAAAAGTCTAAATTTCGAGTCCTGTGTATCACTTCAGAGTCTACCAGAGCTTCCCTTGTTCCTTGAAACTCTAAATGTCCAAGAGTGCAAATCACTTCAGAGTCTACCAGAACTTCCCCTGTCCCTTCAAATTATAGAAGCCAGCTACTGCTCTTCACTTCAGAGTCTACCAGAGCTTCCCCCATCCCTTAAAACTCTAAATTTCAAGTCCTGTGAATCACTTCAGAGTCTACCAGAGCTTCCCTTGTCCCTTGAAACTCTAAATGTCCAAGAGTGCAAATCACTTCAGAGTCTACCAGAGCTTCCGCCGTCCCTTATAACTCTAACTGCCAAAAACAGCAAATCATTGAAGAGTGTATTGTTGTTCCCTTCAATGGCGGTTGAACAATTAAAGGAAAATAGAAAACGGGTTAGGTTCTGGAATTGCTTGAACTTGGATGAACATTCTCTAGTGTCTATTGGGTTGAATCTGCAAATCAACGTGATGAAATTTGCAAAACAGCACCTATTTGCATCAAATCAGCATCATGTTGAAAATTACAAAGATTATGATGTTAATCATCGTTCTTATCAAGCTGTTTACGGGTATCCAGGAAGCAGTGTTCCAGAGTGGTTGGAGTATAAGACAACAAAGAATTATATAATTATTAATCTCTCTTCTGCTCCACCTTCCCCTCTATTCGGCTTCATTTTCTGCTTCATCCTTGGTAAGTACGAAGACACAGAAATAATTGAAAGATTTGAATTTAACATCACGGTAAGTGATGGTGAGGGCGAAGGCAAAATGGACAGTGTCAGAATGTACATAGATTATAATAGAATTGAATCAGATCACGTGTGTGTGATGTACGACCAAAGATGTTCTGCCTTCCTAAATAGGAGAGCCAAAAATCGAACAAGGTTTAAAATCCAGGTTACAGTGGAGGTACAAACCATCATCGGCACAAAAGCTCATATACTGCCGCAGCATGTTTTAAAAGGATTTGGGGTCAGCCCAATTAGCCCCTCGGCATATAACAGTTTCATTCGGCAAATGGAATTGCGTGACGAAATGCATTGCTTTCCATAAACAAATGGGATTGGGTTGTGCTTCATATCATATCAGGTATTTTCTTCCTGTGGTCTAGATGAAATCTTTGATTTAAGGAAGAGTTTGGTAGGGAATTTTTATTTTTTAAATTTTTTAGGAATCTATAGTTAGAAATGTTAATTTTCTATCTTTGGTATGCAAATTTTAAAGATTTATTTCCCGAAAACATTGATTTCCAGGAACATTTTCAGCACATATTTTTTACAAAATTGATCTAATGGGAGAGGTGGGAATCAAACTTTCCCAAATTGGATGGAAAGTTTAATAATATAAAAAGATCACAATGTTTAGATCACACAATACACTTATATAAAGTTTTAAAATATTTTCTCATTAAATATAATAAATAATTAAATTTAAGAATAAAAATACTAATAAATATTTTTAGTATACTTATTGTAATTTATAAATTTAAAAGTAAAATTGTTTTATAAAATATATAGTTTTAATAATTTTGATATATATTAAATATTATACTTTTTAAGTTTAATTCTTTTAAAATCAGCAAAGAACTAATCAACAAATTTTTTAAGAAAATAATTGTCTCAACTTCACGAAATATTTTAGTAGAATCCGTAAAAAAATCTAAAGTAGAGAGATTGAAAAATTATGTGACGTTGAAAACTAAGTAAAAACTATTAATAATCACGCCAAATACCTTATAATTTTAAAATTTATAAAAAAAAAAAAATTTACAACAAAAAATATTCAAATCTATAATTTGATTAAATTAATTTTTAAAACTTATCTTATTTTATGTACGAGAAAATGTTATGATAAATTATTTATAAATGTTATTATCTGTATAAATATTTGTTTTACTTATTATCTATATAAATCATATACACAAAAATAGTAATAATAAAACTTAAATAATTTACATAAGGAAAATACTAAATAATTTACATAAGAAATGAAAATAAAATTGACATAAATTTAATTATTTTTAAAATTATTTCTTATAAAAAATTAATTATTATTTTATTAAAATTAATTATTTTCTCAAATATGGATTGTTAAAGATAACGATTTTGGATGTTTGAGTCATGACTACTTTGATAATCTCTAACTTTTCCAAATTATAAAAAATAAGTTGTCAATGAGAACTAGGACCTACTTTCTATTTAGCTACCCATTGTAAAAACTATGTAATTTTGGTTTCTCTATTGCATTTCTAGAATATGTTGGAGTAAGGGAACAGTCTTGTCAAGTTAAAAAAATATTTTCATATATTTTTCATTATTTCAAAAATAATAAGATTTATTTTGAATAATAAGGATTCTCTTATGGTAAATAAAAGATATTGAAAACTTTAAATAATAAAGTTTTAAAGTAATATATCTAGAAAAATTCTATTGAAACCAAATATAGGAATCATTGATTACTAAGAAGCATGTATATGCATTCTCTAGAACAACTTCCCCCTACCAAACATTCCCTAAAAGAATGTGTATGACTGTGTGTACTAAGAACTTAATTGGTTAACATCATTCTAGGAGCTACTTAAGTTCTGAAACAAACAACTATAAGTAATGATTACTCGAAAGACAATAGTATGCGAGTATACCAAAAACTAACAAGGAAGATACTAATATGCACTGTTATTAGTAAGGAATATGACCCTAGCTAGCTAGTCCAAGTGATAATTGTGGTAATTTTCAAGAAAAGTTAGGCAAATTACTATTGTCAATCTGCATGATTGTAGACTTACAGGGTTAGATATAGGGTCTGTTTGGATTAACTTCTCTATAAGCACTTATAAGAAAAAAAAAAAAGAAGAAAAAATGAAATAAGCTTCTCCATAAGCTAAAATTAGCTTATACATAAATTAAAAATTAGATTTTGAAGAAGCTAATATGAGAATGCTTCAACAAACTAGCTTATGCATAAGCTAATTTTAGCTTATGAAGAAGCTAATTTTACTTTTTGTTCTTATTTTTTTCTCCCATAAGTACTTATAGAAAAGTTTTATCCAAACAAGCCTGTATTTTGAAACTGAAGGTTTTGGTCATATGCTGGTGTTATCTACATTTTTGTAAGGAAGTAGCAAAGAAAGAAGCTCTTGCCCTCAACATCACCTTCTTCACCACTTATTGAAACACATAATTGCTTAAGCTATGACACTTTCCCTTGGCTCTAGCATTCTTTTAAACATGGCCGGTTTAATGTTGAGTGAGGCCTAAAACAAATTTTGAAATAGATTTTTTTTATTTTAAATAAAAGAGTTATATGTTGAGCCTTTTTGTCAACATATGTGGTCTTTTTGTTTCATAAAAACTAATAACAAATAATTTTTTGTTAACGGGCCTAAAGTTTGAGCTTTGATAGCTTTACCGTTGGGCCAACTCTGCTTTTGAATATTGATTCATACATTACCCCTTATTGTTAATATGTCTTCATGTCATAAATTCTTATATAAGTTGTAAAAATGTCCAGGCAAGACAAGTGCTGCCCTACTTTGACTTCCTTGACACCACGCCACAAACGAAAAGGAAAATCTATTTATTGGTTTCAAAAACAAGTGGCAAGATATTGCAGAGATATTATTCATTCCTTTTGAGTTTTGATTTTAGGAGTACTATATTTCTTTCTTTTGTGTGCGTTCAGAAAAATGTATCATAAAAATATGATGATAGACTAGGACTATATATGTAAAATAATTGGACGTGTATAATTTTCTGCACTACTTGTCTATTTTTATTTATTTTTTTTGGGTTTAATGACAATGTACTGTCAATGTAAAATCTTTTACTATTAATTAATTAAAAATTACCATTAATATAATTTTTAAAGTAATTATTGTAAAAGTTAACAAACTTACCATACATGGTTGTTTGTGATTTGATAACAGTAGAAAACTGTTTTACACTGTTAATGCATAACTTCTTCTTTTTTTATAGGATTTATCCCTTTATTATATATTCCAAATGTTAAATTAATCAGTAGGTTCTTAAACTATTTTAAATTTTTTTAATTAAGTTCCTAAACTAACACAATTTGTAATTGAGTTTTTGATCTTGTAAAATCTTTAATTAGATCCTTAAATTATTATGGCAGCTTGAAACTGTCAAAATGACAATTTATGACTGTTTTAAAAACTCTAAGGACTCAATTAAAAAAAAAATTAAAAGATCAAGGATCCAATTATAAATTTTTTAGTTTGAGAACCTAATTAAAAATTTTCAAATAATTTAGAAACTTATTAATTTAACTTATTCCAAATACAAACACACCTCAGATGAAAACATTGACTAATCTAATTTGGCATGATATTACTGTCACTGTACTCTTTTATTGTTTCTATTTCTCCTTTGTTGCTAGTAGAGGAGAGAATCGGTTGCATAATAAAATTTTTGTATTTAAAAGTAAATTTCAATTATATAGATGTTGATTTATTTGTTCATATTATCATTGTGTTATTTTTAAGGTTGGCTGTAAAAGTAGACTACCTGATATGGTATGGTATGAAGATTTAGCTGAAGACTTATCTGAGGCATTCAAATTCATCTCTATTTAACAGTTTCCATTTTTTCTTATCAGGTGAGAAGTCCTTTTCAGGGTAATCAAAGGGCATGATGCATACGAGCTCCAACACATGAAGGTTGGGCCCCTTCTCTTGGTTGTCAGAGTTTAAAGCCCTTCCAGTAGATCAGTCAGGTCAACAGTAAATATAGAATGGGCTTTACTTGCTGCAGAGACCATTGCCAAATTCTTGCAGGGACCAGTGCAGAGAAGGATAATGTGCAATAAACTGTAGTTGTAAAGTGGTAGGAAATAATTCTATTTGATGACCAGCTTGGAGCCTCAAAGTCATTTTTTTTTTTAGAAAAATCTTTTGAATGTATGTGTCTGAGACTTGTGTATGTCTTTGTATACTGTGGTAGTACTAGCTGCAGATGGAGTTTAGTCCCTTCACTTATCTGTTACAACTAAATATTCATGTTAAATATATGGGCTTTTTTATCAGAGGGGTAAATTTTTTCATTAATTACTAAAATGGGTAGATTTTAAAAATTTATGCAGAATGGAATAAATCGTATTTCTTGTAAATGGAAGTGATAACCTCTTTTTCGACTTTAGGTATTATATTTTATTTTATTTTTTCAGTGGAAGTTGTAAAACTAGTCATGACTCTGCTTTTTAAAAAAAACAAAAAATTGAAGTCGTAACCAAAGTCACGACTTTAGTTTTTTAATATATTTGTTATTTTATTTATACAAGTCATAAAGAAGTTCACGACTTCACTTTTTAGTTTTTTTTAAAAATTTATAAAAGCCGTAATACTGAACTTGACTTCATTTTTTTTTTTTTTTATATATCCAAGTCATGAAACTTAACACGATTTCTCCTTTTTTATACTTTTGTTTTTATTTTAATTTTTAGTAAAATGTTTTTATCGTTTAATTTTTTAATATTTTTAATTAATAACAATCACAACTCCATTTCTTATTTCTTTTTAAAAATCTTCTATTTTAAAATATTATTATATGATTTTAATTTCAATTTATTTTAAACATTTTAAAAATTGGTGAATTTTAAATTATTATTTTTTGCAGCATTACGAATTTAGTATATTTAAAATTTACCATACAATTATATTTACAATAAATATAAAATATCGTAAAGTTTTACATGAGAAATTTATAAAATTAGCAGTAGGATGATCTCCCACATGGAGGGTTTCTTCTCTTGCAAAGTTGAATTCTTTGAGCTTGTTGCACTTCACATGACCGCCTTCGTCTTGTCCTGAGACCACTTTGAGCCTAGTACTCTTCATTTGTTCACCCCTGTATTGTCCTAGGACCAATACATCTAACCATTTGTTATTGGAGTGAGAACATAAGTTCCTAATGAACGCCACCACCACCACAACCATCATCATCATCATTGTCATCACCATTACCATCATGGTTATTATTATAATCATCACCATCGTCATCCTCATCACCCATGCCATGTATTTGAGTTTGCATTATGGGACAATAATATTCCATTGATGGTGGATTGTATGCAGATGGTGGTGTAGAATAACTAGTAGTGAACATTAAGAAGCGTGCTTCACAAACATTCAAACACAAGAAAACTTGATGCAGTGAATATTGAGGTATATATCTTGTGAAGCTTGGGGTTGAAAACTTTGTTGTGCATGTGAGTAATCACAATTTTTTTCAAAAAATTAAATAAATAAAAATTAAAGTTGTAAATAATATTTATAAATAGAAGATTTAAAAAAATAAAAAAATGAAGTCGTGTTTAATTAAAAAAATTTAAAAAGTCATATAATGAATCATAACTTTATTAAAAATAAAATAAAATAAAATATAAAAGAAAACCAAAGTCGTGTGCTACCCACGACTTCTAAAAAAATAAAATTTATAAAAACCAAGTCGTACATCAATCTATGATTTCTATAAAAAAAATAAAAATTTAAAAAGCAAAGTCGTAATCTCTTTTACAACTTCAATAAAAAAATTATAAAAAAAAAGTCATATATTATTTTACAACTTTGATAA
Organism: Spatholobus suberectus; assembly: GCA_004329165.1. NCBI lineage: Eukaryota > Viridiplantae > Streptophyta > Magnoliopsida > Fabales > Fabaceae > Spatholobus > Spatholobus suberectus. Next base: position 33,983,154 of record CM014729.1, on the reverse strand, counting down.
AAAAAAATCATATAGTATTTCACGACTTTGTAAAACAATAATTAAAAAATAGGCTTCAATATGTTTTTGGTTTCTATAATATGTTGTTTTTTGGTCCTTATAAATTTGGTCCCTATTATTTTGTTTAAGTCCTTGTAATATATTTATTTTTCCATTTTTGTCCTTGTAATATGTAAATAATTTGCTTTTAATCCTTATCAATTTTTTTTCAAAGGGACTAATTCAAAATGAACAAAATATTATAGGGACTAAAATGAAAAAAATAGATATATTAAAAGGATTAGAACAAATAAAAGGACCAAAACCAAAAATAAATAAATTTTACAAGCACCATTTAAAAAAAAAATTACAAGGACCAAAAACAAAAAAGTGATATTTTAGATACCAAAAACATATTTAAACTTAAAAAATATATAAATAATATGTCCTGTTTAGATGTAAGGCTTCTGTTTAGATATTGTGTTTTGGGAAACATGACTTACCCTATTATGGATAAAATTTTAAATCCACCCATTTTAGTAATTATTGAAAAAAAAATTACCCCTAAACAGTAAAAAAGCCTAAATGCATGTTATGTGCTTTCTTCATTTAAGATGAGTCTTAGATGGATGATGGTGTGTTATTTATTGCAAGAAAAATTCCAAATTCGTAGAAGACTAGAAAATGTTAATTTTGAATTATCAAGACAGTAAATAGAAGCATATGTTGCATTTATGAGGTTATAATTTACAAGGCAGGTTTATTGAATAAAATGTAAATTTAAGAGTTTTAAGTATAAGGGAATTGATGATAGGGATGAGTTTGCTTGATTTAAAGAAAAAGGGGATTAAATTGGGCAAAAAAAATTTGTAGACTAAACACAATTCAAATTAAATAGATCAAAGTAGAATTAAAATAAAAATATTTTTATAATACGTAGTATTGACATTAAACACAAAATTAGTAATCTTTAAATAGGATTATTTTTGTAAATATTTAAAAAGATAATGTATAAGATTAGAAAAATGTAATGCATAACATAAGAATTAATTTGAAACTGTATCGATCCAAATATAAAATAAAATAAATACTTTAATGCTTGGAAATTAACTTTAATCAATGATAATAGCATTAATTAAACTGTGATTAAGGAAATATTTTAGCTAACCATACCATTACTTATAACACACAGATTTTAGCTAATCAAGAGGAGGAATTTCTAATTCCTTTTTATGTACAAAACTTAAACAACAAATTACTCTAAGATCGTGATCAATTATATGTTGCAGTTTCATAAATGAAGACTAAGTCAAATTTAAAATTTTCAATTTGTGATAAAGAAAATATAAAAATCTCAACCATTAAAATTATTGTGTATAAGGAAATCTTCCAAAGAATATAAAATAATTTGATTATTATTTTTGTAAGTAAATTTACTTTTAATTTTTGTATTAGTTTTTATTTCATGTAGTACCAAACTACTATTTCTTATAATGCTTTATGGTGATAAAAAAAATAAAAAATTATCGATATAAAATTTCTTTTGAACACATTAAAATTCTATATTTTTTAATTAATTAATGCCTGGCCACTAGTAACTTACAAGCCAGGTTTATTGAATAACAAGGATTACGAAAAATATCCTAATTAACTCCACCAAGAAATTTGTAACCGTTTGGAAACTCTAAAATCTATATGTGAAAAACATAAACCAACTGGTTTGCTCTTCCAATAATCCAAAAATCATGGTCCGGTCTCAAGAAACTATAGCCATGGCCCATTTCTAGGTCAGCACCCTTTCCAGGAGCCCCTAGCAAGAACTTTGTGAATCACTTGCACCCTAAGGGCCCATTACTTGTGTTTTTTATTTTTGTTTTCACTTTTTAATTGCAAAACTGTTTTCTTATTTTTAATCTGTTTCCTGCTTTGAAAGATTTGTACAAGAAACGCTAAAAACAACTTTTCTTTTTGTTTTCTTTGTTGTGCTTCTTCCATTTCTCAAGAATAGTTACCATACAGTCCCTTTCAATCCCTATGTCTCTTAAAGGATTTCTTGTCACTGCAGCCACAATCCATAAGAAAACTATGTTTAGAAGTCTATAAATTGTTACTCATACAGCAAATAAACAAAATTTTGATAATTTCCTACTCAATGCTCCTATAAATTATTGAAAAAAGTTTCAAAGTAAAGAAACTATTTATACTAAGAAGCATAAAAAAATTCTTAATAAATGACTGATAGATAAAGTTTAAATCAAATGAAGAAGCAAGCTGAAACAAGAAGAAGAAGCATATGGGGCTGTTTTTATGTTAAGATAAATTCATAAGAAAAGAACTGACCCAGAAATCATATTAGACAATCACCCATCATGTTGTTTCCAGAGTTTGCTGCTAAAGATGCATATAGTTTTTGTTCCTGGTTTTGTTGTGGGTTTAGTATTGTGGTCTTAGTTTTAGCTGTTTAATAATATGTAACTCCCTGCCAATGTCATTGATAGATTAGGGACCAAGTAACAGCTCAACAACTAAAAGGGTAACGTAACTATCAAGATTGCAATTTCTCTTTTTGTGTAACACTCATGTACATATATATATATATATATATATATATATATATATATACATATATATATGAGATATTTTATTTAGTTATTTATTTATTTAATTGATTGAGATAGTTGAGTAAAAATTTTGACTTCATTAACACTTTTTGAAAGCAGAAATCATACAAGAAGAGGGGTTGAATTGTGCGTTTTAAAACCTTTTAATTAAATAAAACAAGTTCGAAAACAGTTTAATGAAAGGATAGAGAAGGATAAAAACACAGATATTTTATACTGGTTTACTCAATCTTGAGCTACATCCAGTCCCTTCAATTTGAAAGTATTCACTAACCAACATTAGGTTACACAAGTATTCTTAACGGCCTCTTTAGGCTTTACAAAGCAATCACCCCAGATTGCTTAACCACCCAAGTATTCTTTCTCACGAAGCCTCTCCAGGCTTTCACAACAGAAAATAGTTGTATATAAGGGAATCAACTCACAATGTGAGGATATAAATGTTTAAGTACAAAGAAAATTTCTTTTCAAAAAGATTTTGAAGTCGTCCAACTGAACATAAGAGTTCTATATCGTATTTGCTTCGCACTGCCTTAGTGATTACTTTTCTCGAGCTAGTTTATATAGACTTTTAGAAGTAACCGTTGAGGATTCAGCTTCAGTCTTAGCTTAAAGACAGAGTGCGCGTGTATTGAGCTTTCAGAGAAGACAGTGGAGCACCTTTCTATTCTTGCACTAAAAAGGAAAGTGCAGATCTAGCGTTAGAGGTTTGCTTTTTTGATCATTTTTTATTTGGCTTAGCAGCTTGATAAGGTGACTTTCTTTTTCTGCAACACTACACTCATACACTAATATATATTTGTCTTTCAATTAATGCTCAGATATTTTAAACGTTAGATTACTTAAATAGATAAAGCATTAATTTTAAGATATACATACGCATAGTCCAGATAAGTTTTCAACGCTTAGTCGTTTGGAGATAGACTTACACTTGGACGATGTTTATATATGGATCTATTGGACGCTCGTTAAAAATTGGCACATTAGACGCCATGATATAATTTGTGTATTGGACGCTATAGAAAACATTTTTTATAACAGAGACTTAAAACTTAATAAGTTTGTTATTTTTAAAATTTTGAGGGACTAAACGCTTCATACGTCTTTAATTCCAACACTTTTAAAAAGAAAATGTCGAAATTAGTTTATATAAAGAATCATGATCATATAATAAACATCACTACGTCATATATATATATATATATATATATAGCCAACAAGTATAGTCATCCAAAAAACACATACAAAAGAAATACATCAAAGAGTCAACCTAGCTACTCGCCCGTATATAGACAACAACAAAAAAATGGTCTATGTCAGAGTAGCATATATCTAACTAAACCGCCCCCAAACTTATAAGGTCTACAAAAAAAAGTCAACAGCAGCCCTCACTGTGAGTCCTCTGAGTCCATCATTGTTGCATCCTCTAAGTCCACCATCTCCTCATCATCGTCTTCATGATATGCATAGCTGTTGGGTAGCTGCCCTACTCCATCGAAGCTCCCTGTGCTACTAAACTCAGAAGACGAGTGTAGTCACATGTTACCCATGTCGAGCTCATAGTAGGCTCTAGATGAAGAAAAGTCATTTGCCCCCGACTACATGAGAGGCTCTATTGGTGGCAAGTAGTACTAGAGGTGTGATGCAAGAATCGCCATAATGCCTATGTTAGGGCCATCATCCATGGGATTATCCATCTGCTATCGAGGCTAGTGAGGAGGAGCATCAATCATATTGGTGTCTGCTAGTGGCGGTGGAAGCGGTGGTGCTCCTTTGAGAAATCCATCTGGTATAGTGGTCGATAAGGTCATCGATAGAGTCAGTTGCTCCATCGGAAGCCAGACGTTAGGGATTGGGGATATAAAGGTGAAGGTGATGTGCCCTAATACGTAGAGAATCTCGTGGCTACATCATAGTCCTAGTGTCCTTTAGGAATATAGGAGATATGGAGGTTCCCCATCATGTGGAAGGGCTCCATCTAATCGAATCACGAACATATATGAAAAGAAACACAGAAAAGGAGTGGGATTTCACAAAGCCTTATTCATTTTCTTAATAGATTTAAAATCTAAACTAACAAGTATCAGACAATCAAATGTAAGGAAAACCTAGGGTCTAACTTAAGTTATCATGACTTAACCACATACCTTTACCAGACATATAGATCCATACCCATCTCTAATTATTCACCTTAACCATCAAGAACCACTAGGGAAGTGATTAGCAGCTCGTATAACCCTTCACAAGGTACAAACATTCATGTCGTAATCATCATTCTCGAGGAAAGGGCCTCTAGCTCTTCAGGGTATACACTCCATCAATCTTGATGATGCTGAGCACACGTCAGGATTGCCAAGTCGAAGGGCACTAACTTGACCATTAAGACATTCACAACTTAGTACCTTTACTCTCAAGACCTGAATAATGGTCCCTGTATTTCATCCCGTGGTGTACCAAACTGTGACTTCCCAAACATAAGCACCCATGCTTCTTAGCATGGTATAATTCAACAGGGAATTTCCTATGACTTGTTTGCTAAGTTTCATGACACACTCTCTAGATAATCCAACAAAGTTTTAGAACTACCTTCATAGAGATATACTCATTATTCACAATGATAATAACTTGGAAATAATTACAACATTCAAATAAACACAATAAAATTTCAATAATAAAATTTCATGCACATAATTTAAGAAAGCATACATACATATATTTATATTGTTTAAGTGTAGTTTCTTAATTTTATTTGATCTATCCTTTTCCTTTTTGTAATTTTTACCTTAGATTATTTAAAAAGTAAAATTTTCCTAAAATGACTATAATTGGTACTATGTATTATTTTTATAAATTAAGTTGAGTACTAATATCAAGAATAATTTTATTTTTTTTATGTAGAAGATCAAACTATGCTGCGACCAAAAAGCTTACTAAGAATTTTTCTCTTTAATTTCTTAACCATTTACATTCATTTAGTAAAATTTATTTTTTCTATACATTAATTTACAAAATATTCTCTATCCGCCTACATATTTATTTCTAATATTAGTAATTTCTCCTATATATTCTAAATTGCCAAAATAATAGGTATATAGGTAGTTATTTTTACAATTTTTATTACTAATTTTAACTAAGACTAATTATTTGCTAAAAATAAATTTATTTTTCCACCTACTTCTCTATTGGGCCGAGAGCCATTCCTCTCAAATGAAGAAGATTTAAATTTTTATTCTTTGACTATTTTACCAAAACCTTGATTAATTCATTAATAATTAATAATTAATAATTGACCTTAAAAATATTCTTCCAAGCTCTCCTACAATCCTAAGGGCCGAATGCCCTATTATCCAAAGCTGGTCTACGAGGTGTTCTTAAAACATAAGTTAAAAACATAACGTTCTTGAAACACGACTTCATTTCTGAAAAAAAACTAAAAAATAAAGTCTTATTCTTGAAACACAACTTCTATTCGAAATTAAAAAAAAATAAAAATTGAAGTCTTGCCTCTCAAATACGACTTCAGGCAAAAAAAATAAAATTGAAATCTTACTTTTTAAGTACAACTTCAATGCGAAAAAATAAAAAATATATATATAAAACAATCGTATTTAGAAAGTACGATTTCTTTTTTAGGTTTAAAAAAAAATTAAAATATTGAAGTCTCGTTTTCGAAACACAACTTCTTTAAGAAGTCATAAAAAATTAATAAAAACTGAAGTCATATTTCCTAAGCACGACTTCACTTTCAGAAGTCGCGTTTCGGAAACACAACTTACCCTAATTTGAAAAAAAAAATTAATATTCATTTCGGTAATTTTAAAAAAATTACCCGTGAGATAAAAAAAAGCCCACAAATTATAAAAGCTATACTTTAAATTATAATAATAAGCACACCCGCAATGAATGATTCAAGAGATAAATAAAGGCGCTTTCTAGGGTGAAGTAGCGTTGCAAGTGCTTCACCGGTGGTTAAGCAAAAAAGATGCTACAGTCTAAATATAATTATTTAATAATTAAAATGGATTTTAATTTAAAAAGTGTAAAATGTCATATAAGCCCTCCTTTAAATAATGTAATATTCGAGCTGGGTGCGGGAACCCTTTCTGTGTCGTTGTCGACACAAGTGCAGACGCAAAACTGGTGTTTGTTTGTGGACTTTGGACAATACCCGCAACCATCAGCGAGCAACGGTGGTTACACGACACACCCTTTTAAATATTGTGTAATATTTGTTGTGGGAACCTAGTACCAACACACAAAGCCGTAGCGGCGTTAGTTTGTGGACGGTGGAGATTAGCCATAAGCAGCACCGACGGTCAACCATGGACGGCAAATAGCAGAGAAGTAGTCTTTTATGTTGAGTTTATATCATTTATTTTAAAAGAATTTGGTTATTCCTATCATTTTAAAGCCTTTGTGTGATGAAAACCCTAACTTTATGGACTCCATGATTTGAAAAACTTATTTGTTCTTGAGTATATTTTGTGTGCCTATTCGATGATTTCGCCATTATTGAATGTGTGAGCTTGTGTGTGGAAAATGATAGTTTGTTCATGATGTTAGTATTGTTGTTCATTATCATTGTAAATTTGACCGAATGATTGTCAATTTGTGTTGTTGTGCAATGGTTGCCACATATATGGAGAGGGATGTATCTTATTTATGTATTGTACGGTGTTCAATAATGCACTTTTTTGTGAATCAGAGAGAAAATTGCATGTTGTGCCACAATGGGAACTGAACTTTTTATGTATGCAGTATTGTAACGCAAGATTTCAGAATGTTTGATTTGAGTCATCCCCTTAATTTTGTTAGAGTTAGTAAAAATGATGGAATGGATCCATGACATAGAGTGAGTCACAACTTTATGCTACTGAATGTTGTGTTGCTCATTAATTTGCAGTGTGCATATTCTTTAGATAGCAAATGACTAGAAAACTCTTGTTCACATTTCTAAGTGCAAGCAGGTCACATTTAAAGAAGGTTCAATACAACCTCCAGAGATAAAGTCTAAAGTTGAACTACCAGAAAATGTAGACATTTTTGGCTTAGCCTACAGCCTCTGCAACAATCCCTTGGTCCACTACAGGATTTGGTGGAAAACATATCTTGTGTCATTTCTGGTCAGCCACTTCTTAAGATTCCCATTCCTGGTGAGAGGACGAGCTCCTGGCTTCTTACTACATATCTTGATCAAGACTTGTGCATATCAAGGGGGATGGCGGTCTTTTCACCATTGCTAGAGAAGGGAGTCCCCTTTTTGACCAATAAGAAAGCAATTATAATCCTTTCTTCTTCCCCCATCCCCTAAGAATAATTCAAAATGTTTATTCAAAATGTCTCGATTCTTTTTCTTTTTCCATATTTCTTCTCAAGCTGTTGTATATTTAAAGGAGTGACGGCTTTGTCCTAGTGGGTATGCAGTGGCCAGCCCGAAAATCATGGAGTCAATCTATCCCGAATGCGTGCCCGTGATCCTTTCAAAGAATTATACGCTTCCCTTCAGTGATGTGCTACGATGGGAGGCGTTTTCAGTGCAGGTGGATGTTTCAAATATTCCAAGATTGAAAGAGGTGCTTAGTGCAATTGCAGAGAGCGAATACAGGAAGCCCAAGCATGGAGTAAGGGCTGTGAGGAAACATCTTACTCTCAATCAACCGGCTAAGAGATTTGATGTCTTTCACATGATCTTACATTCCATATGGCTGAGGAGATTAGATCCAGATCACAGATAATTTGTGCTTAAGCATAGTTAAGTGTATATATATAGTGATTTTTGATTTGTTTTTTAGGCTTCAAATAGGAACCCATTAAATTGGAAAGTTGACCATTTATGGTATTCAACGAAAACTATTAGTTTATATTTCTATTGCTTGCATAGTTCCTTTTTATTTCACATACTTAACAACATTTAATTTGGCTTATATTTGCACCAGCATATGTTTACACACACACAGACACAGACACAGAATGATGATTGATGAGTGTCTATTTAATAAACTTACAAAATTAATTTCTCTCATTGCAGTATGTATTTTAATGCACTTTGGAGGAATTTTGTTCCTCTTCTTCCTCTGTTTATAACAACCCTGGACTGAATGAATGGAGCCTATTTTTATTCATTCTTTTGCTCCAAAAAATGTATCCTTTCGTGGGGATTAGAAAATGTGGCAACTTGGCTGCTGGAATTGTTGTAAGGAATAATGAATTTTGGTTAGAAATTTGAGTGCAATTAGTTGAAGCATTGGAACCGAGACTTGCGAATGAAAGAGGAAGACACTATGTTAAATGATAATGACACTGTTAATCCTTGGTTAAAGTAAGGGAGCAATGTGTTAAAGTAAGGGAGATGTGACATAAATTCATTAATATGACAAACTCCCTCTACCTTTATCCTTGTTTGTCATGGATGTATTACTATATCACACATAATTACTCACTGTCCATTTAATTACTGGTACCAAAAAATAAAAAAATAAAAAACTGCAAGTTGCATAAACCAAATTTGGCTAGGAACAATAAAATAAAGCAATGCGCAATTTCCACTATCATTATTCATTCAACAAGAAGATTATCCGTGATATTAACAACTAGTTCTTTTAACCAAAACTGAAAACAAATGCATAACCGTTGAACCACTGGTTATCCAAAAAGAAGCTTGACGAACTATACAAAATCCAAAGAGACAAAAACAAAAATAACAAATTTGCGTACTCTTATCACCATTAGTTTCCAACATCTACCACATGAGGGAGGGTTAGTTTTGCAGCATCCAGTGCATAATGTCCTTCCTAATAACACCCCTGACCAATTTACTCAGTAATTCGATCCAACAATTCCAGGCGTAGAGGCACTGAAGTGGTGCCTCCCATGGATGGTAGTCTAAGCAGGATTAGGCGATCTCATCATTCTTGCAACCGTGGGAAAAGGCATTGTCCTTGATGAGGTAAACAAATGCCTATCAGAGATTCAGAGTCCCTCCTCAACATTCTAGAAGCCTTGTGGTTGGAAGTGCCACCTGATGCAGCACGCTTTCCCACGATTTCTATTGACAAACAATGTCTTCACTCTAAGCTGAAAGGGGAATTCTGGATGCTTCTTAAATGGAAATTGAAAATTTTCAGTGCCTAAAGTAGTCAGTTCTTCAGTTGTTTATCCTTAATATATGCTCAACTTCATGGCAATCTAAGACATTATTTGTGATCATTTTTTTCCAAGTACTCAACTCTGAGTTTTTAATAATCAAATTATGCATCAAAGAGCAATCAAACTACAAGTGTTATTTGCTCAATCAAAATTCAAACAGACAAGACACACACGCAACACCTATAAAAGCCCTTATTTCCAAATCAAAACTTCCTGTAACAATCATCAACAACTAGCAAGTTACATTAATACAACTATTAGACACGAAAATATGTACCATTTAAAACGCGTTCTAGGACCACCCTTCCATTTTTTCACAAGCTCACCTTTCTTCAGGACTTACAACATTCAAATTCTGCAAACTTTATACACGATTTCAATTTTATGCATAATAAAAATAATAATTACATAAATGAATCATCCGTTGATTCATTGGCTAAGAACCTCCACGAGACTCAAACGAGGCAAAAGGGATTTACCAAACTACGCCATTTGGGTTTGTGCATGTCCGATGAATAGAATTTACAAAGTGGGTCACATTTGTAGTTGTTAATCTTGACTGTTGGGAGAAGGACCAACAATCACATGTCGCGGATTCTTTGCAATCTCCACAACTCCTACTCAAATGTCATCCCTTAATGAGGTGTGTCGATGCTGGCCACGACGGCGGACTTTTGGTATTCCGGGTGGCTTTCTCAAAATGAAAATGACTGTCTATTTGTGAGCATTGAAATTCAATCTGCAATATACAATAGAAATCAGTATTTCTATAATAGGATGACGACGTAGGCGCGCATTCACAAAATCCCTAACAACCAAAATGCTCCTCCTCCAACGACGCCGGCTACTATGATAGCAATGGGCCGCTTCAGTTAGCACGAAAGAAATCTTCTTAACCTAAGGGTAAATTAGTCTATTCATTATTAAATAAAATTTTAACATATTATTTTAAGTAATCAAAAATTGACAACCAAAAGCACATCTAACACCGTTCATTTATTTTGAGGCGCATCTAACGATTCTATGGATTTGACACACCGGTGGACCATATAATGTATGGGTCCACCGTAGAAATCGCCATAAATAAAAGTTTAAAATTAAAGAATAATGGCAGGTGTCAAACCTGCTGAAAATACTTACAAGGAAAAGCGATTTTAGTACTGTAAGCGAGAAACAATCATATAAAGAATGTGAAAAAATTCTCAGTTAAACAACCCAAAAAAAAGAGTAAGCATGGGGACAAAGTCGATAAATCACGTGGCAACATACTAAAATCATCTTAAATTATAATATGACAATAAATTTTTATAAATTTCGCCTTAAAACAATTCTTTTGCATAAGAAACAAGGCAAAAACTTCAATTAGCTCGAAGTCGTAGACCAACCTAGGTGTTAGTTAACATTTCAACATCAGTATTGAAATGTTTGGATATATGTAGTGTTTGAATAAAATATATTGTAAATTAAGTTTTAAAAATCTAAAATATCTATCAGCATTCTGGTATGATACAATATGACTGTTGAATTGTGATGTAAGTGTGTAGCTAATAGCTATGTAGTTACTAGTTAGGTATGTTTCGGATGGCGAATGGATTGAAGTCCAAGATAATGTAATGACAATGAGTGAGATCACTAGAGAGAGAGAAGTCAGGGTGAGCTAAGAGTCTTATTTTTTTTTTATTAAAGAGCTAAGAAATTAAAAAATATCGAATATCTCAGAAGCATATATGCAAAGGAAACTTAACAGAAAAAGTCGAATTCCTATTTATTGATGTAAAAGTCCTCTCTTACAGCTATTTGTGTTGACTAGTGATAAGTGGTGACATTTAAATATTCTTTCAGTAAAAGCTCACACTCTTGCCATAGAGAAAGCAACTTCATTAAATAAAGTGTGAAAAAAAAAAAAAAAAAAAGATACATACATTGTGAGGATAAGATATGGACATTGGTAATATGTATGATCAACTCAATCTTACCTTAAAATTTCAACCCTCAACATGATTGACCAGTATAAAAAATAGAAATGCACATTCATAGTTTACATATTTGGTAGATCAATATCAAGGCAACATGTGTAATGGACCGGGGGGGTGTAGTAGTTTGGTTAAATTTCGAAAGATCAAATTGAAAAAAGGATTTAAACTTTCGTCTCAAAGGGATATATAGGAAATGGTGGTGAAAGGCATGCTGGTCCTAGAGGAAGAGTTTAAGATTCACCCAAAGAAAAAAAAATAAAATAAGAGGAAGAGTTCAAGATGGAAAACTCTAGTCTTCAAAAAAAAAAAAAAGGATGCTCTAGGAACAGTATTTTCTTCTATATTTATAAGAAATTAAGAACCCCCCGGTTCTTTCTTTTCCTTTATGGCCGACTTATATACTTTTTCGCTTTTCTAAATTCTTCACTCGTTTTCCTTTGCTCGTCTTTCTTTCAGCCTTAAAAGGCCAAACAATTGGGGTCATGAAAGTACCAAAATTTCCTTGTGTGAGCTTCAAATTACAAATGAAACCAGAGTCAGCTAATGCGTTACAAAGAGCATGACCCCACGAATTGTGAGGTAACAGGCGATTTCTACGGTGGACCCATACATTATATGGTCCACCGGTGTGTCAAATCCATAGAATCGTTAGATGCGCCTCAAAATAAATGAACGGTGTTAGATGTGCTTTTGGTTGTCAATTTTTGATTACTTAAAATAATATGTTAAAATTTTATTTAATAATGAATAGACTAATTTACCCTTAGGTTAAGAAGATTTCTTTCGTGCTAACTGAAGCGGCCCATTGCTATCATAGTAGCCGGCGTCGTTGGAGGAGGAGCATTTTGGTTGTTAGGGATTTTGTGAATGCGCGCCTACGTCGTCATCCTATTATAGAAATACTGATTTCTATTGTATATTGCAGATTGAATTTCAATGCTCACAAATAGACAGTCATTTTCATTTTGAGAAAGCCACCCGGAATACCAAAAGTCCGCCGTCGTGGCCAGCATCGACACACCTCATTAAGGGATGACATTTGAGTAGGAGTTGTGGAGATTGCAAAGAATCCGCGACATGTGATTGTTGGTCCTTCTCCCAACAGTCAAGATTAACAACTACAAATGTGACCCACTTTGTAAATTCTATTCATCGGACATGCACAAACCCAAATGGCGTAGTTTGGTAAATCCCTTTTGCCTCGTTTGAGTCTCGTGGAGGTTCTTAGCCAATGAATCAACGGATGATTCATTTATGTAATTATTATTTTTATTATGCATAAAATTGAAATCGTGTATAAAGTTTGCAGAATTTGAATGTTGTAAGTCCTGAAGAAAGGTGAGCTTGTGAAAAAATGGAAGGGTGGTCCTAGAACGCGTTTTAAATGGTACATATTTTCGTGTCTAATAGTTGTATTAATGTAACTTGCTAGTTGTTGATGATTGTTACAGGAAGTTTTGATTTGGAAATAAGGGCTTTTATAGGTGTTGCGTGTGTGTCTTGTCTGTTTGAATTTTGATTGAGCAAATAACACTTGTAGTTTGATTGCTCTTTGATGCATAATTTGATTATTAAAAACTCAGAGTTGAGTACTTGGAAAAAAATGATCACAAATAATGTCTTAGATTGCCATGAAGTTGAGCATATATTAAGGATAAACAACTGAAGAACTGACTACTTTAGGCACTGAAAATTTTCAATTTCCATTTAAGAAGCATCCAGAATTCCCCTTTCAGCTTAGAGTGAAGACATTGTTTGTCAATAGAAATCGTGGGAAAGCGTGCTGCATCAGGTGGCACTTCCAACCACAAGGCTTCTAGAATGTTGAGGAGGGACTCTGAATCTCTGATAGGCATTTGTTTACCTCATCAAGGACAATGCCTTTTCCCACGGTTGCAAGAATGATGAGATCGCCTAATCCTGCTTAGACTACCATCCATGGGAGGCACCACTTCAGTGCCTCTACGCCTGGAATTGTTGGATCGAATTACTGAGTAAATTGGTCAGGGGTGTTATTAGGAAGGACATTATGCACTGGATGCTGCAAAACTAACCCTCCCTCATGTGGTAGATGTTGGAAACTAATGGTGATAAGAGTACGCAAATTTGTTATTTTTGTTTTTGTCTCTTTGGATTTTGTATAGTTCGTCAAGCTTCTTTTTGGATAACCAGTGGTTCAACGGTTATGCATTTGTTTTCAGTTTTGGTTAAAAGAACTAGTTGTTAATATCACGGATAATCTTCTTGTTGAATGAATAATGATAGTGGAAATTGCGCATTGCTTTATTTTATTGTTCCTAGCCAAATTTGGTTTATGCGACTTGCAGTTTTTTATTTTTTTATTTTTTGGTACCAGTAATTAAATGGACAGTGAGTAATTATGTGTGATATAGTAATACATCCATGACAAACAAGGATAAAGGTAGAGGGAGTTTGTCATATTAATGAATTTATGTCACATCTCCCTTACTTTAACACATTGCTCCCTTACTTTAACCAAGGATTAACAGTGTCATTATCATTTAACATAGTGTCTTCCTCTTTCATTCGCAAGTCTCGGTTCCAATGCTTCAACTAATTGCACTCAAATTTCTAACCAAAATTCATTATTCCTTACAACAATTCCAGCAGCCAAGTTGCCACATTTTCTAATCCCCACGAAAGGATACATTTTTTGGAGCAAAAGAATGAATAAAAATAGGCTCCATTCATTCAGTCCAGGGTTGTTATAAACAGAGGAAGAAGAGGAACAAAATTCCTCCAAAGTGCATTAAAATACATACTGCAATGAGAGAAATTAATTTTGTAAGTTTATTAAATAGACACTCATCAATCATCATTCTGTGTCTGTGTCTGTGTGTGTGTAAACATATGCTGGTGCAAATATAAGCCAAATTAAATGTTGTTAAGTATGTGAAATAAAAAGGAACTATGCAAGCAATAGAAATATAAACTAATAGTTTTCGTTGAATACCATAAATGGTCAACTTTCCAATTTAATGGGTTCCTATTTGAAGCCTAAAAAACAAATCAAAAATCACTATATATATACACTTAACTATGCTTAAGCACAAATTATCTGTGATCTGGATCTAATCTCCTCAGCCATATGGAATGTAAGATCATGTGAAAGACATCAAATCTCTTAGCCGGTTGATTGAGAGTAAGATGTTTCCTCACAGCCCTTACTCCATGCTTGGGCTTCCTGTATTCGCTCTCTGCAATTGCACTAAGCACCTCTTTCAATCTTGGAATATTTGAAACATCCACCTGCACTGAAAACGCCTCCCATCGTAGCACATCACTGAAGGGAAGCGTATAATTCTTTGAAAGGATCACGGGCACGCATTCGGGATAGATTGACTCCATGATTTTCGGGCTGGCCACTGCATACCCACTAGGACAAAGCCGTCACTCCTTTAAATATACAACAGCTTGAGAAGAAATATGGAAAAAGAAAAAGAATCGAGACATTTTGAATAAACATTTTGAATTATTCTTAGGGGATGGGGGAAGAAGAAAGGATTATAATTGCTTTCTTATTGGTCAAAAAGGGGACTCCCTTCTCTAGCAATGGTGAAAAGACCGCCATCCCCCTTGATATGCACAAGTCTTGATCAAGATATGTAGTAAGAAGCCAGGAGCTCGTCCTCTCACCAGGAATGGGAATCTTAAGAAGTGGCTGACCAGAAATGACACAAGATATGTTTTCCACCAAATCCTGTAGTGGACCAAGGGATTGTTGCAGAGGCTGTAGGCTAAGCCAAAAATGTCTACATTTTCTGGTAGTTCAACTTTAGACTTTATCTCTGGAGGTTGTATTGAACCTTCTTTAAATGTGACCTGCTTGCACTTAGAAATGTGAACAAGAGTTTTCTAGTCATTTGCTATCTAAAGAATATGCACACTGCAAATTAATGAGCAACACAACATTCAGTAGCATAAAGTTGTGACTCACTCTATGTCATGGATCCATTCCATCATTTTTACTAACTCTAACAAAATTAAGGGGATGACTCAAATCAAACATTCTGAAATCTTGCGTTACAATACTGCATACATAAAAAGTTCAGTTCCCATTGTGGCACAACATGCAATTTTCTCTCTGATTCACAAAAAAGTGCATTATTGAACACCGTACAATACATAAATAAGATACATCCCTCTCCATATATGTGGCAACCATTGCACAACAACACAAATTGACAATCATTCGGTCAAATTTACAATGATAATGAACAACAATACTAACATCATGAACAAACTATCATTTTCCACACACAAGCTCACACATTCAATAATGGCGAAATCATCGAATAGGCACACAAAATATACTCAAGAACAAATAAGTTTTTCAAATCATGGAGTCCATAAAGTTAGGGTTTTCATCACACAAAGGCTTTAAAATGATAGGAATAACCAAATTCTTTTAAAATAAATGATATAAACTCAACATAAAAGACTACTTCTCTGCTATTTGCCGTCCATGGTTGACCGTCGGTGCTGCTTATGGCTAATCTCCACCGTCCACAAACTAACGCCGCTACGGCTTTGTGTGTTGGTACTAGGTTCCCACAACAAATATTACACAATATTTAAAAGGGTGTGTCGTGTAACCACCGTTGCTCGCTAATGGTTGCGGGTATTGTCCAAAGTCCACAAACAAACACCAGTTTTGCGTCTGCACTTGTGTCGACAACGACACAGAAAGGGTTCCCGCACCCAGCTCGAATATTACATTATTTAAAGGAGGGCTTATATGACATTTTACACTTTTTAAATTAAAATCCATTTTAATTATTAAATAATTATATTTAGACTGTAGCATCTTTTTTGCTTAACCACCGGTGAAGCACTTGCAACGCTACTTCACCCTAGAAAGCGCCTCAGTTTCCCCTAGAAGAGTGTGTGCGGGTGGGGTGTCTTTATATTTGTGTTTGCACTGTTCATGTCACATGGTCTTGGACAGCTTCATCCAACTACTAGCATACCTCTGTTAGGAACCTATTAGGATCACGATTCATTTGGCTTTAAAGAAAATGTAATTTACATCATTTTCATTTTATTGACGTTTATTAACTTTTACGTGCTGTTGAATTGTTTCAATCAAACCATTTTTATAATTTTAGTTAATTTTAAAAAAACAAATATATAAAATTAAAGTGTGAAAGAGCACTTATATCTGGATAAAGATTCTTTTTCTTTTATAATTTGTATATTATTTATGAATAAATCATCAATTTAATCTTTCAAGTATTACTCTCCTCTAATTAAATAATATTTAAAGTAATGAAATTATATAAGTAGTCTTTAAAGTATTGAATATGTATCGGTTTAGTCCCTATATTGATATATTTTACTAATGTTAAAGGACTAATATGAAGAATTTTTTAATACTTGACAAACTATATAACATAATTTCTAATACTTTAAAAATTACTTATATAATTTTATTATTTTAAGAACTATTTTTTAGAAACTAAATTGATGGTTTTATTCATTATTTATTGCCATACTTGCGGGGTATAACTTCATTAAAAGAGTTGTAATTTAAATTAAATATGACCATTCTTTTATCATGACTATGCACGACTATTTCCAAAATTAATTATATACAGGAGTTTATGTAAGTATATGTATTTATTGATAAACTAAACATGTGTTTAAGTTCACTTTGGATCCTCTCTTGCCGGTTTTCATCCGGCTATCATCTTGCATTTTTAATCGTTAATTGATCATTATACAACAATGGCGAGAAGAAAGAATATGATGTGTGGTTGAGATTTAAAACTGCAGACAAAATCCTTTGCGAGAGACAACAGAGGATCTGAACTCATTTATGTTAGGGGTTTGTGCAAATTTAATTTAAATATTTATTAATTATTATTGAATACCCAAAATGATTACTTGAAAGGCCCTATCCAGATTTAAAATATATTAAAAATAGTTTAATTTTTATAAGGTTACAATTTTGATATATTGTGTTAACATAAATTTTATTTTATAAATTAATTATGTGTTATCATATTATTGAAAACTTTGACGTTTACAATATTTGTCATAATAAAAGTCATATTTTTTTATTGCAAAGTCATATGCTTTTAATAACACGATATGTAGGTTTGAGTGATATAGTGTAGAAAAAAAGTTTTAGAATTTTTTGTTTTTTAATGAACAAAAGAACTTCATGAAGAGATAAAAGAGTACAAGAGGTACTTAAAAGGAAGCAAAACGAGACCAATATGACAGATAACAATTATAGTGATAATTAAACTATTCTTTTATCGTAATGTAAAAATTTATAAATGTATTAATGTGGGTTACAAAACTAAACGATAAGAAATGCATGATGGTTCTTTCTTTCTTTTTTTTTATTTATAATGCATGATAGTTCTGAACTATTAGTCATTACATACTTTTAATATATATGCTTTGTAAAAAAAAATATCAACTGAACTTGGAAAAGTAAGCAAATATTTGGATGAAATTATTTTTAAAGAAATAATTATTTATTTTAAAAAATTCTCTTTAGAAGCTAATAAATAAAAAAATAATTATTTTTCAAAATAAATTAAACTAAACATGTATTAAAAATTAAATTAAGTAAACTGCATCTAGTATCAGCTGAAAAAAAAATCAACTAAGCTAATTAATTTTATGTGAGTTATTCAAATGACTTGGATTATTATAATTTGAAAAATGTAAACAAAACATAGGATTTTAACTAATTTTTACATTATTATAATGGGGATTGCTCTAATTAGCTAGGCTACACTTTGATTATTCTTAAACACTGATATTATTCACTCAAGAACAAGTAAAGCTAAGATAATATATAATAACTATATTATTACTCATTTTGAATGATTAACTGAAAAGATAATTAAATCCATCTTTTTGAATAATTGAATAAGAGATTTAAAAGTTGAGCATCATTTGAACACATTTTTCTTTTAAAGATACAACATAAAAAAAGAGAATTGACAATTTTAACAAATTACGTTTTAAATAATTTTTAATTGTCATAGACATCTTTAACAAAAATGATTAATAATCAATAAAATAATTAAAATTTCAACAAGATTAATTTTCAAAAGAAGCAAATTGTAACGGTTGACTCATGCATGATATGCTAAGTCACAATGCATTTATTGGGATGGAAAGGAACTTTTTCAGGCTCGGCAAATTGAGTTTATTTGTGTATTTAAGTTCAACTCAACTTAAATTTATAAGTTGGAGTTTAATTTTTATGTATTGTTAATGTAAGAATTTTTATATGACAACAATGTAAACAGTCATTTATTACAAATGTCAACAATATTATTATACATAGCAATATATGATTAGATAACAGTAAATTACCTATTAGTGTACTTAAATTAAATCTTATAAGTTATTTGATCTTTATAAATTAATATTGAATCTTTTATCAATAAAATTTTTTAAAGTCCATAAATTAAGCTTAAATTTATAGCTCAATTCTTATATTTTATTTATAATTAAATTAAATTAAATTAAACTAATGAGAATATTAACATATGTATTAGATTTTTATTTTATTTTATTTTTATTATTATTATTATTAAATCTTGAATAAGCTCTTAAGTTCACCGATCATATTTGGCACATTTCTAATTTTATTATAATTTTCTAAAAAAAATTAAAACATAACTATTTCTTCAAATCTAACAATCCTAACAAAACTTACTAAATTGAACCAAATTGACGATTAGCAATAGCTAAAGTAGTAAGTAGCTAACCTTCACTTCACAGCTCTGCTAGTAAGTAGTAACAACATTATTTTATTTTTTATATTAGTATTAACAACATTATTGAGCATATGATAGTTGGGTCCCATTAATGACACATTTTGACCAGTCACATTCCCGAAAATGTTCCAAGTAGTAAAAAACAAAAATTGTGATTTACCTTCAGCCAAACAAAAAAGCCACTTCACTTATGGCAGTCTTGAAATTCGGTGCAACATGGAGGGCAATCACCCCCTCACACTCTCATCTATCTCCTTCCTTTTTTAGCTCCCCAACCTCAACGTGAAACATAGCTTTTAATTTTGTCTCTCTTTTTCTTTCTTTCTTACTCTCTCTTTTTTTTTGCCCTTTTAATATACTTGTTTTCTTCTTCCTTGGGTTTTGACCGTTGCTTTTTCTCAACGTCTTTCTCTGTTCACACACTCACACACACAATTCTCTTTCTCTCTCTCTCACTGATTCCCTCTCCACTACTCTTGGTGATCAAAACACCGTCGTTTTCCTTCACCTCATTGTCAGGTGTGGTTCTCTCTTCTAACATTCACTCTTCACCCTTCATCGTTCTTCTTAACCAAACCCAACCTTAACATGTGCTTGTCTTTTCTTAGTCCTGCTTCTTCTTCTCCTCTTGTCTTGTTTGGCTCTTAAAAGCATGAAACTGAAAAAGGGTGTGATGGAAAATTTTGTCTTCCTGAAAATGGGTACTCTGTTTTTGCGCATATCAGCTCTTTTATGCTTTATTTTTAATTCATTTTACCCTTTGTTCATTTTTGTTTATGCATGTATGTATAGATAGATAGATAAATAGATAGACAGACAGGCAGAGAGAGAGAGAGAGGTTTTCTCTTTCAATTTATTGCTCTATGAATATTCCCAAATTTATATTTATCTATTTTACATTTGTTCTTCTGTTAATTTAGCTAATTGGCAACTGCTTTAGTGTCTGCCTTTTGTTTTTACTTCTTTTTTTTTTTCATTTTGAAGGTGGTTTTCTTGGAGGCTTAAGCTGATTTTCTTTTTTTTCCTTTTTTATTTATACATTTGGAAAAAAAAAATAAAATCCCAGAGGCAAAGTTGTGTGCTTTCTTCTTGTATTCTGGTAGAGCTTGGTTTGGTTTTCTGAAAATCATAGAGGAAAGGGTTTTCCTGTTAGTGTTAAGCACGACTGTAGTTTCATCACCCTTCTTCTGGCTTGGAAATGAAGAAAAGCATCAAACTTCATTCACATTGCTAGGCTTATTTGCTTCAAATATAATATTATTTTTAATACATTTGTTTTTTGGGTTTGCTCATGTTTAATGAAATTTTAGTGTGTTATTGAACTTCTCTAATTTTGGTGACAGATTTATGATTTCTTTATGAATCTGGTGAGGCATAAAGAAAGGTTCTCTAAGAAGAGATGGGATGTTCACATTCAAGGTTGGATGATGAAGAGTCAGTTCAGCTTTGTAAAGACAGAAAGAGGTTCATCAAGCAAGCTATTGAACAAAGGACTCGATTTGCCACTGGACACATAGCATACATAGAATCTCTGAAAAGAGTTTCAGCAGCACTTCGCGATTACATTGAAGGCGATGAGCCTCGCGAGTTCTCATTAGACACAGTCATCACCCCACCTTTCACACCTGTGAAGAAGAAACCTGGCCCAGGATTCATTCCGATATCAGCAAAACCCTTCACAACAACAGCAGCAATTGAGTTTGGGGTTGGACCAAACTCTACTTTGAAAGTGAATTACCTTAGGCCTGGTGGTAACCCAGCAATTTCAGTTGAGGAAAGGCCTCAATCCCCAGAAATGGCTCGGGTTGAGACGTATTATTCTCCAATGCAGCAGTATGGCATTGATGGTTTTTTCAACATGCAATCCTCACCAGTGAATACATCAATTTTTGCTTACTCTCCCAATAACAGGCCTAATATCCCTCCCCTTTCACCTCAAGCTTCCCAATGGGATTTCTTTTGGAATCCCTTTTCATCATTGGACAGTTATGGTTATCCTGGAAGAAGTAGCCTTGATCAGACTGCCATGGATGATGAATACAGAGGACTTAGGCAGGTTAGAGAAGAAGAGGGAATACCAGACCTGGAAGAAGATGAAATTGAACAAGAAGATTATGTTGGGAAGAGAAATGTAGCAGAAGAAAGAACTAGACATGATATAAATGCTTCCAAAGAAGAAGTTATTGTTGAAGATGTTGATGAGGAGGACGAGGATGAAGAGGACGAGGAGGAAGAGGAGGGAACAGACATTGAAGATGAAACTGAGACTGAGCATGATGCCAAAGATTCACAAGCTCATGGTAGTGCAAGTTTTGAAGTATCAAAAGCTCAAGCTGCAGGTCATATTGAATCAAGCCATAGGGAAATGGCAATTGGCAAGCAAGAAGCTGGGGAAGAAACACCAGGTTTTACCGTTTATGTAAACCGAAGGCCAACAAGCATGGCAGAAGTGATCAATGATCTTGAAACTCAATTCACAATCGTCTGCAATGCAGCCAATGATGTCTCAGCATTGTTAGAGACCAAGATATCTCAGTATTTATTGACATCTAATGAACTTTCAGGTTTGATATTTCCATTTTGTTGATAGTGTACTTTGACTACTTTCATGTTCATGCTTTCCATATTAGTCAGAATTATGAGTAAAGTCCTCATGAATGGAAAAGAATGAATTAGCAGCCTCAAGTTTGATGATAAACTCCATGTAAAAATTCTTATTTGTGGAGATCTCACTATGAAATGTGCTTTTATTATTTATCCAACAATCATCTTTCATGTTTCAATTCCTCATTTGATTCTTGTGAATCTTTTTTCTTTCAGTCATGTCTATCTGTACATTTTCAGGAATATGAATTTGAGTTATATTTCATTTGCAGCATCAAAGTTGTTGAACCCAGTAGCTCTGATCCGCTCAGCTTCTTCACGCTCTTCTTCATCAAGATTTTTGGTGAATTGTTCAAGCACTAGCAAGGAAGGTTGTGAGGGCACTAAGGATCTCTCAGAGGAACATTGTATGTTATCTGGTAGTCACCACTCCACTTTGGACAGATTAAATGCATGGGAGAAGAAGCTCTATGAGGAAGTCAGGGTATATTACTGAACTTATCTTATATCCATGAGGGAGTCAAATTTCTAAAAAAAGATTTCAATGAAGTTCTCTCTGGTGACATTGTTAGAAACAGATGACTGCTACTTAAAAAATAGCCCAAAAACTGGTGCTTATGCTCCATCTTGGAATCAGTTCAGAACTTTCTAAGTCCTTTGCCCTTGTTCTCAATTATCTAAGATTCTTTGTAGAAAATCCTTCAGATTCTGATCTCCTTACTCTTGAGGAATGAACAAAATCAATTATTCACTTTATATGGATTCATCAATGGCAAATACACTTCTTATGGTTATTACTAGAAATGACAACTAAAATAACTTCTAATAGTAATTGTGTATGAGTAATCTTAAAAGAGGTTCAGCTTCAACATAATGTGAAAAATCACTATGCCTCTAACTAATGAGTATAAATCTTTCTGTTAGATGTTTAAGAGAATAGGAAAAAATGGCAGCAGAGGCCAACTTCAACTGTTTAAATTATATTCAGTTATTTTTCTGTTGGTACTTTTCAAAATTTTTATATTTTTTATTATTGTTACAGGTCATTATGCTTGTGATCACATACAGTTTTATTTTAATGTTGGGAAACTTATTAGTTACTGTGGCCACTTTCTTCTTCAACAGTCTGGAGAACGTGTCCGAATTGCATATGAGAAGAAATGCAAGCAACTCAGGAACCTTGATGTAAAAGGAGAGGACCCTTCTTGTGCAGATAAAACAAGAGAAGTCATTAGAGATCTAGATACCCAGATAACGGTTTCAATACACTCAGTTGAAGCTATTTCAAGGAGAATTGAAGCTCTAAGGGATGAAGAGTTGCATCCCCAACTTCTTGAATTGGTGCAAGGGTATGTGTAAAAGTCAAATGGCCCCATACATCTTTTTTTCTTTTTTTTTCCCTAGCTGAATTAAACACCCTCTTCTGCCAAAATTTGAAGTATTTTCAGACTTCAAACATACTACTAATATTTTCATTTGGTCCTTTAAGAAAGATAGGACAACTAGACTTTGTTTGGCACTAATAACAAAATTTCAGATAAAGTCATTCTGAATGACTTACATAGTTGAATTGCCAAAATGTTTCATTACCTTCAGCAGTATCTAGTATTAGAATTTTCCTTTGTCACTTATGCCATCAACTTGCTGAGCAAAACCCCAAGTGGAGCCATCAAATTTACCTAACATCTACTGAACCTTGTCTAGGTTTCCACAATATTTCACATCTATTAATTCTTGGTTTTTACTTTCTACATGAATAACACTTTAAAGAAAACGGCCTACATCTGCCTTATGAATGCAGATAAGATATATCATATATCACACTAGCACTGCATGTAGTTACATAAAATATTATGCTTGCTGATTCTTCAATTATACAAATGACAGGCTGGAAAGGATGTGGAAAGTGATGGCAGAATGCCATCAGACACAGAAGAGGACCTTAGATGAAGCTAAGATTCTTCTAGCTGGCACTCCTTCTAAATTACATGCCAGAAAACAGTCTTCCATCTCAATGACTGATCCAAACAGGCTTGCGCGTTCAGCCTCCAATCTTGAATTCGAGTTAAGGAACTGGAGAAACGCCTTTGAGTCATGGATCACTTCTCAAAGATCCTACATTCATGCACTAACTGGATGGCTTCTTCGATGCATGGGATCCGAGCCTGACGTATCAAAGCTACCATGCTCTCCTCGTATGTCCGGTGGCACTCACCCTTTGTTTGGACTCTGTGTTCAGTGGTCTAGGCGCCTAGATGCCATACGTGAAAAGGCAGTGCTTGATGGCTTAGACTTTTTTGCAGCTGGAATGGGGTCCCTCTATGCACATCAGTTGAGAGAAGATTCTAGGAGAAACTCATTTGGATCAACAAAACAAAGCAATGGGAACATGGAAATGGTGGAAGTTGGTGAGGTGGAAGAGGTAATGGCTCCAGAGAAACTGGCTGAAGTTGCCATTAAGGTGCTTTGTGCTGGAATGTCTGTTGCTATTAGCTCACTGGCAGAGTTTGCTTTGGCTTCTGCTGAGGGGTACAATGAAGTTGTTAAGCAATGGGACAATGGGAAGTGTCAAAATACTACTTCTAGTGAGACTAGAACATAGATGTCTCACATTTTGTGTTAATTAGTTTAGGCTTGTTTAGAAATGGGTGTCTGTAATTATGTATTTAACTAACTAATACAAAAGGTAGAATAGTAAGGGAAATTGCACCCGATATTGTTAAAACGGATTTTTTTTTTTTTTTTTATTTCTTCTTGCCTCAATCTTCGGTTTCTAAAATTCATTTTGGCTCTTGAATAAGTGATAAACTTTTAGAAAAAGAATACAAACTCCCTAAACTTAATCCATTTTATAAGTAGACATTCTAAACTTAATGATTTTGTCCCAAGTAATATTAAAATAAACAAGAAAAAAGATTTAATGAATAATTTAGAGAATAGTTAATGGATAAAATAATAGATAATTTCAAAAATAATTAAAAGATATAATAGTTTAATAAAAAGTGAAGATCAAAAGAAATATATTCTTTATTATACTTGTGGATAACTACTCTAATATTCGCCAAGATTTTATCTACGAAACTGGACACAATTGAGTGCTTGCTCCTTAAGCATTCGATTCCTAACTCTGTATAAAAAAGCTTTATTAAAGAGAGAAATTTTACTTTGATGATCTCTATGTCTTTAAAAATAATTAATTTCCAATTACTAGTTAAAAAATATCTACAATGCAAACCAAAATACGGTCAAGTGTTTTTTTTTTTTTTTATCATGACTATCAAAACAAATTGGTAGGATTTTTAAATCTTGGATAGCTCACCAACTTTTGCAACCAAAACCCTTAAATATTGATAACTTCTAACTAAAGTAAATCATTTTTCCCTTACCGGATAGCATTACTACTCAAATGGTAGGTTTTAAAATGAGATAAAACTCCTCTAAAACAAGACAATCTCTAAACAAATAAAAGATATATTGACCGCTGATTTAATTTGAACTATATCGTGATTATAACCTAATAATATATATATACACACACACACATCCTTCGCTGCTCAACTTTAGAGCTTTTTTCCTAAAATGAGACTTGGTCCATGCAACAATTAAAATATATATATATATATATATATATATGAAGAAATTAAATATGCAATCAAATTGTTTATAAAGAAAAATGATATTTGAATAACAAATTGTACAGCCAAAAGAAAGAAAGAAAAAGAAAAAAAGAAAAATTTGAAATGTAATAAAAAAAATGATGTAATTGAGAATGATAGACACAGAAAATTATGTTATATAGATTGTTGTATGTATATCTTCCTTTTTGTGTACAATTACAGCAACAAGATTTGAACTTAAAACCTTATACAAATTATCCAAACCCCTAATCACTAGATCAACCCTAATGGGTTAATTGGTGCATGTATATCACATCTTGTTCTAAATAGCATTCTTGGTACTTGAAAATGTAATAAATCCATTTCAAATGAATTTTATTTTTACTTATCCTTGGTAGGCTTGTCCTTCTTATAAAAGGGCTGATAACTTTGGCATCTCTATCTCACAGTATGCAAAAGATAATAGTAAAAAATCCCTCCCAAAATTTATACGTTCAAGGCTGACAGTGTAGCTAGCTAGTAGCCACTACTCTGAAACAATGATCAATCTACTGAAATCAGAAACTCAAACCTGCACCATATATTCCAATGAAAAAGTATAGCTACTACTCTGAAACAACTATCAATCTACTGAGATCAACTCGTGTATAGAAAAATGGATCCTTCAATAGGAAAAATTGATGTGAATGGTAATTTTCTGTACTTCTAAATTTGGATCATACACGAGAAAAGGAGGCACATCTTCAACATGCAGTCAGCCCAGGCTTTGTCATTGAGAGGAAGATAAACAACTGAATGCATTTTCATTCATTGTAACCATAGCCTACATCACCATCGTCTAACTCCACGTCAGCATTATTACTATATCCAGACATGACACTGAGGAAAAGAACCACAGCAACCAGCTGTGCTACCACAAAATATTTAGCCCTTCTTCTAAAGGTTTTCTCCTCCTTTGTTTGTGGCTTTCTTTTGGGTTTACTCTTGGGCTTTGAACCTAAGAAAAATATGACAAATCAAACTACATTAAGAATGACAAAATATAAGACCTTGAAATAGCAAATGATACTGCAACAAAGCAAATAGAAAATAAAACATTTTTTCACATAATTAGTTTATCTTAATAGTAGAACAAATAGTTTTTATTCACAAAACTAAAGAAGCACCATAAATAGAAAGAAGGGTGTCAAAGGTGACAGATGGACTTAAGGAGCTAGAGGGTATTGATGCCTTGGAGACACCAAATTCATTCAAGGAGTTAATATCAGAAAAAGAATGAACAATAAAATGTTTGACCATTTTGTACTTCAATATGAACTAAGTGAACAAGCATAATATATTAACATTCATAGTAAAAATAAAAGGTTCAAATGTTCAGGTCATAAAACCCATTCCCAAAGATCAACAATTACCATTTTTTAATTTTCTGAACTCAGACTATTTACCCCTTTAGCATTGCCGTTACCAAATTAGATAAGTGGACTTGTTTTTTTAAATTTATCAATAAGATGCTAGCTAGATGCATGACATTCCTGAAACAAAAAGGTGCACCTCAACAATAAAGAGGTGCTGTCCCCTTCTGGCACCTCACCTCAGCACCTTAGGCATGCCTTTGGGCGCATTTGACTAAACTTATATAAACTACTTCATAGTGAGCATTCTGAAATGAAACCTCCCATTTTCCTTCGTAAATAGAATAGAATCATGTTTTCTGATTCTATTCCATTTACACAGGACAAAGCTTACAAGGCTTCTCAAAGCCTCAGGTGCAACTAGTATGAACATTTATTTTAAAGTTTTATGATGCAAAGCATATAAAGGGTGAATATGGGCTAGCATAAAATCGATTTAGATTTATGCCAAGATCTACAACTAAAGTTATTTACCTTCTACAGGGATTGATAAAAAGGTACCAAAACAAAGAAAGAGACTTACATATGGTATTTGTTGACTTCAAGAAAGCATATGATAAAGTGTCAAGAGAAGTGTTGTACAAAGCTTTGGAAAAAAAAAAGGTGCTCGTGACATATATTCGAGCAATACAAGACAATGTATAATAGGATAACTACTAGTGTGAGAACTCCTAGAGATGAGACTAAGGACTTTCCAATAAGGACAGGTTCACATTAGAGCTCAACCTTGAGTTTTTACTTGTTCAATCTAGTATTTGATGTGCTCACTGGAGACATACAAAAGATTATCCCTAAATGCATTTTTTTACAGATAATATAGTTTTGATTGAACAATCAAGGAAAGAGGTTAATTCTAAACATGAGCTTTGAAGACAAACACTGAATTCAAAGGATTTTCACTTGAATAGAAGGAAGACAAAGTATATGCACTACACTTTTAGTAAAAAAACGAGGAAAATGACTCGGAGGTAAAAATTGGAGATGTCATACCACAGATTTCTCAATTTAAGTATCTAGGATCAATATTACAAAATAATGGAAAAATTCATGAAGATATCACACACAAGATACAATTTGGGTGGTTAAAATGGAGAAAGGCATCAAACGTTATTTGTGACTACAAAGTACCTACCAAGCTTAAAGGAAAGTTTAATCATACTGCAATACGACTAGCTATACTCTATGGTAGTGAATGTTGAGCTTTAAAGGGACAAGAGAAAAACTGAGAATAACAAAAATATGTTAAAATGAATGTGTGGTCACATAAGAAAGGACAAAATACATAATATTGTATACGAGGAGAAATGTCATTTTTGGAGGAAAATATGATAGAAAATGATTAAGGTAGTTTGAACAAGTACAAAGAAGTCACTAGAGGCACTAGTGAGGAGAGTAGATTATAAGGATTAGCCTGATAAAAAGGGGTAGAGCAGGAAGGATCTTAGAGGAAATTAAAAGGGATCTCATGGTAAATAATATCCATGAGAATTTGGTTTTTAACCGAGCTGAATGAGGTAGTGTGATTCATGCAACCAACCTCCCCTGGTAGGATAAGGCTACTGTTGTTTATGATGTAAAGCATATGAGTAGAGAACAAGACCACAAACCTAGAATCATTTTCATTTGTTCAACAAGTATGTTAACTAATTTATCATGAAATTCCACATCATGAAAAGTTGAAAGAATAACTTTAATCCATGGGTTGTATCAAACTCGTTCCTACTTCCTATAACACTCAGCAACTACACATTTCAGAATATTCCAGTCCATTCTAGAAATATTTCAAAGTAGTTATAGGAATGGTACTATCCTATTGCTACAATATCAAGCCAGCATATTTCAAGGCCACTGTTTTCTAATAAAATCATTACTACAAGCAATTCAAACACACAGAGGAGTTCTGTAGTAGTTATTTAAAGTAAAAAAGAAAAGGAAAAGTAATATGCACTGGTAACACTTGTCAAGGAAATTTATAAATAAATCCTAAAATATCTTACTTGAAGTTGAACGACTTCTAGATGCTGATGATGATGGGTGTGCATGAAAATATGGATCATTGGAACGAGAAGTACCAGCTTCTATAAGTTCTGTCTTACATTGTTGCACATATCTCACTAAATTGGCATGTTCCAAAAAATTGGTGCGCAAAATTGATGATTCCTGGTAGTACATAAATGGAGGAACAGAAGTTAAAATTTTTGCCTCAAAATAATAACTCCCAGTGCTTCTAGTAAGCAATTGCTGCTAGCCATTTACACAAACAGCACTTAGCTCAGAAGCAAAAATCAACAAGGTAAAACATAATCTATGATGTTCATTAAGTGGAGAAGTCAGGAATCTCAAGGGCAAAACAATGCAAAAACAATTAAAGTGCAAAGGATTACAACACTTTTGAGGCAGCATTAACTGCATGAGTTTCCTCATTCAAAAGTATTTCCCAGTATCCGATTATGCTTCAAGAATAACATTTCCCAACATGAAGAAAACAATGAATTGCAAATTGTCAATCTCCCATTTGCTTAACATCTTATCTTTCCAAATCTAAGTTGAAAATTATCCATCCAGTGCCCCTTGTTTACAACTCTTCTTTTTATAATTTTTCTTACATTTCTTATACCAAAGACAAGTATTCAATTACTTTACTAATTCTATTATGAGATTTGTTCATCTTACAACTCTGGCTGGTTGTTCATCTTTCAGCACACACTCAACTCAGAAGTTTGCTTAACCATGAATTACTTTACTAATTCTATTATGAGATTTGTGCTCAATAATCCTTGGGTCCTAACTCTAGCACTTATCAGATTTCGCTGATTACAAATCTTCTCTACGTTAAAGCAAATCATCAGTCAAATAAATGCTAGCACTTTTGAGTTCCTTGGGCTCATACAACAACACACAGATTCTTTGTCCAACTCTTATTGATCAGTAAGCACTACAACCCAAGTGGACATCCCATTAGTCACCGGAGTATCCATAGTTATCTTGAAAAAATATATATCAGAATCATGGCATAATTGATAATCTAACTCACAGGTAAAGCTTGAAGAACGACTAATGCATGTGCAAGAAAAATAGCATCCAAGCTCGATGGACTGCATAAACAAAATAAAGCATGCAAATACATTACCGGGAGTTCAAAGTCAAAACTTGATCTCAGCATGTAAAGAACCCAAAATGGTAACACATACTGCTCTAACATTGTATAATTTGACATATAACATGGCCAGCGGAATCACCTGTCTTCAAAAAGGTAGCTTTGTTCCCCTAACCAAGTCGACAGAGCATCATATGCAGAGTTTGCTCTCTCATAAATCTGTTGATCGAAGACAGCTACATAAGTATTGAAAAAGAGAAAACAGAGACATATTTGACTGAAACCGTGTGTCTGAATACACAACGGAAACGAGTTTATATAGACTTATTACATTAATGATACATAAATAGAGAATATTTAGTTTCCTCTAAATCAATGATTACATGCCTATAAACTACAATAAATTCAGAATATTTTATTTTGATTTTCAACACTCCCCCTCAAGCTGAAGCATATAAATCATATGCACCCAGCTTGGTACATATATAGTCAACTCTTGGTCCCCTTAAAGACTTGGTGAAGATATTTGCTAGCTGGTCACTAGAGTTGATGAAGCTCGTGGTAATGTCCCCCGACTCGATCTTCTCCCTGATAAAATGGCAATCAACCTCAATATGTTTGGTTCGTTCGTGGAAGACAGGATTGGATGCAATATGCAAAGCCGCTTGATTGTCACAAATCAGCGTCATTTTCGTGGACTCTTCAAACTTGAGTTCCCTAAGAAGTTGCTTCAACCATATGAGTTCACAAGTTACTAAAGCCATGGCCCTGTATTCTGCTTCAGCACTAGATCTTGCTACAACATTTTGCTTCTTACTTTTCCAAGATATCAAGTTTCCTCCAACCAACACACAATACCCAGAGGTGGATCGCCTATCACTGGGTGAACCAGCCCAATCGGCATCTAAGTACCCAACTATCTGAGTGTGCCCCCTATCTTCATAAATGAGGCCTTTACCAGGAGCACTCTTAATGTATTTGAGTATTCGAATTACTGCATCCCAATGATCCTGACAAGGAGAGTTTAAGAACTGGCTTACCATGCTGACAGCAAAGGCAATATCTGGACGAGTGACTGTGAGATAGTTCAGCTTTCCAACCAATCTCCTATATCTCCCAGGATCTAATAAGGGCTCCCCCTGGTTTGGTAGCAGTCTGGCATTAGGATCCATAGGAGTGTCTATTGGCTTGACATTTAATAGTCCAGTTTCTTTTAGGATATCAAGAGCGTATTTCCTTTGAGAGATCACCAAACCATCCTTGGATTGGGCAACTTCGATGCCTAGGAAATACCGAAGCTTACCAAGGTCTTTAGTCTGGAATTGTTGGAAGAGGTACTGTTTCAAATGGAGAATGCCATGCTGATCACTGCCCGTAATGACGATGTCGTCCACATAAACAATAAGATATATGCATCCCTGAGGTGAATGGCGATAAAAGACAGAGTGGTCGGCTTCACTGCGAGTCAAACCGAACTGCTGTACAACGGTACGAAAGCGGCCAAACCACACTCGAGGGGACTGCTTATGTCCATATAGGGATCTACGAAGCCGGCACACCATAGTAGAGGACTCCCCCTGAGCAACAAACCCAGGAGGTTGCTCCATGTAGACTTCTTCATCAAGATCGCCATGCGGGAAGGCATTTTTGATATCAAGTTGGAAGAGGGGCCAATGGCGAATGGCAGCCATAGAGAATAAGAGGCGAACAGACGCCATTTTGGCGACCGGAGAGAAAGTATCAGTATAGTCCTGCCCATACACTTGTGTGTATCCTTTAGCCACTAGACGAGCCTTGAAACGATCAATGGTCCCGTCAGGGCCAACCTTAAGAGTGTATAGCCAACGACACCCAACAGCGGACTTGCCCGTGGGAAGAGGAACCAAATCCTAGGTACCACTGCTCTGAAGAGCACACATCTCGTCAATCATTGCTTGCCGCCAGTCAGGGTGAGATAAGACTTCACCTGGAGAGTGAGGAATAGACACAGAAGACAAAGAAGAGAGGCAGGTATAATGCAAAGGAGAAAGACGGTGATAACTAAGGTTAACACAATGGGGAGACGGGTTGCGAGTAGAACGAATACCTTTTCGTAGAGCAATGGGCCAATTAGTGGCAGGGGGCAAGCCCGGATCCGGTAGAGAAGATAGCGCCGGGGAAGGGTCTGACAGGGCCTCTATTATATCTGTGGAAGCAGGTGCAGGTGCAGGTGCAGGTGCAGGCGGAGGAATGGCAATAGGTCGTTGGCGACGGTGATATGTCTGAAGAGGTCGCACGGCCGGAGGCTCCGCTGGAACATCGTGATTCACCACAGGGGCATCCAAAGAGACAGACGGAAGGGGGACACGAGTAGGGGTACCAGGAGGAGCAGACAGACACGTATCAGGAGGGAAGGAAGCAGACTCAAAATAAAGGATAGACTCAAAAAAGGAGACATCGGCGGAAAGAAAATACCGTTGAAGGGTAGGAGAGTAGCAGCGATATCCTTTCTGCAAGCGATGGTAACCCAAGAAGACACATTTGATAGCCTTGGCGGAGAGTTTGTCGAGACCTGGAGTTAGGTTATGGACAAAACAGGTAGAGCCGAAGATCCGAGGAGGAAGAGCATGAAGGGGTGAGTGAGGAAAAAGGATCGAATGGGGAACCTGGTCATTCAGGACAGAGGATGGCATGCGATTGATGAGATAGCAGGCTGTGAGTACAGCATCACTCCAAAAGCGTGGGGGAACATGACCATGGAGGAGAAGAGTCCGAGTAGTTTCAATAAGATGTCTATTTTTGCGTTCAGCCACTCCATTTTGTTGAGGAGTGTGGGCACAGGATGTTTGATGGAGAATGCCCTTGGAAGCCATAAAGTGCTGAAACTGATGAGACAAATATTCACGAGCATTATCACTACGAATAGAGCGTATAGGAATACCAAATTGGGTTTTGATCTCATGATAAAACTTCTCAAAAAGGGAAACGAGTTCGGATCTGGTTTTCATTAGACATAACCAAGTACAACGGGAAAAATCATCAATAAAGGTTACAAAATACCTAAAACCAGAGGGGGGTAACAATACGAGAGGGGCCCCAAATATCAGAATGGATTAAGGCAAATGGGGACATAGCCTGTTTATTGACTCTATCATGGAATGTAGCACGAGTGTGTTTTCCTAGTTGACAAGACTCACAGTGCAGACTAGAAATTTTAGAGAGACTGAGTACCATCTTTTGAAGCTTTGGCAAACCAGGATGTCCCAGCTGAGCGTGGATGGTCGCCGAAGAGACAGTGGTTGAGCATGCTTGCGGAGGCGTAGAGAGATAATAGAGGCCATGAGACTCACATCCGACACCAATCATCCGTCCCGAAGTCCGGTCCTGCAAGGTAACAGAATTTTTAGTAAAGGTAATGACAAAGTCATGGGATTGGGTAAGACAATGAACAGAAAGTAGGTTAAAAGAACAATCAGGGACATATAACACAGACTTGACAGTTAGGGAGGGTAGGGGATGTGCGATGCCAATACCACTGGACTTTGTTTGAGAACCATTGGCAGATGTAATCGTGGGTAAATAACCAGATGTAGACAGAGAAGAGAAAAGGGAGCGATTACCAGAAATATGGTCAGACGCACCAGAGTCAAGCACCCAAGGACCCAGGGAAGGAGATGTGGAGATGTAAGCAATAGAATTACCGGTTTGTGCAACAGAAGCAGTGGTGCCAGGGGTCTGGCGAGTCTCAAACCATTTGACAAAATCCTCATAAGTCGCCGCGGTAGCCCGAGGTTGATCAGCAAGCTGAGTAGTTTCTGCCTTAGGTGGAATGGAGGAGCCAGAAGACGCCATGGCGATGGGTAAAAATTGTCAAAATAGCCAACAGATGAACAGTACCGAACTTGCGGGTAGAGAACAGGGGGCGGTCCAAAACTAATCGGATGGAGATGAAACTCGGAGGGTGAGGTCAGCTGGGTCTGGCGACGCCAGCGCCGGAGTCGCGGTCGGAAAGGAGCCTCCACGCGCCAGCGAGAAGCGCTGTTTGGCGCAAAGAAGAAGGGCGCGTGAGCGCGCGTGGATCGTCGGATGCCGGCGCCGTCAACGGATCTATGTAGATCGGCGGACGGCGATCCGGACCCAGTGGTCGGTTGCCGAAAAAGTCGTCGGAGAAGCGGTGGCGGCCGGAAAAGTCGTCGGAACAGCGGCGGCGATCGGCGATGGTGGCAGGAGAAGACACCAGAAAAATAGACGACAGCGCTGGAACAGGGGGCGAACCGGAGACGTACACGGTTCGCCAAAAAAAAATTTATTTTTGTCTCCGGGGACAGTGGGTCCACCGGGTAGGCACAGTCCTTGAGATGCCTCTGTTAGGCTCTAGATACCATATTGAAAAAGAGAAAACAGAGACATATTTGACTGAAACCGTGTGTCTGAATACACAACAGAAACGAGTTTATATAGGCTTATTACATTAATGATACATAAATAGAGAATATTTAGTTTCCTCTAAATCAATGATTACATGCCTATAAACTACAATAAATTTAGAATATTTTATTCTGATTTTCAACAATAAGATTACCAAAATCATATAGAATACACACACACACACACACACACGAGTAAAACAAAAGGAAATTATTGGACAAAAGACAAGAAACTAATAAAAAACATTATAGAATATGCAAAGTTTAGAAAATGGAACAGAACAGAGGACTTTTCATAGCCTCAGGTGTCATCAGAGCAAGTATCAAGAGAAACTAACCTCTTCTTCCTTTACTTCAGCATTGTCTTTATTTATCCCATGTTTCTGCTTTACCCAGAGAGCTTTCTTCCAAAACAAGACCTTTCCTATAGGCCAGGGGAGGTCAGAATAATAGATATTATAAGCAGAGGAACTGTCACATCCCACCCACAGTTCATACTCAAGTGCATCAGCAAGCCAAGTGGTGAGCATCACTTTGGTTGGTATCCAATCAGGGAGAGAAGAAACCCCACTATCTAAATCACCCACATCCCTTTTCAAGCACTCAATGATCCCCTCCGTCTCATTATTATATGACACACAATCACCAGCCTCAAAGTAAGGAATCTGATCTAAACACCACAAAACGCAGCCAAAAACAAAAATCATTAAAAACATAAAATCAAACAAATTCAAACACCTATATGCACAAAAGGAACAAAACTAGTAAAAAGAAAGAAACTTCATCAAATGGGGTATGAATGTAAGTAAGATAACTCAGAAGCCTCAAACACAATCAAATGGTTAAAAGGCCTAAACTTTGAAAAAATAAATAAAGGGGCTACTAACCAAATTTTATTTTCTAGCATAAAAGAGATGAAGATTGAGGTGTACCAGAATCAGGGTAGTTAGGGTGGTAGTCTAAGTTGAAGGGAAGTTGAGAGAGCTTGAGAAAGATGTAAGCAGACAGGCATTGAGGGCAACCGGTTGGGAGGCCAAAACATGGCTTTCTAACGACAAGGGTGTTCCTTTGTGTGCTCTCATTCGCTTCCGTTGCCATGCACAAGAAGAAGAAGAAGAAGAAGAAGACTGTGATTGGTCAACTCAAAACTGAACACTAAACAAGGGGAAGGTGAAGGTTTGTTCGCTACAACAAACAAGACATTGGAACCAAACGAGGGTTTAGGATATGGACCATGGCATGAGAACGAGGCTTCCTTCTTTGGGTGAATGGACCGGGCATTTCTGGATCCGTCCAGTGTGCGTCCGGGTTTGGGTCTATCCTCAATTTTGTTATCCAATTTAAAAAAGAAATTTAGCAACATTTATTTTTAATGTTTTTTACTATACTTTTATCTAGTTATATAGTAAATTACATTGATACCTCTTGAGGTCTTTTCAGATTGCGCATAATTTCCTTACTTTTTTAATGTTTCCAACAACCTCCTTTATAGGGTACACAATGTAATGTTTTTCAAACAATTAAGGGGGGTTAGTGTAATATATAAAGGGTGTCAATGTACTTTTTTTCAAACAATTAAGGAAATTAGTGTAGGGGTAAAAAAAGGAAGAGTATTGTGTACAATCTAAAAAAATCACAGGGGTATCAGTGTAATTTACTCCTATTTATAATCATGGTTATTAAACTCAGACTGGACCAACTCATTTGACGAAAGAACTAGTAAATTGACCTAGTAGGTATGACTAATCATTTAGGTCAAACTTACATATATGAACAAGTCCAATTTGTCTAGTGAGTTAGGTTTTTTTTTTTTTTTAAAGCACACCAAAATGACGTTGTTTAGTAAAAAAAAAAAAAAGGTAAATTCTAAAAGTGAAATTAGTGAATTCTTAATTCAAGTTGCCCTCATCGAAATTGAGACAAAGTACCCATTTGTGATTATTCAAAATTGAAAAGTCTAACCTCTTTGTGTGTTATAGTCATTGCTTGACACTTGCCTCTTTCTCCTTATGTCACCTCCTCTACATGCCAATGTCACATGGTTCTCTTTGTTCAAAATATTACTTGTTGCCATTTGGACCATCACTACTTGCGGTTATTACTTGTCGCCATTCAAACCAAACCTAATTCGTAGTCTTTTGTAGGGCAACACCAACATTTTACTAAGTTGTGCTAAATCATATTTAGAATTTAGTAGTAGAGAATAATTAAATTAGTGTTTGTTATCTTAGTTTTTTTAATTACTCCCTTGTTGTACTTCCTACATCCTTTAGATTGTTAACTATGTTATTGTGATTTTTGCTATTTGATGTCAACACTGGACTCTTATTAACAAATTGATAATTGTCATTTACACTTCCTTTTTAGGCTCATATTTAAGTAATCGTCTTCTCTTTTTCCTAGCTTAAGACATTGGTTTGACCTTTTTTAGTGTATTTTTTGTAACTAATTAAGATTAGACACTTTATTTTCATTTTTCTTAGGTTTTCTATTAATTTCATCTTGTTTTATGAAGGTAAGGATGATAAAGAGAATAGCCTTTTTGAAGTCCATGTAGAAGATCCAACTTTTGCTGTCTGCGCTAGGCACAACTCGATCAACACTTAGCACCAATATTCTAAATAGTACCCTATTGAATAGCAGCTTTCAGCATGTCCGCGTTAAGTGCTAAGTCTATCTCACTTTGCATGGTATCACCTAAGAGTACCCTATTGATTCGTGCACTCAATGAACTATCATCCAAAAGAGCGAAACAAAAGGAATGTTTGGAAGTATTGATGAGACACTTCACACTTTTTGACCTAAGAAGAGACCCAATGACAACTAGAGCTCTCCCATGGCACCTAGTTCTTGTTTTTTCATTTCTCCATGGATTTTTGGCCTACACATGTCTATGAGTAACTAAACTTCCCATTGTTGGGGTTAAATGTAACTAAATCTACTTCCATGTATCTATTTTAACTCATTAATACATTTTTATGCTTCTATATTACGTGTTCTACTTCTACTATTAATGTTCATTATGGTTTGATCATCCTTACCTTGATATTTGGTTTGATTTGTAATTGAAAAATGCTTTTGGAACCTTGAACTGAAATAAACACCGAATATGTCTTGTATCTAGAAATAGAGCTTGATTTATTAGTCGTCTTGTTACCTTTAACCTTAAAGCAAAATTTTTTGTTAAATTATCTAAGGGATTGGAAGTTTAACTAAGGAACTTAGGCCCTTATCATCTAAAAAATTAGGGTTTGAGTAACTTTGTGGATTGATGATAATATTTGAAGTATAAAGTGAATAAATGGTCATTATGATGCATGTGAAGGAAGTTTAGTGAAGTCTAACCCTAACCTCTCTTTGAATTTATGAAAACCCCTTTTTATTGTCTACTAAGTGATTAATAAAATTTCAAAAAGAATTTTAAATTGGGTTTTCTTAAATTTCTTGAATTGATCTATGTTTGTAGTTGTTAGTTTTAATTATTCTAAATAATTACTTAATTTGATTGTCTAGTTAGTAGTTAATGTGCTACATGCTAGTTATTGTGTAATTTCTCGTTGGGAACAATACTTTACTCATCATTTGACTACTTGTTTGGTACAGTTACCCAAGACGTAACACAAATCTCATACTAATTTTGTGCTTAATTTCCCATTTGATTTATACAAATGGCTATTGTGATTTCTATCTCATTTGCATTTACTTTCACATTTCTTATTGATTAATGTAAATGTTTTTGTAATTTTTTGGTTAGATATGTCATTTGCTAAACTTGAAGTACCATCATTACAAAAGCATCAATTCAACATTCATCTTAAACTTAAAGACTAAGTAGGGGAAAATAGATCCAACATAGGAACAACATAAACAAGTTGTTGAAAAGAATGAAAAAATTATTATGTCCTTATTGTGATAAAACTTTTAAGGGAGCTAGTATCAAATAGTTTAAAAGTCATTTGGGTGGAGATAGAGGATAAGTCAAGCAATGCAAGAAAGGTGTCACGAGATATTTGACATCAAATGAAATAAAATGTTGATGAATGTAGGAACAAGAAAAGCAAAGTTCAAGGGGAGAATAAGAATAATAATCCATTTGATGGAAACCCACTATAGGAGTGCTAACAATACATTTTTTAACACACTCTCTATTATTAGTTGATATTTATTAGAAACTACAAATTCACGAGTGATACTCATTATATAAGAAGTGAAACCTCAAAATTACAATCAATTTCTACTTATAATAAAGAGTGTGTTTAAAAAATGTGTTAGATAGTGAGTTGGTAGCATTTCTCAAACCCATTAAGAATAATTGATTATGAAGTGTAGGAGCAAATGAAAATGTCTTATCCATCTAAGCAAGCACCTTCTACACATTAAAAAGGAAAGAACAATCACATATGTAATTATTGTATGCTTAAAACAACTCTTGGTGTTCAACCTACCTTAAAAGTGTGTTGCAAATTAACGAAATGATTGAACAATGGAATCTTGTGATCTCAAAATGAATTATTGATGTTGTAATGTCCTAAATTAGTAAATTTTCTCTCATATTTATTAATAAAAGAGATTTTGGAATAGCTCAAACTTAGCGACTTTAAAAGCACCTTAATTTTAAAATTTTAATAATTAAGAAAAAGCTAAAAATTTTAAGTTCAAACTAAATTATTGTAAGCAATAATAAAAATCTTAACTACCTAATTAAATTTATTTTCATTGTTTAAAATTAATTTTTAGTTAATAATATGATTAAAATAATTAATTTTAAGTAAAGAATAAGAATTACAAAACTTTAATTAAATTACACACACACACACATATGTATATATAATTAGTTCAAGACTTATAGAAACAAGTGAAGCAAGTGGCAAATTAAATAAGACAAATTGCTTTGCATAGGGGGATACGGTCACTATCTAGGAATGACTAAAATATTAAAACTTTATCCACAACCAAAGATGAAAGTTAGAAAGCAACTAGATATTTATCTATAGCAAACTAAAGTTCATACAATCCAATATAAATATAGCTAAGCTATATAAGTTAATTCAAATTTCAATCAAACCAGATAAATCTTATCTAAATTAATTTGTGAATTAAGTCTAGACATATGAGAAGTGTTATATAAAATTTGCAAGTACTAAATTAAATAAAACCTAATTTCTTAGGGCCCATTTGGGGTGATTGTGAGTTTTGGTTTTTGGTTTTTAAATCTATTTTTCAAAACAAAACGCGTTTGGTTAAAATGGAACTGAAATGGTTTTTAACTCAATTTTAAAACACTTTTACATTCATTTTCAAAACCAAGAAAAAAGGTTTTGTGAATCTAGTTTTTAGTTTTTAAAAAAGTACACATCATTACATTTGACAACGGCTCTTTCCACCACCACCACTAACACTGTCGTCGCCGCCATTGCTACTACCACCACCACTATCACTGTCGTTGTCACCACCACCACTACTGCTGCCTTTGCCACCACCACAAAAACATACCCTTAAACTAATTTTAATGAAATAAAAAAAATTCAAAATGAGTTTATTTTGAAACCAAAAATTTAAGAAAAAAACTAAAACTAATTTTTAAAAGCTAAAAACTAGTTGCAGTTTTTGAAATTTTTGAAACTCACAACTAAAAATCATCCCAAATGAGCCCTTAGATTTTAACTAAAAACAAATTAAAAGAAAATTTTCGCTGCCATAATCTTTAGCCTTTAAATAAATAAAACATAAAACCTAATTTTTCCTGCCCATTTACATAGAAGTTGTAAAGAAGCAACAAGTTGGCTGAATATGGAAGCACAATGATGGCTCTTCCCATGGGTATTTTTTGGCTAGCCTTGTAGGAGCAAACAAAGTCATTTTCACTCATCTATAACTTACCAACATAGTTGAAACATGTAACAACCCCCTGTCGCTACATGGTCAACTGATAACTAATGTAACGTGAAAGATTTAATTCTAGATGAAAACTTTTAATTAATTTATTTAATTTAAAAGAGTGTGATTTTTTTTTTTGGGCGAGATATACAACGTTCATTCCTTTCAAACTCTAGCAAGTAAAGCATAAAACAATCATCCAACATACTAAAATAACCCATGCATACATCACAAAGCATCAAGTGTAAATGTTTGTGCCTTAAGACACTTACAGACCAACATTGTCGTCAAGGCGTCTTAAAAGATAGTGTGTGTGCACACACATCAGTATACCCATAAAAAAAAAAGAGTACATCACAAAAGGGAGGGGAAAACATTCACGCACACCCTAGGCTAGTCATACCACTAAACACTACATTTAACAAGGAGGAACGATAGGTGGAGTATCAATAGGTAGCTCCTCAGCTCTAGTAGCTCCTCGGTGGGGATGAGGTCCTGAGCAAACAAGCAGTAATACTCCTTAACTTTCATACGAGGTTGAGTGACAGGAATAGGTTCCCTCCACATCTCTCGAATAGGTAACCAAAACTCCAGCAATGTATACATGGTCATAGAAAACATAGCAATCCCCATAGGAGCATAGGAAAGCGTAAGCTCTCCCCTATAGTAAACACTCTGAAGCTCGCAATTAATCCTCCTAGCTTCACTGTCTCCCACGGCGATCTCATGAAAGTCAACGCGATAAGGGCCCACGTGAACGTGGTTTTGAATCATTAACAGCAGTCTTGATGCTTTGGGTCATCTTA
Source organism: Spatholobus suberectus (assembly GCA_004329165.1). Taxonomy (NCBI): domain Eukaryota; kingdom Viridiplantae; phylum Streptophyta; class Magnoliopsida; order Fabales; family Fabaceae; genus Spatholobus; species Spatholobus suberectus. The sequence goes on along the minus strand of CM014729.1, from coordinate 33,941,844 downwards.
GCATCTACTCCCATAAACACAACATTCGAGATCATCATAGACATGGACCACACGTGCAAACAGCGCAAGGGTAAGCTTATGATAAGCGTAAATACAGAGTTCTAACTAACACAACAATTATTTTCAAAAAGGAGAGAATATTGACATCAGAAAAGATTATAACATTTTTAGATAAACATTATACAACATAATTCATAAAATTGATGCAGACATTACTCGATGGGAATCACACAAATTCCTTCAAGGCATAACTATTGAGGGTGCCCATGAATTGATCTTGCGAAGTCGATAGTGGTTGGTCAGGGCAAATGTACGTGGGTAGTGGCTTACCATGACATAAGGTTCGTAATAACCCTAACCTCAATGTGGGATTCACCCATCCATCTATCCCAAAGTCCATCAATAGCTACCCCACTCTTTCTTCTAGCACTAGGTTGAAAGTTATACACCGACTCCCAACTTACGTGTCTACTCGCGAAGCCGTCCAAATAGGACCTATGCATATATGTACATATCATTAACAACAACAAAAACATTAACTCAAACATAGGGCCAAGAGGCACACCTTATTTTTCGAAATCAATTCTCATTATCCATTAATTAACGAATAATGTGTGTTTTAAAATTTATGAACTTAGGTTTTTGATTTCGCTCTTAAATCTTTTATGTTCTATTAATCCTTTCTAATAACTTAATATTTAATATTCTCAATAATACGGAAACTAAGACAAAATTTTATCTCAACAAATTATACTTTTATACGTAGGGAATTATACTTGTTAGAATAGAGAAAAATTCATAAAACCCTCTAACATATTAAAATATGAAATTTAATATTTTAATTCATCAAAAGATTATTCTCTATTGAGAAAATAATATTTTTTTTGTCCTTAATTCTATCTTTCTTATAAAATTAACATTACATATGTATATTTTTCTTAAAATTATTAAAATTATAGTTAAATGCCTAAAATTTATTTCTCAGCTAATTTTAATTAAAAGTATAACATTATTAATTATACAAACACAATTTTACAGAGTTTATCCCTCAACCCTGTTTATTTAATTAAATTTCACTTTTCTTTGTTTTTTTTTTCTCAAAACCATGCCAGTTTAACGTTGTTTTCTTCTAGGATTTATTATAAGATTATCTACACCTAAAAATACCATTTTAATTTCTAATTATTGTATGATGATTAAAATACTATAAAAATTTCTTTATTAGGATTTTAGTTCATTAAATTCATTATTTTAATACGTAAATGTAATTTGCTAATATTAAATCTTTATCCCTATTATCTAGGAAACTAAAGTTTCAATTTGTGTAGTGCCCAAAACAGTGGCAATGTGCCACATAATCCTATGCCCATTTTTTCACAAAATTTTCTCAAGAGTCTTTATGACCTTAGGACTTAGGTATCTTGAGTATTAGGTGGTTTTACCAACAACTAAAAGATAAATGATCCATGTTAAAATTTTTAGGTGTTGTAAATAAATATATTTTAACATGTAAAAACAGAATATAAACTTAGTTGTTCAGTTTCAAAATTTTTCGTATAACACATGGTCTCAAAATCATGTTAAATAAATTTATTTACATATACACACTTCTATTTACGTCAACAATCATTTCTCACATCAAAATCAAACAAAATCACATAAAATTTACATTTCTTTCACACAATATAGTAGCTACCATATTTCTTTTTATCTCACTGTTTGATTAAAACAAGAAATGAATGAAGACAAGAAGAACTTACTAGAAGATAAATACCTTCTTAACAACATTTCAACCTTAGCATGCATTTCATATCCAACAAATAGCCAACATATATAAAATCACTGAGCTCATCACATTTATGCTAGTATATTAGAGATTAGAAGAAAACAAAGAAGAAGTATAAGCTCCCTTACAACTTAGGACAAGTGAAGAAGCTTCAAAGAGGAAGAAAATGAGCTCAAATGGTGGACAAATGACTTCCCACACTCCACGAATGTTGTCCAGCGATCAAGGAGGAAGATGCTAAAGAAAAAGTGAGGGAAATATTTCTAAAGGGCTGCACGTTGTTGGTCAGCTAAAGCAAGGTAGGAATTTTTAATCTTTCTCCTACAATTGGTATTTAAAGACAAGGTGAGGTAGGTCTTGTTCCATTGGTTAATGAGGCTTTTGGTCATCTAGCAAATTAAAGGGTGGGAAAATGATTTAAGCATTGGTTAAAGTGGGGATTTGGGTGATCGAGTAAACAATGCTCAAGTTGGGTATTTTGTTTTTCAAAATTTGTTACTAGAATAGGTTAAAGTAATTTACTAAAAAAGGGAGATATGGTTTAACCAAAATTGGTAAATTAAAAAGTAATTTACCTTGAAATAGGTACTAATTATCTTGGGAAAATGTGTTAATGATACATTAGGATTGGTTCATGATAATTCTCTGATTGTTCGTTCATTTACATAGTATAATTTTAAACTGATAGTGTACAATTAAAATTCTAGTTTAATTAGAACCTCATTGAAGATTGTCATATAAAATCATACAAAGTGTTTTAATTAAATTTTCTCAATTAAACTAAATTTAAATTTTCTCTTGTAATTAATTTCAATCACTTTTTTAAATCACACGTTAAGAAAACACGGTGTTACAAAACACAACTAGGCTTCTTAAAACTAACTAAACTAACAACAAAACAAATTAAAATCTAACTAAAGTACTAATCATGACCTAGGACCTATGGGAGACAAGGTGGCACTCCTATGTTGTGCATGAAAAATAACTTTGAAGACTCATCCACCTAGAAGAATTAAAAAATATATATATGCTATATAATACCAAACCAATTTACCAAACAAACCCTCCAACATGTTATAAATAGGTTCCTAAAGGGAGATGGTCCCAAAAAGGCACAATACAACACACACCTACACATCTTTTTCTTTCTTTCTTTAGCTTAGGTTCTCACAAAAGTCTACTACTTTCTTCTATTGGTGGGGATTGAAAATTCCACCCAAAGGATTCAAGGAGTTTCAAGTTATCTATACTTTCAATTTTCAAGAAAGGGGGAAGAGACATCTATCATGGTTTTAAAAATAAGAATATAACTATGAGTGTTAGGTGAGGTGTCCCTAACCTCATCTTATTTGCTTTATTTTGTTATCTAGTTTAATTATTAATAAAAACATTATTAATTTACTCCTTAATTCCTAATTAAGATTTAATTGTTACTAACTTTTCAATTACTTCATCTAACAATTACCAACCCCTTCAAACATTTTTTTTATTTCTTACACTTGGATTATTTCTAAACTACTTCATTTTAATTTCTTTAGTTTAAATCTTATCTTATATGAATTGAAACAATCTATTATTTATTTTAACTATTATTTATACCTACAGTTTATAAATAATTAGATAACTATTAAACACACGTTATGTATATTTGTTGTTTTGGATTTTGTCTACTATTTTGATTAATTATTGTTAGTTGATTTTATGTTATTGTTATCCTAAATTTATACAATCATCTTGATGTTAATTTAATTCTATATATAAATTTTTATGCTATTGATTAAATTAACTGGTTGGTTAAAAATTCATATTAATATAATTATTGTAATGTTAGTTAAAATAAGTAGGTTGATAATGTGAAAAAACTTGTTGAGTTATCGCAACGTTTGGAAGGAAATTGGTTGTATGTGTGAACTAATCATTTGAAGCAAAACTCTTACTAATTTTTTAGTTTCTTGTCCTAAAAAAATTATTTTTCAAAAGTTTATTGATATTTATCATGCTTCCAAAACTACAAAATTGTTGTATAAGTTTTTCAAGGTGGTAGTGTTATTTGTTTGAGCTGAAAATGTAGTTCAAATTTTCACAAATAGTGCTACAAATTATTAGTCTCTTTGTGCAACACATTACATTAATTTTATGCTGCATAGCATTAAAAAATTAGAGGAAGAAAGTGAGACATGTCACAAGTTTCAAAAATTACCAAATGCATATATTATCATTGTTTTGTATTTGATGAGAAAGAAATATTGGAAAAGAAATACTCTAATTTTATTACATTGCAAACTATATTGGCTCATAAAATGCGTTTACACTTCATTTGTTTAGGATAAAACGAGGGAAATAGGAAGGAGTGAGGAAAAAAGTAACTTCCAAGATTTGTCTGCATGTGAAACAAGAAAGGAAAGAACCATTGTAACACCCAATTTTATATTTTTCTTAATTAACTTGATTTGAGTGATTTATAAATAGAAATACTTATTAAACAATAAAACTTAATCAATTAGAATTTATGTGATTTTTTAAGTAAGTTTCAGTTGTTAATTCAACAAAAACTTAGACTATATTGGAAAATACATGTTAAAAGATTCTACTAATTTTTGCAAATAAACAATCACATATTTTATGGAAATTAATACAATTATTAATCATAGTTAATCTTTTATAAAATTTTGAAATAATCATACACTCTGGAATAAAAATAATATTATTTTGTTTAGTGTCAAATACATATTTTAGAGAAATAATTTTTGAGTAGAAATACACCGAATACCACTCACTCCATTCTATAAATTATCTTCCTACCATTTATTTCTCTTATGTAGCCTAATAGGACAATATATAATAGACATTGAACTTGGTTAATGTTGATATTTCACTAAAATGGTTAAGCATAGATCTTAAATTTTGGTCAAATGCTTTAGACTTACTCCAATTAAGCTAATTTTTGAATCAACCAATAGGAATTTGTTCCCATGTTCTTTATCCAACCCTATGAGAAAAAGGGAGGAAACTTCAATTGATTTTAGTCATTTTCCATCAATATTTCAACTTAAAAAAAAAATCTCAAAGCTTTATAACATCAAAAACCCTAATCCTATTTATTCTAACACCCAAATTCTCTTTCTTAACCCTAAAACACTTTTTTTCCTCTCTTGTCTACCCTTGGCCAAGCACCCTCCCATCACCCTCTAAGGTCATTTTGTTTCATGTTTCTTTCATTCAAACTCAAATTCACCACACTTTCTACCACTCAAGCATCCTACTAGTTCAAGATTCTCCATTTTGTCTTCATTTCCTCTACAAGGTGAACTTCTCTTATCTTTTCCTTTCTCTCCTAGAGCATGGAATGCTCTCCCCATCTCCTCTCCTTTTTCTTATTCTATTTTCTTGGCTAAATGGTATGTTTGTGGGAGGTGTTGGTGGAATTCATTACATTCTTGAAGAATCTTAAAATAAGGACTGCAAAGCTTAAGTCTTTGGTAATGGGAGCTTTATAACACAAGTTTTTGGGAGATTTCTTGATCTATTTGTATTTTTGTAAGGAAAGTTTGTTGGGTGAACCCTTTTCTAAGAGTTTTGCCCTTTAAATGATGTTATTGATGGAAGAATGTGTTCTTGTTGTTAAAAGATTTATTCTTGATATTTTTAACTATTGGTCTATAAGTGCTTGCCTCTGTATAATGCTTATGTTGTTGTGATATTAGCCATTTATGTGGATTGATATGATAAGCTTGACACATGTTTGATTTGATGGCATTGTGTTTGATTAGAATAAAAAAAACCTTACTCTTTCACAGGGTCGATCCTGACATTTTATGTACCCTAGGCGAAATAATACATAAGGGCCTCTTATGTATAAGTATACAAAAATGTAAACATATATTACAAAAAAAAATAGACACATAATTTAATTAAAAATGATATTTTTATCACATTAAACAAATAACATAATTTTAACAAATCTTAAAAAGATGTATAATATTTTTCATTCAATTTACTTCCACACTATCGTTTATCATCAACAAAATATTATCATCTTAAATTAAATTTTACATGAATTTTTTCCCTTTATTAATATACTAACTTTAATTTTATCTAGTACTATAGCCTATGTATTGTACAAGTTAAAGATTCATTTTTATATAATTATAATTATAATTCATAATAAATAAATATTTTTAAAATTTTAAATTATATTATTATTAAAGTTTATAATAAATAAATATTTTTAAATATATAAATTATATTTTATATTTATGATAAATAATTTAAATTGTGATATAATGTTATTTTTAAATTAAAACGAATAGGTGATGAAGAAAATCAAAAAGATAAATGGAGGGTAGTTTGAGATGGTTGAGAAAGATATTTTTTGATTAATTGTAGAGAATGTGTGTGAAATGCACCTTTCAAGGAAAGGAGAGAAAGAGTTGAAAATTTTTAATCGAGAGAGTGAGGACTATACTATCCAAGTTAGGATTTTTGAATTAATGTGTAGGAGTAGATTCCTTTATAATTTGAGTTGTTGTTTGTGTTTTTTATAAAAAAACAAACACTTTAAGTCTACGCATTATTATATATCAACTACATGTTTGTCACAATGAGTTAGAAATTCATTTAACACGAACTAATGAATGTAATACATCATAAAAAAAATTAACAATTAAGATGATAGTACTTTAAAATCACATATCACATTTTTATTTGGATATAAAAAAGAGACATGATAAGTGATAGTAATTTTAATTTATTTATAAAAATAACATAAAATAATATATATTTTTTTATCGCACAACTATATTTTTTTTTTAATTTTTTGGGCCCCTCCCAGCCATGGGCCTTGGGCCATTGCATCTCTGGACAAGGCCTAGGGCCAGCACTGCTCTTTCAAGCTTCATAAGACTTAGAGAACAAAATTGCGACATTAACCATTGAAAGCATATTTCGTTCTCTCTAGACAAACCCCATAAAGTTCATAAATTTTTAATCAAAGTGTTCATGATGGATTAAAAACCTTGAACATGATCTAGTAGAGTTAGATAAATTGAAAGATTACCTAAAAATATGGCTTTTAAATAAAAAAAATGACCAATTACATTGTCTAAACCTTCTTAGTGTGATACTAAGTTAATATGAGTGATTAAAAATGGGTTTATAAGCCTAAAAAAATTGGATCAAAAAGAGCCAACTAAACTATAGTTTTGAAATTTAAATTGGAAACTATGCTAAGTAAGGGTAAAACTATAATTTCATATTTAGTAATTTAAAATATTAAGTTTTAGTAAAAAAAAAATTATTTATTTAAGGCCAGATTTGAAGAGGTATTAATTTTTAGACTTAAAATAAGCTAAATACCAGCAAATTAGTTAAAACTGTCAATTTATGGACAAAATAGTAATTTCACTCCTAAAATTCTTAGAAAATTCAAAATAACCTAATATTATAGGAATATTAATATATTTTAGAATTTTTGTAAAAGAAAGAAATTAAAAAGCCTTGAAATTTTTTTAAAATAAAATTTTGAAATTAAGAAATTGTTATTAAAATAATAGGTTATTTGGTAACTTAGAAAAATTAAAATATTCAAATTATGAACTTTTAAAGAGAAATTAGCATTTAGAATAGTAATTACTTAATTAATATTTAATAAAGAATTTATAAGTGAAACCTCGCTTAATTATATCACAAAACTTTATATTATGTGCATTACGCATACACTTAACAAATTGTGTAACATAAAACACTTATAGAAACTTAGTAAGGGGTATATAAATGCATTTAAAGATCCTAATTAAAGAGTCTAAAATGGTTGAACCTTATGAAGTGCCACCTACAAGTGGTGGAATCTTGGTGTCGCTCGTGGTTTGAATGTTGTGTCTGGAAGTCCTAAGGCCCAAGCACTGGTTGGTTGCATTAATCTCAACATAAAAGGTTGAAGAATGATGATAATATTGTGTGTTAAGATAAAAGACGAATTTATAACCCTCAAATATTTTGATAATAACAAACAGTTAAAAATAAGAGCTTTCCAAACAATCATTTGGTCACTTGTATTTCTCTACCGTTTGATTACTCAAGTCTATATCGTCTCTATCTTTCATTTTTAAGAATTTCAGTAACAAATAAGATTTCAGACGATGTTCTAACGATCTTCACACTAGTTAGTTGTAAAAACGTAAACTATCTCGAAACAAATGAGGTCTACGTACCTACTCTCGAGGAAGCTTACTTTACATGTAAAAGAAGGAATGTGTGTGCAGATGTAAGAACGGAAAAGCATATATGATCACTGCTATGAGATTGAGTACAAGAATGGTAAAGATAAGCAGATTGCTTTATCTTATCAAGTGACAAGTTAGTAAAAAGGCATTAAATGCTGCATTTAATGTTTCAACGACTCTTTCCAACAGATGAAGACTGTCTCTAGCAAGCACTCATAACGAATACTTTTTGGAGAAGTCTATAAATAGAAGAAGAAACCTTAGTCTAAAAAGTTGGTTGGCTGACTAATTAAAATCTCCATCTATCGAAAAAGCTCTTATGTTGTAATACTTTGATTGTAAAAAAAAATTATTTGTACTTCATTGTATATTCGTCTGTTAGCATGTTAAACCCAGTAAGGTAACTCACGTTCAACCTTTTCTTTAAGAAATTGGTAGAAGCCTGAAGAGGCTTTAATTCAAAGAATACTTGGGTTATTGCTTGGAGAGGCAAGTTAAAGACTACTTGGGTTAAGCCTGAAGAGGCTTGTTGAAAGAATATTTGTAACTTGGTTAAGTTACTGAAATTTGGTTGTTGCCAAGAACTGGATGTAGTCTTTGGGTGAGACGAACCAGTATATTTCTTGTGTGCATTTCTGCTTCTCTTTTAGCATTCGTATTTCTTGCAATATCGGTTTTGAAAAATCTTTTGATTAGCTCTTCAGATGATACGTCTTTGAAAAAGGTTTTATAAAAATTTGCTATAACACAATTCAACCCCTATCTTGTGTTATCTTTGTGTTCTACATTGTGTTTGTGTACATTGTTGTTGTCATGCATACATATGCATGCATCAACTTGTTGGAGATGAGCATACACTTTGTCAATTGACATGTGTGAGAAGGCTAGTAGAAGTTGTTGTAACCCTTAAAGAAGTACAATGTGTAATTCAATAGAAGACCAAGTTTATATGCATCCTCGTGTCATGGTAACAACTACCCCCATATATGCATCTTGACGAAACTGTAATTACTTTCATTAATTAAAGTTTGGTGAGTCTACTGAATAGTTTTTGTTGAGTCCAAAGCCTTTATGTTTAAACTATAACAAACCTTTTGAATACAAATCATAAGTCCTTTGAGTTAAAGTATACTAATGAGTTCGCTTAAGTGTATTCAGAAAGACAAGTTCAATAAAGAACAACTATTTAAGTGAACTCAAAAGATTGATGTAAGATACTCTAAAAGCTCATTAAATGAATAATGGTTCAGTCAAGTGAATAAATCATAGCTCAAGGACAAATGGAATATTGTTCTTAATATGCAATTGTGAGTAGTCATGAAGAAGCAATACATGCAATAATTTATTTAAGTAAGAAGAATCATCCTCTATTCAAAATGCTACACCAAAATGTTGCATCAGCATGTAATATGAGAATGAAACTTACTTATGAAGAAATGCGTTTGAAGTGATCTCAATGACTATGGAAAGCTTAAAGAGATCTCTACATTTCTTATGAAGAAATCATAAGCTAATACAACCTGAATCTTGGAAGAATTTGAACTTGAAGTTGAAGACGTTGTTGTGTCTTAACAACATGTTGTGTCTTGACAACATGACGTAACTACAATATTTTGAGTATAATTTGAGCTTTAGAAATGTGTTTGAGATATTTTGGAGGATATGGAAAGCTTAAAAAAAAGATCTACAACTTTTATTGAGAAGTTGTGGGTTGATATGGCTTGGATCATGGATAGAATTGGACATAAAGTTGGAAACGCTGTTTACTGTCACATCATGATACATATGAAGTATTTTGAATATATCTTGAGCTGTAGAGGTCTAAATGACATGAGATCAATGCCTAAATTTTAAGGATAGAATTGTCTACAAGTTTCATGAAGACACCAAAAGCTAATTTGCCCATTTGAAGGGTCAAATAAGTCAAATATAGTAGTAGACCAAACAAGCTACATATCAAAATTATGGAATACATGTCTGTCAAGTTATATCATCAAGTATTCCTATAAGAAAAAATCTTGATTGTTTTCCATCTATATCAAAGATCCTTCTTAGACCAAATCATTAATTGCAGACAACTACATTAAAAGACTTCATCAAACAATTGCTGAAATGAGTTCATCAGAATGCTTGTTTAGATCACTACTCAAAAAGGTGCTATTGTGTAGGGGTGTTCATTGACTTGGATTAATTCGACAAACCCGACAATCCAAATCGAACCAATTAAATTGGTTCAGATTTTTTAAGTCAAGCAAATATGAAACAAACCAAACCAATAAAACCCAATGTAGATCGATTCAGGCATCGGGCTTGGATTTCCAAACCCGAATAAACCCGAACCGAACCAATATGCAAGTGACTTTATAAAATTTTTCTTATTTCCTTGAATACCCTTCGCTAAATAAGAGTTCCTTACCCCACTTGAACTCTCGTCACTGGAACCCTAAGCGTAGCTTCTACTCTTCCACCCCTCTTGTCTTCTTTCGCCCCCAGGTCATGCACTCTTGCCTCTTGAACACACACTGGCTAGCTCGCGCCGCCGCCATCTGCTACGTTGGTCACCTCTTTCTCTTCGTCTTGAGTCACGCCGGTTTGTGGTTGCCTCACCACCTCTCGCCACCACCAAGTCAAGGTCAGGTTGCCACCTCACTGCCATCGCCAGTTTGTGGTCATGTCGCCGCCTTGTGTCGCCGGCAATTCGTGGACACTGTTTGTCGTCACCCATCAACGAGGACACTGTGAGCTTACGGGTTCCTCTATTCTAACTGTTCATCCTTTTTGGAAATTTGTTGCTTATTTGTTGTTCATTTATTTTTGCTTTTTATGAAAATTTGATTGAAGCTTAATTAAATTTAATTTGTTGTTGCAATCGAGTTTTTTTTTTTAACTATGTGTGTAACTGTGTCTGTGGCTTTGTGAGTGAAATGTCAGTTCCTGTGAAGTGTGAATTTGTTCTGTAATTTGATGCAAGAATATGTTATTATTATGTGAATATAATTGATAAGAGTAATTTGATGCATTTTTTGAATAGCTATTATTATGCAAGAATGAAGATGCTATAATTTAGAACTTTCTAATAGCAGTTAGTTGCTTCTTAATTTTTTTAGGTTGTCCACCAAATGGCAAGTAAGACAGTTTCTAATAGAGTTTTATGGCATGAGTATCTTTTTTTTTTTTGAATTTTTACTACTACTTACTTGGTGCATGCCATTTACAGTCACATATGTTGTTTAAACTCATTTAATGATAGGATTATCTGTCAAATTTTGGACAAAACCATGAATTTTTTATTTTTTTTAAAACAAAATTTTGCATTTTTTTCTAGCCTGGACTCGATAAAACCAAAACAAACCAACCTGTTCTTGATCAGGTTGGTTTGGTTCGGATTGTGAGAAAAAATTTGACAAATCCGAACCAATTCGAACCAATTAAAATGATTGGTTCGGATTTTTTTCCCCTCCAAATCCGAACCAAACTGACCTATGAACACCCCTACTATTATGATAGTTGTAAAGTCAAAAGTGAGCTAGTAGATTCTTTGTAAAGCACGAAAACTCTACCATAAAGCTAGGAAAGCTCTCCAAACCTCCATATTTCAATTGCATAAACACCACAATTATAAATCTATTTTAAATTAGTTCAAATGTTTTATACATGAAGTGTAGAAGCTTTAGAAAATATCAGATTGGATTTAAGCATCAAAGTTATTAAGAGGCATTTTGAACAACTTTCTGAGTGCAGCATGTTGCACAACACCTTTTTGAGTGTTGAATCTTCTTAACATGAAAGATGTTTTTTGTGCATAATAATATTATGAGTGATACTTATGTTTAAGTAATGAATCTTCTGAACATGAGCATATTAAGCATTGACTTTAGGTTCTTAGAATCATATTAAATCATCATACAATAATTATAGTGACTATGATGTGGCATTAGTCAATGTTAAGTTATTAATAGTCAACAAATGGTCATTTAACGATTATAATAAAATTGTAAATTTTTAAAAATTGAGGACTAAAATCATGAAATTAAAAATACGAGGACCAAAATTATGGTTTTTAAAAATAGGAGAATTAAAATTGCGAAATTAAAAATAGGATGACCAAAATCGTCCATTGAGAATTATAAGAGGACCAAAAGTATAATTTAGCCTAGTTGTAAATTAGCATGCTTAAGAATAAAATCATTGTTAAATCAAGTACAAATTGATAAGCAACCCAACATAGAGAACATGAACTTTTGTTTTCAATGATGCAAAAAGGAATAACTTACATTAGTGTCACTATTAGATACAAAGGACTTCATCTTCCTTATGAAATCCTTGGTGTCATAGAACCCAACTACTCTTAAATAAACAATTTGTTTTGTACACTGGCACCACAAAAATAGGGTTAGGATTGATGGATGCTAGTTTAAAGAAAGGGGAAACATTTTATAGAATAAATCTCTAGTATATGATTGTTTATTTAAGAAATAAGAAAACATTTTTACTATATAATATTAAAAGGGCAAACTTGTCTTTTCACCAATTTTCCCAATTTTTTTCCTTCACTCTTTAATCAATAAACTAAGTGAAAAGAAATTATTTTATTCTTTTCTTTTCTAATTCCATCAATCTAAACAACACATATTTTCACTTTAAATTCACCTATATTTCGCTCCTCTCCTTTTATTTTTCTCGTATTTTTTTCTTTTCATTTCATTGGCTATCCAAACAAAGTATTAAAGTGATAGTAACATCAAGAGAAAGGACAAGTTATACTATGCCAAAGAAACCAAGGCAAAAATAGACTATTATGGAAACGATGTGTTAATATTGTGAAACTTATTAAGTCATTTGTTTAGTGTTATGTATTACTATAGTAAAGATAAACCTATCATAGGTTTTCGTTACCAATAAGAGGTAGTGAAGATGTTTTAAAGAAATAAGAATAAAGTAGAGTTTTACTTAAACATCTTAAATAGTCATTGGGATTCACAGCTTTAGCAAAATCTATATGTTATTGATTAAATCTAGCTTGCCAATTCAAAACTAAAGAATTTGAAAAACATAAGTTCACAACATCTTGCGTGGTTGAAGTCTTGAATGTCGTTGAAAGTTATGTTCATAGGCACTTAGATTTGTGTTTTCGGTATTTTATGTCACTATATTTGTAAGGACAATAATTATTATACATTATATATTACAAAATGTACACGTGATACATAATACAGTGTTTTCAATTTACAATATTATATTATTGTATATATTGTATTAATTAACTATTGTGTGTGAGCATATGTGTGTGTATCTAATAACATTAGTTTTATATTTTTTTAAAATTAATTTAAATTTACATATTATTAAATATAATAAATTTTTATATGTCAATTCAAATATTATTAAATATATATATTTTTAGTCAATTATATTTAATAATATATAAATTTATTTTTTAAAATATAAATTACTTATATATATATAAGTTAATTAATATAATATATGCAATAATATAATATTGTAAATTGAAAACAATGAATTATTTATCATGTATACATTATTGTTTTCATTACAATTTTTTACTGATTATCCTTAGGATTAATTTGATTATCAGGATTAATTGGCACTGGCTTATTAAAGTTTAACCAATAATTTTGAATTTGTACTTTGGATATGTAGTTGGGTTAAATACTTAGAAGGACAATTTTGCCAGTCATAATAATTCTATTCAACTTAAACAAAATTACCTTTCATAAAAGATATACGTGATCTCTATAAAAAAAAATCAATTTGGTTGGAATGCATTGGCTATTACTATCCATAATAAACATGGACTCAAAATATTATAAATTACATGTAGTGAAAGAAATTTGGTTTTTAAAAGCATATGTTTATGTTTCATTTTCTAAATTGGTTTCCATCTATACTTATTGACTCATATAAGTGCAACGTAGGCATGTATCAAGTAGGTGACTTTTACTAAATTTTAAAACAAAAATGTCTTCTTTTAATGAATCAATTAGTCAAATATATTTAATAATATTTGAATTGATATATAAAAAAATATTATATTTAATAATATATAAATTTAAATTATTTATTTTAAAGAATATAAATTATTGTTATTGTGTGTGTGTGTGTATAATACAATAAGAGTTTATAGCGGAAATAATTTGTTTTATCCCAACAAAGATAGTGATTATTCCGCTGGATTGTATTGGAAACTTTTTTCCTGGTGTGGGTCAATTTGGATGTTCTTTAAATTCACAAATATGCAATACATTGTGATGCTCTGGTGTACTATAAAGAATCTGATATCATTTTAGTTAAACTATCATGACCTTTTGTTTGATATTCTTCTGTGCATTATTTGAGAGAAATTTGAGTATACGGACAGAGTCATAGAACAATGATTTGTTCGATGAAATGAAGTAGCTAATAACTAACGTGCATAAATTTCTAAATTCTATTGGGTGAATAATGGAATTTGTTCAATGGCTAAATTTGGTGTAGGTATGTTCCTCTTGCTGTAAATAGATGTACTGCTATGTTGAAAATGTAAATTTATGGGTCCTGTAACTGATTCTACTATCTTAGAATGTCTGTAATTGATTCTACTATCTTAGAATGTCACGGTGCTTTAAATCTATTTAGATTTATATAGTATATTCTAAGTTTGTTTGAGAATTTTAATCTTGTTCATGATCTATTGGATTCAGTGTTTGCATTACTGAATTATGTGATGTGTGCTTGTAAAGAGGGATTAGTTAAGGGTCATTTTTAATGGGGTGTGGAATTGCTATGCTCACAAGCTATTTTTGAAATGACATTCTATTACTTAGTGGCAGTTTTAAAACCGCACGTACTCTTTACTTAGCGGAAGTTTAATAACAGCCAACATTCTATTACTTAGAGAGGCGATTTTCAACCCGCTAACACTCTTTATTTAGTAGTAATTTTATAACAACTAACATTCTTTACTTAGAGGCAGTCTTCAAACAGTTTTCAACTATATTTAGTAATATTAGAATTGACATATAAAAATTTATTATATTTAATGATATATAAGTTTAGATTATTTCTTTAAACAATATAAGATTAATTATATTTTTTTAAAAATTAATTAAAATTATATATTATTGACTAAAATAAATTTTTATATGTTAAGTCAAATATTATCAAACATAATTTTTATTCAACTATATTTAATAATATTTGAATTGAAATATAAAAATTTATTATATTCGATAATATATAAATTTAAATTATTTTTTAGAAAATATAAATTAATTTTATATTTTGTAAAAATTAATATAAAATTATATATTATTAAATATAATAAATTTTTATACGTCCATTCAAATATTATTAAATATATTTTCGTAATCAACTATATTTAACAATAGTTTGAATTGACATATAAAATTTTATTATTTTTAATAATATATAAATTTAAATTTCTTTAAAAATTAAAAATTAATGTTTTTCAGAACTAAAATTAATGTTACTATATATGACGTACAAACACACACACACACACACACACACACACACACATATATATATATATAATAAATTTATATTTTTTAATTGATTAATTTAAATTATTTATTATTAAATATAATAAATTTTTATATATCAATTAAAATATTATTAAATATATTTTTAATCAACTATATTTAATAATATTTGAATTGACATATAAAAATTTATTATATTTAATAATATATAAATTTAATTATACTTTAAAAAAATATAAAATTAGTTTTATATTTTGTAAAAAATTAATTGAAATGTACATATTATTAATATAATAAATTTTCTAGGTCTATTAAAATATTATTAAATATAATTTTTTAGTCAATTACATTTAATATATTTGAATTGATTTATAAAAATTTATTACATTTAGTAATATATAAATTTAAATTATTTTAAAAAAATATAAAATTAATGTTTTTTTAGAACATATATTAATGTTATTATATATATATATATATATATATATATATATATATATAATAAAAACATTAATTTATATTTTTAAAAATCAATTTAAATTTATTTATTATTAAATATAATAAATTTTTTATGTCATTTCAAATATTATTAAATATACTGTTTTTAGTCAACAATATTTAATAATATTTGAATTAACATATGAAAATTTACTATATTTAATAATATATAATTTTAAATTATTTTGCAGAAATATACAATTAATTTTGTATTTTGTAAAAAAATTAATATATTATTAAATACAATAAATTTTTATATGTCAATTCAAATACTATTAAATATATTTTTTTGTCAACTATCTTTAATTATATTTTAATTGACATAAAAAAATTTATTATATTAAATAATATATAAATTTCGATTCTTTAAAAAATCATGAATTAATTTTATATTTTTTTAAAATAAATTAAATTTATTTATTAAATATAATAAATTTATATGTCAATTCAAAAATTATTAAATATATTTTTTAGTCAACAAAACTTAATAATATTTAAATTGACGTGTAAAAATTTATTATATTTAACAATATATAATTTTAAATTTTTTGGAGAACATATAAAATAAATTTTATATTTTGTTAAAAATTAATTTAAATTTATAATTATTAAATATAGTAAATTGTTATATATCAATTCCAATATTATTAAATTTATTTTTAGTCAACTAAATTTAGTAATATTTTAATTGATAAATAAAAATTGATTATATTTAATAATTTATAAATATAAGTTTTTAAAATTAAAATATAAAATTAATTTTTTTAGAACTAGAAATCATGTTATTATACATATAATAAAAACGTTAATTTATGTTTTTTTTAAAAATTAATTTAAATTCATTTATTATTAAATATAGTCAATTTTTATATGTCAATTCAAGTATTATAAAATATATTTTTTTAGTCAACAATATTTAAGAATATTTGAATTGACATATAAAAATTTATTATAGTTAATAACATATAAATTTAAATTTTTTTTTATAAAAATATACAATTAATTTAATTTTTGTAGAAAATAATTTAAATTTATATATTATTAAATATAATAAATTTTTATATGTCAATTCAAATATTATTAACTATATTTTTTAGTCAACTATATTTAATAATATTTTAATTGACAAATAATTTTTTTATATTTAATAAAATATAAATTTATTTTTTGTAAAATTAAAATATAAAATTAATTAATGTTGTTTAGAACTAAAATTAATGTTATTATATATATATATATATATATATAGAGAGAGAGAGAGAGAGAGAGAGAGAGAGAGAGAGAGAGAGAGAGAGAGAGAGGTAGGTAGATAGAAAAGTTAATTAATACAGTATGCAATAATATAATATTGTAAATTGAAAATAATGTTTTAATTTACTTTCTTTTTTCCAATTAAATCACTTTCTTAAGAATGAAATTTCTATCAATATGATTCCAAGATACTTGATAATATATTTGTTTATCACTTAACTTTTTTACGAATAATATTTTGTTTTTAGTGTACAATGGTCACATTGAAGTTCGAACCTATAATCTCATGCATATTATCTTGAATAATATGTTAATTCTTAAGAAAGTTTTATTTTTATGTATGTTTCTAAAAACATATTCTTGAGAATATAGTATACTTTTCTAAAAATGCTCTATGGTGGTTGCAATTATATTGAGAATAGTTTCAGTATCAACTATAATAATAATGATGACATTAGTGATGAAGGCAAAAACAGTGGCAAGAGTTATGGAGGTGACAAAAATGATAATGGAGACAATGATGACAATAACAATAATGATGATAATGAGATTGAAAATTTGAGAATTTATAAATTTAAAAACAAATGAAAGTAATTCAATAATTTTAGTATTGATTTTAATGAAAGACTTTATTCACACTTATGGAAGTGAGAATATAACTTTTATTTTTTATTCACAAATTAACATTATGAAGAATTTTTCATTCTAGAAAATATTTTTATTTTCTTATAACAAATATGAAAAACTTTTATTTCCATATTACTCATTTAAAAATATTAAAGCATTCCTGTACCCCACACTATTTTAGAATAACAATTAAAGAATTAATAAATAAATTTTCAATACAATTCACAATAAAATAAATGGAAAATTTTTCCTTCTCATTAAATATTATACTTTGAATTAGACCTTCCTAATTTGAATTATTTATTCTTTTCCTTAAAACAATAATTGGCACTAGGGCACTGCCATTATTATTAATTTAGGCGAGTTTCCATGTTTGTCCCATTCTGCCTCAGACGACAGAGACCGAAGAGAAGAAATAGCAAAAGGGGGTGCGTGAAATTAGCGCTTTTCTTTTTTATCCATTCACAAACGCAGTTTTTGTTTCTTTCTTTCTTCCCTTTTTAATTTAAATTAAATAAATAATCCCCTGCTCCTCTTCCTCACTGCACTCTGACGTTACGCCCTCCTCAAAACTCAAACCCATCAACATCTCTCTCTCTCTCTCTCTCTCTCTCTCTGTGTCTACGCGTGATGAATCTAGGGTTTTGAAACAGTGAATCTTCACCACCTCAGGTTCTCTCTCTCTTTTGTATTCCTTCAACTGCTTTTTCTCTTTTGATTCCAACGTTTTTTTCTCTCTCTCTCTCTATGTGTGTGTGCATGGAATTTACCTTGTTTTCGTTCGTGTGTTATGGTGACGATGATCGTGTTTGGTTGAGGAACTGTGTGCAAGTTCGCGCTTGTTTGGTCAACGAGAGGGGACATTAGAATATGTATTTGTTTGACCAGTAAAACGTGCTTGTTTGTTGTGTAGCGTGTTTTGTTTTAAATTTTTTAATGAATGTTTGTTTGTTTCTTTTCTTTTTCAATTGAATATGGATGTATAGGGTTGCTCTTGATGTTTTTTTAATGAGTGTCTTGTGTATTTTGTGTAATTTATGGCTTCATTAAATGGTTGTTGTTGTGCATGGATGCCTGACATGACAGTTGAAGTTCTTTTTCGGTGTGATGTCATGCATTTAAGCAACATGACGTGGTCGTTATTTGGTTTGCGTTAATTGGTATGCGGCCTCGGCAAAATTGAGTTTTTACACAATGCTCCTGCAAATTCATGTGAAGGGTTCGATTAAATGGCTTTTTTCACTACTTGCTGTGTTAATTGATTGGAGCTATTGTTTGTTTTACTGCTCTGGTTTACTTTTGTAGTGTAATTTAGCAATAGTATTAATTTGTATTTTTTGTTAGGAGATTATACTGACTTGGCGATTATGGGTGGTCTTTAGGAGACAATGTGATGTTTGTAATTTTCATTACAAAAGAAGGGGACAGCTAATCTTTCAGTAGTATGGCAACTGAGAGTCCAATTAGAATCTTAGAAGCTGGGGGTAAATGGCCTTCTCATAAGGAAGCTGCAGCTTTCGGTATGCCATCTCGTAACATGGTGACAGAGGATTTGGGTATGCTTCTGAAGGGCCATAGATTCCATGGTGGTGGAAAGGATGTGGCACCTAATCGCAGTGGCAGTGCACCTCCCAGCATGGAAGGCTCATTTCTGGCCATAGAAAACCTCTTACCCCAGCAGAACACCACCCAGAATGCAAGCTTGGCAACTCTAAGCACAGTTATGCAAAAATGTGAGTCTGAAAAACAATTGCGAGCTGATCCAGCTTATTTGGCATATTATAGTTCCAATGTCAACCTAAACCCTAGACTTCCTCCCCCACTTACGTCCTGGGAAAATCGCCATCTAGGATGTCATATTGGCAGTTTTAGAAATAATTGGAGATTGTCTACTACAGATGATAGCGGTAAAAGTTCTTTACATTTGCCTCAAATGACTCTTTCCACCCACAAGGAGGAGTCTGAAGATGATTCACCCCAACAGCCATATGATGACGAATTAGTTAAGACAAGTGGAATATGGCGTAGACCTGATACAGCTTCATTGGCATCTCAGCACAAAAATATGGTTGATTTAATTCAGGTAATTATATTGATATCAACCACTCAATTTTGTGAAATGCATTCACTTTTCTGCATATAAAATACATATTTAAGTTCCTTATATTTTCTTGCATATGAATAGTATCTTTATCATATTTTTTCTCCATTTATTTTCTCTAGTTTATTTTTGCCTTCTGTTTACTGCAGTGGATTGTAATCCCACAATTATGGTATTCTCTTTTTCTCTATTTTATGAGTTGTTAAGTATTTGACTCTTTGTTGCCTCCTCCTGAATAAATTTGTGATTGTGAATCATATTTTTTTTGTTCAATACTCAAACTTTCAGGAAGATTTTCCTCGCACCATGTCACCTGTATACAATAAGTCTCTTTCCGTAATTCACGGACTAGTGGATAAACCAATTGACTTAGAAGCCGGTTCTAGTTCTTCTCATGACCCCCTTGTCACTACAGTAGAGGCTGCTAAACCTACTGTGGGTGCAGATGATATAAGGGTGTCATCAAGTATTGATACCCATGCCCCTGTTGCAAGCTCTTCATCTTTTGAATCCACAGGAAGCATTGGTGTTAGTGACTTAGACGTTGCAACTGTTGAGTCTCGGCTAAAGGCTCTTGGTGTATCTAATCTACCAAATTCAGAAACTCTGAGTTACGATGAAAAATGGAAGACCAGCTACCAGAACAATTTGATGCAACGCCAGGGATTCCAGCAACAAAATAATCCGTGTGATGTTCCTAGTGCCAATTCTCAAAATGTAAATTCTGTGTATGTTGGTAGGGAACAGTTTCCTTATAATTCCAGCAAGCTCTCCAATGTCCAGCCTGTACTGCAGTCATCTGGGTTTACACCTCCTCTATATGCCACAGCAGCTGCTTATATGACCTCAGCAAATCCATTTTACACTAATATGCAGGCCTCAGGTATATATACTCCACAATACGTTGGTGGATACACCGTAAATCCCACAGCTTTTCCTCCATATGTTACTGCATACCCTCCTCATGGTGCTGTACCACTTGTTGTTGATGGGGCTACTAGTTCTAGTTATACTCCACTAACACCAGGGGTTTCAACTGGGGCAAACATTTCGCATGGAGTTGAAATGGTACAGACAAATAAGTACCTTGGGCAATTTGGATTTCCTCTACAGCCTTCTTTTGGTGATCCTATGTACATGCAATATCATCAGCAACCTTTTGTGGAGGGATATGGTATTTCTGGTCATTTTGATCCTTTGGCACCTAGAGCTAGTGGTGTTAGCCAAATTAGTCCTTATGATTCACAAAAAGGCCCAGTACTGGGGCTTATTTGGATGATAAAAAATTACCTGATCAGAGAACTGGTGCTAATATGAACTCAAGAAGAGGTGGATTAATGATTCCTAGTTATTTTGAACATATGCCAAACATGGGTTTTATAATGCAGTATCCGAATTCACCACTTCCTAGTCCAGTTTTATCAGGATACCCAGAAGGAAGTCCTGGCCTTCCAGGAGTTAGGAATGAAATAAAACTTTCCCCAGCTTCTGGTAGAAATGGAGGCATAATATCTGGATGGCAAGGTCAGAGATCGTTTGACAGTGCTCATGACCCCAAAATTGTTAATTTTCTTGAAGACTTAAAATCTGGCAAGGGTCGAAGATTTGAGCTATCTGATATTATTGGACATATTGTTGAATTTAGGCAAGTAACCTTTTCAGTTGTCTTTCCAGCTGTCTAATTGATCAGTTTCATGGCTTTGATAATTAAGTTCCTGTGGTTTTTAACTCCAGTGCTGATCAGCATGGAAGTCGATTTATACAGCAGAAGTTGGAAAATTGTTGTTTTGAGGAGAAGGCATTGGTGTTTAAAGAGGTTCTTCCACATGCTTCTAAATTAATGACTGATGTATTTGGTAACTACGTAATACAGAAGGTGCGGTTCGAAGTGATGTATATTGTTGTTAACCTTGAGAGTGAATTATGTTTGTTTGGAATATATTCTAATTTTTCCATTTGCATGTGCTTAGTTTTTTGAGTATGGAAGTCCTGAGCAGAGGAGGGAACTTGCAGATCGACTGGTTGGCCAGATACTGCCTTTAAGTCTGCAGATGTATGGCTGTCGTGTAATCCAAAAGGTATATAATCTTTAATTTATAATGATTAACATAGCTTTGGACAGTAGCGTACATTTATTGTCATGCTTGACAGGCCACAGCTATTGAAATCTGCATGGATGTTTTGAGTATGGATTTTGTCTCTGTGACTTTGTTTCTGTCATTGAATCATAGCATTTATAATTGAGATTTATTCATGCTTTGTACATATCCAACTACTAGTTAGGCATTGAGGATTTAACAAATTCTGTTCTTAAAATGGGTTGTCTAACCTGGTTTGCCTTTTTTGCACCCACCAGCATCTCGTGGTAAAAGTTTATAAAATCTGGTTGCATTCAGTAACTAGTTGCTTATCTTCTAAATCTACCTTTTTTCCATAGCCATGGTATTGATTCCGAGTAATAACAAATCCAGTGTGTTTAGATTGAGTCATAGATACCTTGATTTATATAGCACATGAAACAGGTTGTAGGTCTTTCATCTTTCTCTACTGTGTTCTCTTCTACCCTTTTTTTTTTTTAATAATTTTTTAGCATTTATGTGTATAGAATAAATTATTTAATTTGTATATCAAAACTTTAGAATAGTTGCCATACTGTCACCTGCTGTCCCATTACAACGGTTTGGGCCTTTGGGGTTGGCCGATCTGCTTTGATATTTGGGATTGACAACTATAGTCGATATAGTCATGATTCACGTAGAAGATTTTGGCATCATTGTTGTTATATAGTGTGCATGTTATGCTACTCAATTTATCAAGTTATGGGAAGCTTTATTATTGAACTTTGTGGTCAAGTTTGTTTACCTGGTTATTCTTGGTACTCAGTTTTATTTACTTTAAAGCTGCAGAATAATTTTGAAGCATATTTATTACCTCCAAGCTTGGAACATTTTTTTAAACTATTATTGTATATGAGAAAACATGTTAAAATTTATTTTATGACCTTGCAGGCACTTGAGGTTATTGAGCTTGAACAGAAAGCTCAGCTTGTTCGTGAGCTAGATGGAAATGTTATGAGATGTGTTCGTGACCAAAATGGGAACCATGTAATTCAAAAGTGCATTGAATCTATTCCAACCAAAAAAATTAGCTTTATACTATCTGCATTTCGTGGTCAAGTTGCTATTCTATCAATTCATCCCTATGGTTGCCGAGTCATACAGGTAAAATTATTGCATTCCTTCCTTCCTAAAAGAAATTTCTTTTTGTTTGGTCATGCATTTAATCCTATAATAATATTCTTATAGAGAGTTCTAGAACATTGCACAGACGAGAGTCAATGTCAGTTTATTGTGGATGAAATCTTGGAGTCAGTTTGTGCTCTTGCTCAGGACCAGTATGGTAATTATGTCACACAGGTACTTAGTCACTATTCTCTCCTTCTATACCATAGCTTCTGGTGTTTATGGTGCGTAGAAAAAGAAACTGACAACTGTGACAAATTGGAGGTACTAGGTAGTTACATACACATGATGTCCCTTTATCTATATGTAATTATAAAGGCTTAATTGTAATTTTGCCACCCATCTTTTATGATTTTGCAAATTTTTCCACCTAACTATTTTAATTGTACATTTTGTCACCCAATTATTTTAGTTGCACATTTTGCCACCTAATTTTCAAAATTTTGAGCATTTTCCCACCCCCATTAGTTGACCGCTGACGTGGCAGGTTGACTACTTACGTGGCAAGTTGACTGTTGATTGCCACGTCAGCAGTCAAAATTGCCACATCAACGGTCAATTAAAGGGTGGCAAAATGTGCGAAATTTTAAAAGTTGGGTAGCAAAATGTGCAACTAAAATAATTGAGTGGCAAGATGGGAGAAATTTTGTAAGTTGGGTGGCAAAATGTGTAATTATGCCATTTATAAATTATAAATTACGGAATCTGCACACTGGCTACATTGCAGAATTAGCCAGGCTTGTGGCTACAAGCCACCACACACTATGAATAAATCATAAATAGTCTTGCCTTCACAGTAAAATGGCATGATTTGTGACAGTCTCAACACTACATTGATATTTCACTCTATTTTTATTTTTTTTTACTTTTTATTCTACTGTCTGTTTATTTTTTCTTTCTAAGCCCACTTGAAATTTCTGTTTGCCTAACCTCTTTCCAAGACCTTTGTTCCCAAATTTAATCATTAGGTTTACATATTCTTTCTGGTTGAATTTTTTTTTTTCAATTTTTGTGTCTTCTATATTTTTAGATTGTATTCTCTTGTATATTATCATTCACAATGAGTTGCCCATTACAAAAATGGCTAACTACATTGACCTCCTTCAAAATTTGCACTAGTTGAAGACTGGATTTTGTTGAAATGCTTGAGCAAAGAAGCACTCAGCAACATCTCTATTTATAATCATTCAGATTGAATTACATTTAAGAGCAATAATTAGAAAATGTAACTCCCTAGGATAATGATAAGCCATTATACATGAATCTACCTTTTTAGCTATCCTAGACATTTATTCCCTACCCCCTCAAGCTGGAGCGTATAGGTTGAATGCACCAAGATTGGAACAAATAAATTGAATTTGTCGTCACCATAAGAAATGTCAAGATGTCTGCAAGTTGATCATTTGAGCTAATAGATTCAGTGATGATTCTTTGGATTGAACCTTTTCACGAATAAAGTGACTATTTCTATATGTTTGGTTGGTCCTCTCATGAAACATTGGATTAGAGGCAATATAAAGAGCTGCTTGATTATCGCAATACAACTTAATTTGTTGAACCTCACAAAACTTCAACTCTTCAAGAAGTTGTTTGATCCACACAAGTTCACAAGTAGCTGACTGGCTGCAGCCATAGCCCCAATATTCTGCTTCTGCACTAGACCGAACAATTACATTTTGCTTCTTACTTTTCCATGAAACAAGATTTGCACCAATAGATACACAATACCTAGTTGTTGAGCATCAATTAAATTATTAATAGAAGACCCTGCTCAATCAGCATCACATTGCCCAGTAATTTAGGTATTTCCTTTATCTCCATATAATAGTCTTTGTCCCGGAACCTTTTTAATATATTTGTGAATACAAATAGCTGAATCCCAGTGATCAATATGAGGAGATTGCATAAATTGACTCGTTTCTCCAACTGCAAAAGAAATGTTACGTCTAGTAATTGTAGATAAATGAGTTTTTCAATTGGTCTCTAATATTTTTCTGGATTTGATCTATATGTGCTCAGGGGGAGTCTGGAATGGTTTGTAAACTTCATTGATCTCTTTATGGACTCGAACAATCTCCACAATCTTGGTTTGGAAAATTCAATTCTGCTGTGTAGAATTTTGGACTACAACATAGTGAAGCAGATCATTCAGTCTTCTATTGTCATACTTCTAGTAAATGTGTTTGTTTGATCTTCTATGTTATTGATATAGTCATTACAAAATGATACAAAATGATTATGCTAAAATCTCCCAATTGAAAAGAGCACTTGTCTAGCCACTTCCAAACAAAAGATCTTGGCAATCTAAATTACTTTCTTGGTATTGAAGTTGCTCAATCAAAGGATGGTATTGTAATTTCACAAAGAAAGTACACACTAGACATTATGAAGGAAACATGTATGACAAATTGTAGACCCATTGATAGTCCCATGGGTCCTAATAAAAAAATTGTTGCTTGAATAGTAGCCATTGGAAGAAAGAGACAAACCAAACTCATCTTGGCCATGGGAGACAAGGTACCACCATAATCAAGACCATAGATTTGAGTGTACCTTTTGGCCACCAATCTAGCTTTCAGATGATAAACTTCATCATTTGGACCAACTTTAACAACATATACCCATCTACAGCCAATAGTTGTCTTTCTAGGAGGAAGTGGAACTAGCTCCCAGGTACCACTATGTTGAAGGGCTTGCATTTCATAAATCATGGCTTGTTGCCATCCAGGATGATCAAGTGCTTCACGAATATTTTTTGGGATTTGAATAGAAGGCAAATAAGACACAAAAGAATAATATGAATGAGATAAACGATGATAGCTTAGAGAATTGTAAATGGGATGAGGATTTAGGGTAGATCTAATACTTTTCCTAATAGCAATTTGGCCTATCAAAATTTTCGTCAGCTAGGTTTGTAGTAGGAATGATTGATTGAGTAGGAAATTATTCACTTGGTTCTTCATGCGATGGCAGATCAACATGTGCCCTACGTTGATATGTGATAAGAGGAGTTTAGGATTCTATTTGATTACTGTTTGGGGCATCATTTTGAACATCTTCATGACAAGATGATTCGTACACAGGAGACAATGCTAGAACAAAGTATGGAATGGGTAATAACTCATGAACAAATTTGGAATCATTCAAGGAAGAAGGAGAGAAAGGAGTTTCTTCAAAGAATGTGACATTTGTGGACATGTAGTATCGTTTGTTGAGTGGTGATTAACAACGACATCCTTTTTGAAACCTAGAATATTCAAGAAAAACATAGTTGATGGCTCGAGCAGAGAGTTTGTCTAATCCTAGAGAGACATTATGAACAAAACAAGTACAACCAAAATCACGAGGAAGACCATGAAACAATGGTTCTTTAGGAAATAGAATAGAATAAGGAACTTCATTGTCAAGATGTAGAAGGCATGCAGTTTGTTAAAAAACTAGCACTGGTGGCAAATGATGGTTGAACTTGGTTAGTGGCCTTTAATTGAAGATACACTTGCTAATATGCTGTTGACATTTTTCTTTATCCAAAGGACTTAGAGGGATAATTCTGACCCCCTTGATGACAGAGGAGACACAACAACCAGTATTGTGAACAGTAATTGTGGGATCGAACCCGCTTGCTCTAATACCAAGTTGAAGACTGGATTTTGGTGAAATGCTTGAGTGAAGAAGCACTCAGCAACATCTCTATTTATAATAATTCAGATTGAATTACACTTAAGAGCAATAATTAGAAAATGTAACTCCCTAGGATAATGATAAGCCACTATACATGAATCTGCTCTTTTAGCTATCCTAGACATTAACTCCATAGGAATAGAAACAGTTTCCAACAGCACTAATTATGCTTACACTATCCTTGATTGAAAAATTACACCTACCTTTCCTACTTTATATATTACTCTTACAAGAAATTACACATACCTCCCCTATTTTTATGGTCAGAACATACACACAATACCCTTAATAACAATAATAAAGCAAACAAGGTTGATGTTATTTTCCTATCAAAAAGGCTGCAAGTGTAATTAACGGTAACCTCAAGGGAGGTCAGTGTAATATCCCTTGTAAAGAATTGTTTATGAATTATGATTGATTAAATTTTGCTGTGAAGTGGAGTTTCTGATTTGGGGGGTTGAGACTTGAGAGTGCTGTTATGTAATGGAATTAGACCGTGTAGAGACAGATAATTGAAAGGTTTGGGTATAGGTGTTAAAATGGATTCTCTACTTTAAAAACACCCATGATATCAAGTAGCCTTCAAATAAATATAATTATGTTGTGTCATTATGGTCTACGTGAGGTGACATACGATGAGTTTGAGCTTTGAGAGAATACATTCTGGCTTATGAATTTGTGGGATGACCTTTGTATCATTACTCCAACATTATGATGTTGACTCAGGTATCTGTTGTACTTTATGATAATACCTATGGTTAATGATTATCAAACAGTTTATATAAAGCAAACTTCACATTGAGGCTTTTTTTTTCTTCAGAGATTGTTATGTTAACATTTAACACTCAATTTCTCTTAAAGTCATTGCTGTCTTGAATGAGTCCTTTTGTGCAGTTTGCTCATGCATTTCAAAATGTGTTGATGCATATAAATTTGAGTGATGATACTTAAACATACTTAAATTAACATAATCCTTTTTTTTTGAGACATTAGATAACACAATGGGCCTGCGTGGTCTAGATTGTACACGTCACAGTGTGCAAACCTATAATTTTTCTAATTTTATAGGCGAAATATTTTATTATTCAAAGTAAAAAAGACATTGCATTTAGAAAGACAATATCACAATAAATTGATTTATTTTATGCATGATATAGTAATTTTAACTGGTAATAGTTGTCTATTAGAGCGGTTCATTGTATTTGAGATTGGGCAGTATGAAAGATGCATGAATTCCTAGAGATATGCTAAAGGTCTTTCCAGACAAATGTCTTCAAATGTAATTTTAAAAGAATGTGTGTACAAAATGTTTGTCCATGTCATAATAAAGATTGGACAAAGTCTTATTTTGGCCGTTGTCTGTCTAACACAACCCTCTCTTTTATCCATTCTTGGGGCTAGCTATGTATTAAAAAATTGGCAGCAAACCTCCCTTACAGATATATTGAGGGATTGGGAAGCTTTACTTCATTGATGTATTCTTTTTTTTTTTTTTCCCTATTGGTTGTTTTTTCGTTTTTAAGGAGGATCTCTTACCTTTGGAAATTGAAACTCCTTGTAGTCATCCCTTAGTCCTCTGAATTTTTTCCCATTTAAAAAAAAATAAAATTAGCAATGAAGTATGACATATTTAGCATTTGTTGTTGTCTCTGTGTGTGTGTTTGTTCTGGTTGAAGAGGTTTGAAGTCCTGTCTCCCTCTTCCTTTCCTTGGCATTTTCATGTGAGAATACTTCCTGTGCATTTGTGTTCTATTTAAAATTTATGTTTCATAATGTATTTTCCAATAGCTTTATGATTACTATGTCTGAGTTGATGTTGATTAAGTCTGGGGTTCACATGGTTTAATTTTAGCTACTTTGAACTCAATATTTGTGTTTATGTTTTGCCGCCCTTTCAAATGTCAATTTTGTTTAACTTCTTAAGCTGTAGTGCTTTCTTTATGTCATTACAGCATGTCTTGGAAAGAGGAAAGCGTCAGGAAAGGAGCCAAATTATCAGCAAGTTGTCAGGACATATTGTTCAATTAAGCCAGCATAAGTTTGCTTCAAATGTTGTGGAAAAATGTTTGGAGTATGGTGATGCCACTGAACAGGAGTTGCTAATTGCGGAGATATTTGGGCATGATGAACGAAGCGATCATTTATTGGTAAGTTTAAACTCAGGAAGGCAAAATACACACTATTTTTTCTTCAGAATTTTCAGTTGTTCCATACTAAAAAAAAATGCATCGCTCACAAGCTTCTTTGTTTAGTTTGTTGTTTTAGGAGATTCTTGATAAGCTTTGAAATATGTTTTAACAATAAATATAGTTTTGGGAAGGCTGTTTAATACTTCTAGGGTCTTTCATGGAGGGGAAAATCACATTTTCTAGTAGTAAAATGGTCATATATTGTTGTTCACACGGTATTACATTTCTATAACTGTTATGGAAGAAAATTTTCTATCTATCTAGTTATTTGAAATGTTTATCACATTGGTGTTTTGCTTATTTATTTTATTTTATCAACAAAAGGCATTACCAAAATGAACAAATGAAAGAAACAGGGCAGTTGAAGTCATTCCCATGGTTTTACTGAATCTTATATCCAAGGTTTTTGCAAGTTAATTTTTGATGAATTTGTGTCATCAATTTATTATTTATTGCATCAAATAGTCTTTCCCCCCCCCCCAAAAAAATAGATATCTCTAACAAAGCTACATGCTAATTCTAGGGCATGTTTCAGTAAATATCCTAATTAAGCACTTATTCAATGAGATCTTAATATATAAGACCTTATTCATAAACTTGAACCAAAAGCTTATTCAAATAAGCCAAAAAAATGTGTTTTTTTGAAGTGCTTCTGTTAAGCTTATTGTAATAAGATGAAAAGTGCTTATAGAAAGGTCATAAGCTACTTTAATTAGGTCAAATAAACTCTTCCAAGTGCCCCCCCTTAAAAGGTGATTGGTCTGTAATCCCTCATCCTCTAGGTCAGCACATACATCAAGCTGAAATATAATAATTGAGGGCCCAAGGTATATTTTCTAGGTTGGTTAGAGGCTCTGATACAAAGTCTAAAAGACAAAAACAAGTTCACCCAAAATCTTAAATCAGGTGGAGCTGAAAATTATCTCTTAATCTTGAACTGTGGCTAGTGCAGTGAAGTGTTTGTTGAATTGTCGTCTATTTTCTAACATTATGCCCTGCATTAAGCCTGGTTATTTCTTTGTATGAAAGAAATACCTCAGCCTCATGGTATGATAGGGTCAAAATTCAAATATTAAACTTAAATATCTAGTACATAGGTAAATTTCCACTTGATTTATTCAATCTTATGCCTGGATACTTTCAGTCAGCTATATAATTGTAATTACTGAATCCTTTGCTAATCAGCCTTGTAAATAGATGTATATCAACATATTGTTCTCCCTTGAGACTGCTATGTATAAAAAATTTGTGTGCTATTAATTGTTTCCCTTTCTCCATTTTTTATTCATTTATATACAAGCAGATTATGTACTTATATTTTCTTTGAAGTTTAACGATTACTTAATGTATAGCATTTAGCTGATACATAGGCAAATAAGTTTTGATAACCAAACACCCTAATCTAAAAACCAGCCTCATTGTACCTAGATATCTGTTTTTCAAAGTTTCCAAACACCCCCTAGGGTCCATTTTACACTAATTCTACATTGATCTGTCATATTTGATGTTGAGGTCATATAAGTTCTAAATCATTACAAAGGTTGGAATTTCTTGAGCATTAAATGTAGCAAGAAGTCATGAAGATGCTAAGTTGCTAACTAATTGGATCATTTTATAATGGGTGTGATGCATACACTTTCTTACTATATTGTATTTTGATTTTCATTGTAGACAATGATGAAAGACCAATTTGCGAATTATGTCGTCCAGAAGGTCATTGATATCTGTTCTGAAAATCAGCGAGCAATGTTGCTTTCTCACGTAAGAATTCATGCTCATGCTTTGAAGAAATACACTTATGGAAAACACATTGTGGCTCGGTTGGAGCATCAATTTGGAGGTGTGTACTTCTTGTACTTTGGTTGACAATATAGAAATCCTATTTCTCTTTTGTAGAACACATTTGAATTCTTGTCATATATAATTGAGTAGGTAGGGTGTTCATGCTAAAATATTCTTGTTTTCATATGTTGAATTAAATCATGGTCTCATCTTCTCATGGTATGCTAACTATGCCTTTACCATGTAATCAGTGGTGTGGACAAAAGAGTTAACCAACGTAAAATAGTTAGAAGGGTGGGGAGACTGAGTCTTATTCCTTCCTGCTGTTTTAACGTTGTCAATCTACCTTTCAGCTGAATGGGATTATGCAAATATTGATTTAGTTGTTAAGATGATGACAAAACAAGAGACATTTGATGAAATCTGTGTCAGAATTACACAATAGAATGGAGACTTTTCTGTAGAGTTAATTTTAAAATGACAAGAATCACAAATAACCTAACTACTGTAGTTGCAAAATTTTGCTAGCCTATTTACATCACTTACTTATTTTCCCATACTCCCATTCAAGGTATTGCATATAGGTCATATGCACAAAGCTTATTACATATATTACATATAACTAATCCGAAGACCTCTCAAACTTGGTGAAAATATCCTTCCGTCAATCATTTCAGTTGAGAAAGCTAGTGGTGATGTCCTCCTCAATAAGATTTTCCCTCTAATAGTGTCATTTGCGCTCAACATGTTTGGTCCTCCCCGTGAATTTTTGAATTAAAGGCCACATGCAGCGCAACTTGATTGTCAGTGTCATTTGCATAGCTACATATTGCGTCTTAATCTTCTAGGATATTAGATTCTCCCCAATGAATGCACTACACCTAGAAATGGACTTTTCATTACTAGCGAAACATACCCAATCAGCATCTAGTATCCCTATCCCATAATCTAAGTGTGACTTTTATCTTCATGCAGCAGGCCTTATCCTGGAGCTCCTTTGACATATTTTAAGATACTAAATGGTAAATAGTGCTATATCTCAATGCTCTTAACACAGTGACTTAAGGAATTAACTCCATACTGATTGTAAATACGAAATGTCTACACGAGTAATTATGAGATAATTTAGTTTCCTAACCTTTTGTGAGTTGTGACTTCTTGGATTTGAAAGTGGCTCCCTCTAATTTCCCAAAGTTTAGTATTTGGATCCAAGGAGTGTTAACCAGCCTGGAATGGATTGAGACAGGAAGTCATGGTTCAGGATTGAAGAGATGCTCTTGATACCATGATAGAAATCATGAACCAGAGAGAAAGTGCAAGAAAATGGTAGAAAATGAAAGGGTAATCTATTCTGAAAATTGTAATTAAAAGAACTTACCACAAGAGGTTCGAGTACAATTATTTAGGCATCTGAGCCGGATTCTTAACTGACCTAACTGCTTGACAGTAAAGTCATAACTTCGTGACAGAACTAATAACTGACGCCTAACATTTAGCAGGTTGAATAGGTGGAAAGTAAGGATAAATTTGAAGGAAAACTACTGCACACCTTTTGGTTCAGCAAAAGTATGAGGTGAAAAACCATTTTTTTTAACTCTTGGTTAAAGATCATTTTCAATCTGTTCTCTATTTTTCAATGTTTTAAAGACCAAACCGGTCATTGAACTGGTTAAGACAGTGGTTCAAGGTTTAATGGTCCAACTATGGTTGAACCGGTATTAATTAAATAATATTTTTAATAAATTTTATATAATATGTTAAATAATATTCATAAAACATAAAATAGTCATAACATAAACGTTAAATTTTTTTTTTCATATATTAGATGTAGATTTTATTTCTGTAATTAAAGTTCTAATTTTTTCAATTATATTAGGCACAATAAGATATTTGTAAATCATCTCAATAAAATAATTTATTATTAATCAAATCATTTTGAGATTTTTTTTAATTTAAAGTTTCAAGCAATTATATTTTATAGTTTAAAATCAAATACAAACGTAAACTATCTCACGAGTTTTAAAGTATTTTGATACAGACAATTTTTAATGAATTGAATTTTAATCAGGATTTTTGAATTAATATTGTAATACACACGGTCTTTGATGAGCTATAGCAATTAAATTCAAACTGTCCCTTAAATTACGAAAATAGTCTATTATAATTAATGAAGACCTTGGCTACAGCAAATATCTTCTCTTCTCTTTTATAACTTTATCGTGCAAACTGTCTCTGAGGCAAACTCTTATTTGGATGGTCGATGATTTCACGACGGAGGCGAGAGAAAGAAAAGGATAACTGACGACCTCACAGCACAGTCGCATAAGGGTTTTCATTTCAGGTTTTTAGTCTTTGCTTGTTTGGGGAAGGAAAGAATCCATTTTTGTTTTTCTTTTTTAAGTTAAAACGACGCTGGTTTGAAGATAATAGTTGACCCACTTTGAACCAAAAAACCATCGGTTTTTACCAGTCTCTCCTGTTTTTGACCTGTTTAAACGGTTTTTGACCGGTTCTTTAACACTCTGGTTTTGTGGTCCATGTTGGACTGGCTACTAGGCCGGTTACCAGTCGGACTAGCCGGTTTGATCCGGTTTTTAAAACACTGTTATTTTCCTGCATTTCACTCTCCACCTACTTAACTAAGCACAGCTTGGATGTACATTAGGAACGATTAGGTTTCCTGTCTTTCATACTGCCTTTTTCTTTTTGTATAAATTAAGGTGATATTAATTTCCCAGAAATTAATTTCTTGGAAATTAATATAACCAGACGATTGAGCAAACAAGCCCCTGCTTGGTGTGTCCGAATGCATCAACCCTGTCTTGAAAAGGAAAATAAAATAAAATAAAATATTGTATGGAGCAAGAGAATCAAACTCGTACCTGGATCATGATGACCAACTATCCTATACTTGTTTTTTGCCTTCCTGTATGCCTTCTTATCCTATACTTTATTTTTTGCTAGCAGAGAATCAAACACCTGGCTCATGATGAGAATAGAGAGAGGAAGCCATGGGTCTCCAGCAATGCTGCTGTGGCATGCAAACCCCACAGTTTCGACATATGCTCTGTTGATCACAGGAAATAGCTGAGACATTGATAGCTTGCAGTTGTTTTTACTCTGACTTCGTAGCTGCGCCTTGATAGCTTCCACATTGATGGCTTCAGGAGACATTAGTATATACAACTATACTTTGAAACGCCATGTAATTATGTCATTCAAATAATTGGTTCGAAATGTTATCTGAATATAATTATTTGGAAGGAAACCCTTCCCTTCCTGATGTAAATTTAGTGGGTGCTCCGTGAGTGTGTGGTTTTCTTGGAGATACAGGCATTCAAGGATTCTTAAACTCACTAGTCCTTGTCACCTTAGCACCTGCTCCCTAGTCCTTGTGATACATATTTTAATTGAGAATGATTAAATTAAATGGTTGGGTTTTTTTAATCACTCTAATTGTAGGATATACTTATCTGGTAGCAGATATTGGCGTTGCAGACAAGTTGAGCCGACCCTTGGAAAGGTAGGACTCGGTTCAATTAGTTGTATAGAAGAGTGAATAGAGTTTGTATTTTTAATAAAGCCTCACTGACTTTCTGTAAAAGCATATATATATATATATATATAGAGAGAGAGAGAGAGAGAGAGAGAGATCATCCCTAAAGTGTTACTTTCTCTATTAATTGGTTTTTAAAAGTAATAAAATTATATAAATAGTCCATCAAGTGTTAGAAATCACAAGTAATTCGCGAAGTATTGAAAATTCATCAAATCGATCTCTTAATATTAGTAAAAGATACTAGCTTAGGGGCTAAATTAATGAATATTCAATAGTTAAGGGACGATTTATATGATTTTATTACTTTAGAGACTATGTAAGAGAGAGAGAGAGAGTAATACTTAAGGAACTAAATAATTTATTCTCTCTCTCTCTCTCTTCTTGTGCGAAGCTTTGACTTTGACTTCGATTCTTTGCTTCAACTTTGATTTTTGGATCGATGACGACTTTTTTACGTTTGATAAAGGAGCTAAATCCTATTAAAAAATACAAGCCAAAGTTAGGATTGGTTAGGATGTTTTGCGGGGAGGGGGTGATAAAGAGAAATAAGGTGTGATGAGGATTTTGATTTTGATTTATTTTTGTCACTGTAAAAAACTAAGGGCAAATACTAACACGGTAGAGTCTAGGTCAATGGAGATAGGTACTCAATATGTAATGAATTGTCTTTTGCATGCATTTGTTTTTTCGCCTTTTCTTAAAATAGTAGATTAGTTCCATGCTGCACAACACTTAGGAGTGTAAACAAGTCGAACTGAGTTAAGCACTTAAAATTTAGGTTTGGCTTGTGAAAAAAGTTGATTGCTCAAGCTTGGCTCATTTATTTAAATAAGCCTAACTAACGCTGTGTTTGGTACCGAAGAAATGTCGAAGAAAGGAAGTGAAGAGCGCGGAAGAGAAGAGAAGATTCGCATTTCTGTTCGTTTGGTCACGATGAAATAGCGAAGTTTTCAAATTTTTTGAGTCCCATGCGAATTTTAATCCGTTCAAATATGCGTAGAAGTGTGAAGAAATGCAGCGTTGGTTGCGAGTTTTCGTTAATACCCTTCATTCTTCTGCGAATACTGTGTACAATATATTAAATACATATTCAAATGTGTATACATATTTGAATATGTAAAATACATATTCGAATATGTAAAACACATATTCAAATATTGTGTTCACATATTCGTGTTTTACATATTAAAACCAAAATTTGATTTTTAAAATTAAATAAATATATAAACAATACTAATATAAATATTTACTAAATATATATATATATATATATATATATATATATATTCGAATATAAGTAGTGTCATATATTCGAATATGGTAATCACATAATCGAATATATGTTTGTTATTAGACTTTTTCGACAAATAATGCGGTAAAAAAAAAGGTATAAGGGTATAAGTATAATTTTTTTCTTTCATTTAAAATACCCAAAAATCAAAAATTAAACTTCCACCCTATTTCTTCTCTATTTTTCTCAAATCAAACAACCTCTATTTTCACTCTATTTCTTACCTGCTTCTCTTCTCTTTTACCTACCTTCCTCTCCCTCTATTTCTCTCCTCCCTACCAAACACAACGTAAAAGCTTAAGCTTGACTTGTTTAAAAAAATATAAGGCTTAAATTGACTTGTTTATCTCATTTATAACTTAATTATATTTGCTTTTATGAAAAAATTTCTTAATTAATTTTTAACTTTACCAATTTAGTATTTATTAAACATTTTAATACTATATGATAATCTACAAATAAAAATATATGCTCAACATGTGGCATGTGAAATTCAAACATTCTAGACTATTTTATTTTCATAATCTAGTGAATAAATAATTCATAACTTCTTGACAACTACAAAAAGAAAGTTTAAAATTAATTTTAATACTCTCAACAAAGTTTCGCATATTTCCATAATGAATATATAAATAACAAAGAAAAATAAAGCCATGTCATCAATTTAAATAAACAAGTTATTCACGAGCCATTATTATTAAGTTTGCAAAGCTTAGGCTCAACTCATTTAAATAATCAAGCCAAATCTCAAGCTTGAGTTTGTTTATTTAATTAAACAAGCAAGCTTAAACGAACTTTTAACGAGTCGAGCTCAAATAGTTCATGAATAGCTTAGCTTATTTACACCCCTAATGACAATATTAATTTTACTCATCTTAAATCAATTATTAAACTCACATGAACCACTTGCATATGTGGATAAATCCAATAATAAATATTTATTGATCAATGATTAATTCAATTTACATGAATACAAGCAATGTATTTTTATTTTATTTTCAAATTTTCTTATTGGGTGAAACTTATGTAAAGTTATTAAATCATTTGATTTCTTTATTTGGTTGGATTAGCATAAAATATTGGTAGAATGATGGTGGTTTAAAAACAAATGTTGGCATTTAAACAATACTTTTAATTTTTAAATAATTAATTTTAATATTTTTGGTACAATATCACATGTATCATTTATAGGAGGTAATCCTACTCAAGGTAGATAGAATCACTATGAAAAAAAAAGTTCTCTGTCCAAATTTTTAATGCAATTGCATACCCAATTAGTTTTAATATAAACAACCTTTGAAGTAAAAGGGGGGAAAGTTAATTTCACTCAAATGTGTGTAACCTAAGAAATGTAACGAATATCATTAACAAGTGGTGGTTACACATAAAATGTGAAATATGTTATAACCTTATAAATAGACCCTTAAATTATAGTAGTTACATTGAGTGACAAAATGATATGCAATTCTCATCAGTCTTCACTTTGTATTGAGGTTGCTAAATTCAATCCACCTTATATAAAACTAATACAAAGAAGGACAATGATTACATTTAACTTCAAATCACTTGAACAAAATCTTGGCTCAAGCTTCCTAAAAATTCCTAATTCAACCCATTGTATTTTGTTCATAAAAATATCATCTAGCCTCTGATAGATTTGAAAAGAGGAACATACGTTATGTATATAAATAGTGGCTAAATTAGGTCCCGAGGAAGGAAAAGTACATACATTGAAATTAACCTTTAAAACCAAAAGAATTTCTTATGCTCACTATGCATGAACCTAAGTTAAATGCTAAACAAGATAAAAAGTAGTTCTTCTCTTTTAAACTCGTGTACTTGGTATCTAATGAAATGACATTTCCTCTTCTTTTCATCTACCCCTTCCAAAGTATTTGATGGAGTGTCGAGTGTTATGCCTTTTTTTTTTTTGTAAAAGGTGTTTTGAATAATTAAAAGAAAAATTAAATTTATTTTATGTTTAAGAATTAATAAAATATTTGGATGAGATATTTATGTGTTTGGGTGAGTGTAAGTAGAGAGTATTAGTGAGCCTTAATAGAGTTAGTGAGATGCTTAGTGAGGTAAGTAAGTGAGGCCTAAGTGAGATTAGAGGTGTAAAGTTTCCCTAAATGGGCTAGGCCCATTAAGCCTTATTCACCCTAACCTAAGTTTAAACTAAAATAGTAAAAGAATGTCACAAATCCCCCTCCCTCTCTATAGTCTAGTCGTCTCTTTCTCCCCTTCTCCTCCACTCTTTCTTGTTTCCCCTTTTGGATCTTGAAGAACCATAGCCCTAGGGTCTTGGTATGTGTAAGCCCTTTTTCTCCTTTCCCCGTCTTGCTTAGGAGACTAAGTAAGGGAGCTTACACCCACCATGTTTCTATGTTTTGATTTCTATACATTGCTGTAATATATACGAATACGATTGTATTGATTGAATTTGGATTGAGATTTGATGATGATTGAACCCCTTTGATTGTGATGGTCATGTGTGGATTGATAATGAAATTGTTGATGAACTAGGATTATGTTGTTTGATGTTGATTCTAGATGATAATGATATGATATGGGTTATTGAATTGTGTTTTGATGCATTGAATTATGGATTGTTGGCTATTTTGAGTGAAATTCGAGGTTTTGGCAAATGTTTTCCCTGAGCGAGCCATATTCTCGCTTAGCGAAGTTCATATCTAGGGTTCTGTGATGATTGCTCGTTGAGCAACATGATTCCTCACTAAGAAAGGATCATGTTTCTGGAAAATTTTGAAGGTGCACTAAAGGCCATGTATCTTCGCTTAGCAAGAATTCATAGTTCTTGAGAATGAGTAAAACATGATGAATATCGCTTAATGAGATGAATTCTCACTTAGCGAGTAGAATCCTTATTCTCGTTGAGAGAGGGAGACACCCCGCTTAGAGAGGTGCCCTATTTAGAAGTAGCTCTCTGGTGAGGGGCTCACTGAACGAGAACCTTTCTCGTTAAGCGACCCTATGCCTGTAGCATCTAAAACTTCTTTTGCGAAAATTAATTGGTGTTTCTTAGTTATAACTCATGTCTTTTCAAATTAAAATATAACTAGATATCAATTTAGGATTAGGCATAGGAGATCTATTGGAAATAAATTTGTTTTTCTTAAATGTTGAAAGAGATTTACTATAAGGACTTGTGAACATAAAAACTTAGACTTAGATAGTTTCATAGGTACCCCTTAAAGGAATATAATTTTTCTATAGTAGTCAATCTTGAGGAACGTAGTGAGGATAAGATACACTTGGATATAGTGGTTGCTTGGTGAGGACCTCTATTTGTGAAGTAGGAATTTCTTGGGTTGCATAGGTTGCTTGGTGGGACCTATGTAGTGGGTAAGAAATGTTGACTAGAGTTGTTGCAATGAAAGCTAGTGAAACTACCTTATACTTATGGCTGTTACGAGTGTATTGCAAACCCATTTAGCTTGAATGTTGCATCATGTGCATTCATGCCTAAAGTTATGTAGTGTTACACAATTTTATACTATGGTTAAGCATAACTTGTAAGTTGGAGGTTGCTTAGTAAGATCCTAACTAATGTTGGATGAGATGGTGAGGGTAGTTGGCGATGAACCTCAAGGATAAGAGGACGGGTGATTCCAGGACTAGCCATGAGGATGTTGATGTATGGACTATTTGTCTACCATAAGGATGGTTTATGTTTTGTTCAGTTTTGGTTATGACATTTTTCAAGTTTTGAGGCTAGTACGCCTATGTTTATATCTTTTCTTTTACCACGTGCAATTGATGGGTGTTTGTATACTAATTTCATGTTTGAGGTTTATGCGCATATATGTTGGTTTCTTTTTTTTGTGATACCAGTTGTTTTGTTATCTTACTAAAGTTTTGTTATGAGATGTTCACAGTTTCGCAAAAATTTATTCACGTTTTTCATAATTAAATTAATAAAGAGATTTCAATAGTTAAATTGAACTTTTGTGCATTTTGGTAGTGTGATGTCATGTAGCGATGGTTGGGTCGTTACATCGACCTTAGTTAAAATACAAAGTTCAAGTTCTGGTGTTACTTGTAGTGTAAAGACAAAATCATAAAAAATCATGAGAAAAGATGGATTAAATTGTCTTTCATTATTTTTTAAAACCTTTTTATTGATCAAAAACCTTGCTTAAAAAGGAAGAAAATATATTTTAAAAGAGTTCATCGTAAAGCAAATATAAAAGATATTTCATCTTACAAGCATATGACTTAGAAAATACTTGAGAGAAAGTCTTAGAGAACTTAAAAGCTCCACAATTAATTCTCTCCTTTGATTAGTAAAATAGATAATAAAAGAGAAGAGACAAGAAGAAGAAAAAAAAAGAGAACAAGGTTTATCTCGGTTCACCTTACAATTTAGGACTATGTTTAGTTCTTCATAGACTTTGCCAAGAATATATTATGAATAATGGCATTACAAGGATAGTCTTAGTCATCACTTCCTATATATTCTTTCACAAGTTTTCTAGGCTTAATCTCAAAGTATTTTTTTAATCAAGTCTCTTTAGGCACTACATATCTTTATTCCCACAAAGAAAAGGAAAAATAACTATTTAAAGGAACAAAGATAGTTAGGCATTGTTTGTTTACTGCTTTTAAAAACAATTTTCTATTTTCTAAAATTTGCTTGTCTCCTTAGCACATTTGAAAGTTTGTCTCCTTAGCAAATTTCTGTTTTCTAAAAGTTTTCTCAAAGCATTTGAAGAAAACAAAAGAAGAGGGCAAGAAAACATCTGCCAGTTGTTTATTCTTTTTGGTTTTCAAAACACTTGTTTTGAAAACAATTTTCAAAATTTAATAGAGTTTGAATGAGAAATTGATTGTTGGGTAGTGTAGAATTGTTATAGAAAACAATTTTTAAAACAAAAAAGTGAGAAAGGAATCAAACATGACCTTTTTCTTAGTTTTTCTCTATGGTTATACAATAAATGTGCTAAGAAAGAATGCTAGTTAGGATGAAGTTAATGTAGTTTTGAAGTAGCTAACAACATTTGTAACTACCCAACTGTCGCGACTAAACACGCTTACTAATCATACATCTTATCCTCATATCAGGTGAATAAAATTATATACATACATATATAAATCATAGACATCATCACTAAGAGATTCATCTATCTCTCCTACTACCATAACATCATTTCTTTCTTTACAACTTTCAACAGAAACATATATATATATATATATATATATATATATGTATGGGAAATGACACCATGCTATAACAAAAGAATCAATATACAGTCCATCAATAGGGGAGGGGATACAAAACTCACTCGCTATAGCTGGCCTCACTATACAACCCCATCAAAAGAATAAAATAGGATACACAACAAAAACAAATAAAAGTTTTACTTTTCAAGCCAAACTTCTCCAACTCAGCTTTGAGAAGCCGGATCCACTGAAGCATCGCCATCTACTCCCACGCCATAAGACGTGATCATCACAGGCACACCAACACAATAGCAACAAGACATCCAATAACAACAAAAACAAGGCAAGGGTAAGCTTACAAAACAACAACATAGTATATGAATTTTGAAACCATCAACAATCCTCAACATTCATACTCATACATATATAACATTCTTTCACATGGCAAAAAGTTCTCAATCCAGAACTCCATATCACAACCAATTCACCACAACTATGTCAATGTATGATGACACAACTCTCAAAAAATTCACAACACCTTGGCCGATCAGCCAGGTCTCACCCCCTACCATGGCTTATCCAAGCACCATTCAGGGATTGCTAAAACTCTAATCTAAGGATAAGCTTAGTGGTGTGTTGGGATAAATGGGTGGGTGGTGGCTCACCGCAACACAAGGCCTGCACTGCCTTGGCCCTCTGTGAAATTGTCCATCCACTCATCCCTATAAGCCCATCTTTAAGGCTCCATTTCTTATCCAAGCACTAAGTTGGAGGCCCGTTTGAGCCGTAACTCCTGTCAATCATCCAACTTACGTGTCTACCCACACAACGACATGAGGCCCGTCACATAGCCTCAATCAACAACATATGCATAAGTTGCATTTATCACAATACCACATCCACTCAAGAATAACCATACAACATATATATATATATATATATATATATATATATATATATATATATATATATTTGTGTAGCAACACAACACCAAATGGGCCCAACCAACACCATGCAGGCCCAAATTCAGCCTCAGGCATAGTCAACAGATAAGGCCCTATCCAAGCAGCTCATACCTCGTGAAAAATCTCACATCACAACTCATACACAACCAGTGGAGGTCCTATCCGAGCAACTTGCCACTCTAGGGCCCTATCCAAGTAGCCCACACCCAAATGGGTAGAACTCAAACAACCACACTTAAGACAAGCGGAGGTCCTATCCAAGCAACCTACCACTCCTTCCCACATTCTCAACCATAGACTCACACTGGGAGTCTTCTCAACCACAGTTCACACAACTATACTTTCCAAATTGTTCAACAGCAGAACACTGCATTCGTTTAGCAACCCACATGCTCACTCAGCGAAGACCTTCCTTGTAGAGGACCAACTTTTCTTACGAAGGCTTTTCGCTCAACGACCATGAGTCTCGCTTAGCGAATCAGGGTCACTCGCTCAGCGACAACTGGAGTCACTCAACGAATCCATTCCAGGGACTTTCTCCAAATTCTCTTAACTACATTTCACTCAGCGAGTCACCTACTCGCTCAACGAACAACCATTCTAGAGAACAGCCAAAATCCGCACACACACTCCTCGCTCAACGAACCTGTTGTTCGCCCAGCGACTCAATTACAACAAAGAGCACCACTCTCCAGGGCCTCTAATTCGCTTAGCGAGCTCAGTGTTCACTCAACGAATTCATTCCAAGCATTTTGGAATGCCCACATTCACTCAGCAAATGTTGCATTTGCTCAGCGAGCTATATTATGGAAAATTTCTAGAACTCTCATGATCACTCGCTCAGCGAGTCTCCTATTTCCTCCAGTCACTCCCTACAACTCAAGAACACTCGCTCAGCGAAACAGACAGTCGCTTAGCAATTCCCCAACCTAAGAGTCTCAAACCACTCCCAAGGCATTCTCGCTCAACAAGAACAGCAGTCGCTTAGCGACTACATTAAATAGAACCAAAAACTATCTTTGAAAAACCCCAAAGATCCAAGTTTTTCACTCATTTATACCTCAAATCGACTCTACAGAGGTCAAATATGACCATACAACATTTCATAACCACATACTCAGCACAAACAACAATCCATGCAACATTTCAACACCAAATCATCAAAAATCGAAGGGAACCCATTTCCAACACATTTCAAACAAAACTCAGCCAAATCACATGTTTCAGTCCAATCTACAACCACATATACATACTACCACATTCACACCACAAGTATTCATCTGATGTAAGCTTCCTTTACCTCTTAGGAGTTTCGAATCCGAATTTGGGGAAAGGAGGAGAATGTGGGGAACACAAGCTCTTGAGCCAAACCTCTGAGAAATCTACTCTTCTCCGTACACTAACAAGGAAATCAAGGCTTGAATCCCTTCTACACTCTTGGTGGGTTATAGTGAGATGGAGAGAATGAGAGATTTTAAGAGATGAGAGATAAGGGAAATGAAAGAATAAGGAGGAAAATGGGTCTCTAGGCCTTAAAATCCCCTCTGGGCCACACAACGGCTTTGGGCCCACTAAAGCCCATGATCCATCTAACCATCTCCTATTACTCACAATTGGTCCCAATCTCAACTGTATATCTCTCAACAACCCATATAATTACCAACAACAGGCCCACTTTGGCTCAAGAATAATACTTCTTTAGTTCCTTAAATTTAGACAGGAATTCCAAAACAACCAATACAAACAACACTCATACAACAACTCATTTATTCATTTTAATCACCAAGATCATATATTATATTTTCACTTTTAGTTATTAAACCACTAAATCATACATTAAGAAAACACGATGTTACAACATTGAATGATTCATTCCCTTTATTTATGCTTTTAAAGGCAAGTTAAGAGATATTTAAGACCTTTAATTTGAGACCTTTTTTGACAAATATAGACGCTAAGTCTTCATTCATGCTCATGAATACATTTGAATGTTAATGTTGGATATTCTAATAGCAAGAAGTGTTTTTATTCCTTTGAGATTGAGAGGAATGCATAATAAGTAGCCTTTAATAGAACTTTCTATTCTAGTGTAGGACACAATGTTTTGCAACTGAAAATCTACTTTGTCACAGTCTACTTTTGTGTCTAGCACAATGCTTGAGACTACTTTACTTTTCAAATGTTGACTTGAAGCTTTATCTCATTTTGACCAACAATAGAGTGGTATTAGATGGTTCGAAGACAAAATAATCTTCAAACTAGAACGTCATACCTTCTTATAGGACGACCCCCTTAAGATTATATATCTTCCAAACAAAGTAGACATGCATATTTTTTTTTAATTCTTGTACACTTGCAGTAAATTGGTTAGTTTACAAAAGATCATTCATTTGATCACTTTTGTTGTTAATTAAAATTATAAGATTAGACCATCTTGGCATTAACAATTTTTTTTTTTTTTTATGATGACAAACAATAGTGATTTGATGAATAAGTTCTCCCATTAAGACTGATATATGTTTTAATTGTCTTAAGTAGGGATGTTCATGACCTGTCCCATTCCACTAACCCAGCCTAGCTCGAAGAGACTTTTGACGAGT
The DNA here is from genome assembly GCA_004329165.1 of Spatholobus suberectus. NCBI lineage: Eukaryota > Viridiplantae > Streptophyta > Magnoliopsida > Fabales > Fabaceae > Spatholobus > Spatholobus suberectus. The sequence continues at coordinate 33,897,365 of CM014729.1, read as the reverse complement.
TTAGGTTTAAGAAATTAGACTTATATTTTTGGGACGGGTTCAGGTTATACTTCAGGTCATCCTAATCTGGTCCAATATATATATATTATTTTATAAAAGTCTAATTTTTTAAGCAATTATGTATTAATAATATTATTTTTTGACTAAATAAATAATGTTTTGTTTAACATGATATTATATTTATATTGATATTATTTATCTTAAAATATATATTGTAAAATATACCTTAATTGTAGTTAAATATTACTTTAATTTTACAATTTAACTATATATAATGTTAAGATTAATATTTTATGACAATAAGCCAGGTTGACCCTGTCTTGTCTCAGACTTGTTAAGTCTTAATCGAGTCAGGTTCGGATTTAACAAAAGGACCCTAACAAAATTTCAAGTCGGGTAGGATGCAGGTCAACCTACACCCCTAGTCTTAAGTAAAACTAAACATCAAACAAAATATCTTATAAAAGATTGATTAGGATACCCTTCTAAGAAATTCATCTTATCATAAAATACATGTATAAACTTAGTTGTCTTTTTATGTACTTGGTTTTATTTATTAATATGGACAATTACTTTTTAAATGAGTTTTAAACAAGTATATATATAAACACGAAATCAATTAATATTAACGGTGAAAAAAAAGCATACTATTGAGTACAACTCAAAGTATAAGAGCAATAGATATAAATACGCAAACAAACTAATATAATTCATCAAAAGCTGCAACGTTTACTAAAATCAAGATGCAATGTTATTCCTACTTATTCTATTATTCAGCTTTTTGTTTGGCAACATCAAAAGGTCATTATAAACTAAAACCTAACACTTGAAAAGAGAAAATAGATGTCCAAAATTGACCCTTCTTGCCTAAAGAGATGAGTTAGTAAGTTAAGATCAAGTGTCTTTAGCAATTTGTTAAAGTCTAGCAAGTTATGCGTGAACAACTAGATCAGGAGCTTGCTCCTAAGCTTTGTCTCCCTCGTTAAGTTCCCCAACCATATATTCTTGAACTATATGGTCTGGTCTTCGTCTTCATAAGACAAAGTAGGAAGAAAGGGAACAAAAGAAAAAGAAAGAAAGGAGATGGAAGCAAAAGATGGTGTAGAAAAAGCAATGTGAGACGATACAAAGGATGAATGAAAAGAATGAGGGAGGAACATACAAGTGAACATGGGGTGGGGAGAAAATAAAACTTGAATTGGTCATAAAGAATTCAAGTCAATTAGGGTCAGTCTTGAGTTGCATAATATAGCAAAAAGAAAAAAGGAAAATGGGAAAAATGAAAAACGAAATACATAAAGAAAAGGGGGACTAGAGTTGTGCAAGCTTTAGAGCTCATTGTATCTCTAAAATAGCAATTGGATGGTGGAGATGTGATGTATACAAAGGCCAACCAACCTAGTGATGTGATTTGGGATGGTGTCCAATGAAGGAGACAATAATGTTTTGTGGTGGTGGGATGTGATTGGATAGTGGTGAAAGGGAAACAAAGTCTAATATGGAGATTGACTAATGGGATTATTATCGGTGGTAGAGTGAAAATTACTACCACGCTGGATTTGGCTTAACACATGATGATTGCAATGGTTCACAAGGGGCATGGGTGATGTTCAATGGCAACACATTAGACGATGGGTTTGAGATATTGCGCAACGTTGAAGGTTTAGATGACTGTTGTCACTTGAAAGATGGTGTTGGTTCAATGGGTGCAATGATGTAAGAAGGTGATGTTGGTGCAATCATGATGGTTGGATGATATGGGGACACAATTTGAGCAATATACGATTGGTTGCCAGTCTGGTGTTTCAATAGAAATTCATTACCATCTGGTTTGATGCTTCACAAAGAATAGGCCAAGTTAAGTCTCAAGCTCTATCACCTAAACATCACTCAAATTGATTAGGTCAAATTAGCTCGTTCAGAAATCAAATTAAACCACGAGTTTGTTTAAACCAAGTTTGTCCAATTTGAGTCAGGTTTGCTCGACCTAGGTTCACCCCTAATTGAAGTAGGAGTAGGAAAAATAACATCATCAAAAGGAAGCAAAAGGTTTTCTTCGAAAATATTTATTTAATTAGCTAATGTTTATTTTTGGTAAAATTTAATATTAAAATTTCAATTTTTAAATATATATTTAAATTTAAATTTTGCATATGATATGGTAAAAATTAAAATTTCATACTCAAACTAAGAATTTAAAATTTAAGAAATTTAAATTGATTTATCCAAATAAAACATTTAATAAATGAAAAATTTTAATCGAAACAATTCAAACCTCAAGCATTTCAAATTCTTTAAAATTTTAAAATTCCTCATTCAAACACAAGATAAGGTATAAGTTTTGAAAAAAAAAGATTTTCTAAAATAGTAATAGGTAAAAAGATAAGGATAGTAAAACTTGTTTTAATTGAAAAGGATAAAACATTTCAGTGTCCGACATTGTCTCAATCTGGATTACCTTCGAAAGACGATACTTGTGGGAACCAAAAAGAACTTCCATTATATATGCCATTATTCAATACAGTTAACCAAAAAAATATAACTATTATCAAAGTTGACGCTAGCAGTAATAAATCATTACCCCTCATACTGTTTTCAGTTTTTCACAATGTTTGCTATCATTAAATTATAGAAAAACGATTCATGTACAATAAGTTTTACAATAAAGAGAGAGAGAAGAAAGAGAAGTTTAAAATGTAATAAATAATGTGATGAAGAAATATAGACACAAAAAATAATATTGTATAAATTGTTGTATATGTATCACATTTCTAAAATATAACCCCTTATACATTCACAGTTCTATCATTAAATTAAAAAAATTAAGCAGGGTGGGGGGGAGACCCAAGACTAATAGAATACAGAACCAACCCAGCGTTTTCCTCCATGATTTTTGTTCTGCACGCATCCTCGGAAAAACTATTTTCCATTCATCTTCGCATCAAAATCATTTTCAAGAGCCTCTTGGTGTCCAAGGGAACATATACTAATCCACGATGCAGCCACCACCACGGACCCAAGTTAATTCTCATGGTTGCCTTAGAGTATGGCAGACGTCTAATGGCAGAAAACAAAAACACCCTTCTCCGCAGCCACCATCCTTTTGGCTGGAGTAGTTCCAACAATTCTTTCCAGCTGTAATGTAATCCAAAAACGAAGGAGTATAACACAATTAACAATTATAAAGAGAAGCAAAAAGGAAAACAAGATTACAGGACTAGCAGCATATATTATTAACAAATATTACAAAAGACTACGATCCAACAGAAATGTCACTACCACCTCAAATATACAGCTCCGACATTCCCACCTCTCTAGGCCTTTTGTCACAGAATAATACTACACTTATCTATTTTAATTTCCACCAGGAATTAGTCAATCACTGAGAAAGAAGACCAATAAAGATTTTCTCATTCAATTAAGAGCACCATCATTTTAACAAAACTAATTACGCCGCCATAATATCAATTCTCTTTCCCTGTTCCAAAGGCGTGCATATTATAAACTCCATAAAGCCTACCATACCATTAATGTTACAATCCATAGGCATTATGTATGAGAGAAAATATCCAGATGGTCTAAGCAATTATACAACTTGAAGAAAAAATTTGCAGTTTGTCAATGAAAGGTTTTTCTGGAAAAAAGAAAAACAGAGCTCTAGATTCAAATTTGTCTATCTACTAGATAGACAAAGTCAGTTGGGCTGTGGTGGTAAAAAAGCTCATCTATTATCTACAGGCATACTAAAGTCAACAATTTAGCGGTAAGAAAGAAATTAGGAAGCAATAATATACCAAGCCATTAAATCCCAAACTTTCCATTATCTCTCCCTTTCTAGCACCAATCATCTTTTCATGCAAGTACATAGATAAACCCACACAAACCACATTCCAGCAAGTAACACAATATAAAGGGACATCAAAGAGAATAAATTATTACCCGAAGCTTGTCAAGGCAGGAAAAAAGGATGGTGCATGTCATATTGTCAGACCCATCAAGCATATTCACAATCTGCAACATGAAAAGGATAGCAATGAAAAAAAAGGGCTTGAGAATCTAGATTATGTTTTCAGTGTCACTCATGAGGACATGAGAATAACATCTGATGCAAATTTTTATCAACATAGAAAAGAAACTATGGACAAAAAAATTGATGAAATGTATATGTTATAGAAACAGTTGAGAAAGAATAATAAACTAATGAGGTGTTTTTTGGTTGTGCTTTTCTGGAGTCTTTTGATTGTGCTGGAGCATAATTCCAAAACTTCTGGCATAAATTTATTCCTCTCTACCTTCATGGGACAGGTTTGTTTCCTTTGCTTCCTTGTGTGGCTTTGCATATTGGCATTTTCAGTTTTCCAAGGTTGACCATGCAATAGGACTAGATTGTTCTTTTGAACTGATATATTTTCTTAATTTCTTTCATTTAACATCTTTGTATGGGAGGATTCCTATTTCATCAGTTTTATACTCCTTTCTCAGTGAATTCTTTGAGAGAGAAAAAAAAATATCTAACTTTACAAGCCTGCTTACCTCCGGGTAAAATTCCTTCCTCTCTGGGAGTGAATAAATGATTAAATTCTGAACCCCACGAATCTGCCATCAAGAAATAAATTAAATATGTGGATATTTAGTATAAATAAAAATATGAAAGCAGAGGATTATAACAACCCATATAAGCATAACTTCAGTGATCAAACATAAACTATGCTTACACACTTTTCTGTAATGGTCTATCATGAACATTTCAGTCTATAGTATACATAGTCCTATGAATTCAACTGATTTTAATTGTTTATTTTGTGTAATATGATTCCCATTCTAAAAAATCAATTTCAACAGTTAGTTAAAAATATAATTTGGTTCCAAAAAGATTTTAAGTTGCTTTCATCCTTGAAAGTGCATGTCTGTAAACATTGGTCCCCATGGCTAAAAGTATCCTATAAAGTTGTCAATTTGTATACAATTTCATCTCTCAAGACTAATTTGTAAAGACGAAATTTTCAGGGACAAAAACAACAAAAATTGTAACTTTCTGGACTAAATTATACTCCCTCTGGTCCTTAATATAAGGCATTATTTACAAGGTATTGATGGTCCTTTTAATAAGGCATTTTATAATTCCCATGAATCATTTAATTTTTTTTCCTTATTTGCCTTTATTAAAGACCGAGTATCTATGCCCTTATTTGATAGTGATGCACAATGTTTTTAGACTTTAATGTCTTCACGTTACCTACAACAAGTTAATGATTATTAAATGAGGGTAAAATTAGCAAGTTATAATATTTTTTTTAAAAACCAATAAAATCAACTAAATTAACTAATTTTATTGGTCTATGTAATTCTGTTACAAGTGCCTCATGTTGAAATATTCTGTATTTATTATAATTATTGCAGTTTATAGGCATGTAATCTTTGATTTAGAGGAAATTGTACATCCTCTATTTATGTATAATTAATGTAATAAGTCTATATAATCTTAGGTCTATTGTGTATTCAGACACACAGTTCTAGCCCAATATGTCTCGTGTTCTTTCTCATTCAACATGGTATCTAGAGCCTGACAGAGGCATCTCACAAACCGTGTGTGCCCAGTGGACCCACTGTCCCTAAAGATAAAAAAATTTTGGCGAACCGTGTACTTCTCCCGTTCGCCATTCAGATCGCCGACCTTCTTCCGACAACTCTTTCCATTTTCCGACGTCTTTCCGGCCACTGTCGCTACTTCAACAACGTTTCTTACTGCAACCACCACCGTCGGAAGCACCGTTCGCTGATCAACTCGGCCCAATTGACCGCGTCCCTAACCGACTTACCACGCACTTTCACGCGCATCTACAGTGCTGCGCCAAACAACACCTATCACTGGCGCGTGACAACGTTTTTCAAGCAGCATTTCTGACACAGTGGTCGCCCACCTAGCGCGACGCCACCCTTTGAGTCTCGCCTCCGTCCGATCACTTTTTAAGGCGCCCACCTTTTTGCCCTGAGCTCTCAACACTGTTTGTTTCAGGTCTATTTTGACATTTATTTCCTTTTACGCTGACCATGGATTCCTCTAGTTCTTCTACTCTACCTAAGGCAGACACTACTACTTTTCCAAACTTTCCACTCTTTATTAACAAATTAGGCAACTCGAACTACTCCACTGGAGCCTCAGACATCACCTTATGGATTAATGGTCTGGGCTACAAAGCCCACCCCACTAGTACTGTTGATTCTATAGTAGCAAGTGAACGTGCACAATGGGAGAAGATTGACGCCCAATTATGCAGTATAATCAAGTCCACCCTCCACCCCTCCATCAAACCTATTTTTCGACCTCACGTCACATGTGAATCGGTTTGGACTGAGGCACGTGCTCTTTATACTAATGACACTCAGCACCTACATGGCGTTTGCCATAACTTGATGACCCTCATTGCACCTTAGTGTTTCGATGGCCCTATGTCTGCATATCTTGGGAGAGTTCATGCGACCCTACATGATTTTAATGAACTCCTACCTCCCGCCGCCTCTAATTCAATTGAGGCTAAGAAAGAACTAGAGAACCGAAGTGCCTTTTTTATGATCATTGCCCTGTATGGATTGCCGCCGTTCTTGGGTCACCCACGGCCCCTACAATGACATCCGCCTCTTCTGCACTCCTTCAAATTCCACCAAAGGTACCTATGGAGATTCCTGCTCCTATTATAGGTGATACCTCTGCTCTTGCATCTTAGAGCAATTCTTTCGGACGCTCTTGGACTAGGATATCTCACTCCAAGAATCATCACAAATGCGAGCATTGTCATCATCACAGGCATACCATTGACCGTTGCTGGAAGTTACATGGTAAACCCCCTCGTCCCACCAATATGGCTCACCCACCTACAGCGAAGACCCCTCAGCCCACTGATCAACCCCAGGCCACCTCAGGCCCTTTATGAGGATTTTGTCAAGTGGTTTGAGACTCACTAGAACCCTGGAGCTACTGCTTCCATTGTACACACTGGTAATTCTATTGCTTGCATATCTCAATCCCCTTCCCTGGCTCCTTAGGTGCTTGACTCTGGTGCATCTGACCATATCTCTGGTAATCGTTCCCTTTTCTCTTCCCTTTCTACCTCTTGCTATTTACCCACTATTACCTCTACTAATTGTTCTCAAACACAGTCCCAAGGAATTGGCACTGCACATCCCCTTCCCTCTCTCACCATTGAGTCTATTTTATATGTCCCTGATTGCCCTTTTAACCTGTTTTCTGTTCATCATCCCACCCAATCCCATGAGTTTGTCATTACTTTTACTAAAGATTTTGTTACCTTGTAGGAACAGATTTCGGGACGGATGATTGGCGTCAAATGTGAGTCTCATGGCCTCTATTATCTCTCTACGCCATCACAAGCATGTTCTACCACAGTCTCTTCGATGACGATCCATGCTCAGTTGGGACATCCTGGTTTACCTAAGCTTTAGAAGTTGGTACCCAGTCTCTCCAAATTATCTACTCTTCACTGTAAGTCATGTCAATTAAGGAAACACACTCGTACTTTGTTTCTCGATCGAGTCAATACAAGGGCTACGTCCCCATTTGCCTTAGTTCATTCAAATGTTTGGGGTCCTTCTCGAATCGTTACCCCGTCTGGTTTTAGGTATTTTGTCACATTTATAGATGATTTTCCGCGTTGTACGTGGTTATGTTTAATGAAAAGTAGCTATGAACTATTTTCCCTCTTTGAGAAGTTTTATCACAAAATAAAAACCAAGTTTGGTATTCGTACATGCTCTCTTTGCAGTGATAACGCTTGTAAATATTTATCTCATCAATTTTAGCACTATGGTGTCAAAGGGTATTCTTCATCAAACATCCTGTGCCCACACCCCTCAACAAAACAGGGTGGCTGAACGCAAAAACAGACATCTCATTGAGATCACTCGAACTCTTCTCCTCCACGGTCATGTTCCCCCACACTTTTAGGGTGATGTTATACTCACGGCCTACTAGCTCATTAATCGCATGCCATCCTCTATCTTAAATGATCAAGTTCCCCATTTTGTCCTTTTCCCTCACTCACCACTTTATGTGCTTCCTCCTCGTGTCTTCAACTCCACCTGCTTTGTCCACAATCTAACTCCAGGCCTTGACAAACTCTCAGCAAGGTCCATCAAATGTGTCTTCTTAGGTTATTATCAATCGCAAAAAGGTTATCGTTGCTTCTCTCCTACCCTTCAACGGTATTTCATTTCCACCGATGTCTCATTTTTTGAGTCTGTCCCTTATTTTGAGTCTACTCCCTCTCCCTTCGACATGTGGTTTTTGGTTCCTCTTAGGTACCCCTTCTCTTGTCCCACTTCCGTCTGGTTCTCTAAATGCCCCAGTAGTGGATCAAGATGTTCCAACAGAGCCCTGGGCCGTGCAACCTCTTTAGACATATCAACGCCGCCAACGCCCTGCTGACAATACTACACCAGCACCTACGACGACTCATGACAATATAGTAAAGGCCATGTCAGACTCTTCCCCAGCGCCATCTTCTTTACCGGATCCGGGCTTGCCCCCTGACATTGATTGGCCCATTACTCTTTGGAAAGGTATTTGTTCTACTCGCAACCCTTCTCCTCACTATGTTAACCTTAGTTATCACTGTCTTTCTCCTTTGCATTATACTTGCCTCTCTTCTTTGTCTTCTGTGTCTATTCCTAACTCTCCAAGTGAAGCCTTATCTCACCCTGAGTGGCGGCAAGCAATGATTGATGAGATGTGTGCCCTTCAGAGCAGTGGTACCTGGGATTTGGTTCCTCTTCCCCCTGGCAAATCCACTGTTGGATGTCGTTGGCTATACACACTTAAAGTTGGCTTTGATGGAATCATCGATTGTTTCAAGGCACGTCTGGTGGCCAAAGGATACACCCAAGTGTATGGGCAGGACTACACTGATACTTTCTCTCTGGTAGCCAAGATGGCTTCTGTCCGCCTACCGTTCTCCATGGCTGCCATTTGCCACTGGCCTCTCTTCCAACTTGATATTAAAAATGCTTTCTTGCATGGCGATCTTGACGAAGAGGTCTACATGGAGCAACCTCCAGGGTTTGTCGCTCAGGGAGAGTCCTCTACTATAGTCTATTGGCTTCGTAGGTTCCTATACGGACTTAAACAGTCCCCCAATCCTGGTTTGGCCGCTTTCGTACTGATGTACAGCAATTCGGTATAACTCACAATGAAGCCGACCACTCTGTCTTCAATCGCCATTCACCTCAGGGATACATCTATCTCATTGTTTATGTGGATGACATTGTCATTACTGGCAGTGAATAGCATGGCATTCTCCATGTAAAACAGTACCTCTCCCAACAGTTCCAGACTAAAGACCTTGGTAGGCTTCGTATTTCTTGGATATCGAAGTTGCTCAATCCAAGGATAGTTTGATAATCTCTCAGAGGAAATATGCTCTAGACATCCTGGAAGAAACTGGCCTATTGAATGCCAAGCCAGTGGACACTCTTATGGATCCTAATGTCAGATTGCTACCCAATCAAGGGGAGCCCTTATCAAATCCTGGGAGATAAAGGAGATTGGTTGGAAAGCTGAACTATCTCACAGTCACTCGTTCAAATATTGCCTTTGCTGTGAGTATGGTAAGCCAGTTCTTGAACTCTCCTTGCCAGGACCATTGGGATGCGATAATTCAGATACTAAAATACATTAAGAGTTCTCCTGGTAAAGGCCTCATTTATGAAGACAGGGAACACACTCAGATAGTTGGGTACTCAGATGCCGATTGGACTGGCTCACCCGGTGACAGATGATCCACCTCTGGGTATTGTGTGTTGATTGGAAGAAACTTAATATCCTAGAAAAGTTAGAAGCAAAATGTTGTAGCAAGATTCAGTGCTGAAGCAGAATACAGGGCCATAGCTTTAGTAACTTGTGAACTCATGTGGCTGAAGCAGCTTCTCAGAGAACTCAAGTTTGAAGAGTCTATGCAAATGACGTTGATTTGTGATAATCAAGCGGCTTTGCATATTGCATCTAATCCTATCTTCCATGAAAGAACCAAGCATATTGAGGTTGATTGTCATTTCATCAAGGAGAAGATCGAGTCAGGAAACATTACAACAAGCTTCATTAACTCTAGTGACCAATTGGCAGATATCTTCACCAAGTCTTTGAGGGGACCAAGAATTGACTATATACATACCAAGTTGGGCGCATATGATTTATATGCTCCAGCTTGAGGGGGAGTGTTGAAATATTCTGTATTTATTATAATTATTGCAGTTTTTAGGCATGTAATCTTTGATTTAGAGGAAATTGTATATCCTCTATTTATGTATAATTAATGTAATAAGCCTATATAATCTTAGGTCCGTTGTGTATTCAAACACACGGTTCCAGCCCAATATGTCTCTGTGTTCTTTCTCATTCAACACCTTATATTAGGGACCAGAGGGAGCATATTTAACTCTTAAGCATTTAAGTTCCTGCATGTCATTAACTTGACAAATGACCAGCAGTAGGTCTATTCATTTTTATTTTTTCACAAAACATACAACTATTAAATACTAGAGGCAAAAAATAACAAGGAAGAAAGGGAGGGAGGAAGGAAAAAATAAATTATTTCAATGTATTCAACCTTATATCTGTGGAAAAAATGAGATCTCTCAGTGTAAAGCATAATTTTTCTTCTTCCTTCATAGAACCAAAGCCGTGCACGAGAAATATCACTTTGGGTTGTATACCTAAATTAACAAAAAAAACCACTCATACATCAAAATGCAACATAAGAACTACCTTATAAGAATTTAGTAAAAAATCGCTACAACATTATGATCAAACAATCACATTCAACTATAAAATAGAAAACAATATTGCCATAAATAATAATGGAAATGGATCCTTACTCCCCAAGCAGACAAAAAGAGGCATTCTGTGACTTTAAAAAATTTCGGATTCGAATAAATTCAAAGTAAGAACTGGTAAATAACATGGTCCCTCCCTGCATCAAAGAAAATCAAAAATTTAGTGTATGAATTTAAATTATCAGATGTATACAAGCTAGAAAAAAATATGAAAGTTTTTTAAAAAGTAACCTGATCTAAATCTTTTATTCTGGGGAAAACCTGCAAGACAAGAATACATTATTCAAATGACCCAATTGTCAAAAATTTGTAATAACGAGCACATAATTGTTAACACTGTTTGGACCATCCTAAGGCACTTATTTAAAGAAATTGAACAGAAAAATTTTGCTCACAATTTCTAAGCAGATGAAGTCAGGAAAAGGATATGCATAAAATAGACAACAATACTTCTACCAAGGTAAGCTTTAGTAATTGACACAGATGCATCATTATTAAACACAAATACAGACATTTGACAAGCAGGACAAAAATTATCGATGAAAAACAAAATTCTCTCTAAAATGCCACCAACTACATCCTTAAAAGCAACTGTGTGATAACAAATTTTATAATCCAATCCAATAAAAAACATAATTGTTCATTAGTGACGTCGCTACTCTTAAGGATTTCCAGTTTTCCACCAAGGTAGTTTGCTTATTTTGGATACAAATAAAAATTGTACTTTATTTACAATGATCAAATTAAACATAAATGCTTTTGCTAGATGACATATAATATCTCCAATAAGACGTCAAAGGCATAGCGGTGCTAAGCAAGAATGATTGAACTATTTTTCATTCAACAACAGATAAAAAGCAATAGTCCTCTAATGTCAATAATTATATGGACAATTGCAATTAAAAGAAAAGCCAATTTCTTTTTTGCTATTTTCTTTATATCATTTTCCATTACGTGACTCTTATGTTTAAACTGCAGTATTAACCCAATGCCATGAGTGAAAAACAATTAGCTGACTTGAGTTAAAAGCCAGGGAGACGCTATTCTTACCCTAATCTATTATGGCAAAATTAATAACTACTTATACAAGTAATCATAAATTTTCATTGAAAGATAAAACCAGTTCACTGCCATTGTGGCCTATTTGGAAACCTAAGATTGAGTTAAAAAAAAATTAGAATTTATACATTCCTACTGCTCTTGATTGTGGCTTATCTGGAAACCTAAGATTGAGTAATGGTGGAAGAAAGGATGTGTTTAGGTTGAAATGAATTTGAATTGAGTGATTAAATGAGAAGGACATGCAGCAAAAATATATTCATTGGTCATCAGGGAGACAAGACTTAGACAGTGTGTCTTCATAACATCAGAAATTATGCAACTGCAAAAACGAACCTCACAATTTTAGTACTATGGATATCCAGATATTGAACTTTGCCATCCAGGCTTACATGAGCAATGATTTTCAAAGGTTACAATGTTCACTTGAAATCTGGCTTGACCCATATTAGCAAAGAAAGAAGACCAATGACATCAAATTCTTAGAAAGAATGGACGACCACTTAAATATAACATAATATCTTCAAAATCACAATTCACAAGTCCAAAATACATACCTTTTTAACAAAATAATCAAAACGGGCATCATCAGCTTCTACTATTGAGTTTACGTTAAATCGTTCATAAATCTACAGGGTTCAAGATTTAGATAAGTATTAGCTCAATATACAGTATGGCACAAACCTACAGTGATAAATTTGAATAACAATTGATAACACAACACAAAAAAATGAATTGCCTAAACTCAATAATAAAGAAAAAATAATAGTGGTGGAACATTAGTATATCAAACAAACTAATCATGACAAGAAGACCCCGTTAGTTTGTTTGCAGTTCCTTGAAACAAGTGAGAGTATATTAGCAGCTCCATACTTTTCACATTATTGGATGTCCATGAAAATATGCTAATTTGTGAAACATTGATATTACAGTCATTCCTAATGATTTATAGACAAAATAAAGCCATCCTGAAAAATATTATTTCTTTTGTATTTACAAGCAAAAAATATATAATAACAATAAAATATATAGCAAGGTAGATAATGTTATTGCTAACTCATTTTTCTCATGTATTGTCTAGTAATAATAATACCACCGTTAAATATCTAATCATATCTTATGTAAATAAGAAAACTTGTATAGCTATTATTTAGAGATTTTGTTCATTATTATATCCTAAATTACAGCCTTCATATGATTATAAATAAATAAACAGTGTGGGTTATTACACACAGTTTCTGTACAAACTCTATATGGTATCAAGTTAGGGTTTGTTCCCTTTGTTCACGCAGCTCTCCGCGGTGAATAGTACCACGCCCTCTACCACTACTTGGCAGCCACCCTACCACTCTTTCCCCAACAAGCACCCCCAACCACCATTGCCCACCTCAGACGACCATCTCCAGCCCTGTTTAGGTCCCTTTTTCATGGCTTCTCAAGGTTCTCCTTCGGATTTCGGATCTGCTGTGACTTTCACCACTATTCAACTAATCCCGTGTGAAAAGTTGACCGGGACAACAAACTATAGTACTTGGGCAGCCGCTATCCAACTATGGTTCCAAGGTCAAGGTCGTGCCAATCACTTGACCACTCAAGCTAAGGAAATTCCCGCTAAGGATCACACTCGTTGGCAGCAAATCGACACCTCCTTATGCAGCATCCTCTAGTTCTCTATTGCTCCCAGCCTTCAACCTCAGTACTGGGCTTTTCCTACTTGTTATGCGGTTTGGACCAAGGCCAAGAAAGTCTACTCCAATGATGTCCATCATCTCTACAATGTGGTGACTGCTATGATGTCCACCAAGCTTGAGAATATGGATATGCAAACATATCTTGGTAAACTTGATCATTGGATTGCTGATTATGCCGATCTCATGCCCTTCACGACTGATGCGCAAACTTTTTACCAGCAACGTAGCCAGTTCTTCATGATTCTTGCTCTTGGTCTCCCACCTGACCTTGACTCGATACGTGACCAGATATTATCGAGCCCTACTGTTCCTACCTATGACATGGTTAGTGAACAATTGTTCCATCTCTCCACTCCACATGCTTTTGGGCATCCCTCCGCCCCTTCTACTGATTCCTCCACTCTTGTCTCACAATCTTCTCATCATGGTGAACGAGGCCGGGGTGGTCGCGGTCAACATCATCCTTGTTGCAATTATTGTAACTATTATGACCACGTAAAAGCGGAATGTCGCACCAAAGTCAGGGAACAATCAAAGTCGGCTAATGTGGCCCAAGTCGTCGCACCTACTCCACCTGCAGATGTTACTATTTCCATCGCTAAGTAATATGATTTCCTCTAGTTCCGAGCCGCCTAGCAACCTAGCTCATCTGTTACTGCTGAGGATAAGCCTGGTAATCCTGTAGGCTTTGTCTCTCAGTTCTCTTCTCTTGGACCCTAGATCCTAGACTCTAGTGCTTCTAACCATATGACTGGTAACAAATCTCCTTTCTCTCAGTTGTCTTTTTCAGACTCATTGCCTTCTGTTACTCTCGCATATAGCTCTCGGACTAAAGTTCGTGGCATTGGCCAAACCCACCCACTTCCTAATCTTTCTTTAAATTTTGTTTTATTTGTTCTTGGTTGTCCTTTCAATTTAATTTCAGTTAGCAAGCTCACCCGCTCACTTACTCTATCTGTCCTTTTTGTTAATAATTCTATTCTTGTTTAGGATCGGCATACCGAACGGACTATTAGAACAGGACATAAGTCTGGAGGATTGTATCACCTTTCACTGCCAGTTGCCTATGTCTCCACTGCCTCTCCTAAACTTGCCCATCAACGCCTCGGTCATCCCAGTTTGGAGAAATTGAGTCTTTTGGTTCCTAGTTTCTCTACGCTTAAGTCCTTACAATGTGAGTCATGTAAGGTAGGAAAACATGTTCGTCATTCTTATAGTCCTCGTGTCAATAAAACTGTTGCATCACCTTTTACTTTAGTTCACTCTGATATTTGGAGTCCTAGTCGAATCTGTTCAACTTTAGGATATTACTATTTTGTCACATTTATTGATGATTTTTCCCCTTATACTTGGGTTTTCCTAATGAAAAATCGTTCTAATGTTTTCTCTGTCTTTCAAGGTTTCTCGCATGAAATCAAAAATCATTTTGGGACTTCCATTAAAACTTTACGCACTGATAATACCTATGAATATTTTTCTTCCCAATTTCAATCATTTCTAACCTTGTAGGGAAATATCCATCAAAGTCCTGTGCTCACACACCACAATAGAATGGTGTTGCTGAATGGAAAAACTACCACCTGGTTGACACAACTCGTACTCTTCTTCACTATAATGTTCCTCTCCACTTCTGGGGTGATGCACTTCTTACAGCATGTTATCTAATCAACTGCATGCCCTCGTCTGCCCTACACAATCAGATTTTGTACTCTATTTTGTACCCTTACCAGGACCTTTACCCTATTCCTCTTCGTGTCTTCGGCTACACCTATTTTGTCCATGATCTTATCCCAGGTCAAGATAAACTCTCTACTAAGTCTCTTAAATGTGTTTTTCTAGGTTATTCTCGCCTTTAGAAGGGATATCATTGTTTCTGTCCTCAACTTCAACAGTATCTTGGTTCTACCGACGTCACTTTCTTTAAGTCTACTGTTGACGAGGCTCCTCACCTACTAATTCTCCAACATCATCTCCTGCTCCAAATACCCCTCCACCAATGTCTCCTACACCTGAGCTTCCCATTGCACTACGTAAAGGTATTCCGTCTCCTCCCCTTCATACTTTCTAGGCATAGAGGTTGCTCAATCCACCTCTGGCATTATCATTTCCCAGAAGAAATATGCTCTAGATATTCTGACTGAGACTGGTGTTCTTGATTGTCACCCCAGTGACATTCCTATGAATCCAAATGCCAAGCTTCTTTCGAGTCAAGAAGAGCCATTGGAATACCCTAGAAGATATCGTCGACTTGTTGGTAAACTCAATTAGTTCACTGTCACCAAGCCAGACATCACGTTTGCAGTAAGCATGGTAAGCCAATTCATAAATGCCCCAAGTGATAGTCATTGGGATGCTGTCATGCACATCCTCAAATACATCAAGACTGCACCAGGTCGCGGACTTTTGTATGAAGACAAAGGCAATGCCAAAATTGTCTGTTACTCTAATGCTGATTGGGCAAAATCATCATCAAATAGGAGGTCTACCTCTGGCTATTGTGTTCTTATTAGAGGGAATTTGATCTCATGGAGAAGCAAGAAGCAAAAAACAGTTGCTAGATCCAACGCTGAAGTTGAATACCATGCCATGGCTTCGGTCTTCCATGAACGGACTAAACACAGAGATATATTGCCACTTTGTGAGAGAGAAAGTGCTCCACGAGAAATCACCATTGACTTTGTTCACTAAATCTCTCAAGGGAACTCATGTTGATTCCATTTTGTAACAAGCTTGGTTCATATGGCATATATGCTCTAGCTTGAGAGGGAGTGTTAAATATCTAATATCTTATGTAAATAGGGAAACTTGTATAGCTATTATTTAGGGATTTTGTTCATTATTATATCCTAAATTATAGCCTTCATACGATTATAAATAAATCAACAGTGTGTGGGTTATTACACACAGAGTTTTTGTACAAACTTTATAGCAACAATGAATATTTTTCCCATGTACTGTCTACTAAGAGGAATGCTAGCATCACTCTCTCTAACACTCTCTATTATTAGTTAAAATTTATTGGAAATCACAAATTTTGGAGAGTCCTTACCTCTCATTTAATGAGTCTCTCTCATAATTTAGAAGCGAGACTCACAAAAATTGTGATTTCCAAAAAATTCCAGCCAATAGTAGAGTGTTAGAAAGAGAGCGTTAGAGAGAGTGACGCTAGCATTCCTCATCTAGTAATAAGGTCCAAGGAAATTGAAGTGTAATAACATTGCCAATTAGACTATCACAATGCAGATAGACCCAATCGGTTTCCTTCCCATCTAAAACATTAGGCATCAACTAGACCTTAACTACATCACAATAGTATAGGACCAAAATGCAGATTACTTATTCAAGCAGCCAGCAATATTGAAAAAGATTACTTGTCGTATTTCGGGTAGCACTTTGTGTAAGACACCTTTATATTCACAGATCAGTTTCACCTGCAGATATCAAATAAAAAACTGATGACTAAAATATTTAAAATTTACAAACATAATTATTTGGTTTGGTGTAATTGTTTCGGGGCGCACACACTTTAATTGCAGTTTTCATTTGACAAGGCATATCAACAATGCCCTCCATAAAAAAAGTCTATAAAAGAGCAGGGAAATTTTGAATTCTGAAACAGTGACAACTTTTCAGTCATGATTGAAGGTTATCAATAGCAAATAGCAGTCCATTGCACAAAAGCAAAAATTGACTATGCCTTATGGCAGATCATGTTGCGGGTAAACAGCAAAAGTGTGTGTGTGTGTGTGTGTGTTCAAACAAAAATAAGCTTTATAATTATAATTATAATATAAATAAAAAGGATTTATTCATTCTTGATTCTCTAAAATTGACAACAGAGATGCAAAAGCGTTGAGAATCATAAAAAAGAGACCGACCAAATTGAAATTAAAACTGAAATAAAATGAAAATAAAATTGAAATAAATGAACAATGAAGCTTGAAATAGAAAAAGACAATAAAAACACATAATAAAAAGACAGATAAAAAGATGTTTATAAGCAGAATACTGAGCGTGAAAAGCATAAGCAAAAAAGAGACACCAATTTAAATTAAAATTAAAAATAAAATTGAAATAAGTGAATTTGAAATAAAAGAAGACAATAAAAGAAACAAAGTAGAAAGACAAACAACAATTAGAAAAAAAATATTTAAAAACAAAAAACAGAGTAGCATAAGAAAATCAGAGACTAAAAAGTCCTTATAAAAATGATGGTGCTCGCCGGAAGGAGTACCGGAGTGGGTCACACTCAGTGGAGGGGTTGCTGGAGAGCAGAGAAGGACATCCAAAAAGAGGATGTACATCTACTGATTACATTTGGAGCAAAGCCCTAAAATATTGCTATTCATGTATGTAATTGCTATCCCATAAAATATTGGAATGCAGCTTCCTATTACTAAATCCCTAAAATATTGGAATTTAAAAAAAGGCAAAAAGGATGAATTTCAATCATGTCAGACGGCCATCCTCCGCCATATCTGAAATAGTGTTGTGGCAGTATCAGCCGCCAAAAGAAAAATGGTGAAAAGCACAATGCCATCGATGGCAAATTGCAGTTCTACCAAAATCTAGAGTGCTATAGTGGTGCTATGGCACCACCATAACCGATATTTGGTAACAGTGCACAAACCTTGAACATATGAAAAAGCTAGGCAGTGCAACCAGGTGTGTTACATACCTTCCCTTGATAATTAAGGCACTGATGATTGAATGAAGCATTTATATCTGCAACATGGAAATGCAGAGGTTATAATAGACCTGGCTGTGTTTCAATAGTGTACATAAAAATGGATTAAATAGCAAACTCTAGTTAAATCAGCACCCATATAAGAAGGTGAAATGGAGCATAGGTTTAACCAACCATCTTCCTTCAGAAAAGGCAAATTCAAAAACAAAAATTTCACCAATGTTATAGGAAACAGATTGTCATGATGATTGTAATGTAAAATGTAAATATAAATAGATAAAATGATTCTCATAGAAGGCAGGATGGATCACCTTGTGAAGCCAAAAAACAATTATTTTTTCCAGCAAACTAACATCTGCCCCATTTACTAAACAGTAATAGAGTATGAGTATGTTAGCTTATTGTATATTAGCTTCTGTTGTAAACACTGTAAAAACAATAATACAGAGATCAGGCATTTATAGTACAAGAGTAACAGAATTGTACAGCTACCATAACAAACTGACAGCTGTCAGTAACTAACAAATGGCTTACAGTAGAAGCTAATACAAGTTTACACCGTTTACAACAGAAGCTAATATACAATAAGCTAACATACTCATATACTCTATTAAACAGAATAAAAGGAAAAAGAATGCAAATGCATATGTTCAACAGATAACATCTAGCTTTCTCTAAAAAGGGTAAAGGCAAAAAGAATAATGTACATTTATTCTCATAAGACATGGCTACAAGAAGGAAGGATCATTACCTGGATTTGAATAAAAACCCAGTATTATTGTTTGCCTGTAAAATCTGGCATGATCATCAAGATACCTAAAAAAAGATACAAACACACAAATCTCAAAATTCTGGTGTAGAAAAACCAGAAATGTATAGCTTACTTCTGACCCCTTTGTCTCTAATAACCTGATTGTAACATGCAGTTCATACAACAAATAAATAATGAATTATATTAAAAATCAGGCAATACCTTCCACAACATCTAATTGAATGGAAAAGATAAGAGAGAATACAATTGCATGCAGAAGAACATATGTGTGCTTTATGTCCTTGAGAAACATCTTCAGCTTAAAATGATCTTTCCACTTAATGTTCAATTGCATTCTTTTAATTCATAGTGCCATATATACTGCATCCTTGTAGCTTAATGTTCATAAACCTTGTATTAACTCAATGTACTGGTTTTTGTAACTTGGATGAAATCCCCACAACACACTCCACCCCCTTCCCCTCCTCCTCCCCCCTCCCCATGTAGGCTTTCCCCAAGGGATCACCTCAGTGGGGGGTTGTCACTGGACCTCAAAAAGAAAAGCAAATAGAAGTCAATTTGGCAATTCTTATAAGGAAAAATCAAGATGCGATCTTCTTGTAGTTGTAGTAGCATCCTCATAGAATGACATCATAATGGAAATGGTTGCAAATTTCCGATAGATACTTGTTGATAATTTTAACGGTTAAAACTATTGTCAAAGACCAACTCTTCTGACAGCTTAAGCTACTAAGTGGAGGCACATGAATGATTTAATAACTCCAGTAATCACTACAATGGTTTTAGTACGTAATGTAGGATAGTATTTACAGACAAGATACAACAGTGACATGGGTGAAAATGGAAAAACACCAACTCTCTGTAAAAACACCAATAAAAATATTTACTTCTTCAAATAAATGTGACAATATGATTAAAACTTCCAATATAGTGCTTGCACAAAAAATGAAATACTACAACTACAGTCTCAATCACAGTCCTTGTTCCCTTCTTTCTTGGTATAACTCAACACTTACCCATTTGACATCATTTTATAACATGGGCTTAGTAATAAAGAATCCTAAGAAGAAGATAAGGCAATTGCTAGTTATATTTGTAAATAAAACCGTAAAAGAATGAGACAAAAACAATATTCTACTTCTACAAGTTTTTTTTTTACTATTTTATATTGATTTTCCACATAGCAATTTTAAAAAATTACCTAAGAACAAATGTTTTCATTATCTATGGTCAATCATCAAAGACAAGAATGACATTCAAAAGGATTGGACATAGCAATTTAGATTGGCAGAATAAAATAATCAATATAAAGACAGTATAAGAAACAAAAATATCTACTCACAAATACAACTTTAACATTTCAATCAAATAAACTAGAAATGCTTTGGATATTATTAAACATGGAGATACATAGATACTATCCAAAGAAAAATGAATTTGGAAAATATAAAATAGGAGAAGAAAAGAAAGAATGACATAGGCAGCAGTGAAGTGATAAGCAAAATATAGACATGAAAAAACAAGTGGAAAAATGCCCTTAAAGGACTGAAAGAAACAAGAGAATCAATGTGCAAGATTCAACCAAACCCATTTTTGTATTTCATGAAGCCAACAGCAAGTATGAGAATGGCCCTTCTTTCACTATAGCTTCCTAACGAGACTAGTAACAAAAACAAAATGGATTACTAGTGTATACTATGTCATTATCGTTGTATACCATAAAAATAATCACTGAACAAGCAAAAGCTGCACATACACACTGGTATGATGGCATGTACCATGCAAACACTAGGCATTATATTCCATGGAATGGAATGGGGTCATATGCAAGGCCTCTTCTCAACAGTGTTTAGTGCACACTGTCTTCAAGCATATGTTCATTTTTTTTGCCTCTTAACTGTTTCCTTTTAGTTTCTCTATGTAAAAGTATATCTTATCCTCCTCCCTCATTTTAACTTTTCTCTATAATATAATTTATTCTGTTAAGAGTTATCTAAAAAAAGAAAAAAAAAATACCTCCAATTATTTAAGTGGTAATAATTTTGTCATGTGCTAAAATAACAAAATGAAAACAAAAGCAAAGAAAATTGTACAACGTTAATACTAATCTAGAGGGTGAAAAACACAAGAAAAACCAACTTCAGTTACTATAGAATGTACCATGGTCTAATGCGCATTACATCTGTTCCAGGCTGCTTAGATGGTAAGCGGTTCAAGTGTTCAATAACTGTATGCACATGAGACCAATTCTGGCGATTTTCAACGTTAATGAGAAACAACATTCATATTGTAGTCAAGATAATGGGGAAATCAATTTGTTATAGTAATTTAAAGAAAGATCACTACAGACCTGCATTACCATTACATCTGCATGATCAATAATCAGAACCTGTTTAGAATAAAAAACATATACTTTGTCAACTTCATATTCTATGATTCATATGCAGGGTAACTACATATTGAGATGGATTTGTTATTTATTAAATATGATCTAACACTAACAAGTAGGGCAACTTACCTCTATGGACGAAAGAAAATCTACATCTTTTTCCTTATTACTCCTAGCCTCTTCAATTTTCTAGAATATTGAACAAACTTATGTTAGCATATATAAGCAATACATTTATAAAAAGATTCAGCAGACTTTCATAAGATTGAGAGGATTATTAATAAATAAAAACTATATAAATTCACATTTATATAAAGGAACAAAATATAGAGCAAATTTATAAAAATAAAAAATAAACACATGTAAGTTATGCTTTACTAGAAAAGCCACATGCTATGTATAAGAAGTTGTAATTAAAAATTGAGTCTCTATACTTGACACAATTTTCATGTTGATCCTTAGGTTAAAAAAACTCTACAATTTGGTTCTTAGATGAAAGACATTTATCATGTGCCTAAGTTATAACAGTTTCAGATTTTCATTTTCTTGAGTTGGCTAATGTTTCTCCTACTTGGCATCATGCCATCTCAGCAAAGACAGTAGAGAACTAAGCAAAATCTGACAGTGTCAATGCTTCATAACTTTGTCAAACAACCACGACAGGACTATTGTATATAGGAAAATTCTGGGGACCTTTCCCCTCAGAAAGATAATTTCATATTCATATACAAAGTTTTTACTGAACAACTCTGATATACGAATTGATCCCAATTTTATCTTATTCAAAAAAAAAGTAAATAGATACCAACATACAGCATTAGAATGTCCAATACCTTTCACTCATTCCAGAAGGATTATGAACTTGAGGGATGGACAAAGCCCAAAACTGAATAAAGGTAATTCCCAACAATAAAACCCAAACAAAGCCACTGTACATGAAAACCACTTATTTGGATGAAGACAACTTGTATGACATTGTCACTTTATCACTGTACCTACCTTCTAACCTGTTAAAAAAATTCCATAAATGTTTATTCATGCACCATCACCTTGGCCTTACAAGGTGACAAGCATCTGATTTTGTTGGGAAAAGAAATATTGATAGGTGACACGGGAATGGTTTCAGTTCAAGAGCAGAATGCTCAAAGAAGAAATGACATGAGATGTAATTAGCAAATTTTAAAGGAAAAAAGACATTATAATAGAATATTTAGCACATGAATATTTTATGCTCATGGCATGTAACATGCTCCTCTCCTCCTTGCTTTTTTTTATGAGACTTTCTCTACTTTAGGGGTTTTATTCACCCTTGTTTCCTTGAAGAGGATGTCTTACCCTATGCCTTGATACTTTTATTCTGTATTAATATAACTTCTTCACTAAAAAACATAAACAAACAAACAAAATAACTGTCCAACCAAAATATAAGGGGAACTTGTATGGATCAATCACAAGACTGAAAATTTAATCTAAAGCGAGCAAAAAGAAATCTCTAGAGTCAAATATGAATAAAAGAAACTAATAAAAAAAAAACTGCTCACATTAACCAAGCAAAGTGCTGAGGCAATAATAATGTCTGAGGTATGGAAATCACTGAACAACTTGATTGTCTTCCTGCACAGAACAAAGCATAAAACTTAAATTAGAACTAAAAAATCATCGCATATAGCAAGTTACAACAAATAAAGTTTGAGAAAAGCAGCTTCCCATGGGTTGAGATAGTATAGTAATGTGGCACGTATGTAACTAAGCAGAGTACTAACACAGAAAATAATGTAACTCTTTTTTGTCTGAAATAATTTTTTAAAAATGTTCATAACTTCCATAAAATCGTCTTCTTTTTTAAGAAAATATACAAACATAAAAAGATGCTTTAAATGCAATAGAAGTGCTCATGGAAATGTGGAATAAATAGGGAGTGGGCAAATTGATTTTGGCATGAGTGTTAGAGTTGAGAGAAAGAGTAGGAGAGAGAACAGAATTGTTTCTCATTGATCAGACTTTTGATTACAGAAAACAAGCTGTCCAGCATGGGCTATTTATAGTGTCCTCACTAATAACTAACTCCTAACTGACATCTGATAGCTAACTGAATACAGCTCAGTTAGTTTTACAATTGGAAGAATCTATAATGATAGTACAGCACACTAAATGCATTATACTCTAAAATTCAAACAGTGCCCCAAGGCTGCATTAAGGATCTTAATTTTTTTACTGTAGTTTTTTCAAAGTAATGTAACATATCAAAGTGGCTATCTGGAATTACACAGTGCAATTGCTAGTGTTAATGTAGGATTCACACAATACAGAGGTGACTTGTGCAAGTTCTAAAAATAGAGCATCCATTGATATAATTTACACTCTGGATTCACTTAAGTAGTAATATGACAGTATACACATTGCAACTTTAGCAAGAGACGAGAGAAATATGACTTGGATGTAAAATGGAAGAAGATGTCATGCCACAAGCTTCTAATTTTAAATATCTGGGATTAATACTACAAAATGATGGGGATATTAATGAGGATGTCACACACAGGATACAAGCGAGATGACTAAAATGAAAAAAAGCATCGGGAATTACTTGTGATCAGAAAGTACCTATAAAGCTCAAAGACAAGTTTTATCGTACTGTACTACTGTTATACGTCTGGTTATACTCTATGGTAGTGAATGTTTGGCTTTGAAGGGACAAGAAAAAATATGGGAGTAGCAGAAATGAGAATGTTAAAGATAGATGTGTGGCCATAGAAGAAAGGACAAGATACGAAATGGTTGTATATGAGGAGTATTGGGTGAAGCACCGATGAAGGAAAAGATGACAGAAAATCGTTTAAGGTGGTTGGGACACGTACAAAGAAGGTGACCGGAAGCACTAGTGAAAAGAGTAGATTGCATAGTTTTTAGTCCTATGAAATGGGAGAAAAGGAGACCAAGAAGGACATTGGAAGAAGTTGTTAAGAGAGATCAAATGATAAATAATATATCTGAAGATTTGATCTTTAACTGAGCCGAATGACATCGGGTGATTCATGTAACCAACCTTACCTAGTGGAATAAGGCTTTTGTTGTTTTCGTAGTTTTTTGGAACCCCAACAATGCCCACATCAACCCTCGACATTAGCCATTCACCAATCACAAAAATAACCACAAATAACATGGAGTAACGAGTAAAATAAATAACAGATGTTGATGGTGGGCTTCCACAACATATCTTAGAAAACAAAAGAGAATAAACAATGCTATACTACAAGAGTATAATTACCTAGTAAATTTGATGCCAATCATAAAGTCATCCTCATTATTGCCACCAAAAAGTATTTGAAAGTCAGCCGCTTTGGAAGACTTGTGAGGTTTTACATTTTCAGACTCTTGGCCATTTTCTGTATCACCTTTATGTTCTTCACTTCCAAATTTAGTGGAAAAACGATCCATATGTTCAACATTGACCTGAAAAAACAAACACAATATCATAATGGACCTACAAAATTGTTTATCTTTCTCAAGGAAAATGCAATACAAGAAAATGGATATTAATAAGCAACACTAGCAACAAGTCAATGCCAAAAACTTGATGAATAATATTAAACCCTCAAGCATGAGTTGTATATTATGTTGTATCTACTTTTGACTGACAAATACAGTTTATAAATTGTATTAACAAGCTATTAATGCAAGTCCACCACAAACATCTCAATAGGAAATGATTAATCACTATATAATCAATTATTCTTTCAAGACTCTCCTAGTAGTTCAGCTGCCTCAGGCATTGGCCCATGGGATATATCAAGAAGTTTCTGGTAGACATTCAGACTTCAGAGGGCTTGGGAAGCTCTTTCGTATTAAACTCCCTCTTTTTATTATTTTCTGCTTAATTTAGGGAGCATATGCCATCCTCCTTTCTTTGTAATTTTTCTCTCTTCTATTTCTTATTTTACTTTTTTACTTCATTATTTTACAATATAAGACTTTATTAAATAGAGAAGAGAAATATAGAACAGAAAAGTAAGGAATCCTCCAAAGTCCTACAGTAAAGAAAACAGAGGATGATTCAAAATAAAAAGAAAAATACACAATCAAAGCGAAAGAGCTTTCCAATTCTCCTTCATAGCTGATAAAGAAGCACCCTTAAAGAAAACATAAGAAGAAATCAGCACCAAAGCAGGGACAAGTATTTTTTATCCTAAGAGAGATGCACAAGTAAAGACATCTAGCTAAATTCTATGACATTATACTCTAATAGTATGCCATTTCATTAACGAGCATGTTAAGCAAAAGATCAAATCAAATGACCAGCTAGAAAGTTTAGAAATATTTCAGAATCCAAAACATGCATTGATACTATGCAATGTTCGAGAGTCAAGACCATGGTTAGCTTAGCTTGACTATACATTTAAAAATAAAAGATGAAGAGAAAACATCAACATACCTTGTAAGCTGAAGGTGTAAGCTGTACAAGCCTCCTTACAACACGGTACACAATACTTGCCAATGGCAATAAAATTAAAACCTGGAGCATGAAGAGGAAAAAAGATACATAAAATATGCTTAGCATTTCTTAAATAGAAGCTTACTTCTAAATTTAAGTTCACTTCAAAGGAATACTAAGTTTATCAATTAAACATACAACAAAGAACAGGGGGGAGGGGGAAGCATTATCAAATCCACTATGAAATATGTATTTTAAGGAATACCAAATCTATTAATTATATTAAAAAAATAAAGTATGCTTGTTTTCTACAGGTCAAATATTTCATATGACAAAGAAATAAGGACTATATGGAAAAATAAATTGCAGAAGACTGATTAAAGATTTGAAGTGCCAAAGGCAATTATAATAAAAAAATCCGTCATAAGGAAACAATTAAGACTTCTTTACCTTAGGACGAGTAAAACCCTGATCTCGAAATCTATCACTATCAGCATTCTCTTTAAGCTTGGTCAGTTTGGCATCATTTTTTTTCACACAGTCTCTAGCTCTGAAGACATGATTGAGCTATGCATAATAATCACTATGTCAAAGACATTCACAAACTCCATAATTTTATATAGAATGACAAGGAAATATACTTACAGAATGCATTATGTATGCATCCATGATGCTTGCCTCTTCAAGGCCTTTGAGATAGAAAGGCCTCCTGTTACAGTAAAGTATATCGCGGTAGCTGCTGCCTGGAACCAAGTCAACATTAAGTCTATAAAATGATTACAAAAAATCTAAAATGGAAAAGTCATTTGCTTCTTTATTTGGCATTTTGTGATTTCCCTATATAACCAACGCAATCCCCTATCAGACCAGAAATTTTTATAGAAAATAGAAGAAATAGTAAAATTTTCTGAATATTAGAAGAAACAGAATCTTAAACACACTCTTAGTGAAGCAAACATTCAGGATAAAAATCTAAAGACACTAATGGGAGGATTTAGGCTTTTAATGATTATGAATGCAAATGCACAGAACTTATATTGTAATTGATCATGATTATTATGATTTGAAATCAACTTACAAAGGGAGAAAAACATCTTTTGTTTAGGCGAACTAATATCTTTGCCTCCAGATGTCTTGTAGACATCCATCCAATGCTCAGACAACTTTGCTTTGAGACCATGACAAGAATTGATATCCAAATCCTAAACAAGAAAGCAAGAGAGAACAATGTAATATGTGCTCGAAGCCTTCAGCAAATTGAAGGATGAACATATCTTTTATAAGCCAATGTAAGGTTCTGAATTTGTGTGCATGTGTATGGATTTTACATAATATAAAATTACAACAAAGCCAAGATATGGCTGATGTCAATGACTAAAGAAAAATGCCAATTCCATGTGAAACAAACCAGTGTATTTTTTTTCACTGCAAAGGCAACTAATCAATATCTCCAAGCAGACAACATTGACTGAATTTACAATTATCAACTTAAAAAGTAACCTCACAAATTGGGAGGCAAATAAAAAGTCAACTAGTCCTATTTA
Organism: Spatholobus suberectus; assembly: GCA_004329165.1. Classification (NCBI taxonomy): domain Eukaryota; kingdom Viridiplantae; phylum Streptophyta; class Magnoliopsida; order Fabales; family Fabaceae; genus Spatholobus; species Spatholobus suberectus. The sequence continues at coordinate 33,869,949 of CM014729.1, read as the reverse complement.
CTTCAAAAAAACAATGGATAAAGGGTATCAACATTGGCCACGCTCAATATCTAATTAGTTTTTCTCACCAAACACAGCATTATCTATTAGAGGGCAAGACATAAACAAAAAGTGATGCGAGACCATAATTAAAAAAAATGTAGCATTGCAGTGCGCCTAAGCCAACTATTGAAAATCAAAATCATATATTCTGTATTTATTATATAGCGGTTTATAGGCAACTCATATTTAATTTATAGGAAACCCATATCTAATTTAGAGGAACAAAATCTCCTTTAATTATATGCATTTATTGTAACAAGCCTATATAAACCTAACTCTGTGGTGTAATTCAAACACACGAATTCACTCAATATTCTCTCATTTTCTCCCTTTTAACATGGTATCTAGAGCCTGAGAGGCTCGCTACTCGCCGCCCCCCGGCGGCTCGCACTACCTACCGCCTAACTTTCTAGCAAGTGACAATGACTCTTTTGTTGACTTTCCCGTCAGCCACCGCTGACTTTTTCGGTGACACACCTTGTGCTAGTCTCCGTTTAGTTCGATGATCAACCTCGGGCAACTCTTGCTACTTGTGAAGGTTTCCTCTCTTTCAAGTATAAATATTTTGGGTCTCCAATAATATTGGTTTGAAGCTTCTAAATGTGGTTTTAAGAAGGTCAGACCTTGCTTTGCTTGCCAAGAAATTTCTCTTAGGCTAATGGTCATTTTAGCTTTTTGGCTAAAGCTATCTTTCTAGCAATATTTCCCGACTTCTTCAACATCCCTAAGTTGTGTTTCAAACTATTGTTTTTAGTGGAGCTCAATTTTTATGTTTTCTATTTATTTTTTATTTGCGGGGAAATGAATTGTTTTCGTGTAACAAGCTAAAAGCTTAGTAAGTTTTAGCTTGAGGGGGAGTGTTGAAAATCAGAATCATATATTTTGTATTTATTATATAGCGGTTTATAGGCAACTCATATTTAGTTTATAGGAAACCCATATCTAATTTAGAGGAACAAAATCTCCTTTAATTATATGCATTTATTGTAACAAGCCTATATAAACCTAACTCTGTGGTGTAATTCAAACACACGAATTCACTCAATATTCTCTCATTTTCTCCCTTTTAACACCAACCATTCCCCATTCCTTCATGGTTACTGATTGGCAAATGGCTATGAAAATGTACAAAATTTTGCATTTTCACATAGAGGTTGCAGAGACATGAAATCTTGGATAGACCAAAAGAATATAATACACGAAATACCTCCAAAATGTTCTCTCCAGTTCCTGTCCACTTGCAATTTGACAAGCCAATAGCTGGAGTCTCCCAGCTCAATTTCCTGTTCCTTTGGCTGTCAATTTCTTCTTTGGATAAATTATGTTGCAAATGTAAATCAAAAGAGCTGCATGGAAAAAACAATGTCAGATTAAAGGATGACTAAGCAAGCAAAAAGAATAGAAAATACATATGATTGATGTATAACGATCAAGTCATACAAAAAAATACACTGTCAAGTAACTAGTCAATAATAACCAGATTCAGTCGCAAAACAAATCACAAAACATGCGAGAGGTAAAAATTATAAATGGCACAATTAATAAAATAATAACATGGAAACCAGTTATAAAAAATTCAAAAAAATGTACAGAGATTGAAAAGAGTTCTGATGCATCTAATAGCCACTTAGCCCTTTTTTTATATATACCTCTATGTTTCCGAGGATACCTTATCCTCCCCCCCCCCCCCAAAAAAAAAAGCTTTAGTTTTTCTCTAATGAAATTTCTTCTTCTATCCCAAAGAAAAAAAAAAAGACAATTAGCATTAACAAACCTCAAATGCACTGAATCTTCAGAAGTTGGTCGACCATTAATTCCAATATCCTCTCCATCTGAATGAAATCCAACATCTTGTTCAGTTTCAGAACCTTCTGTTAATCCAGAATCATTGTCATCAGGATCTTGCCACAAACTTTCCACAACATTGCTTCTTGGAGACTCATTGTCAAACCCTAAGAAAACAAAGAGCAACAACGTCATCAAAAAGATAAATTATCTTATGCTAGTGAAAAATGGGAGATTGCAGAAAAACAAATAATCAGTCAGAGTGGCAGAGCACATAATCAGAAACAAATAATTACATTTATATAACAATGACCTGACAGAAGGATTTTACTTAAGCTTCTATAAAATAAAATAGAATTCAAGTACAGCATCTAATTAAAGACACATGGGTAATAAGAAAATTTTATGAACCTGATCATAAACACATAATAAAGCCTTACAGAACAGAAACAAATAATGAAAACCTAAGAAGTAAAGCTTTGCCACACATATCAAAGTTCTTGCCTTTCAAATAAATATGTAATTTCAAAATATGTTTAATCTAACCTTCCCCTTCATCATGGACACCGTCCAGCATGCTATGAGATTTAGGGACATCTGCAATTTTCCTTTTTTCCTGCTTGTTATCTTCTTCTTCTTTTTTCTTACCTTTACCTTCTTCCCTTTTCCTGAAAAAGGGGCAGAGAGCAATGCAAATTTTTAATCTTTAGCAACTCCAGACAAAACAAAACAAAGTTTTATATGAGCCTCACAAACATTTAATAATAATATAACATTTAATTAATCATTTAAACAAAGGAGTAAATTATCAGGGATCACTGAAACTCAAAGTTTACAAACACACTTAAACAGAATTAATAGCATGAATTTAATTTCTCTTATTTAAAAAAAAAAAAAATCCCCACCTGAATCAAAGCCAAGATAAAGCAACAACAAGAAAGCTGCAGCATGAACTAGGAATTTTAATATTTGATTTTCATCATTAGGTACTTGGTAGAGTAATGAAAGTAGACAAGAGGTTTATTTCATCATGACTATACAATTAAGAGAGCATTCACACGGTTACCTTGTTAATAATCAATCTAATAAGTGCAGTTTGCTAATTGATGTTGGCAAGAGATTATTTCGAGGAAACAATAGCGTATCTTTCAAAAGCTCTCTGAAAAAGTGATTATTTCTTCAAAATAAGCTAAAGGACAAAACTAAGATACAGTTCTTTAGGTATTGTGTGTATTGTTCTCTAATCAGATTTGAAGTTGTTTTACCTGAGTAATTCGTGTAATGAAGGTTTGCATTAAAGGATTATGCGGATTATTGAGGTAAAGCTCCAATTCCAATTGGAGAACAACACAAACATCATCTAAGGAACTGTATCTAAGTTTTCTCCATAAGCTAAATCCTAAACCAAACACACTAAGCTCTAAATCACAACGAGGACAGATAAGTGTCCGATGAAAGACACCTCCAATTAGAACAAACAAAACCATTAGTATTACCTTTTCAATTTAGAAGCAGGTTGCGGTGTCTTCATAGCGCTAGGGTTTTGTTTGGATGATTTCCCTGCCCAGTGTTACAGTCAGTGAGCGAAAATACAATAGGAACCGAAAACAGTTGACCGTAGAGATACAGCAACAGAGAAAAAATCACTTTCGTATTAGAATTTCAAAACTATGCCATTGAACAAGAAATTAGATTCGGGAAAATCGAACAAGACGGAAGATGATTTTGAAAGTGAATTGAAGCTTATGAGCAATGTTCCATAATTCCTGAGTTAGAACATATGCGTGTGTGTGGAAACAAGAAAGAACAACCCACCGGCGACGGCGTCGGACTGATGCTCCGGCACGGCGAGGGAGCTCAGGTTAGGGTTCTGCGGCGGCGAGGGAGCTTCTTCTGCTTGCAATCTTTGAACTTTGAATAACCAGTTCCGCCGCTCCCTCTGAGGTTATGTGTTGTTTGGATGCTAAACGGTGTGGGCGGAAAGAAGTATATCTCATAGCAGCAAGAGTATATAAAGGGTTGTTATTTTTATATTAATTTTGATTTTGATATATGTTAATAATATAGTAAATAACTTTAAATTAAAGAATTTAATTAGAACTCATTATTAATGTAAAACACTTTTACACTATCAATATTGTATTCCAATTAAATTGTAAATCACAATAAAACCTAAATTTCATTTAAGAATTTAATTTTTGTAAGAATTTTTACACAATCAATTAATTAAAAAACACTTTAAATATGATTTTTAAAATAATTATTACAAAAATTAACCATTTTATTATATATGACAATTTATAATTAAATGATAATATAAAAAAATTATATTAAGAGTCGTTTAATTATATACTATCATATAATTAAAAATCATTAACTTTTTATAATAATTATTTTAAAAAATATATCTAGAATGATTTGTAATTAGTTGATAACGTATCAAAATTAAACTCTATAATTTATATGACATAAGAGCAAACAAACTATATTATTTATATATTATATTATATATATTAATTATCAATTATATTGATATAAAAGAAAATTTTGTTATATAGGTAAGTACAACATTACATTCATTTTTTTTGCGAATATGCAGCCAAAATTTTTCATATTATTTGTTAGGTTTAAATATGTTTTTAGTCCCTCAAATTGATAGTAAGTTTGATTTTGGTTCCCAAATTTAAAATTAATTTTTTTGATCCCTCTAATTGAAAAAAAAAAAAAAACTTGATTTAGTCTCTCAAGATCACCTACAGCATCATTGATAATGGCAAATTAAGTTAGTTGTGCAGTATCAACAGAATTTGGTGTGATCTGACAAGGATACTAGTAAGTAGATTTTATGTGGCAGATTTAGTAGTATATGAGTTACGTGCAGTAAATTCACTAACAGTATTTGGTCAAAGGGCTAAAACATGCTTTTTTCAAATTATAGGGACCTAAAAAATATTTTTAAATTTAAGAGACCAAAACAAACTTATCTCAAATTTGAGAGACTAAAAACATATATTAGTCTATTTTTTAATTTATAAAAATATATAATTATAGCAAATAAAGACATTACAATGTATATATTATAAGATGTGTTATTCATACAACATGATTTTTTGTGTCTATCTCTCTCCATCACAATATTTAGAGATGTGATACACATACAACAATTTATACAACATTATTTTCTGTGTCTATTTTTTTGTATCACATTATTTATTGTATTTCAAATTTCTCTCTCTTTTCTCTCATTCTCTTTGTTCGTTGTAAGATTTATTATACAATTTATTATACAAGTATCATTTTTCCAACATTTATTACATCTTACACTTTTCTCTTTTTTTTCTCTTTCTCTTTCTTTATCATAAAACTTGTTAAACAATTTATTGTACAAATAATATTTCTTTATTATGATTTGAATTAATAAAAATAATTATGATTGGTACACACACACATATATTTTAATTAAGGTAATTAATAATACTTTAAATAAATACAATTGATATAATTTTAATTTTTCTTGAACAAATTTTGTTTATATTTTTTATTCATCTAGTGATAATTTATTTTTAACATTGTACTTCTTTCTTAAAAAAAATATAATTTACTTTGTATGACACTCCTTTAATTTTAAATACAATTCATATTAATTTAATTATTAATTTAAGTTGATGAGAATGTAAGTAATTTTTTTTTATCATAGAAAAATTCTAAATTTAACAGAATTTAGAAATAGAAGTGAAATGATAAAAACTACTTGTATATATATATCAAACTGTACATCATGGTTACATACCAATAAAAAAAACAAAAGTGCATCAAAAGACATATACTACCTAGCCCAATATATACATCAAAAAGATCCTATACAGAACAATATTTATCTACCCTATCCCTTAAGAAAAATATTATAAACTAGGTTTACAAATTTGGAGGAGTATCCTCTGACTCGTCCTCAGCATCATCAGGCATTGTCGTCATCTTCAATAATTACGATCAATCATACAAGAAACAAAATAACGGAGTGAGGTGATTTGTTCTAAAATCACTTTCACATGTATGGTAGGAATTAAAACACAATTAACGTAGGGAACCTAAGGTTTATTCTAAGTTATACTACACTACCCTTGACTTTGTATGGATCAATACTTCCCATTAGTGAGTAATAGTTCCCAACAGAACCTGAAAAGTGACTAAGAGTACATATACCTCATCAACATCATCATATGGTACAATCCTCATCATTAATGAGGAACAAATATCAGTCAGGACATCCATTTATAAAGGTATACTCTCAAACCAATCTCGGAATGCTGAATAGTTGTCAAGGTTATCGAGCTTGGTCAGGTGAATATCCAAGCTCACGGGCGTTACCTTGGCCATTGAGACTTTCACCACTCAATGCCTACCCCTGAGACCTTCTTAAATGAGTCCCTGCCTTTCATTCCTCAGCGTATTAAACTGTAGCTTCCCTAACAAGGTGTCATGCCACTACATGTTGTGACACCCATTATAATAAGACATATATTCATTATATTTTATTATTTCTTAATCCGTTTGTTAGAACGTCGGCTTCATTTAAAACTTATACATACTTATTTTTTGCAAACGTTTAGTAATTCTAAGAGACATTGTATAAAGAACCATGATCATGAAATAGAGTCAAGTCTTACGTACAAAATCAGAGAACATATATAAGAAATACATTAGCAAATACAACAAAAGTTCATCCTAAATACCCGCTCGTAGTTATACAACAAAATGACTTATGTCAGAGCAGTATAGGTCTATACTAGGCTACCTCATCCTATAAAATGTTCAAAAGTCATACGTAGAGTCACCATCATTGCAAGTCCTTAGAGTCTATCTGCTTGTACCACGATCATATATAAAAAGAAACAAATAAGAAAGGAGTGGGGTTTTTATAAAAGCCTTATTCGTTTTCTTAATAGGCTACAGACAATAAATTAAACAACCAATTAGGGAATTCCGAAGGTTTGACCTACATTATTACGACTCAATCTCAACCTTTACTAGATGTATGGATCCATACCTATCTCTAATGATTTACTTTAACCATTAGGAATCACTAGGAAGCGATTGGGAGTTCGTATAATCCCTCACAAGGTACAGACATCCATGTCGTAATCATCATCCTCAAGGAAAGGGCTACACACCCATCAAGGATATACACTACATCAATCATAGTGATGTTAAGCAGGCGTCAGGGTTACAAAGTCGATTTACGTGATTTATCCCGGCTCAGGGTGCTAACCTGACCATTGGGATGTTCACAACTACCTTTACCCTCAAGACCCTAACAATGGCCCCTGCCTTTTATCCCGTAGTGTACCAACTGTTACTCCCCAGACACTGGAACTCATGCTTCTTAGCATGGTCCTAACTCAACTGAGGGTTTTCTATGACTTTGTTTCTAAGTTTCCAAGCATACTCTTTGGATAATTCAGCAAAGTTTTAGAATCACTATTCACAGAAATATTCATCCATCATTCATAATAACTTAGAAACAATTCAACTACGAAATATAGCAAGAAAATGCCATCACTTAAAGTTACATACAAAAAATCATTTTCACACATACATACTTTTAAAATAAGTTCTCAATTTAATTTCTTTGATTTGTCCTTATCCTTTTATAATTTTTTAAATTAGACTATTTTAAAGGAAAAGTTCTTAATCCATAATTACAAAGAAAATTTTAAAAATTAAAGTTTGAATGAATTGCTAATTAAAACATGTGTTTTATTTACAAGTGTAGGCATTTTATTTTATTGACAAAAACATTTATTAGAAAGGCTTGGTTGAACAAAATTTCCATTTCTTAAACATAAGTTAACAAAAGATTGGATCTTAAAATTATTTAATTTATACAGGAAAACTTTTTATTTCCAAAAACTTTCACTAGTTAGGCTAGAGGCCCATTTAATTCAATTGGCTCAAATTTATTTATTTTTTAATTAGTTTCATAAAAGTTAAAGGAAAAACTTTTCTTTAAATTTTTCTACTAATTCTAAGATTAATTTTTTTTACTAAGTTGAACCAAATCAAGTAATTAGTCAAAATACTTAAATTAATAAAAGAATTCATTTTTCTTAATTTATTTAAAAAGGACCGCGAGCCTTTTATGTAGAACAACCATAAACTTTTTTATTTTCTCACTTTGAAATTTTGGGCATTTCATAAAAATTAAAATTTTCAATTTTTGTAGAAATTAATCCTTCTTCTACTATTTTCATTTCAAGTTAATTTTTATTCATTTCCTCTTTCTAATGAAGTACCAACAAAATAAAGACAAAATAAATAACAATGGAACAATGAAATAAATAACAAGAGTTAAATGAACAAAAAGGAAATAGTAATAACTTAAATGGCAAAAATATAAATGACAATAAATTAAAATGGTCAATAAGATAAATAGCATAAATATAAATGACAATGGAATGTAAAAAGCTAAGGGTTTTGGGGGAAACCACTCCAAAATCATCTATATAAAAGCAATTAAATGAAAAATAAAAAGCTAAGGGTTTTGGGGGAAAACCACTCCAAAACCATCTACATAAAAACAATTAAATGTAAAGTAAAAAGTTAAGAGTTTTGGGGGGAAAATCCACCCCAAAACTATCTACATAAAAGTAATTAAATATAAAGTAAAAAGCTAAGGGCTTTGGGGGAAAAATCCACTCCAAAACCATCTACATAAATAAAAATGATACAAAAACAAGAAAATAAATAACATCAAATTAAATGTCATTAAAGTAAAGCAAGAAATTAAAATGAACAATAAAATAAATAATTACTTATATATAGATAGTTGTAGGATTACTATAATAATATGAGTTTAAGAGATAACCCAACACACACACCCATTAAGAAAACAAAAATTAGAGGCTTAAACCTCACTCCCTCTTTACGTCAAATAAGTAGCTTGTTGGTGGAATATGGAAGAGGAAAGGAGGTATTAAGGTGTTAGAACTAAACCTATGGTTGGAGGTGCTTTAATGGTGGATAAAAAAAAATTATGGATTGGAGAATGGAGAGGAGAGGGATGTCTAGCACCACAACAGAGAAGAGGGTCTGAAATATGAAGAAGAAAATGTGAGAATTCAAGTGTGGATGGATGGGTATTTATAGGAGAAAATTAGAGTAGTTTTGGTTTAATTTTTTTTCCACTAATCCCATTAAAAATAATTTAAATTGAATTGCCCCAACTAACATCTCTGAACCAACATGAAAATGGAGCCAAAAGGGAGAAAATAAGAGTTGTTTTTGTTGACTTGCAAATTAGTAATGGTAAAGTAATAAAATATTAGTTTATGGTAAATAATTGGATTAAATTACTGAGTCAATTTTAATTAATTCTGACCACACCATGCATTCACATATATTTTTTTGAGCCTAAGAAAAATTTTTCAAAATTTTCTCATATATATAATATTTATAATAAAATTTTCACTAAAAAGGACAGTTATTAAGCTAATAAATCAAGTTTTTATCAAATAATTATATTTTTTCATTTTTTCACTATTTTTCCTTCAAAATAAATTTTTTATAATTAAAATATACTCAATATAAATTTTTCAAAATATTTTAAGGTCAAAAAGTCTTTGGTTGGCTCCTACAGTCACTTAGGGGTATACTGGTCATTTTACAAAAACTGCCTTAATAAATTTCTGAAAAATTAAAAATTATCATTAATTATTCTAAATACATAAATGAATTAAAAATAAATTTTATACATTTCTAATTATTTTTATCTATTTTCTCAATAATACAATTCTTACAGGGGCAAAATAGTTGTTTTACCCTTTTTTGGGCTCCGAAAAATTATTAAAAATCTAAACTAACTATTATTTACTAATACAAACATAACTGTGGGATCATACTCATGATTTTTCCATCCGATTCTTCATAGATAATTATAGAATAATTAGAAAAAGTAAATTAGTAAGTAAAAGTGAGGGTGTTACACATGTCCCTTGCTTTGCATTACTCATTAATCTATTAATTTCTAAAGGTTCACTCTGGTCTCAAAAATTTGAGCACGAGTATAATTTCTACTAATATCTCTGTCTTATATTACAGAGTTTTGATCCATACATATCATTCACATATCTTATAATTAAAGCACATAATCACTAATTCAATAAAATAAGGACATATAAATTAAAATAAAGACAAATAAATAAGAAATAAATCATAGAATGGTCAAAAAAAATTACAAAAATAATTTTTTAAGCTAAGAAAAATAATTAGAATTTTATTATGAATTTTTAGAAATTTTTCAAAAATTTTAGAAACTTAGTACTTTTAAGAAAAATATGTCCACAAACACTTATAAAACACAATTAGAAGTACTAAATAAACTTTAAAATTTATGAAATTTTTACAAATTGTCTATTAGTGTGTCTAGACCTTACCTAAATGATAAGAACTTAAACTAAAATTTTCACTATAGTTTTCTAAAAATAAATTCATACATGGCTCATTAAATAAAAAAATTTTGTTTTGTTTTATGTTATGAACTATTTCAATTTTTTATTTTACTATTTTTGCTAAATTATTTAATTTTTACTAAAATTTGGCAGTATGACAATTTAATTATTTAATATAAAAAATAAAAAAATTTGTTTAAATTTGGGCAGTATCACAGGTTAGTAATTTTATTATAATTGTTTGAATTTAAGCAGTATAACAACTTAATAATTATACTATAGTTGTCTAAAATTGAGTAGAGTAGCATATATACTTAATAAGTGTATTTTAATTATCTAAAATTGAGCAGAGAAACAACTTAGCAAATATAATTTAATAATTTAAATTTGAGCAAAATAATAACTTAGCAAAAATTAAAGTTTAACATTAAACAATATAACGATAATATTAATAATAAAACTTAAGCCTAAATGGGTTTAAAGGAAAACCCTTCCTACCAACATGTAAAGTAATTAAAATATAGAACCAACCTCACTCCCCCCATTACCTCAAAGAGTAGGTGAAGTTATTGATGCAGAGCTCCTAAGAAGAAGATTTTTAATAGTTAATGAAAAACTAGTAGTTCTTTTAATGTGAAATTTTTTTTGGAGAGTGGTGGCTATGGAGGTTCAGCTACTTGGAGGAAGAGGAAGATGAGGAGAAGTTTGATTCATGGAGGGTTATTCATAGAAGAAGGCAAGCCTTAGGTGTCCATGTACTGAGATTATACATGATGCTAAAATTCATATTTTTAATTTTATTTTTAATCAAACTAGGGACACATATTAAACTTAGGTGATGAATCACCTATTTTTAGAGTAAAAACGTGTTGGTCGAGCTGTCCCAAAGCTCCCTAGTATAATTTTTGACTGTTAATTAATTAACCAATACTAATAAAATCGCCTAAACTTGAATAAATTAACTTTTAATATCAAAATAATTAATTTAAATATAAATATGAACAAATGTATTTTTTTTCATCAAAATTAAATTTCTAAAAATGAATTTTAATTTTTTATTAATTTTTCCGAATTATTTATGTATATTTTGTATATTTTAAGCTTAGAAAATTCATATTAAATCCATTTTAATTCAATAAATGCTCAAAATTTTTCGAAAATTCTAATATTTTACCAAGAAATGTCTAAAAATATTATTTTCACAATTTCTAGATGTCAAACCAATACTGGTTTGGTTTATTTGATAGTTAGAGGTATTTTGGTCACTTTACACAGGAATTTCAAAAATTCCCAGAAAAATTTCTAAATTATATTTTAATACATATAACATGATTTTAAACTCAAATTGACATTTTAATGTCAATTGAATCTTTTTCTCATGTCAGATCGTAATATTAAGAAATAAGGATAAAATTGTCATTTTCTAATTTTTCTGGGCTCTGACTCGAAAAAATTATTAAAAATCACGATTAGATAGTTTTTGATATTTTGAGTTTAACAGGGAGATCAAAAATTTTAGATTCTTTCTCGATTTTTTAAAATTAAATATAGAATAAATTGAAAAATAATTAATTAAGTAAAAGCGTAGGTGTTACACTTTGCACATTTATAACTTTGTAATTATATTTTAAAGAAAGATAATATTATACGTTTATAATTTACTTTTAATATATCACAAATAGTTATTTTGTCTTTAAAGAAAAATATAATACTTCTCTTTTTAATTAATTTATTATTATTACAAATAGTTAACACAATGAACTCTAACCATGCAATTTCAATCCTTGTAATGAATTTTTGTTGTACTACATCTATCATCATGTCTTCCAATTTTAAGTCAATTGTAGACATAAATTTTCAAACAATCGCAAAATCTAAAATTGCATAACAAAATTACTCATCTTTAAAAACTTCCAAACTTTAGAATATCATATCAAAATAGATCTATTGAAATGTCATCATGGATAACATTATGTATAGTTTTTTTTATTCTTTCTCTAAAGTAAGTTTTTGTCTTTTTTAATTCTCTTTATTTTTTATATATTATGTTTAATATTTAGTTTTAAAATTTTGTTTACTAACATTATTTTATCATTTCTTCACTTTCAACCATTGAAGAAGAGTTTTATAGAATAAAATACAGAGAATTCTATTATGTTGTTAAAAAATGGTAAATCTTTCCCTTATTTTTCTTTTATATGTTCATTTATATATATTTTTTATTAGAGATATTTCTTTTTTTACTTTTTTCAAAAAATTATCTTATTTATTTATTTTATTTTATTTATCTTTTTCTTCTAAGGTAAGCTTATATTTCTTTTTATTACTTTTAATATTTTATCGAATATATGACATATAAAGTTTGCTTGCTATTCCTTTTTTTTTAAGTTTGTACATTTTGAGATAATGTAAAAAAACTTAAAAAGAATTTAATTAAAAAAATACAAATTCTACATTAATAAAAAAAACAACTTTGCTTAATTTTTAAGTCCCCAATCAAATATTATTATCATGTTCAATCTTTTTTTTTTCTCAAAAAACAATTTATTATACAAAATAAAAGTTTTACTAATAAGTGTGAACACTCAATTTTGGCTAACCTTTTTCTTATTTGTTTTATTTACTTGATCTTTTCTTTTCTATAAAGAGAATAATAAAAAAAAAACCCTTTCTTTATTTTATATATTTAATACATTCTTAAAACAAAAAAAAATGTTGTTAAAATCATAAGATAAGAAATTAAGTAAATTTATTCGTTCAAGGAAGAAATTAAAATGGTCAGCTGATAAATAATGAAAAGAAAAAGAAGAACAAACAAATAAAATTAAAAAAAGAAAAGAAAAGAAAAAGCAATGTACACTTGAGAATCATACACCTGACGTCCACCTACATAACTAGTTAAGTACATATGTAAATATGCTTAATTTTACTTCACAAGTGATCAAGAGTAAATGGATGTGATTATATACAAATATCAATATGTGATTAATAGTGTCATAAGGTTATTAAATGTATAATAGTGGTTAACTTTGTCTCACAGCTGGTTAAGAGTAAATGAATGTGATTGTATACGATTATTGATATTATTGTCATGGGGTTATTGAAATGTTTAATAGTGGTTAACTTTACCTCACAAGTGGTTAATAATGCCACGTCACGTGGTTAACTACATGTGTAAATACAGTTAACTTTGTCTCGTAAGTGGTTAAGAGTAAATGAATGTGATTATATACAATTATCGATGTGATTAATAGTGTCAGGAGGTCATTAAAATATCTAATAATGGTTAATTTTGCCTCACAAGTGATTAATAATGTCATGAGGTTATTGATAACCACATATGTTGGATGGATATTGGGTGTATGATTTCAGGTGTACATTAATCATTACCCTAGTGTAACAACCCTTAGTGTTATTACAATTAATCCCTTGTTATTTTATTCTTATTAAAAACTCTTATTTAATTTATTATTAAAAACACAAGTAAATTTTTTGCAAATAATAAAATAATAAGAGACAATAACATCTACTCATATAAAATACTACATCATATTATTCATCAGATAAGGTCACAAATAAAACATCACTGTCAGAAGATTTCTAGTCATACCCCTAACCAACCTATAATAAGCCACGCCAACCCAAAAGTAACCAAAAGTATGTTAAAAGAAAAATTAGAGTGAAGTATGTGTGTATATATATACGAGCACTAATTTATATACATACATAACAAAAAAGGGATGGGGATACAACACTCACTCCTTATAATTGGCCTACTACCTTAACACAACTCTCATCTCACCACCCACTAAGGGCGATGAGGGGATGTTGATGGTCTGTCATCATCTAAGAAGGAATGTCCTCTGCCGAAACCTTGTCCACCATGACCACCACAAGTCCCTCAGGTCATAAAAGAATGCCTAACAGGTGTACATGCAAGTGCCTCCAACAGGTTAGTGAACCTGATGTGAACATCAATTAGGTAAGTACCCATGATTGATCCATAAGGAACATAACACACTAGCAGAAGGTCATTGTAATGAAAATCGGCAAGGTCAGCAATTACTGACATCCTTGATTAGGCCCCAAAATTGTTGAGTGCAGCTCTATGTTGAAGAGGTCACTAATTAGGGGCTCCACCATCTACTCCCGCGATAACAAATATTGCGATCATCATAGTCACACTAAATAAATGCAAAGATAAGCTAACATAAACCAAGAAAACACACACACACACACGCATACATTTGTTCATTTTATACAAGAATTTCAATTAAAGAATTAAGAAAAGGCATAATTAAGATCATACGGCCAATATAAATCATACTACCTTAATTCAAAAGTATATGTATATGTATATATAGTCCACTTCATTAATATCAAGTTCATACATTGCACGTTATGAATGCAACAACTGCTCCATGGAGACTCAATTGGCAAAGGACCATACAGATTGTCCCTTAATCATAGTAAACAACAACAACACACATCGTGGGTAAAGGCAGCATGTGCTAAAACCATTTGGGAAATATTTGATACTGATCTGCAGCAATGATACAACAACTCGTCAAGATAGATAAACATGGGAGTTGGCTTTATCGTGACACAAGATCTACTGTAACCCTAGCCTACATACGATGTTCACCCAGTCCATCTACCCCCAAGGAAGTCCATCATCCACTAATCTTTCTCACACTAGGTATGAGGCTCCACCTAGACTAGCCAATATACTTACATGGTCCTCTTAAGGTACAACATAATTGAAGTTGTAGATTCATGCATGTATGCATATCAGTCACAACAACCACAACTCATAACTCAATGTTTAAATCTTATCAACTCATTATCATCAATTTTACAACATTTATCCTTAAATTTATTTATAATATTTCAACATCAACATAAATCACCACAGAAATCCTACTCAAAGAAATTCCACAACAATAAGATCTTACTTAAAGCGATCCTAACAGAGGATAAGCCAAGGTTTTTCCAAGAAGTACCTCAAACTTCTCAACAATTTCCAAATTAGTAAAGTTTTATCAATTTATTTCATTAAAACATTTAATAAGTTTTTAATTACTCATTTACTTAAAAAGATTAAAAAATAAATGTTACCTTTGTATTTAAAATAATAAAATATGGAAACTTTACTTTTACGTGTTAAAATTATCACATTATTTAAAATAACAAATTTTCAAAAAGATCATTAAAATATATGAATTAAATTTAATTAGGTCTCTTTATAATTATAAAAAGGTTTGAAAATAAATTTGAGAGCCATTTTAAGTGATAAAAAGAAATTTTAGAGAAAACCTTATCAAATATTTCTAGAAAATAGTTTTTAGAATGGTTCCTATTCTAAGGCAAAATTTAAAAATCCATTCGAACTAATAAACAATTTTTGTTTAATGCAAACCATAGCTTGTTGGAAAGCTTATTGAGTCTATTTTCTAAATCATTTGGCCATGTTTCAAACAAAAATCTATAAAATCATGAAAAATTAAACAAGACAAGGTGTAAGAATAAAGTTAGTGGAGGAACAATTTACTTGTTTTCCAAATAACTCAACCTTCACAAAACTATTTACAACAAAAGTTGTAATAGTGTTATAGCACTTTAAATCTAGTTTCAAGATTGACCAATATCATTTAAAAATATTTAGTATACAATTTATAGTGACTTTTTTTTTTTCTAAAACAGTTTCATTCTTAACTTCCAGCAAAATCCAATACATTAGGTCAGACTTTCGAAAATCACTAAAAATCGAAATTTGTTTTAAAATTTACAAACCAGGTGTTTATTTAAAGATTTGGATGTCTACTTTTAGGACATATTAAGATATTCCCATTTTCCAGTCATCAGGTTTAGATTGCTAAGACCATATCTATCTTATTTCTTAAGATTTTAAAGTGCTTCTTAAGTCTATTTTCAAATGAAACAAGAACCAACTCAATTCAACCACCATAGCTCAAGATATCACACACAAAAAGGAGACATGTTCAATACGAAAATTAACAGGCAACATGAACATTCAACAAGTTCATCAACATTTCATGTTATATATCATATATACCATATATCCAACCACAAGTAACACAAAATACATCATAACAACCAACCACAGTGGCCACAAGGTAACACACAAGACAAAAATATGCTAGCTTTCCTAACTTTTTTGGAACAACAACACAAAGTTGAAGAAAAAGATGAAACCTTTGTCTTCTCTTGGCCAACCTTCTTGTGTTTATGCCACCCATCATCAAAACAGTCACAAAACACCAAGATAAGGCATAGTTTAGCAAGTAAACATGGAGAATATGGAAGAAATCAAGAGAAAAAGGAAAGGAAGCAAAGAAAAATGAAAAAAAATGGAGGAGAATAACTAACGTCCTTCGTAGGCACACTACACCACCACCCTTCTAACTCAAGACATAAAAACTTGGAGAACAATGCAAATGAGAGGGGGGATGGTGGTCTCTATTTATAGAGGGGGAAGAGTAAATTTTTTCTTTCTTTTTTACTTAGGTAAAGGAAAAAATTTAAAGAGTAGGTAAGAGTAAAAGTTTAAAAAGTCAAAGATTGTTTTAGAAGACAAGTCTTAAAAAATAATTTGACTTTGGATGGGAATAGGTCATTTGGCCGTGGGGTCGAGAGAGAAAATATAGTTCATTTTGTGTCAATTCAATTGGTACTTGGATATTATTAGGTGTAAGAAAAAATGATGATAATTGTACTCAGAAAAGTACAACTAGTTAGATTTTCTAGTTAGGATTCAACTAACTAGTTAAAAAGCAAAATCTTGGCTTGTTCCTTTTTATTTTAAGTGTGACACATTATAAATAGATTAGGGAAGATTAAATTTCAATTCGTGCACTAATCGAGAACACATAGATAATTAAAATAAATTTCTATTAGTATTCAACAATTCTTGACAAAATAAAATTTTAAATTTTTATCAGTCAATATTTAATAAGTATATGACTTATTAAAATGTCTTAGAAAATGTTTTGATGATTTGGGCTTAAACCAAGATCTGTGTCTTCTTATATTGTAGCTAGTATCTTAATCTCGATTGATAAATCGATAAAACTTTATCGATAAAAAATAAATACACAAAGGTCTTACAACACTAAATGAATTAAATTTAATTAATTATAATTAAATTCATAGGTCATCAGCTTGTTTATCAACTTCCATAGTATATTTTTATATTATTAGTTACCAAATAAACTGAATTTTTACATAAATTATCTACAGAGAACAACACTTATTTTTAATTATTTATTTATTATTTCATAATTTAAATATAATTTCCTCTTTTAAATTATTCAAACACTTAATCATAGATTAAAAAAAACAAGTTTTACACTAAGCAAGCACACAAGCCTCTGTATATGAATAAGCCACCAACGAGACTCCATTATGTTGCCTTAAAGGCCATTATCACGAGTGGACATCACATGCACAAAATATAATGGTGCATGAACTCCTTCACTCGAAGGTTTGTGCTACTCCTCTCTTTTATCTAATTGTCAATTATATTATTAAGTTATGTTATATTCTACTTTGTTTACTAGACAAAAACATGGTTGAACCTAACATCAATGCATGGTGAGTGCGCTGGTTACTCAAATGTGGCCCAACAAATTTGACATTTTATTCTAATCAAGACTTCTATGTGTCCAAGTATAATAATCTATCAAGAGGGATTCTATTTGTACTTTTTTCTTTCTTCACACCTCTACCTATTTTTTTATTTTTTTTTTACAAAAATACCCTTTCTAAAAACTAGTTTTGAAACATATTTTTGAAAAGTTGTATGTAACACCCTAACAAGCATTACCATAATTAGATATTCAACCCAAGTGAAATTGAATGTACGTTTTTTCATATAAACATTAAACTAGAGTTATATCTTCATTGTATATCTGTTAACAACTAAAGTACCTAAGGTAGTATACAAATCATTCAAAATAAAAGGAAAGTACCTAAGGTAGTATACAAATCTTTCAAAATAAAAGGTAATATAAATTCACAAAAGATCAAAGCTTCAATGTAGAAGTCCTTAATTACAAAAACTATTTTAAAAAAATTCTAAAGGTATGAATCCAGGAAATTGAAACATCAAAACAAAACATCCCCTTATTAGTTGCTCAAGGGCTCCACAACGTACTTAGTCTGAAATATGAAACTTAAAATATTGAGACAAAGTCTTAGTAAGTGCCTTATAGACACAACATCATATGGGTAGTGTAATACCCCCAATAATTTATTCTTTTATTGATAATCTCTCCCTCTCGATACACACACATGTAACGACCCAACTGTCGCTACAATACAACCATACTAATCCTACTATTACCATCACATTAGGTAAATAAGAATCATAACACACACACACACACACACACACACACACACACACACACATATATATATATACGAAACATACACGTGCTAAGAGACTCATCCATCTCTCCCACTGTCATACATCATCGTCTTTACAACTGTCATTTAACAAAAAAATGAGGATATCGTTAGGCCATCTCAAACAGATAATTAAATATACAATCCATTAATTGTGGAGGGGATACAAAATGCACTCCCTATAGTTGGTCACCCTATACAACCCATCAAAAGAATGAAATGAAAACATAACAAAAGAACAAAAGCTTGGCTCCTCAAGCCATACATCTCTAACTCACAGCTCCATCCTCAGCTCTGAGAAGCCAGGTCCACTAAAGCATCGCCATCTGCTCCCACGCCATATGACGTGATCATCACAGTCACACAAGCACAACAACAGCAACACGATATCTAACAACAACAAAATAAGATAGGGGTAACCTTACAAAAGCAATAGCATAGCATATGAATTCTGAAACCATCAACAGTAATTCTCAACATTCGTACTCATATACATATGTATATATATAGCAATCATTCATATGGCAAAGAGTTCTTAATCCATAACTCTATTACACAACCAATTCGCCACAACTATGTCAATGCATGATGACATGATTCTCAAGAGATTTTACAATATCTAGTAGGGGTGTTCGCGGATTAGATTGGATCAGTTTTGAAGAAAAAAACCATCCAATCCAATCACTTCGGTTTTATTAATTCATCATCCAATTAGTTTGGTTTAAAATTTAAATCCAATCCCATCCGGTCCAATTTAAAACAGTTTGGATTGGATCAGTTTTTGGTTTTAATCTTACTATTATTTTTTTAAAAAAAGTATTAAAATATTTCATATATAACTCTTCAAATATATATTATTAAAAATAAATTTACACAACTTGATAATTATGTTTATGTATCTTTACTCAAATAGTTACTAAAAAACTATCTGTAAATAAATATATTTTTTATAAACAAGTATAATTTATGTGATAATTTTACAAATATATAAGAAATAAAAACATAAACATGAGTGATATTAGAAAATTACAAGTGAAAATATATATGCATATATAGGTTCAGTTTAGATTGGATTGGTTTTCAAAATCAAATCTAAAATCCAATCGAATCCAATAAAAAAATTTGATTTTTTCGATTTTAGATTTATTCCGTTTTTGGTTTTTTAGATCGGTTTTTTCAGTTTTTACTGGATTGAATCGGTTTATGAACACCCCTAATATCGAGGGCGATTAGTCGGGTCTCACCCCCTACCATGGCCTATCAAAGCACCATTCAAAGATTGCCAAAACTCTCAGCGACTATGAGTCTCGCTCAGCGAATTAGAGTTACTCGCTTAGCGACAATTGGATTCGCTTAGTTCTAGGGACCTTCTCTAAATCCCCATTGACCACATTTCACTCAGCGAGCCACCTACTCGCTTAGTGACGAGCCATTCCAGAGAGCAGCCAGAACCTGCATATACTCGTCGCTCAACGAACACAATGTCTACTAAGCGAACAAAGTGTCTGCCCAGCAAACCTCTAACACTAGAGAGCACTACTCTTCAGGGCCTTCAATTCACTCAGCGAGCTTAGCATTCGCTCAGCGAATTACTTCCAAGTATTATGGAATATCCACACTCGCTCAGCGAGCCACACCCTCACTTAGCCCTCGCTTAACGACCTCTCTTTTGGAAAATTTCCAGATTTCTATGAACACTTGCTTAGCGAACTACATTTCACTCAGCGAATTGCTCTTACACTACAACCATTTCTACCACTCATGAACATTCGCTTAGTGACGTAATGGGTCGCTTAACAAACCCTCAAACTGACAACCTTATTTTAGTCTTAAGAGCGTTCTCGCTTAGCAACTATCAAATAACAGTAGTAGAATTCTCTTTGAAAAATCCTAAAAATCCAAACTTTCTACCCATTCATGCCTCAAATCGATCCCACAGAGGTCGAATACAACCACACAACAACATACTAAACACATTCAACAATCCATGCAACATTTTAACAAAAATCATTAAAATTTGAAGGAAACCCATTTCCAAACAATATCTCAACATAACTCATTCCAATTTTGTTTTCAGTACAACCATGGCCACATCAACACATAACTATGTTCCTACAACAACTTTTCAACAAATATAAGTTTCTTTTTCCTCTTATAGCTTCCAAATTTGAATATTAGGAAAATAAGGGAATGTGAGAAAACAAGCTATTGAGCCAACTCTTTTGGAAATTCGCCCTCTTCAACACACGGGCACGGGATTAAGGCTTGGAATTCTTACTACACTCTTGATGGTCTTAAGAGAGATGAGAGAGTTGTTGGAACCAAAGACGTAGAAGCGTCTAGACCCTCAAAGTTTTGAAGATAACAAACTTATTAATGTTCAAGTTTCTGCCAAAGAATTGAATTCTTTACAACATATAAACTTCTCTTTGAAGACTGTCCAGTAGACGTGTCAAAGAAGACCGTCCAGTAGACGTGCTTAAAGAACATCGTCCAATGAACAACTTAAGATGATTGTCTGAAGAACAAATTCAAATATCTGATGCAAGCTTCCAACGACAAATATTCAAACGGCTAAGTTCTATTTTGAACGTCTAATTTATTTATGCTAGTTTTTCTTGAAACTAACATATTACTATTTCTGTGATCTAACATTCAAATTGTTTGAAGCATTAAATAACATTAGAATCATTCTAGTGCAAGAGCACAGCAAAATCAGATAAAGCAAGTCAACTTATCAAGCTGCTGAGAGAAATGAAGAATGTTCAGAAAAACAGACCGCTAGCACAGTCCTGCACTTTCCATTTTAGTGCAAGCCTAAAAGCTGCTGCGCCTGACCTCTCTAAAAGGATAGTTTGCACGCTTCTCATTACATAACAAAGTCAAAGTCTTCTACAACAGATCTTTTTCCTGAAGACTATATATACGCATGCACCAAGGAAGAAGCAACAACAAAAAGTGAAAATAGCGAAAGAGATTGTGATGAACGATCAAGAAAAAGAACAAGAACAAAAAGATATTAGCAATTTTCTAATAAGAAGCGTCCAGTAGACGATAGCAAAAAATGTGTAAAGTTTTTCAAAGCGTATTTGAGCCTAATCTTTGAAATCCTCACTACGTGAGTTGATATCATTTATATAAACACTTGTTGTGTTGTGAAAGCTTGGAGAGGCTTAGTGTGAAAGAATACTTGGGTTAAGCAATCTAGGGTGATTGCGTTGTAAAGCTTGAAGAGGCCACGAACAATACTTATAAGCTAAGGTTGGTTAGTGAATACCTTTTAGGTGAAGGGACTAGACGTAGCTCAGGTTGAGTGAACCAATATAAAACTTTCTGTGTTCTTCTTCTCTTTATCCCTACGCTTGAAAATGTTTTCATACTAATCAACTTGTTTTGAAAAAGTTTTTAAACGCACAATTCAACCCCCCCTTCTTGTGTGCTTTTTCTATTTCAAGAGTTTAAGAGGGTCTAAGGAGGGTGTTTGCTAAAATAGGAGAGAAAGGGGTTTTGGCAACTTAAAACCTCCATGGGCCTCACAAAGGCTCTAGGCCCACTAAAGCCCATGGTTCATCAAACCATTTCCCACTACTCACAACTGGCCTAACTCAACTGTATTTCTCTCAACAACCCATATAAATACCAACAATATTGCTACTGCTAATGCTTGTACCTTTGTTGGCCCTAGAGTCCGTTGTAAGGTTACTTCTGCTGAAATCCCTTCTTTGATCTAGATGATCTGCCTCCATGAGTCCTCACAATTCTGCTGAAACCACACTCAAGACACTTAATGGTCTTCCTCTTCTCTGCTAGCTCTGGGAACTCTCTAACTAGTGGGATGATCATTCTCTTGATCTCATGTCTCAGTCTTTCTTCGTACTTGCAACATCTCCACTCCTCAGATGTTGCTTGAGTGTAGAACCTGGACAAGTACTCGAACTGGGATGAGTACTCATTCATAGTCATATTCCCCTGAAACAGTCGCAGAAACTCCATCTCTTTAGTATGCCTAGCACTATGTGGGTAATACTTCCCTAGGAAGCGCTCTTTGAAACTTATCCAAGTGATGGCCTCTCTATGGGCTTCTATACGCTGACTAGCCCCTTGCCACCAATACTCAGCCTCTCCAATCAACATGTAGGTAGCATATGTCACCCTCTAGTCATCTAGACAATCCATAACTATGAAGATCTTCTCTATCTCTTTGAGCCAAAGATCAGCTGCATCTGGGTCTGACTCCCCTCTGAACTGTGGAGGATCGTTCTTCTTGAACTCAGCTAAACCTTGAAACTCAGGAGGTACAACAACTTTGGTAGCCTCCTATTGTTGAGCCATGATAGCTTGTTGTTGAGCCATAGTGGCTTGGTGTTGTTGGGCCATGACAACATGGTATTGCACCATAGTGGCCTTTTGCTGAGCCATTGCCGCTGCCACTGCCTCTAAGGTATGGGCTATCTGAGTCAAATTCGGTGGGGGAGGAGGAAGAGGAGGCTGAAGTCTCCTTATCACGACCCTACAAAACAAACATTGGCCATAAGCCATCGATAATCATTATTTCCTTTTTTAGAAATAATTCATAGAAAGTCCATTGACTTGGCAAACAACAATTATTCCTTTAAAAAAATAATTCCACACGCACAACCAAAGACATAATGGATCTATTTCCCATAGTTTCATTCCCAAAAGACACGGCCAACTCTGATACCACAAATGTAACAACCTGCTGTCGCTACATGACATTATATAATAAATCACATATTAATTCAATTTTAAGTAAAACTCTTGTTAATTTATTTATGAAAATATAAGTAAATTTTCGCGTTTCATAAAACTAGTTGACAACAACACTAATCTCTTGAGAGTAAATATTAACACAAATGGTAAATACTGAAAGTCAGGCATCACATATATAGGTATATATATTAGAACATCAACATTATACTAATTAGCAATTACAATCCATATATCAAAGGATCAACTGTATCTCAAAAAGGCAAGGTGTGTGTGTCAGCTAAAGTATATCCGTCAATAAGTACATGTAACAAAAAATGGATGGATACATATAACTACTTACTCCCTAATAGCTGGCCATAGCTACACACTACTCTTAAGAAGAAACTAGGGTGGTACGTGGGACGATTAAAAGAAGAAGTAGGATTCCTCGACGTTTGACAAGCTCCTCTTGGAATGAAGTCCCTTACCTAGAAACGCCTCCTATACTCAACAGTGAAGAGTTTGATATGTTGTTGGCTTGCCATCTGCTCCCGCGTATAATCGCGATCATCATTGTCGATTACATATCAAAATAAATAATGCAAGGGTAAGCTCACAAAAATAAGGATAAATTATACTTAATAACTCATATATTAAAATATATTAATTTCCATTACAGTAACATATCATAAGCAAGAGCAAAATCATCATTAAATAACAATTCTAACATGTAAACAAATGTAATGACAATGATAGTCATGCAATGGATACAGACAAGACTCCATGGAGATTTTTCAACGATCGAGCGATCAGTATGGACTTGTTCCTTAACATGAAGGTAGCACGTGCTACAATTATCGGGGAATGCCATTAATTCTGATATACAAAAATGATGTAGTGGTTTGTCAAGATAGACATACTTGGTAGTGGCTTACCACAACACAAGGTTTGTAATGACCTTAGTTTATAATGTGAGATTCACCCGTCTATCTATCCTCAAGGTCCATCAACAACTATCATACTAACCTTTCCAGCACTAGGTTGAGAGCCCCACCAAGCAACCTAACTTACGTGCTTGCTCGCAACACAGTTACAATTGTGAACTCATGCATGTATGCATGTGCATCTCATTAATAACGATAATCAACATTTTTTTATATATATAATTTATTCACTACTACATTATCAAGGTCCTACCAAGCAACCTTCATACTCAACAAGCAAAGGTTCCACCAAGCAACCTCTATCTTGTAGAGATCCCATCAACAATCCCTACTAACAATAAGATTCTACCTTTCATACTTTATCATTTTCGTCAATGTCGAATAACGTACGTTATAAAAATTTATGAAATTGTTTAAATGGGTTTCACTTGAATCTTTTAAATATTTTATTTGGTAATTTATTTATTCACTGTCATTTTAAATTTAGAATATCAAAAAAGAAATTAAAAAGGGATGTCAAATTTTTAAAATACCCTTTTTAGCATTTTTCTTATTAAAAGGTTTATTATTAACCAATTCTTTGTAAAAATTTGATAAAAAGACTAAATAAATTTTAAAATTTTATTTTTCTACAAAATTAATTTTAAGAAAATGTATTAATAATTACTAAATGTGAAATTACTAAATTTATCTTAAAATTATTTAAGAAAAGTATAGTGTTAAAGTTGAAAATTTGTCTATTTCAGGGTCAAATCCATAAGTAAATTTGGAATTTTAAATGATTTTGTTGAAAACAAATTTTATACCCCAGTAATGGTATACGAGTCTACTTTCTAAAACATTAAACCATGTCTTAAACAAAAATCTACAAAAAAACATAATAATTATTGGAGTGGACAAAGATCAAATTTAGATCCCTGGAACACACTCGACTTTCAACTCAGATTTCTCTTTCAAAACAACATCAATTAAAACAAACCTTATATCCTTTCAATGGCCTCGAAAGTCTATTTTTCAAAAGCTAAATTACATTTTCTAATTCATTTTGTACAGGGAGAAACAAGCAAATTACTAAAACATGTTAAGGCTGACCAACAAAACGGGGTCTCTACACATAACCCAGTTTCAAATAAACTTTTACTATATCAAATGGTTGAATTAGAAAGCATATGACCCATCATTGGAAAGTTCTTCAAGTCTATTTTTCAATCATATAACTCATTTTTCCATATCATTTTTAGAAAAGAAGAAACAAACCAAACAATACATAGAGGTCATCAGTGCGCATAGGACACGCTACTCATTTTGGGATGCACATATTGTGGTCATTTCTTAATGATTTTGCATGTTTCTTATGCCAAAATCATAGCCCCAGATGTCTACTTTCCAACCCAACAAACAACACTCTATTTCATTGACTAGAGAGAGAAATGTAAAAAATACCAGGTATATTCAGACAAAAAACAACTAGACAACAATCACAACATATACACCTTTGCATATTTCAAGCAAATCACCAAACATAACCAACAACCATCACTAAAACATATTTTCATTCAACCTTTAAGGCATTAAAACAAAAGAAAATAGCAAGCTTCCCTTACCTAAAAGAGAATGCCAAATTGAGAGCTTCAGGTGATGGAGGAAATAGGAGAACTTTAGCTCCTTAAACAAGATTAACAATCAAGCTAAGAAGGAAAAAATAGATGCCTTGCTTTGGGTGTTCCTTAGTCTCTTGGCTATGGAGCTTTGAAGTGAGGACATGGGGAAACAAGTAAAAAAACAAAATGAAGAAAAACTGGAGTCTCGGTTAGATGGTGAAAGAATGGGTAGGAATTATGCATTTATGACCACCCAACTACTATGTAAAAGTTTAAATATATTTTACTAAATTTTTGGGATCCATTTCATGTATAAAAAGTCAAATATGGCTACATCAGAAAAAAAATATAAGACATAGACTTTCTTAGCACAAAGTTTACGGTAGTTGAAAATGAGGAGAAAGGAAGTTGATTTGTTCTTTGATTGATACTACTATGACACAAATTAGAAAAATTTTAGATAAGGTAAATAGGTACTTGGAGAGAGAAATTATTTAGAATGAAATATGTAATTTTTTTTCACTATTTGTTCACTTTTACAATGTATTCTTACACCGTCAGTGTACAATGCAGTCCCGATGTCAGTAGAATTTTCTACTAAAACTTTAATAGAAAAATCACACACATATTTATTTATTAAATTTTTCACGAAATTAAATTTAATTATCTCTTATAATTATTTTAAATTAATTTATTAATCACAGAAGAGAAAAATGGGTGTTAAAAGCACCCATAAGTTTTGTGTTGGACACTTACTTTAGTGCACACCTCAGAAGTAAAAAAATCCTTCTAACACCCAACACCCAAATATTGGTGGTAGGCACTATTGAGGTTCCAGATGTAGTGTGTAATTAATATATATATACACACACATGCGCGCGCGCGCGTGCGCACACACACACACACACACACACATATACGCAATCTTAAATTATTAATGTCTTGCACAACAAGTGCACTGATCGAACAAGTAGTAAAAAATATGGTAAATAGGGTATCATTCTTCTCAAGGATTGGAGTAATATGGTTAATTCAACTATTTAACTATCACAAAAACAGGCAATAATGTGTTGTCACTCCACAAAATGCCAAAAAGTAAAATGCAAAAAATTGAATCTAATGTTATGTTTATGAGTTTTTCAATATTGGTGGTAAGAGTAGTTAGGAAACTTATTTTATGTTCATCCTTTGCATTTCCCCCAAATTCAACACAATCCAAACGAGATTTAGAAGTTCAGATTTCACAAAAGTTGATCGCCTAATTCCTTGGCGAATATCTCTATGAATTGATTTCAACACCTTACTTCCACAGACCCATTGAAAATCGATCCAAGCATTAAGTTCGAAATCCAAAAGAACATATCTTATAAAGGGCTATTCCTAACACAACGTAAGACATGATAATCGAACCTAAATTGAAACATGTATAACTGATTCCTCAAACTACAGACATTCTAAATCATCTCAACAATGATCAATTACAAAAAACATGAAAGACATAATTGATTACTTGTAGGAATTGTATTAAATTTAAAGATCCATATAAAGAAATCCCACAAAACTTATCAAAACCTAACTTTAATGAGTAATTAGCAAAACAGGGAAAGAGAAAAAAGCAAAAGAAAGACATAGATGTGTAACGACCCAAAATCACTATGATGTAACACTACTTATTTTGTCATTTAGGAAAAGGTTTATTTAGATAAAAGCCCTGTATATGGAGTTATATATTTTTTAACAACTTTAAAGCATATTTACACACACACACACACACACACACACACACACACACACACACACACACACACACACACCATTGAAGTGAGACTTATCCGTCTCATCCAATACCACCACACAATCTTTACAACTCACAAGAATAAATGAACAGGAGGAATGATACCAAGGCCAAAAATATACATCAACAAAGGGGAGAGGGGTACAAAACACACTTCCTATGGCTGGTCACACTATACATCCCACTAAAAGATGAAACAAGGGTCACAAATCATCAAAAGAATGGAAGGTGACTCATCGCATCACAATACCTCCTACTAGCAGCTCCACCTTTAGCTCTAGGTAGTCGACTCCACTAAGGCCTCACCGTTTGCTCCCATGCCCAACGACGTGATCATCACAATCAAACAAAAGGCAACGATGGTAACAATAATAACCACAAAAAAACAGCAAGGTAAAGGTAAGCTTACTTAAAAACGTAATAACATATCATCAATGGAGTCATCAACAATTCACATTGTCACTTGCATGTAATATAAACACAATCCTATGATATAAATTCCATAATGTTAGACCATATGATGTAACGATTTCACCACTACCATGTTAATGCATGAGGACACGACTATCGAGAAATTTATAATAACTCGAGCGATCAGCCAGGTCTTACCCCTAACATGGCATCAATAGCACCTTGTCACGTGCCTCTCATTATTTAGAGATTGTCAAACTCTGATCTATGGATAAGATTATGTGATTTGTTGGGATAAACGTATGTGGGTGGTGACTCACCGCGACTTAAGGTTTGCATTACCTTGGTCTTTTACGAAATCGCCCATCCATTTATCCCTAAGGCCCATGACAACAACCCCATGTCTCATCCAGTATTAGGTTGGAGGCCCTGTCTAAGCCGTCTGCTCTAGTCAACTAACCAACTTACATGCTTATTCACACCACGGCATGAGGCCCATCATCAACAACCTCAACTGCCAACATATGCATTAAAGCATGTACAACACCATAACATCACATCAACGTTAATAAGTTAATTAATTTCATGGCAATACCATATGGGCTTAATTCAGCACCACACATGGCCAGACAACCACTATCAACCTATGCAGGCTCAATTCAGCACTATACATGGTAAACAGGCAAGGCTCTATCCAAGCTGCCTATACCCTAAGAGGAAAATCTCAAAACAATGACGTTTACAACAAGTGGAAGTCCTATCCAAGCAGTCTTCCACTTCTTCTATGCTTTCATCAATTCTTACATTAGATTCACACTAGGGGTCTTTCTCAAACCACGTTCGATACAATTCAATTTTTAATTAAGACAACAATAGGCTACCTCACTCGCTCAGCAATCCATATGCTCGCTCAATGAAGGTTTCCCTTATAGAGGGCCTACTTTCCCTCACGAAGGTTCTCGCTCAATGACCATAAGTCCCGTTA
Source organism: Spatholobus suberectus (assembly GCA_004329165.1). NCBI lineage: Eukaryota > Viridiplantae > Streptophyta > Magnoliopsida > Fabales > Fabaceae > Spatholobus > Spatholobus suberectus. The sequence continues at coordinate 33,840,799 of CM014729.1, read as the reverse complement.
AGCGAACATCCACTCCAGAAAGCATCCCTCTGTCTTCAGAGTCTCTTGCTTAGCAACAATTAGGATCGCTTAGCAAATTCGTTCCAGGGACTTTCATAAATTTATCTCCATCACAATTCACTTAGTGAGTTCCTCACTCGCTCAGCGACAAACCACTCCAAAGAACAACCAATTTTAAAACACACCTCTCGCTAAGCGAACACATTACTCGCTCAGCGGATGGCTTGCCACAGAGAGCACAAACTCTCTAGGACACAAAATCGCTCAACGAGTCTAATCCTCGCCCAACGAACCTCTTATAGGTATTCTGAAATGCCCATACTCGCTCAATAAGTCTCCTACTCGCTCAGCGAACTACCTTTTGGAAATTTTCCAAATTTTCACGAACACTTGCTTAGTGAACTAAACATTATTTAGCAAATTTCTTCTTTTCCTCCACACAACAACAACTTAAGAACACTCGTTTAGCGACATCAAGGGTTGCTCAGCGAATTTCAACTTGAAAGCCTCATTAAACTCCCAGGGGCATTCTCGCTTAGCAAAAGCCCTCATCGCTCAGCGACGACAAAGTAAAAGAACTAGAGACTCTCGTCGAAAAACCTAAAAATTCAAACTTTACTTTTACCCATACTCCAATTCAGCCCCACAAAGATCGAATAACATCATTTAACATTCCATAACATCATACCCAATAGATTTCACAACCATCATAACATTTCGACAACAAATCGTCACATTAATCAACAAACCCATTGTCAAGAAAAATCTGACAAAACTCATTTGATTCCATGTTTTAGTAAGAACCAAGACAATATTCACATACAATCACGTCCATACATAACAAATTCAACAATTGTAAGCTTCCTTTACCTCTTGGAGCTTCCAAAATCTGAATTTTTGCGGAAGAGGAAGATGTGGAAAGGGAAGTCCTAGAGCCCAACTTTTTGGAAGGGACTCAATAACAGCTTTACTACTCTTCCACCACCTAAAAACGGGATTTGTCTTTGGGTTTGGCCATATACTTGGAGAATTGGGTGAGGTGGGTTGAGAGAGATTAAAGGAGGTGGTGTTTAGGATAGTCTAGCTAAAAATGAGAGGGAAGGGGTTTTTGGTGTCTTAAAGTCCTCTAGGGCCTCAAAAGGCTTTAGGTTCATTAGGGCCCAAGGTCCACCTAACCACTCCTTAAGATCCTAAACTGTCCCCGACATCACTGTTCACTCAACAATCTAGATAGATACCATCAACAATTTATTTGGCTTAAACAACATTTTCCTCGAGTTCCAAAAATTTGAACTAGAAATCCAAGGCAAAACAACACAAGACAACAATCATATAACAACAACTTATTTAATTTGTCTTAATTATCGAGATTATACTTTTAATTTTCATTTTCGGTTATTAACTCACTAAATCACATATTAAGAAAAACACAAGCGTTACAAGATGACTACAAATGGTGGTGAATACATTAAATCTTCAAGCTTCTCTTCCAAGGGTTGAAGTTCCAATGGTGGAAATGGAGAGAAAAACCTAAAATTAGGGTGAGTGAAGGTGAGATGCATCTTCCAATGTCCATTGTCTCTCCAATGAGCCTTACAATTGGCTTTTATATAAGCTAGAATGGACCTAAAACATTAGCAAAAATCCTTTTGCGTTGTTAAGAAAATATTGCCAGTAATGGACATTTAAACTACAAAGCGACTTGCAAGGTTGGAATGTAGCTTGACTAAATGTTCCAACATGCAAAAAAATGTCTCCTAAGGTAGTAGCATGTGGTAAATAATAATTAGACAGTTAAACTACATAGCAACTAGCTAAATTAAAATCTTTGAAAACATTTATTAGCAATTAATCACGTTCATAACTATGTGTTACTATCAAATAATAAGTCAATATATAAACCTTAGATTTAGCATTATGAGGTATGTATTCTTTTTCATTCTTCACCTCTTTACTCTACATCTTACTTACTTGAACATTAAACTCCTTAAAGTTGAACCTTGCCATTACTGATAACGAGAAGTTCTGAACAATAATCACCGAAGACTGTAAGACATGAAATCACTTTCTTAGGAAATTGAGAAGAACAATTGTTATGTATATTAAATTAAAAGTAACTATTTCATAAAAATATCTATGAAATTTATGTGATGCTTGTTAATTTTTAAAATTGAAAAAGAGAGAAAATAATAGAAACATATGTAAAAAAATATATGACACAAATTATTGTTAAAATATTTTTTTTAATTAAATCAATATATAAAAAATTATTTTAAAGTAATTTGTGTCATATATTGTTTTACATATGTTTCTTTATATATGTTTCTATTATTTTCCCTCTTAGATATATATATATATATATATATATATATATATATATATATATATATATATATTAAAATAATTTTTATTAATTAAATCAATATATAAAAAATTATTTTAAAGTAATTTGTGTCATATATTGTTTTACATATGTTTCTTTATATATGTTTCTATTATTTTCTCTTATATATATATATATATATATATATATGTATATTATACACACACACACGTATGTATGTATGTATGTATATATATACATATGCATATATATACATACATGTGTATGTATGTATATATATTTAAAACTATAGTTTTTTAATAATTTACATAAATATCTGTATAATATATGACATATTTATTGGTTTGGTTTCAAAATTCAAAGAAAAAGTGTAAATGAATGTAAAAAGAATAATGCATGAGACAAATCGATGTTACTTTTTTTTTATAATTATTTTAAATCGACGAAATTCAATTTTATAAATTTCAAAAATAAAATATTTAAATATTTTTTATATTTTAATATATTGCCATTACCATAGAAATATTGTTTTTACAGATTCAATTATTTTTTAAAAATATTTTTAATTTTTAATATTTCCCAAAATTGAAGTTACAATTTGAGATACTTGTTGTTTTTATTTCAAAATTTAGAGAGTAAAAAAATATAAATATATGTATAAAAATAATACATGATACAAATTATCAATAAAATAATTTTCTATGAACTAAGTTTTTATATGTTTTCATAAATAAAAAATTTCAAATGTCATTATTTATATATATATATTTTAATTACTATTAAAATATTATTTTTCAATTAAATTATGATTTTATTTAATTTTTTGTATTTCGCAAAAATACCCAAAACACGCAGCTGATAGTTTATTTTCAAAATTCAAAAATGATATAAAAGTAGAAACAAATTTAAAAAGAAAAACAATACATAGCATAAATCATCATTAAAATAATTTTATATTATTTTTTAATTTTTAAAAAATTAACAATTTATATTTGAATTAATGAAAATCGACAATGAACGTAACATTTTTCAAATTTAAATCTCAGTTGTTAATTAAATTTTGTCAAATTAGTTAATAATTCCTTCTTATCAGCAAAGTACACAAAAATAACCATATTAGAATGTATGGTACCCAAAATTCTCTTAGGTGGGCATTGCCAGCACTTCACTGTTAAGAAAATTATAACTTACAAATCAATACTGCAATTGAGCATGATGACATAATATACGTGCAACTTTAAAAGTTGCACGTTGTCATGAGCCAATACTTTGGTCAATCTTGAATTAAAATATGAAATATTTGATTTATGTAAAAAAAATCCTTCAACACATCATTGTCCGGAAGAAGAAGAAACCAACTTGTGGAATGGCTGCGATGACTGCGCTTGGCGGTGGGCCGGTGCCTGTCATCTTACTTTACAGATGGCCAATGAAATAATGTATCTCTTTCCCAATTTAAATTATAATTTTTTTTCATAATGAAATCACATTATTAGATCTTATTTTTTAAAAGAGAATTATAAATTTAGTTCTTCATGGTTTTCATTATTTTAAAATTCTGGTTATTAAATTAGCAACTTAAAGTTTTTTCTTTTCTTTATTATTTTAGTCTTTTAAAGATTTTATCATTAAATTAGTCTATAAAGATTTAATTTATTACTAAAGTAATTTCTTGAAAATTTTTTTGTCACTACTTTAATCCCATACAAGGATTCATATCGTGCAACATTTAAGATATTTTTCCTTTAATATTTAAGCTATTACTAAATTAAATCCTGAAATAATTTTTTTTAATTCTCAATAATGTCCTAGCTAAGCAATTTTTTTTTCTATAATTAATTGATTCATTTGATTACTTCTTTCTCATAATATATTACTTGTCAGCGTATCTTGTCTTGTAAGTTCTTTTTTTCCCCTTTTAATTCAACTAGAATTTAGAAAAAGTATATATTAAAAAAGATAAAATATCTGAAAAGGATAATAGTTAAGCCTTTTTTTTTGAAAAAGCAAAAAAGGATAATTTTATGTTTGTCATTAAGAATTATCCTCTTGAATCTAAAAATTTACATGTCAATGAAATTCATTGAATTTATTTTCCTTTCATGAGATTTTTATAAAATATTAACATATAAAAATAATTTTTGTGTGTGTGTGCTAAAAGTATCGTTTAGTCAATAGTGAAAGATTAATTCTTTTGAGATTAAAAAATCTTGGAAGTTAACTTTATCTCTGTCAATAGTCTTTTTTTCTTTTTTTTTTAATACACACGATAAAAAGTATACGTACATTACATGAGGGGAAAAAATAAATTACAAAAAGTATGAATAATATAATAAGTAGTAATCTAAATTAGGTGAAAATAATATTCAAAATAATTAAATTAATAATAACAAGTTTAATCATTTCGGAATAATCATAAACTATTAATTTGACAAGGACATTTTAGAAAAATAAATCAAAATTTAATTAAGCACGAGTGACAATACATACTCCAAAACATAACAATGACACACTCCTCGTGTTTTGGCAATATGTCGGGGTCGGGGTGTTCTTTTCTCATGTGATGTGTGAGTTATATGGTTGACACTAATGGAAGTATTAAATTCAGTGTTGCAAACTTCAATTTAGGCATTGTACGTTTCTAACATGTCACCTATCTGAGCCCATGTTAAATGCAAGTTTGGAACCAAATGATTTCACCTTTTATTATTATTATTTTTATAAACTAAAGCTTAAGGGTGGGAAGCTAACCCATTAAGCCATACATATCTTAAAATTACTTATAAAAATTCAAATAATCAAAATTAAGCTAGAAATTTTCAAAACGACATTTTTAATCTCTATTAACTGAAGTAATTCCGCAGATAACATGTTTCAGCCTTTTCATTTTTTTCGGTTGGATACAAAACCATGTTTCGACTTTCAACATTAGAAGTTACATACCCATTTGAAGAAATAAGAAAAAGCAATACAAATACAATTTCCCAAGTCAAAAATATTCTAATTTGTTTTTTCCTATACATAGAAGAGAGGGAGAAAAAGGTGAATGAGGGGCATGATACTTTTCCTATACTAAAGTTACTAGCAAGCAATCAGGCCCACCCATTAGGCTTTATGGCAATTTACATGAATAATAATAGCATTAGCCGGTGACCGACCTTTCCCAGTTTCACCCTTTTTGGCATCCAATCCTTGCAATGCATAGGTCAGCTTGCTCCATTGCCAACCCTCAATCCAACTCAAGTGTTTCTCGGACTAACTCTTTTACCTTTCTGTCATCTCACCCACAAAAAAAATTGTATTTCACTATCAAAAGCCCATCTAGCCAAATAAGAAATCAAAATTTGGAAGTATATTTTGAACAACAATACTAATTAAATTGATAAAGAAAGCTTGGTTACATGCATATTCCCCAGTGTTCACCTACCAGAAAAAAACAAAGGAAGAAAGAAAAATGGGCCTTTTCCCCTGTTCTTTAGGTGATTAGTAAAAGGGTGCTATTTGTCACAGTTTCACTTCCACCTTTTCCTTGCCTTTTTTTTTTTGAAACAGTGATTTAGGATGTGTATAGATTATAGTTAGCAATGTTTTGGTTTAGCAGAAAAGTATTTTTTTTATTTGGTTAAATTATTTTTTGGTCCTTTTAATTTTTTTTAATTTGTTCAACTTGGCTCTTTTATTATTAAAATGTTTAATGTGGTTCTCTAATTGTCAAAATATATGTAATGTGGATCTTTTTGTATGTTTTTTTTTTACTAATGCTGTTAGACTAGTCTATGAAAAATGGACACGTCATTGCCACCCTATTGTCATTAGCAAGAAAACATAAGAAAAAGACCACATTACATATAATTTAGCAATTAAAAGACTACATTGAACATTTTAATAATAGATGGACCAAGTTGAACACATTAAAAAATAAAAAGGACCAAAAGAGTTGTTCTCAGGTAATTTAGTACCTCAAACAAGGTGGATGCTTTAGGTAGTGCGGAATGACTTTGATGATCGATAGAGTTATGACAATGGAAAAATTTACAAATACCTATACAAACACTCCAATGCTCAAGTCAATAAATATGTAAGATGAGTAAATGAGGCTTAAAAAATGTATCTATAGGCATGAAATGCCTTATACAATAGTGAATTGGTGGAAAAGGCAGTTAGGTGGTTATTGCAAGTTCGGGATCACATGACTAGGCCCAAAATAGGTCTAGAACAAGAGTAATTTGCCCTTTTTATTTTTATTTAAATTATAGTTTGAGACTTAAAATTGCGTTTAAATATAACTTAATTGTAATTTTGCGAAACCTGTATGGATGTAATCAAATATGAGTTTAATGGTTATACACTATCGGTGTAAAATTTTTTACAATCACTATTATTATAACTTTTAAGATAGTTATTGTAAAAATAAACAAACTTACTATATATGATAGTTTGTGATTAGATAACAAAGTAAAATAAATTTACACTATTGATACATAGTCTATTTTCTCACCAAATATATTCTCCTCAAATTATGATTTGGTACGTATAACTTATAAGATAAACCCAATGCTTCATTTAGTTCAAAGGAAAAAATAAATAAATAAAAGAAGACAACAAATTTTGAAATTTGAATTTAAGAGAAAATAAAAGAAAATTAAAATTTTAATTTTAATTTTCAAAAGATAAGTTTTCTTTTCTTTTTCTATTTTCAACTAAATAAAAAATGAATCATTTTTCTTTATTTTCTCTCTCTTATTTTTTTCTTCTCATGCAATCAAAGCATAATTAATGCTATTATCGATTCCATCTAAAACTCTCTTAACTCCAATGTCTAAACCTAATTATTTGCATTTAATTAATATCTGACTACTTGATAGTACTCCTATAATATAAAAATCTAAAAAATAATTACTGATTTTTAAAAACTCTATCAACAAGTTACCAATAGTAAATACTGATTTTGTTAAAAGTAAGTTGAATCTTCACCAACAGTAACATCCTTTTACCGCGAGTACTTAAACACCGAGTTCAAGAGCCAAAAACGCGACAAAGTGGCACCTGAGCCAGACTGTGGGAAACAGCAACAAAGACAACAATTATAATTATCACCTGTTTTTTTTTTTCACCGTTGTTGCCCCACAAAGTAATTATTCAACTCACTTGTGTGCTGACTCAGGAAGAGGAACCAAAAACTATAAAAAAAATAAAAAAAAGAAGATTATTTATTTAATTTGGGTGGCTTAAAAGAAAATATTAAAAACGCAGTTTTACAGTTCATGTGTGTGGTGTAGTGTGGGGTTGGGGTTATGTTGCCGTTAGTGATAAGCACGCCTGGCATTTCATCATTCCCTCGCTTTCTCTCTCTCTCTCTCTCTCTCACATACCTCACTAGTCACTACTTCGCTTTTTTCTTCAACTTCGTTTCTTTTCCCCCTAAAATATTCTCTCTCTCTCTCTCTTAAAATTCTTCTTCTTCTTCTTCTTCAGTCTCCACTTTCCTCTTCTTCCTTTCTCTCACTTTCTGCCACCTTCCTTTTCTTCCGCCCCTAAAACCCTCCAATTTTGTTCCTCTGATTGGATCTGCTGCTTCCTATTCATTCCGATTCGTCCACCTTTTTTTTAATTTATTTTTTTTGAATTTCGCGATTCCGGTTTTCTCAGCCCGAGGTCGTGCCTTTTATTTTTGTTCTCGATTATTCGTTTTTGGTTTTTTGTGCGGATTCCGATAAGGACAACATCGATTGCTGCTGTCTCTGCTTCTTCTCTTTTCCAGGTATGAAGTGAATCCGTTCTGTTTTTCAGTTACGATTGTTTTGTTTTTTGTTTTTGTTTTTTTTTTCTCTTGTTGAAGTTGCATGAGTTTTGCTCGAATTTCGATCCGGTTCCCGATTGGTCTGAAATGCGATTGAACTTGATTGACCTGAATCGAACATTGCGTTTTTCTTGTTTTTCGGATGTTGAAAAATTTGTATGCGTGTGTGTGTTTATTTATTTATTTTGCAAATTCGAAGATGTTGTGGTTCGAGATTTTGGGGAATGGAACGACATCGTCGGGCAAGTGTTTGCGCGTTTTTAGCGTCGTTGTGTTTTCGGGATCAGTCCAAGTGATGTTGTGGCTTTTTGTGTGTATTATTGTATGTGTGTACGTGTCAGCAACCTAGTTATACGGGTAGTTTCTTTGTGGTTTATTGTTATTGTTATACGGTGGTGTTTTTGCGACTTGGTACCTGTCGTGTGTGCATTTCGTAGCATGCGGATGCGGTGGGGCGTGTCATCTACAGATTTCTTCATTGGATGAGTTTGTTTCTGAAGCAGCTTTGGCGTTGGATCAGTTATCCTATGGTTTTATATATTTTTATGTGTAGGGAGAGAGAGAGAGAGAGAAAGAGGGGTCAGATGAAATAATCTTGACCATTCATTCTTACATGATGATCAAGATTGATTTTTCTTGAATCTAATCCGTGTAAGATTTAATGGTGAATATTAATTCCTTTCACCTCTTTCTCTTTCTGTGTGTGTATGTGTGTGTGTGTTTTCTAATTTGACACTATTAGGCAATTTTTTTAGAATAGTAGAATTGCTATCGGCAGGGTGGAGGGTTCCCTTCCGATGGCAACTCTCCTCGCATTAGTGAAATTTTGCACTGTGCAGTGCGAAGCCTGTGTTGGACGCATATGTGAGGATGTGTGTGTTTTCTTCATGTTCGTATCACACAGCTTGAACTTGTGTCAATTGATAGCTACCAAAATGTTTAGCTTTATTAGGTAGGTGTGCAGAACGGACATGATGACAAAATATGCAAATTTCTGTTATGCTCTTGTCCACTTTTAAGCAACTTCTATGAAAAGGCATTTGTGCTTATTGAAAGTGCAATTTATTTACTTTTTTCTGAACAACCGCAAGTTGGTATGTAGTTGCTGACAATGATGTGCTTAAGAATGTGTTCCTTTTCTTCTTTGCTGCTTGTGATACATCTGTCCTAACTTGTGAACATGAATATAGGTAAATAAGCTCTTTATTTACTTGGAACTCCTAATGGTAGATGAAAGAAGATATATAACAGCTACAATTTGCCTAGCTTGCCTTTTTTTTTTTTTTTTATTGCCTTTCCCTGGCAAATTTATGATGCTAACTTTATGCATGATCTATTCCAACTCCTGAGAAATTTCTCTGCTGTATAAATAAAGTAATTACTTGCCAGAATTTCTTTGTTGAAATGGTTTGGCGAAGCATTTGCATTTCCTTTTGTGCCCACTATTATGGTAGTTTCGGAAAATTAACACTTTGATCTTGCTTTTCTATTCACTCATTATATCATTTATGGTATCCTTTCAGGGTATTTTTTGCCATATTTAAGCTAGGTAGTAGAAGAACATTATGGCCGTTTCCATGAGAGATTTGGATTCAGCTTTCCAGGGAGCTGGACAAAAGGCGTATCCTGCTTCTCGTTAACATATTGTGCTTTTTACTATTTATCAGATTTTCATATTTAGAAGATTTGTTCAAGGTTTCTGCTTCATTTGGTTCTGTAATATGCTTAATTTAATTTGATGATTTGACATTTGATCTGTTCCCAGTACTTGTGCATTATTTTTCTTAACCATATATAGTGGACTTGAAATATGGCGTATTGAGAATTTTAATGCAGTTCCTGTCCCAAAGTCCTCTTATGGGAAGTTTTTCACTGGAGACTCCTATGTGATCTTAAAGGTAAGCCATATTTTCAAAGTGATTATTTGTTCATACAATGTTAGCCTCATGTTGGTATATTCTGTTTCAGGAAGTTTTTATTTCTGTTTATTATTGGATTGCATGGACATTGTAATTTAAAAGCAACTGTTGTTCCCAGCATGACAAAAACCACAATATTGGTATGCAATGGCATGGGGATCAATTTCCATCTTCATTTTTCTTTGGAATATATTCATTATGGAACTTCTAAACATTTTTCAGTATTGGTGCACCATGTGTTCTCAAATTAAAAAAAATGATGCCTGTATTTACAAAATATATTATTTTCTCTTAGTCATATGTGGGTATGAGTTCAGTTAAAGGACATTGTTGGCTTTTTTCCCGTGAGCTTTGTTTTCACTTGCTGAGGAAGATTGTATGAGGTCCTTGATTCAATTTCAACATGTTCCTCAATAGAAATTATTTTGGCTAGGTTTACATTAAGTTGCTCACTTGCTTGTGCGTATTGCATTGTATATGAAACAAATTTATTCACTAGTATGAATATTATCTTATTTCTGATCCTTTTTTTGTAGACAACTGCATCAAAAAGTGGTGCTCTGCGTCATGACATCCATTACTGGCTTGGTAAAGACACCAGTCAGGTAAAGTTGTTGTTCTTCTTATTGTTGTTGTTATATATTTTTAAGTTTTTTTTTTTCCTAAATTTGTTTCCCCACTTTTCTGTTTAAACATTAGCTGTAATTTCTGTATACTTGTTACCGAATGACTGTAACTTCAAAACAGGATGAAGCTGGTGCTGCGGCCATCAAGACAGTTGAGCTGGATGCAGCTCTTGGAGGACGTGCTGTCCAGTATCGTGAAGTACAAGGCCATGAAACTGAAAAGTTCCTTTCTTATTTCAAACCATGTATTATTCCTCAAGAAGGTGGAGTTGCTTCTGGTTTTAAACATGCCGAGGCTGAAAAACATAAGACACGGTTGTTTGTATGCAGAGGGAAACATGTTGTACATGTCAAAGAGGCAAGTTTGAGATTATTCCTTTGCCATTGAGGTTGAGTCTTGTAGGTCATTATTGTACACACTGAATCAGACGGATACATGTATAGGAACATTGTTTTCTACTTGTTGAGTACCCATTTGTGTTGGTTATAGGTTCCATTTGCTAGAGCTTCACTCAACCATGATGATATTTTTGTTCTGGATACCGAATTGAAAATTTTCCAATTTAATGGTTCCAATTCATCTATTCAAGAAAGGGCTAAAGCTTTGGAAGTTGTACAGTATATTAAGGATACCTACCATGAAGGGAAATGTGAGGTAGCTGCTGTTGGTAAGTGAACAAATATATTTTGATGTTTTAAAATTTAAAGGTGATTACTGATTATTTATGAATTGAATGTCTATACCTGAACTTCCATGCAGAGGATGGAAAGTTGATGGCTGATCCTGAAACTGGGGAATTCTGGGGTTTCTTTGGGGGATTTGCTCCTCTTCCACGAAAAACAGCCAGTGATGATGATAAGCCTACTGATTCTCGCCCTCCGAAGCTTCTTTGGTAATATGTTATTTCAGTTTTCTCTCTAGTATTCTTGTTTTTGTTTGCACTACCAGTGTATTCCATTATTTTTTTAGCCAAGTGTCATTTGGATAAAGTTCATTTATGTTTACATGTATTGTAATTTCCTATATCCCCTATTGTTTTCAGGGTAAATTGTTGCTTACACCCTTTAATTTTTAGCCTTGTGTTGATTAAATCTTGAGTTTTAAAAGGTGTAAATGAAACACTCCCTCTCTCTCCTACAACAACCTAATTTCACACTTTGACGGTAAAACCCCAGATGTCAAGTAAACTGTTAAAAAAGTTAGCAGAAATGGCATGTGACTTGCAGAGGATACCCATTAGAACATGTTTTAGCCTCCCATAATATAATTATTAAATGAAAATTTAAATGAAAATCTAAAACAGTTAAAAGGAAAAACCTGGTTAGTTTTCAGTTTCATGGTATTGTTTGAGGTTAAAACATGTTTTATTGGTATAACATGTAACTAACATGCATTTCCTGATTTCCTATAGTTTTTACTGGTTTGCTCGATGAAAGGGGTTTTGCACACATAAAATTTATGAGGTCATTAGTATTTTTTCTTCCTTTAAGGTTTAATCTACACATGACCCGAAGTTGAAAGGTGAAACTAGAATTTACGTGTGTTTTTAATACAGCTTCACTTGCAAAACTATAATTTTACTTCAATGTGAAGACTTGCAAATCTGCAACTCTTTTAGCCTGAAGTTGTATTAGTTGATAATACTGAAAATTTTAAAAGTAATATTAATTATTTTGACAATACATTGATGAAATTTATCTGTTATATTAAAATCTATTTCTAACGGAATTATCAATTTTGCAGTGTTGAAAAGGGACAGGCAGAACCTGTTGAGACTGATTCTTTGAAAAGGGAATTACTAGACACGAATAAATGCTATATTCTTGATTGTGGGTTTGAAGTGTTTGTCTGGATGGGAAGAAATACCTCTCTTGATGAAAGAAAAAGTGCAAGTGGAGTTGCAGATGTAACACATTTTTCTTTATCAGTAGCATTTAACATTTTGCTATAAGTTTTAGTTTTGCTTTAAGTTTTAATTACTGTTGAATTGCTGTTGCTGTTGACACGCTTACAGGAGTTAGTCAGTAGCACTGATCAACTGAAACCGCAAATAATTCGTGTGATAGAAGGATTTGAAACAGTGATGTTCAGGTCCAAATTTGATTCTTGGCCTCAGACAACTAATGTAACAGTATCTGAAGATGGTCGTGGCAAGGTAGCTGGTAAGTGTTAAATAATTATAAAGTTGTTATTGCGATCTAAATTGATATTTCTTACAATAAATTTTTGTCAAAATTTTGTAATAAGCAGCATTGATAATGTTGCAATTATACTTCCAATTTTTTCCTTGTTTATGACTTTGTACTTTGTAGCACTTCTAAAACGTCAAGGAGTGAATGTAAAGGGTTTGTTGAAAGCTGATCCAGTAAGGGAAGAACCCCAACCCTACATAGATTGCACAGGACATTTGCAGGTACTCTGCTGGTCACCAGTTGTCCCTCAAAACTGATATTTCTTGAAGTAACTTCTCTCAGTTTCTTATTGGTTTTATATCTTGTATATTGTATAAATTATTTCTTCTAATGAGAGAATTTTTTAGAATTATCAAGAGACCCTTAAATCTCCATCTGTATCTCATCCAGAATGAGAAGCAGAGTAGAGTCTTTTAGTACGTAAGAGCTGTATACTATCTTACATTTGGGATATGAAACTTTGACTACATGGTATTCATATTGAACTAAATAAGTAGCTGCATAATTTCCTCTGTAAAAAATGAATTTAGGATTATGGAAAGGATCTAGTGTAGAATGAGAAGCACACCACTTCCTATGCAAATTAGAATGTTTGAACTTGGAACCTGTTGAGAAAGAGGAAAGAGAAGCATCTGTTGAAAATCGTGTAGTTTCAACTATACCATGGACTTGATATTTATGCAGTTTTCGTAATTACTATATTTACATGATACACTAAACTTAGACATAATGAATGTTTCTGACATTCTAAATATATTTTTGGTATGAGATTATTGGAAAAAATGAGAATTTCATTGAATCTTATTTCTGAAATCTGGAGAATTATTAATCCAGCTGAGTCCCTCTATTCATATAGTGCCCTGAGAAAGTTTAAGACTAGGAGTGAGATTATGGACAAAAGAAGTTGACCCAAAGACTTGAGGGAAAATGAAATTCTAGGGGTTGATGAGGAAACAATATAGAGTAAGGAAACTATTTATCAAGCACAGAGGAGGGTGTGCTGTTAATCTCATATAACAGGCAGTATGGATCATCACACCAAAACCGGAAAGGAACACTACTATGAAGTATGAGTAAGGTGTTGGTTTTTGCATTTAGCAACCCCACTTTGTTGAGGAATAATGGCATGAATAATCAGGAAGAATGCCATTAGAAGCCATAAAAATTTGAAAAAAACAAATAAATATTTATAAGAATTATCACCATGAAAAAGTATAAATATGAATACCAAATTTAGTTTTGATCTCTTGATAAGAATTCTGAAAAATGAACAATTCAGACCTGTTTTTCAACAAAAGTAATCAAGTATAATGAAAGTATTCATCAATACATGTACAAAGTATTTTGATCCTAAAGTGGACTGAGTACGACTAGGACCCCAAACAGTGAACTGAAGCAAAAAGAGGCAGTTTGACATTGCCTATGAGTTGCAATATGTTATAACCTTATATTAGTCTAAAATATTTTTACATTTTTTCCTTTTGCTTTGGTGTGCCAAATAATTTTCCCACTTTACACTTAGATTTCAACATTCAATGGGAAACATGTTGTAACTTACATTGAAGTTATAGTTGAGACGTTAGATATGAAGGTGAATTTAGTTTCCAACTACGGGGTTTTATGTATGATTGCCGTTGATATCTTAGCTGTTGTTTTGTTATAGCTTTGTAGGCATTTGATATTTAGTATCCCTTGAGAATTTGAAAGATATCCTTTATACTTCTCTTTATTTGGGTGGAGAGGTTGTGGTTTGGTGTGGTACAATTCCAACATTGACTTGCTTCTGTTGTTAACTGCACAGGTTTGGCGAGTGAACGGTCAGGAAAAGATTCTTCTTCAAGTTTCTGATCAGTCAAAATTTTATAGTGGAGATTGCTACATCTTTCGATATACATGTCCTGGAGAGGATAAAGAAGATTGTCTTATAGGAACGTGGATTGGAAAGAAAAGTGTTGAGGTAAAATATTTAGTATTTGATTCTACTTCTACTTGCATGTGATTTTAATATAAGGTGGCAAAATGTTCACATATAGGCTGGGTAGCTGAAGAATATATTAGTGGTTAAATTAATTTGCAAGCCCCTTTATGTGTTGGGTAGATACCAAGTTGGAAGGAAACATTAAAAGGAAATAATCTGAATATTATTGCTTGACTTTGAAATACAATCACGAATCTGCTTATATAGGCCAGTGATAATCAATAATAACAGGAAATAGGGAAATAAAATCTCCTAATTATTACTGCTAATCAATTTCTGTCCTAAATTAGAGCTAATTATAGGGAAAGTATTCTGTCCTAAATTAATTACATATTTACAACAGTTCCTATAGTTTAAAAACTATATTTGGGTCCCTATATTACTTATTCTTTCAATTGGGTCCGTGTAGGGACCTAACAACAGATTGGATTCTGTTATCCTATTGAAAAAGTTTTTGAAATTATAAGGGTTCATTTATTTTAAACTATAGGGACTGTTAAAGATGTAAACATCTTAAGCTTTTATGAGAGTTGGTCCTTGAAAGGGACCTGCTAAAAAATTCTCAATTAGTATTGGAACCAGCATATTAATTTAACCTATATTAGCCAATCGTATCCTTATATATCATTATACTATGTACGGCACTGGTGACTGTTTTGGGACTAGAAAGTGTTAAATGAATGCATAACAGAATTTATTTCAGTCTTGCTATAAATTTGCATTTGTAGTATTGTGAATCTATTGCCTGCATTGTTTACAAGCTCTTTTAGTTAAAAATAGGAAGAACGAGCTTCAGCTAATTCATTGGCAAGCAAAATGGTTGAGTCAATGAAGTTTCTGGCTTCCCAGGTAATTTTTCTGCAAAATTGTGTTTTTTCCACTTCGCTGAGATATTATTTGTGCTCATTTCTCTCCTTAAATATTATGCATGTCTAATTGACTGTAGGCTCGTATATATGAAGGCAATGAACCAATTCAATTTCATTCTATCCTCCAAAGCTTCATTGTTTTTAAGGTTTGTGGGATCCTAAGATCATGGGAACTAAAAAATACAATACTCTTGTTAATATATGAGCGTGTGTGTAAAATACTGGCTATTTAACTCTTTTCTTTCCTTGTCTACAGGGTGGGCTTAGTGATGGATACAAGACTTACATTGCGGAAAAGGAAATTCCGGATGAAACATACAATGAGAATGGTGTTGCATTATTCCGCATCCAGGGCTCTGGACCAGACAACATGCAAGCTATCCAAGTTGAACCAGTATGTCCTGATTTCTCTGTGCAGTGCTGCATGCCTATCTACTCATTTTGTATTGGGCAACTCACACTTTCGAATGTATTTTTTCCCTATTCTTATGTCAACCAGGTTGCATCTTCCTTGAATTCCTCTTATTGTTACATACTTCATAATGGGCCTGCTGTTTTCACTTGGTCTGGAAGTTCTACAAGTGCAGAAGACCAGGAACTTGTTGAGAGGATGCTGGATTTGATAAAGGTCTGATATGTGCTTAAGATATAACTAGTGAGAAAATTGCAATGCATCTAAACCAGCACCGAGAAGTTAGTATGTTATTTGGACAAATTAATTGTGTTAGACAAGCAGCTATACGTGGGTGAAATTTTATGTGCTTTCATGTAAAAAATGATTAAATTTTGCCATTTAGGCTATAGCCCAGTGGCATTAGAGGATTGCTTCTGTTGTCAGAGAGGTTTTAGGTTCGATGTTAACCAGTGGCATTTACCCAATCCCTATTTCCCAGTCAGGAAATTATACTGATATTAAAAAAATTATATAATCAATGCATATATGCACAATTCAAGTTTCTAAACTTTCAAATTTTTTAAAGAGATTATTATTGAATGAGTAAATTACTCTCCCTACCCTGATAAATGCTTGATTACACTACCATTCTATTTTATAAAATTTCAATTTCGTCTCCTAAGAGATTAATATGCATCACACTTCAGTCTATTTTAATATAAACAAGCTTCTTAAGGACAATATTTCTCTCTGATTCTCATCATCATTGGCAATTAATTTTAGACCCTTTCAACTTTAGGACTTTAGAAGGTGAAATAAGATTTTAGGTGTAGTTTCAAAGCTGATAGTAGAAATGTGGAAATTTCATTTCATCTTCTAAAGATCCTAAACCAATAATAGGATGTTCAAAATTAGTTGCTTGTGATATTAAAAGTTGCAGAGAGGAAATATCACCCTAGAAGGCTTGTTTGTAGTTGCTCACCATCACTACAAGATTAGTTTATTTTCAAAATGGACTAAAATGTTGCACATTTTATCTCTTAAGGAAGGAGAGTGTAATTTTTAAAATTAGAGGGGAGGACAGTGTAATTTTACATCCCCCAAGGGAGGAGAGTCTAATTTAACATAAATTTGTTATCTTTGTTTATCTGGTTCTCGTATGCTTGCCAATTTTCTGCAGCCAAATTTACAATCCAAACCACAAAGGGAAGGTTCCGAATGTGAACAGTTTTGGGATTTGTTAGGAGGAAAATCAGAATATCCCAGTCAAAAGATTCTTAGAGAGGCTGAAAATGATCCTCACCTATTTTCTTGTCACTTCTCGAAGGTAAGGGATAATTTTTTGCTTGCTAAAATGCTTTATCCATTCCTTTTCCCCCTTTTGAAGGCAAACAGCTGACTTGCTTATGATGGTTTTCTTCCGCTGCCTGACTGATCAATGTGCAGGAAATTTAAAGGTGAGTATACCCACTGATCTCTTAGCTCTAGTCTCCATATACATGATGAAATCCAATGGTGCATGAAGGTGTAATAAAGTAGTCCTTCACTCCTTGCCTCCAAAAATATTTCATTTATAACCTGTTAAGTTGCTTGTCATATAAATGAAAGCTTAATGATACAATTCAGTTTAAGCACAAGTGATATGTGATTAATAAGATTGAAATAGATGCTAGTTTGATCAACCTGATACTGTTGGAAAAATGTAAATGCTAAATCCCAGTTGTCAAGAATGATGGTGATGATCAATGGAAAGCTACAATAAAGGGATGAAATACAGTTTTGAAAGACAGATAATCCATCATCAGTTATACTTTAGACAAAATCTGAGGCAGGAAAATGACAAGTACTGGTATTAATAATGGATCAGCATGAAAAACTGGGAGTACTGTTACAATGGTAAAAACAGAAGAAAATGTAGTGACAGACAAGTATGAGAAAAAAGAAAAAAAGAAAGAACAGATACTGGTGAAGCAGTGAGCTATCTCTGCATCAAGGCCTAAGCTCCCCTAAGTCCCTAACTATCTTCCTGGTCACCTTTCCTTGTCAATCTCTTCTCTCCTCATATTCAAGCCTTGTCCCATGATTCCAGCATCCTTCTCTCCTATCCCCTGCTGCCGCATGTCATTCGGTTGAAATTTTCTCTTTCCTCCAAACCTGATTGCTCAATAATTCCTTTGCATTTCTGGCCTTGACCTGCATCCATTTTTTCCTGTTGTGATATACCTGCATAGGAGGCTCATCAGCATGAGTTCCATCGGAAAGACATCATTAGGTGCTGATCAAGCTCTTTATAATGGCATTCAGAATGTGCTAATATAGTCAGATTACTTAATTAGATGCCTTGTCATATATTTATTAATGAAGTTTTTGACACTGCAACAAATATAATTCAAAGTCAAACTCATATTAGTAGTTGTATAACTTGAGCAGCAAAATAGAACAAAATATTACTGCTAACCTATCAATGTAAATATTATGTTTTAGGGCATGCTTGAGCACTGCCAGGTGGTTATGGTTGTCATTTCTTTTAGAGACTTTGGGTGAACAATGCCAACACAGTCTGGTCAATGTGCTATGGATCACTTTTTTGATACCGTAGTTTATACTAGAAGCACATTTATGCAATCTTTAGGGTTAATTTACTCCAATGTGCTATGCTGCTTATGAAGATAAATTACTTTGATTCATTTCTGCTGCAATGCATTAATCTGAAGCAATATTTTCAGGTGACAGAGGTATACAACTTCTCCCAGGATGATTTGATGACAGAAGACATTTTCATCTTGGATTGTCACTCGGAAATCTTTGTCTGGGTTGGCCAGCAGGTTGACTCCAAGAGTAGAATGCAGGCTCTAACAATTGGTGAGGTATGACTGGTTTTGCTGGAAGCCATGAACATGCTAGTATAATTTAGTGGCTAGTGTTTTGAAGACTTTGTTATGTCTTTTCAGTTATTTTAATGTTTATTTAAATCCTATAACATCCCTGGATTGTTGGAAAGTCATAAGATTTTAATTTAAGCATTCTTGTGTCCTTTACATCATATGGATTTAACATCATATAAGAATTTCTAAAGTCTGGTGTGGATTTTTTGACTTTCTCTTTGAATTGAACAGAAATTTCTTGAGCATGATTTTCTTCTAGAAAAATTATCTCATGTAGCTCCAATATATGTTGTCATGGAAGGGAGTGAGCCACCTTTCTTCACACGCTTCTTTAAATGGGATTCTGCAAAATCTGCAGTAAGTTCTCAATGTAATGACATCATGATATGACTTCTGGTCGTCTTAAAATACTGACTACTGGCAATTCCTTTTTAACTTTGCAGATGCTGGGAAACTCATTTCAAAGGAAGCTTACAATTGTGAAAAGTGGGGGTACTCCACATGTGGATGTAAGGCATTTGTTCCCCTCCCCTCTTACAATCACTAATGAAATGTTTCTTGTCTGTCAATATTTATTCAAACTCAAACGTCAAGTATTCAATATTCTTTTCTTGTTAGCAATTTAGGGAATAAAATGCTGCTTCAACTTAAAAGGATTTTTCTTAACCCCCTTTTTCAATGTAAATTATTGTAGGCACAATAACGTACACAATTTTAAAATAAGGATTCATAATAACTGCAACTAATTTAGGTTGTGTGGAAAAATGTTGTAACATATAATTTAGTGATTGAGTTTTGCATATTTAGTGCCTATTGTATTAATAAATTAAATATGGAATGATGGCATCAATGTTCTAATGGCTCCACTGGAAATACACAAAATAAATTATATTATGGAAAAAAAAAACTGTTTCTTTTCTGCAATTAATTATTGCCTAATCTTGTAGCTTTTAGAAACTTGCATACATGCCTTCCTGATGCCACATTCAATAAAAGTAGGTTATTTGGAAAGTAAAATTAGACAGGTTGATTGTTTGGAAAATAAAAAAAGACGGGTTGATTGAGTGTGTATGTATGCATATATATTCAATTATATATGCGTACATATTGATAGAATAAGGTGACCTCCTAGTAAACAAGTGTATGAAGGGGGTATCCATATAGGAGTTAGAAGGGGAAAGAATTGTATAACTGCCAGTAGTTAGTTAGAAGGGAGATTATTAATAGGAGAAGACTGTAGAGAGAGAAGTAAGTTGGTGAATTGAGAGTTGTTAGGGAGGTTCCAGGTTCCTCGAATTGCTTGGGTGTTTGGATGTACAGATATTCATTTGTTCGAGAGAGGGATTCATCCCTTCTTCAATTAAATTCCTTTCCTTTTTCCTTCATTTTGATTCTAGTTTTATTAACTGGTATCAAAGCTCTTTGATCTTGGAGTGTGGGTGTTGACATACCTTCGAAAGGAAATACAAAAATGGAGGGGAGAGTAGAAAAATTGGAGAAGATGATGGAGAACAACCAATCGGCGATTGAGGCAAAATTTACAAAGCAAGAATCACAACTAATCAATTTGGAGAAGATGATGGAATAATTGCTCAATTCCTAGGAGAAACGTTTTCTAGGAACAGCGAACACAATCGATGTGAGTGGGGAAGAGGAGCCGATTGAGTCGGGCGGTGAAACGACGACGGAAACAAATGGTGGAAGCTCGATATCCCAATTTGAGGGTGAAGTCGTGTTTGGATGGGTGTCGAAGTTGGAGATGTATTTTTGCTTGTGAGGGTTGACGAACGAGGAAAAGATGGAAGCCGTAATGGTGGTGTTGGATAGAGATGCGTTGGGATGGTTTCAATGGTCGGAAATTTGTAACCCAAACCCTAGTTGGGAGGGGTTTAAAGTTGCCCTCATTCAAAGATCTTAGCCAGCTTCTATGGGTAGTCCATTCCAATCTCTCTTAGCGCTCAAACAAGATCACTCTGTTCGAGAGTTTGTAACCAAATTTGAGAAATACGTTGGATTTGTCAAGGGGTTAGACAAGCAATACTTGATGGAAATCTTTATGAATGGGTTGAAAGAGATTAGCGCAGAATTGAGGCTGTATGAACCCAAGAAGCTGTCGGATGCTATGAACAACACAAGAAAAATCAAAGAGAAGAATGTGGCAGTGGGTAAAGGTGGCAACAGCCACGGGGGAAGAAGTAGTAGCTCTTTTTGCAGCTATTTAGGCCCAAGGTTTACAAGAGATTGGCAACTAACAACCAACAACCAACGAGGCAACTGAGGTGAGCAATGCAGGATTTCAAGCTTCTGTCCATGACAAGATTATGGCTAATAGCTCAAGAGGGAGGAACACCTATCAAAGATTAATTCAAGCAGAGGTGCAAGAAAAGGTGAGGAAGGGAGAACACTTTCATTGTGATGAAAAGTTTGGGCCCAATCATGTTTGCAAAAATAAGCAACTTAATGTGATGATATTGGAGGTTGAAGAGGAAGGAGAAGGGGACTCATTGGGTGTCCTAAATCAAGAATCAGATGAAGCATTGAAGCCTTAGTTATCTCTCCATGGCATTGTGGGATTTGCTACCAAACAATCCCTCAAGTTATGGAGTTTATTGAAGAATTACAAGGTAGTGATTCTGATTAATTGTGAAGCTACCCACAATTTTATCTCAACCAGATTAGTGGACAAACTGCAATTATTGGTGACTGAAACTTCTCCGTATTTTGTGGAAGTAGGGGATGGGCAGAAGGTATGCTGCAAAGTTATGTGTAAATCAGTCCAACTAAAGTTGCAAGATTTATACATTTAGCAGAATTTTTATTTGTTAAGGGTAGGGGGAGCAGATGTAGTGTTGGGTTTAGAATGGTTGGCAGGATTAGGAGATATTAAGCCTAATTTTGATGCATTAGCCATAAAAGTGAAGATACAAGGGCAGCAGAGGGTGTTGAGGGCAGAACTGGAATTGATCAAAACAACGGCTTCTCGTAAGCTGATTAAAGGAGCATTACAAGATCATGATCAAGGTTTCATTGTTGAGTGCAGTTCAATGGAACAAACAACAGTGGTAGAGACAATTCCAGCAGTTGTACAAGAGGCTTTGGAGGATGATTCTGGGGTATTTCAAGTACCTCAAGGATTACCACCCCATCGAAGGCAGGACCACGCAATTGTGATCAAGGCTAATGCAAATATTCCTAGTTTGAGGCCATACAAGTATCCTTATTATTAGAAGGAGGAAACTGAGAACTTAGTGAGTGAGATGCTTTCTACAGGAATCATTAGACCCAGCTCTAGTCCACATGCCAGCCCCATTATACTAGTCAAGAAAGAAGATGATGGTTGGAGATTTTGCGTTGACTATAGGGCCCTAAATAAAATTACAGTGCCGAATAAGTTTCCAATTCTGGTTACTGAAGAATTACTGGATGAGATGGGTGAAGCTACCATCTTTTTGAAGCTTGATCTGAAGTCAGGGTATCACCAAATTTGCATGGAGGAGGAAGACACAAAGAAGACAGCTTTCAGGACTCATGAGGGGCATTATGAATTCCTTGTCATGCCATTTGGGTTGACAAACGCTCCTTCGACATTCTAATCCTTGATGAATGAGGTACTAAGACCTTACTTGAGAAGATTTGAGCTGGTTTTCTTTGATGATATTCTAATATATAGTAAGAACCTGGAGGAACACACTCAACATTTGAAGGTGGTATTACAATTGTTACAGCAGAATGACTTAAAAGTAAACCAGAAAAAATGTAATTTTGGCCAGAGCAGTTTGGAGTACCTTGGTCATATCATCTCTGGTCAAGGAGTGGCAACTGATCCGAGGAAATTAGAAGCAATGTGGTTGTGTCCAATGCCAAAAGATGTGAAAGGATTGCATGGGTTTTTAGGGTTGATTGTATATTATCAGAGATTCGTCTGAGGATATGGGAAAATAGCCCAACTCCTGAGTGCTTTACTCAAGAAGGATGCTTTCATGTGGAATGAAGGTGCTCAAAAGGCTTTTGAAGAATTAAAGGCTACTGTTACTGCACTGCCTGTGTTAGCTATACCAGATTTTTCAAAGCAATTTATAGTGGAGATTGATGCTTTGGGCACTGGTTTAGGAGCAGTACTTTTTCAAGAAGAGATGCCCTACGCTTCTTGGAGTAAAGCTTTGTCAAAAAGGGGGCAATTAAAGTCTGTTTATGAAAGAGAACTCATGGCAGTGGTGTTGGCCGTTAAAAAATGGAGACACTATCTCCTAGGTGGGCATTTCATTATAAGGACAGATCAAAAGAGCTTGAAGTTTCTTAATGAACAGAGGTTGTTGAGTGAAGATCAATTTAAATGGGCCACTAAACTCATTGGATATGACTTTGATATACAATATAGGCCCAGCAAGGAGAAAGTGGTGGCGTATGCCCTTTCTAAGCAGTTTTCATTTGCTGCCATTTCTGTAGTTCAAGGGGACGAGTGGCAAGAATGGGATTCAGAGTTGGCTCAAGACCCGCATCTCTACAACATCTGTCGAAATTTGTTGACAAAAAGTTCTAGTCATCCGGGATTTGAGTTACTTGGAGGCAAATTATACTACAAACTGATTGGTGTTTCCTAATAAGTCTAGCAGAATTCCAGTCCCCTTAAGGGGGTTACATGACTGTACTTTAGGTGGTCACTTTGGTTTCTTTAGGACTTATAAGAGACTAGCTAATGTGGTATATTGGAAAGGTATGAAGGACGACATAAAGAACTATGTAGTGGGGTGAGGTTTGTCAAAGGAATAAGGCTAGCACATTAGCTCCAGCTGGTCTACTGCAACCTTTACCAGTCCCCACTTGTGTGGGCTGACATATCCATGGACTTTATTAGTGGGTTACCAAAAGCTCATGGCAAAGACACAATTCTGGTGGTGGTAGATCGATTATCCAAATTTTCTCAATTTTTTGGCATTAGCCCAGCCTTTCTCAGCAAAGGAAATAGTAGAATTGTTTATTAAGGAGGTAGTTAGCTTGCATGGATATCCTTCCACTATTGTTTCAGATTGGGACTTCATGAGTCATTTTTGGAAGGAACTGTTCAAAAAGGCTGGAACTCAGCTTCGCATGAGCACCGCCTACCATCCTCAAATGGATGGTCAAACGAAAGTAGTTAATTGTTGTTTAGAAGCTTATTTGAGATGCTTGACATGAAACAAGCCTAAATAGTGGCCATTACATTTGGGCATGGGCTGAATTCTGGTTCAACACCAATTATAATGTTTCCACTAAGATGTCACCATTTGGCGCCTTATATGGACAAGATCCTCCCGTTATTAAAGGGCACCACCATATTTTCTAAGCTCGAGGAGGTCAATAAACTAACCGAGCAGAGGGATGAATTGCTAAGGGAGTTACGGGCCACTTTGCTGAAAGCACAGGATCAAATGAGATGTTATGCCAATGCCCACAAAAGGGAGATACATTTCCAAGAAGGTGATTGGGTCTTTTTGAATCTGCAACCCTATAAAATGAGGTCTTTAGCTAAGAGCCTAGTGAGAAACTGAGCCCCAGATTCTATGGTCCTTACAAGGTACAACAATGGATTGGAGAAGTTGCATACAAATTGGAGTTACCGGCAAACAGCAAAATACACCCAGTATTCCATGTTTCACTACTGAAAACAGTGGTTATTCCCAATCAGCAGCCACAACCACTACCAACAGCTTTAACAGAGGATCATGAGTTTCAAGTGTTTCCTGAAGAGGTGCTTAATAGAAGATAGAATGACAGAGGGGAACTAGAAGTGTTACTCAAGTGGCAACAGCTGCCACCATGTGAGAACAGCTGGGAATTTGTATCAGAAATTCAGCTAGCATTTCCACAGTTCCACCTTGAGGACAAGGTCCCACTTGAAAAAAAAGGAAGGGGTGGGGGGGGGGGTGTGTATTGATAGAATAAGGCGACCTCCTATTAAACAAGTGTATGTAAGGAGGTACCCGTATAGGAGTTAGAAGGGAAAGAACTGTATAACTGTCAGTAGTTAGTTAGAAGGAAGTTAGTTAGAAGGGAGACTATTAATAGGAGAACACTGTAGAGAGAGAAGTAAGTTGGTGAATTGAGAGTTGTTAGGGAGGTTCCAGGTTCCTCAAACTTCCTGGGTGTTTGGATGTACAGATATTCATTTGTTCAAGAGAGGGATTCATCCTTCTTCGATAAAATTCCTTTCCTTTTTCCTTAATTCTGATTCCAGTTCTATCACATATATACTGTTTAGGGGAGGAAAGGTGGTTTGATTGGGTGGATCAAACGTCTGGCATCAATATCACACCCAACCCAAGTTTTAAAAGACTTCAGCCAGTCCCAGTTGAGCTACACACGCTTTAGAAAATAAAACATAATATATAATTTGAGGATGTGTGTAGCTGCTGATCCTTGATAGGGGATGGATACAAGCCTGAGTGGATTTTAGATCTAATTATTACATGATATAGTTGTAACCATTACTTGTTTGGACTTTAACTGAGGTGCTTCTCAGATCGTTCTGATGTACTTTATCTTTTAATCTGCTCTGCCTTGCTACTTTGTGAGGGAAAAATACTTGTCTGAATATATTTTGTTTCTATTTGCATTTATTCTGTTTGGTTGTTGAATTCCTGGTATATTATCAGAAACCCAAACGGAGAACACCAGTATCTTATGGGGGAAGGTCAAGTAGTGTGCCAGATAAATCCCAGCGTTCCTCCCGCAGCATGTCTGTCAGTCCTGATCGTGTTCGTGTGAGGGGCAGGTCTCCAGCCTTTAATGCCCTAGCAGCTAATTTCGAGAACCCTAATGCTAGGAATCTTTCAACCCCGCCTCCAGTAATTAGAAAGCTGTATCCAAAATCTACACCAGATTCTGCAATACTGGCGCCAAAATCTGCAGCCATAGCTGCACTTAGTTCTTCTTTTGAACAGCCACCTTCAGCACGAGAAAGTATGATACCTCGGTCACTTAAAGGTAAACAATAGATGAAATAATTGAACGTTCCTGTCCCTCTCCTCCTATAAGTAATGCTTTGAGTATTATAATTTACTTAATATGCTTTCTGTTTCCTGGGTTGTTACAATGCGAAGTGACTTCAGTAATGCCCAAATCAAACCCTGAGAACAATGACAAGGAGAAATCTGTGAGTAGCAGAGTGGAATCTCTTACCATACAGGAAGATGTGAAAGAGGATGAAGTTGAAGATGAGGAAGGTCTTGTGATTCACCCATATGAACGCCTTAAAATAACATCCGCAGATCCTGTATCAAATATTGATGTGACTAAGCGAGAGGTATAATGGATTATCTAGCTATAACATCTCTTCCCTGCTTGTTTTTCGTCTTTTTGTTTTTTTTCTCCCATTCTTTGGTAATTGCAACTTATAATTAGGCTTTATTTCATTTTAGTTTTGGTTTGTTTGTGCTTTGATGTTTACAGACTTATCTATCATCTGCGGAGTTCAAGGAGAAATTTGGGATGTCCAAGGATGCTTTTTACAAGTTACCCAAATGGAAACAAAACAAACTCAAAATGGCTGTTCAGTTGTTCTGATTCTTGAAAGTTTACTTAGCCTTCTCTGTCAGCTCCCTGCAGTTTAGGTTGCAGGTAGAAGAAATTTTGATGATAAAAATTTAGTTATTTTTTCATTGACATTTTTATGTTTACTTCTTGTAGTGTGTCTTAGAGCTCAAGGGAGCTTCTCTGTTTTGCAGTGAGGAACTAAACGTATGGAAGTAAAAGGGACAGCATCAGTGTTATTTTTAGCATAGCTGCATCTGCTCCCAAGAAACTTTTCATGAAGAGAAACTAGAGATTTTCCACCTCTCCCCTTCTCTTTCCAATGGTTTGAATGTTTAGGGTTATTTCTTTGTTGAGTTAGCTGCGTGGCATTAATTTTTTAGGGCAGAGTTTGTTTGTGAGCTTGCTTTTTATTTATATTTTTATTTTTTGGGGTCTCATGTTAGTCTTCATTTTATTTTTTAATTTAAAATTGTTTTGGTAAAGCAATTCGGGTTGTAAGTGCGGTCTACTTAGGTTGTATTGATATTGAGGATGAAGTGTGTACAGTGAGTGTAACAATCAGTCAACTCGTAGTTTGTCTTGCAAATAAAGTGTGATTCTTTGTTGTCAATTGCACTCTCGAGCTAAATGTCCTCTAGTTCAATATCATTGATATTTATCAAGTTAACTAACAAATATTTTATCAAAACAAAAAAAAAAGTTAACTAACAAATAGAAGCATCATCAAGGTATTTTATTATTTCTTTTATTTGGTATAATAGTAGCAATGAGATTTGAATGTATAATCTCATGTAAATAATGCAAATACCTTACCGTTACTGAAACTATGATTTCTTGCAAATAATCTAAATTCCTCAGGTAGCCTAATCTTACTAGCAGACTCAACTAAATGTGTTTTAAGAAGTGTTTTAAAAATCGACTTGGATCGGCTGGCAGACAGGTTGGACTAGTGGTGCAACTGGTCCAAGTTGGTGATTGAACTGGACATGTCATCGATCTAGTATGAATAGGTTTGATTCGGTGGGTTTTACAGTTAAATTAGTTAACTAATGGGATTGACTCAGAACTATTCAAAAAAAATGTTTTTTTTAAAACATGAAATGATGTCGTTTTAACTACAACTATTAAAAAAAATAGAAATCTTAATTTATAATATAATTTACATATTTAAAAATATTTATTTACTATAAATTTTAATTATAAAAAAAATATTCATATGTAAAATGATAATAATCATCAAAATCATAAATTCGAATGCACATATGTGAATGACATAAATATCTCGTGTTGATCTAAATGCGTAATTTTCATTTACTTGCTTGTTTGTTTGACCTAAATACGTAACTTTTAGTCTTCTTTCCTTTACCCTCATCTCGAATACCATTGCTGATTTTTTATTTTTTTTAATTTCTAGGCTATACATAACCATTGAAATTTAATTTAATAAATTTTAGACTTAAATATACTTTTGGTTTTTTATTTTTTTTACTAAAATTTGTTTTGGTCCTTTATCTTTTAAAAAATTCATTTTGGTCCTTTACTCTCAAATTTGAGTTAATGTTGTCCTTTCGTTAACAGTGATTGTTTTCGATTTTGGGACATGATTTTGAACTATTTTTTGATCAATTCAAGACCTGAAGCTTGTCCTATTAAATTCACCGAAAACTATGGAACCCAACTAACGTTTGAACTAAAAAGGGCCATAAACATGGTGAAAAACACGTGAAAAGTGAGTCCCACGAGCAACTGAAAAACTGAAAAATTTAATATCATATTCGTTTTTGGTTGCTCGTGGAACTCACTTATCATGCTTTTTTACTTTGTTTATGGCTCTTTTTGGTTCAAACAATAGCTGGGTTCCATAGTTTTTATATAGTGAATCTAATGAGACAAGTTTTAGGTCTTGAATCAATTAAAAAAGGGTTCAAAATTATGTCTCAAAATCGAAAACGATCACGGTTAATGAAAGGACAACATTGACTCAAATTTGAGAGTTAAAAAACTAAAATAAATCTTTTAAAGATAAAAGACCAAAACGAATTTTAGTAAAAAGATAAAGAACCAAAAATATATTTAAGTCTAAATTTTATAGATATGAAATTTATATGACATGAATATTTTCAAATTTTTTAATATAGACCAGGTCATGCGATTTAATTAGTGACCCTCTAGTTTAACCATTAATTCAATGACCTGACTGAGTCGATGACCAATTTGAGTATTAAAACATTAGTTTTAAGTGAATAAAAGTGGCCTAAGCTCAAAGAGAAAGAAAACTACATCTGGATAACGCAGGAAATAGAAACTTGACTCAACCAAATATTTATTGACACATGCATTTTGCACCTCCCATTTTTGCTATCTACACTCTTCCTCGCCATTTTATTTTTTATTGTCATTGATCTAGAAATTAGATTTTAAAAGTAAATTCCGTTAAGTTATTCCCATTTTCATACTTTTGGAATCTAATTTCCAGAAGTTTCACATTTTCAATGTTCCGGAATAGTATGTGTGTTAATTGTATGCACATCCAGAGTTCCAGACCATTTAAATTCTTCTCTATTCCTTGGAGTGTTTTACGTGGGCACTCATAGGACTTACTTGTATCGATTTGCATCACCATTGGATTTAAAATTACAACAATGAAATTGGTGGCTAGGTGCCAACACACTTGCACCACATAATGGTGCAAGTGCCAACATCTTTAAGTGCTTTATGGACACACCATTCTTATTCCAGTACGCAACTTCAATGTCAGTTTTCTATCCTTGGAAAACTTACACATTCTATGTTTGTTAATTGAGTTCCGGATCATTGAAAATGTGACTTTTGGAAATTAGATTTTAAAAATATGAAAATGGAAATGATTTCGGAATTTAATTTTTAAAAGTATGTAAATACTTTTTGCATTAATAAAATAAAAATTAGCATTAATAAAATAAAAATTGACAAAAAAAATTGGGGGTCCAAATAATAAAAATGAGAGATGCAAAAAGCAATAACCATATTTGTTTAAGGTTGTTACTTTTCACATCCTTTTTTTTTCTAAGCACACTCCCGTTTTTTTTGTTAAATTTTATTCCAAAAATACTGTTATACACATGGTTAGATCCAATGTTCTGGAAGTATGAAAGTTTTAATACTTCTAAAAATTAAATTCTGAAAGTTTAGTCTTCCATCTTCTTGTTTTTCGGTCTTTTGCCAAAGTAGAGGTGTTGATAAAAGAGAAAAATAAAGAAAGCATTTCTCATCTTGGAGGCAAGTTGCGGACAACATACACAAATGAAGTTTGAAAGTTGCTAAATAGAGAAAGTGAGGGCACTAAAAATAGAACTGTGAAAAACTTGAAGAAATAGAGAAAGAAAGGGCACTAAAAACAATAAATTCTATGGGGCTTTTGCTATTTATACCTCACCCCTTTTCATGAAGTGCACCCTCATCCTTTTTTTATTACAAAAAATACCCTTTTAAACCTAATTTTTGTAGCCCCGTGTTTATTTTTTAAATCGTATTTTTACACCCCTATCTTTATTATTTTTTAAACCCTAATTTTGAACTTTCATCTTCACCTTATATTTATCATTCTTTAAACCCCAATTACGTAAGACCACATTTTCCATCAAATTTATATATGCATTTTTAATCAAATTTCTACATAATACTATATGTTTCCTCTACTTGGCGTTACTTTTCAAGGTGTGTTCAATGTCAACTTCATCTATTATACATTTCAATTTACAAAAACATGCATTTATTAATTTATCAACTTTTGCCTTTCAATGTTCGATTTGTGTGCGTTCTATAAGACAATTATCAATGTATGCCTTTCTCATCGTTTATGTCCTTTCAGTTTTACTTTTAATTTTGTGTTCAAGAAAGGTGAAAGCATGTGTTCAGTAATTACGCTCGAATTCATTTTCTATTATTATTTTTGGAAATCACTTTTTGGAATAACATCTTCCAATTTTGGAAAGTGTTTTTCAGTACTATGTTTTTTCAAAAAAGACTTAGTTCTAGAAAATAGCTTTTTGAAACATCTTCCAATTCTAGAAAGTAATTTTTGGAATTGTTTTTTCAAATAAATATAGTTTCAAAAATTACTTTTTAGAATAAAAATGAAGGGTATTTAAGTAAAATTATATACTGAAAAAAGGATAAGGGGTGTCCTTAGTAACTAGGGGGTGTAAATAGCAAAAGCCATTCTACGGTGGACCAATAAATAGGTGGTATACTTGGTCCACCATAGAAGGGCTCTGCTATTCCCACCCCATTTTTTCTATTTTCACCCCAACTCTAGTTTTCATTTTTTTATTTCAAAAATATCCCCTAATGGAAACGCTTTTCTGTTGTTTTCATGAACAGGACATGCTTTTGAATAGATACAATATGGACTGTTGATTTATTGTGTGCAATCTTGATCGTTTCTTTTTTCTAACGCATAGGACATGCTTTTAATGATTCTCTGAAGCGTGAACAAGACATGCGTTTGAATCGGTGCGATCCAAACCCTCGATTCAGTTGGTGCAATCAAGACTAATTCTTTTTCTGAAGCATAGGACATTGCTTTGAATGATTTTTTGATGCGTGAACAGGACATGCACTTGAATTAATGTGATCTAGACTCTCGATTTAGTTAGTGCAATCTCGATTGTTTTTTTTTTCTAATGCA
Source organism: Spatholobus suberectus (assembly GCA_004329165.1). NCBI lineage: Eukaryota > Viridiplantae > Streptophyta > Magnoliopsida > Fabales > Fabaceae > Spatholobus > Spatholobus suberectus. The sequence continues at coordinate 33,809,610 of CM014729.1, read as the reverse complement.
TAAGACAAAGTCTCTAATGATTCTTTGATGCATGAATAGTATATATACTAGTATACAAGAGATGTGTGCTCTGAAACACTTACCATTGCCTTCTTCATAGCCATCTTCATTCCATATTGTTTCTTCTCCTTTGAAGATGGACAGATTACTTGTTGTGGTGTATTACGATGGTTAGATGACAACAACATCTAAAGGAGTCTTATTTCAATGTTCTTATGGTTCTGCTTTTCTTAGGGTCATTGAGGACATGACGGTTGCTGCTCTGAAGAAAAAAAATTTAGGATGCAATTAGAAGTACCAAAAAAATACTCGATATTCATTACCATCAACCTAAATCTTTAGGGGATGATTGTGCTCATTACTGGTTTATGGACATTAAACATGATAAGGATGTAGCAAGAATGTTGTCCATTTTTGGCCAATTTTGTAGGTTTGCGCTGATTGAATAGTATGCTATGTTAGGCAGATCTCGAAGAGATCCTTGCCCATCTACGTCAACCACGAACTGTCAAAGAGATCATCACATGGTTGTATGAACTGAGGCGTCAACTAGCTCCAACAACCAAGCAACTGTTAGTTTGAGTGAACCGTGACAATGCAACTTGTTTACTATTATTTGTATTTGTATCGAATGTATGTAGAAGTGCTTTTATTTTATTGAATAATATTATTTACGTTTCGTTTGTTTGTTTTAATTTGTATCACGTGCTATAATTGTAACAATGTAATAGTGATACCAACAACGCAATAAGTGTAACATATATAAAATCCAAAACATTTATAAAATCCAAAAATATATACAATAAGGTCTGTATATAATGTATAAAATACTAAAAAAAATAAATCTAATAGTAAAAAATAAAAAATAAAAATCAATTGTCAGAGGTGGTCATCTTCCTCTGCCTCCTCCTCTGATAGGTGCACCCAAAGGCCATGCTTGACTGAGTAATAACTAATGCTTCCTGGAGCATCCTATCACCGTTTGTACCCTCAAGCACCACCCTTAGTTGCAGCATGCGCTTCATAAGGCCAACAACTCTCTCCCACTGTGCCTACAAAAAAGAAATGCAAACTTTATTAAAAATTGTGTTATTGGCATTGTAAAAACACATTATAAAGATATGGATACTTACCTCGCATGAATGGGGGTCGTTAGAGATAGACTTCGTCACAGGATGATCATGCTCAGGTTACTATGGCACAAGAAGTCGCAGAGGATTTCCCACCATTGGAGGTATCAAATATGGATAAGAAACTTGGTGGAACCACTCAAGGTAGCCATCTGAGCAGGTCCATGGAGCCTTATGCGACACAACCGCTCCTCTATCCACCACGTGCGCCTCCCAGTCATCAAGTTGGCTAGTAAATGACGGGAACTCAACAGGTGGATGGCAAGGGATTTGCTGGATATAGCTAAACTACCTTAGGACCCTCCTTGATAGATGGGCACGCATGTGGGTACCACATTGAATAAAGCCAGAGTAGAGCGAGATCACTTGCAACGGTTGGACGACCCTGTATGTGTCATATGGCACCTACACAACGTTGTCCATCTGCATTTGGTCTAGCGCTTGCCTGGTCCCCAATGCAAGACTCGTGCCCCTTGTGGCTTTCCACTGACAGAGGCAAGGATGCTACTCTAAGTAATGGATGGTTGACACTCTATCCATGCCGGTGGGAAAGTGCTCATAGATCCATGCCTGTAATTGGCAATTAATAAATTAAATTACATAAGCAAAATAGACCCTAAACAAATATAAACCTAAAATACAAAATCATACCATCAGGAGGCTCATGTATCCTCCAAACTTGTGCTGTATATTGAAGGTTGGCAACACTATGTTGGTTGTAGAGGTACGCTAGTGCAGTAGAACCCTATGAATATCCTGCGTAGGATTGGAGCTCTTGGAAGAGGTCCAGATAGCAGACCTAGACATGCATTGAGCTCTTATCGGTGAATATTGTACAGTTGACAAGATGTAACGAATATGCTTGCATAGCGAATGTTGTTTCTCTAGTTGCGATGCATGTGCTGTATGTGTCCCTCAACTAGGATAACGTCACATAAGCTCCATTCACCGTCGTAGCATATGCGTCAGCATGTATAGCGCCTAGCTTGCTCATCAATAACCTTATAGCGTCATCGTGAGTGTAATAGGTGTGCTTACAAACCTTGCCTGTAATAGGCAAGTGCAGGAGACATGACACACCATCTAGGGTGATGGTTATCTCCCTTATTGGTAAGTGGAAGGATTTGGTGTCCTTATGCCATTGCTCAACAAAGGTATATACGATGCCTTTATTGGCAGCAACATACCGTGCCTCTACAAGTAGAGCGAGACTCAAACTCTGCATGAGTTTTGCTACTTGCAGGTGTATGGGCAATAGCAATATCTTATTCTCGTGGTTGATTAGCTTGATCTCGTAGTGGGGTTATCAAAGCCAAATATGTCCTACTACATAATCCTTATAGGACCTAAGTAGTAACAAGTCCATAGGACCTCCTCTAATGGAGGTCTAACAATGAGATGAACCAAATCAGCCTGAAGCACCTTTACCTCCTATACCTCAAGCTTTGACTTAGGTACATCATCATGTACCTCCTCTCATGCTGATGCTGCTATTTATGCTGCTATAGCTTGTTTAAGTCATCGTATAGATGCAGTCGGCAGTTGATGCCTAGATGTTCCTAGTGCTTCATCTAGCAAAGGGCTTAGTCCAAGACGAAAGGTACCAAACCTCATGTGTGGCATAATGAACATGAAATAGTAATAACCATTTAATAGTTAGTAAACAATTACTAAATATTATTAAAAGACAAAAAATATTCTAAGATTAAAAATAAATACATTATTAAAATTATTATAAAAAAGTATTAGTTAAAAGACAAAAAATAGTTAAAGAACAAAAAAATATTATTAAAAGACAAAAAATATTCTAAGAGTAAAAATAAATACACTATTAAAAGTATTCTAAAAAAGATTACTTAAAAGACAAAAAATAATTAAAGGACAAAAAAATTATAAGAGTAAAAATAAATACACTATTAAAAGACAATGAATAAATTACAAATTACATAAATAATTTAAAAGACAAAAATAATTTAAAATAAATAATTTAAATCAAGTAAATAATCAAAAGAATAAAAAATTCAAAAAATAAAAATGCATAAATGCATCTTGGTTCATACACAACGGAATCACGATTTCTTTGAATCAAAAAGTAAAAAAATAAAGAAAAAAAGCTTACCCGTGATAATAATTGGCAGTGATGAGATGAGAAGTAGAGAAAAGTGTGAAAACAACATTTCGACGAAGTGTGACAACGGGACTCCAACGAGAACGAGAGAGTGGGGAGAGGGGAGGCACGGGGTGAATAGCAGAGAAGGGGTAGAGATGCGGGGTGAGGTGAGAAAAGAAATGGGAAAGTGAAGAAGGAAACGTGGTGAAGAGATTTAAAATTTTGGAGGGTATAAAAGTCATCTCACTAATTTTTGAAAAAGAAAGGTGTGAAAAGAGAAAAAAACTGGGTGGGAATAGCACTGCCCCCGTAGAATTTGCTCACTAAAAACATTAAGTTTATAACTTCTGGAACATCTAATCACATGTATAATTGTTGAAATAAAATTTCATAAAAATGTGGAGGAGTTGTGCTTAGAACATAAAGGATTGCAAAAAGAAAGGCGTAAGCTGCTAGATAAGCCCAATTAATCTTTGTTTTGCCTGTAAAAATACATGTTTAAATTAACCAATTTATGGGCGTTGCAGGTTATTACAGAATTTGTGAAATTTTAAGAAAATTAATATAATGTGCTTATTTTGATCTTTTTCAATTACGATTTTGTATTATGTTATTATGATTTATTTAAAACATGTTTATGCTAATTCCAATAGTAAAAATAAAAATAAAAAATTCAATCAGTAAGATATGACTAAACGGATTGCCTATTGCATGGAGTTTCACTTTTGTTTAAGAGCGGAATTATCATTCGTTTTTCTTTTCTTTTCTTTTCTCTCTCTCTTTTTCTTTTTGAAGAGAATTATCATTCGTTTTTCAAACTTTATGTTACAAGAAAAAGTATCGACATATATTTTAATAGGAATAGCCACCCTACGAAATGCAGGAATAGCGAATATGGTTCAACACTATTTTTTAAAATAAATATTAATTAAAAATATAAAATGCATTTTTGACAAAAAAGAAGAAGACATTCTTGTGCATATTTGATGAAAACATTTTCGTGTTAATCAGTATTTCTGTTTTTCAATTTAATATATTTTTTTTGCTAAAATAGCTTGATTTGCTTAATTGGTTCCACCTATTAACATATTTATAAAGTAATTTTTTATCTCAAATATATTTATTTATTTGACTAAATACGCACGTAAATATTGATATAAGACTATTTTTTTTTTCAATATTATTTCTGGTAAGCCGCCATTCCTTCACTTTTTTTCCGTTTTATAATTTTTATTTTTATTTTCAATCTAATCAAATTTATATTTTAGGAAAAAAAATTTCTAACTTAATAATGTCAATAGTAGGCATGGTTTCCATTATTTTCGTGAATATCTTTTGTATTATATATTAATATTAATATTAATTCATCAAGACAAACTTCATTTTCTTAAGTAAATAAGTAATTATTTTTAACCATTATTAGGTGGCCAATACATGATTCTAATTTTGAAGATGATTTATATGATGGGTACCTAACCCAAGGGTTGAGCAAGTGGAGCAAGATAGGGTCACAAGATCTTACATTTGACAAGTCACATGTTTGAATTTTCACTCATCTCTCCTTAGAATAAGGTAAATGTAAATTCCTTTGTAAGCACTCTTTGAATTCAGAGGCTTTTCATGCTTTGGACTGGGGCCCCATCTTTTTCTCCTAAATTTTGTTTTAGAAAAAAATAAAAAAATATGATGAGAGCCTTAGATTGACAGAATTGAAAAATAACAAAATGTCAAAAATTATTTTATATTAATAAAGATAATACAGAGAATAAAACTTGGATTTTTCTTTCATGCAAAGACTAATTCATAAAGTAATACCACATATAAGGACTAATGTGTAAAGTAGATACAATTATATGAACTAATTCATTAATTTTTAGTCACATTAGTGTCACATGTCAGCACTATTTGTCGTGATAGTGCCACGTAGCCACATGACTACTGTATGCATCGCCTGTTGTATTAGTACCATGTATCAGTTGCATTTTGTATATGTCACATCAGTGTCGTTATTCATTAATGATATTAGCAACAGGAAAAAGTATAAGGACTAAAACTTCCAATTTTTTAGTATAAGAACTACAACTTAAAATTAAGTATATGGATCAAATAAATAATTAAACTTTTTTAAGAGAGGGTTCTTGGACTGGGAAACTTTTTTAAGAGAGACATGATACATATACAACAATTCATATAACACTTTATGTGTCTATCTCTCTCCATCATTATAAGATGTAATAAATGAAGTACAGGAGAGAGATAGACAAAAAAAATATTATTGTGCAAATTGTTGTATGAATTGTTGAACAAATAATATAATTTTCTTTTTAAAATAAGATATAAATAAATAGATAGTATAATTACGAAACAAAAATAAAACGACAATTTATAAAGTTAAGTAACGAAAACATTTTAATTTAATTTTGTGGACGTTTAAGTTTAGTTTTATTTAAAAAAAAAGAAAAAAAAAAGGTTTAGAGGTGCGAGTGCACAGAGAGAGAGAGAGAGAGAGGATCTCGGGGGAGTGTCCGAGAAAAGAAAAAGAAATAGCTTGGCTTCGCCTAGGAGAAGTGGCGGTGAGGTTGAGAGCGCGCGCGAGAGAAATCAAGAACGCGAGAGAGAGATTTTATGATTAGTATCTGTTATTTGTCTTCAGAATCGAGAGAGAGAAGCAGCCATAGGTACTGTTAGGTAGGTATCACCACCACCATTATTATGAGTAGCGAAAAGGAAAAAACATCATCTGCACCTTCTTCTTCACGTTCCGTCGAGCTTTGCAAGGGCATCAATGGCCTCGACAAGGTTCTCCTCCGCGAATCCCGTGGCTCCTCAGCCGAGGTTCTCTTTCATTCCTCTCTCACGCGCATCTCTTTCCTTGATCTGCTTCCATTTGTTGCTATCCACCTCTCGATTGGCATTCGCCGATTCTCATTTTGCGGTTGCGCTGTGCGGAGTGCTGATCTCGTGCGAGTTTATTCGGATCTGGAATTTTAGGCTCCATGAACTGTGATTGCGGTTAATTAGCTTAGGATGCTCGATCTAGCTTTGTGCTCTGTGCACTGATTTTCGATTAAATAAAATAAACCATAAAAATTAAGAAAAGAAAGAAATATGGATTGTGTTAGTGGCTGGCTCTGTTTGATTCTGATGGCGTTTCGTTCTCTTTTTTTGTTTGCGTTGTGATCTTCTTCAGGTGTATCTGTACGGTGGCCACGTGACTTCTTGGAAGAACGACCACGGCGAGGAATTGCTTTTTCTCAGTAGTAAGGTGTGTTTGTGTGTGTCTGTGTGAATTATGAAACGTGTTTGTGTTTCATCTCTTGCTGTTAGTTCATTAATTTCGTTAGCTCATTTCTTTGCTTACGCCATCGTGTTTTAGTTTCGATATATATATATTTTTTCCGATTTGGTGCTGTTGTAACAGAATGAAGAAAAAAATAAAAAATACTAATTCTATACTTTAGATCTCGATTGGTTTGCAAACAAAGTCTCATTTTCCGTTGAATGTATTTGTACATTGAGTGATTGGAAGAAATAACTTGACTTCTAATAACTGTTGGATCTTTCTGTGGTCCATGATCTTGATTTGCTTTTATGGAACATTAATATCAAACTTCATTTCTTATTGTGAAGGAGGATTTAATGTCTCTAAATTGGCTTGGAAATGCGTGAATTTCTATCCTGATTATAATTTAATATATAACATGTTTGGACCCCTTATATTATTCTTTGCTTCAATAGCGGTAAATTGGATTAGCCAAAATTATTTTGATATGGTCTGTCCATGTGACTATGGTTTTGAATACTTTCAAGCCTAGCATTCGTGTTAATTAGATAAGCTATGATCCATTTTGTTTTACTATTAACTTGTTCCTTATGCAGGCTATATTTAAGCCTCCAAAGGCAATTCGTGGAGGGATTCCAATATGCTTTCCACAAGTATGTACTTTTTACATATTTCTGTTTTCCATTATTGCTTTTGTCATGATAATGCAATTTTAGAAGAAGAGGTAAGAAGTGAAGGAAAAAGAAGGATGAGAGGTGAAGTGTTAACGGTTCATATACTCTAAAAGCTTGAGCGCCGATGTTCTTAAATTAATACCATTATAAAGATAAAGTAGATTCCCACAATCCTGTCAGAACAGTTAAATCATTATCTTAAGAAATCATATTATAGATTGAAGGTTCGTTGGTGGTATGTTAAGGAGGGTGAATTGCAGGCAGTAGGATGGGGTTCAGAGCTAGTTCAGTGTATGCTTGGGTTCTAACAGTACCATTCGACTTTGGGTTTTATGGATTTTAGGACAATTAAAAGAAGGAACAATTATATTTTCAATGGGATTAATATTTAATGCTTTCGGTCAAGGAGAATAGGCCAGTTTGATATGGATAACTAATCATAATAGAGAAGAAGATAAGAAGACAAAAGAAATAAGTGTAGGCATAGTGTGATGCATATAGATTTGACTGCATCACACAACCAGGAAGAGAGCAACTTGCTGCCAAAGTTTGTAGACAATCATTCTCTTTTTGATAGTTGAGCACATTACAATCAAGACTATTCAAAAAGTTGGGAGTCAACAACTTAAAGCCCAATTTAAATAATCTGCCTCTAATAAGAATAGTGAACAGTCCAAATAACTAAAATAAATGAAAGAAAATCCCATGCATAGACACAACTAAATACCCACCCACAAACCCCTAAAAGCAAAGTCTTATTTTATTTTTTTTGAATGAAGGCCCCTGAAACTAAAAAATATAACACATGCTAAAATATTAAGTAATTGAGACAGTCACTCTAAATGGTTATGATCTGGTATGGCCTTGGATTATTAGGAAAAAGGTCTCGCCAAAAATGTCCACCTAGCATCCGCCCGGCACATTTAACCACTTTAAGGCACAATTAATTACTATTAGACATTTCAAATCAATAACCTAATGACACTGTTAACCACTCGTGAGGTATATTTAACCATTAGTGCTGCAAGTACAAATTGATAATTGTATACAATCATATTCATTTATTCTTAACCACTAGTGAGGCAAAGTTAACTATTATTAGACATTTTAATAACCTGATGACACTATTAACCACTTGTGAGACATATTTAACCATTAGTGCCGTAAGTACAGATTGATAATTGTATACAATCACATTCATTTACTCTTATCCACTAGTGAGACAAAATTAACCATCATTAGACATTTCAGTTACCTCATGACACTATTAACGACTTGTGAGGAATATTTAACCATTAATGCCACAAGTACAGATTGATAATTGTATATACACAGTCATTTACTTTAAATCATTTGTGAGGCAAAGTTAACCACAATTAGACATTTCAATAACCTCATGATGACACTATTAACTACTTGTGAGACATATATAACCATTAGTGATAATTGTATACAATTACATTCATTTACTCTTGATTACTTGTGAGACAAAGTTAACCATATTTACACACATGGTTAACCATGTGTGACGAGTGGATGCTGGGTGGAAATTCCCAGCGGTACGCTAATCACTACTCGGATTATTAACATCACTCCTGTAAATAAAATACCAAAATATTTTCTTTTTAAAAAGCATTTTCCTTCTAGATTTTACTGCTGTCTTGATCAAACTCAATCTGCAAATCCTAAATAACTACTAAATCAATTAAAAATTAAAATACTGTATTTGAAAATTCTACAATCTATTTCTGAATATCATCATATTTGTAAATGGCCTTTCAAAAATACTGTGTTATTATTATCTCATTCCAGATAACAGACCCGGATCCTCTCCAGTTGAAAAAAACTGGAGTGTCCAGTTTTAGCATCTCACCATTGATTCCTATTTTTTCTATCATTTCTATATTAATTATGTAAAATATTAAAATCAAGGGATGGTTGAGATCTCATTCAGTTTTGAAAAAACTGGAGAGGATCTATTTCCCCAGATAACATGATCATGGAAATTTGCTCTCTGCAGTTTGGAGGCCTTGGCACCCTTGATCAGCATGGATTTGCTAGAAATCGATTCTGGACCATTGACGATGACCCTCCTCCTTTTCCAACAAATACTTTGAGCAAAGCCTTTGTTGATTTGATTCTTAAGCCCACTGAAGAAGACATGAAGATTTGGCCTCATAGGTATTTATAGAAAACGTTCAGTATGGTGTCTAGGTTTATTTTTTTACTACCTTGTTTAACTTAAACCTCTTAATTTCATATTTTGAATTGTTTATATTATGTTTCCTTCTGTTATTATATGCCTTTCTGTTTTCTTGTAGTTTTGAATTCCGTCTTAGGATAGCTTTGGGACCAGGAGGAGATCTGATGCTGACATCTCGGATCAGGAACACAAACAGTGAGGGAAAGCCATTTTCGTTCACCTTTGCATATCATACATATTTCTCTGTATCAGACATAAGGTTAGTGCTTGAAATATGTTTGTCTCACACTTTATCACAGTTTAGTATTAATGTTCTGTTTTTTATTTGTAAATTACCACTGTTGTCACATTTAGCAACTTGCTATCTGTTTGCTTGCAATCTTGATTTGTCTACTTCAGTGATGACATTTCATTAATTTTGTAATGGATTTATTATTTTTATTACTTGGTGAATTTTGTAACCAAGATTGTAGTTGTTAGTTGTCCATAGTTGTCCATATATTTATTATCTTCAAATTCAATTATTGGATTCCAAAGTTCTTCATACAACAGGTGCATTTATGATAGAAAGGGATCTAAAAGCACTGTTGTGGGAGCTTTTAATTTGGTGGCATGGGTGGAAGGGAGTGTATAACTTTGGTTGCTTGCTTTAAAAGGGGTAGAGAAGAAACCATTAAAATAGACGTTACTGTAAATTGTTGTTATAATATGTAATGTGGGCCCAATGGGAGAGTGTAGATTGGGCTTAGATGTATATCAAGGATAGGAGGTGTATCACCCAAAAGATTCGAACCAATTGGGTTTGATCTCTCTAATCCTTATATACACTTTGACTTGACTTTATTTGTCCGATGTGGGACTTTAGTTCTCTAACACTCCCCTTCAAGTCCAACTGGATTGTTACAGTTGTGATTTGTGTACCATCATTGAGTAGGCCATAGATAATTTTTTTTTTTATTTGAACTTGGCTTCTACCTTTTTACTTTTTTTTTTTGTGGCTTGTACTCAAATCAACCTCAGAGGCCTTAGGTCTATGTTTTTTTTTTTTTTTTGTTAGCCGCCTGGGCTTGTGCTTCTTTAGTCTCAGATGCCCAATTTTTTTTTTTTTAAATTGGTACGGACTGTTACGTCATTTGGGCTCTGATACCATGTTATAATATGTAGTGCGGGCCTAATAGGAGAGTATAGATTGGGCTTAGATGTGTATCAAGGATAGGAGGTGTATCACCCAAAAGATTCGAACCAATTGCGTTTGATCTCTCTAATCCTTATATACACTTTGACTTGACTTTATTTGTCCGATGTGGGACTTTAGTTTTCTAACAGTATTAGAATGTGGGTTTTGGATCTAACTCAACCTTACAAAACCGGCTTGTAAGGTGAGAGTTGCCCCCCACTTATATACATTAGTTTGGCCATATCACTAGTCGATGTAGGATCTCCAACACACCTCCCTCACGTCAAGGATTGGACATCTCGAGCGTGAAGTTTGCAAGACTGAACATCTGTGGGTAGTCCGATAACGGCCTGATAGCGGGTGGCCCGATAGACCCAACAACAATCGCTAGGATAGGCTTTGATATCATCTTAGAATATGGGTTTGGGCCTAACTCAACCTTACAAAACCGGCTTGTAAGGTAAGGGTTGCCCCTTACTTATATACATTAGTTTGGCCATATCATTAGTCAATGTGGGATCTCCAACAATTGTTTTACTGGAAATTCAGATTTTGAGAGTCCAATGGCGTCAATTGGTTTTCCACATGTAATGAACCCCACATTGACGTTCAGAAATCTGAATCTTTTCCTTGCTATGTCAGCAGTTTAATTTGGATGTGTTGGAATGTGAAAATTGGCTTGGAACTTTAAACTTTTATAATCAACTGTTGGTTTATGGCTTTTGGTATATGAAGGTGCAGAGTATGGATATATACATTTTCAGTGTGCCAATGTAAAATAATAAGCTAATGTTATTCCCTGAATTAAATTTGCAGCATGCAAATGCTATCACATCCAATTGAATTTTTGGTGCGTATGTATGTGACCAAAATGTGACGTGTGGTGAAATATTTCTGTTTGATACGTTGGTTTAGTTTCTCAAGCTTTGGTTGGTTGAATTAGAAATTTCCGCTTGTATTTATCAACAATCCACTTATGTTTCATTTTTCTTTAATTTTGAATGCTAATTCAACCTACTTTTTTTCTAATTGTTTTTGTTTTGGGCTTACTTTCTGTACATTGATTTTATTATTATAAGTATTATTAATATTATTACAAATGGATTAGCATCTAACTTGTTTATTTGCATGAATTCAGTGAAGTTCGGGTAGAGGGATTGGAGACCCTGGATTATCTTGATAACTTGCAGAACAAGGAGCGCTTTACTGAACAGGGGGATGCTTTAACGTTTGAATCAGAAGTAAGTTTGGTTTTTCCTTGTATTTTGTTTGAGGAAGCAAGATGCTGGTATTAAATGTAGGATGTGGATTTATTTCAGTAAATTGAATTAACTGAAATAAATTCAATGTATTTCTTTACTGATAATCTAAATAAACACTTTAGATGAAACTTAAAAATTCAGATTTTTTAATGGACAAAAAAAGTGATAGACCCAGAGCACTTGGTTACATAGAACATTCGAACAATTTATTGTTCCTAAAGATGTTTTTCATTTTTTAATTATTTTTGAATTTAAATTATCTTGCTAGTATTTAATTCATGCCAAAAGTGCGCTTTCACACTTTTTGAACGTTTTCCATTTGATAACTTGTGTGTGTGTATGCACACGTGGAAGAATGAAGAGATGTAAAAGTGTATTATTCTTCATTCATAGGAACAATTAGACAGTTTTTTCTTCTCCATCCCAGTCCCTACCCTAAGCTTTTCTTTATTCTTTTCCCCCCTCTTTCCTTTTTTTTCTTTCTTTCATTTCTTATCTTTTATTTCTCTGTCACCCTTTCATTCTTTAACTTGCTGTAATAGGGGTGGGAATTACCAAGTATGTTCTGGTTGATGCCATGCCACCCATTCCAATTCTGGGCATTGGCTGGACCCAACCCATATCTGAAAGAAGCATATCTTCACAAAAAATAAAATTGGAAAAAGGAACAAAAGAAAGAAAAACGTGTACCTGATCTGGTTTGTATACTGTTGTACCTGGTTTCTAGTATTAGTTGACTCATTCTGGCCACATCATGTAGCCAATTCTGATACACTGATGTTTCATGGACTCTGTTGACTATAGACTGATGCTTCTGCTTTTATTAATATGATAGGTTGACAAGATATATCTTAGCACTCCCACAAAGATTGCAATTATTGATCATGAAAAAAAGAGAACATTTGTTGTGCGCAAAGATGGCCTTCCTGATGCTGGTGAGTATTATTAAGTTCATCTTATAGAAAGCTTGTGCTACTCATAAGTGTACTGACTGGGACTTCCATTATTTGTAATTTTATAATTTAAGAATGTTAAATTTCACTTCATATATGTGTATATGAGCAAGAATGGAACGAGGTAGAGGGAAAAGTCAGATTTCCCAGTATTGTGTAAAATATGTATCTATTCTAATTTCCATGTCTAAAATCTTCATGTAATATTGTAAGATATACCAAGTAACAATATGGAGATAGTGACTTCTGCGAGAAACTATGGTTTAAGATAGCAATGGCATTTTCTAAATTTAACTTGAATGCATTTGGATGCCTTGATTTGGGACGTTTGAGCTTGGTTGTAATTGTAATCTAGTCATGCAAGACTTTTTAAGCCAGTACTAATGAACTTGGGAAGAATCAGAAGAGCATGAAATTGATAGTTTCATTGGGCACAAACTGTCATAGTTAACAACTCTGAACCAAGTAGATTATTATATATGCGTTTATTACAATTGAGTTGTGACGCCTCTAAGTTCACATTCAAGTGACTGTCTGCCTAATATTTTTTTAATTAACATTTATTATTAATCTATGCAGTGGTGTGGAATCCTTGGGACAAGAAAGCAAAGGCCATGGCTGATTTTGGTGATGATGAGTACAAGCATATGCTCTGTGTAGAGGCTGCTGCTATTGAAAAGCCCATCACTTTGAAGCCTGGAGAAGAATGGAAAGGAAGGTTAGAGCTTTCAGCTGTTCCCTCTAGTTATTGCAGTGGACAACTTGATCCCCAGAGAGTTCTTCAGGGAAGCTGAATGATCATTGTTGTGTTCTGTGTCCTGTACAGGTAATAACCGCAAATTGTTATATTTCAATTCAAATGTCCTTTAACATAACCAAAAACAACGATCTAAGCCTTGACTTACATTGTTCCACCTAAATTTTGGATACTAAAGAATTGAATAGATATTTGATAGATACCGATTCAAAATCCAGATATTAATAGAAAGAAAGGAAATTTGTGTATCCTCAAGCAAGAATAGTATACAACGCTAAATCAACCAACTGTCTTAATTCTTGCCCTCTATTTATGTCCTACCTCTGCTACTATACTTAGAGGACCAACTCTAATAATTCTAATAACTTTAAGAGGGTCTTACTAACAGAGGCTGTTCCACTCAGCTCTTTGCTAACAATATACTTTCATAATCATCAGGCTTGTTGCTAACAATTTTTTTTCCCCCCTCCAAATTTTTAGTGTGACGTGTCTTCATTTTGCACCATGTAACTGCAGAGCAGAATTAAAAAATAGAATTGTATAATGCTTATGTTTTTTATTTCAAGGTTTGAATTGGGTATTATTTCTCTCCAAATGACATTATTGCTTAAATTTGGATATCTTATGCTATGATATTTAAGATTGATTGGTTAGCAATTAAAACTTAGTTCTTGTCGTTATTAGATTGCTCGGTTGTCTTTCATACATGTGTTCATCCATTTAATGTCTCACTAATCCTTTAGGAAAGATTTATCTGCAGGTAGCCTGTTGCAACATTTATGGATGTTGAAAGGAAAGTGTATCAGTAATTTTGCCCCTGCATGTTTCATTTAAGTCCATGTTGGACAGATGAACTCATGTTGGATAAAATTTTATTGAACTTTTGTTTTTTCCCGTGTAATGGATGACTAGTGTGGTCATAACAAACTGAACAAAGCAAAGCATATAAGCTGAAGAGTCCACAGTTGTTACCATGGAAGATCGAAATTACAGCCTACAATTCAACAGATTTTCACGTTGAGTTGAATGGCCCAGATCCAGAGGATTCCTTTTGAATCCATAGTTTTTTGGGTTCTTAAATCCCTATAAATTGTCTATTTCTAAATGTTGTAGGCCAATGAACACATCCTTGAAGAGTATTTTATAATGCTAAAGGAATGTATAACAGAAAAACGATTGACAGGTCATATTAAATATTTCTGGGTTATTTTGTTACATGATTCCTATGTTGCTTAAATGATTACTTTTTTCACCTTTGTCATATAAACATAGTTTACCAGGTAATGCTGCTCATGTTGGTGGATAATGTATACTTGATAACCTTTTTTTTTTTATCGTTTTTTTTTGGGCAAACTCGGGTTTTCACTTTTCAGCGAGGAAATAAATACATTTTTTTGAACGGAATATTCAGTCTCAGACAAAATAGCAATATTTACTTGAAAATCTCAATTATTTTTTAATCGAATTGATGTTATTAAAAGTTTTCATGCCTTATGTACTACTCGGCTGGTTCAAATTTTGATATGACATTAAATAGGAATATATTCTCCCTTGTTAATTTTTTATGACATTGTCGTATTGAAATTGTGCTTATTTTTCTTTTCAAAAGTATTCACAAATTTTGATAAGGCTTTATTTATTTAATGCATATGAAGAGGTAATTGATATAAAATTTTTATGTGATAAGGTAAAAATTTGACATGGGAGGATTCAATTTTGAAATCAATCATTCATGTTTACTCTCGTTCCATATGAGAGTGGACCCTTTTGTGTTCTTGATAAGATATGCTACAAATCATGTGTGCAATTCTCTGGTGATTTAAATAAGTCTCTCGATTTATGTTACGCAAAGGTCTAACTTATCTAATGTTTATTAAAATAGAAATAGATATGTGATTTGATCGTAACCTTGTCATTGAGTTTAAAATTATGATGTTATCACTGCAATAACAACTACATCTACACTAGTATTGGTTGATTATGGTGTCAATTAGTCAACTAGTTATTTTGTCTGTAAATAATTTCTTGGCTATCCATTAAATTAGGATAGTGATCAGGGATTACAACAATCTTGTTTGGCCCAGGGATATAGTCTGATTGGTAAAAATAATTGATAAGATAACTAAAAGTTTAAAAGTTAGTTGAAAATTGTAAAGTTAATTTTTAATTGAAAGTTGGTAAGTTAGTTTATTAAATTAGAAGTATTTGGCGAAATTGAATTAAGTGATAAATGTAAAATGTGTATATAAAATTAGAAGTGTTTCGTAACATTACATGTTTATATAATTTTTTATAGATTAAATTAATTTGTAGGTCTTTATAGTTTTATAGAGTTTTTAATTAAGTTCCCTAGTTAAAAACATTTTAAATAAAATCCTTATATATAAATGAAAATTATATTATATGTAACTTAAATGGGAGATTAAAATTGTACAGCTATTTTCTATTACTAAATTAAATAATATTAACAGTATATAAAATAATAATATTAGTAGTTAATGTGACATGTTGCCTCCATATACAGATCCATCACCAATTCCATTCACTCATCTAAGTCGATCACTTGGTTGGACTATTGGCTCTGATACCATTTGTTGGAAAATATGAGGGGGTAAAACACCAGAAAGAACTACATCAATGGGCTATAAGCTAACTACACAAGTGAACTTGATACCACATCTAACCCAAAATCTTAAGACATTAGGTCTATAGGTCTTTGTCACTTATATGTTACTTTAGGGTTGGCCTTGGCATTTTTGGTGTCCTGGACAAAGTAAGAAAATAATGCCCTCATAATCATTTGAATATCGTCCTTCTTGCCTTTTTTGTTACCAAATCATTCATAATTTGTTCATAATCAATATTCTTTAAAACATTATTTTTGATAGAAATGAAAACAAGACTATTTAATCTATCTTGTGACATAGTAGATCGCAAAAAGGATTTTAACAATTTCAATTTTGAACAACTTTTTTCAGCAGATGCAACAGTAACAGGAATAGTTAATATTATTCTATAAGTTGTGCATGCATTAGGCAAATAATTAAATGTCTTCAAAGAACTCAATATCATAAAACTTGATTTTGATTCATTTGTTAAAACCTCTTTAATGACTTTTAATTCTTCAAATAAAATTTCACCATTAAGATCATAAGAATTATCATGTTTTAGATAAGTTTCAAGATGTTTGCAACATGATTTCAAGTCTTTTTAAGAGAATGATCTAAGTATTTCGATATTAAACAAAAGTCCAAAAATCCTCATATATGTGTTATATTGCTTAAATCTTCTATTAAGTGAGCCAATTGCTTGATCTACAATATATAAAAAATAATGGATCCTAAAAGACTCTTTAGTAGACTCAAGGTTTGATTGTGTGCATTTAGAGAGATTTTCATGATAGAGAGATTAGAGAGAGTGAGGTACACAGATTAATTGTGCTGAGTGAGACACAGAGATTAATAATGAGGAGGCACGATTGACATTGGCGTGGCGCGACTGTTCTGCGTAACTATGCATTTAAGCAGTCTAACATGGTGGGGCAACAAGAAGATTAGAGAGAGAGAAATCAGAGATGAAGAGATTAGAGGGAAAGAGAAAAAGTTCAAGGCCCTTCTTTATTGTTTAGGTTAATGTTGAGAGAGAGGTTCACGTTGAGGGAAATGGAAGAAAATAATATACCACACTATCTTCTTAATGTACGTTGCATAAATTACACTATCACTGATTCATTTTCCCGAAATTGTGGGTAAATTTTTGTCGAAAAGTGGAAACATTATCCATTAGTTAACTAATTACTCACGATTGTTTTATTTTTTATAATAAAATTTTTATATAATTTTAATTATATAAAATTTTATTTTAATATTTATATAGACTAAATAATTTTTTTCTTGGTGCCCCTCTAAAAATGGGGTCCTGGGTTGTTGTTCGCCTCAACCGTGCTCAGGGCCACCTTTTGTGTTACTCAACATATCTATATCTATTCAATATGGGACTTTTTAGTTACATTACTCACACTTATACATCAACAAATTGTTTGAAAAATATTATAGTGACATCTCCTATACATTATACAAACCTCCTTAATTGTTTTAAAAAAATCACACCGTGTACCTTTATAAGAGAAGTTGCTGTAAATGTTAAAAAAGTAGGGTAGTCATGTGCAATCTTAGAAAACCATACGAAGAGTCAGTGTAATTTATTCAAAAATTTATATTATCAATTAATAAAAAATCATCGTTAATATGACTTTTAAAATAGTTATTATAAAAGTTAACAAATTATACATAACAGTTTGTGATTAGATGATTACAAAATCCTTTTAAACTATTGGTACATAGATATGTACTCTTATTTTTACTCGTACTTTATCAGAATCTTAACTGTTAATTTTTTAATTAACAATTGTAATATCACATTGACATTTGGAAGAAATTTGGTAGATTTTATTTGGGTTTATATTATTATATAAACATTTAAGTTAAAAAGCAAAGTATGTTTGGTTAAATTACGAAACATAACTTATGATGCTCTTTTTAAATTTATTTTAATAAATTTTACGATAAAATTTATCAAGATAAGAGTTTATAACATAAGTTCTTGTGTAATAAACAATTATTAATAGGTGTTAAATTAAGCCGATTATCCTACACACTCATTCTCTAAGATGCATATCCCTCCAAAACTTGTGAACATGTTCTTTTCTCTGTTTAACCTCTTCATTTTTTTTCCCTTGTAGTTTCACATATAACAAAAAAAGTCAAACCATGTAGTTCTTTAGAATGAGTTTCACCCAGCTTGGTGAGTCATGGAGTTTTAAGTTGAAGTGGGCACAGGCAGGAAGTCGTTGACGTAAAACGTTTTCTAAATAGCTGTAAAATGGAGCCCAGTATCAAGGTCGATAATGATATTAATTTCTTGTATTAAGGGTTAGGTGTGAGCCATGGTGTCCAACGCATTACCATAGTTCTCCATGATCAAAATGCCATAGTGAGCCATGTTTTGGGGTTATTTGTTGTTTGCTTAGACTTGAATCAAAGATGCTGGAGTAACGTGTGGATGCCCATAGATTATTCCGAAACGCCCACAGATCTAGAATATGCTTGCTTGCGGGTTCATTAACTTCATATTATTCTCATTATATCATTATTGCAAAAATAGCTTCCGTAACTATTCCTTGGTCAAGGGTAATGAGCTGAATTTATTATTTTAGAAATTTATCTAGTTGTGTAGACTCAGTATTAATTGTTCCAATTAAATTAAATTGTTTCTTGGGAAATCAAGATCTGCAAGTCATCCTGAAAATTAAGAATTGATAACTAGATGAACAGGTCTCATTTGCTACACCTTCAACTTGTGATGATGTTTGAAAAAGAGTTATTTATTCGTTGATCTAGGAAATTGATTGATTCTACCTTGAAAAACGTATTGATAATAACATGATACACCCATAGGAGGAAGAAAGGAGATAAGAAAACTATAGAATTTATTTATGCATTATGTTCTAAGCCATTGCATCCTTCTTGCAAAAGTTTCCTATCAAGTCCAAGTCTAAGCCACGATTATGGCAATCAATTTTTTGTTTCTTTCCCATTAGCATTGAAAAGCAATACTATAATAGCACAGCTAGATCGCCTCAATCCGTACAAATAATTCAATAAACAAATAAATACAACTTGAACCTAATTTCTTGAATCTCGCATGCAAATATGGAGGCTTTTTAGTCTTTGACGTTGAATTTGATCCTCTTCAAAATGCCACATGATTTGTTTCCTGTATTTACATATGGGTGAATATGACTGAGAAAATTAAGTGCCATGTGATGTTTTGCTTTTTTTAACGTAAATTCTGACATAAGCCGTAGGGGAGCAGTTTGGAGATAATTGAATGCAATTAAGTTGACAATCTTATATCGAAGTATAAATTGCCCAGCTTGACATTCTCTAATTATATAAATGAAGATTTGTAATTTGCTTCTGAAAAGGAAAGTGAGAGAGATCAATGTCTCTTTCTTTGATCGTCAGCGCATATATTCAATTTCCCTTCGTTAGTTCATGCTCACTTCCCAACAAGTTGTGAGAATTATTATATAACATATAGAATTAAACTTTCTTGCCGCCCAATCACACCCCAACACATTCGAAATGCGGCTTGGATGCTTCACGCAACCTTGATAACGTATTATTCGCGTGCTAGCTAAATTAGAACAAGAATTGTTTTAGAATTTAATTAGAATATATTCACTGTGTAAACATTTTTGCACAAACATTCAATCATACATGGTTGTATAATTAAAAGTTATTGATTTTTGTAATAATTATTTAAATTAAAAGTCATATTTAGAATTATTTCTAATTAGTTGACAATATAAAAAGAGTTTAATTTTTATGTAATGTGAGTGTAAAAAGTTTTATACTATCAATTAATCAGAAATTATTGTTGGTATGACTATTAAGATAGTTATTATTAAAATTAACAAACTTACCATACATAAAAATTTGTGATTGAATGATAATGTAAAAATTATTTACACCGTCAATGCATATACTATTTACTCATAAAAATCTGTGCACTTACCCTGCATCAAAAATTAAAACTCAATTTTTTAAGTCGTCTAACCTTCAATTACGCCTCATTCAACCCCATTTTTGGTTATCGCATGTGAAATATATGGCCAGACTCATGAAACTGATCTTTGTTCTTATTCTCATCAATCATTCTCCAAGTCCAATTTTGTAACCTTTCCAATTTCATCCCATTTTTGTCATCACGCGTGACATATATACAAGTACTGATGTACAAATATTTATATATATGATATGCCTTACAATTAGTAGCACAGGAATCAATTCATAGCAGCACAAAGTAAACAGAGACTGAACAACCAGTAATGGAAGCTCCTAGCTTCTTTGTGGTCTTATCATCCTTTCTGCTTCTCATAATTAGTGCACAAACAAGCTCAGCACAACTTACTCGCGGCTTCTATAGATACACATGCCCCAGTGTGGAACAGTTGGTTCGCTCTGCTGTGGAGCAGAAGTTCCAGCAGACCTTTGTGACTGCTCCTGCCACTCTTAGACTCTTCTTCCATGATTGCTTTGTGAGGGTGTGTAAGCCTATCTATTTCATCACTTCATGGCATAATGATTATCACATCACACCAACTACAGTTAGTGCTGATTGAGTTCAAATAACCACTGACATGCTCATTTTTGCATTCACACAATATATGGGTTGGTGTAAGTCTGAAAATGAAAGAGTATTCATGTAATTTGTGCATGTGTCATATTTAATCACTGTTCAATGATTTTAATTTATAAGGCTTTTGAATATGTTATTGATATTGCTTTTATTTCTGCACAGGGTTGTGATGCTTCCATTTTGCTAGCATCTCCAAATAGTAAGGCAGAGAAAGATCATCCTGATGACATTTCACTAGCTGGGGATGGCTTTGACACGGTGGTTGAAGCCAAGGCAGCTGTTGATAGTGACCCTCAGTGCAGAAACAAAGTCTCTTGTGCTGATGTACTTGCTCTGGCTACTAGAGATGTGATAAATTTGGTATGATATGACTTTTACATTGCTTTGATTTGCCACGTGAAGTTACTGATAAAATACTTCTATATTGTACCTCTAATCCAAATTCTGATATAGCAGAGACTGCAAAATGAAACAAAGGGGAAACAATTCTATATGATGTTCTTAATCTTATCAATAAACAGCTAACCTCTAATATTCCACAAGAATTTAATTAGAATACATTGTCGCAGTAAAGGTTTTTTACTGCCGTTCAGTTATGATTTGTCAAGTAATTAAAAATACTCGACTTTTATGATAATTATTTTAAATTAAAGTTATATTTAAAATAATTTTTAATTAGTTGACAATGTAGATTTTTTATATTGACAGTGTATTAAAATTAAACTCATTTTAGAATGCTTTCCCGGTCTAAGCACTTATATTCAACTGTTACATGCTAAACATTTTTCACTAAGCTAGCCCCGCATCACATACAATTGCATAATGTAGGCTGGAGGGCCATTTTATGAAGTTGAGTTGGGAAGGCGTGACGGGAGAATATCTACTATTGCCAGTGTTCAACGCCGTCTTCCTCACCCTGATTTCAATTTAGATCAGCTCAATTCCATGTTTAGCTTCAATGGCCTCTCCCAAACAGATATGATTGCCTTATCAGGTAACTTCACTAACACAAAGCAATAAGGTTGTGTTATTTCATTAATCAAGCAAAATGATTAAACTATGAATTTAATTAGAATGTCCTGTGAAAATGTTTTTTATACTGTCATCCACTTACAGATTATCATATGTGGTAAGTTTTTTGAATTTTATAATTATTATTTTAAAAGTCATACTTCTGATTGGTTAATACTATAAAGAAGAATGCTAGCAACGCTCTCTCCAATACTCTTTTTCTAACACTTTGTTTACTATTAGTTAGAATTTATTGAAAATCATAAAGTTTGGTGAGTCTTACTCTAAATCTAAATTAGGGGAGCGATTCATTAAATGAGAAGTAGAATTTACCAAAATTTGTAATTTTTAATAAATTTCAACCAATAATAGAGAAAGTATTAGAAAGAGAATATTTGAGAGAGTGTTGCCAGCATTCCTCGTAGTATAAATATCTTTACATTGATAATACACGAAAATTAAACTCTTAAACTATAGTTTTTCTATTTTTGTTTTATTTTTTAAGAATCCTGAAAAAGTTGTGTTTTGTGTTAGGTGCACATACAATTGGATTCTCTCACTGCAACCGCTTCTCAAAACGAATCTACAACTTCAGCCCCAGGCATCTAATTGACCCAACACTAAACTTACAATATGCCTTCCAACTTAGACAGGCTTGCCCTCTCAGAGTTGATCCTAGAATTGCCATAAACATGGACCCTATCACACCTCAAAAGTTTGACAACCAATATTTCAAGAATCTCCAGCAAGGAATGGGTCTATTCACTTCTGATCAGGTGCTGGCTACAGATGCAAGGTCAAGGGACACAGTCAACTTATTTGCATCAAATGAAGAAGCTTTTAACAATGCTTTTGTTGAAGCTATTACTAAGATGGGAAGGATAGGTGTTAAAACAGGAAGACAAGGTGAAATAAGGTTTGATTGCACCAGGGTGAACTGAGAAAGTACAATCATGGCACTGGCAGTGTGTGAGATGACAGAATCAGAGTGGAACTGTGAAAAAAAATAAAAATTACAAGTGAGACTAGTTGTAATAAGAGGGTGACAACTATAATATGAAGTAATGTGTGAAAGTACAAGTGGGTAACATTATTCACTTTATTTATTTTTGTCTCATCTATGAATATGAATTTTGTATAATTGAATTAATAATTGGAGTTCTTTCAGCTCTATTCATGTCTTCAAGCTTCCTTGGGAATGAATGCAAAAAGTTCTTACAAACAAAAGAAAGAGGCAATAAATTCCCTTGCCAATAAAATATAGAAGCATTTGCAACTTATTTATTTGTAATATATAAAGAGTTTAATGATCATGTACTATTAGTGTAAAAAGTTTTACAATGTCATCCAATCAGAAATCACCATTAATATGACTTTTAAAGTATTTATTATAAAAGTCAACAAACTTATAATAAATGATAGTTTGTAATTGGATGACAGTGTAAAACTACTTTACACTGTCAGTACATGACCATTAAACTCATATATAAAACCTGAAGCGCAAATTGTGGCGATGCATGTTAATTTCTTCTTATGGTTATTTCATTCAATGTAAGAAAAATTTTAACTATTGCAATTAAGCTTCTCTTTTAATTGATTTTTCAACTCCCTTAGGCAAATTTGGTCTTATGCAAATGTTGCTTATGTAACATAGCTTCGGTTTTTGAATCCTTAAATTTTTCATTTTCCGTTACTAAAATATTTCCGTAATATCATTCTCTCGAACATCTCTTTCCCTACCTCCACATTTTCGTGTTTTCTCAACTCCCTAATCACCACCCCTACAACAAATGCAACAGCCAGTTGCTGGATGTTGCATCACAGACCAACCAGTCAACCACTATCATGACACCAAATTAATGCTATCAGAAGTCATTGATGTCACACCAATACCCACCCTCGAGTTGGCTCCTCTTCATCACCACACCCTACACATCAAACCCCCCAACCTTGCTAGCAGACCGATTAATCAAGCGTGACTACAAGTCAATTTTATGTAATCCCTATAAAACTATGTTTCCCATTTCCTATCAAAAAATGTATGTTTCACAACCCCTACTTACATGTTCATTCCCTATATTATTATTTATTTATTTATTTTTGTTAGAAATTGAAAGTGACGAAAGTTATATTATTTGTACAGCACTTTCTATTATTTTTATCTGTCTCCCTCTATCACCCTTATCATCTCACCAATAGTCCCTTCTCTTCTTCTTTCACAATTGTATAATCTTTTGTACAATTTTAAGTATTTTTATATTTACCATTTTATTTAACTATTAAATACTTTTATCGTGAATTTTATTTTGTTATTTAAAATAAACAAAATCATTTTTTTTTTGTCAAAAACAACTACATAATCTTTGAATTTTTTTATTACTTATCAAGGAATTCATAAGAACAAGTTATATCCCATCAAGTTAAAAATATTTTTTTCCTATTTTTTTTATCTTTTAGTTCATTTATTATATATATATATATATATATATATATATATATATATATATTATTTAAATTTTAACAATTAACTTAAGGTAACTGAATACTCCAACTTAATTCTTTTATATAAAACATATATAAAATTATAGTCTACTTTCTATTCAAATAAAGATCGAATGCTTTAGACAAAAATCTAATCATACAATTGTGTCATAATGGAACGTGATAATTGTGTCATATTGTAATGTGTCATTGGTAATGTTGTAACAATTTATATTGAGTAACTGATAATTTTAAGTTGTATTTAATTAATAATTATATTTTAATGATTCATTTGTAATTAAGAGATAGAATTTGATCAATATGTCAGTTATAGAAAAAATAATAAATAGTATATAATTATTATTAACTATAAACATAATAAAAGCAATTTTTTTTATCAAAACATAAAAATCCAGCCTTATATATATATATATATATATTTGGTTATCATATTATAGGTACGAAGTATTTATCGGCTTTGTTAATGACTAATCTAGCCTTATATGCCAAATGAATTTGTGAATATACGGTATTGAATATTTGAAAATAAGAAAAACTTTTATAGATAATGGTAATGTGAAAATTTTCAATTTGATAAAATGATGACACAACTCACCTTATAATTTACTTGTAGAGAGACACACTTTAATAGCCTTTCAATAAATTTTAAAAAAAAATTATGAAGCATATGATATAATAATACAATATTTAAATGGAATAGTAAAATAGAATAATTAAAAATAAATAAATAGGATTGCATTACAATCCATTCATGTGTATGGTTGCTAAGAGACGATAACATAATGTTTACTTATGAATTTGATTGGCAGCACATGCTAGAGATGACATATTATAATTCTAGTAGCCATATATTTACACCTTTATAGAAATCTTATAATTTTACCTCTCCCATAGAAATGTTTTTCAGAAAACATATAATTAAAAAAAATTCTTGAAAGTGTTTTTTTTTTTTTTTAAATCCATACCAATAACAAATTAAACGGTCTCAACCCATGACTTTTGGAAAAGTGAGAAAGGATTTTATTATAAATTCATTTAAGAGTGAGAAAGGATGAACCTAGACATATTGTTAGTACCGGATTTAAAGACTAAAGAATAATATTTTAGTTGTTGCTATGTAATGTCCAAATAAGTCTCCACAACTATTAAGGAGCTAGCAAGTATAACACTACTAACATATTCATTCTATTTCTTTTTCTTATAGCATTTACACATTTATTTTCAATCAAGTTATAATAAATATATTTTGATATGCAAGCTATTATGCTTCCATATTTACTATTTTGTTGATATTGCTTTGTAATGTCAAAATATCCGCTTTTGTGTCAGCTTTTACACAAATCTAATAATTTTAAAATCAATCTTATATCATACCACAATCAAAAGTATGCCTTTTTAAAAATTTCTCTCATATCTTATTTGCTTATTGTTTTATACTTCAATAAAATATATTACTACATGTGGTCTTTTACATATTCCTTGAAACTATATTTGGTATGCTCCAATATAAAGTCAATTACTAAACCCTTTGTAGCCCAGTAAAAGAGACTTTATTAAAATTATGTAATAATAATTCAATATCCATTTTAACTTTTTTCCTCAATCTTAGTAATGAAAAATAACATATTTTTCTTTTAAATGCTAAGGCTATTCATTGAGTTGGAAAGTAGCAAAATGATAATAGTGCAAGAGTGATGCACAATTCTATTTCACTTACATCACACACACACACACATGCATATTTTTCATTTTTGGTTAAATTATTCCTAAGAACTATTGATAGATATGCAAAAACCTATTCTAAGATCTTTCATCTTTCACGAATCATCTTCCTTTTAGTTGTGTTTATTTGTAAATGTATTTTATTCAAAGGGAGTTTACTATACAAATAAGAGTTTCAATCTAACATATGTGACTCAGTTTATGCAAAACTTCAAGTCCTCTTATTAAGACTAGACAAATTAAATAAGTTTTAAACATCTTGATTCATTTCAACTTATTTATTCTCTAAATGGTGCATGTAAAATTTTATTTTTATTAGGTGTTTACACTAATGAAGAATGAGAAAATAATAGACAAGTATCTAAAATGTAGTTATTGAAACAAATAATTTTATGCAAGACTGGAGAATATAGTTCACTTGTAGGTTAAGAACATACTGTTCATTCATGTGTTAAAACTTCTAATAAGAAAAACAAGCTTAAGTAAGACTTTGTCAAAAGATATAAAATATCTACAAAAGGAGCAATAGTGTTGGATTATGTTTGAGAGATTAAATGTTAGTTATTATATTAAATATTGTTTCAATACCATATATAAGAAATTTGCTGTGATAAACTTACATTGCATAGCTCAAAAAAAATAAAAAATCACATATAAAACTAACACATTAATTATAATTGATTATAACAATAATTGATTGTACATATAATCAATTATTGAAATAATTTAATTTTTGCAATTGTCCCAAACACACCCTAAGTGATAAAATAATATGTTCTAACATACTTTTTAATCAAACAAAATTAAAATAGTTCATTCATTTTTCCATACATTGCTTGGGTCCATATCTAGTATATTTTAAGCTTGGAGTACTGTTATAGACTTAACCATATAATAGCATAGTGATATCTTCTATGATAGAATTTTTGAATATCCTAACCAAACAAGATAACATATTTTACTTTTAAGCTCTCAAATATAAATGTACACTTGGAGTTAATGGACATTATTAATAGACAAATAAGACCAACTTCTTGTCAACACTAGCCAAACCAATAATACATCCACAAAACCAACTAACATTTACACTCATCCTGACATATCGAGACATCAAAGTATCAAGCTAGTACCCTATCATCCAAAACAAACCTTATGAAAGAAACGGGAACACACAAGAAGGGGGGTTAAATTGTGTGTTAAAAGGAAAAACTTTTTTGCAAAACTTTAACAGCAAACAAAAAGGCACGAATAAAAGAAATACAAGTAAGGATAAGAAAAGAGAAGCACACAAGAAATTTTATATTGGTTTACTCAATTTGAGCTACGTCCAGTACCTTTGTCTAGAAGGATTTCTACTAACCAACCTCTTGGTTACAAGCAAGTATTCTATTAGCCTATTCAGGCCTTACAACAGTGATCAACCCAAGATCACTTAAAAACCCAAGTATTATGTAATCACCAAGCCTCTCCAGGTTTTCACAACATAAATAAAGTGTTTAAAAGAAATCAACTCACAATGTGAGGATATAAAAGTTTAAGAGCGATTACAAAACTTTGCTAAGCAAAGAGTATGAAATACGAAAGAATTTGTAAGAATATTGTCCAATAGAGAGATTTTGTTTTCGTTCGTTCATTTCTCAGTTGCTTTACTTGAATCTTTGGACTTGATATATATATATATATAGCCTTTGAGAAAATAGCCATTGAGATATATGAGCTTCAGTCTTCAGAGACAAGTTCTAAATTTTTGTCATGTATGGTTGTGCATGATTCAAGTTTGCAAATGAGACAAAAAAAAACTTTTGTTTTTACACCAAAGTAGGAGGTGCAGTTATGCGTTTCAAAGTTGCTTTTTCTGAATATTCCTTATTTCGGCTTGATAGCTTGATAGGTTGACTTACTTTTCTGCAAAGTTATACTTATACACAAAAATATATATGCTTTTCATTTAATGTGAGATATTTGAACGTTGGATCTCATAAAAAAAAAAGAATAAAACATTAGTTTCAAGGCGTACAAGAATAAGCCAATTGAAACATTAAAATTTAGTTGAATTTTAAGACATCTTAGATAAGGCATTGGACGATTTTCGCAAAGAGTACATATGTTTAAATAAAGCAATTGGACGCTTG
Organism: Spatholobus suberectus; assembly: GCA_004329165.1. Taxonomy (NCBI): domain Eukaryota; kingdom Viridiplantae; phylum Streptophyta; class Magnoliopsida; order Fabales; family Fabaceae; genus Spatholobus; species Spatholobus suberectus. The sequence goes on along the minus strand of CM014729.1, from coordinate 33,781,491 downwards.
GTATAAAGTGGCACATTGGACGCTAGATTTCATAAAACATCATCGGAAGCTTTCAAAATTTTTTTACTATATAGCGATATCTAAAAGATTGATTAAGAGCAAATATTTAAGAACTCTAAAATTTAATAACTTTTGTTATCTTCAAACTTTGAGAGATTGGACGCTTCATACGTCTTTGGTTCTAACACCTTATACATGCTAGTTGACCCACATACTCAACTAAACAGGCTAATTGCTTTGATTCATAATGGTTGATACAAAAGATCCCAACCTTTAATATTAATAATTTAATGTAACAATTAAATTTGGAAGATTGGCAGTTAATCCTTAAAGAAGTAGAACAACATTAGATTTAGGATATAAAAAAGAGCAAGAGAGAGAATGAGTTAAAAAAAGATGGGATATCATGCATTACAACAAATTCCCAAAAAAGTGAAGACCAAAAGTCGCTACTAATGGAAGGTTTAGCGTTGGTTAAGGAATGACCTATAAGTCTTTACTAAGTAACTTGACGCTATGTAGTTTGCGACGCACAATAGAGGCTAATGCCAAAAGGCGACAACCTAGTCGTCTTATAAGCTAATGTTAAAATGTGCAGTTAGAACAAAAAGAAGAAGAAGAAAAAAAACACCACCAACTCTGGCGGTGTATTTCCATGTTTCCCCAAACCCCATCCTCATTTTAACTCCAAGAACTTCATCCATCGAAAACCATTCCCCAAGCACCAACATATGATAACTCCACTGACCAAATAAAACAAAGATGAAAGAACTAAACAATTGTAATGATAAATGTAAATGTCAAAATAGAGAACAAACCAAGACAGTGATGCCGCATCTGCCACACCTCCAAAGCACTTCACTATCGCCCGCCTTTGACACCGACAATGCTCGAGCAAATCGTTGCCACTCACCACCACCTGCCAAACTTACAACATAAAGGAAGAACGATGTCGTTTACTAGACAGGCAGTTAAACCATTAAATTTCAAATGGGGAGAAAGCGAAAGAAGTTTAAGGTTTGGGTGCACAATTTTAAAAACTAGCAGCAGCTTGGCCAAGATGTCGCTTTTAATTTAAATTATTACTTTGAAAATTATTCAATTTGAAGACTTGGCTGTTGCTTACAAAAATATTTTGTGTTAGCAAACTGACGACTTAATTGTTGCTAATTACGACAGCTTTATGGTTGTCGCTTATGGTCCACTTTGTTTTTTTGGCAATTTATTAAAGTGATGGAAAGTAAGAGAAATTAAAAATACAAAATGAATCAAAAGTAAGGTGATACCATTAAATAAGAACCAACAAATATAAAATATATCATATATATACAGCTAATGTATGAATAAAACTTTTATTCATAAGTTATTCCTTTTTCAAACATGTGTAAATCACTCTAACCATAAATCTTGGACTTATATCACACCATTAATTTTATTTTTCAATTTACACAATTATTAGCAAGTTGATTATCCAATTATAATCATGTCATGAGTTAAATATTTTTTTTCAATATATAATTCACTTTTATATAATAAAATTCAAACATTATAATTTATAAACAAATATCAATATTTAATTGTATAATCAATTTATATAAATTATCATACAAGTATTATTTAATATTAATTGTGAAAACATTGTGACAAGTAACTTTAGACGAAGCATTTAGATAACACATCCTCTAAGTTGTTGGTTGTGGTGGTTAATATTTCTATAGTTCATTTGCCTTGTACTCTAAATATGACAAATATTGATGGTAGATAAAATTTGAGATGCTTTATCTTATCAATAGACAGGTATAATAATCAATAATCAAACCATTAGTTCTTATCTAAAGTTCTTATGACAGTGCATTAATAAAAACTCCAAAGAAGCAAGAGTCTATATTTATAATGTTACTTGTACAACATATCCTAAAAATTCTAAAGAAACAAACAGTTTATAGTTAGAATATTACTTGTACGACATAAACTAAAAATTAGCTAAAATGAATAATAATTTTGAAAGATATTTCTTTATTACCACATCATTTGATTGTTTTTAAATCTTATCACCAAGAATACAAACCTGTATATAAGGGCATAATTGTTGGAGATCTAAATATCCATTGAAAGTAGTGAGAAGGAGGAAATACATACACATGTTGATATAGAAAAGTTTGAAAGATGGCAGGTGGTGGTTTTATTACTTCTAAAAATGGAAGACACTATGAGGGTAAGGTTACGGTTTTTGTGTTGGTCACATGTCTTGTGGCAGCCATGGGAGGACTCCTTTTTGGTTATGATTTAAGTATTACAATAGGAGTGACTTCTATGGAACCATTCTTGATCAAATTCTTCCTAAATGTTATCGACAAATGAAAGATGAGACAAGCCATGAGAGCGAGTATTGCAAATTTGACAACCAAATTGTTACATTGTTCACCTTTTCTTTATACATTGCAACATTGATAGCTTCTTTCTTTGCTTCCATGACCACAAGAATGTTGGGACGTAAGTTCTCAATGTTTATGGGTGGCTTGTTTTTCCTTATTGGTGCATTGTTGAATGGTTTTGCCATCAACGTCGAAATGCTTATTGTTGGTCGTTTATTACTTGGTTTTGGTGTGGGATATTGTAATTAGGTAAAAATTGCCATGACTGCTATGCTTCAAGTTTTAATAACTTTTAATGTGTAAACTTTACAAGTGCTTTCAAAATTAAATAACTTTAATTCTTTTTTATAATATCACCTCCAACAGGTTGTTCTAGTGTATTTGTCTGAAATGGCTCCAACAAAGATTAAAGGAGCACTTAACATGGGATTTCAAATGATGACTACAATTGGCATTCTTGTTACAAATCTTATAAACTATGGGACTGCAAAGCATCATAATAAATGGAGAATCTCTTTGGGTGTTGGAGCTATTCTTGCTATCTTGTTGTGTTTAGAATCTCTTTTCTTAGGTAACACACCTAACTCTATGATTGAAAGAGGCCAACATGAAAAGGCTAAGGCAATGTTGCAAAAGATCCATGGCACAAATAGTGTTGATGAAGAGTACCAAGATCTCATTGATGCTAGTGAGGCAGCCAAAAAAGTGGAACACCTATGGAAGAATGTTACACAACTAAAATATTGACCTTAACGCACCTTTTACACTCTTATTCCATTTTTCCAACAACTCACTGGCATTATTGTTGTTAAGTTTTATGCACCAGTCCTTTTCAAGACTTTAGGCTTTGGTGATGATGCTTCCCTTATGTTTGTAGTTATAACTGGAGGTGTCAACATGGTTGCCACATTTGTTCCATATTCACCGTAGGTAAAGTTGGAAGAAAGATTTTATTTCTTGAAGGTGGCACACAAATGCTCATTTGTCAGGTTTAAACAACAACTTAAATGCTTTATCTTTTCAATGATCACACACATATGTCTATCCTTTTTATAATAATCCTTACTTTTAGATTGCTATTGGAGTTATGATTGCTCTAAAGTTCAGAGTAAGTGGTGATGATTCATTTAGTTAAGGAGAAGCCAACCTTCTTTTGTTCTTTATTTGTGTATATATTGTAGCATTTTCTTGGTCATGGGGTCCATTGGGTTGGTTAGTGCCTAGTGAAATTTGCTTCCTTGAGGTTTGATCTGCAAGATAGGCTACCAATGTCGATGTGAACATGTTGTTCACCTTTACCATTATTCAAGCCTTCCTTAGCACACTTTGCCACTTAAAGTATGGTCTATTTTTCTTCTTTGCTGGCTTTGTGTGATCATTATGACCATCTTTATTGCCTTACTCTTTCCTGAGACAAAAAAATGTTCCAATAGAAGAAATGAACAAAGTGTGGAAGTCATATTGGTTTTGGACCAAATTTGTTCCTCATGATATTTTGGTCAATGGCTATGATGAGAAGGTTACTCCTTAAAGTTGATCAAAATCTTTAACTTTACTTTTGTCTCTTTTTTTTTTTTTAATCTTTTATTGTAATTGTTTAAATAAATATTCCTTTACCTCTCCTATCACTTGTGTATAATAAGGATTAAGATTGTTTGTTCTTGCTAAATTTGAATTTTTAGTTTATGACAATATATTTATAATTTATTAGAATTCATTTCTTACCATTCTCAATGCATTAAACTTCTTAGAATTGATTTTAATTTTTTTGGTTTAGTTTCTCTTGAAGGGATTTTATAACCTTTTTTACACCTAATGAATATCAAGGACCCTTTTTTTTGTTTTATTTGGTCTTTATGGATCCTTTAAAAGTAGTTATTTGTAACGTTTGACTCTTTAGTTTCTAAATAGTTATACTCAACTAAATATAGAAAACAAATCATTGAGATCTTTATCCAAAAAAATTATCGAAAAAAAGAAATTTTATCTAGCTAAAAACTGAAATGTATTTTTCATGTGGAAAACCCTTATAGTACACATGATGTAGTTTAAGTTCAGACAAATGCAAGCATTTTGTTGGTATCTCATAATATCTTTAAAAAAATATTTAAATATAATTATAGATATATTAAAGAGTAGAGACATTCAATAGATATAATTATTTCTTTCATTGAAAGTCTTAGACTAATTATAATTAAATATTGAGGTAATATTTATATTCATTAAGAATAAAAGTCATGCTAAATTAGGTAGAAAATAACTTAATTAATGATAAAAGCTTTTAACCTAGCACTTATAGCTAAACCATGGTTGCACCTTATATATTATGAAATTTGTTTTACTTGGCAAATGTTTAAAGGCTTGGTACTTTCCAAGGGTTCACCCATTATAGGCGACAAGGGCCCAAGCCATATTTGAAAGAGGATGTTGGAAGCTAGATGGGTGGTGGATGAAGGTTATGAAATGGATCAAAGGGTAATTATAAGGGGGTTGAATAGTGACCTTTAACATATTATGTCTTTTTTTTGCATAAGTTAAAAGGATACCTTCTAATTTTATGCTTAAGCTGTAATATCCAAAATCTAAAACTAAGAATATTTAGACTCTGAGAAATTATAATAGTAATTTACAAGTTTAGGAGTAATTAGATGACCCCTAAACTAGCTCAAAATGACATAAATAATATGTGATAAACTTAGTTTTGTTTCCTCTTTAAATTGTGAAATTGGTTAATATTATATATATAAAGTTTAAATAAAATATTTATACTTTATTATTGTTTTTATATTTATAATATATGTAAAGGACAATTTGTTATTTAAATAATTCTGATTTAGATTATGTATATAAGAGATAATATATATGTATCCACGTAATATAAATAAAAATAGAAATATGTATCCACGTAATAGATTATATCCACATAATATAAATAATTCTAATACACACACACACACACACACACACACATACACATTAATGAAAGCAATTTTTATATATTTAAGTGGATGGATATAATCTAGTATAATAAAAGATGACTTTAAAAGAAATTTTGGGACAAGTTTCTCAGGCAGCATATGACTTTAACGAGAAGCAATTTGGTGAGGGTATATTGTGTTAATAATTATTTAAAAGAAAAGGATAAAGGGTGTTTACTCCCGCAATTCGAAAACTTAAGTCACGCTTAGAAAAGAGAAAGACAGAAAGGGAGGTCTTTAGAGAAATTTAGGAGACGCCACATTATTGAAGAGATCATCCCTTAGCATTTGTTTGAGATGAGTAGAAACAACATCTCTTCTAAACTTCCATGGTATGAATTTTTGGGGTGTGATTTCTTTAGGGGGGGTTGTTGATAAGAAAATTAGGAATTTTTGTATAACCTAATTACTATGTTAATTTAATGATTTCTAAAAATTGGGGATTTATTTTGGAGTAACTTAAGTGTATATTTGAAACAATAATTTCCTGGGAATATGATTCTTGGAAATTCCTTTGACAAGAATTGGGATTTTTAGAGAAACCTAATTGTATGTTGATGAAGGATATCACCATGTGGGATGAAATATCTATTTATTGAACATATCTACAATTGGGATGAGATATGAGAATCCAATTTGATAGTTATATGGATGACATATTTTTGTTTTGTGAGAGTCAGTCATTACCTTCTAGGAAGGAATGATGGTATATATCTTATTCCGAGAATAAGAAAAGGGATATCACTATTCAAGATGAGATATCTATTTATTTAATATATCTACATCTGGGATGAGATATATTATATCTACATTCGGGGATGGGGAAGGCAATGGGATGCCATTGTGTGGATATGAGCTCATTTAGTGAATTTGGGAGTCACACTAGTTTTGAGAACCAAAAAGATAAGAAATATGGAATTCACATTGGTTCCAAGAACTGAGTGGGAATCACTGAGTAGTGTATAAAGTCAAATAATTGGAATATATATGTTTGATTATGAAAATTATTGATTTCTTTTAATTATATGTGTGAACTAAATATCTTATACTTGATTTTAAAAAATGACTTTTTATCTAACTAGCTGAGAACAAACATTGTTTGCAAACTCTTTTTTGAAATTGTTGCTATTCACTGGGATTATTTCTCATTAAAGTGTGGTTTTCAAAAAATGAGGATGAAGTAATTGAGATAAAGGAGGCTGGAAGGTTTATTATCTCCTTTATTATTTATTTATTTTTAGATGGGTTAGGATTTATTTGAATAAAGGGGCACTTGTGGCTGAGAAAATTTTATTATTTCTTGTTTAGAATCGTTAGTAACCGTTTGAGTTTTTGGGTTTAATGATATGATTTATGTAAAGATATTCCACATTGGTTATTTTAATATGGTTGAGGTATTGTTGTAGACCTCTTTGGTTTTTTAAATTTAATCTTTACCAATATTTTATGTATGATTTATTCTTGTAACGAAGGGCGTTACATAAGCTGCTTCTTGGAAATCAGAGGTTTGCTTAGGTGCAAGAAAATGATTTTCTCACACTTGAATAATAGATAGTATATATAATTAGAGTGTTTGTAAGTGTTGAAAAGCTAATTACTTAAATTGTTTGCTAAAATTCAAATTTTGGTTGTTATCAAAAGCTAGTTTTCTGTTGCAGTAGTTTGTAGTACTGCTTTTGAGCTGAGAAACTAGTTTTAACTTATTTGAATCCTTTTTGATTGATTTATAAATCAATCCCAATTCAGATTAGGATTTCTTTAAGTAGAAAATAAATTTTATGCAACAAACTTAAGTGTAAACATATGAGAAACAATTAAAAGAGGATACTGCACAAAGAGATTTTCTTATTGGTTCTCCCTTTAAATTTGGGCTACATCTTGTCCCTGCACTAGTGCAGGGGGGACATTTAACATCAGTTGAAATGGACATTCTACATCGGTTGTACTGATAATCAATCTAGAAACTTGTGAAATAAAAAAAATAACTCTCCCCTATGAGACCATCGCCACTCCCCGTGTTTTCGTAGTATCATCCTCACCCTGCCAGCATTGTGCACCACCATGCCCTTCACCACAATGATTTGAACCGTTGGCATTAACTCTACTATTGCCTTTGACTCCAGCGAGTTCTTTGTCCTCCCAAAGTCGTTGATCTAAGGAACCTAACATTGAGAACACGAACTTCCTTTTTCAAACAACATCAAAGTTTCAAAGTATACAACAGAAAGCACACTAACCGTGAGTATGGTAGAGAGCACGGTCATGTGATGGTTTTGGTTTGTGCAATGTCAGTGTGATGATGGATCTTGTCAACAGGAGGTGTGGTGGAAATGAAAGAAGGTGGCATTGCAAATCGGCGAGGATGAGGGGTTCTTTGTATTAGCACCTGTGTGGGTAGTGAGGGGTTGGTCTGTTGTGGCTTGTGATCGTGCGTGGTGACTCGGGTGTGAGCAGCGGTTGCTTGTGGCGAGATAAATGTGTGGAAGACCAAAAGGGGTGAAGGACAGAGAGAGGAAGAGAAAGAGAAGGAAGGAGTAGTTAGATATGAAATTTAAAATTAGAACATTAAGCTTGAAGCTGCTCTCCTTATCCTCCCTTGCTCTCACATTTTTTTACATCGGTTACAAGTTTAATCAATGTAAAAACTACTTTTTACATCTATTAAAATTTGAACTGAAATAATTTTTTTACATAGGTTAAATTTACAATTGATGTAAACAATTGTGTTTATTTACAAAAAGGCCATCACATTTCTTTTTTAGATCGGTTTTTTAACAACCAATCTAAATTCTTATTATAAAATCAATAGTTTGCACCAGCGTTACCTTTTGTAGGATTTTCACTAGAAAAGCACACAAACTACATAGGTATTGTTTTTCCTCAAGCCTTCATAGGCTTTCTCACCAATATTCTACTCAAGCCTTTGTAGGTTGCACACTAGTATTCTTTTCAAGCCTTTACAAGTTGCACACCAGTATTCTTCTCAAGTCTTTACAAGTTACACACCAATACTCTTCTCAAGCCGCTGCAAGTTGTTCACAACACGAAGTATTCTTTCCAAGTCGTTTCAGGCTTCAACACACAATATTTTCACCTCTACAAGTCCACCTCTACAAGCCTATGCAAGCTTCTCAACTAGTATTCACATCTTTACATATTCACATACCCAGTATTGCAGGTTCTTTAAGCCCAATTAATCTTCCACAAGCCTCTCTAAGCTTAGACTCACAACTTAACAGCTGAAACAACTCACAACTGAATCGATTGTGCTCACAGACTCACTTTAGACGCCTCAATCCCCTGATTGATCTTTTGAGTTTTCCCCTCTTAGCTTTTTTGTTTTTTGGATAGACCTTATTTCTTTCTTTCTTTATGATTATTCTACACAATGATATAGAGAGATTTACATACACTCTTTAAGATACAAAAGTGGTGGACACAATGCTAGAGTGTTTGGCTAAGGAAGACTCTTTTAAGAAGCAAATTTTTCTCTGTTTTAGATGCATAAATTTCTGAAACTATCCCCCACTAAGTTGTTTTTCTTCCTTACACTAAGTTATTTGAACATAGATGTTATTTATATGCTCACATCCTTCAAACTAGCCATTTATGACTGTTAGAGATAAGTTTAGAATCAATAAAATGGCCAGCAAAAGTTGTATGTGTTGTCCTTTTCATACAATTGTACATTGATAAATTGTTTGTCTTTTCTTCTACTTTTGGAATCTTTTCTTTTATGATTTCCTCTTCTTTTCTCAAAATCATTGGTCACAATTTGAATTTGAATATGTGACAATTGGTATGAATTGGATTTCTAGTGATTCATTCATTAATAACTTTCAAAGTCTGTCAAGATTATTGCTTCTGAAGACTTATTCTACAAGGTACTTTTTGTGGATGCTTTTGATTAGTACAATGCTTACATAATAGTCTTCTCATATTTTGGTTGCTTTGTTTGCATTAGTACTTGATGATTCAAGCAGATGCTTGCTTTTGAACACTTGGTCATTCAGTTATGAATATGCTTTTCTGATATTATAACTCATGAACAATGCCGATATCAATCTTTCATTCCTTGTTCATTTTAGCATATTCTAATGAAGCTTATGATGATGTGTAGCTTCTGAACTTGCTACTCCTTGACCAATATCATCTTTTAATAATGGTTCTGATCATACTTAACTTGTAATCTTATTGCACATTGATCTTTTAAAAGCATGTTCAGCCTAGTATGTTTCTGATCAACTTTTTTTCTTATAAAGTTGCCTCTTATGAGCAAACCTTGTTTCCAGAAGTTGTTAGATTGATGCTTTTCAAGCTTGATTCATGCTCTTTGTTATGTTCTCATCAATTCCTGTTCTTGTAATTACAAACCAAAGTAAACCATTAATATCTTAAGTTTAGAAGGCTTAGAATTTACTTCTTAGCAGTTTGTTATCATTAAAACATCATCACATGAGAGATTTGACAACAAGTTCTGTATTGCAAATTAGAGATGGAAGGTAGGTTAAGGTGTGGAAAGATAAGCGGATTCCCAATATGATGGGAAATTAGCTAAGATGTGGGAATCAGCCTAATACCACACAGAGTAAGCCCTGACTTAATGATAGATAATTTTATATAGGAGAACTATTTTTTTTTTTTGTGTGGATATTAAAAAATCAACTATCTCTTCTCTAAAGAAGTGGCACACCAAATTTTGAGTATCCTACTTTATCACATATCATCTGCAAATGCCATAGTATGGAAATTCAACACAAATGGTTTGTACTTTGTAAAATTTGGTTATTAGGTGGTATTGAACGAAGACACACAAACCACAGCATCCATGAGCCTTAGTCATAGAGCATTCTGGAAAAAGTTGTGGGATGTCCTAGCAATACCCAAATGTGTCAACCTTATATGGAAGGCAAGTGGGGAGATTCTTCTCCTGAGAGCAAACTTGAAAAAGTACAAAGTTCTTATGGATGACTGCTGTGGATGTCCTTGTTGTGGGACAGAATCTAAGACTATTGAACATGCCTTACTTACCTGTCTAGATTAAAAAAACATTTGGTTTGCATCCCCAATGGTTATCCAAATTGATCCACATGTTTCCATCTTTAAAGAGTGGATAACAGAGTGATTTCAAGCTGCAAGAAAAATATATAATAGCTTATTTATATAACCTAGCATAGGCTATTTGGCAGAAGCACTATAGTTAGGCTTTGAAAATAAAACTAGGCACATACAAGTTACAAACTTACTATTGGAGATCCTACATCGACTAGTGATATGACTAAAATATAGTTTATAAATGGGAGGCAACCTTTACCTTACAAGCCAGTTTTGTGAGGTACCTACAAGGAATAAGCCATTTAGTGACAGCAAAAAATCATAGCTATAAGACAAAAAATCGTAGGTATAGCCCTATATACATATTCTAATGGACATTTGTTTCTGTTGTCTATAATTCGCTATACCTACGATTTTGTCTCTATTGCTATAGCTTTTAGTGGTGGTACTTATGGCTGTCAGAAAAACACTTCTACATGTACCTACAATTTATCTTCTTTTAGTGTAGGTTTTAATAACAAATAATAATTTTTTATACCTACCACTATGACCCTGTCGTTATAGATTTTAATTGATGATATGTTGACATTGTTAAGATATGTTGAGATACTATTTTAATGTTATCCAAATTTTATTCCTTAGTTTCCTTATTTTCCTATTTTATTTACTACAAGAAAATGTGATTTTCATATAGATTTTCTAACATATTTCATATACTTTTTTTAGAAAATCTTCCTATAGATTTCAAATGAGAAATGAATTTATGACAAATATATTCTATCAAAAAAAGTATCGTAGCAAATTAAAATATTTTGTCCTAAATTATATCTAACTTTTTCAGTCAGATTTGACATAGATTTCTGACTCAAATAAATCAAGATTTATGATATTATTTTCCTGAATTTCCCACATATTAAAAACACTAATTTATTTTGTTATTTTTCACATGAATTTAGGACAAAATTGATTATAGACGAATATATAAATATTTGATACCAATTGATAACAAAATTTATAAGCTAGAAAAATCTCATATTACTAATAATATTTTAAAGTTACAACTTGAGATGTGAATCTGACAACAAATTCAATACATTTGCACAAGTAGATTAACATCTAGCAACAATTATAATACATAAAAAAACTCAAAAAAAGAAAAATCTAACATAGACAAACAACTAGTGTGGAATTCTTTTAAATTCATAAAAATATCTATACTGGTTGGGGTTTTCCCTATTGTCCAAAATACAAAGGTTAAGCATTTTCCCTTCAAGTCCAGAGCTCCCTCCCCTCCTTAATTTTTATTAAATCCTTGCCTTGAGTCTTCCTTGGACCTTCATCATATATAGGTTCTTTCCATATGTCAAACCTATTTCCTTGACCGACATGGAGAAACAAAGAGAAAGAAAATTAGAGATTAAATACTACTTAAGGGAAGCAGACTTCAATGGCAAATTCAAGAGAGGATACGAGAATACCTTGTAATTCGAACTAGAGGGCTTTAAGGTGGATATTCTAAGGAGTCATCTAATTAGTAAGGTTCTTTCAATCTCTAGTTAGTGGCAGCCAAAAAGGATGACACCTCTTCCTCTATGAATTTGGTGAAGTACAATGTGGTGGCATTCTTAGAAGGCGAGGAGACAAAGCTTTGCTATGTAGCTTTGATGGATGGGAAAAAAGGAAAAGAGATTCAATTTCGGTGAGAAAAATAAAAGGTTGTGGTGGTGAGAATTTATAAGAGAGGGTTGAAAAGAAATATAGAAGGAAGAATTTTTTAAATTCTTAAAGAATATGGTTCTTGTGCAATGTATAATAAAAAAGGAATTTTGGGCTCTTTGTGCCCTAGTTCTAACGACCCGAAATGCCTTAAAACCATACACCATTGGATTACCTTAACTCAGAATTAGATATAAATTGAAAATTTCCTAAAGTCTGATGAAATCTTAAAATAATTGTGACAGTAATTAATTAATTAAATCAACTTAAGTATAAAATAATAATAATAATAATAATAATGATAATAATCAATATTTACAAATTATAGATCTATATTTCATAAATAATTATTATATGTATGCTTACAAGTAATATAAATATATATTTATATATCTATATCCTATAAATACATAATATAAGATGTACAAAATCCTAAAATAATAATGAATCATTTTGTAATTTCGAATGAATTTTAGTAAAATTTAAAATAAAAAGATTTATGTTGTCACTTCTTATCTTGCTTCAACACTTTAATATTATATATCTATATTAGATAAATATATACAACATTAATATATTATATATCTATATCTATATATTATATACTATAAAATATATTCACTAGTGCAGAGAACACTTTTTAAATCGGTTAAAAATGACTTTTTAAATTGGTTGATGAGCCGATTTAGATATAGACAATATAAAAAATGAAAAATTTTTAAATCGGATGTTCAATTGATTTAGAAAAGTATTTTTAACTCGGTTATTCCATAACTGAGTTAAAAGAGAGCTACCACAATCAAACATCACAGTACCACAACTCAACTAGCTTTCCTATTCTTGATTCATCAATTCATTTTCTACAAATAAGATCAAGCTATCTTACTCTCGATTCATAATCCTAACTACTAAACTTCATGAGTAAACTTCTGAACTAAAAGCAAAATCATCACAAATCTAACTAGATCTAAACGAGATCCAACAAATTCACAAAACAAAGGAGAAATCGCAACAACCACTCACTAGCACCATTCCCAAAGTGCGTAATCTTCCTTTGAGTCGATCTCAGTCGACGACAAGAGCATCGGACCATCGAAGACAAAAACACTGTTGCTGTCACTGTTGTAGCCATTTCCATTTTCATTTTCGTTCTCTACGGTGGCTGGTTCGAAAGGGGACTGAGACTAAGCAAGATTCGAATCGGTGAAGCTGTAGATCTCTGTTGGCAATGGTGGAGTGATCGATGGTGACATTGCCATCGGATGAGAAGGCTTTACTTTGCTTTGACGGAGGTCGAGCAATGACTTTAAACTTTGTGTGATTTGAGATTTTAAAGAAGAGGGATTTGAAGTTTTAAAAGACTTTTTAAATCGGTTGCAAGAGAATCGATTTAAAAAGATTACTTTTTAAATCGGTTCTAGTTGTAACCAATTTAATTTTTTTTTACTTATTTACAAAAATGCCACCATATTTTTTTTTAAATCGAACTCGAAAAAACTGATTTAAATTCCTGTTTTAAAAACTATTTTTTGTAGTAGTGATTTTATATTGATATATAAAATAAATATATATTTATATATTATATATTTATAATTTTGTATCTATATTATATAAATATATTATATAATATATATACAAATTCTAAAAATAACAATGAATTTTTTTGAAATCTGTCATTGATTTTAGATGAATTTAAAATAAAAAGATTATGTAATTCATTTGAAATCTATAAAAAATTTGAAAAAAAATGTGTGAAATTGACTCAAATTTATGACAAAATAGAGACATAATTAAAACAAAATATATCTAAACTTCAAATCCACCTCAAATCCTTTTATCCAAAATTTTTAGAAAAAAATTATTTTTTTCCAAAATGTTCATCTAATAGTTTAAAATTTCTAGTGCTAGTTTTAATTTCCGTTGATAACTTTATCATATTATTTAATTTTCTTCGATAGCTTGATCATAATCCTAGTTTTCTTAGCTAGCTTGATGATAATCCCTAAATTTTAGGAATTGATTCAGACTTTATTTATATAAATATAAATAAGTATACAAATCACTTAACAATATTTAAGAGAAATTATTCCTTTTATCTAAATATGATATTATTATGCGAAGCCATACATTTATGGTATATGTAATATGTACCCACGATTTCAAAACCTATTTCTATGAGATATAATGACGGAAACAAATATTTGTAGGTACATAAAATTTATACCTATAATTATGAATCTATCGCTAAATGGTATATTGATAAAACGTTACATCTATAGGTAAATGTAATCTATACCTATAATTTTTGGACCTATCACTAAAACACATAGTGACAAATAAAAAAAAATCTATAGGTATATATCATCTGTACCCATGGTTTCAAATCCATCACTAAAACAAATAGTGACAGAATCAGACATTTGTAGCTATATGCTACTTATACCCATGGTTTATCATATATCTGTAGGTATACAATATTCATACCTACGATTTTAATGACTATCCTAAAAGTGTCTGTAGGTATATGGCCAAATTCTTGTAGTTAATTAGGTCCAAACCCCAAAATTGTAAGATGGTATCAAAGCCTATCATAACAATTGTTGTTGGGCTTATCGGACCACCCACTATCAAACCGTTATTGAACCACCTACAGATGTCTAGTTTTGCAAACTTCACACTTGAGATGTCCATTCCTCGGTGTGAGGGGTGCGTGTTGGAAACTCGCTGAGCGGTTTTTTGGAATTCGCTTCGCTTTGACGCCGGGCGGGCTATCCAACCCGCCCGGCGGAATACCTTCAGGGTAAGTCCCGCCGGGCGGGTGCAACTTTGTGCACTCCATTTTGTGTTTCAAGTCTCCCTTTTGGCCCGTTCTTGTGCTTATAGGCTTCTTTTAAGCCCACTTGATAAGTATATTACTCCTCTATACCTGTGGACTATATTTATTTTCTTTGCTCAACTAACTTCCTACATAAAATTCAACAAAATTAAGGCAATTCATGTAATTTTAAATAAAAAGCTTAGAAACACACATCACATGAAATCCTTCATTAATGGTCTATTTTCTCAAAAATTTCCAATGAGTTAATGCAAAAATCATGTGAACTTGCTTTATAAATCTACATAAATATAAATTTATCAGAGAACTCACATCGACTAGTGATGAAGCCAAAATAGAGTATATAGTGAGGGGCAACCCTCACCTTATAAGCTGATTTTGTAGGGTTGAATTAGGCATATAACCCACATTCTAAGATGATATCAGAGCCTATCCTAGTGATTATTGTTGGGCCTATTGGGTTGTTATTGGACTACCTACATATGTCTAGTCTTGCAAACTTTACACTCGAGATGTTTAGTCCTCGGGGTGAAGGGTGTGTGTTGGAGACTCCACATCAACTAGTGATGAGGTTAAAATAGTATATATAAGTGGGGAGTATACCTCACCTTCCAAGCCGATTTTGTAGGGTTAAGTTAGGTCCAAGCCCACATTCTAAGACCCATTCCCTTAAAACTCCATATATCAACCCTTAAACACTCCCTTTGCATGAAGTTGAGCATAAGTGGACACCTCCAACTTTAGGACTAATAAAAAGTAACTTAGACGCTTCAATACATCTCATCTCAATGTACGAACCAAGTTTAGAGTAGTCTTTAGAGACCACAACAATGACGTTATAGTATACGCAACAAAAAAACTCATAAAGTGTGCTCAATCACATATAGCAAAAGAGATGCTGTTGAGTTGGGCTATAAGTTTACATGGACTAAAGATTAACCTTAACTCTAATAATATCCAAATACATGGAATCATTAACTATTTAAAAAGGATTTATATTAAACTATGGAAGACTTTAATTTTTTTTTTGGTAACCACTGTAATAAAGGCCTTTGACTTCCCAATGGAACCTTGAGGTATCTTTACAAGCTTCGGTTCTGTAGGCTGACTATTAGACTAATCCTTGGTCCAGGACTTAGTCACACTTAAAGCTCCTTGCCCCCCATCTCCAAGGATGTATTCTGTGAGAATCGAACTAAGATACTTCCCTACAAGCTCAGCGTGTGTTGCCAATTGAGCTACACCCATTGGGTAAAAGATTTTAATTATGTAAATATTTTTTTTTACACATTCATATTGCTACATCTTTAAATAAGTTTGACTATAATATAACACGTTATTTGGAATGTCAAACCTTCATAGTTAACAAAATTAGATAAGACAACCCAATGAGTATGACTTAGTTGGCAACACACACTGAGCTAACGGGCGAGGACTTGAGTTTGATTCCTACATAACACATCCTTGAGGAGGGGTGAAGAGCCTTAAATGTGAGTAAGCCTTGGACCAAAGATTAATCATTGGTCCAAAGAACCAAAGTTTTTAAGGATACTTCAAAGTTTCACCAAGGAACCGAAGACCTTAATTACGGTAGCTAAAAAAGAAATAGATAAGACCACTTATATAGATTGACTAATTCGACTGTGAAATCAGTCCATCAATTGGTTTAGTTTAACCCCCCCTTTAATCGGTATAACATTGCGCCATTGTTGTCTTTTGTAATATTGTATGCAAACTCTTTATAATATTACATAATGTATGTGATATATTTAAGTTAATATTTTTTTTATAAATAGTATTTATATAATTTATATTGATTTGCTAATTCAACTCTTGCTGTTAATTTTTTTTTTATATTTTACAAGACACATGGTTTGATTCTTTTGTACGTACTAACATGATTTCTTGTGATTATATATTAATTTATTACAAAATATATATACTACATACTATTAGCATATTTAATTATTATCAATTTAACTAATGAACTATGAAGTAATACTTCTACCAATTTAATGATTAGTCCAATTTTTAAAATATTGATTCAATGTTAATATAAAAGTTTTAAAGTTTAAATATAGCTATTTAAACCCATGTAATGCATGTACCTTAATTATGACACTGAAAAAATCAACTGATAGGGTGCCTTTTTTTTTTTTTGGATAAAATGATAGGGTGTCTTTTAACTTATGCAAAGTTGAAGAGAATAATCAATGATTACGTCAGAGAATGAAATGAATTAGAGAAAGAATTGAAATGGTGAAAAGCGTTGAGATAGAAAAATATATATAGCTTAAAAAAAGGAATGAAGAACTTAAAATGATAACTTTATAACTCGTATTTAGGCTTTTATACATTTATATATAGACAGATAAATTGACCCTATTTTACATATTCAATTCATTTTTAAAATTTCAATTTTAATTATATTCTCACCCAATAAGACATAAAATTTTAGAATGTGATGAGGTCTGTTTTTCTTCCCTTCTATTTTAGACTTTTAGACATGCATCTTTACAGTATTAATAAAGAAATGGTCTTGATAATCAGAAAACAATTAAACTGATCAAGTGTGTCTAGTTTATTTAGCTCAGAAAACTAAGCGAAAAACTAAGAGCGAACTGGTAAAGTACAAGATGAATTGATTTGAACCTATTTTTTAATTTTAATTCAACTATTTTTTCTGTCAAATTATGGTTTAATGCCAAGTTACGATAGCCGAATATAAGATACATATATAAGCAATTAGTATTGGGAGTTGTCTCCCTAGCTTTTATATAGTTTATAAACTATATGTTTCACTTACTATTTTATGGATAAGTTGATATCTCTATGTGTGCATATATGTGTATTTGAATATTTAACTACCTCTCAAATTGGGATTTTAATTGCAACACTAATATAATGGTTTATGTATCTATTTTACTCCATGTTATTTTTGTTGAACGATTATTATTTCCCTTTTTATCTTTCAAAAAATAAAATATGATTTATTTATTTTAATGTGTTACTTGTATATTATGGATAATTTTAAAAAACAAATATTTAAAACTAGTATATTGCGAACTATATTTAATATTTCAGCTTTAAAAATATTAATTTGGTATGCTTTACAATGATAAAAAATAAAAAATAATAAAAAAGAACTAAAGTTAATGTCTTGAGTCATCCTTTTTATTAATTTGCAAGAATGTGCGCATATCCAAATTATTTATTTTTAGTTATTTGTACACTGTATTAGGCTTAATTGCATTTTTTGCTCTAAAGTTTTACAATTTCACAAATTTGGCAATTTCATAATTTTTTTCGCAAATTTTGCCTACAAATAAAAAAAATTGCCACAAATAAAGAAAAAATCACTACAAAACTATCTAGAGCTGTCAAAATGGGTCCGACCCGATGGACCAGCTCGTTTAGCCCACAAAAGGGCTGGGCTAGGCTCAAAAAAATACAGCCTAAAAGAAACTAGGCCGTTATATATATATATATATATATATATATATATATATATATATATATATAAATAAAATATTAATATACTTAATTTTTTTTTAAAAAGGTCACACATGTTTGTAAAAAAGAAAGGCTAACATGAATACTTCATTTTGTAAATAAAATTCTCTTAAAAAAATATTTTTAATGAGATTATTGAGTAATTAAGTCAATTATATATGAATAAAAATTTTCGTTTATGCTAGAAAGTATGTAGAATTTAATTTTAAATATTTAATATGATTTAGATAATTTAATTTTATATAATTTTTGGCCAAGAAAATAATAATTAAAATATATAACAATGTTAATTAGTGTGCAAAAAATTAGGCCAAATTGACCAAGTGGCCTGCATAGGGCTGGGTTGGGCCAAAAAACATAGGCCCGAACACAAACCGGGTTGGGTCGAGGCGACTCGTTAGTAAACAATGGCTCGGGCCAGCCCGCCATTTTTGATAGCTCTAAAATTATCTTAATTGTGGCAGTTTAAAGGAAAAACAGCCACAAAATGTCTTAATTGTGACAATTTTTTTACTTGAGAGCAAAATTCACAAAAAAAAAAATTGGGGTGGAAAAATTCTCAAAATTGTAAAACTTGAGGAGCAAAAAATACAATTAAGCCTTGTTATTATTAGGATAAACTACACTCACACTCTGTGTATTTTAGATTTTATATTTCTTAAATTAATCTTTAAATTATAAATCTGAATTTTTATTTTTGAACATGAGTGTTTATTATTGTACTTTTGTTTCTTTTTTGTAACATATGTGACTTTATCATTACTTACACTTATTTTTTAAGAAAATTATCTAATTATTATTTATTTTTAAATTTCTTTTCCGTTAAGATCTTTTCATTTAAATTTAAATTTTAGTTTTTTGTACATTTTTATATTAATTTTTTGTCTCAAATTTTAATTACTTATACTATCAAATTAGTTTTAATTTTAAGAAAATATATTATTTTCTTCCTATACCTAAATTTCTTATATTTTATTTATTTATTTAAAATAATTATATACATTTTTTTACAATTTGAAATTTTATATTTATCTTTAATTTTTTACTTAAATTAAAAATTATGTTCGTAATGCTCAAAATACATACCATACATATATGTATAGATTTTGTACTGAATGTGAATATCATCCGATTTGGTTATTTGATCAAAAATCCTAAACAAGGTCAATTAAAAATTTAATCAAATTTTGACTTATTCGATTATAAAATTATTTCTATATTTTTTTTTTAGTTTTTCAAAGTATTTTCGTATATTTTAGGTGAACATTCTTTTTTTATAAGAAATATGATTAAGTTTTTTTTCTTTTCAAAAAGTAACAATTTTAAGATTAACTTTTATCTTTTTAAAATCGTAATTCCTTATTATTGCGGTCAACCCCACAAGTTCCTCTACAATTTGAATTATGAGATAAAAAAATGAAAAATAATGGTTACCCAATAATAGAGCGATGGCATTCGACATAATCGTTGGATCGATTATCTGGGCTTGGACCGTGGGTTGGGCGATTGTTTTAGGGCCTGCTATTTCCACCCAAATTTTTGTTTTTTTCACCCCATATATTGTTTGTTATTTTTTTTTTCAAAAATACTCTTGATAAAAACACGTTGTCGTTATACAAAATATACGATGGAAATGCATTTTCGTTATATATGGAGGGCGCACTCCCTTAAGATAAATAGAAATATGTTTTGTTGTGTATTTTGTGCAATGAAAATACATTTCTGTTGTGTTAATTTTTTTGAAAAAATTAATTAAAATATTAATTATGATATAATTTATCCTTTTTAATATTAATCGTATTAATTATGTTATAGATTACCATTTTTAATTGATATCAAATTAATTGCGATACAATTTATCTTTTTAATAGTAATCAAATTAATTATGATATAATTTTAAAAAACATACAATACAAATTACCATTTTTAATAATAATCGAATTAATTATGATGCAAATTTTTTATTTTAATAGTAATCAAATTAATTATAATATAATTTCAAAAAATATACGATATAAGTTACCATTTTTAATAGTAATCGAATTAATTCAATTATTATTAAAAATGGTAACTTATATTGTATATTTTTTAAAATTGTATCATAATTAATTTGATTACTATTAAAAAGGGTAAATTGTATTGTAATTCATTTGATTTCAATTAAAAATGGAAATTTATATCATAATTAATACGATTAATATTAAAAAAAGGCAAATTATATCATAATTAATATTTTAATTAATTTTTTCAAAAAATTAACACAACAGAAACGTATTTTCTTTGTGTATCGAACTTCGTTGCACAATAAAAATGTGTTTTTGTTGTGTACAATACATAACGAAAAGGCGTTTCTATTGTATATTGTACACAATTGAAACGGGTTTCGTTGTATTGATAAATTGAGGCTGAAAAGAAGAGAGAGAGAAAGTAAAAGAGAGTGAGGATAAAATGGTAATTGACTATGTTTTTGTAAAAGTAAGGGGTGAAAAGTAGGGATGGCAATGGGTAGGGTTTAGGTAGGGTACTATACTACCCGTCCTTATACCCGCGTTTGAAAAAAATACCTGTACTCGGTTCCATACCCATACGGGTAGCAACTTTAATCCCCATTCCCGTACCCGCTGGGTACCTGTATATCTATACTCGCAACCCACACTTTACTTATGTGTAAAGTCAATAAATTAATAAAAAAATAGTAATTAGAAAAATGGCTATAACCAAATTAAAAATTCACTCTTAAATCATTCAAACATAATCTTAAATTATCTAAACTTATCCTTAAACCATCAAAGTATATAACATTAAAAATATCCAAACATAAATTAAATGCATCCAAACATAATCTTACATCATTCAAAAATAAGTTATAACAAAACAACATTAGAAACATAGTTATCTAAGAGCACAGCAAGAAATAAGAGGGAGATGAGTTAATGACGTGAAAAATAGAGGCAAGCCACATGCATCAAACGTGAAGAATAGAGGTGCAGCGCAACAGATACAAAGAATGGGGAAAAGGGAGTTTTATCTTTTAGGATTCAGTAACTTCAGTTGTTATATTTTATTAATTAAATTCATAAATTAATACAGAATAAAATTATAATTATATATATGTAATATTATAATTAAATATTTATATATATTAGTATGCGTAGGTATGGGGCAGGTTGGGTGCTATAATACCCATATCCGCATGCATTCCCACTAAATTTTGCTGGTAATTACCCGCCCCTAGACCCATTCCCATTAAGCGGGTAATTCCCCTCCCCATTGCGGATATTTTTTGCTAGGGTCCGGGCAAAATTGTCATCCTTAGTGAAAAGAGCAAAAAAAAGGGTGAGAATAGCAGTCCCCTTGTTTAGGGTCAATGGAAGACTATTTTTGGACCCATGTTATTCACACATCAATTTGCTCTTTACACCACCCCACTTTTTATTTTTTTATTTTTTTGATATTCTCAAAATACCCCTTGTTCTTCTCATCACTTTCACTTCCCCTACATTTTCGTGGATTTTATTGAAATTAGTTTTTGTAATGTAATTTTTTTTATACATTATGGAAACCATTTTTTGTACTATAAAAATTTAATTACGAAAATTAGTTTTTATAATGTAATTTTTTTTATACGTTATGAAACTAGTTTTCATAATGTAAAAATTTACATTTGGAAACTAGTTTTCGTAATGTAAAAATTTGCCTTACGAAAACTAGTTTTTGTGATGTATAAAAAAAAACTTACATTACAAAAATTAGTTTTCGTAATGTATTAGAGCACAACTAAAAAAGTATAAATGCCACACGGATGTCACCATCTGATATGATAATTTATTACAAAAAATCTCTTGTAGCGCGCCATATGTTAGTGCCCCAAAAAATGGATGTGAAGGTGTGTTAGGGTTGTTTTGCAATAGGAGCTCCTGTTTCTAGCCTTCTTGTAAGTGATGAGAAAAAGAAAATAGATAAGAGCTGATTATAATGTTTAGATTGTTTTTCAAATCTACAGCAAAAAGGATAGACCATACTTCTTGGATGAAGCATTTCATGAGGAATGAGAGCCATGTGGAGCATAAAGGGTTCTTGTCTTTGTAATTGTCAAGGTTTGTTTTTCCTGCTAGATCACACAAGGTCATTTTGGAAAGTGTTTTCCTTATTGTCATACATCTAGCTAGAGTGACTAAAATAGCTCTTGCACCTATAGGGATTTGAGTTTACTAAATAACAAAATCACAACTGCCACACAAGTTGATTACTTTATTCTCTTCTTCATTTTCTTTGACCACGACTACATCGTTAACCTGCACGACTTTTACTTCCAAAAGTGGTAGTTTTGGAATGGTGAGCGTGGGTGGGGATTCAAGTTATGGGGAGGATTTGGGTTAGGTTAGTGGTTTGAGTGGTGGAACCTGTAGGATGCGACAATGAAGATGATGATGGCGTTGATGATGACGAAGAGGCAAGAAAGCTTGAAGCAAAAGATGAAGAAGTTCCAAAGGTTGCCTACGAAGGCGGGTGGAGGCAATTGGAAGAGACACCTTAAGGCCCTCCAAAGCATATGCTTTGAAACAATTAACTAATGTTATCATATCTTGTGAGCTTTAGTAGAAAGCTTGCTAATTTTCTCTCAGCTCACACTCATGCTTCCCAAGATCAATAATCTCTAGAGTGTTTAAACATGAGCTTTTGATTAATTAGAAACCTCCCAAGAGGGAGGCTTAAATTGATAACGAGACTTATTATTATTATTATTATTATTATTTGTATATATGCCTTGATTAATTAAAAACCTATTGTACTCATACCTTTGCTCGTACAAAAAATAGTATCTTAATTATTAAAAAAAGACTTTGGTTATTCCTCCAACACTTTCTACTTTTCAATTGGCACGATTCAAATAAATTTCAAAGAATTTTAGAGCAATATTCAAGCAACAACATATAAGCAATATCAAAATTCCAGCATCAAATCAATATTCTAGCATAAAATTTAACTAACAACACGAAACAAAATTCAACTAAGACCACAACAAAATTGGAGCATCAATAATCAGAGCAACCACAAACAAGAAGACAGAGCAAAATTCAACCAAGAACACATAGTACCTCAAACTCACAAAAACCAAAATTATAGAAAGCAAAACCAATAAAAGACAACTTAGGTGGTTACCTATTGCGAAACAAATTAGTATATCAAAAATCGTAGAGCAAGAACATAAAATTCAACTATCAATAATCAAAATAACCACAAACAACAAGACAAATAAATATTCAACCAAAAACACAATGCACCTCAAATTCAAAAAAATCAAAAGTGCAAAAACCAAAAATAATAAAAGAGAATTCAATACGGGGGTTACTTACTGTAGTGCACAACGCGATGTTGCAATGGTGGAGTGGTGGTACGGCAGTGGCAACGTGATTGTACAGTGATTTTGTATCGATGGCAACACAATGGTGGTACGAAAATGGAGTGGTGACGACACAGTGGTGAAAATCTAGGAGGGAGAGAGAGAAGTTGATGGTGGCACAGTGGTCTTGTGGATGGGGCAGCAGAGATGCCAATGATGGTGGCTGGGAAGCGCAATGGTGATAAAAGAGAAACTAGAGTGTAGTGAAAGAAAAACCAGAGAAAGAAGGAGAATGGGAGAGAAAGGCCTTGATGTCGTAATGTATTTAGATTTAGCATCAGCTTGGCAAAGTCGATGCTAAAGTTAAAGCAAATTCAAAATGGTCAAGTACATTAATTACTAGTTGACGCTATGAAAAGTATCTTTTTTAGTGTTGGCTAAATTGGAAGCTAATTCAAAATAGTCAAGTACATTAAATATGCATTAGTTGATGCATACATATAAGGATATCGCAATATGTGATGCCATTACTCAAGAATTTCACTGTTCAAAGTCATACATGCTCCTCAACTAATAAAATCACATACATCATAAAGGGGATCCCTATACTTAAGGGACCATTATACAAAAGAATATAACAAAACATCATTGTCTTTCAAAAACTAGTCTAGCAAGATATCAATATACAAAACATAAATATCTTCTAAGCTGCTTTATCTCTTTCAGTAACTTGTTCAATCTGGAACATGGAACTAAACTAATGAGACAATGTCTCAATAAGCGCTATAAACATGCAACAATATAGATATGCCTCATGAATACACCATTTATCTAGAACTTTACTTAAACACTTGCATAATCATAAACATAACTTAAATATGACTTAACATTCACTTTTGCATGCTTAACATTAATCTTTCTCTCTTTTGTCTTACGGCAAAGTATTGAGCTCAATCTTTCAAGGAGCGTCCCCTTGCTCTTATGCCTTGACCTTGTACTTATATACCCTTTTGGTCCGAGGGGTTTAGCCACTAGCCTTTGGGGAATAGAAAGTGACAGAACCCTGCCTATTCACCCAAAGAGGGGACCTTAGTCTTAACATTCATCTCTTTCTTTATATAGACATTTGGTCTTCCATTGGCATCCCGAAGGGTTATTAACCTCATTTCCCTAATAGAGACTCTTTTATATTCATACATAATTACAACATGTCTTCAAGAAGTATTTCATCATGCATAATTGTTAATGGAACATCATAAAAGGATAGGAATGAATATGCAGTTCTAGGGATCTCTTGTTTAGCAAAGGCATGGCCTTGCTTAGCGAATAAGACCCTATTGCTTAGCGCACCTAGGACCTACTTAGTGAATGCGTGCAAGGGTCCTAAACCTATTCTTTGGACCTTTTCTCGCTTAGCTCGAGTTTGTCTCACTAAGCGAGGGAAAAACACCCTCTTCGTACTCAAATTTTCGCTTAGGGAGACCTATTCTTGCTTAACGAGCCTACATGAGACTTCCAAACCTGTCTCTGGAGGTTATCTCGCTCAACCATGACTCTTCCTACTTAGCAAAAAGTCTGGCTAGCTCAACTAGCATCTGGCTCGTTGAGCCAAAGCGACAATTTTGTAGAATCTCGATTTTGTGATTTCTGTATGCTTTAAGGCCTTTAATGGCTACCCAACCAAATCAAATCAACATAAATGATATATAAATGATCCTCATAGCTTATAAATCTCAAAACCCACTCATAGGAACTCATGAATCAAGCAAATCAATGAAAAATCCCAAATCACTAAGGTTAGGGTTCATAAACCTAACACCTCCAACTTCAACAACATTAACATGAGCAAAGGGGGAAAGAGAAAGGGAAGATGATGGAAAGCACTCACAATGGGGTCCTCTAAGTGTTTGGATGAATGGGATTTCTTCTTCCTCCTCCTTTTCCTCTTTCTCCTCCTTTTTGTCTCCTCCTCTTTCTCTCTTTTCTTTTTCTTCTAAGAGCGAATGTGTGTGTGTTTTGTGAGTGTAGGTGGGGCTTATGGGTCTAAGAGGGTGAGGACTCTTATTGGGCCTTAGGAACCCTTTTCTCCTCTAATCTAACTTTGGCCTACTACTACATCATAAAATAAAGCAAAGTTTTATATTATACAAAGCACTCATAAAACAAACACAAAAGGACATTTGATTTATTTATTCAATTTTCATATCATTATTATTATTAGTTGCTTACTTTGGGGATGTTACATTACCTTCTCTTTGCGTTAGCTTGATTGACACTATGTGGTTGACGTTATTTCATACATTTCTTGTAGTGAGGATGGAGCTACTTGTAATCTTTGGCCATTTTTTTTTATTTCTCTTCATTTTATATGTAATTGTTAAGTGCCAATCATGTATATCTTTTTGGCATCTATTTATGCATTTATTACTCTTTTTCTTGAATTTAAAGCCTTGTCTAAACCCAAGTTTCAGTTAATTGTAAGTATGTAGCACCTAGGAATAGAATTATACATTTTGGGCATTTTATTGCTAGTTTGATGATTTTTTGCAGGAAGTGAAGAAAGAGGAATAAAGCAAGAAAGGAGGCCCAAGAAAGGAAAAGTCTAGCTGCCAAATTTCGCTGAGCGAGCGAAGAACTTGCTCAGCAAAATCTAGTCCAGAGAACAATCAAGGCTCTCGCTCAGCAAACCATCTATTCGCTGAGTGAGAAGAGCTCCAAAGACCATATAATGTAGACTCTCGCTTAGTGAGCCATGTTCTCATTGAGCGAGAAGAGTGCCACCTCACTTAATGTAGGTGCAACAAAAAGAGTAATGGAGGCAACTTTTAGATGCTCATTTTTTGGTTTGCTATTTTCGTCAGAGAGTTCAAGGAATAGTGTTGGAAAGCTCTCTTTGAAGCCTTAATCCAAGTTCTCCATTTCTCCATCTTTTTGTTTGGTTCACTCATCAATGAATGGCTAATCTTCTCCTTAGTTGGGGTTTAATGTAACTAATCTACTCCCACATATATATTTTAAGTTATTTATTGAAGTTTATATTTTATTCATTGGTGTCTCTACATCCATGCTTAATGCCTATTATGGCTTGATCTCCCATGACTTGTTTTGATTGTTTTGATGGATGTTGGAAAACTCTTTCTTTTCATAAGAACTGAAGTGAGCACCTAATGAATCTTGTGTCTAGAAATGGAACGTGATTTATTAGCTATCTCCTAGCCTTTTTTCTTAAAGCAAGTTGTTTGGGTAAGCTAATCAAGAGATTGATGGTTTAAACAAATAACTTAGGTCCACTTCACTAAGGAATTAGGGGTTGGATAATTTTGTGGGTTGATAGAAATGAATGGGATATAAACTCGATGGGTAATCTTTATGTTGCATGAGAGGGTGTTTAGTGCAGCCAAACCTCAACGCCTTCTTTTATCTTTTGTTAATCTCTAATTTCGCATTCTACGTGTTCATATAAATTCCAATTAGAATGTTTAATTTATTTATCTGTACATCTCTCTCTATAGCATTAATCGTGAAAAAACTAGTATTACGCAAGTCCTTTTAAAAATGATACTTTTACTTATCACTATTTACTTGCATAAGTTGGTACACTTGCCAATGAGATATCAGTAATATTATTTAAAAATATAACAGTGTTTAAGCCACTAGTATTAAGTTAGTAGATTCAAACTTCATTACTACTATTATTCCTAAAGAAGTTAAGATAATGTTTGATGTAACATTTTTTGAGCTTCTTTTCTTTTTAAAAGTGGAAGCTTTTTTAATTAGTTTTATTAGAAACTTTGTTTTCTTTTTTTATTTATTGAAAGAAGTTACTTTTATATTTTAAGAGCTTTTCAAAATTGTGATGGTTCAAGGAAAATGTTCAAATAAAATTAAGACAAACGCTATCTGAATCACTTTTCTAATAATACTTTTTTCTATTTAAATATGTTATCGGTTTTTAAAAATATATTTTTAAATCATTCCTTATTTAATTTTTATTTATATTTAATCCTTAAAAATTAAAAAAATTATGTGATTTTATTCTTTAATAAAGGACTAAAATGTATTTTTTTATTGAATATGTACGAATTAAAAATAAAAATGGGAATTAATAAACAAGATTATATATTTTAAAGACTAAAGCTTTTTTTTTTAACGTGGACACCCCAACTAAAAATCTAGCTTTGCCATTGGAATCAGGTGACTTGAATCATGAATCATGCAATTGTAACAGTTAGGTTTTGCGTAACTACACCATGTCAAATGTAGACGTGGCATTAATGCTGTGTTGGAGTAATACGTAAGTGAGCTGAACGTGTGTAATGAAGTCATGGAAAATTCCACATAAGAGGGATTTTGTGTATATTATTTTTTCTGGATAATGTACATTGGAGAAACAATGAGAGGAAGATAAATGGTTTGATCGATGAAATTGGTGTCAAATTACAAATTATTTATTAAAAGGGGGTTATTTTGATATAATTTATCAAATTGTGATTGTTTTTGTCAGGTCATCCTAAAATTGTCAGATGGACTAACAATTCTGGAGTGTCAAGTGGCATTTCTTTGAAGGAAAAAATTGGTCGGGTGCCTATATTGCATGCAATGTGAGCGCTAGCCTAATTTTTCTTAAACTAAAAATAAATGTCACTTACATGAGATGGTGTCATTTCCAACGCCACATGGCAGCTCCCTATAGAAGTCCCCCAACCTAGCTGGTTTTTTTTTTCCAAAAAGGAAAAGTTGCATGTGTGCCATGTGTTGAGCATCACACAAATTACCATTGTCAACAACAGTATACATTAATTAGGAAGTTATTAAGGGTTGAGATTTACTCATGCTTTTAGTTAGTTAGGCACAAAACACTAGTATAAATAAGAGTATATTGTAATCTTTCATTATCTTTTATCAATCAATCAATTCAATAGAATATATCTATGGAAGTCCTCTCCTATTCTTTGAACTCTACAATATTTGGCCTTGTCAACTAGGTGTGATTTGCATCTTCTTATATTTCTGATATGATATTAGAGCTCTCTTGGAGAGAGCAATGATTCTGTTGCAAAAGAAAAAGAGAAAGAGATGGAAGTTAAAATTGTGATAGCTGAATATCCATACGAGTAAGAAAAAGATTTGAAGAAGACTGAAGAAACAAGGGATCTGATCTTTGAATGGAGTAGCTTTTCTACCACAACTGATTGGTTTGTGCTTGAGAAGCTTAGTTTGACGACAACTTCCTTCTGATCCTAATAGATTCTTTGTTCTTCGCCTTCGTGCGGTCGCATTCAAGGTCCTTGAAGACCTTAATGACGATCATTGTCATGGAGCGTGACCTTCGCCAAACGGTTCTACATAGTAAGCTTCACAGTGACCCTCAACCTCCTCCAATCCTTTGCAGTGTCCTTCTTGAGAAACTTCTTTGTTGCTTTCCTCTCCCTCCTTATCACATTGATACGTTTTTTCATCAATTTGATCATTGATTTGTAGTTCATCCTCGACTGAGTAAGCCATCCAACATGTTGGAAGATATGTGCCTATGTCAGACTCAGTGGTTCAACTTAGTCAATAATTTGACTCAAGAGTTTAGAATTGAATATTTGCCACTGCTGAAGACACGTTCTCCAAGAAGATCTTAAGCATTCTTTTGGTTTTCTTTATACATCAAATTGTCGACTCTCTTCATGCTACCTCTTCTCGTCGGTCTTTGAATCACCTGCGGGCTTTGTGATGTCTTGAATGTTATCGGGAGGCACCTTATAATGCCTCTTTGCCTTTGTCGCCTCCAGTAACTAAAATGATATCCGAGCCTATCTTAGCAATTGTTGTTGGGCTTATCAGGCCACCCGTTATCGGATCGTTATCGAATCACTCGTAGATGTCTAGTCTTTCACACTCGAGATGTTCAGTCATTGGCATAAGGAGTATGTGTTGGAGATCCCACGTCAACTAATGATATGGCAAAAATAGAGTATTATAATGTTTGGTTGTATGTCTAGCCTGTTATATGTGCATATAAGATGTGAAAATTTGAAGTTATTTGTGCTAGCTTCCATGTCAAACGTGAAATTACGTGATTTTAAAAAGGACGTGATGGGTTTCCAAACACCCACTATATAAGTAGGGGCCAACTCTCACATCTTGAGCTAGCTTTTGCAATTGAGTTAGACCTAAATCTAAAATTCTAAAACAAAGCTCTCTCTCTAGTGGAAGAATTCAAAAAAGAAAAAAGTTTGGGGCTAGGGTTGATTAGTTAGTTTGGCTTTAGTCTCTCTAGGCTACATTTTTTTTTCTTTGTTTGTTTTGTCTCATCAACTTGTTAGCTTCTTTTCTTGTTTGTAAGTCAAGCTGATTGTGGTGATATCACTATTAGCTTGTGGGTGGGTGTTGAGCATCACACAAATTACCATTGCCATCAACGATATACATTTACTCATGCAATTAGTTAGGCACATAACACTAGTATAAATAAGAGCATATTGTCATTATCTTTTATCAACCAATCAATCAATTTAATGGAACATTTCTATATAAGTCCTCATATTCTTTGAACTCAATGATATTTAGCCTCATCAACTAGACATGATCTCATATTTTTGATAGCTATGTTTTCATTCCTCTAAGATAAGGCCTTCACAGTCATTAACTCACTTTTATTTGGCTGCTCTATTATTTTGTTTTTATTTGTTGAAATGAAAGCGTGCTTCAGAGTGATATCATACTATGTGCACCTTATTTGGCTGTATTATTGCTCAGCTTCCATCTTAAACATAGGTTTCATAGACTCACTTTAGGTGGGAACTTTGTACTATTCTTGACAATAGCTTACATGTCAAACGTAATTATTATCCGATGTCCACAAACAACGTGGGGTAGTACACTCAAAATGAACTACCGTTTAGTTGGAACATATAAAGAATTATGTGACTTGTGAATTTACTAACGACTTTTGGCTTATGACGACAATATGGTATTATTGTAGTTTACTATTTCCTTAATGACATGTGAAATTTAAGTATTATTTAAGAAATGTTTTGGGCGCTGAATCATTTATTTCTATGTTTTTCATTGATTTTGTTCATGAATCGTACGATATAGTCGATTCATGATTTGACTACTATGCCCTCTAGTAATATTGCAAATTTATTTCTTACCCAAAAATAAAAGAATTTAATTAAAATACACTAATTTTTTTTTTATATTGTCATTTAATTATGAATTATTATATATGGTAAAATTATAAATTTTTGTAATAATTAATTTAAAATTCATGTTTTACATAATTTCTACTTAGTTGATGGTCTAAAAATTTACATTGAGAATGTGTAACATCACCTAAGAATTTAAGATGGAAACAGCATGAGACCCATTTGAAGCAAGCAAGTAAAAGTAAGGATATATTTATCATTGATTTCATTCATTGTCATTTTAACGTATTAAAATTTAAAAGGTATCATCCGTACATATTCACTTTAAAAATAAACCCACTTTTGAAGAATTTTTTCGATGGAAAAAAATTAACTAAAATTCGATAAAGCAGATTGCCTAATCCATGTTGGAGACACATTAGTATTTCCGGGTTGTCGTGTAGTTAGCCTTATCAAGGGAAAGACAAGAGGCCAAAGTCTAGCAGACAAGAAATTGCCTAACATTATCTTGTGTCATGAGGTCCCATCAATTAGCAAGTGTTCAAAATCTTTTTCCCAGAAAGGACTAAGGAGTTTAATATTCATCTCAAACAACTTGCACTGAGAGTGTGCAAATGAATCAGGAACAACTGCATTATCATTTGAAAGATACAACTTTCTGGGCACACAATTGTGCATGTTTTGCTTATAAAAAATAAATAAAAAATAGTGCATTGTGACAACTTATTTTGCCAGGGACACAATCTAGGAGCAAATTTTCAGTACTGCTGTACTATGTACACCTCTGACAGATATCACTCTTAATTTGATAATTTTCTCTTATTCTTGTCATAGTTTTTTTAAAATAGCAAAAGATAATTATACATATTAACTGTCATGATTTTGTTGTTTTAATAGTACATACTACATACTCCTGGAAGACTGAAATTTTTTCCTCAATGTGGAAAGGAACGATGTTGATATCCATTTTTGAGATGTTGCCACTTGCCATGCATGCTCTTATCCTACTTGGTGGTGGTGCATTTTTTTTTTTTTTCCAAAAGAAGGTTCATAATAACATTGTTTTCAAAACAAGAATTTGGGCCAAGAAGGAACCTTAAGCATTTTGATTTGATAGTCTTTTGAGAATGGACATTCCTTGTATACTTAAATTCACATGAAGTGCCAAGTAGTACTAGGTTTGGCCTTTACAATAGCATTTAGGTTTGAAAATAATATGTAAGACATGAGAGCAAATTAAGAAGCACATCAAACTCACTCTACCTATTTACATAAAGAAACACTCAGAACAAGTGGGAGTATATATAAGTTATCAATTTATTGGAATAAAGTAAAAACTAATCTAGGAATCTGAACACATGAACCATAAAAATTCAGTGGTCCATGTAGAGTTGAGAGGAAGGAAGGATACAATGAAACAAGTTAAACTCCTATTGTTTAAGCTTTAAACCTTGAGAAAGCCAATGTGGCCCCTTTCTCTCTTGATCAAATGTCACACTGGAGCTGCTCATGGGGGTGGTGGGGTCACTGCAATCTCCCACCCTATCTGATTGGAAAGAGACAGAAGAATTTAGCTCCCTAGTTTTCCCATTGGGTGAGTCTGAGCACCCTAATGGAAACAGATAAGGTTTCTTATTCTTCTTAACTTGGCTTCCTCCTATGCTTAAAGTCAAATCCACTTCCATGTCTTCATCAGAGCCATCATTGCTTATTTTACATCTCTGAAGTGCAGTGTAGGAGCTAGGTCCTGCCTCACCTTCATCACAGCCACCAAAAATGTCTCTCTCAGCAGGCCTTTCAAGATCAAAACCCCTTTGCCTCTTGATGGTCTCTCCAGAACAGCTTCCACTCCTTTCCTTTGAGCATAGGTCCTCTCTCAAACTATGGACATGGAAATCAGGCCCATATGAAATTAGAGTAGTAGTTTGTTGTTGTTGTTGAAGGAAATGAGGATGACTTATGTCTATGCCATTCATGGGGGTCCAAAATTTCTTTTGTTTAGTTTCTTTTCTGAGGTCATCCATCAGCATCTTTTGAACACTGTATAGCCGGTGTAGTTCCCTCACCTACAAATTTCAACACACTCATAATTACCAACTAGTAATAGTTTCAAATTCTTGCATACCATAATGTCCTTTCTCACACAAACAAGATTGATAAAAATAATGTTACATATGGTGCCTGCTAGGAATTGTAAACAAATAATTAATAATGCTTATAGAATTATTAAAATTTGGCCATGGATACAGTACAGATGTCACAGAGTGTAGAGCATCTTACATTGATTTTGACATCAGTATGGTCACGTTCAAAAGCATAATGATTGTACATTACTAGCAATTTATTGTACAGTGCTCTCCAGAGATTAATAAAAGGTGAAAGTCTCTCATTCTGTTGGATTGAAATCACTTGTCCCTATTTCCTTGCTCATTCCCTATCCCCCAATCAAAAGTTATAACACCGTTAAAAATTAACATAATTTGTTAGCTTTTTTTTTTCCCCTTCACATGTGACTTTTTATTTGGGGTAATAGGAAAGAGGGATAGTTATACGTTGGTTCCCATTCGGCTGGGGCCTTGGGGTGTAGGTAGTATTTGGTTTGGGATTTTTTTTTTATTTCATTTTAATTATAAAATGTCACTTTATTTTCACTTTATTCTTATTTAAAAATAGTTTATACATGAAATAGCAAAAATAATAAAAAGTAAAATTGTTTTCTCTGTTTCATATATAAACTTTTGAAAATAAAAAAAATTAAAAATTGGGTAACATGTTTATAATTAAAAATAAAAATAAAAAATGTTTTTTCAAGCCAAACAACACATCTTTCTAGGATTGGAACCTTTTGACCCAAATCCATTAATTTAACCAATGTGGGACACTAATGTGTTATTCCAACACATTCAATCAGGAATGAACATGAATTTAGAACCAAAGCAAGCCTTCTGATCCGCCCTGTAACATTTTCTTCATACTGTGTGACATTTCTGGTACAAATTGAATGGCAACCTGAATTTTGTATTCTTAAGATGAGAAGATAAAGCTTACAACATGGATGTGATACCTGGTGTTTGAAGATGTTCTCATGCATCTGCATTGTCTTTTTGATGGATTCTATGTTGTTTCTGTCAAACATCCTATCCATGGGATCTTGCAATTTATTCACTCCAAAACTAAAATGGTTGTTAGTCACTCCTTTGTTCTGATAATGCTCCCAGACATCCACACCACCCACAATGAAGTTGTTGCTGTCTACTGAGGATGCTAGAAGATTTATGGAATATTCAATTTTAGTTCCCATGCCTGTAAAAGAAATCAATACTTTTTAACTCTTTTTCTCACTATTATCAGACTTCAACTTCTGTGCCTAGTGAGTGTTGAGTAAATGCATCAGCAATTGGAAAAATGCCTATGCTTAACAAAAATAATGGATGAAACATACTATTTCTCTATGTGTTTATAATGGTAATTAATAATCTCAAGAAACAACAAGTACTAATAGAAGCAGGAAACTCAGATTTTAGGAATGTTTAATAGGTAATCATACCATAATTAATTCCTTTGCAAGCAAAGAAACTAGAGAACTCACATATGGAATATCGAGATCCCAAAGAACTAGTCATAATAAGCTTCATATCATATGAAGATTTTGTTGCTTCCTTTTTAGGTGCATAGATATAGAGCCATATCTTGCAAAGGTGCTAGTTTGATGTTTGAATAAATTTGTCAAAACAGGGGCAACTTTACTCTCCATAAGTACAGAGGGAGGGGACAGAGAGAATTTGCATAGAAAGGTTCAAAAGTGTAAATGAACATTGCCATTATGCTGAAGAAGAATGAAATAATGAACATTAGATGTAGGCATTTATGTGGGTCTGTCTGTGTGGGACGAAAGCATCACTAGCAATAAGGCCAGGCCCATATCAGTGATCTTGATTTACTATTCTTAGAAACTAGGCACACAAAAGTGTTCGATTTCAAATTGTTCCTCATAAAGCTAGGCTCAATGAAAAGAAAAGGAAAATAAAGATAAAGACAAAAGCTAAACTTTTATATCTGATGAAGCTCAGATACAGACTCAAAGAAAAGAATTCAAGAAAATCAAAAGATTACACAATTCAAACAGGCACAAGGAGTTTAAATGTCAAGGACATGAACAAGTCAACAAAAATTTTCTTTTTATGTTATGTTTGAAATTTTTTGATGCATCACCAAGGATGGACATGAATACTACTTCCAGAGCAATCAGAAATGGCCTTCAATTTTCTCAGTTGATGATATACTTAAGAAGCATTAAATCTGAGAACTGCAACACCTTCTCATCTTATTAGTTTGGAGACTCCACACCAAAGGGAAAAAAAAAATGAAAAAAAAAAAACAACTGTTATCATTAGGAGTTGATGCCTGCTTTAAAGTTGATGTAAAAGATCACCTGTTGTAAGAAGTACCAAAATTGCAGCTTTCTCTGATGAATTTCATTGAGCATCTTCCTCCCTCATGCCAGCATTTTTTCCCATAGGTTACTCTTACTAATAAAATCAATACTAACATAACAAGTGGCCAATTCTCTCATGGTTCTCCTTGAGTCATGGTTGAAAGGAAAATTGAAGGAAGGATCAATCCAAGTAGTGCACTTCCAAGGGAATTTGGAGAAAGCTCATAGAAACATCAAAACTCTTGGCTGTTCAACCTTTTACTTTGACACAACAAAGCAACCAGCTCAAATTTTAAAACTAGAATCATGGGGTTAATAATTAGGCTTGACAGGCTGTGGGAGAGGGAAGCAAGGGAAAAGCTGAAGCTGCAATGTGTCTGTATATGTGCGAGTGCCTGAATGATTTTGAGAGAGAGAAGGGGGGTGTTATAATGTGAATATTTTGTATTTGTAAACACATACTTTAATTTAATGTATTTTGTATATTTTAGTTCACTGTAATGTGGGAAAGGATAGGGAGTGGGGACCACAAAGTTGCATAATAAAAAACAAATGACACTCCTAAACATGAGCCAATGTAGGCCAGTGAACAAGATATTCCAGACAAAGTCTTGCAGGACTTGATCAAGATATGCATGAACAATGAAAGTTAGTGCTTCTTTCCTATAGGACCAACCATCTCTCTCTCTTTAAATTTTCTTGTTTTTGGATATTCAACGATTGAGATTTGATTATTCTTTCCGTACATGCAGAACAATATCTAGAGATCTGTTATGTTTGAGATTTCACCAGAGTGTACCAATTTTAGTTCAGGTGGTCATTGGGATACCATTTGTGCAGTGAATTTCCCTTTGCTGCAGTAAATTCCATTGGCTTGGGATTTGAAATTGATAATGACTGCTTCCATGGAAGAAAGGGGAGGGGGGGTTGTGGGGGGTGTGGCATACACATGCTCAATTGTTCTCTTGTGACTTGTGAGGGTCAAGGATCATGCATATACCTCTTCTCAAACTGTAAAAAAAAAAAATTGATTAGAATTTTCAACAATAAATTTTTTTCCTTTATTTCAGATTAAAGGTCCGTCTCACAAATAAAAAAAGGGAACAAAAATAGACCTTTCTTCATACTATACTATATATCATACCTAAATTTCATTTTTTGGTAGATATCAAGTGCATGGCAATTCTAATTTAAAAAAAGTTATGGATTTCAATTATTCTGTTGAGTTTCCTCTAGAAAAATAAGAGGGAAATAATATTTTGTTTGAAAATGGAAAAGGCTATGATGACTTTTGTGGTTGCTCAGGTAAAGAACTTTTATGTATGGACTAGAAAAAGAAAGCATGGCCTGTGGTGCATCCAATGGATGTTCCCACGTCAGTTGTGTCCCATATTCACTCTTTTGGTGCTTTCCTCCTGCCCTTTTCCTTGCGCATATATATTTAAGAGAGAAAAATAAAATAAAATAGGAGGATGCTAAGGAACCTTATTAAATAATTAAATAAATAAATAATAATCAAAGTGAATGGAAACTTGAAGTTTTTCTTAATGAGTTGTCAGTAATAATTGTAGAAAACATAAAGAATTAAGATAGAAGAATGAGAAACTTCCCACCCCAATGGATCATTTTCTCCTACAGTTGAAGGGCAAAAAAATTGTAAAGGAGAATGTTAATAAAAATCTCTATAGTACTGGTTAAAGAAAAAATTAAATGATTTTTATAAAAAAGGTTACAACATGCTCTGGGGATAGGATTCTCTACCCAATGGTCCTAAGCCGGTATGCTTACCTTAAGCAATACCGACTTGGGGGGCAATTATTCTGGAAGTCACCTTGACCTCTCAAACTTTTAGGCCAGTATTCCTTACCTCAAGCAATATTGACTAGAGGCAACTATTCTGGGGGTTACCTCGACCCCCAGTCACCTAAGTCAGCTTGCCTCGCATGACTGACTTTCAAGGTACTTAATAATATCTGCACTTATTCTTGGCCCGGCTACACCGGATAAGGCACTTGACAAATCTAGCATATGTGGCATCCAAATGCTCATAACCACATGGCATCATACGTGGCATCTTAACGGCCCTAACGGCTTTTTCCGCTAAGAACCTCTATATAAAGGACTCCTTATGACAAGTATGTATCATTCACTCATTCTCACAACTTCTCGATCATGCTCTAACTTTAGCATCATAATCTTTACAGATGTCACCACCGAAGACGCCCAACCACTACCGTAAGAGCTCACCGAAAATTGAACCCTGCGACTCTCGTGTCTCACCTCATAACACAACACATCTCACCATTTTCTTTTGTTTGAATTTTGAAACCAAAAGTATTCTTTATGAGAGGTAATTTTGTTCGAACTAAGTAAGATCACTATGCACAATAAGAATATTTAACTCGGCTACATAGAGCACGAACACATCTTACCCTCTTTCAATATAATTCAAACGTAACTAATAATAAAAACTATTTATTTATTGTTTTTTAAGGAGTGTCTAAACTAAACACTGATTAATAGGATCCAAAATGAAAAACAAATACAAAAGTCTTCAAGATTCCAAAATTCTGATCCGGAAAAATATGAGCCACACATATCCATTTGTGAAGCAATGCATAGATTTTGCTATTGAAACATTTCCTTTCATCATACATATATGTGGACATGCCAGTCTGTCCTGTTTTGTTTTTTAGTTCCTATCCAAATCCCTTTGGTAACTTTGCCCTCTAGTTTTATACCGGGGCCTTAATGCTACAATTGCTTTCACAAATTGCACGCAAAACAATGCACACGCGTGCCATAGTACATTTGTGCATTAATATGGGACTTATTTGTTTGAGTTCGGATTTCTGTTGGCTGTCGCAGAAAAACACCATATCTCTATATCATGCATTCCATGATAAAATTAAATTAAAAATAATTCAGAAAAAAATTAAATTAAAAATAATAAAATATAAAATGTGTTAAATTATATTTTTCTTAAATTTGATAAAGAATATATTATTATAAAAAATTAATTAAATATAAGATAAAAATATACTTGTAATGAGAAAATAATTTATTTGTAAATAGATAAAAATTATTAAGGTAAAATATAAATGTATTAATAGAAATTATAATAGAAATACAAGACATCAAAGATCATGTTATAATTGTTTTAATAATTACTTTATTATTATTAATACTTTAAACTATGACAAGTGAGTTTTAATCTTTTTTATTTCTATTGTAGACAAAATTTCGATTATAATTATTATTTATGACAAGTCAATAATTATTTATGACAAGTGTATAATAATTTATTTATAAATAGATATAGATAAGTTTTATTTCTATTATAGACAAAATTTATTAATCATTTTTTCTCCTATACATCGAGTGTATAGATTAAAGAAATAAAGTATATTTTTTATTGAAAAAAATTATTATATTTTAAAAAATATAATACTCATTATTTAAGTTAATAAAAGTATTTAAAAATGTGTATTTACTACTCTGTAACCTATACATCAAATACACAGAATAAGAAAGAGATTGTATTATATCATATTAATTAGATTTTATTTAAATATCTAACAAACATTTTTTCTCTACTCACGTATTCAATTGGTGATATTTAAAATTATGTGTGCGTCAAAATTATTTTTTCTTGTGATGTCACTTGATCATTTTTAACAATATAATACTCACGCAAAATTTTCATTTTAAACAATACAAATATGATTTTATTTCACAACCCATCTAACTTGTTTATATTTCTAAGTAATATCTTATAAATAATTTCTTTTAGACATTGAAAGTTAAATACGCCTGATATTTATTAATATATAGTTTAATTAACATTTAGTATTCAGAATTTAATATTTTTTAGTTGTTTTACTAAAAATATAATTTTTATCCTGTAAAATGATTCAAAATCATATAAATATTTAAAATTTTCAAGATTATCTCATCTTATATATACTTATTTAAATATGAATTCACTTTTATTATGTAAATGCATAAATATAATTATTAATAATTGATTGTTTAAGTAAAATATAACACTGACTAAATTTTAGAAAAATGTTTTTTGAATATTTTCTGAAGTTTGTATATATTTTGAAAGAAGGAGGAGAAAAGAAGGGAAAGAAAGAAAAATAATCAATGTAATGGATAATATGGTAAGAAGAAAGAAAGAGATCAACTTTAGAAAAATACTTAAGAAATAGATAAAAGAATAATAAATGCTTTTTTTTATTATTTAAAGAGAGGAGTCAAACTCTAGTATTAAGAGTTTTACAACAACTTACACATACTGTTCAACCAACTATATTATATATGATTCATATATAATATAGCCCTGGAAATTTCAGAAACATTAATGATAGAGTTAAAAAATATGTCAGCAGTTACCAACTAGTAAAACCCAAATCTACACGACAAAATTAAAATCCAAATAAGATAAAGCAAGGTTCTCCTTTTATAATAGATTTGGTTAATGATTTATTGATCACACATGACTATTAGATATCATCCACTTCGTTATACTGATTTTCTTTTTATATATATTTTCGTTTCTTTTTATCTGTCGGCTTAGAAGGATAATACAAAGATTAAAACATAATTAAAATTCCTATTTATAACAAAATGATTTTTAACTTTCTAATATAATATCTATTTTTTTTTCATTTATGATAATTGTGCAAAGTGTTTAAGAATTAAATAGAAATGTGATTAAAAAAATCAATATTATGTCAAACTTCTAAATAAATAATAAATAATTTTCTTTCAAAATAGACAAATAAAAAGAAACTAAAAATAATAAAAATGGATAATATTTCATATAGAGGATATGTACATCATATATAACTTGGTGTAGTAAAGTACATCATATATACCTGGGGTAGTTAATAGATCATTTGCTGCACTAAATACTATTACTTCTGTTTTATATCTATTAATGTTTTAATCTCTTTTTTTCAAAGCTATTGATATTTAACATATCTCAAATTTTCAGAAAAAAACTCAAATTTCTTTATATTTTTTTATATACTCTTATTCAATAATTACTAAAAACAATTTATCACAAATACTAGACATTAAATAAATATATTTTAATCTAAATATAATAATATTTACTTCTATTAAATACTCTTTAATTGGTGTAAATTAATCAAAACATATAAAACGCAAGCAGTACTTTTAATAGCTAGCATCCAAACTCATTTTCTTTTAGTTGTTGATCTTCTTTATGTTGAAGCAAAATCAAGGGCCTAACCCATGCCTTTCAACTTAAATAAGGCTATTTATTTCAATGTTTTAAAATTTCAGATGATTAAATCAGTCAAAGGTATTGATTGAAGATTTATTAATTATTAGTTCTATGTTCTATGTTATTTTAACTGCAATCAAATCGACAATACTTTTAAAATGACAATCTCTAAGCTTCGGGTCAATATAAGGGGGTATTTGGTATAAAGGAAGTTTTTAATCTCTCAAGAATCTGAAGGTGAAAATGTTTGTTTTTTATGTTTGGTTTATTATTTAAAAAATAACATTTTCAGGAAACATTGTTTCTCAGAAAACTTTTTTACCTATATTTTTCACGAAATTATTTTTATGGGGAGAGATGGGAATCTAACTTTCTCAAGTTAGGAGAAAAATTTTATTGCGGTAAAAATATCACGTTACCTTTATTAACTCATTTAATGTGATAGTTTTTGAGAAAGTTCTATTAAAATTAAACATAAAAATCTTTAATTCCTAAGTAACAAATATAAATATTCTTAAGAATATTTATGACCAACAAAACATATTTTAGTTATTTTTAGGAATCATGATTCTCAAGATTTATGATTCTCAGGAATCATGATTCTTGAGCATGAAAAAATTTCTCTTCTACCAAATGCCCCCTAAGGGTAAGACAAGCATTCATTTTAGGCGTTCCAAAAATGTCTATATTTATTAATAATATTTTTATAAAATTAAAAAAATTAGTAATTAATTAATAAATAAAATTAATATATTAGGAGAGTTAAATATTTTTCTTAAAAAGAAACTCATTATTTGGTGATTACTTTAGTGCCTTAAATTTTAAGAGGATACTGGTATCTTTTCATCTTAAACCAATGAAAAACAACCATCTATTCATTAAAATTACATCATAAATAAATTAAAATATAATTTTAATGGTGTTTTAAATTTTATAATTGCAAAAAAAATTATCAAAATTTATTTCATTTTTTTAAAATTCAATATTAAACATGAAAAATATACAGACAACAAAAGTAACCTTAGGATCATTTAATAATTAAAAAATAACAAGATCCTAAAGAATAAATCATATTATCAATTTCATGTTATCCACAAGGTGAATGTTACAAATACATATGTTTATTATTTCTTGATCTATTCAAGAAAGGTACTAATACCCTTTGAAATAGGTAGGCATAGCAAAATTTGCCAAAAAGAAATGTAAAATGAAATTGAATTGATGGGTGATTTTACAATTCAAAAAGTTTGATGAATAAATTTAAAAGGAAATCATAATGGTTTCAATAAATTTTTTATTAATTTAAAAAATATCATCTTAAAATTTTGTTTTAGACTTAAATAAACATTAAGCCAGTTCTGCTAAATTAGAAGGAAGACTTCAAAACGACAAAGTATAGGCTAATTACAAAAAAAAAAAAGTTGCTCATTATTGCTGATTTGATCGTTGATCTATTTTGATTCGATAACAAATATATTATAAATCATCATATTTTATTTAAGAAATTAATCAAAACCTTAAAAAGCATGAGACATTTCATCCATATTTTGGTAAAATTGCCCAAAAGGCAGCAAATAAATGTAGGGCCGATTGAGATCATCATTTCCGGTCTACAGCATATGATTCTTTGAACATGTTCATTTGATGTATATCGTACGTTATGTCAAACCTTTATTCTCCTTTTCTTCGGATTGGTGAATATATGGCATTGATCAGATCGCTTCAAGCAATTAAGATTATACTATTACGAACTTGATGTGTCTGGGTTGGCCACGTGTAGCATCCACATGACTAATGGACCTAACAATCAACAGCACCTAAACAGCACAAAGAGATTCAATCATGGCTTGTTGTACAAAACAACACAGCAAAACTAAATATCTGAATGATATCACCATCTATTTTCTTGGAGGATGATGTTATTAACTATGTGATCATGTTGTCGTTTTCTAGGGAAATTGGTAATACGAGAAAGAGCTACCTATGTACCAATCACCAACTGATTGGAGGGAGTCATCAAAAATTGTCAAAATCAAAATTTGAGATATACTCCAACTATATCATATAGACATAAAAACAGAGCTTCTATGCTGTCACGAGTTGCTCTCAGCATGACGGTAATAAATCATAGCTTCATAGATACCCATTATTTTATTAGTTTGGCTAGATCCTTTCATTTCTGTGGTGAAAATCAGATATACTTGTGTATTTGTGAAATACCAAAATCTATTGCTAAACATTATTCCGTACAGAAATCATATTGGTCTGCACTTTAGAGCAAATGCTTTTACTAAAGGGATTTTTTTATGCATCTATGAATATATGTCACAAAAATATTAAATATTCATAACTATTTTGAAAAATAAGAATTAAATGATTTTATGTTTATAATATGATAAATATTTTTGTTTTTTTATTTATAACTTCTTAAGATATATTTTCAATCCACCAATATATAATCTGAACCATCTTTTTCATATTTATTTTACAACCAAATTCATTTGGAGTCACATAGGAAGATGAGGAGAATAAAGAATAATGACAGTGGAGAAACTTATATTATTATGTCAATTCTGCTAATTATTACTCAGTATAATAGTTCAGGAATTAATAAATAATTTT
Organism: Spatholobus suberectus; assembly: GCA_004329165.1. NCBI lineage: Eukaryota > Viridiplantae > Streptophyta > Magnoliopsida > Fabales > Fabaceae > Spatholobus > Spatholobus suberectus. The sequence goes on along the minus strand of CM014729.1, from coordinate 33,738,221 downwards.
TACTAAAAATTATGATAAAAAATTCATCAATAACATTCAACATATTTTTTTAATATAAATTTTTTATTTTAATTTTTTAATCATGATCCTATTTAACTATTATTCTTAAAATAAAGGTTAATCATTTTCATCATAATAATGATTAGCAAAACTATTTTTATATTTCTCAAATACTATTATGCAATTTGTTAGGTAACCCTAGCCTCACTTTGTCAAATTTTGAAGGGGAAGATTCCATGCATATTCGGTGCCAATGCATTCATAAATACTTTAAAAAAAACATTTATTTATTTTACTTTTATTATTTTTCAAAAAAATTGTGTGAGAATCATACATAAAATAAGAAAAATATATATGATTTATTAAAATAAAAAGGAGTAAGAGCATGTGGTATAAAAAGTGTGTCAAGTAATTAGATAAGAGATATGTTAACAATACATTCTTTTGAATTTGCTCTTTTTTATTAGTTGAAATTTATTGCTTATTTAATTAGTTTCACTCATTATTTTATAGTTTCTAATAAAATCTAACCATTAGTATAAAATGTGTTAAAAAAAATGTATTAGAGAGTGTGTTATTAGCATTATTTATTAAAAAATGTTGTAATTAAAAAAAGTGTAATATGCACTAAGCAATGTAATTACTCTTTTTGAAGTGGTCCATGATGTAAATACACTTCACAAAATGTGTACGGTTTATCTTGTGGGATAATATAGGGAGGACATGGAAGCATAAAGTCTAGTCATAGACTTTCAAGTTGCAGCTGCTTCTTCGTTGGGTCGGGAAAGGCACGCGTTGTAGCCTAACAAAGGCACAGGCCGTAAGATAGTAGACCCACAAACCACCATAATACTTTTTTTATATATATATATTTTAAAATTAACTGATGAAAGTTTACAGAAAAATGGAAATTGTCACTCTACAGTGTCGTGGGGGACGCCTTGTTCATGTAAAAGTGGCTTGGCCCCTTCAATACCATGAATTTGCAAAATCCTTGATTTTTAATACAACTTATTTTATTTTACTTGGCCCATCTTACAACAATATTTTTTTTTTCTAAAAGAATATTTTTCTTATATATACCTTTGGAAAATAAAAGAAATAAAAGAAGTGATAGGTGGCGACAAAGGAAAGAAAGAGAAAAATATAACGACGTAAGATGAGATGAATGTAAAAATTAAGTGGGCAAAGATTAAAAAATAAATCCCTTAACCTCCTTTGTTTTTCAATCTAAGCTGCCTTGCTTTATATTCTAGCCCTCTCCTCGGTTCCTTGTTGGCGAAAACATTTCGTTTGTAAGAATTGTTACGGGAAACCAAATGGAACACCTTTACATTCTAGCCCCCACTCCCCCCGTTTCCATGTTGGCAAAAGGACAAATTTCTTTTGTAAGAATTGTTATGAGAAACCAAATGTAATATTTTGAAATTTAAACAAGCACAAATGCTTATCATTTCAAGATTAATAATGATATTGATTTCTAAATAAAGAGACTATTATTCAATCTAAGGGTTCATTTAGCACAAGAATTAAAATTATACTTTATAATTGGAACGTGTTTGGAATTATAATTTATATGTGTGAGTTATGTGTTGAATATGAGCTAGAATAATAATTTTAAATTGAATTTTGATTTCATTTTAACACTTATAGTTAATAATTAGGGATTTTACTGGTGGCGAAGGTAACAAATATGGAAGTGGTGATAATGGTGAAGGAGGTGTGAGGCGCTATAGTTAGTGATGGTGGTGAGAATGGTAGGGGTGATAACAACGGTAGTGATTAGTGGTAACAACGACAGTAATAATGAAGTGAAAGAGTGATTGTGGTGGCGATAGTAGTAAGAAGAATAGTAATAAGAGCAATAATGACAATAGTGGTGGTTCAACAATGATGGGGTGATAATGGTAGGGTGAAGGTGTGGCAAAGGCAGTAGTTGAGGGTGGTAGTGCCAATGGTAGTAGCAACAGTAGTTAGAGATGGGTAGATGGGTCAACTCAACATATTTAAGGTTTGTCCACATTGGTTTGCATTTTTAATAGGTCGAACCAAGTCTGTTTGTGTAATAAACAGGCTTTATTTTTTGGGGTTCGCGTTTGTTCCACGTAGTTTGCAATTAAATAGAATGCCTAAGAACCAAGAATAAAAAAATAAAAAATTGAGAAAGATGTGAAATTAACTATAAAACAAAAAATAAATAAAAATCTTAGGAAAATTTAAATTATGATTTATTTTAATTTTTTGTTTGTCAGTTGTTACTTGATAATAATTTATTAAATTTAATAACATAATAAATATACTAATAAAACGCAAGCCAAATAATTAATAAAAGTCTCAATAACTAAAATGAAAGAGCAAAAAAGGAGGAAAATGACATTACCATTTACCAATATCTAATATTACCAAATACCTCTAACATATCAACCAAATATTAAAAGTCCCAACAAAATAAGGCAAATATTAAAATTAACTTATTTTTTTTAAAAAAACTAAGCATAGTGATCCACAGGTCAACTTGTTAACCCATAGGCCAAACTCGTTAAGTTTACAAGTTATGTGATCTAGGCTAGAAAATTCCACATTTTAAATGGGCCTAATTTCACAATGCCAATGACCCACATAAAACACAAGCTAAATGGATTGTCTGTGAATCACGATCAATATACCTAACTCTAGCTACACTACTAGTAATTGTAGTGATGACTAATGGTGATTGACATAAGTTAGTTATTCATTGAATGAATTGTTCAAAATTCATATTTATAATATTATTTTTAATTTATGAATATTTAATACATATAACTTTAAAAAAACTATATAATCAAATTATTTAAAAGGATGTACCAAATAAATATGTATAAAAAAAATACCTAAAAGGGAATCTTTGTATACAAATTTTTAATATAAAGTAAATTAATCTCAATATAATTATAATCATATACAATATAACATAAATACTTGCATTTAAAATTAAGAATTATTTAGCCATATTTTATTTTGTTTATAGAAATATTTAAATATTTTTAAACTTTATGTGCATATAAGTTATTATATTTTTTTTGACATTTTAATTGTTAGACTCTATTTTATGTTATCTATTTAAGTCAAAATTACATGTATTTCTTAATTTTTTATACAAAACACAAAGAAAAATTTTAAGATCTTTATAATTTTTTAATGTTAATTGAAATTTTTAATAACAAAAAAAATTATATAATTGTTAATCTTTATTTTTAAATTTTATTAATTTTTTTAACTCATTCTTAATTATGTTTTAAAAATCCATCTTTTAGTTTTAAATAAAAATTTTATATAATTTTAATAGTTGATAGCTCATTAAATACTTTTAACTCAAGATAATTTTACACTTGATATTTGATAATTAACATAGTTATTAAATATATCTCAAAGTACTTGAAAGATAAAATGGCTAGGTTGAACATAAGTCAATTCGGGTCAGGTTGAAGCTAAAACTAGGGGTGGCAAAGCGGGTTCAACCCGTCGGGTCGACCCGCCTGACCCTCCATTTTTGGCGGAGCGAGTAAGCTAGTAAAACCCGCCAACCTGGCGGGCCAACCCGAAGGTTAGGCGGGTCAACTCGCGACTCACCACTTTTTTTTTTTTTTTTTAATTTTCTCCTTCCTTAGTTATTGTACCAAAGACATTAATTAAAAAAAGAAGAAGTAAAAGATGCTATACACACACTACTCCACATTCGCAATGTTATTCTAAAAAATATAATGACAACAATAACACATGCGTTTGGGGTTAGTTCTACTTGTAATTAAATACAATTCAATGCTATACTAAAAAATATAATCCCTCATACTTTTGAATGAGATGTGTTATTTATTTTCAAGTAAATTGTTTTTATAACTTTTGAATGAAAAAATATAATTTCTCTTTCCGATCTTTACGCATTTCACCGCTCCACCGAAAATTCCCTCTGCCCCTACCGTACTCCAGCTTGGTAGTTTCCACCGCCTGTCCAGGGTTGAGCCCTGGGATTTGACGGCGAACTTAAAAAGCCACCTACAGACGCTTTACACCCAAATATTCTGGATAACGCTTGCATTCTCTGTCTTACCGCGGCTGCTGGCACAGAGTTAGCCGATGCTTATTCCCCGGATACCGTCATTGCCTCTTCTCCGGGAAAAAATGGTTTCGTTGAAGAAGAATCAAACTTGGAGGTTGGTAAACCAGCCCAAAAGACCAAAGATTGTGGGAAGCAAATGGATTTTCAAGAGAAAAGAAGGCATTCTTCATGTTGAGAAGGCACAGTTTAAGGCTGGACTAGTGGCACGTGGATTTACACAAAGAGAAGGGATAGATTTTACAGAAATCTTCTCACCTGTGGTTAAGCACAGCTCTATAAGGGTGTTATTTGCAATGGTGGCACATTTTAATATGGAACTTGAGCAAATGGATATCAAAACAGCCTTCCTTCGTGGAGGGTTGGATGAGACCATTTACATGAAGCAATCAGACGATTTTATCAAGGAAGGAACAAAGAATCAAGTCTGTTTGTTGAAGAAATCATTGTATGGTCTTAAACAATCACCAAGGATATGGTATAGGCGCTTTGATGAATATATGATCAAGATTGGATTCTCAAGAAGTAAATATGACTGTTGTGTGTATTTGAAGGGTCATGGAGTTGAGAAACCAATCTATTTGTTGTTATATGTTGATGATATGTTGTTGGCTAGTTAAAGTATGGAAGAAATTGCAAGGTTAAAGGAGCTATTGAATTCAGAATTTGAAATGAAGGATCTCGGACATGCTAGGAAGATACTTGGTATGGAGATTATAAGAAAAAGAAACAGTAAGGAGCTGTACTTGTCTTAAGAAGTTTATATTAGGAAGGTTCTGGATAGATTTAATATTTTACCTGCAAAGTTAGTTGCAACCTTTCTAGCTCAGCATTTCAAGTTATCTAAGGAGCATGAGTCACAAATTGATGAAGAGCAAACTTATATGCAAAAAGTGCATTACTCTAGCGTAGTTGGGAGTATCATGTATACAATGGTGTGTTGTAGACCAAATTTAGCCTATGCTATGAGTGTTATTAGTAGGTTTATGGAAAATCTGGGTAAACAAAATTGGGAGCCTGCAAAATGGGTGTTAAGATATCTTTGTGGGACCATTGGTTTGGAGCTGAAGTATGTTAGTCAAAGTGGAGTTCCAAAGATAGAAGGTTTTGTTGATTCAGATTTTGCATGAAGTATTGATACAAGGAAGTCCATAACTAGTTATGTTTTCAAAGTTTTTGGAAACATATTTAGTTGGAAAGCTAACTTGCAAGCAGTGGTACCTTTATCATCCACTGAAGTTGGGTATATGGCAGCTTGTGAAGGAGTAAAGGAAGCTTTATGGTTAAAAGGATTAGTTTCATAATTGCTTATGGAGGAAGAATTGGAAACTATCACAGTTCATTGTGACAACCAAGATGTAGTTTGTTTGACAAGGAATCAAGTACATCATCAGAGAATGAAGCAGTTGATGTGAAGTTTCATTTCATAGAGATGTAGTGATGAGTGGGGCTGTGATCCTTGAGAAGATAACATCTAAGGAGAATGCAGCTGATATGCTTACTAAAGCATTACCTTTGGAGAAGTTCAAATACTATTTAAAGTTGTTGAATATTACAAAAGTTAGATAAGAGTCTGTAATATAGAAATATAAGACCAAGGTGGAGATTGTTGTATGATTAGTCTGGTAACAATCTGTTTGTATCGTTTGTTAGTTAGATATAGTCTGTTGTAGTGAGTCTTAATATGTATAGGATAGCTCACTTGTGTTTTCTATAAATACATCAGTTTATAGAATGAAATAATATAGAACACTTTTAAAAGGTTTTTCTATCCTTCTACATAACAGGACAAACCTCTACTTCTATTTTTTTTTTAGAAAAAATGTTAAAATAATTAAAATTTATGGTCAAAGTGATTATTTTAAACTACAACTCTTTTAATTTATAAATTCAAAGTGATATTTGCAACATCTTATGTTTGTCCACAACACATAAAATAATTTTGTTGATCTTTTTTATTTTTAGGAAGCATCCATGGATATCCATGAATACCCGCGAATATTAAAAAAAATTCATGAGTATTTGCCTAACAGGTACTTACGTGGGTAATGGGGCGGGTTTCTATCCAGCGGGGTAGGTGGCAGGTAGCTACTACCCATGCCCGGCCTGCCTCGTTGCCATCCCTAGTTCTTACATTATAAAGGATACACTGTCAATATTTGAGCTTTAGAACATTCAACGAAGAGCATGAAAAAGCTGATCTGTAAAACCATCAAAAAGCTTCATAAAAAAGGTTGAAATTTTCTTAGTGAACAATAACAACACAACAACATGTTCAAAAAAAGGTAGATGATAACTATATATGACTTGGAAAATTTAGAAATCACATGGAAACAAGCTCCAATAGTCATACAAGGGAGAATGATCTATATAAACACAAAGGCAAGCAGAAAAATACTTGAAGGAGAGAGAATAGAATGTGCTGAAATGCTTCAAAATTAGATTCTCCTCTTCCTTCCACTCTACAAGCTTGAACATCACAGATGCAGAGGAATTGCTCTTTACAACATATTTGTGTTTATATTTTCTTCATCTTTATTTGTTTTGACAGTTTTCATAACACCCAAACCTAGATTCTTAGTGTTTTACATTCTATCACATTCTAGGAAGATGTTCTAGCTCCAAATCTTTAAGTCTATCATATTTGTTAAAGAGTTGGGGCATGTTTTATTAGAAAAAAAAAAGATCAAAAGAGATTGAGACACACACAAGCCTTGTTGTGAGGTTGTGTTTTCTCATAAGCTAACTAGGTTGATAATGTTAGTTTAAGAGTGATGTTGGTATGGGAAAGCCTGTAAAGGATACTATAGAAACAATACTGATTTGGGGGTGTTTGCCATTGTGTGTGGCTGTATTTGTTATTGTTAAGAGAGATTGTAGAGGCTACTTTAGAAAGAATACTAGTTTGCGTGTGAGCCATAGTGAGTGATTGTAAGTGTGTTGTTAAGAGAGTTTATAGAGGTTGCTTTGGAAAGAATACTAGTTTAGGTTGTGAGCCATAGTGAGTGTGTTGTTGAGAGAGCCTATAGAGGTTGCTTTAGAAATAATATTGGTTTGAGTTATGAGCCTTAGTGTGTGGGTGTTGTTGTGTTTCAACTTGTAGAGGGTGTGTTTAAAAATACTAATTGTTGAAGGCTGAAGAAGTTATGTGTAGAATATTTGTATTGTTGCTTGAAGTAGTGGAAAATCTCACTTAGCGTGGAGACTCGATGTAACCCAAGGACTGTTGGGTGAACCAATATATAAACTTTGTGTTTTGATCTCTCTTTCTCTGCTCTCTACATATTTTATCACTGTGAAATATCGACTACATTTTTACTGCTTTATGAACTTGTTACATAATTGGTTTTCATCAAAAAGCATTTTGAGCTTGTACTTTCATGACATATTTGACACTTGAATTAAGTTTAGGCTTGCTATCTTAATCTTTATTGTTTTATTACTGATAAGAAAGCATTTAATATTAATCTATCACAATCCTCATTATCTAAGGAATGCTTAGAAAGCTCATCACTTTACTTTCTGAAGAAAAAAATCTAATCAATTAGAAAGCTATAAGAAAATCTAGAAGTTGTGAATGTTTTATATGCTTTTATAATTAAATATTTTATTCTACATCGCTCATTATACAATATATCTTAGAGCTTTCTAAACTTCAGTAACTTAGCTTTTTGAACTTGTTGCATTCTCAATTTTTATCAAAATAGCATTCTAAACTTGCACTTACATAATATATTTGACATACAAATAAGTTCTTACTTGTTGTAAACATTTTTATCAAATAGAAATCTTTTTACATTTATCTATCACAAATCTCATTTTTATAAAATTCTCAAAAAAGCTTCCTCAGAAAGCTCATCAATATGCATTTTGAAGAACAAATTTGGTTAGTCAAAAAAATTGATGAGAAAGCGTAGAATACTTTGGCATATACTTGTGAATATAGTTGAAAATTTCATTTTGTTATACATTTTGAGCCTATTTGAATAAGTTTCTCTATAAGCATTTATAGGAGAGAAAAATAACAAAAACAAACTTTTTCCATAAGCTAAAATTAGCTTCATCAGTGTATTTAATACTCTATATCATGTTTATGTTTAGTAATTGGAGTTAATGTGGAGACTAGTTTGACAAACAGAGTAGTATTTTAGAGACATATTTCACAATTTCATGTTTTTGGGACTAACATGACCTATCTTTTATCTTTGGGAGCAAAATGACGTTTTCTTCATTACTTATAAGTATAAAAACCTAAAAGAAATATATTATTTTGAATTCATATAAAGTCAATATGATTTTATTTCACTAATTTTTATTTATGATTTTAAGGAACATGGATTGAATATTTGCTTTTAATCTTTAACGGTTAATCATCTCATAACTTTGGTGATTATTAGTTTAATTAACTTTTAACACGCAAACATTATTACATTTTGTTGTTTCATTAGAATTTTTTTTATTTCATCTAATAAAACAATTCAACCTTTATGAAAAATTTTAAAATTAGATACAAAAATCCATCTTATCTTACATTAAATAATATCTCTGCTTATTATGTTATTATACATATTTATAACTTTTTTGGTGTACTTTGTGCTAATATTATTAATATAAATAAAATTCAAATGTAACCAATAAAATATACAAAATGTAACAAAATATAAATATTATTCAAATTTTATTTTTACTAGAACTTATAAAAAGCAGAGATAAATGTGTAGACTTTTCTTGAAGTTAGTGATAATTATATGAGTTTAATGACTATACATTGTCAGTGTAAAAAATTTTGCATTGTAAACCAATTAAAAATCGTTATTAGTATGGCTTTTAAGGTAATTATTGCAAAAATCAACAAACTTACTATACATGGTAGTTTCTGATTGAATGATAGTATAAAACTATTTTACACTATCAGTATATAGCCTATTTTCTTTAATTATATTTAGACTCTACTTATTATTATTTTTATTAACATCCTATTTATTCATTTAATCATAAGTAAATAAATAATATTTAAAGGAAACTTCATTAACGCATGTTTTTATTTTCTATTTAATATTAATATATTTAATAAATTGTTTTTTAATTTATAAAATATTAATTTTTTATTTCTATTTATTTAAAAAACATAAAATGAAAATAGGTTTTTTTTTTTTTTTAAATTGCAAGGTTGAACAACAAAAAAAAATATCAAAGAAACAAAGATTAAAATTTAAAAGAAAATTAAAAGTACTATATGGTAATTTTAATAATCTTCTATTAAATAGATAGATGATCGGATTTTGTTTTATTCAATCCACAATCTTCATCCTTGCTCGTTGATTTCAATTTAATTTACTATTTTTACGCTCTACAGAGAAGGAATAGTAGTTATATTTACTATTGTCATCCTCTATGGGGCGGCAAATTTGGAAATACCAACACTAATTTTATTTATAAGTTTTTTCTTCGTCATTCATATGATCATTAGATCATCCCCATACAAAAACAAAACAGATTCTTTTACCATTATAAATCCAAAGAAGTGCATAATGACTAGCCACATAAACTTTCGCACCCTCTAATTTCTGGTTTGTTATCTTGCTTTCTTTATTTGCTCCTATCCGTGTTAGTTCATGATTCATAATTGCTTCAAGTTTTGGCAGTTTCTAAAAAAATATATTTAATTATGGACCAGTTTAGTATTTAGAATGTTCCTTGTCAATCTCGTTTGTGCCCCACCCTTACTCAATTATAGAATATAGTTCAGGAAAACAAACCCCCCCTATTTTAACCAATCAAAAGAGGCACACTATCTAATAAGAAAATCCCGTGATAATAAATCTTCAATTGGATCTAAAAATGGAGCATATTTTTATATTCGATAGACACTACTTTGTGGGCCCCACTATATAAAAAAAATAACTTTATATATGATTGGTCCCTTCAAATTGGTTGATTAAAATTTCAACAAATGGGTGCCACTTTAAGAGCCGTCATGATCCACAGATTCATAAGGGTCACACTGACTCACATGGATGCCTTGTTGATAAGGTGTGACCAGAAAATGTTGTGTGTCATGTGGGGTCAAAATATTGTGGGGGTGACAATTGTCACTCACCTAACCCTGCAAAATTGTTCATAGTACTACTCTTATCATGGTGTTTCCAAGTTCCAACCAGAGTGCAGAAGATCTAATGTTCACTTTCTGATTTGACATGTTTGGGATCAGTTGTTGATTAGTTAAGATTTTTTTCATGTGGCTTCACTAATAGGCCCTCTAGTTGGTTGATTAAAGAAGCAATTGACTCAAGATTGAGCTTTTTGCTTAAGCATGCTAAATTAAAGTCTCTTTTCTTTTCATTGATTGATCACAAGGCCCAAGGAGCATATTACTTAAGATAAAAGGGATCCCATGAGCATCATTCCTATTTTAAATAATATCATATAACAGTAATTTAAGTGACGCCAACCTGTGTCGCTAGCAAAAGCATACATTAAATTAACAGGAAGCGTTATCATCTTTGATATTTGTATCCACCTTCTACAAATTAAAGTTTACTGCATATATGGAGAGGCATATAACGTTTTTCATTTTTGGCCATTATTTTTAAATGCATTAGAGCAATTTTTAATGGGAGTTATTTATGGGGCACTTAAACTTACGAATTAATTCTTATACAGTTACCACCCATAGCACATGGATCAAATTGGAGTGAGATTACATAAAAATAAAAAACAAAAATTGGAGTGAGATTGTTTCAGTTTAACCAGTGATCTCGAGTTTGAATTCTAGGTATACATCTGCATTAAATATTTAAAGAGAGAGTTTTGTCACCCATTTAAATTCTTATACAGTGTTACCATTTAAGCCAACTGAGATAAAAAGCCATATGTAAGAACAATTTTTTCACAAGAACTTGTTCTTAACATTAAAAATAATTTTTGTTAAATCCATTAAAAAATATAAATATGTGAAGTAATTTGTAAAATCCATTTTAAGTTTTTAAGGAGTTGTACTATCGATCAAAGTAAAAAATTGTTAAAATTTTAAAACTATGTAGCATAATAAAAACATTAAACAATTTTAACGGTGTTCACCATTAAAAATGCTTAGTGCAAACACTTGGAATAGGGTCTTCTAGTTAGATATATAATTCTAAACTATCATAATTACTCTTTCATTCTTCACCTGTTTGATGAAGATTAGAAGTCCCTTTCTAATTCGGTGGTGCTATTAGAATAGGCTAGCATAATCAAATTTTGGTTTATCATCAGATAAAACAAGAAAAAAAATGAAAGAAGATTTTAGTTTTATCATTGTAAATTTTATTCTTTTCTTAAATATGTTTTTAATCTATGTAATATATCCGTTTTATGGTTTTAGTCTCTATAAAGATTTTCTTATAATTTTGGTCCCTATAAAATTTTATTTTATAGTTTTAGCTCTTGTCAGTATTTACTAATGATGTGGCAACCATTTATTGGAGAACAAACTTGGTCTTTCTTAAATAATAAAGACTTAAATGAATATTTTATAATACAAGAGGAACTGATATTAAAAGTTTGTAATTTTATAAAAACTAAAAAAATATCATTAAGGACTAAAACCATAAAAAACATATTTTATAAAGACTAAAAGTATAAAACAAATATATTATAAGGACTACAAACTTATTTAAGCCTGTATTCTCTATTAAATTCAGTAATGTTCACTGGAACGTTGTTAGAATATTTCGAGTATGAAAGCAAGTCGGAAGGGACACATTGGAATTTTCCTGAGGTTAGTAACAACCAATTACAACAAATGAAGTGACAATGATGGCCACTTGCAAAAACACTTCATTCAAGTCGATGTGTCTAAAAAGTGAGACTTAGAGTAAATACTTCCCTTATAAAGTTGAATTTGAGGTTTAATAACCAAAATAGTGTATCATTTGGCGGAAATGTTATTATAAATGCAATTGTAACGCCTTGAGCATTTTCACAATTCTGAAGTGTATGTTTGAATTTTAATTATGAGAACTCAAAAGTATTTTTATTCTCAAAATAACAATTTTTTTCTTTTTTATTTTATACTTTAAAATTCAAAATTGTGTACTGAAATTCACAAAAATATTTTTCTAACTTTTATCCAAATATAGCTTAAAAGTTTTAGCAAGCTGTTAGATAATTTAAACCATTGAATCACCGACTTTCACTTTGGTCTGAGTCTGACAGCTTATTGAGTCTATTAGGCTGAGGCATTAGTCTAGAACAAATAATCTCAAACAATTTAAGCCATCCATAAATTTGAAATTTTGGAAAAGTAAATAACCAGATCAAATAAATGAATAATGACACAGCTTTATTACTGTGTACGAAATTCATGCAACAAATTTTGACAAAGTAAACTACCAAGCACGGGGATCAGTTTTAGTTTAACTAATAATTTTGAGTTTGAGTCTTGTGTATGCAACTGTATTAAATATTTAGAAGAAGAATTTTGCTGCCCATAATAGTCTTATTCGACTCGAACAGGATTATTTCCAGTGAAAAATATTTGTGGTCTCTATAAACTTTTTTTGATGAAGTAAAAAATAACCATTTATAGTTGTTGGTTAAATTCAACTTGCAAAGTTGACATTTCATCAGCGGTTATTATTCATTAGTAAATATTTTTCTACGAAAATTTTTGTACCAACAAGCATTTCTCACGACAAAATGCCACTTCCTTGTCCAAATATCAAACTCAAATAAATGAATGATACACTTAAAGAATGAATTTCAATAAAATTAAATTTTTTACTCGATATACTGAAATAAATTATAGAAGAATATATAATAAGTATGTGAATATTGTCAAAGGTACCCAATAACCTTGATATCAATTATCATTATAAAATAGTTTGATATGCGCCTAATATGATACTAAAGTTCTAAAACATCTCAAATTTGTAAGTCAAAACATTATTGATTTTGTGGTGTCTAAAATCTCTATGACAAAGAAAAGTAACGTAGTTTATGTTTTCTTTGCGCTAATCTAATTCTAATGTGACGCAGGCCACCTAATTAAAAATTATTTTCTTTAAAAATTAATAAATCATAAAAGAAGAGAGGGAAAGGGAATCCCACAGGTTGGTTCATCGAGGAACACAGGTAAAAATATAAGCACGATTCTGAAAAATAGAAGAGGGAAAGAAAAGTTTGGATCCAATTCAGCTCCCACATTCAATGCATCAGATTCGGGTTACGACTTCCCCACTAACAAAGATTAAAATAAGAACATAGAAATTGATATTTAAAGGACAAAAGGAATCTCTCCATTTTGGGATGAAGGCTTATCTTCTCTGGATCCAATACCCTCTCTTGATTTATAACAATATCCTCATCCCCACGTTATTCCAGTGCTTACATTGATATTATTCTACTCTCTCTTCCTTAATCTTTTTTAAGCCCTCCTCAATTATTGTTGTCAAAATTATTCTATGCAATAATATATCTTTCCTTGTCATTCTTCATTGTGTCATTAAATATCAAATCAGGTACAAAGTGGTTGTATACGTTACAATACAAGAGCACTCTTTTCTTTCACAGACTGGCTCTGACATTTTTTTTTGTTCAAATTATTGGCTCTTTGATCATTTGATTTAGATTCTACTAGAAAATTCCATGGGAAAGGTTAGTGCATGCCCTCAAGCCATGCCAAACCTGAAGCTACCACTCTTCCTTTTTCTTTTATTTTTTATTTTTTTGGCATTGGAAATACTCGGTGTTCTTTTATTTGGGGGAGGGGTTGAAATTATTATTTTTAAAATAATTCTCTTATTGGACTTCCAAAGATCCACAAAAACGTTGGCGTTGTTTTATCATCACATGGAGGAAGCATTGAGTTAGGATTGGATTGTGATTTAGAAATAAGGAAACAACAGACAAGAATCTGAAACTTTGATTGCATTGTTCTTTTGTTCTTAGGAGGAATCTGTTTAGTTCAGAGGTAAGAAAATAAAATTTCTCGAAACAATCTGTCCATGTGTTTGGTGAATAGATCCATTGAGTTTAGAGGGGCAAGGAATGTTTATTAAGGCTGCTTTCTTGATGTAAATGTAAGTAAAAAGTTTTTTTTTTTTTTTTAAATTAGTTTCATTGGGTAATCAAAGTTTTTGGTGTACAATAGTCGCATCCAGGCTATTCCAACCCCACCGCCATTAGGCCAATCTTAGTGGATTAGGTAATCAAACTTTGAATGTTAATTTAAAATTAAATAGGTTTGCTAGTGAAGTTTTTTTCAAACACAATATTTAATTTAACTACCTACAAGAAATCATATGCACACATAAATGCAACGAGCTAGATCATGCCACATGAAATTTTGAAAATTTTAAATATTTAAATATTTTTCACGCGAACTGGTAGGAGAAAAGGAGAAAGACATCTAGAGAGACAAAAAATAAAAAATCTCTATATTGCTGTCTAATCATGCCTTTCCTTTGATTCCACATTGCAACATCTAATACTAAAATGTCATTAGGATAAACAAAAATATTATGATGCGTTACATTATTGATTTGGAAAATTAAGATGAAAAGAAGGGGGTGGGGGAACATCTCTTTTGGTCGGATAGGATAGGGTTACTTTTTTCCTTGGTCAAAAAGAGATATCTATGTGTTAGAAGTCTTGTTCCATGACTAAGATTATCCTTACAAATCAAGGGCAGAATGTGGGCCTGTGATTGTGCTTCAGAGGAAATGCATAATTTGGTTGCATGTCACTCACTTCACTTGGTTGGTTGGTTGTTGTGGCGAACCTGAGTGATATAGCAAAGGAAGAATGTGAGTGGCTAACTGGAAATGACCTTTGTGGCTAATTGAGTGCGCCACAACCTGGGTTGTCCACACACACAAGAAGCCCAAAAAGGAACAACGGCATTTGTAACTAATGGCCAATGACAAATGCTATTTGTATAACAAATTTTAGACCTAAGAGAAAAAGAAGAGAGAATAGTAGAATGTAATAAATTTCTTGATAAAGAAAGATAAACACAAAAAATGATGTTGCATAAATTGTTATATAACATATCTCATGACCACTAGTTGTTCTTTGTACAATCGTGGTGCATGTATTGTATTTATCATGCAAAATTAGCAATACTGTTTAGTATAAATGACTTTTTGTAAAAGTTTTACGAATGATTTTGTAACTAATCAGGTACGTGAGTGGGGAAATAAGGCATTTTTAAGAGAAAGAAATGTAGCTCCGAAAAGAAAATTTATGGTTTCTTGTATTTCATAAAAGCATATCTGTACGTTTTAACCTTATGTTTCAACTAAATTCTGGTCTTAACTTTCCATATCCTTCCTAAGGAAGATATCCAGTACTGATAGGACTTAAATTACTTCATGTGCGATTATTGTTAAAACCGTCCTTATTCTCATTATTTTGTTAGTTTGTACTGTGCTTAAAGTTTCAGTTTCATTCATCATATTACAAGGTTTTTCCCTATTGTGGCCTTTTGTTTTTTTGGTCAATTGTCATTAAATTTGAGAGATACACAGTGACGATTTGTAAAACATTTTTTTGTTTTTTTTGTTTTTACATAGAGAACAAATTGCAAAACTGTTTTGCTAACCGGATGATAGTTAAGAGATTAATAAGTAGAAACTTTTATTAAAAATTACGATAGAAATAAATTGGTAACATTAAATATTATATATATATATATATATATTTTACTTTTTATTCTTTAATCATTATCTATAGAGGGTGTTTGATTTGATATGTAGAATCCTTTTTTATTCTTGAGATTTATATTTCCAGAAATCATGGGAATCATAATTGTTGGAAATGTTTCAAGTGTGTTTGTTTGGTATGTTTAAGAGAAAAATATTATCACGAGAATGACTAAATTAAAACTTTCTCACCTTCATTGGAATATTGGATTTCAACTCCCTCTTATAGAAATTAGAAATGTTTAATTGAGGAACTTAGTTATGAAAATATTAATGTTAATTTTTTTGCAGGATTTTTTCTAAAAATTCATATCAAATATGAAAATTTAACATTTTCAACTTAAGATTCTTGAGAATTGTTTTAAAAAAATCCTACCGTACATCCATCCCTTTACGAAAATTACTAACAAAACCGTATGTAAAATGTAAAGCTTAAATGAAATGGAGCACATGATTAGGCTTAAAGGTTAGTGACACGAGCATGCTTTCATGGGCCTAAAACAGTCCATCCCAAACAGATCCCCTTCTTAGCTTCCACCTATTCCATTAAACATGGCTCAACTTGCAATTTATACATTGAGGGTTGACCGGAAAAACCGAAAAAGTGCATTCCTTGGGCTTACACAGAAAAGGGATTAAAGTGAGATGGTCTTTAGGCCCAAAACCCATTTATTACCAATCTAACTGCCACTCAGTTTTCTGTTGTGGCTTGTGTGTTTCAGTTCTGTCCACAAACTTTAGGTGACTTTATTTATTTTATTTTATTTTATCATCATAAAGAATCAATGTCAGCCAATCAAGATCCGCTAGCTATCGGCATCTCTCTACCTGGTAGTAATATCAAAACTGAACTTCATCCAGAAACCAAAAATGAGACAACATTTTTATATAAACCAAAATAATTTCAGTTTCAGCTGTTGCTCATATTCATATGGTAGTTTTCTGGGTTTCCCACTCACACTCAGATGTTGAGTGGTACACTTTCAACCCCAACAACTCAAAGCCTCAAGGCAACAAGAACAATTGCAACGCTTTATCCAACTCACAGATCATTGTCTCTTAAGGTACTTTTCTACTTTGTTGTTTGTTCCTGTTATTTCGTATGTTTTTGTGTTATACTAGGATTCTTTAGTTTTGGTAAGGGGCACGTGTCAATTCTTATGTGACTCAAATTTTGTTTTTCTAGAACCCAGTATCGAATACCAGAGGATTTTCGTCAAAGGAGAATTGTTTTATCAGAGGTCACCAAATCAACATCAAGCAATTTTTTGGGCTTATCTCGGGTCGTTCTCCACGAAACAAAGCAGGTGCTACTTACTATCAAAGCTCTCTCCAAGAGCTTCATCAGTTAGAATTTGAATGTAATTAATTATATTGATTATTAAACTAACATCATGCCTTGTCTATTCTTGGATGAAAATTAGTGCTAGTATGTTACATCAATGTTTTCCAGCAAATTTATAATGGTACAAACCTGAATTTGGTTAGTGTGAATTATTGAAATGAAAGTTGAATTTGCCAAATGAGAAAAGAAAAATGGAGGTTGAAAGTGTGAACAATGTTATTTCATGACGAGACTTTATAATATTTCCAATTATGCATCAAAGTAGCTTGGAAAGGACGTGGGTAGATAGTTGATTGTGGCACTCACATTCCAATGTTGCAGGAGGAGTTGTTTCCCCAAGCTGTGTCCTGCCACTGACAGAAGAGAATGTAGAGAAGGTTTTGGATGAGGTAAGGCCTGGCTTGATGGCTGATGGAGGAAATGTGGCATTACATGAGATAGATGGTCTTGTTGTTGTCCTCAAACTACAAGGGGCATGTGGATCATGTCCTAGCTCAACTATGACATTGAAAATGGGAATTGAAACTCGCCTCCGGGATAAGATTCCAGAAATCATGGCAGTGGAGCAGATACTGGACACCGAGACCGGTCTCGAGTTAACTGAAGAAAATGTTGAAAGTGTATGGAACTTCTTGCATCATTTCTAGCATTTCCATAATTTCATTGGCCTTTTGGATTTTAAGTAAGGTGTAAAAGCTAAGTGATCTAATTAAAGTGTTTTTCTTTAAGTTTCATGGATCATACTCATCAACTTGACAACAAATGATTGGTGTATTATGGAAAACCATGATGAAATATCTACAGCTTCTCTCATTCTTTAATCACTTAGATAGTGGCATAAACATTTATTCCTAGAACTAGAATAGAAGATGAATGCTTAAGCGAATCTTCCAAGCCATCTATTTCTGGTGGCTTATTTGTGGACATTCTCTCTAGAACAATTGTAGACATGTATCTATAAGCTGTAGGATTCATGTTACTTGTGAGCACTTGCTGTTGCTTCAGGTATTGGATTCTAAACATTATAATGTTCATTTTTCAGGTTCTTTCTGAAATTAGACCATACCTTGTTGGCACTGGGGGAGGAATATTAGAGCTCGTTCAGATCAATGATTATGTAGTCAAAGTTCGGCTAAGTGGACCTGCAGCTGGGGTTATGACAGTTCGTGTTGCCTTAACACAGAAACTGAGAGACAAGATACCTTCTATTGCGGCTGTGCAACTAGTAGACTGATGTTACATACAACACAAGTTCTTTTATATTTTGATTTATCTGTTACAAGATGAAATGGAACCAGTCCATGATAGAAAGAACATGTAAACTTCTGTCCGGAAAAGAAATTCAGTGTTAGTTACTCAGTTTTATAGTATTTAATGTTTGTCGCCTACCTTTACTTCAGAAGATTTTACTCTAGCAGGTGACATGAAGTATTTAACATTCCTTATATCACTCTCAGCACTTCATTGCAAACTCGTCATGGCTTTAGTGTATGACAAAAGCGCAGATCCTAAAATGAAGGATTGATTTCTTTGTTGTCGAAGGTTAACAGATACTAAGCTAAAATAAATGAAAATGACAACTTGCACTGACTGAACATAATGTTATTTTCTTTATTGATACCCTGTTATGGCTCTGCTCCAACTCTTGGTTGTGCCTAACAACCATCTAAATTCTAAACCATAACTTAGAAAGCATAAATTACTTCTCTTTCAAGCATAGTGTCTCAAAACACGGGTCACAGTGTGAACTAAGTTAATGGATCTATTGTTAGATTCTAGTTTAAAACCAATTGGCATTAAGTGAAGTTGCCCAACAGATAAATAAGTTGCACCCCAAGAATTGAGGTAGAGGCAGGCGATGTGGGACTGCTCTGATACCATGATAGATTTCAGCTTAAAACCAATTGATATTAAGTGAAGCTGCCCAAGCTGCACCCCAAGAATTGAGGTTGGCCACGTGGGACTTCCCAACATCTATATATATTGAAAAGCTTTTGTAGTGCTAGTGACTATTACTGACTAACTTCATCTCTTGACATGAAATATCTCTTCACAACTGTAGCAGCAGCACCGGGGAATGCAAACACAACTATAGTGTAAAATCTAGCACCATTGTCTGCTGGTACATTGTGGAGGGGTCATTAGGATGGATATTGTTTTGGGTCAACATCTGAGGCCTATGAATCTTAAATAAACACTCCGGGCCAAATAAGATCAATAGAGCATCGTAGCCCAAGCTCACGTGATGGACTTGTATGACCCAACAAAGCATGACAGACAATACAATTGCAATGCACTGGATGCAATTCAAGAAAGGATTAAATATGTTTTTAGTCTTTTAAAAATTGACCTGTTTTGATTTTAGTTTTTAGGAAAAATTTTCTTTGAATAAAGTTTCTCAAATATTAAAAATATCCTAATTAGATTTTTGTGCTAAACTTTGCTAAACTTTTCTATTAAATGATGTCCATATTAGCTTTCAAGTAAAGTATTTTATTACCTGAAATGCCCAGTAATAATTTTTAATAAAAAATTGGGCAATTACTTTTACTTTAGGATTAAAAAAATCAGTGATTTAAGGTTAATCATGTAATAATTTTATTTAAAAAGTTTGTTACTAATCTAACTTGGATATAATAGTTGACATGGACAACCACATCAACAAATTATTGGTGAGTATGATGTTGATGTGGCTATTATTTAACAGAAAAGTTAAACAAAGTTTAGTATGAGAATCTAATTAGGATATTTTTAATATTTGAGAGACTTTATTTAAGAAATTTTTTTCTGAGGACTAAAACCAAAATGGATCAATTTTTGGAGGATTAAAAACATGTTTAACCCTTCAAGAAATATCTCCCAATAAGGGAATTCATTGCTACTTATTTTTCTAATAACTATTATATCATTTTTTTTTATCCAGTACATTAGCATTTTGTTATAAAATCACTAATGGATAGGTGCTAACAAAGCTTGTTTATATATAGTTGTGAAAGAAAACCCTAGGCATGCACGAAGGGTATAACACTCAAGAAATAATTGCCGTTAAAGAGATCGTGAGGCTAAAAAATTTAGAAAAGGAAGCTTTACTTAGTGATTAATTAATCTTGCTCTTTTTTTTCTTTGATTATCATGGAACTTGTGGTAGGGTTGGTTCTTATTGCTCTTTGACTGTGCTTACCAGAGATATACAAAAGACTATCCCTTGTTGCATGCTTTTTAGTAGATAATATAGTTTTGATTGAGAAATCAAGGAAGTAGTCAACTAATAACTTGAACTTTGGAGACAGAATTTGGAAACAAAGGGTTTTCGCTAAGTAGGAGTAGGACAGAGTATATAAATTGCAATTTTAGCAAGAGACAAGACGAATGTATCTTAGAAGTAAAAATGGGAGAAGATGTCACACCAAAGGTTTCTAATAAGTTTAAATATATAAGATTAATCCTACAAAATGATGAGGAAATTAATGAGAATGTAGGATACTAGTAGGATGGCTAAAATGGAGAAAGACATCGGGAGTTATTTGTGAACTCAAAGTACCTATCAAACTCAAAGACAAGTTTTATCATATTGTTATATGTTTGATTATACTCTAGGGTAGTAAATGTTGGACATTAAAGGGACAATAAGAGAAAAAGGTAGGAGTGGTAGAAATGAGAATGTTAAGATAACATACAAGAAAAGACAGGATACGAAATGATTATATATGAGGAGAGATTTGTGTAACATTGACTGAGGAAAAAATGATAGAAAATTGATTAAGTTGGTTTGGACATGTATAAAGAAGGCATTGAGAGGTACCAATAGTATAGTAGATTGCATGTTTTAGTCTTGTGAAGAGGAGAAGAGGAGGACCGAGAAGAACATTAGAGGAAGTTGTCAGAAGGGATGTCAAGGTAAATAACATCATTGAAACTTTGGTCTCTAACTGAGTTGAATGATGTTGTGTGATCTATGTTGTTGCTGTATTTCTATTGGGAGAAACTAAATCCCTTGGAAGGCAAGTGTAGTCTGGCACATTAATTAGGTTTTTTTTTTCTTAGTTTTTAATATTTTTCTTTACCATTTTGTTATCTGAGGTTTTTTTTGTATGTGATCACAAGTATTATTTACAAGAAACAATCCTACTCAAGCCAAGATATAAGACTATTATGGGTAGCAAAACTCTTTTTTAAAATATTTAACACAATTGCATATCCAAAACTCAAGCTCAAAACCACTAAATAAGCTTGAATAATCCCTGTACTAGTTGATACACATGATCAATAATTTTTGTTAGTTGAGTTTTATCTATTACTTTGATTGATATATTGAAAATTAACCACTTTTGATATAGGCTTATTAATTGATTGAGTGGTACCATGCATATTGTAATTAATTAATGACACTATAGACTCGGCTAAGTCTAGAACTATAGAAGGTAACTCTTTTCCACCACTTGAATTTGCAAATAAGTTCCTTAGCCTTCCATTTCTTAATGCAAATTTCATTGACATTTTTATGGATCAAGAAGGAAAGTCAATAAGGAATTTATTTTATAATTAACTGAGGACGGTGTGATTAATTATAGAATTAATTAGAAGAGGTGATTGACTTTTGAAGATAAAGATTTTTTTTTCTTTTAAATAGAGAACCCATATAAATTGCAAATGAAGCTAAAAGCCTTAAGTATGATTATCAGTGAATTCTCTTTGGGTTCTTGATATTATTGCTACTTACATTCTTTCTTTATTCTTGTGATCCTTCATTTTGATTGTTATTTACCTATTCTTAATTGTCTAGAATGCATAAAGATCTTGAAATTAATATAATTACTTTTATTTGATCTTTGTGAGAGTGATAAACGAGACTGGTAGTCCTATATTATTTGTGCAACGGATACCTTAAGTGGGCTCGCGAATTAACACTAGCACATAGATTTTTGTTGTGTTAATTAATTAATTAGTTCAAAGCTTTTGGTTAATTGCTTTATTACCTACTCTCGTGACTTAAGGCAACAGTTACAATTGTAGTTCATTTTAATCTTTGCCCTTCATTACTTACGTACATATAATTGTTATCTTGATAATTTATGCACTGTCATTGCATAATTTTATCTATCAAGTCAATTTAGTCACTGACAATTAAATTTTATTTTTGATAGTGTGCTTAGTGACTGACAAAAATACGGGATGTAAATTGATATATCCATTCTTGTTTACTAATCAAATTTCGATAGTTTGTGAGCTTATCAGGGCAAGCATAATTAACACGAGACATATAAGACACCAAATCTAATCTGAAATCGAAAACCCGTAAAACAAAAAATTACAAAACCACAAAGACTTTCATTATAACCAAAAGACTTCAATAAACAAATAGTTCCTACAAGCTAATTAATGTCTTTGTTTAATTATGCATACTTGCGAGTAGACATCTGTAGTTGAGGTTAAACCAGCACCGTCATCAGTAAACATATAAACAATTGTGGCCAAGTCTAATAGACCCCCTTTATGTATTACATTGTATCCATAACTGTCAACGTAAACATATATCTCTGATTTTGTCAATAATCATCAAGTTAATCATGCTCATAATCTCATATCCATATCATACACATATTTTCTCAAGAAACATAAACATTTTTATCATATTCATATATATTCATCATTGAGAGCTACATGAAGCATCCCACAACTGTATAACATGGCTTGTTGTGACATATCAGCATACAATATAAACATAGAATTGAGTCCATAAAAAATAATCAAGTGAAAACACTAACAACTAACAGTTCCTAAGGCAGTCCAAAACAACTAGTGGCATGAAGCATCCAAAAAGATATCAAGCTTTTACGCCATCACATATATACAACTAACACACTGACTAACTCTACCAAAACGATACCATTTATAGCTATACACTAGTAAAGGAAATCACGAGGCAGATGGACCTTCCACGGGATAATCCTCTAGTATAGAGTAGCTAGGAGTGTCCCCGTCACTGCTGCTACTAACCTCTTCTAGGGATGCAAATGCAAAAAGTGTAAGGAACCAAACAAGTCATTATGAAGACCATGCATTTTACCTTATTTTCGTTATTTTGTCGCACATGATCAAGGGATTGGATGAATTTGGATGAAAAATAAAAGTTTGGAAATATTATATGAAGATACATTAATATTGAAGATATATCAACAAAAGCAATTAATAAAGATTTCACGAGGATAATTTTGAAGATAAACAAAAGGCATATAATTAGGGAGATTCTATTTGAACAAAAAAAACTTAGCTAAATTCCAAATTTGGTAGGGATAATGAAACAACCTCTATCTTTATCAAAAGAGAGGAATTATATACTAGAGACACCCATCTTTTGACACTCTTATCATATTATTGGACTGTTCTTGGTGATTCTTAAAGCATATCTCACATTAATTCGATGTTCTTGATGATTTATTAGATTTCTTGGTCAGTCTTACAACATATAAGAGGTATTAGGTATGCATACTTTTATGTGCCGTTATTCTATTAGGTATGTTCTTGATGCATACTTTTATGTACCATGATAATATTGATTTATTAATTGACTTACCGTTGATTGAAGTGCCTTTGTTACCTTCACCCTCACCATTGCCCCAAACCATTTGAATCCAGCATTGGCCTTAGGGTCCGTTTGGTGGTCAGGATAGGATATGATAGGATAGGATAGGATATGACAACAAGATAAGAACATGATAAACTATAATCTTACATAATATTTGATGCACACCAGATAACAAACTAGATAATTATAGGATAAAATATAAACATGTTCAAATGACAAGATTACTATTTTGTTAAAATTACATATAATTTTCTAGAAAATCACTTTTAACTCAATTTTTAATTTTTATAAAAAATATAATTTTAACTAAAGTATACAATATTTTTTTATTTACGTAGTTACTTTTCTTAAAATTATAAAAAAATATATATTTTAAAATTATAATTATTATTCAAATATTTTTCTTTAAAATATTTAAATATTAATTATTTAATTTTATATATTGTAATTAATAATATACTTTAAATTTGTATATAAAATTATTATAAATATGTATATACTAAAAAATATATATAATAAATATAATATATAGTTATATATATTAATTTATATAAATTTTGTTATTATACATACATACATACACACACACACACACACACACACACACACACACACACATATATATATCATCATATATTATATATAAATCTTATATATATTTTTCACAATAATATTATATCTATTTATATATAATTATATATAATATTTATTATAATATAACTATCTATCTATATGTATATATAATTATTTGTAATTATATATATACAAATATTATATAATGAAAAATATTATATATATACAAACATATTATTATATATATAATTATATACAATATTTGTTATAATATTTAACATATTACATAATATATAGAGAGAAAAAAAAAAGAGCTTATCCTATCCTATTTTTTCCTAGCCCACCTCCCTATTCAGGATAAGAAATATACTAGAATAACAAGATATGATAAGAGATAGGATATTGTAACCATATCCTGTTGTCACAACAAACGATAGATTACATTAGGATAGGATACTTATCCTATTCTATCTTGGCCACCAAACAGACCCTTAAGTTGATTGTGTAGAGATCCTTCGAAGTTCAGCGTGATCAATCTCCAAAAAAAAAAAAAAAAACAAACTATATAATATCTTAAGATTATAAACATGAAACATTTTAATCCTTACATTGATTCAATAAATAAAAGAACTAAAATGTCTCATTATTTATAACTAGTATTTTAATCTGTGTATTGCACAGAATAAATATTTATTTTATACAACTTAAATTTATAATAAATATATAAATTATATTATAATTAAAATTCATAATAAATAAATATTTTTAAATAGATAGATTAAATTTTAAATTTATAATAAAAAATTATTATAATACAATGTTAATTTTTAATTATTGATAATTTCTTTTAAGAAAATATTAAAATTTAATTTAGAACTAAAGATATTGAAAATACTAGATTAAAAGAAATAAAAAGTCAAAAAAAGTTCTAAAAACATTTTCGTTAAAGAATGATAATTAAAAATACTCTTGTTGAAAAATATCAGTTAAAAATACTTTTGTTCAAGATATCTATTCTAATTTATATAGATAGGGGATTTTGAGAGACTATTAGATGATTTTTTTTTTTATCTTTAAAGACTCAAGTGGGAGTCAGAAACTAAGTTTAAGTATTTAGGCCCTATTTGGAAAAAACTTCTCAATAAGCATATAGGATAATAAAATAAACTAGTAAAATGAATCAAGTTTCACTCACAAGTTAAAGTTTGTTTATGTATAAATTAAAACCAATTTTTGAAGAAGCTAAATGAGACAGCCTCAACAAATTAACTAATATACATAAACTAATTTTAACTTATAGGAGAAATTTATTTTATTTTACCTTCTTATTTTATCTAAACAATCCTTACTCAAATATAAAAAGAGAAAGAAATATTTATAATGGGACCACTATTCCACGTGCAAAAGGTAGGGTTTGAAAAAATGGGCGATTCCATTGATCTTATGGTGGAATCGAGTCGTCTATAGATGCAAAACATTACTATATATGGATCCATTGATTGAAGATGTCAACCCCAAGATCACCTCACAAGCATCCTATTTCAACAGTTTTCTCTGCCCGTTAAAACTCATTCTTTTACATGGTTGCTTCATTAACTTAATTTCTCCTAAACCCAATTAACTTTTTAATAATTAATTATTACTCCGGTGAGCAGTCCTTAATTCACCCCACTTGGCGTTCCAAAACACTATATAAACCACCATTCACCTCGAATAACCCCCATCTACACAAACACGCTTCTCTTAAGCTTTGGTAGTTGACTAATATTTGCGAGTCATTAGGTAGAAGAATATGGCTTCCAAAACTTGCTCTTCCCTCTTCCTCACGCTCAACCTCTTCTTCTTTGCACTAGTCTCTGCTCGTGAGACATGGCCTGGTCCAAACCCAAATCCTAGGCTAAGGCCCACCAACATTTCAGGTGGTTCTAACACTTCAGATGCCTCTTGCCCACGGGATGAACTCAAACTAGGCGTATGCGCCAATTTGCTAAACAGGACGGTGAACGTGACTTTGGGTCAACCACCAGTTACCCCTTGCTGCACCCTTATTCAGGGCCTCATTGACCTTGAAGCTGCAGTGTGCCTTTGCACTGCCCTCAGAGCAAACATTTTGGGTTTTGACCTCGACATTTCCGTTGCGTTCAGCTATCTTATCAACATTTGCTCAAGGGAAGTCCCAACTGGCTTCATATGTCGCTAATCGTGGCCTATACACATTACACAGACACACACACACACACATATATATATATATATATCATCGTATCTACCTACTTTTGCTTCGTGTTTAATTTGTTAGTTGTGCCTTTCCATTGTTTTTTTTGTTCTCCATTGATCAGCGTGTGATTCTTGTACATGCACGGATGGTTTAACTTCTCGATCGTGTTTCTTAGAGCATACCTCACGTTAATTCTCAAGCTCTTGAATAAAATTTTTATTTAAGTTTCATGAGGTTGCTTCATTCCCTGAATAAATTTTTGTAGGGTTATAAACAGTTTGTTATTGTTTCTTGTTAAACATTTATAATCCAAATTGAGGCTGCAGGATTGATGACATCTAAAATATTGTTATTTTCTGAATCAAATTGTCCAAATTTATATTCGCTGACTTAAAAAGCACTCTTTAAATCGACAAATTATTAATTAATACCTCTCTAAATGAAATTTCATGCTCTCAACATTATTAATTTGTAAAGGTTTTTACTATATTTGGGAATTGTTAATTGTTTTGTGTTTGTAATATGCTTCTCTGATATCTTCTAAATATTAAAAAGAAAAGAGAAAAAAAAAGAGTCGAAAACGAAAAGTGAAATTAATTTCAATTACACCTAGTGAAATTAATTTCACTTTTGTTTTCGACTCTTCTTTTTTCTCTTTTCTTTTAATATTTAGAAGATATCATAGAAGCATATTGCAAATACAAAATAATTAGCAAGTTCCAAATATACACCTAGTGAAATTAATTTAATAAAATTTCGCTTGATACACTTATTGGTTTTTTTTTTTTTTTTTTTTTCCGATTTTCATCAAGGATATCCTCCAACTAATAGTTGGTGACTAATTCCTTTTGAAAAGTAGAGATCACCAAAATAGTTTTTGTCTTTTCTAACAAAGTCTTTTTCATACATATGACCAGAAATCGAATCTTATGAATCTTGAACCTAGATAAATCTCTCTCAATTTATATAACAATGTGCACGCTTCGCATTAATGCATACTTCCCCTAATTTCCTATATACTCATATGAACTAAGGAAGGTCAAAGTAATTACAAATGAAGGCAGAATATCAAGTATAATTTTGTTAAATTTTAGGAGACAACTAAAATTTTCTGAAATGAAAAGCAGAGAGAAGGTAAAAGAAAAAGTTAGATAAATAAATGTTTAACAAGAGTGTCAATTGCATCACATGCTTTCTCAAGTTGCAGCACAATCGGTTTATATCCTTTTACATTGTTTTCATCAATAGTTCTTCGTATCACCAAAAAAATAAAAATCAACAGTTCTTTATTGTACCCTGTTTCGACGCATTTTATTTTGCTATACTAGGTGTTGAGCTTGCACTAGAGCAGCTAAGAGTTACTTCACATTTAGTTATAGCTGCTATCTGGACTTATTCAGTCACATACAACCTTACGTGCACTCCAGGACGGGGTGGTAATTTATTAGTTTGCCTATGTTTTGGAAAGGACGCTGTATTGGCTTCATATTGACCATGGTAGGCTAGGAAACGTGAAATACAGTGTATTGCAAAGGGCACGTGTAATCTATAAACTATACAATTGAAAGCTTTTCTTTACTATGTGTCACTTTGTGGGTTTTTTGTAATTTTTTTTATTTTTTTATTAAGTACAATTTAGTGTCTCTTTTAACGATTGGAATTCTTTTCTCGATTTCTGTGTATTATTTTGGATATCTTAATTCAAATTCTGTACTTGATTTGATATTAATATTTTGAACTTTTAGTATTTTTTTCAAGTTTATCTTATTCTTATTAACTACTCTATATGTATCATGTATCAGTCTTTTATCGTTGATGAGCTTAATTATATTTTATAGATAATTAATAAGTAGTATTAAAAAATAGAAATGATTTATTGAACTTTTTAAACGTATTCAATTTTTTAATATTATTAATATGACTGTAATTATAATTACAATATATTTAAAAAGGGCATACTAGATACTAATTTAATGTACATATTTACTAACGGGTACGAATGAGTTGTTAATATTATTATAATTATAATAATATGACAAATATTTTATTTATCCATTTAGAAATATGGTATACAATGTTTATAATTTATATTATAAATATTATAATATTTATATTTTAATTATAATATAAATATATATTCTATTTTGAAACTCATTTACATCTGTAATCTATATAAACTATACAATTGAAAGCTTTTCTTTACTGCATGTCACTTTGTAGGTTTTTTGCAATTTTTCTTTATTTTTTTATTAAGTACAATTTAGTGTCTCTTTAACCGGTCTTGGAATTCTTTTCTCAATTTCTGTATACTATTTTGGATATCTTAATTCAGATTTTGTACTTGATTTGATATTAATATTTTGAACTTTTAGTATTTTTTTTTCAAGTTTACCTTATTCTTATGAACTACTCTATATGTATCATGTATCAGTCTTTGATAATTAATAAGTAGTATGAAAAATTAGAAATGATTTATTGAACTTTTTAAACGTATTCAATTTTTTAATATTATTAATATGACTGTAATTATAATTACAATATATTTAAAAAGGGTATATTAGATACTAATTTAATGTACATATTTACTAACGGGGTACGAATGAGTTGTTAATATTATTATAATTATAATAATATGACAAATGTTTATTTATCCATTTAGAAATATTATATACAATATTTATAATTTATATTATAAATATTACAATATTTATATTTTAATTTTAATATTATAATATATATATATATATATATATATATATATATATTTATTTATTTATTTATTTATTTATTGTATTTCAAAACTCATTTACATACATATTTACATATGCTAATACTTTTTTTTAGTTTTGGTATAACATAAATTATGCAATACATCTTTATTTTAGTAATTAATAAAAATAGTATATTTTTTTCTTTTTTTAATTTTTTACACTTAAAAGATAGATTAACTTATATTCAAAAATTTAAAACTTACAAGATTAACCATTCTGTTGTTTATAGTTTTAACATTAAATTTTTTATGTTTGTTTTAGCCTAATGGGTATATATAACAGGTTTGGTTATTTAACTTCAAATCATTTTAATACGATACTATTTTTTTTATTCTAAATAAAACAAACATTTATGTGTTAAAAATATATTATTCAATCACTAATTTGAATTTTGATTAATGAAATATCTCTTATTGTCTTCTTCAATCGGTTATATAATATATAGTCCTAATATAGTATTTAAATTAAATATTTATAATATTTATTTATTTTATTAAATTTGTATTATAAATATTTCTTTTGTCAAATATTTTAAATAATAATTATGTTAAGTATTGTTCAAAATGATAAAGTTTACGAGTTTTATATAGATTTTGCTAATGAATGCTTTTAAATTAGTTGAACGCTTGCAAGTCAAAACTGAAATAAATCTATCAATATAATTTTATTTAATATAGCTAATTTAAATTTAATATAATTAATTTTAATTTAATATAATATATTATAAACTAATTTATAAATATTATTGCCACCATATAGTATATACAGAAACTTTTGATTATAGTTTATTTTTTTTAGACTGATTATAGTTAATCTAAACAAATCTTCCATTGGGAATGACGATATATTTTAATTTTTATAATTAATAAAAAAACCATTTTGATTTATTTAAGTTTAAAAGAAGAATTGAAGTCGTTTGCCTTAAATGAAGAATGCAACATTTTAATACATATCAAACCCCATTATTAATACTTTTTTTTTTATATATATTTTGGACACCATTGAACACAGATTGACATCAACAGAGATTGTTGTTATTTATTCTACAACGTTTAGTTTGTTAAGAAACAAAATTAGATTTTAAATTTTATTAAGTCAAAGCAAATTCAAATGAATTTTTGATTAATTAGATTTTTTTCAATTATTATTCAAAATATATTATCATTCACTCCTCTATACCAGTTTATCGAAGAATTAATATTATAATCTCTTTTATAGCTTATTTCAAAAAGCAACATTTATTGAATCATAACTTATTTTGAATTTTCATGACAGTTTATAAAAGAAAAGGTTTGAATTTTCTCAAAAAAGGATTATTATTAATTAATTGAAAAAAGCTTGTATGTTAAAATTGAAATAAATCTGTCAATATAGTTTTATTCAATATAAACTTATATTAATATAATGTAATATATTATAAACTAATTTATAAATATTATCCTCACTATAGATAGAGAAATTTTGATTATAGTTAATCTAAACAAATCTTCCGTTGGGGTTATGTAATGAGACCAAAGTAATAAGAGATAAACTTTGAACTAATGTTATTGAATCTAGAATAATCAAAGGCTTGAGGTTGGAACTAAGATTTATATTTCTTGATTGACTTTAATACCATATGATTCTAGGATTTCTTTTATGTTCTAAAAGAGACAATTTTCCTTAACTCTTTGCTTTACAATGACTATTAATAAAAGTCAACGGCAAACTCTTTCGCATGTAAGTTTGTTTTTACTGAGGCCTATTTTAAGTCATGAACAATTTTATGTTGTTATTTCAAGAGTTAAATCACAAAGTGGTTTAAAAATATTGATATCTAATGGTAATGGTAATATTTGTCAAACAACAAAAAATATTATCTACAAAGAGGTGTTTCAAAAAATTTTGATATAAGGTTAGTGTTTTCTATATTTCATTTAAATTTTCATAGTGTATCTATTTTTTTTTTTCATCTTTTTATCCTTTGACACAAAATGTTTAAATTGTAGGTTTTGAAATGTGATAGACATCAAAGTGAAGGTATAGAGCATCATATTCTACCTGTAAGTTAATTGTGCAATACAAGAGTAATTTGTACATTTAATGTAGATATATGAATTTTCTATAGTAATATATTTTAACGAATGATTAACAAAATGAATAATATATTTTATTTATTTAAATTTTAATACTATAAGTATCATATTTAAAATATGAAGGATAAAATATGATTAATTTTTAAATGTGAACACATTATTGTATAAGTATTATGAAATTGAACTGTATACTATTAAATTTAAATATTTTTTCATTTCAAGTAGTTTTAATTATTTGTGCCTTGCATGGGTATGATACTAGTTTGTTATAATTGAGTACAAAGGCAGGGTGTGTTGGGGTATGTTAGGAATGGTTTTGCCAAGTGTGTTGGGGTACTTGCAAATATACTCCAATTGAAAAATAAGTGTGTGTATGTTAGCAAACCCCACAAGCATTTGTTAATGTACACACACTTATTTTTTAGTTAGAGTACGTTAGCAAGCTACACAATTGGTGTATTTTAACATACATTGTAGTTATAACATGCTAACGTACTCCAACTAAAAAACAAGTGTGTATGTGTTAGCAAATCCCATATATACATATAGGGAGCAACTCTTGTGAGAATACTTATTTATGTGAGAACATGAGAACAACTAATAATAAGTGCTGGATCAAGATTAAAAAATAGATCATTGGAATTAAAACCTAATTATAAACAACCCTAAACCTTAAACTCATTTAAAACCATAACAACCACCGTTGTTGCCACCCCCATCGCGACCATCACCACTTGCCATTGTTGCCACTACTGCCAACAATGATAGTGATGGTCTCACTTAAAATCACAACCACTATTGTCACCCCCACCACTAGCGCTGTTGGCAACAATGGTGGTAGGTGGTAGGGGTGGTGACAATAGTGGTGATGGTGGCAATGACGGTAGTAGTTGTGGTTTTAAATGAGTTTAAGGTTGTTTATAATTAGTTTTTAATCCTAACGGTCTATTTTTTTTTTCTTTTATCTTGATCCAATAGTTGTTATTAGTGTTTTCATGTTCTTACATAAACAAGTGTTTTCACAAGAGTTGCTCCCTATATACATACATACATACATACATAATCACTATTTAAAAATATATATGTATTTTTCTTTTAATTTTGACTAGTCAGATATGATCTAATGGTATAATAGCCAGATGTGTGTGTGTGTGTATGTCATCACTACTGAATAATTTTTGGAAAAAAATTATTGTAAGTGATGGCCTAGTTGTCGCTAATTTATAATCAATGCTAATCTAAAACCCTTTTTTCGCCTTCTGTTTGTAATTTCAAAATTTGAGCATCAATTGTAACTAAGCGACGACTAGGCTGTCGCTAAAGTTGTCGCTAGTAAAACCTTTTTACCACTAATGACCTTCCATTTCCCTCCCATTGGTTGCAGGTGCGACTTGGGCAATGGTTGTAGAAGGCTACTAGTGCAAGCTTGGGCGATGGTGGTGGAGGGCTGTTGGTGCAGCTTAGGTGATGGCGGCAATAGGGGTTTTTGTGCAGCAAAGGAGACTCTTTTTTCATACTCTCTCTCTTTTCTTTTTCTTTTCCTCTTGGTTGCTTATTTATTGATATTTTTTTGTCAACCAAAGAATGATAATATTTTTTGTTATATTCGCACAAATTAATGTTCGCTAAGCCATCACTATTAAACATTGATTTGTTTTGGCTGACACAAACACATCAGTGTTGACTTTGTTAGTAATAACCATGGGATTGTGGCTTCATTGACACTTACATAACCGTTAGTTACGATTTGGCTTAATTAGCAACAATTTTTTATCATCACTAATATGCGATTTTCTTGTGGTGTAATGGATTGAATGACAAATTCAAGAACTTGGTAAAAATGAGTCATTTTCAAAGGATTTTCATTGAAAATATTATAAACAAGCTCGCAAAAGATAAGCATAATTGTTCAACTAAGCACACCTTTACAAGAATGTACATAACTTGAACATTGACAACATATGTGACCATATACTTCAAGCATGGTCGTGCATCTTAATAAAGGCATTTGTAGATTCTAATTTCAAATTTTTATATAAATAATATCTATTAGAACTTCTCAAGGGGATCAACAACTTTTAAACTAGTACCAAGAAAAAGACTTTAGCTTGCAATTTTTAAGAAAATATGTTAATGGAATAAAGCACACTATTGATGCTATAATGCTAATCTAGATGGTATGGTAACTTATTGTTACTGATTTTGAACAGCTAATAAATTGAAATTTTATTAGCGAATTTAGTAAGAAATTATTAGCAAATTTTGTTGACTTTAAAAAAATTTATATTTTTAGTGATTTTATGGTAAAAACTACTAACAAAATGAGTTTTTGTTAGTAGTTTATGTCAAATAACCACTAACAAAATATTATTCTTTTACATAATTTATTTTTTTTACAAAGAAAGAATCCTCTTGTTAGCAATAATACTATAAAATTGATAACAAAAAGGATATTTATTAGTGTTCTTGTAAAAAATTCTACTAATAAATGTTTTTATAAAAAAATATTAGCAATTTGGTTATAAAATCATGAAGATAAAGCTGTATTGTTGGCAACTTTATTCGAAAACCGTTGATGTTCATAATTTTTTTAAAAAAATTTTATTGTTAATTGCTATCATAACCACAAATCTGGGGACAAAAACACAAGAAATACTAAACATCAATGTGCTTATATCCAATCAAAACATGATCAATTCAAGATAACATATCCAACACATATATACAACATATCCTATACATATATGCAAATAAAAAAAATCATGATGAAATCAAGACACAAACCATTTTTTGATTTAACAGCATAGACAATAATTTTGGAATACATAAGATGATCATTCTTCTTTTATTTGATCAACTTGTGTCATGGAGTAATTGAGAAAAATACTATATGCAACAATATGGATGAAATTATATTAGTCGATAATGTTTAAACCATGAATTAATCTTTTAAAATATAGTCATACGACAAATATTTGCATGCAGTCTTAGGGATACTAAGTTTATTTGACAGAATCATATATATCCCTTTCAAATCTCATGACATAGTACTCACAACTAATGTTGTTCAAATTGGGTGGACATTGTATACAAACAAATAATTAAATTACTTAATTTGCATCTTTAATATTAATTGCTCAAAGTTAATTTGTACACTAGCTTCACAAAGATCCACTTATTTTTATTGAATTTTGACTTTGGTAAACCTTTTAGGGCGTTTGTTGAGTAATGCATCATCATCCTAACACCCCAAAAAGAACAAATGAGTATAAATATACAGATTTATCATACACGTATATAATAAAAGCAAATATTTTGCTTACTAATTGAACATTTATTTGTAAAGGGGATAATTCCTGATATCACCCTACAAGAGATATATACAGTTAGTATACAATTTGCATAATGGGGTTGACCACAACTAACATCAAATGTTCCCTAATTGATATTAACATTAATAGGTAACATTTTGTCTTTATATAATTGCAAATAGTTCTTTCTTTTTTTAGAAATTGTAAATAGTTCTAAATAATTGTAAATTGAATTAATTATATAACTAACTTACCCTATATTAATATGAAAATTAATAACTTTTGGATCTTCTTGACTTGTCCTGTTAGTGTACACTTGGACTTCTCTTTGTACCCCATTATCTTGTAGCAACATGGTGTTAGATGGATGGAAAAATAAAAATTAAAATAGCAAATCACATGCTACTATAAACACATCGTGCAAGTACCTTAAAAAATAAATAGAATTATTATCATACCATCATAGTCTAAAAATAGAATAATAAAATATGTGCAGAATTACATTGTCAAACATGCATGTACTATATATATATATATATATAGAATAATAAAATATGTGCAAAATTACATTGTCAAACATGCATGTACTATATATATATATTGTACCATGACCTCCACATCTTCCTTCATGACGAGACTTTGGAAGCCATATAGCTTCCACTTGTGACAAGCATTCTGAACAAAACTCAATAGCTTCTTCTGCAATGTACCTTTCAACAATAGATGCTTTTGGACGGTATGGATTCTTCTGTAACCTTTCAAGATCTTCATGTATCATTCAACTGGATATATCCACCTTAAATAAACGGGGTCACACATTCTAATCTCCTTCACTAGATGCACTATGAAGTGAACCATGATGTCGAAGAATGAAAGAGAAAAATACATCTCCAACTGGCATAAGATAATAGCAGCCTTATTTTCCAACTCATCTAACTTTTGAGGGTCAATGACTTTCTTACAAATAGCATTGAAGAATAAGCATATCATGGCATGTCTAACATTTTTAGGCAATATGTCATGAATTGCCACTGGTAGGAGTTATTGCATCAAGACGTGGCAATCATGAGACTTTAAGCCAATTAATTTGAGATCATGTATTGACGCAAGGCTTTTGACATTTGAAAAGTGTCCTTGTGGCACTCTCACGCCTTATAGACACTGACAAAAACTTGTTTTCTTTTTTCTTGACAAAGTATGACATGTTAGGAGCAAATATGTTCGCTTACCTATTGACAATGGACCTCACTGTAGGTGTATACCCATCTCAATCAGATCTTGACAAGCATTCAAACCATCTTTTATCTTGCCTTTAATGTTCAGAAACGTGTTGATTACACTATCACAAACATTTTTCTCCACATGCATAACACTATACAATGTCTAACATTAAGATTGCACCAGTATGGAAGATCAAAAAAATATCGATCTCTTCTTTCACATATTTTTCTTAATAGCCCTTTTTTTGGTCTTTCCAAAGTCAACAATGATGTCTTTTACCCATTCATAAACCTGCTCACCAGTTAAGGCAGGTGGCGCAATATCATTCTTTTGACATCCATTAATAGCTTTTTTCAATCTACGATATGGGTGATTAGGTCTAAGAATTTTTGATGCCCAATGTAAATTGTCTTTTTTTCATGTTTCAATTGTAGGTAGCATATGTCTTCTTCACAGATAGGACATGTGTTATGCCCCTTAATGCTATACCTGCTCAAGTTTCCATATGCTAGAAAGTCATAATAGTACAAAATAACATTGCATGCAGCATGAAATTTTGATGGCAATACTCGTCAAACACATCAACATGTTCCTCTTGTAGCATTCTCAAGTCTTCAATCAAGGGACTTAGATAAACATCCATGTCATTTCCTACTTGTCTTGGGTCTGAAATCATCATAGATAATATAACATATTTTCACTTCATGCACAACCAAGGAGTCAAATTGTAAACTATTAGGAGAACAGACCATGAACTATGCTTACTAGATAAGTTACCATAGGGATTGATTCCATTCGTAGCAAGTGCAAGCCTACGATTTCTTGCCTCAATCCCAAAAGTTAGAAATAATGATCAATTTTCTTCTATTGTGGAGAATCAACTAGATGGCCAAACTGTCCATCACATTTTCTCCTCTCTACATGCCATGTAAGGTTCTTTGCCTCAGGTAAACAAATACTTAAACCTTGGAATTATTGGAAGATACCATAACATCTTTGTAAAGGGACCTTCCTTTGTGCTTTTATCACTATTACAATCACCATCCTTCACTTTGTAGTGTGATACCCTACACCTGGGCCACTTATGCATCTCTTCAAACTCTTTTTTATACAATATGCAATCATTAAGGCATATTTGTATTTTCTTGTATTCCATATCCATCGGACACAGTATCTTCTTCGCCTCATAGTTACGGTTCAACAATGTGTTAACCTTCTAAAAGCATTTCCTTCAACAATTCAATCAATTTGGTAAAACTTTTATCACTCCACCCATTTCTTGCCTTAGCATTCACCAATTTTAACACCGCTAATGATCGTGTGAAGTTAGTGCACCTTGGATACAAAGGCTTCTCCGCATCACTATACAAAGTGTCGTACGCATGTGCTTGCTGAAAAAACTCTTGTCCAATGTCCCAAATCATGTCCTCTAATCAAACGTCCGTTTCTACATCAATATGCTCTGTTTGGGACACACTTGGAATGTCTAACAATTTACCATGCCATATTCATGTTATATAACTCTTAAGAAACCCATCATAAGGAAGACGTTTTTGTATTAATTTAACTTCTAGTCGTCTCCCATTTAACAGTTAACACAAGGACAATAATAGCTTCCATTACTGTTAGGAACATTTTGTTTAACAAATTCCAGAAATTCTTCAACCCCATTTTTATACTCATCACTTATGCGAGTTGCATTCATCCAACTTCAATCCATATTTACGTTTTGTTATACGCACAAACATATATTCATGCCTGTAAATCTCATTTTTTTTAAAAAGTGTGGCCTTATTTCATTCAAGAAGACATTTTTTTATACTTGATTAATACATACATGATAAGTTTTATATCTTAAATTTGACAAAATTTTGGTAACATTTTGCATTGGTCTCCAAGTACATGAAATAAAAATGGTGACATCAAATCCACCACAATCAAGAATGCACCCGGAGACAAAAAAAAAGCATTAAACCGAAATTTTATCAAATTTAATGTGAGACTTAACATTTACATATTAATTAGTTTAAAAAAATAAATCTTCCCAAACTGTCCAACCAAACAATTCAAGGTTCAATACAATAATTAGCATTTTAATCATTGTATTGAATCTCAAACGGGAAACTGTTGTTCACTCATAATGCATAACTTGAATATAAAGCATATAATTAAACACACAATTATAAAGAATACAATTAAAATATTTAACAACAAAATTAAAACATGTCTTATTGCTACAAATGTGCATAACTTGAATATAAAGCATAATCATTAAACAAACAAGTTATAAAGTAAGCACCAATCAAGGGATCCTAATTCATCAATAAAATTAGGATTATTGCATACCCATATGTCTTTGTCAGTGAAAAGATTAAGGGGTGGAGAATTATCATATGGCCACCAAATTAATAAAGCCATTACTAGCTCTATAAGAGTCCAAAGTCAATTTCAAGTTACTCATGATGTTTAGTAAGTTGTGCTAAGAAGTGTTGGTATTTTGTGATGTATGTCTAAGTTGTCATTTCGATTACTAAGGAGAGTTTGAAGTTCTCCATTAAAGAAGATATTGGAACTGCAAATATAGTTTGCAAGTAGGATATTTTTATGGACAATCTTCACCCTACCTTATATCTAGCGGTACTTCTCCATTAAAGGAGATATTTGAACTACAAATATAGTTTGCAAGCAAGATACTTCTATGGGTAATCTTCACCTTACCTTATATCTAACGGTAGTTCACCATTAAAGGAGATATTGGAACTGCAAATATAGTTTGCAGGTAGGATACTTCCTTAGACAATCTTCAACCTACATTATATTTAACAGTAGTTCTCCATTAAAGGAGATATTGGAACTACAAATATAGTTTGTAGGCAGGATACTTCTATGGACAATCTTCACCCTACATTATATCTAACAGTAGTTCTCCATTAAGGGAGATATTGGAATTACAAATATAGTTTACAGGCAAGATACTTCTATGGACAATCTTCACCCTACCTTATATCTAACAATAGTTCTCCATTAAAAGAGATATTGGAACTACAAATATAGTTTGCAGGCAAGATACTTTTGTGGATAATCTTCACCTTACCTTATATCTAACAATAGTTCACCATTAAAGGAGATATTGGAACTGCAAATATAGTTTGCAGGCAGGATACATCTGTAGACAATCTTCATCTTACATTATATCTAACGGTAGTTCTCCATTAAAGGAGTTATTGGAACTATAAATATAGTTTACAGGCAAGGTACTTTTATGGACAATCTTTTGTATTCAAGAAGGGACACAGAATAAGAATCGAGCTTCTATTATAGGAGAACATATAGAATGAGGAGCACATTGCAGCCTAAAGAAGCTACTATCATTAAGATGAATGAGCTTGTGTCATTGAAATTTGCATTATGATACAAGAAATCTTTTACAAAGGTAACACCATTATTCAGTACAATTACCATTACTCTACCGCTGCTAGTTATGGAAAAGTACAAGATCATTGAGATGGGTTATGTGCTGTTCTATTCAGCTTTGGAAATATGTTCATTGTGGCAAAAAGATTTGAATAACCCCTATTGTT
The DNA here is from genome assembly GCA_004329165.1 of Spatholobus suberectus. NCBI lineage: Eukaryota > Viridiplantae > Streptophyta > Magnoliopsida > Fabales > Fabaceae > Spatholobus > Spatholobus suberectus. The sequence continues at coordinate 33,698,760 of CM014729.1, read as the reverse complement.
ATCCATTCACAATAATCACAATTGGTAGGAAGTCAAAGGTGCAATGTGGTTAGACATATTGATCTCCAAAAGTTTGCCTACTTGATGGTATCTTTTACACTTAACAGAATGTGTATTCTGTTAATATACGTGTGTTGTATGTCTTTTTATAAGATAATAAATATCATGAAAAAGTTGAGATTGACTATGACTTTGATTGTTTTAGGAAATTATAAATGACAAAGATGAAATTAAAGGCTAAAAATATTGACAAAGGAAATGGGTGTTGGAGCATATAATGTGTTGGTGGTAGCTCTAACATAAATTGTCTAGGAGTACATTACGAATGAGGACTGACAAACTATAGTTCTTCTCTTTAGATTTTTTTTGACCATTGTTAATAATATAATCATCCCACAAAAAGCTCATAATCACACTCACATAATCAGTCCAAGTAAGAATAAGGAAAAGAGAGAGAGAGACAGAGAGAACGTACTATGGTGTCAAGTGGACCATGCTCGGTGGTAGGTGTTGGTGGAGGTGGCGGCTCACACGATGGTTGGCATGAGCTTCAATGCGTGTACATTCATGCTGTGTCGACGCTCTTCAATGGTCCCTGATGGAGGGTGGCATTGTTGGTGACAGTGGTGGTCATACGATGGTGAATGTCGTCGGTGGTGGGTCTCGTTTCACATGCAAGGGGCGAACTGAGGGAATTGTGTTTTCAATTTTCACGTGGGGATTTTACATTGGTTGTTAATTTAACCAATGTAAAAAAGGCTTTTTATATTGGCTAAATTTTTAACTGATGTAAAAGGTTTTATTTACATCGGTTAAATTAACAACTGATGTAAACTTTTGTGCTTATTTACAAAATTGCCACCACATTTTTATTTTACATCGGTTGTTTGTCAAAGTGTGATGTTAAATGTGTTTTTTCCACTAGTGATTCCACCACAAAAATCATTAACAATAAACCACCTCACATAAATACTTATATCATTCTTGTGGAGAAATAACAACAATGCTTCACTTGCTATTCAGTGTATTTTCTTAGGCAACATTGCTCACACTAAAGGTTATCGTTGCTATTACTTAATTGGAAAATGTCACTACACTACCATGGATGCTAATTTTCTAGAATCCAAATCATATTACTCTCCGGCCACCACTTAAGATCTTTAGGGGGTGACTTGGAATGGAGATCTGAATGATGGGACTTTATGATTGAAAATGAGGGCACTCCTATTGGAATGATTAAGCATGGGAAGGTTGTTGCAGACATTGTAAGTACATGAATAGGAATGGAGATTTCCACTCTTCAAATTGAAACTAAAACTAGCCCTTTTCAAACTGTGACACCCGTTCACAATAAACATAGTCCTCACTTATTATTTAATTAATTAGTTATTATTTTCGAGTTAGTGAAAACACAAGTAAAATTTTTTCGTTTTATTTTATGCTTGGTTGTCTTTCAAAACTTTTTAAATATAAAAAGCTGCAATTGAAACAAAAATTTGGAATGGTATTAAAAACAAAATAACTAAAGTTTATGTCATATGCATCAATAATATACATTAGGGTTACTTAAATACATACCATTAACTAAGCTAACTGAATATGTAGAAATTGAGTACAAGGAAAGTCAATGGGATATACAGAAAGTCCAAAATACATATCAAGAGACACTATCTGCCCCACTAAGTACAACAAAAGTGTCTTACATTAGAGTAGTGTCTATAACTTATCCCATCCTATATATGATCCAAAAGAAACTAGGCTTCTTGGTCCTAATCTATTAGAGTAGTCTCTAGATTATCTAGAGCAGCATCGGGGCATGATCATTGAGCATCATCGCCATCTTTGCGTATCCATCCATAAATAACATACATAGAGAAAAAGATAGAGGTGTGAGGTGATTTTGTTCTTAAAATCACTTTCACATAGATGGTAGGGAATCTTGTAATGCCTGGCCACTGTCAGGATATATGGCTGTCCCCATAAACCAACACAAGACTTTTCAGCGTGTTTTGTCCTCATTCACACGCTTCTTGGAAAACTTCCCAAGAGGTCATCCATCCTAAAATTGTTCCAAGTTAAGCACGCTTAACTATGGATTTCTTAAGTGATAGGCTACCAAAAAATAGATACATCTTATTGGTATAGGTAGCACTTATTAATTTTTTTAAGCTATCATCAACTGTACAGTCCTATACTTGCACAACCTCTGGATCCCTCTCATTCTGGTGTGTATTCGATTCATTCATGTGCCCCTCTCGCTGGAAGCCTGCTAGGAGCCGCTCATTATCCGTGTCTTATCTCTTTTACACCGGCGATCATTCCCTGCCTTTGTCAACGCCCAGGATGTTACAAATCCTACCGTCAAACATAGATAAAACATAGTTGACACTAATAAAGAAGGGAACCTAAGGTCTTATCTAAGTTATAATAGACTATCCTTGACTCTGTATGGATCCATACTTGAGTAATAGTTCTCAACACAACCGAGAAGTGATTGGGAGTACATATACCTCTTCCAACATCATCAACATGGTACAGTTGTCATCATCATCGAGGAACAGAGCAATCTTTTAGCTTAGGACATTCATTGTCCATACAAAGATATATTCTCGCACCAATCCTAGAATACTGAACAGTTGTTGGGGTTATCAAGCTTGGTTAGGTGAATATCTCAGCTCAAGAGCGCTATGTTGGTTATTGGAACCTTCATTGCTCGATACCTTACCCCCAAGACCTTCGCAAGTGGGTCCCTACCTTTCATTCCTTAGCATACCAAACTGTGGCCTCCCATACAAGGTGTTATGCCACTGCATGTCCTTCGCATCTCATTACTCAGCTAACTAACAATTCATCACTCATCACTTTTATCTCTAAGTAGAGACTTTCCCTAGTCTCAACAAGTCTAAGCAGCAATATATTCTCTTTTCAATGTCTTTGCTTCACATTGCAAAGACCTAATCTCTATTCATCTCATAGTATAACATATTGAGGTCTACACGTTTGTATAAAATATATACACAATTTATAATTGAACAATTTACATATAATTTTTTAGAAGACAAGCATAACAAGGAAATCCTTAAGAGAATTAATCATAATTTTAAAAAAATTAGTGAATTATTTACTTAATAATTTTATGTAGCCATCTTAAGTACCTAATTTTAAGGATTAAAGTTACTTAGGAAAAGTTAAGATTTAGATACTAATTCATTCAACAAACATCGAATTTGCTTAAGCAATTAATTAATAAAATTCAATTTTAATTTAATTTAGGATCTTAAGTACTTAATAAAGAATTAAACTTAAAACCTATTTGCTTATTGCTTTATAAAAACTGAATTTAATCATGGACCAACTAAGACTTTTAAAAATTTATTTTAGTACCTATGGTTACTTTAAATTCTATTTTACTAAAATTTAATTTAACTAAGTTGGGCTAAGTTAAAATCCTAGTACTAGAATGAACCTTAACTAAGTATTTATAATTCTTTAAGTTTCTAATTACATGGTTGAGAAAAATAATGGTTATAAAATCTCTTGTTTGATTAATTATACAATTTGTATAAAATTGATGTTTACTCACTTTACCCTTTTAGAAAAACTTTTTACTCATTTAACCTATTTCTAAGTTAAACTATCTTTTATTTTTACTAATTATATCAATTAGTTGGTAAGAAAATTTGATTAAAACCCCTTTCTAATTACCATTAGGGCCGAAAGCCCTTTCTCCCCCAAATCACCATGATTTTTACTTTGTATCAATACATCTAATCTTGTTCTATTGGAGGTTAAGATAGTTAAGAAAATTTAATTTTGGTGCTTACTTTTATTACACAAAAGTTGTGAGTTTCAAGGGGAAAAAACCAAGCTTCAAAACCTTTTAACCAATATCAAAAAATTTTCAAAATTATATTTTACTATATATGACATGATTTTAGGCTTAGAATGACTTTTTATTGTCATTTGAATCTTTTTCACATATCAGCCTTTTATGTTAAAAAATCAGGACAAAATTGTCATTTTTTTCATTTATCCAAACTTCGGCTTAGAAAAATTATTAAAAATCACGATTAAATAATTCTCGAAATTCTGAACACAATGGTGGGGAATAGAAATTTGAGATTCCTTTTCGATTTTTCAAAAATAAATCCTCAAATGTTAGAAAAATAGTTGTGAAACTAAGGTAAGGGTGCTACACAAACTGATGAAGCAAAACCTAATGCAAGCAATGACTACTACCCTCCTCTTTAATGTACAGGTCGATGATTCTCTTGAGGTTGTCCATGAGGTAAGTTTTGCTGAACCATCTTTAGATGAAAAATTTGATGCTAATTTTGGGTACAAGCTGCCTTTTAGGCATAATAGGGGTAAGCCACCAAATCGATATTCTCTAGAAACTGAAAAGACACACTCCAAGTACCTAATTGCCAACTATGTAACCACTCAAAGGCTATCTAGAAAGGTACAAAGCGTGATTAGTGGCTAAAGGCTATACCCAAACATACGGTATATATAGATTATGAGGAGACTTTCTTGCTATAGTAGCAAAATTTAATACAATAAGAATCTTATTGTCTCTAGCTACAAATTTAGATTGGCCATTGCACCAATTTGATGTGAAAAATGCTTTTCTTCATGGAGATCTTAAGAAGGAGATATACGTGGACATTCCACTAGGCTATGTTGTATCTTCAGGAGATAACAACTAGTATGCAAATTACAACAAGCTTTACATGGTCTGAAATAGTCACCACATGCATGGTTTAGACGATTCATCCTTTCTATGAAAAAATATAGTTACCCAACAAGGCAATGTTGATCATACTCTTTTCTTGACACCATCAGGGAATGGTAACTGCACTCATTATCTATGTTGATGATATGATCATTATAGGGAATGATATTGAAGAGATTCTAAGATTCAGATGCAGCTAAGTACTGAGTTCAAGTTGAAAATTTTGGGCAAATTGAAATACTTCTTTGGGATAGAAGTTTCCAGATCAAGTGACGGTATTTTTATTTCTCAAAGTAAGTATGTATTAGATTTGTTATCTGAAGTAGGAGTGCTTGATTGCAAACTAATGGGTACAACAATTGAGCAAAACCAAAAACTTGATGAAAAAGGTGATCAGGTGCCAGTTAATAAAGAGCAGTACCAGAGACTAGTAGGTAAGTTACTCTACTTGTCACATACCGGCCCAGACATTGCTTATGCAGTTAGCATTGTATCTCAGCACATGCAGAATCCAAGTGACAAACATATGGAAGCTGATCAGAATACTTTGCTATTTAAAATATGCTCCAGGGAGAGGAATTATATTCTCAAGGAATAATCATCTAAATTTAGAAGGCTATACAGATGCATATTGGGTTGGTTCCTTATCTGATTGAAAATCTACATTAGGATATTTCACTTTTGTTGGGGATAACCTTGTAACATGGAGAAGCAAGAAGCAGAAAGTTGTTGCTGTATCTAGTGCAGATGCCGAGTTCCACGGAATTTCTAAAGGACTATGTGAATTATTGTGGTTGACTGTTAACTAAAATTGGATTTGAACCCAACACAGATATGAATTTGTTTTGTGATAATAAGGTAGCAATTGAAATTGCACATAATCCTATTCAACATGATCGCACATACTAAGATAGATAGACATTTTATCAAACAAAATTTGGAGGAGAAAGTTATCAAATTTCCTTTTGTTCAATCTGAAAACCAACTTGCTGATATGTTGATAAAGGCTGCGTCAAGCAAAGTATTTCACAACTCACTAGACAAGTTGGGCATCAAAGACATCTATGCTCCAACAACTTGAGGAAGAGTATTGGTGTGAGTTGTAAATGGCTAAATTTAAGGAGTAAACTTGTTTCTGATTTTTTTGTAAATCTAATAACTCGATAACATCCCCATAACTTAGACAATTCTGTTTTATTTTCTTATGTAAATTACCCATAGCTGTGTAGGAGCAATAATTGTGTAACATCATCCCTCTAAATATAGGAAATTGTTTCAGAATCAAACATAATGAAATATGGAGAGAGCAAGGTTTCTCATCTCCTTTCTTTAACATTCCAATGTCGTATTTGGTCTATATAAGGAAGCAAATAAAGGATCAGGTTCTGGTATTTAAATACCAATCAAGAATGATAATGAAATATCGAAAGAACTCCATTACCTTTGCAAGTCAAATAAATAAGGATCAATTTGTCATGGTAATTGAGAGTTGAGAGTACATCCAAACAAATTGAAAGAATGTTTTGAGATAGATTATTCAAATGAACAACTAGAATATAGGGCAACGTTTTCATTGATGGTGAGCAATGGTCACTAGGGTTGCACATGTGAATAGGGGAAACATTACATATATAAATAGGGGAGTTACACAAGTGCGTCGGGCAATCATGAACATTGGTCAATGATAAGCATTCACGTATATAAATCAGGGAGAGAATACGAGTGATTGGGGCACTATAGTCAATGGTAATCTTTGGTCGCAAGAAGAGTAATTGTGTGAAGGAGCTTGACCGTGTTTTCATTCCAAAAGTGTGCTTGTTATAATGTCTATGAGGCTACGACACCATTGCAAAGTTATGATTCGATAAAAAATAGACGTAGTGGTCTTATAATTCGCTCTTTAGACTTTACATATTATACAGGGTGTTGATGTGGCACAATCTTATTACTTTTACTTTAAATTTTATATATTATAAATAGATGCTAGCTTGATATACTCAAATTGGATTAGCCATCATACACTCATAATAAGTTTACAATGTAATTCAATTATAAATCGTCATATAGTCAGTTTATCGACTTTTAGAATAACTACCTTAAAATTGGTACTAACAATAATTTCTTATTGGTTGATTCACTAATAGTGCATATAAATTAAATTATTAATAACCTATTAAGATTGACCTAGTAGTGGAGAGTTTAAGTAGTATACACAAGGTTTAAGGTTCTAATTTTGTTGTTGTCATTCTACATAAAAAAAATAAATTATTAATGTTATCAATACATTTTTCCTGTAATTAATTTAATAATTTTTTAATTATTAATTTCTTAACACAATGATTAACAACAGGTCAATATCGAACGTAGACATACTAATGTCATTTCTGAGACTTAGTGAATGAAGCAAAATCCTAAAAATATTTTTGCATTTTAAAAATTTCCTATGCCTTTCTGACTGAATATATATCTTCAATTTGACTAATTTGAAATTCAAAACGTTAGTGACTTAGTGGAAGCTTCAGTCGAGCGACTTTTTGATTCCACTCCTCTTCATGATGCATGAAATTCACATGTTTTGTGGTCCCGGAATTAAGGACAGGTTTCAGAATGCGTAAATTAGGCCAACAATGGTGGTAGTGGAAAAAGAAAAGTAGAAGATTAATCATATAATGCTGCGTGTGTGTCAACTCATTAGCTTGAATATCTAATACATGCGAATAAGTGAAGTCGGCTGCAGTTAGTTTAAGCTTCAAATTTTCATTCCTCTAAAATACTATATTCATCATAAACTAAACATTGAAATTAACGAAACTGCATTGTCGTCCGTCTTATACACGGCATTCACAAATATTAAGAAAAAAAAAAAAAACTAAAATTATATATTGCATTGTAAATAATTAATTGGAGAGCATTTTGTTACTTCCTTCTAGCTTCTCTTTTCTTAATTTGTTCCCTTCTCGCCTAAGCCGATTTGAAAAATATATACAACACGATATTCAAAATACAATAGTACAGCATACTATATAGATATAGTTGCTTTGATAATTGACAATATATATTATATTTGGAACACAGATAATAATAATGGCTTCATGGAAAAGCAAAAGCAGATATGTATGAATCAATCAATGTGTCTCTGCGAGGCACTGAAGAATGTTCACCTGCATTTGCAAACAGCTTATATAGCTTTGTAGCTCTGCCAGCATTTGTTCACTATACATCTCTTCTCCCCCAGGTATCAACCTTCTTAGGCTCTTCAACTGGCCATTGATGACCTCATCTTCATCATCACCATCTTCTCTTAAACCCCTTTTCATTTCTGGCATGTCCTTTTGCTTATTATTAGACTTCAAACTAGGGTTTGAAGGGAAATGATCCAATGGCACCATTTCACAAACCTGGCCACACATCCTTGATGAACCTTCACCAGCCTTATTGTTTTCACCAAAGCTAGTAGTGTCACTATCTACATTGGCCCTGTCCTTTTGAAGCTTGAGACTTAAAGCATTGCTCCATGCAAAACCCTGGGCTGAGTACACCATTGCCATGTCCACTTCATACTTAACAACATTCTGAACATCACAATGGCCACTATGTTCTGAAGAGCTTCTTTCCTTGATCTTCATCAATGCTGGAACCAGATAGTTCATGTAGTTTCTAGCAAACGCTGCTTGTTCCACCTTGTTGGGTTCAAGTGAGTATACACGTCTGCGTTTGGCAGGTTGACCCTCCATGAAATCCAAACACCTTTTGTTATCTAAAGGAAAGTAAAAACAATATCTAGGCAAGAAGTGTAAGGATGAAGAAAAGGAAGAAGAGCAAGAAGAAGAAGAATTGTGAGTAATAATAGTGGAAATAGAAGTTAAAAGAGTGCAAAATAAACAAAGTAATGGGTTGTAGCGAAAGTTGGGGGAGAGACAGAGAGGTAGTGGTTGTTTTTGTCAGCTATGTTAAGGAGAAAGAAGGCAAAAACAAGCTTTTAGGGGATGGTGGTTGTGGTGAAGTTAGTGTTGAAGATAGTTCAAGTTATAGGGGCTTCATGAGGAACTGAAGTTCACTAGCAAATAAAGTTTTAATTTTCCTTGACATGAGGAGGCCCCATATCACTAAATAATTGGAGTGACAAGGAAATTGGATTATAATTACTAGCCGAACCAAGTATGGACGCACGCACACGCACAAAAAGAAGACCACAGGCCTTGAAAACGAGTTTCTGTGGGAGAGTGATTATAGGGAGTCAGTGTGCACAGGCACGTACAGCACAAAGATATGAGTGTGTGGGTGTGTGTTTGTGTGTGCAAAATAGTGGGAGTGGTCTATTAATTTGAATGGCACATGGCCTCACATGCTTCTTGCTTTTCACAACTACCCACAGAACGGACTATCTCCCCATGTGCCGCTAGAAAACAAAAACACAAAAACCCCACTATAAATGCGCCTCACATGACTCCAACCCCTTTAAGTGGCACTCTTTCTCTTTGCACTTCCAGGGTCTCCCCTACTTACAAGTTTTCCCCTCTCATTTCAAATCAACCAGCTCATCCTACTCCTACTACTCCTTTTCCCCCCTCCCTCTATGCGTTTTTCTTTAAATTAATTACCCTCTTCAATTTGTAGTTTTCCGTTGGATATATTTATTTATGAATCAAAAAAAAATAAAAAAAATGATCATTCCACACTTTTTGGGGTGAGCACTTCAACTTGGACGAAAGACGAATAAAGAAAAGGAAATAAAGTGACGAATATATGAGGAGTGACGTGATAAAAAAAGAAAGATAAATAAAGAAAAATGTAAAATAAGTATAATAATTGTAGTGTGAAAAATTCATAATTATTGTGAATATAATATACTAATTGATATGAATTATCAATAGATGCACCACTGTATATATGAAAAACTGAATTTGACTTTTGAGATGAAAGATGTACTTTTTTTTTGAACCAGAAAGATGTACTTTTAAAAGAAAGGAAGCGAGTTTATAATTATTGGTTAACAATTATTATTAAATAAATAAGCATATATAACATGTACAAAAGTATATGATTTTAATAGTCATGTACTCTTAGTGTAAAAAGTTTTATATTGTCAACTAATTAGAATTCATCGTTGATATAACTTTTAAGTCTATTATTGTAAAAGTCAACAAATTTGCCATACATAATGGTTTGTGATTGAATGACAGTGTAAATCTGCTTTATACTACCAGTGTATGACATTTTTTCTCAAAGTTATATACATATATAATAAATTATGAAATTATTAAAATTTATTTTATTGATTTTCTAATTAATAATAATAACTATATTTTTCCTCTAAGTTAATTATGTATTGTTTATTATAGAGAAGTGAAATTCATGAAAGTTTCACCATTAGTGACACCAATACAAGGTAAACCTAGCAACAGATTTGGTATATTCTGATAAGATGTATGTGACAGCTAGTTATAGTCCCATAAATTGTACAGATTAAGAAAGTTAGGATTTTGAAAGGATAAACAAAATCCAAACTGAATTGGCCCTACTCTATAGTGGGATGTTTAGAGGGCAACGATGGTAAAGCTAGAGTTGGGTAAGCAAAGTCAAAAACTTGTCTTCATTGAGAAAAAGTGAAAAGAAAAAGGTTCATCATCAGGTAGCTTGACAACTTAATCAAATTTGACCTTCATGCTTGGTAATATAATCACTCCTCCTATGAGAGCCCCACCTGATTTATATATTGTTTACTCCAAATAGGAAAATAAAATAATAATGAACTAATGAAAGAATAAAAAAAATAAAAAGATGATCATTCAACCAAAACATAAAGAAGATCGTGAAGGAAGTTAGCTCAGAGTCCTTTTGTTTTCAGAGGATCCTGGACATTGTAGTTTCCAAGTCTGAGGCAAAACTAAATGCTAACCACCCCTTGGACATTTGTGGGACAACTATGCATGTGCAGAAGAGTCTCAGAATTCAGATTATTGGCATAAAGTATACGGTTCTCATTCTCACAGTTAATAATTATTAATAGTGGTTTTATTCTACCTGATGCAGAAACAGAAATACTAAGAATTGTATACGAATTACACATTGTCAAGTGTAACATTACATCTCATATATAGGGGTGACATAATCAACAGTGTATTTTGTTTGGTAGGGCCTATTGCCATGTCAAAGTTCAAAAGCAAGACTGCAATTTGCCTTGGCAGGAAAGAAATCAGGTATTAACATTAATTGAATGTTGGAACAGTACTAGAGAAATGCATTGAGGAGTCACACACAATTAATGGGTTAGTGAAAAATGTGTCAGGGAGTTTGATTGAATGGTCTATGGTGGGTGTGTTTGTGAGGATGCACGAATAGACAACACAAAATGCATGATGGTGCCTTGTGATAAAATCATATATACATTATCAGGAAAAAAAAATAAAAATAATAAGAACATCAAAGAAAAGACTGACAGAAAGACATAGCAGGAAAGGCTTGATTGTTTTTCCTTCATACAAAATAGAATTGAAATGGAAACAAGATGCTGTAAGTTTCTCAAATGGGGTCTAAGCTTTGATTTCGTCTTAATTTATACATTGAGTCTTTTTGCCTCTTCAATTACTTTAGATACCAGCTCAAACAATTAGGTCCCTCCTATTCTTGAATAATATCATATGATCAGAGAGAAATACACAAGAGAAGGAAAATATAACTAGCTAGTACATTCTTAAACTAATCATGATGATCCATCATCTTTGACCATATCTTGTACGGGGGAGATCTAAATTGAAGGCAAAATTAATCTTTAACACTAGCTAGCACATTGTTTACTATTTATCTCATAATTACATGAATTGGTCAACTCATCTCAAACTCTATGACCCAACAATATAACCTGAGTTAATAATCTTAGAAGCAAATTAACAATTACAGCTAATTAAAAAGTAAAGGGAAAATAGGTTATATATATACACACACACAATAGAATAATTAGTTAATCAGCAATTAACAAATGAATATGGAGCTAGGATATTTTTGAAGTATGTATCCATGGGCTACATATATGTGATCTAAATAAAAGTATTAAGAAGATATGGTTGGATTTTGAGGGACAACACATGGGGACATTACTCACGTAGTTGGTTTTTGTACTTTAGCCTAATTTGGGAGTATAGTGGAACAGTGACATCACGTGCAAAGTTGTACAGGTTGACATCTTTGGTGGGAACAGTTCCAGCAAATTCTAGCTCAACTCAAAGTCAGGCAACCCCTAATAGCCCTCTCCATACGATAGGCACAGAATGCTCCACGGCATCCTATTCTGGATCACAAAGCTGTCTGTACGGACACGACCCTTTTTCTGGGTGGAAGAGAGTGAGAATGACAACGGCATACTTTGTCACTACCTGACGTGAGAGGCCAGAAAACAAGCAAGGTAATTTCGCTCTCCTCATCCTTCGTTTGCTAATGACTTCACATACAGCTAACAAGGGACGGATCTAAAAGCCTATTAAAAGGGAGCCAAAAAAAAAATAATAATAAATATTAAATAAATATTAAATTATAATAATTAAATACATTATATTGTTATTTAAGTTGTGAATATTATTTTTTTAAAACTTATTTTTTATTATCTTTATAATTAAAAATGATATTTCAATTATAATAATTGAAACATAAAAAATTAATTTCAAAAAATAACATATATAGTTTTCAAAGAATAAAAAGGGAGGGAGGCCAAGGCCCTGCTTGCACCCCCTAAATCTGCCCTGCAGCTAACAGCTGGTTTGAGTGGCGCATGTGCACCACCAACACCACCTGCTACTCTCCTTGAATATCTCAAATTTGACAATTATCATGGCTCCATTGATCAGCTTAACTATGGTGGCAGGATCATAACTGTTTGTGAGTGAGACTGGCCTATACGAGATATACATGGAACATGATAAATTGACTTCACACTTACATTGTGTAATATGAAATTAACTAATCTATCTGAAGAATTATTTGATATTATCTTTTTTATTATGTGTATCAATTGTCACATTATTTGGTAAATTTGTAGCATATGTAGATTTATAGAGTCTTTTTGATATATTTTATGCTTTGACTTGGTCAAATAACGTGATGAAATAACTCATATGTATGTGTTGGAAATTGAAAAAAAAAATTCTAGTTGTTACAATAAAATATTTAATGTCTCTGCAGTTTTAAGTTTTGCTTGTAAGTTTGGTTAAATGTTGCTTATGTTCAAAAAAAGTTAGTTGTAATTGTAGGCTAATGATGCTTACTTTGGTAACTTAGTCATGAGTGCTTTTTTGCTTTGCCCAATGAGAGGCTTAACAGCCTTTGTATTCCTTTGTATTTAAGTACTTGTTGCAGCACTTCAAGTGTGTGCCTAGCTAAAATATATCATATCATTTTTTTCTCCTTTCTCCTTTCATCTATGTGATTTTTTTTTGTTTTTTTTTTTTATGTTCTTTTTTTAATATGGTATCAAGAGCTTCATTGATTTTTAAAGATTTGCTAGGGAGAGAAAACCAGAGGATGTAAGGGAGAAAAAACCCATAAAACAAAGTATGTGTGTAAGAGAAAACCAGTAAGAAAACCCACACACAAAACTTTTCAAATACAAAAATGGCTTCCAGCTATAATTCTTTACCTCCACCTCTTATATTTGCAAGAGTACACTACCATTTGTGGACTGCAAAAATGAGGACTTACCTCAAAGCTCAAAGTTTGTGGGATGTGGTGGAAAATGGTTAACAATTCACCTCCTTTACCAAATAACCCAACAGTAGCTCAGATAAGGAATCATAATGAAAAAGTGGCAAACGATGGCGTAGCACTTGCCATTATACATACAACACTACATGATGATGTATTTATCAAGATCCTAACTCTTGAGACTACAAAAAATGCTTAAGAAAACTTGAAGGAAAAGTTCCAAGGGAGTGAAAGAACAAAAAAAAAATTGGTGTTGAACTTGAGGAGAGAGAATGAAAGAAACTAAAACTATTAAAGAGTTTTCAGATAGACTTTCAAAGGTGGTTACACAAATCAGACTGCTTGGTGAGGAGCTTAGTAATCAAAAGGTTGTCGAGAAAATTTTGGTGTCTTCTAGAGAGGTTTGAATCTAAAACTCCTCTCTAGAAGAAAATAAGGATTTTTCTCAAATAATACTTGCAAAGCTCATCAATGCTTTGCAAGCTACTGAACAGAGAAGATCTTTGAGAATGAAAGAAAATATTGAAGGTGCTTTAATGGCCAAAACCAAAAGTTAAGCCCAAAGCTATAGTAGTTCTAGGAAAAAACCATTTGATGGAAAGAAAGGAAAAGGTAAAAAGGTGGAAGAAGTCAACAAAGGAGGAGGTTGGAAAAGCAAGTTGTCACCTTGCCCCCACTATAAAAAGAATATTCATACTGAAAATTTTTGTTGGTTCAAGCCAAGAGTTTGGGCCTGCAATTAACTTGGTCATGTGGAGAAAGTTTGCAAAAATAAAGCAAACCAACAGGGACAACAAGCCTAAGTTGCTAAGCATGAAAAACAAAATGAAGAGCATTTATTTGTTTCTACTTGCTATTCAGCAAGCAATAACAAAGAGGTGTGGCTTATAGATAGTGGGTGCACAAATCATATGACCCACAATGCTAGCATTTTTAAGGAACTTGATTGGTCCTACTTCTCCAAGGTCATTATTGGCAATGGGGAATGTGTTGATGTCAAAGGCAAAGGAATAGTTGTTGTTGAAACTCCATCAAGTATCAAATATATTTTAAATGTTCTATTTGTGCCTAAGATAAATCAAAGTCTTTTAAGTGTGGGGCAAATGTTAAAAAGGAATTATTTCTTGTGTTTTGAAGATATTAGATCGATGCACTGTATTTGACCTTTTCGGGTGTGAGCTTATGTTTATTAAAATGAAAGATATAAGTTTTTCAGTAGAATGGAAGAAAAAAGGCACATATGTTGTTTAAAGGAAGTTGGGGATTTTGAAAATGTGCCACTTAAGGTGGTATTTCAAACTCTAAGGTGTGATTCAAAGGGACTCACAATAGAAACTATTAAGGAGAGGTTGCCTACTTTTGGCTACAACAAGCTTTAGGAGAAGAAGGAGAGCAAGGTTTTGAAGTTTTTGGGATTTGTGTGGAATATCTTTTCATAGGTCATGGAAATTGCAGTAATCATGATCATTGCTTTGGCCAATAGAGGAGATAAATCTGATTGGCAAGATTTTGTTGGTATTATCACACTACTTATTATCAATTCAACAATAGTTTCATAGGGAGAACAATGCTGGTAATGTTGTTGCAGCTCTCATGGCTAAGGTCCTTCGAGATGAAAAATGGATTGAGGTAGATGCAAGCATTCTTGTTTCGGGTGATATAATTAGTGATAAGCTAGGGGCTATTATCCCAACATATGCTCGTCTATTTGAAGGTGATCTAGCGAAGATGTAGGAATGATAGTTAAGATTAAAGCTTAAAGTACTGAAGAAAAGTCTCAAAGAGGAGTGTTGGAAATTGAGATTTTTTCCAGTTATTATAATAAAATATTTAATGTCTCTACAGGTTTATGTTTTGTTTATAAGTTTGGTTAAAGGTTGCTTATGTTAAAAAAAACCTAGTTGTAGTTATAGGCTACTGATGCTTACTTTTGTAGCTTAGTCATGAGTGTTTTTGTACTTTGCCCAATGAGAGGCTTAACAGCCTTTGTATTCCTTTGTATTGAAGTATTTGTTGCAACACTTCAAGTGTGTGCATAGCTGAAATATATCAAATCAGTTTTTGCTCCTTTCTCCTTTCGTCTGTGTGATTTTTTCTATTTATATTATGTTTTATGTTCTATTTTTAACATCTTGAATGGTTTAAATAAAAAAGAACATAATTGCACTAATTTTCTTAGGTTTGTAATGTAGGAAAAATGAGAATAGTAAGAAGCTTCAAATTTCAGACTCAAACTTTGACCTTTCCTTCTTGTTTAGGTTAACAGTCAGACTTTAGTAATATGATTGAAGTGATCTTGTCTCTATGGAAAGCTCAAACAAAGATCTACACTTCTCATGAAGAGAGTTTGATTAGATTTAGCATGCATCATAGAGGAAATTGAGCTTGAAGTTGAAGTTGATGTGTTATCTTGACAGCCTAACATAGGTGCATTGTTTTGAGTGTATATGGAGTTGTAGACATCTAAATGACATGAGATTAGTGCCAAAATTTTAAGCACAAAATTATCTACAAATTTTGTGAAGATACTGAGAGCCAGTTCATCCTGTACAATGCTCGATAAACGAAAAACCGAGCCCAGTCCTTGCGGCCGACACTTGACAAACTAAACCTGGCATCTAACAACATGTAGACTCTCACTGGTTCCTAGCACTTGGTGCCCAATGGTGCCAATGGTGAAGAAATGGGTACTCGATGCATAGCAAGACCCAAATTTTCAAAAGTTGGCATCCAGTTCTAGTATAATCTACATTGGGCACCAACATGTTCCTAATCTTCTAAATTATAGTGAGAAAGTGGGCCTATGCCAGTGTCCTATTATTGTCTAGAAATCCCAAACTGGGTATTTATTCAAAGAAATTACATCATTAGGGCATTTTTGGACTCTCTAATGACTGAAAGTGAAGGAGATTCTTGGGAATCATTCTCCACCATTAGAGATTGAAAGAATTAAGAATAATCCTTGAAGAATCATAACTTTATTCTCATCTCTCTCTAATAGATTTTCTTTCTTTTTCCTTTCTATGGATTTTTAATTTTTGTAGGGTTAAGCTAGGATGAACTTTAATTTGAACCTTATGTAATTGATTTCTCCTTTTGAATCCTATTTTTTTATGTGAATTGAGTTGCTAAATTTGTTCTTAATGATCTCTCGTGACTGACCTTTTTGGAATTGTTTAGTAATTTAAATTCACAATTGGAAAATTGGAGTTTAAACTGCTCTAATTCAATAATTATATAATTCTGTGCCTCGGGGTAGGGTTTGATTATATGCATTCGTTTGTAAATTTCCTAAATTTAATGCTTATTACTAATTTTATGTGCCTAAGGAATTAGGGTTCATAATTAGGAATGAATTATTCACATGCCAAGAGATTGGGGATAAACTAAATTAAAAAAATTGGATTTTTAATCACATAATAATTAGGAATTCAGAAGAGAATGAGGATACTTTAGGAGAGAATTAAGGAGATTTCAAGACTTACCCATTTTCTTATATTGAAAATTTTCATAATTGTTCATTTGTGTTTGTTCCTTTTTCATTTTAATAAAAATTCCAAAAACCTAAAATCAACAATTCTCCCTTAATCTATAAATCAAAAGAGTAATTGATTAATTGCATCATTATTAAACCATAATCCTCGTGAAAACGATACTCATGCTCACTCTTTATTACTTGTACATTTGATACACTCATTGTGTCTTCAATGTTATTTAACAATGAACATTTACTTATATTTTAAATAACAAATTATGTGTCAAAATAAAACAGTGTAATGATATATTAATTAGTTTTTTAATTATGTAAAATTTTATAAATTTAATCTACTTTATAAAAATTTTAACAATTGGATTGTTTAATTTCATATTTTATAAAAAATAATTAAATAATGTAAGTACAAAAACTTGACCAATCCTACCTATACATGTGCACGCAGGTTAATTTTTTATTTTTCTTTTATGTAATTTTAGAAACTTTGGTGTCAAAGAAAAATAAATTAATTCTTTTTTAGACTATATTAAAGCATACCTCTCATATTAGCTTAGTGTAATTAGACTAATTAATTTTTAAAAATAAACTATTAATTCGTTTTGCAAATTAATTATATGTTCTTGAAAAATATAAAGCTCCAAAGTTTTTTTAGAGTCACTTTTGTTAATGCAAGTTAATCCTCATGCTAACTTGTTTCTATTTAAGTTGACGAAAGTGTGAAGTGGCTTTAAAACTCTAGAAGTAAACTAAATTTTAAAACTTTTCGCAACCTTTTTGTAATTAACATTTTTCAAAACATAGTTGCTCACTACAAGAAAAGTGTAAAATAAAGTCAAAAGGTTACATAACAGTTGAAAGGTTATCTCAACGTAACCTTTTGCATGCAATTTTTCTTAAATTATATAATATTAAAATACATAGCATCGGTCAAATAACGTTACAATTTTGAACTTAGTGTTAACCTAAGCCGATATAAAGCAAGATATTTAAAATGGTGTTGCATAATAAATGCACGGTTAGGTCGATCATAGGGTTGTTAAGTTTTAACATTATGCAAATCACACCTTCTTCTCTCGCTCTCCTTCATTCCTTTATAATCCCTCTTAATATCCCTCTTCCTGCCCCAAGAATGCCCCTTGTCATCGTGAACACCCCTCGTTGCCATGACCTCTCCTCACTAGTACTTGTATTTATCATTTATCATTTTTGTTTTAATTTGTTTGGCTCCTGCTATTGGTTTGTTTTAATTTATGATAAAAGTTGAATATTGTTAAAAATACTAATAAATATAAGTTCAAAATTTTGAAAAAAAAATGGTAGAATATCAACCTATTTTGTTTTTTGTAATGAACAAAACTTTGAAAACCTCATTAGTCACATAAAAGAAATCAAATTTCTAACTTTGACTAAAGTTATTTTCCACTTACACATTTAGATTTCAAAATTACTTTATTTTAGAAAAAATTGCACATTTTTAATAAAAAAATGTTGAAAAATTATTTAGAAATACATTTACACTGTGTAAGAAGATAAGTAGAAGGTATGTCAATATGATCCATTCATCCTTGCACAAAAGGCAAGACATGTATAATATGTTCCCTATCTAGAAATGTGCAAAGAATGCATGGTTGGCATGTAGTAATCATAAAAAAATAAAATCAAGGGGTTATGTTGAAGTCAACGATATGAAGGAAGAAGTGCTTTATTAGGCCAATGAGATTTCACTTGTTCTACCAATTACGAAGATTGAACCAATAAATGACTTACTTGACTAAACAATTAGTGAGTATGAATAGATATTTATTCCTAATAACAATCCAATGGCAAATGATGATTAATCAGAAGATGAACAACGTGTTTCAATGGAATGTAGTGATAAGGATGACGAGGAGGACGATTTGCTTAGGTGGTGTAAATTCCAATCGTATAATGATTTTGAAAAACTCAAGTTTATAATAACTATTTATTATATGTACATAACCCTTGGGTTACATGTATATTTATATGTTATATTTTGCAATAGTTATGTCAAGACAAGGTGGTCAAGATAAAGGGAAGATGCTATGACCAGAGGTCAAGGAGCCTAACTTATACGACTTGGTGATCTTGCTACACAAATTGAGTGCATGTAGCTAGAGACAACCTACACTTCCATTTGGATATGATGCATTTGTCTAACTGACACCACCACATGCATATTCTATACTACCACCTCCCCTCATACAGTTAAAGACTTGTTACACCACCACTTACCATACCCATAATTTCACCACCATTTAGAGACTTCATGATAATCCATATTCCTTTCTTTGGGGCAGCTTAACATGTTGACATAGGGTCATCTTCATAGCAACCTCTTCAGTAAGAGGAGGAAGTACATCAAGAGTACAAGGAGAAGGTACCTTAGTAGGACAATGACATACCTCAATAGGAGGACCATGACTTACTCATTAGCGTCAAAAGTAAATCCAGAGGGACACCATTGGGAAAGTATTCATACATCCTTTTGGTCGTGTGTAAATTACATTTTTCATTATTTTTATATACATCTGTTAAGCGTTAAATTTGCTTATGAGATTGGCTTTTGATTTTTTGTAGGTGGGCTCTAGCTACTACAGCCACTAAGGTGATTAAGTGTTCCAACATAGCATAGTTTGTATGTCTTTACCATTGCTAATCTGAGACCCTTGAGAAGATTAAGCAAGATTGGTAGGCCAGATTTGGAGTAGGTTATATTGTGTGTATTTATTTATCCTTATTTTACAACTAAGTAATTGCACTTATGTACTAACTAACTATTTCTCATTATCGCTATGATGGACAATGTTTTCGGGATCCTCGTCATGAAGACATTACTCATAATGTGTGTTAAGCAACATTGCTCAAAGCGTCTTACAAATATTCTCACCAAGGCAAGGAAAGCCTAGAAGAAACCTATTTAAATGGGAAACAAGGCATGGGTTAGTCTTGTTGCTTTTGGAATAATGAGGCCTTTCAAACATCTTTAGCTCAAAATAAGGATAATCGAGCTTTGACCAAAAACTGAGCAATCTACACCATAGGCTATAGGTCTCATCTTGAGGTGGCATTAGACCTAGTATGTATTCATTCACACACATATGTTTTATCTAGTTCAATATCTTTTGAATGTATCATATTTTTAGACTAAACATTTGTTTCCACTTTTTGTAAGGCCGGGAGATTTGGTTGCTATATAGACCTTGATGAGCTCTTCTTAGCCACCCACAAGAAGAGGTTTGGCGATTAGGTTGATGTCCACTCTTAGAGGAAATATGTAAGTTGTCAATCATTTACATTATTTTTATATAACTTGGTTGTCAAACGAAAAAAAGTATCTTACTAGTTTATGTTTTTTGAGATTAAATAGGAGGACTTTTAACAACGTCTTAGCTAGATGCATATGCAAATTGGTGAGGCCTCAATAGGGGCAACACAGGAGGTTGATGGGTCAGCCAAGAGGTTGCTAAAGGCAAAAGGCTAAGTTGAGTTTACAGCAATGTCAATTTGTTTGCAAACCTCTATTGTGGTGTGTCATCATTAACTCAAGAGTCTTGAGCTCCTTCATCAAACAGTGACACTTTTGACTAGAGGGATGCTAAAGCTAAGTAGAAGGTTATGGTTGTTGAGGAAAGGACTGCTTCCTTACAACAGCACATGCACACTATGATGGAGTGCATGGCAACTCTTGAGCACTAGTCAGGCTTCTATACTGAGAGTAAGACACTTGGATATTTGCACTATCACGATAATATGGACAATCAACCTTTGCATAGTAATGAGGCTTGACTAAAGACATTTTTGTTCTTTTTTATATCTTTTTCTTGTATACTTTGACACTTATATTACATGGATGAGGATGATTGTATCAATATGACAATTATTTTATTTATTTCATATTATGTCTTTGGTATGTTTTATAATTTTAATTTATGTCCAAGTTTTATTAGTAATAAATAAAAAATTAAAAATTTAAGTTAGCGTTAGCCAAGCCGATGCAACTTTACAGAACTAAAGTTAGCATCGGCAAGCTAATGCTAATTTCACGCAGTTAAATTTAGCATTGGCCTTTTTATAAAATAATCATACTTTCCACTTTAGCATCAGGTTGGACAACTCTAAGCAGCGTTAGCCAAGTAGTGGGCGACGCTAAAGTGTATTTCAATAAAATTTATGTCAACCTTGAGACCAATGCTTATATGATGCTAAAGTCGTGCGATTGTTTTTTTTTTTCACACTTGTTTTTTCAAAGATCCTTGTATGGCTTATATTCTCTTGAGCCTTTTATAGAGAGATTTAAAGGTTAAATATGTTTTTGATCCCTAAACTTTTTTCAATTTTCACCTTTAGTCCCTGAACAAAATATTGACTGGTCTTAGTCCCTATATTTTTACTCTGTTAACATTTTTGGTCCTTGTTATCCAGTATCACCATTAAGTGATGACATGGCAGCCACGTTGGTAGCCACATGAGTTTCCACATCATCAAGTAGTCGATGTGACCACACGTAAATTTTTTGGTAAACTATGTTTTCAATCCCTCATCTTTTCACAAAATTCACTTTTAGTCCTTTAACAATATTTTGACTAGTCTTAGTTTCTCATATTTTCATGAAATTCACTTTTAGTCTCTCAATTATTTTTGACTGATCTTAATCCCTCAACTATTGTTCGTCATTATTTTTAGTTCCTCCCATCAATTATCACCGTTAAACGCTGTGGTAACCACGTGTCTTGCCAATGTGAACTACTAGTTTGACATGGCAATCATGTAGTAAAATGTTGCTAGTTTAAGATATTTTCTAGCGGTTCTAAAGAGCAACAAAATTTTTGGCAGTGTAAAATTGCCAAAAAAAGGGTTTGAAAATTTATAAAAAAAAAACTAAGAAGGAGATACAGTAAGCAAGATCAACAACCCACTGAACCATGATCCAAAATACAAAAATCAACAACCCACAATAAGAAAATTCAACAAGAATAAGAAAAATCACAAACCACTAAACTCGTGAATCAAAACCCCAAGCACCAAAACCAAAGAACCCCTAATCTTCAAACATTTCCAAACCTCAATCCACCATAAACCCACTTCTTAAACAAATGTCAAACCCTTCTATTTCAATCTCTCTTCCACGAACCCTTTTGCTCCACGAGTAACATTGTGCATAAAGGGCGAACATGAAGTGGTGATGGTGGCAAGAGAGTGAGGCAACGACGACGGGTTCTGATGTTGCAAGAATTTTAAATGGGTTGTTGATTTGTGGGTTGTTAATTTTGCTTACTGCATCTCCTTCTCTAGTTTTCTTTTTCAAATTTTTAAACCTTTTTCTAGTGGTTTTACATTGCCATAAAATTTGTAGCACCTTAGAACAGCTAAAAAATGTCTTGAACTAGAAACATTTTACCATATGACTTCTATCTCAAACTAGTAGTCTACATGGCAAGTCATGTGGCTGTCATATCATCGCTTAACAATAATACTTGATGGGAGAGACTAAAAATATTGATGAATAATAGTTAAAAGACTAAGATCGGTCAAAAAATTAAAGGACTAAAAGTGAATTTTGTGAAAAGATGAAGGACTAAAACTGATCAAAAAATTGTTTATGGACTAAAAGTGAATTTCATGAAAAGATTAAGGACTAAAAACATAGTTTACCAAAAAAATTTACAAGTGGCTTCCACATCAGACTAGTTAATGATGTGACAACTCATGTGGCTGCCAATGTGACTGTTATATCATTACTTAATGATGACACTTGATAATAAGGACCAAAAATGTTAATGGATGAAAACTATAGGGACTAAGACCAGTCAATTTTTTGTTTAAGGATTGAAAGTGAAAATGGAAAAAAGTTTAAGGACCAAAAACATATTTAACCTGAGATTTAAAATATCTGTTGGAGCTTTTCTTCTTTCTTCAAAAAAAAGTTATCATTGGGGCATTAAATGTAAAATTAAATGCTTTCACCCAACAGTCACATTAATAAAGCAAATTGCTTATCTTTTTTCCTAGTACTTGTGTAATGCAGTTGGTAGGGATTTCTCTTTTTTTCTGATTCAATATTCTCGCCATCGTCACGTTGTCTTTTCTCCTTGATTTTGTGTCTTTTCATGCCTTTTGAGGTACAAGAGTGGTAGTCTTTTGTATGTTGACTTTCATGTTTAAAGGAATAGGTTTCAAGGATTTCCTTATAGACTTCCTAGGTTATGAAATACATGAAGTCTTTCTTAGTAGGATTAATCCTCCTAAGACTGAAGCTTCTGAGCATGTAGACAAGTGAACCTTTTTTGTATTTGATAATTCCTTTATATGGAATAACCTACAAGGGTGATTAGTACAATGGATAGTTATTAGTGTCTATCATATCTGGATAGTCTTGTATTTTGTTTATTGTCATTAAAATTTGAAGGATTGAATTGTCTTAGACTTAATAATCTCCCCATTTTTTATGATGACAAACAAATATAAGATAAAGAAGTAAACTCCCTATATATAAGATATATATTCTATTAGAAAAAAATGGAAACAACACTCTATTATAAGATGGATAATACTCAAACTAAATAGAGAGGTATTGTTTCATTATAAGAAGGCTAATAGAAAAAGTCTATAAATCAAAGTAACAATTTAGAGTGTAAGACTTTTATCAGAGCACAGAAATTTTATCAAAGATCAATATTATAGCTCTCTTCAGAGGAAATTGTTTTAAGAAATTATGTCATAGCATAAAACGTATGCTCACTTATTGGATGATCTTGCATACTCTTTACTTTGCAAAAGTCTTGTAATCGTACTTAAACTTTTATATCCTTACATTGTGAGTTGATCTTTTTTAAACATCGTAATTATGTTGGGAAAGCATAGAAAGGCTTGGTGATTAAAGAATACTTAGGTTTTTAAGTGATCTCGGGTTGATCACGTTTGTAAGGCCTGAAAAGGCAGATAGAATACTTGCTTGTAATCAAGAGGTTGTTAGTAGAAATCCTTCTAAACGAAGGTACTGGACGTAGTTCAAGTTGAGTAAACCAATATAAATTTCTTTGTGTGCTTCTCTTTCCTTATCCTTACTCGCATTTTTTGTGAAATATTTTCTTACTGCTGTTATAGTTTTGCGAAAATTTTTAAAACACAGTTCAACCCTCCTTCTTGTGTGTTCTCGTCTCTTTCTAGCCTAGGAATGCAATGACCAATATCATTTGTCTAATTGTGCTTTCTTTTCTCCCAATTGATAAATGTGTCTTCTTTCTCAGTCAACAGTCTTAAGACCTGCTTTTGAGTCATGGGATCCAACCTAGTTAGAAATTAAATATCATTGGGAACATCTTAACGTAGATGGTATGTTATGACAACATCCCTAAATTTGGGTACATCCTTGGGACGAGAATTAGTCTTTTTCTGTCATTTTCTTCCAACATTTTAGAATAATTATTATAGCTTATTAATGCTAGAATGGTTGGTTCATAGAAGAATAAACCTCTTTAAAGAGTAAATTTGAATAGGGGTACATCAAATTTGGTGTTTATATCTTTGGGTCATTGTCCTCCTTCCAAATGGATGATTCTTCCTTTGTTTGACTTTGGTGGAGGTGGCTTGACATCTTTCGACTCTTTGTCTTCCTTATCAGATAGAATAATGATGTCAATATCATTGATTGTTTGAAGCATGTATGGTCTAGTCCTAGCGAATCATTGATTGTTTGAGCTGACACAGACGAGGCTTAGACATGCACAGAAGCAAATAAAGCTTACTTCTTGGATCTTGGGGCAACTGTCTAGTAATAGGGACAACAATTTTAATTTTATTTTATGGCCTTTGGGTAGAAGCCTCGTAAGTTTCCAAAACTTCAAATGAATCAAGTTCTTCAAACTCCTATAATCTTTCATTACTTTCAGTAATGATCCGTTAGATGATATTTGAATCGTCCTTATCTTGTTTCCTTTTGCTTCTTCTTTCTTGTGTTACCTCTTCAACAAAAGGGACAGTAACTGGATCTGTAAATTTTTAAGGCAATAAATAGTGTAACAAATGGTTTAGGTCAAAGCATAAGATTTTTAGCGGGTTGTGTTGATGAGTGTAGAGGTGAAGTTTTTGGCTTTCTTTTTTTGGAATTTGTGGGTTTTAGAGAAGAATGGCTTAAGGTAGGTTTTGATTTAGGGACAGGCAATGGTTGTCTTTTGGTGAAAGATTTGAAAAGGGTTGGTTTGGTGGTTTGGAAGACAGTAGGATGAAATGTTCCATTTCAACAAACTTAGGGATAATAAGTTTGATCACCGTATTCTTCACATCAGTGGTAGTGAATTCACTGCCAGGCTTACCAATAGGAAACCTTAAAAAGTTGATATTTGTGCCTCTTATCAATTTTGTAAACAACAAACCATAGGGAAGGGTCCATCTATTTCCTTTAGTTTTGAACATATTCTTCTAGTGCTCCAAGATCAATATGGGCAAACTAATTTGTCTCTTTCTTAGAATGTTGAATAGACAAAATCTATCCAACTTATTTACTAGATCCTTGGTGTATTTCTAAGTAAGACGATGTTGAAGAGGATGTCATGAATTATCATTGCCTTTGTAATACCCCAACGTTTTCCTTCTAATTAATATGTATTATTATTAGTATTATTATTAATTTCTATTTTGCTCTTTTTTAATTAAATGGTATTTTGGGAAAAAGAGATATTGAGCCTTTAAAATGGGGTTTGTAACTAAAAATGCTTTTGAAAGCTTTAAAGACCCTTGTGTTGGGCGTAGTCTCCTTAAGCCCAAATTGTCTTTAAGAGTCCTTTAGGTTTCTTAAAACCTAACCCGTTTCCCTCCTTCTATTTTGCCTCTTTTGGAAACCGTGTTGTCAAAGTCGTCGTAGTCATGAACGGAGAGACCAAGGAAGCACTATTTCACTATTCGTATCCTCTTACCAAAGATTGTCTCTTTCGAGGTAAGGAGGAGTGAGTTATCTCGCTCATGAGTATGACTTTAGTCATGGGTGGAGGGGTTGGTCTTAGATCCTAATTTCTTATGCATGTGTGATTGTATGTAAAGGGTAATGCGATTTTCACCGATCATTGATGGGTTCTATAGTAATTTTCATGTTTGATTTTGAATGTGGACTGTTATGGAATGTTCTTCCTTTTCCCTTTTATACCCTAAGTTAGGGATTTAATGGATTTTGAGGAGATTGTGAGTGAGTGAGGAGTTCATGTAATAGATTGACCAATTAGAAAGGTAATAGAAGTAATTAGGAATTGATTGATCTGTTTGGGTGTGTTTGGAAGCCAAGGATAATCATAGGTTGTAGATTTTGCGAACCCTTGCGATCTGTAGAAATAAAAATTGGTGCTAAGTGTGAGAGAGGCAAAGGACAACCCCTAATCCTCTAGAGGTGTGGTGCTAAGCACCACATTTGGCCCTAACTGCTGGAATTGATACTAAGTGTAAGCATACCAGTTATTTCCCTACATAAGTGGCACTAAGCATGGACCTTCTAGAGAGTTGGTTTAGAAGTAAAATGAAGTGGCACTAAGCACCAAGGGTTTAGTGCTAAACGTGACCCTTTAAGACACCAAAGTTGATGTCCTGACTAAAAGTAAAGGATTGTAAGTTTACATTGTTGCATTTTATGCTTACCCTTTGTATGATTGTTATTTGGATGCTTTGTTGAATCTACATCTTATGGTTGTTACTTTCCTTGAGAAAATACGTATACTATTGACCTATGGTAAATGCTTTGTGATAAGAACCTATGAAATTCCATGAGCATTGTATGTGATCATGTATCATGACATTGAGTTATGTGACTAAAGAAAGTATGTAAGAATTTGGCTAGTGGAGGCCAGGATGGGTTGTCTAACCCCAGCCTTGGGGGTGGTATCCGGTTGGAAACTTTAATGCTGATCCCATGGAGCCAGAGTGTAATGGAAAAATTAGGTAACCCTGACTAGTTACGGGGGAATATCATTCTAGTTGAGAGTGTGAAAGCCGAAGGCATTAATACTGATGACGCTTCTTATGGCTATGCATGTACTCCTAAACTACTTTTTATGAACTTAGTTTGGTATCACATGTGCATGAGAAGTAGAAGCTAAGTTACATTGCATGTGCACTTTATTATGTATTATTCATTTCTTAAAAACTAGTATTACTTTAATTGTGTGTATGTGTTTATGTGTTCTACTTGTTTCCATTGTCATACTTTGAACATAATGTGAGATGTATCTCACTCCCTTATTTCCTAATGTTTTTCTATCTATGTCTATAGTGTACAAGTGATGTCTAATAGGACCCTAAGGAAGAGTCTTAGAATAAAGGCATTAGCCTCATTGCAATTTATTTTACCATTGTTATGGGTTTGGTATGTTCTGATAGGATTATGGCATCAGGGCTGGATTTGATACCTTTTATTTACAATTTGGTTTAGTATTTCCTACATTATGGTTTTTCAGTTAAGTTTTTCCTTTTGAACAGTTGTATGGCTTTGAGGGCCAAAGTTGTTTATTTTAATTCATGAGAGTTCGTTTAAATTATGATGAGTTTGCATGTGATGTCCTTTACCACACAAGAAAAGTTTTAAGATAAATTCCTATTTTGAAAGGTTAATATTGACTAGTTTTTGCAATGAGTATTATGTATTAATAAGCATCTTGGGTTAGAGGGTGTCACAGCCTTGCATAACATATAAGGAGGCTTTATCATCCTCAACATTTTCTTTGCCATACAGAACCTTGTTTACATTACCATCTTTACATGATTCATCGCATCTGGGAATGTAGGTCAACCCATCATCAGCACATCCTATGGCCCTGACTATTACATCTACATAAATGAAAAGAAAGTTCTCTCCAATACATCCTATGAGGGTTTCATCTGTAACACCTTATTTTGGTAATTTGTGAATTAACTTGGTTGATTAAACTTATAAGAGAAAACTCTAATTTAAATAAGAAGATTTAATTAATTGAACTTATGTGATTTTCTATGAAGGTTTCAGTGAGAAATTCAACTAAAACTTAGACTGCATTGTGAAACTAACAATGTAAAATTACACTGTAATTGTAAGCAAATAATCATATCTCATAGAATTAATTATAATAAGTCATTGTTAATTATAATTAAGCTTTTATGAAATTTTGAATTAATTCTAACACTATTGATTAAAATATTATTTTAATCTGATATTAAATACACACTTTCCAATAAACTTTTCAGGAGCAGGAACAATACTCTAGGCCAATTCCTATTATTTGATACTGAATAATTAGTCCTAATGTATCATTAACTCTCTAATTAAGTCTTTAGCATATTATTTAAGATTGATGAGATTCTTTCACTAAAATGGTAAAATTACTTTTACACCCAAAGACCAATGTCCTACACAATCACTAATATGGCAACAATTTGAAATCAAGGCTCTCATTGGTTGCACACGTGTTGGTCGAACCATACATAGTAAATTGGGAGGGGAAATTAAATTTTATTTGGACCAAAATGCCCTTCTTACAACCGATAACCCTAAAGCCTTCATTTTTAGGTCATTTGGTGACCATTTTTCAAACATTCTCATCTCTTTCTCTCCCTAGAGCAATTGAACACACCCTCCCTCACTCTCTCCTTTCCATTTCTTTCACTTTTCCCTGCTCCCCAAGGTTAAAAGTCTTAAGACCTAAGGCCTTCCACTATTGGTGACTTCATTTCCTCCACAGGGCCTTCATCTCCAAGGTTCAAGGTAAGAGTTTTCCCCATCTTTTTCTCCCTTCATCTCCATAAGCTCTTCTTCCATCTAGCTAACTTCCTCTTTTCATTTTTATTCCATGAAACACCATTATATGGTGGCCTTTTCAAATTGTATAAGAAGCTTTCTCTCAAGGCTTCAAAATCTCCATAATTTCCATCTCCAAAGCTTCATCCTTTCTTGGCTCTTCAAGGGTAAGGAATATTACCTTTTTTCTTTTCTTTTAACCAAATAAAATGCTTTAATGATGCTATGCTACTGTTTTTGTTGGTTTAAATGTGGTTTGTTGGTGGTTTGTTGGTCACTTTGGCCTTCTATGCTTCTATATGTGTCTATATGTTTATATCCATCTAAAAATCTTTCATCTTTATATTTTATTTTTGCTTTTCTTCATGAAAAATATATGTTAATATACTGATCATGAATTGCTATGTTCATGTGATAAAATGTGATTTTTATGGTTGGAAATATTTTATTTTGCTTATATGTTGATTCTATGGAATAAAATGCTAGTTTGTTGATTTTGGAGCTTGTTATGTGCCATGAAAATTGTGGTAATGCTGTTGGACATTTATGTGCTGGATAAATATTTGAAAAATGTAATTCTTATTGTATTTCTTGTGTTATCTTTAATTTTTGGGTTGTTGGAAATTTTTTTGACACATAAAACATAAAATACATTGAAGAGATTCAAGCTTTAATCAAATAAAATTCTAAGAATGAGATCCGCTGCATTTCGAGACTTTGACCGCGGCAAATAGGGGTGCATTGTCACTGTTTCAGACCAAAAACTTGGACTTGGACATTTACTTAAGGGTTTCATAACCTTAAGTGACTAAACAGTAAACATACACTTAATTATAGTGGGTTTTAAGTTCTTAAAGTGTTTAGAAAAAATTTTAAATATTTTTTAAAAAAATATTGGTAAAAAAATTAGCCTAATTTAGACTAGTTTTGAATAAATAAAGAAAAGAGTATTTTTCTAATTTCACTTTTGAAAGTTATCATTATATTATTTATGAATTAATTTCGTTGAAAAATAATTTTTAGACTCAAATTTGATAATTTTTTTAATAAATTTGGACTTAAAACTAGTTTAATATGACTATTTAAGTGAAAATAGTGATAACGGTGTAAAAATTGTCATTTTATTCTTTAAAAATTTATTTCCTGACTCAAAATAATCTATTTTAATTTTATTTATCCAAAATTTCTAGAATTTATAAAATTTGAATTTATTTAAATTAAATATGAATATTCTAGTGTTTAATTAAGAATAAGGGTAAAATAGTAATTTCATATCAAACCATTTCAGAAAATTCAGTGACCATAAATAATGTTATTAACCTCCCGTTAAAATATCAAGTCAAAAAGTCCGTGAAAAATTCTACAGAATTTTCTATGTGTTTACACCTTAATTATAAGGTGTTGTGAATACTTAGCGCCTTGTGGAGGGATACACATAGTGTAGCGGATTTGTTGAGACCCAAAAGGGGTTATTGATAGGTTGTAGCTTGGGTTTAAGACTTGAGGACAATGTTGTTGGTGATTTCTCCACGAAAAGGTCTAAGTGTTACTACATAGATTAGAACTCAAATTTGTATATCCGTCTTTCATAAGATGAAGTAGTTAGTGTTCTGTTATCCTTAACCATTTCTTTGTGAAACTAGTTTAAAGCTTAAAGAGGCTTTGTGTCTAAAGGATACTTGGACAATTGCTTGGAGAAACAAGTTAAAGAATGCTTGTTGTAGAGCCTGAAGAGATTTGTTGAAAAGAATACTTGTACAAGTGTTTTGATAGTGGAATATTTGGTGGGAAGCCAAGGACAAGATGTAGTCTTTAATTAAGATGAACCAGTATAAATCTCTATGAGTTTTATCTCTTTCTTTAGCTTTTAAAAGTTTTTAAGGGTCTTTAAAACAATTGAAGCTTTAATACAAAATCGCTTTTTCAAAAGAGTCCTTACACATAAAATCAAAAAAGTCTTACCTTATAGTCTTACACTTACTGTAAGACCGTAAGAAAATATAGTTTTGCAAAAAAATTTGCAAAAATTTTAATTGAAACACAATTCAACCTCCTGCTTGTGTTTCCTAGTGGTTTACAATACAAAATGAAAATTAAAAACATTTATTATAGAAAATAAAGGTTTTTAAATTAAAAAGTATAGAAAATGTAATTTTTTAGATTTATAAAAGTAATTTAAATAAATAAAATATCTTTAATATTTACAAGAATTTTATTGTAAAGAAATATGAAATAATAAAAAATAATATGTATAAGTATAGAAAAAATATCTCTATGAAATAAGGTTTTGTTTGTGAGCTAGTAAATTATTTTTATGTTGAAAAAATTATTCAAGATTTAAATTTTTTGAAGTATAAAATAATTTAACTCATTAAAATTAGAAAAATGTAATTAATTTTCATAAAAAATTATAGTACGCAATATGGTAGGTTATAGTGATTTAAAATAATTATACATCCATTCATATAAGACGTATATTAGGATTAATGAATTTAAAAAAAAATTAAAAATACTTTTGTTATATATATATATATTGCTATGGCCAATTTGGGACACAAACTGAGCTTGGGTCTGCATGAAATTTTTATTGTTCCTTCTTCTACCTTTAATCCTTGCATAGCCGACAATTCTAGAACTATTTTCTGTAGGTGATTTCTTTGGCCTTTTCGACCATTTTGTTACAACCGAAAAACGTTTAAATCTCTAAAATATAGTTTTAATAACTTCTTAAATTTTATTTTCATGAAAAATTTAAGATAATTTTCTGAAAATTTAATTTTGAAATGCATGAAACGCTTTTTTTAAAAAAAGTTAATTAGCAAAAAAAAAGAAAAAAAAGGTAGCGCAAGAAGCAAACAATTCTTTGAGCCGACAACAAAAGGAGCCGTGTTCAGTCAAATTGTATCCATAACAAGCAGGCTATAAGTGTTGCCTTTGCAATATTGCTTTGGGCCTGGATTGAGTTTTGCTGCTTTAAGGGACCTTTTCCGGACAAAAAAAAAACCTGAATGGCCTCAAAAGGTTTGGAGCCCCCCAAAAAATGTTAACATTTTTTCTTCTCTCTTTTTATTTTCTTCTCTTTTCCCCTATTCCAAACACACCAAGTGTAAGAATCTTACTAATAAATCTCTTAAAGACATTGATTAAGAAATTAATACTCTCTTAGGTCCCTAATATAAGACACTTGTAATAGAATTACATAGACCAATAAAATTAATTAAATTAGTTGATTTTATTGGTTTTTTTAAAAAACATTATAACTTACCAATTTTACCCTCATTAATAATCATTAACTTGTTGTGGGCAACATGAAGATATTAAAGTCTGAAAGCATTGTGCATCATTATCAAATAAGGGCACAAATACTCAAAGTCTTTAATAATGGCAAATAAGAAAAAAAATTAAATGATTCATAGGAATTATAAAACACCTTATAAAAAAGACCATCAATACTTTTTAGATAGTGTCTTATATTAAAGACCACAAGGAGAAATAGATTTTTTTTTTATTAAAAAACACACTGAGGATGCATTGAAAATGGAAATTACAGTGTGGTATATTAATAATATTTTCTAATAAATTTTTTTTACTTTTATTTTCTTAATCACTGTCCAAGGGCACAAGGTAGCATTTGTCATATTTTGCCTTTCACACTTGCCAAATTTATTTTTCTTTCATATTTTAGGCGATTACAATTTTGTTGGTTGTCTTTTGTGTTTCAGCATATTGATGGCTATTCAATGTATGTTGATTTTTCAAAGAAATCCAGCATGTATATTTGATTCGGCAGAACTTAGTTAAATGCCTTTCACACTAGCCAAATTTATTTTTCTTTCATATTTTAGGCGATTACAATTTTGTTGGTTGTCTTTTGTGTTTCATCATATTGATGGCTATTCAATGTATGTTGATTTTTCAAAGAAATCCAGCATGTATATTTGATTCGGCAGAACTTAGTTAAATGGTAATTGGATGCTAAAAAGAAGCCCGTGTAATTCTAGTACAGGGCATTCTGTTTACAACGCAACTAGTTATCCACTCAGGTTTTGAATTTCATTTTATTAGAATTTTTGCGCTTTATTATTTAAAAAGAAAAAAATGTGTGATGAATGTGAATTTATAGGGACCCCAAATGATCCGTATTTTTTGTCCTCTTTTAGGAACAGCATGGACTCCACCATTGCCTCATCTCAGTCTTTCAAATTCATGTTTTGAACGTTGACTTCAGAATTTGTAAGTTACCTTCATTAAAAGAAGATAAAAAGCACTGGGTAACTTTTTCAAAGCAGTAACATGTCACCCCATGGGAAGGTTTAGGACAATGGTGGACAAATCTTCGAAGCATTTAAAAATTTGCAGGCCTTTATTTCATTCCCTAGAACTGGATCTTTTCTGGTGGTAGTGTTTCCAAAAGGCAGACAAATAACATAAGAAAAAGCATGTAAAAGACCAAGTCAAAGTTTCAAATTTTGCATGATGCCGTTAAAGCTTCCATAAACTCTTATTCTCCCACCACAAAAATCCCAATAAGCTCATTGTCTAGTCACTACCACTTTTAAGTGACATACAATAAACTTTAACAACCCTAGTTGAGGAAGGACCCAAAAGCATATGAAAATCAAGGATTGAAGCTAACACCACTTTTCCCCAAGCATCAAAGCAAAAATTTAGACCAAAACATCTGAAATATAATAAAAAAGATAAACAGACTGAGAGAGAGATATATCACAGGTTTCCTCTCCCTACCTAGTAAGCATAAATAGTTAGGCCTTCTTTTTTTCTCTCTTCCTTCATTTAAACCATTGAATTTTGGCCGCCCTTTTGCTATCTACAAAGTTCTTGTGTTGTGTATCACACGGTGTAATGCTGCTGGATTGTGTCAATGTCCAGACCTTTCAGCTTCACCACAGACTCAACATGTCCCTTAAGTGTGTGAAGCTCACGAAGCCTATAAAGGGTAGGCGGAAAAGAGAGAAATTTCGTGTATTAGTTCCACTTAAAATCTTTCTCTAAATATAACAAATAATGAATCATTTGTATAGTTATTAATATTGAAACAATTGCAAGGATTTCGCTAGTCTGAAAAGTAAAGATAAAGTAAGTAATCTAACTCGTTGACAAGAAAATCAACGACACATCCATGTGCATGTAATATTGACCGTTGATTTGATAAGAAAATCAACGGTTGATATTTCAACACATCTATAATTTGTTATGCAAGTGCATGTAATATTGACCGTTGATTTTTTCATCAATGACTGATATTACTTACTTTATCTTCTAAAGTGAGTTGTTCATTTTAGAGAACCTGGACCTTCTAATTGTCATGATAATCTTAGAAGCTAGGCATGTGGTTTCTTACCTTGCAACTTCAGCTCTTCTCTTGGCCTGCTCAGCAATCTCAGACAGTTCTCTATAACTGTTCTTTTCATTGAAGATGCTAGAAGTCTCTGGTGGTTGAAGTCCATGCAGGGTCCTCTGAGCAAGAGCCCATTGAGCTTCCCTCTCCTCCTTACCATAGTCTTTCTTGGTGGTGAAGGCAGTCTGTCACCAACATTTTGAGACAAGAGTCACAAATTTGAAACCTATTCATAGAAACTTCACCATTCCAGAATAAGAGTGAATAAATTATGTAAACACCTTGTTTTCTAGGAGATTCAACCACGCTTTGCCACTCAAGATGTAGCGGATGGCAAACTTCATGAAGTCAAGTGGGACATAGAAGACAACACTGTAGAGCCAAATCACTCCTGCCCAACCCCAACCAATTCCTTTGATCTTTGCAAAGCCCCAGTTGGCATACACTGCTATTATTGTAGCAATCTGCAAGACCATAAGCTCAAAATATCATTCCACCCTTCTCTCATAGTTCTTATAATGAAACAAGCACCATCCTAATTTGATCACATTTCGGTTACATAAATCAGACTCTAGCTGATATGATGGAATATCATCATCCTTACCAGCTGAGCAATAACGAAAGCACTCATTAACAGCAATCCAGGGCGTTCAACATAGGACCAGCTGCGCGAACGGGTTACAAATATCAAAGCCTGGCTGACTATACTGACTTGTAGATACAAAGCAGCAGTCATTTCATCTGGACTATCATGAATTGGCCTAACTCCAAATTTTTCCTTCAGTGACAATCAAGGGATGGTGTCAGACATGTGAGCCAAAACAAGAACATTAAAATGCAATATGGAAGCAATGAAAGGTAAATATTTCTTACAGGGAAGAACCTAGTCTCTTTCATTGCCCAGAAGAATATAACAGTCATCAGTGCCAAGTAACCTCCAAGCACAATCCCAGTAATAAATATTTCTTTCAGTTTCCAGCTATCAGGCAAGGGAGATGGCTTAACCCTGTCCTTTGAAATTGTCATGATTGTTCCTAATAGTATGACAAGTATTGTTTTAGATCACCATTGTCATTCTCATTCAGCATAGGCATGAAGGGATTTCAAGTATATTTCAGAGAAATAAGAACTTTACCATCATTTAGAATGGCAATAATCAAAACCATGAATGGAGAGAAGTCAAATTTCCAGATAAGAGCAATGAACATGAAGCCAAACTGCATTCAGAAATAGAAAATCCAAATTGATCAATACCCATTCCTTGTCATAATGAATTTACTTATATAATCACGGCATCACTCTCTACTTACCACTATACGGATTGTGATAGATACTGCATAGATCTGAATTGCAAAGAAAATGGTGTCAGGAGTTAATTTTCAACATGGTGAGTGGAAAAGAACATGGATATCAAGAAAGTAATAAGTAACAAACCGTGTAATTCTTCATTCTTTGGAAAATAGCTCTGCTAGTCAAGACAGCACTAATAATAACACTCAATCCAGGTTCTGTCAAGACAATGTCAGAAGCACCTCTTGCAGCGTCAGTAGCATCAGCAACAGCAATTCCAATATCAGCCTTCTTCAATGCAGGAGCATCATTGACACCATCTCCAGTCATTCCACAAATGTGCTTCCTCTCTTGCAACTTCTTTACAATTTCATATTTGTGCTCTGTGGTATAAAAATAGAATATAATAAGGACATAATTATCTACTACACATTTTCAAATAATATAAGGAGAGGCAAAATAATTAGCTGGTACAAGAGTATGAACCTGGAAAAACTCCAGCAAATCCATCTGCCTTCTCAATCAGTTCTTCTATAGGAAGTGCAGCAATATTTGCATCTTTGTCTTGACCAAGCAATGAAGCAGATGGATACATATTTGTTCCCATTCCAAGTCTCCTTCCTGTTTCCTTAGCTATGGCAAGTTGATCACCTATGGAGCAGAATAAAATTCATGATATTAAATTAAGGGTGTTTGATAATAAATGCTATTTTATAACAAATATAGTCTTCCTTAAGATAAAGGAATAAGGGACATTAGTTACCTGTAATCATCTTAACATTTACACCAAGGTTAAGAGCTCGGCGAATGGTTTCAGCACTGTCATGCCTAGGGGGATCAAACAGTGACAACAAACCAACAAACTGCCATGGAGCACCAGCACTTTCTTTTGTTTTCTCAGGAACTTCCTGCAGAAGTAGCGATGAGGATCCATGAGGGTTTATGTTTGTGAAGGGAAATGAAGATTTACAAAAACAACTTCAAACACAAAGACTAGCTAGCTATAAAAACCTGTCTAGCAACAGCAAGTGAACGAAGCCCTCTTTCTGCAAACTTGTCAATAATAGCATGAACCTTCTTCTTAGCATCTTCCCTGAGGTTACACAGGGCCATAATCTGTTCACCAAAATAAATACATTAGCACCAATGGACTAACTATAAGTCTCACAAAATTATGAACAAACTGAACATGGTTACCTGCTCAGGAGCACCTTTGCTTGTCCGGTGCCAATTTCCATCAGCATCAATGTAAGTCAATGCAGTTCTCTTGTCAACAGGATTGAATGGTAGAAAGTGCACCTCTCTGATCCCAGCCCTTGCCTGCACAAGGCATACATAGACATGTTCAATATTTGAGGCCAGAATTTTTCTATCAATGAACTCAAGGACAATAAATGTGGAAATTGAAGAGAAAATTTAGAGCGCATTTGTGTAAGATATTTTCCAAAACAAATAAAATTGCTAAAGAAACCACATCCTTAAAATCACTTGTTTTTTAAGCATAAACAAATGGACACAAACCTCTTTAGGATCGGCAAGCATTCCAACAATGGCAGCATCTATGGCATCCTGGTTTTCAGTCCTGGCAGCCCTGGCAGCAAGAAGGATCACATGATCCTTGTCCGCACCCTTTGCAAAGACCTCAACCAAGTTCTTGTCAACAGTGAGTTTGTTGAGGGTGAGTGTTCCTGTCTTGTCACTGCAAAGGACATCCATGCCTGCCATTTCTTCAATGGCAGTCATTCTCTTGGTGATGGCACCTTGCTGAGAGAGCTTGTGCGAACCAATGGCCATTGTCACAGACAACACTGTGGGCATAGCAATAGGGATCCCTCCAATCAAGAGGACCAACAGGTTGTCAATTCCATCCCTGTACTTGCGGTGCTGAATTGGGTACATCACTACGATCTCAGCTAACATTCCAACCGCAATAGAGCAAATACAGAAATTCCCAATTGCTGTAAGAACCTTCTGGAAATGTCCAACTTGGTTGGTGCTATCCACCAGGTGTGCTGCCTTTCCAAAGAATGTGTGCACACCAGTTGCAATCACAACGGCTTCGATTTCACCTTGTTTGCAAGTTGAGCCAGAGAAAATTTCTTGCCCTGGATGCTTAGTCACGGGAAGTGATTCTCCAGTCAGAGCTGCTTGATCAACCATCAACGGATCACCCTCGAGAAGCCGAGCATCAGCAGGTATAATGTCACCTAGTTTGATGCTTATGATGTCTCCAGGGACTAGAATTGCAGCTTCTTGCTCACTCCATTTACCATCTCTAAGAACCTGCAAAGCCACGAACATTTTGAGTCGTGAAAACATGCTTAATGCCATGTAGTTATAGTGCCTAGAGTTGACCATTTATGAAGGTGAATTTTCTTATAAGCTCTTTTTAGCTTATTTCAGTTAGCTTCAAAATCAAAAATATGAATAAGTTCTCATTTAATAATCAAAATCAAAATTAAACTATGATTTTAATTTCTATATAATGTCAGTATAAAAAGTTTTACGTTATCAACCAATCAGAAATCATGGTAAATATGATTTTTAAGGTAGTTATTGTAAAAGTCAATAAACTTATCATACATTACAATTTCTGATTAGATGACAACGTAAAAAGTCTTTACACTGTTAGTGCATGAACTATTTACTCTTAAACTATTCAGCCTTTTTATACAAGAGATGAAAAAAGAGACACAAATTTCAATTGTATTACCTTTGTTTTAGGAGCAAGACCAGCCATAAGAGCAGCAGCAGCATTTCCAGCGTTGTTTTCTTCAATGAAACTGATAGTGGAGTTGATCAGCAACAAACAAACAATACCCACGAAATCTTGCCAATCTGGAGGCTTCCCTTCACCGTTTGCAAGAGCAATTGCCATAATAGCTGCAGCCTCCATGACCCATGAAAGGGGGTTCCACATGAACCCAAGAAACTTGAGAAATTTGCTTTCCTGTGTATTATTACAATTACAATAACAATTATTATCAATCAGAAATTGCACTCAGTAATTGTATCTTTAGAAATATATTAGAGAAACTATATCATGAAGGGAGGAACCTTCTTCTCTTCTAGTTTGTTGGGACCAAAGATTTGCAGCCTGTTTTCTCCTTCCGCTGAGGACAAACCTTCCCTGGTACATTTCAGTTGCTCGAACACTTCCTCAATTGGAATACGTTCCTATAAACACACTGATGTTAGAAAACTGGACTCCTTATGTAACTATGCTTTTGCTTTCAAAGTGTTTTTGATCAATGCAATAAAAGTGTTTCTTCATTTCCTTTTCTTGGTACGGGATTATTGTTGTACATAACTTAAGATCTTTTGTCCATATTTACTGCTTATAGTAACAATAGACGTGCAGATTATTATGAATCAATCCGATTCATATTTCAGAAGAACCACCTATGATGGGGAATTGAAACGTGAATTTGCTTTTTTGCTTTTTTGGTCTATGGTTGAGTTGCATTTCAATCTTTTATGTTTCCAAAACTTGCTACACACACACACATGCACACACAAGTACAATAATATAAAAATCATAATAATAAGACATGAAGAGGGATGACGGTGATAGTCTGGGACTACTTGGACAATATTTTGATAAAAAAATAAATAAATTTGATTTGACATACATTACCTACGCTACAAAGACAAAGTCGTACACCAACAAAAAAAAAATCTACGCTACAAAGTCAACAAAAAAAAATTACTTTACATTATTTTAAATCTTTTTTTGCGCAGTTTGCATTGAATATTGAATTAGTGGTTGAAAATGAAATTAAATTTCTTAATTTCAATTTTAATGTTTAGAGTGCAATTTAAAATTGAATTGTAATTTTATATATTTGTTATACGATTGAAAAGCAACTAGCACAAACCTTTTCCAACTCTCACCCCGTTTCTTAGAATTACCAATTCTAAAACACAAAATTAACGTCTCTCTCCATTAACTTTTCATTATGAACATGTTTAACATATATTATCTAACGGTAATAGTTTATAGACATGACAATTATATAGTAAATATTATTTTACTAATATTTTTATTAGCTTTTTTATGATTTTTAGGCTACTGTCAGCTAGTTGTCTTATTCTATCCTTAAAAAAGATTTAATTATATCTTCAAATTCATTTTTTTTACACTACTGTATATCCCATTATAGCCAAACCATGCCAAATGTGGCACGTGCCTCAACAGGGACACAGTGCTATATGAGTATGAACCAACTTCCTTTGACTACTAACCAAAAACCCTAATCCTATTCGTCGAAAATAAATAAACAAATAAAATCCTACTTCTGGACAACTTGTTCAGCCAAAGAATAATAGAGATCTTAATTAACAAAAGTTTTAAAGATATTAGTTAAAAATTAATAAATAATTTTTGTATTAAAAGTCATGGTATCATAAAAAAACAAAAACACTTTTTAAGTATTTAATCAGAGTTTTAAGGCAAAAATAATAATAATAATAATAATAATAATATAATCAAGAAAGTATTGGGTGTCAGACTGGACAGCACAGCTATCCCCATGTGATTGGCGCGGGTTAACAGCTTTCACTACTTCCACAGCTTCGACAGCTTGGGGTCGCGTTTGGTCTCATTTTAATTAATAACGCTCTTTCCTTGTTTATTCTATTATAGTAGTGGACAATGGACAAGTTGGAACAACAGAGTGAGGGCAAAATGGCCAAATCAATAACACAACAATTTATGAATCCAAACAAGCGTGGACACCCCCCCCCCCAGTGTCAGGACCGTTGAATGTGAGACTTACCATGAAAACAGTTAATCCCAAGGGCCATGATCCACACAATATTTTTTAAAAGGCCAAAGTACCACGGAAAAGTACCCAAAATTCCTTCTCAACAAACAAGGCGCAGACAGAGAGAGACACACTTATACACTCTTAATAAATGGGGTGAGTTTTGAGACGTGTTGAACTCTATGTCTTACCTGTATCTCACATGTTCGGATCCGCAATTAAGGTCAGAGGAGATAATTAACACGTTTGGTCACCCAGAAAGTGGAAGAAAATTTGAACAAGTAAAAAAAATGAACGAATCCGTAACCCTTCCCAATATCCATGCATGTTTTAATTTGGCTTTTGACCAAATTTCTTTACAAATATATATGGTAATTAAGTATATATAGTTTTTTTAGGATTTGTTTGACAGGAAAGAAAGAAAGAAATAAAAAATAGAATAAAAAGAAATAGACAAGAGAGAAATAAATAAATAGAAATAGGTAAAAAATAGAATATAAATATATATGTTAGTTTAAAAGAAATAAGTAAAAAATAAAAAATAAAAAAATTAATAAAAAAATCAAGTCAAAAGTAAACTATTATATGTTTATGGTTTTCAATAGTCAACTATTGTATTTTATGGTGGTTTAAAACTGCCACAAATTATTAAAAATTGTCAAAAATTGACACTTTCTAACAGTTAAAAACTGCCAAAAAAAAATCGCCACAAATTGTTACGATGCAGCTCTCCTCTCTGCATTTTTGGGCATTTTAGAACAAAAATAAAAAGTAATAAGATTTACCTCTATTTTCTCACAATTTCTTTTTTCTCTCTCCTACCAAACAATTATACACAATAATCTCTCACCTATTTCTTACCTCTCACTCTCTCTCATTTCTCACCCAGTTTCTTCCTACCAAACAAGAGGTTAAAGTAACGATTCCAACATTCAAAAACTCTCTCCATGCATCTCACCTTCACCAGAATTGCCCTCTAATGACTTTTAATTTTTTCCTTAATCTTCTCAGCAATGAAACGTTAGGTAGGAAAAATTACATCATATATGCTTGAAAGATATAATTTTTCTGAAACCCGTTGCACAGACCAACTCTAAAGAAAATCCATTAACGTCGGCCTTCTAACGAGAGTTTGAATAATTTATATGAAAATTTAGGTTCAAACTTTAGTGTCGTGGTCAATTCTAAAGTAAATAATCAAGGACTGGTCATATGGTTCAACAAATGAAAGTTGATTATAAGAAGTTAATCACAAAACTTTTGTGAGTTGGAAGCATAAAACTTTGAAGCCAATCAAAATCAAACGGCCATGATGCTACCATGCTACCCATCAAAGTAAATAAAAAAAGAAAAAAGAAGCACTTTTTTTTTCTATGATTCTTTCATTGGACAGCACTTCAAGACTCTAGGCACAGAATTCATGAGAAAAAAATGAAGAAAAATGAGAGAAAATAAAGGGGTTGAAGGAATATGAATGTATATACCAGATCAACAGTCTCGTTCTTGATCTCCTCCAAAGTGATTGTTCCCTTGTCCCCCGCCATGTTTTTTGTTCAGCAAAGACAAAAAAAAGATAGCAAAGAGACACTGCAAAAAACACCAATAAGAGGCAGAAAGGGATATAAAAGATTAAAGGGTCATTGAATGAGAATCCTGTATCCAAAGAAAGTGAATGAATGAAGGGGAGAAGGATATGAGCTCACCTCCTGTGCCTCTGTTTATATACCCTCTTCAGAACTATGAAGGAGCCTCAATTAAGAGTTTAAGACTCAAATACGACCTCCCTCACTTTCTCTCTCCTATTCCCGGTGAATTGTCGGTTCTTACGGCTGATGTTGGCGATAGTGATGTCTTTGAGATTGAAAATTTCGGAATATAATTACGGCAGTTAGAAAATTAACATTTAAACTTAGAATATTGTATAGAATCATAAATATTGTTAAGAACAACTGTGCATGTTACCCAATTTGGGGGTCCCAACGCTATGGACTAGTCATCTTGAGGTGGCCTCACTGGCCTGCATCATGTTAGCCGTCATGCATCAACATTACTTGGCTACTTGACACTGATTAGTGTTAGAGAAATTCTATTTATATGATTTTTTATAATTGAAAGAAAGATAGAAAAGATGAGGGGGGAAAAAAAGTAAGATAAAATTATTGATATGATTGAAATAGATAAAGAAATAAATAATATTGTTGAAAATATTGTAAAAAAATAATGCGTAAATAATATAAATCTTTTATCATTTTATTATAGCAGTGGCTATTAATTTTTTTCCTAATTTAATTGCTATTCTAAATTTGAAATAACAATTAAAATAGCAATTAAATTAGGGGAAAAAATTTAATAGTCACTGCTGTAGTGAAATGATAAAAGATTTATATCTTTAGTTTATAAATTTGAATTTTTAATCTTAAAAACAAAATAGTATATATTAGATTAAAATTTTAGTGACTACAAAGTAGGAACTTGGCTTCCCGAGACACCTTAAAAAATAAAGGTCATACATTTCTTTCTAG
Source organism: Spatholobus suberectus (assembly GCA_004329165.1). NCBI lineage: Eukaryota > Viridiplantae > Streptophyta > Magnoliopsida > Fabales > Fabaceae > Spatholobus > Spatholobus suberectus. Next base: position 33,656,131 of record CM014729.1, on the reverse strand, counting down.
CGTACTTCCATATACGGCTAATTAAAGTATTTATTCAATTAAAGTATAATTTTATTTTCCTTTTACTTTAATTAATACTCATTTTTTCACCTAACATAAAATATAAAAAGATATTTATAATTCAACATTAAAATAATTTTATATGAATTGAACTAAATTTTAAAATTCTTCAAAAATTCAAACATTTTTTTTATTTTTTATTACCTATAAAATATTTTTTAAATATTTTAATTTGTATTTTTCGTATTTTATGTGTATTTGCAAATATACGTACAACGTGCATGCTTGTTAGTTTTGTATTGTTTTAAGTATAACATTTTCTTTCTTTCTTTCTTTGCTTCAAAAGGTTTCGCAATTTCCGTTCAAAATAGTGAAAATATTTACTATGTTCCTTAGTTTCTCGTGATGTCACGATACTTAAGCTTATGTTTTTAAATTTAAATTTTTAAAAGTGAAAAGTATATCATAGAGGATAAAAAAAATATAATTATAGTAATTAATTAAAAAGTCAAAAAAACTTAACAATTCATATTTTGTTACGTATATGTATATATATAATTTTCATAATTTTAATCATTAGTTTTTTAATGAACAAAATTTAAATTAAATTTTTATATTCTTATCATTAAATAATTAAATTCTTAAATCAAACAATGGCACCTGAAATTTAGAAAAAAAATTAAATAATTTTCATAAAAATAAATTAATGAATTTTAAAAAATAGTTATATATCGTTATTTAATTGAAAAACTTGGAGATGATAATATAAATATTGATATAAAATTTATCTTTTTCTTGATATCTATCTAGGTAAATGAGACACTTTGGATTCTTAACAAACTAACTACTAAGGAAACTCGAGGCTTGGAGCCTGCATCAAACGATATGGGAATTCCCTACATATAGTTTTTATTTATAGAAACAATAAAATTTTAAAAATAATAAATACTTACAAATAAAATTGGACAAAAATTAAAGTATTTATTTAATATACTTTTAGAATCAGAAAGATAAAATGCTTTTTTCTTATTAAGTATCTTATAAGGTTTTTTCTGTTTAATTCTAAAACTTCGGAAATTTTATATTAATTGTTTAAAAACATTTCATTTAGTATCACATGATACATAATAAATAATATATAATAGGATTCTGTTAAATATTATCTTTAAAACAATTAAAAAATAATAAATATTTGTTTAAAAAATAGATAAATATGTATTAGTAATACTAAATATTATACTTTTAATGTTTTTTCATTTTCAATTTTTTAAACATTATTTTAAGGCAATAATTAACAAAACAGTATATAATAACGTAGGAAGTGAGGGATTGACTTTTGAATGGGGGCCCGCAATAATAGAAAGTCGTCCAAGACGCAAATTGAAAACGTAGTTTTTTTATGAACAATAATGCATCTTGTGTGTGGACCCCAACCCACTTATTGTCACTCTATATCATTATCAAATCGATTCATTAAGTTAAAAAGAAAAAAAATAAAATAAACTCTTAAACGCTAATCGCTAATTGGACGGCGAAGACTCCAATTTTCAGATCTTAAAAGCAAAGAAAAAACTTAAAGACAGTTTTTTAAGTGTTTTTAGTTTTACTTTTAATTAAAATTAGAATAGTCTAATTAATCTTTTGGCCTATTTCACCAAAAGCAAAAAAAAAAAATAGTCTTTATATCTATACTAACTTTTTGTTTTAATTCTTATACCTAAAAATTATATGTTTTAGTTTTTATATAAGTAATTTTTTTATATTTTATTACTTGTTAGTTTTTTAACTGAGTAAAATTGTCACAAAATAAAAACATAGAGACTAAATCATAAAAAAAAATTACTTGTAGATGAACTAAAATATAAAGTTTTTAAATAAAGGGACAAATGAAAAGTTAGCACAAATATAAAGACCAAAATATTAATTAAACCGATTAGAATTTTATCTCAGTAATTTACATAATAAAAATTTCTATTAAAAATTAATATAAATTGCAAAAATGAAACTGCAAAACACCTAAACAACTATATATAAACATAAGTTTTGTCCAATCTTAAAATTCTCAATGCAACAAATACGTATCTTCTGATAGGATGCGTCAAGCCCATCGTAAGTTGCCACGTTCGGCGGCTGCAGCCCTGCGTATAAGTGGGTCCTTGAGCTCATCAAATCAAAGCTTTTTAGTTTCTCTCTGATTTTTAATTTAATTTTATTAATGGAAAATGATAAAGGGAAAGTAAATTTCGTAAATATTATTGTCCCAATAGAAAAGGTGATCAGAAATAGAAATTGAACAGGTGAGCCTCCACTGCTCGGTCAATAAAACATTGGCAATTTGATTATTTTTGACTTGGAAACCTCTTTTTGTTAGTTTTGTTTTACTATTTTATCAAACTTCTTTGGGTGTATATAGGGAATTTCGAGTTTGGTGTCTGCGTTGACAGAATGGAAAAGAAACTATTACTTCAAACTTCACGATGGTATCATATGAAAATTGCATTGGTTCAGACCTACTTATGAAAATGCACGTGGACGAATATATTGAGGAAAAAATAGGATCATCTCCTGCAATTGGGTAATAAAAATATGGCCACGTTAGAGAGAAAGACATTATTTTTATTAAATTATAATGAATTTTATTCCTATAATTAATCCTGATGAAACTATATTTAATAAAAATTATATTTTTCTTTTTACGACATGGTCATATTCCGGTACTTAATAATAAGAGAATATTTAAATTAAAAAATATAAAACAGCAACTTCCGTTAAAGCAATTCCTATATGGTTATACGAAAATTACATTGGTTCAAATGTAATTTTAAAAAGAGAGTGAATCTTTTTTCTATTATTAGATAATAAAATATGATGAAAGTAGAGAAGGAAACATATTTTTTTTTTATCAAATTATAATGAATTCTATTTTTATAATCAATTATAGTGAATCTTCGATAAAAATAATATTTTTCTTTCTGTAATATAATAATACCCCTTATTTAATAATAAGAGAGAATTTAAATTAAAAAAATAACTTTCCTTCGAACAGTTTCTAAATGGTTATATCATTCACACACAAAAAAAAAAGTTTCTGTATGGTTAAATGAAAATAACTTTGGTTTAAATGTAACTCTAAAAGAGTAAATTTTAAAATAATATAAAATTTGAAGATATTACGGATAAAATTATTCCTTTTAATTTTTTTGCATAAATTTTGTCTTAAGAAAACTCAATATGAATATTAAACTCAAAACATTTCATTGATGATACACTAAAAAATACAAAATCAGATATTAATGGGAAAACATTAGGTATTACAAAAAATTCTTCTATAATCATTATTAGTACGAATATTGTGAATTCACGATAAAAGTATGATGTATTATATACAAGCTTAATTATGATTTTGGTCCTCAAAGTATCACAATTGTATAATTTTGGTCCGTAGGTTTTATAATTGAGCAAATTGGGTCTCTGTAGTAACACACTTGTGTGATTTCGGTCCCTCCGTCAATCTTTCGCTAAAATTTAACAATTTTGCTGATGTGACGTTAACATGTGACATGGATGCTAATGTGGCATGTAAAAATTAGAGAATAAATTTATAAAATGTTAGTGATAAGATTTAAACCCCCACCTTTTCACTTCAACACTTCCATCATTACCACTAAGCCAAAATATTGGTTTGATATATAAATGAAACTTATACGATATATAATTTAAATGTGAGATCAAAATTGCACATATATTTATTACTACTATATAAATTATTTATATTATATATAATTTAATTTATATTTATTAATATTAATTTATTATTATGTACTAATAATATGACATATTAATTAGTCAAATATTAAATACTAATAAATTATAAATGAAAATTTATTAAACACTAATACATTAATAAATGAGTTTAATGGTCTTACACTGTCAGTGTAAAAATCTTTATATTGTCAACCAATCAGAAATCACCTTTGATATGACTTTTAAAGTATTTATTATAAAAATCAACAAATTTATAATAAATGGTGGTTTGTGATTGGATGACAGTGTAAAACTACTTTACACTGTCAGTGTATGACCTTTTTTTTCTTAATAAATAGATAATAATAATATTAAATATTAATATATACAAATTAATAAATATATAATAATATTATTAAAATTAATAATAATTATTTAATATTAATAAATATAAATTAATACTTATAAATTAATTTATATTGATACTTTCATAACTTATACTAATAACATTGATTGATACTTTAATGACTTATACTTATATTAATTTAATACAATAATATTAAATATCAATACATATAAATAAATAAATATATAGTAATAATATTAATAAATATAAATTAACTTATTAACTTATATTGATACATTAATAACTTATACTTTTTTTAATTTATATTTTAATATTAAATTGTTAATTTTGTTTTTAATATTAATAGTATATATTTATTAATTTACATGTATTAATATTTAATATTTTTATTTTATATATTTATTAGTTTAAAATTTATTATTATTTAATTTTTAATTTTTTAATATTTAATATTATTAGTATATATTAATAAATTAATATTAGTAAATATAAATTAAGTTATATAGATTAAAAATAATTTATTTAGTAACAATAAATATACGATAATATTGTTGTCAAATTTAAGTTATATATGACATAATTTTAAACTTTTTTTTATCTTGAACCAATACTTTGACTAGTGGTAATGGTAGTGTTGAGTGAACAGGTAAGGGTTCAAATCCCACCACTAGACTGACAGAAGGACCAAAATTGTACAATTGCAATACTTAAGAGATTAAATTCACTTAATTAAAATCTGAGAGACCAAAATCGCATAATTGTAATACTTAGAGACTAAAAATACAATTAAACCTCTTATATAATAATACAATGTATTGATAATATATATTAATTTTTTAAATCAAAAAATTGTTTATTAATAATATAATAATATGCATCATAATGTTAGTTTAGATTAATAATATTTATATTAATAGTTTAATTTTCATTTAAAAAATATATGAAAAGAGATTATTCCAATATTTGAATGTTAGTATATATATAACATTTTTATAGTGTTGGGAAAAAAAACTCCTCCACACACAATGAGGATCAAAGGATTAAATGCATACAAAGACATACCACAAATAAAAATGCTAAAAGACACAAATTTAACGTGGATCAACATTTTTTTGCCTACGTCCACAGAACGTCTTGACGAAATATTCACTATCTCAAATAAGATTACAAGTTTTCTCTAGACAAACTTGATAAAACCCTTTCCATTACAAGTTTTTTGGATAAATTTGAGAAATCCTCTACATTATGCAACCTCCCTCACTTGAGTGGTAACCCCTTCTTCAGGATAGGTGATTCTTCTCATAACCTTTACTTATAGTGTAGTGAATGACTTCTAAAGACTCCTTGAATAAGCACCAATTAATTGCTTCTTACAATTACAAGAGTTGCCTCCCTTAAAAATTATCACACACACATATCAATACTCACAACCTTTCACTTCTTAATTTTTTGCATCTTGAATTCACTAACTTAAATTAATATTGGAAATTTGGATTGATTTTCCCAACATATAGCAATATCTACTTTTACTTTTTATGGTTATTGTTATTTTGATTTTAAAGTTGAATCAATAATGAGTCCAAACTCTAAATCTACTTGATGACATGACCCACCTGATTTAAATTCAATGTGTTTTGACAAGTTATCAATACAAATATAACTTGGTTAAGTTAGGGTGAGCACAGATCGAATTGACTTGAGTTTAGTGTTGAATCCAAACCATTGTTTTAATTATGACAACCCTTTTAAATTAATTCATTAGTATGTGAGAAATGAAAGAATCTAACAATGTTGTTAAGTGTTTCAGAAAGGTCATAGCTGTCAAAGTTCTTTAAAGACTAAAGTGATGAGCATGATCTGAAGTATTCATCTATGGCATCAAATTGTGCTTAATAAAAATTCAAAGTGCATTGCAAAGAGTATTAAGATGTCTGCAAGACCATTAGAATGGAGTTTTAGAAAGAAATATTAGAAGTAAGTATGCTTCAGAAAGGTGCCTCAAAAAGGTGCTTCAGAGGAGTTCATTAGAAGGCAAAAGAGCGTAATTCATGCAGAAAAAATGACAGTTGTATCTGACATTCAATGACACACATCCCTACTACTTTAGCAACTAGTTTTCATTACTAAGCATATATTGAAGACATCTCATCCCTTTATTGGTTGATGGAAGTCAATTAAGAAAAAGAACAAGAGATATACAAAGTGTGAAAATCATAGTCCTCTGTGTGAGGCATTCTGAGCTAAAATAGAAAGGCTTTCATACTCAAAAGTTCTCTATGTAAGAAGTTATTCACTCCTTCATTTGTAATCATTGTACTGTAAAAGCAAATAAAAGTGTAAAAAGGTGTGCAAACTGTCAAAAATCCTCTCTATTAGGAGTTGGTTTGGTGCCGTTTTCTTCTGTGTAGCAAATAACTACAAAAGGGACTATATATTTGGTTGTTGTTACCTTTAGACCAAGTGTTTGGTGCTGAAGAAGAGTAAAGCAGTGTGCTGCTACTATTTTGAGTGCTATACCTTTCTAGGGACCAGAATGATTTTGTGGTAGAGAAGAAGTTGTGAAAGGTTGGTTGTAAGTTGTTGACTGATTAGTGAAAAATCTCAGAGGGTTGAGGATTGGATGTCACCCATTGGTAAGGGTGAACTAGGATAAATTCATGTGCCTTATCTCTCATTCATATCTTTTTACTTATTAACTAACTCTCTACTTCAGTCTTAGCATAAATACCAACTCTGTTTTGTTCGAAAAGGTTCTGCGCTATTAAAGATATACCTTACTTACTTAATTAAGAAGTTTTATCTTAATCAATCTCTTCCTTATTTTGGTGATTATACTATTGAGCAAAACCTTTTTAAAGTAGCAGTAGTCAATTAGAACTTAAAGCTTTTTGTTGAAAAGTTTCAAAACATTTTAAAAAAAAACCATAATTCAACCCCACCCCCCCCCCCCCCCCCCCCCCCCTTTTGTGATATCATTAGTCATTTCATTTAGGAGAAAATAAATTTTTGAATTTATAAAAATTGATTTGTTCAAGTTTATAATTTTTTTCTCCAAACCAACTTAATCACATATGGATTAGTTTGGTTTGAGTCATCGGGTTGATGCACAATTTTTTTTCATATATATATATATATTAAGTGAGAGTAGTTTTCATTTTAAGAATGTGAAAATTTTAAATCAAAGTCATACAACTATTGCATGAATGGTCAATATTAAAAGTTATTTAGTAATTATATGACCACTTTAAAAAAATTATGTGTATTTTTCTTTTAATATTGGTTATTGAAATAAAATCTAATTGTCTATATTTATAGTTCTCATTTCTCAAATAAAAAGTGTTTTCATATAGTGAAAGAACATTTTTATACGAAAGTGTGAAAAATAAATATTAATTATTAAATATTATTATGAAAAATCAAAGTTAAAACACAAAAAATACGTGACGTTTTTAATAAGAGTCATGTAACTTTAAACAACTTTTAATTTGATTGTCTATATATAATTTTGAGTTTAATAACTATACACTGTTAGTATAAAAATTTTTACATAGTCAACCAATCAAAAATCACCATTGATATGACTTTTAAGGTAGTTATTGTAAAAGTCAATAAACTTGTTATATATAGTAGTTTGTGATTGGATGACAGTGTAAAATTGTTTTACATTCTCAGTGCATAGCCTATTTTCTCTATAATTATATGAATAAAATTTAATTTTTTCACTCTAATAATAAAATATGTAGTCCTCGCTTTTACACAAAAGACACAAATACATATACATATGATTTCAGCCATATGTCTCTAGTAACCTTAATATCTATCTTTTTTCTTTATTAATTTAGGAGATTTCTCGGTATCCTTTATTTTAAAGAGGGTGACCAATATCCTTAACATGGTCATGAAAATTAATCCAATTGATTATTAACACGGCAGAGTCGTTGTACATGAAATCCGATATTGCAGTATGTAAGAAACTACATTTTGTAACTTTAGATTGAATGTCATGGCAAAAACAAACACACACACTTAACCAGTAAAAGAAAGCTATTTTGGCTATGTTTGGTTTAAACTTACATAAGTACTTTTGCAAATTTCAATGCAAAATCAAGCGATCCAATGTATAAAATGAGAAGAAAAATATTTATTTTTTTGTGCTCTTGAGCTCTCCCAACTTTAATATCTAAACACAAACTTCATGGTTCGATGTTTGAACTGTCAACAAAACCGTGATATGTCTGTGTACTATTTTATAATTACTAAGATTAGCTTCTTATGGACATGAATTTAATATTTTTTGTTGATTTAAAATTTAGATTTTATCCTATTAATATCAATACCATTGTTATCTAATAAAATGATAAATTAATAAAGATATAGATAAAATATTAATATTACTTTTATAATATTATTATATAATAACTTAAAATAATTTTTAATTATATAAATATATTTAAATATGTTTTAAATATATAAGTTTTAATATATTCTCAACCAAACGGAGTTAGTTTATACGTGCAACGTTAGCAAGTATTGACTTAACAGTTTGATTGGAGCTCTAGCAGTGTATTCCAATGATTATATATTAAGCCTTGATTTCTACTCTAATTCATCCTAGTTGTTGCAATTGGGGTCGCAGCGGAATGTTGAAAAAGAGTTTTAAAAACAGGGAGTCGTCACTAATATTTATTAAGAAAAAATATTGGAAAAACCTAAAAAGAAAATGATCTACGAAATCAAATTTTGGGTTTGGGAGTCAATTACGCGTAGGGATGATATTAGCATCCTACGACGTCCGTTATAAAGATGATTACCTCTAATTAATTAAGCAAATTATTAATGACTTTTAAAATATTTATCTCACTCTAGAAATAATTGCAAGAAGAATTTTATTATTATAAAAAAATTATTTTATCTTAAATTTTATTATTTTTGAGAACGACAGGAGTGGGCCCCTGCTCCTACGTATCTCTTGATGCAATGGAGAATTAGACTTACGTAATTCTTTTGTAGAAAATATTTGTTTGTTGTCATTTTTTTTTAATTTTGTTTATTAAATTTTAGGATTTCTAAACTGTTATGGCTTATACGTCCTAAAATTAGAATCAACAGAAATGTGCACCCAAGTCAATCCATCGAAGCAAGTTAATTTTAGCTTAACATTTTTATTTTTATTCTATTTTGTTTTATTTTATAGAGGAGTCTTAAGACACCAAGCTGTTGCAACTTATGCCTTAACATCTCGAGATTAAGAAGATGTCACATCCAATTAATCCTTTTCTCTACTTAAGATATTTAAAAAAAATAGAATATTCCTAATTAAAATAAAAATTATTACACAGTATGTAGTTAGTTATAGTTAGTTATCATACAGTTAGAATAGTTAGTTATAGTTAGTTAGCTGTTTTGTTTACTAGTTCGGCTAAGATCACCATATAAAAACTATCTCTTGTATCTTAATTCATTCTCAAGATAATACAATTAGAATATCATTTTTGCTCTCCTCTTCTCTCTCGAACTGTTTGATGGTGTTAGAGCTCCTCTTGGAGCTCTGCTTGTGCAAACCGTCGATATACCTCGAAATAATGTGAATCCGAGTTCACCCTTTGTGTCTGTGAATCCAATTCAAGACCCGATGAATCCCTATTATGTTCATCCAGATGAGAACCCAGCAACATCAATCGTCTCCTCTCCATTAATCGGAACAAATTACCACAAATGGGCACGTGTAATGCAGCGAGCTTTGATATCAAAGAACAAGCAGAAATTCGTTGACGGAAGTATTGAAAATTTTGATAGATTCGATCCAATCTACGACGTGTGGGAAAGATGCAACAATCTGGTACTTTCTTGGATTATGAATTCTGTTTCGAGTTCAATTTCAAAGAGCATTGCCTATACAGATCTTGCTTCTAATGCTTGGAAGAATCTGCAAGAAAGATTTTCGCAGGCTGACTTGGTGAGAATTTCTGAAATTCAAGAAGAACTATATTCTTTCAAACAAAATTCTCTTTCAGTCACTCAATATTTTAATGAACTCACTGTGCTGTGGGAAGAGTTCGATCACTATAGACCTATACAAGCATGTAGATGTCTTGTGAAGTGTACGTGTGAAGCTTCAACAGATATGAAGATTTATAGAGAACAAGATCATGTAATAAGGTTTCTTGTAGGTTTGAATGATGGCTTTGCTATGGTGAAGTCGCAAATTTTACTCATAGATCCTTTACTGCCTATAAACAAAGTGTTTTCTAAGGTTCTACAACATGAGAGGCAAAATTCCCTTGTTTCTGTTAAGGAGATTCATTCTGCAGTAAACTTGACAGATGGAAAGAGGTATACCAATAAAGGAAAGTCATATTCATCCAGTGGAAAAGCAGTGTACATACTGTGGAAGAACGAATCACACAGTTGAAGTGTGTTTTAAGAAACATGGGTATCCACCTAGTTGGAAGTTTAAAGGTGGTGGTTCAACAATAAACAATATTTCCAACGAAGATGAAAATGGTACAGAAGTGGAGACTGAATTTGTTGATCGATCCGTTACTTCAAGACATAATGGTGAGGAACTCAGAACTCTTATTGGCTTACTACAGAAAATAGGATTACAAACTTTAGTGAATGATTCTCTGAATGTTCATAATACCAATCAAGTATGCAGCTCGAAGACCACAGGAGAGGGTTTCACATCAAAGGAGACTGAAGGTATGATACATGCTTATTCATGTAGTTCTTATAGAAACAGTCATGAGTGGGTTATAGATTTTGGTGCTACAGACCACATCTACACACACATGAGTTGGTTTTGATCACACCATAAAATTCCTCCTTTAACTGTCAAATTACCAAATGGGAATGTGGTAATTGCTAACACTGCTGGCCAAGTTCAAATCGCAGACTCTTTGATCCTTGAAGATGCTTTATATTTGCCACAATTTAATTTCAATCTCATTTCTATATCAAAGTTGATTAAGATAGCAAAGTGTCTTTTCACTTTTGCTGACAGAATGTGTTTAATTCAAGACTGTGCTATGAAGAAGATTGGTTCGGGTAAAGTCAAGAATGGCTTGTATTACTTAGACATTTTGAATGATGCAAGGGGCATTGTAAGTAATGTTGTTTCAACTTCGAATTGTATTTCTGATTCAGCATTGTGGCATTTCAGACTTGGCCACCTTTCGGCCAATAGGTTGGTTAATCTGTGTAAAGACTTTAGCTATATTCATATAAATAAAAATGTTGTTTATGATATATGCCATTTTGCAAAGGAAAGAAAACTTCCTTATGCAATCAGTAACAGCAGGGCAACTCGAGCCTTTGCTTTAATCCACATGGACATCTGGGGGCCATATTCAGTAAGCTCTATCCACAATCACAAGTACTTTTTGACCATATTAGACAACTATAGTAGGTTTACTTGGATTGTGATGTTAAAAGGAAAGTTTGAAGTTCAATAGCAATTAAAGAATTTTGTTTCTATAGTAGAAAGACAATTTGATGAAAATGTAAAATGCATTAGGACAAACAATGGTCCAGAATTTATTCTATCAGACTATTATGGCTTTAAAGGTATTCTCCATCAAACTAGCTGCACTAAAACCCCACAGCAGAATGGTAGAGTTGAGAGAAGAAATCAGTCCATTCTGCATATCGCAAGGGCACTCATGATGTAGTCCTCACTTCCCAAGTTCTTGTGGAACTATGCTATAAGTCATGCTGTATATTTGATGAATAGAGTTCCTTCACAAGTTCTAGATAATAAGTCTCCCTATCACGTTCTATTTGGTAAACTGCCTAATCTGTCTTCACTAAAGGTATTTTGCTCACTTTGCTACATCTCCACACTCACTACCCACAAAGGAAAATTTGACAGCAGGGCCCGTAAATGTGTTTTTTTGGGATATAAGGCAGGTGTCAAGGGATACTTGGCCTATGATGTTCATAGTAGAGAGATCCTTATCTCTAAGAATGTCCATTTCTATGAGCACGTCTTCCCTTGCCTCTCTCAGTCCAGCACCTAACCAAGTTGGAGTTACTTGGATACTGATTCAGTCCATTAACCCATGGAGCTTCAATCACCCGAGGAAACTGAGTCATAGCAAACAACACCTTCACCCATCAACCAAACCTCCGAACAAACTTCTAACCAACCTCTTCCATTGACACTTCCCACTCACCACCCTATACAGCCAGCCATCTATTTTACCCAGACACTCATCTAGGCAAAGGCAAGCACCCTTCTATTTAAAAGACTATATTTGCCTTACCACCACTTCCAAGTCCTCTAACTGCCTTTATCCCCTTAGTTCTTATCTCTCATATAACTCACTTTCCCCTAAACACCAATCCTATGCCCTCTCTCTCTCTACCCTCACTGAACCAACTTCATTCACCGAAGCCAATAAAGAACAATGTTGGGTCGATGCTATGCAGGCAGAATTAAGAGCTCTAGAGGCAAACTAGACTTGGAAAATTGTGGATTTACCTCCTGGTGTTGTACCAATTGGGACCAAATGGGTGTACAAGATTAAAAGAAAGGCAGATGGTTCTATTGAGAGGTTTAAGGCTCGATTAGTAGCTAAAGGTTATACTCAAACTAAAGGAGTGGACTATTTTGATACATTTGCTCCAGTAGCAAAACTGACCACAGTTCGCTTTCTTCTGGCCCTGGCATCTATTAACAACTGGTTCATTCACCAGTTGGATGTCAAAAACACTTTCCTTCATGGAGATTTACAGGAGGATGTCTATATGGAGGTACCTCAGGGCGTTCATGTTCCAAGAGGCAATAAAGTCTGCAAACTTATCAAATCACTTTATGGGCTTACACAAGCCAGTCGTAAGTGGTATGAGAAGCTGTCATGCTTACTCATCCAGCTTGGTTTTCATCAAGCTGCAGCTGACTATTCCCTCTTCGTTCGCAACATAGCTGACTCCATTACTGCATTGCTTGTGTATGTAGATGATATCGTTATTGTTAGGAATTCTATAGCACTAATTACTTCAACCAAGCAGATTTTAGATCATCAATTTGGAATTAAAGATCTGGGTGTTCTCAAATTTTTTCTTGGTTTGGAAGTTGCTCATTCTTCCAAAGGGATATCCTTGTGTCAAAGACAATATTGTCTTAACCTTTTGCGTGATGCTGGAATCCTTGGTGCCAAACCTATTAGTACACCATCTGAATCTACCTTGAGGCTTCATCAAGATGATAGTGGCACCTATCATGATGCAGCAGGCTATAAGCGTCTTATTGGTCTCCTCTTATACCTCATCACCATGTGCCCTGACATATCTCATGCTGTTCAGTAGCTTAGCCAATTTTTGGCTCAACCGACGATGACCCATCATCAGGCAGCCCTACGTGTACTTCGTTACCTAAAAGGGAATCCTGGGAAAGGTCTTTACTTCCCTAGATCATCTACACTGCAACTACTAGGATTCAGTGATGCAGATTGGGGGGGCTGTCCAGACACTCGTCGTTCTGTCACTGGTTATTGCTTCTTTTTAGGAGACTCTTTCATCTGTTGGCACTTGAAGAAGCAGCCCACTGTTGCCAAATCATCCTCTGAAGCAAAGTATCGTGCCTTGGCCTCTACTACCTGTGAGTTGTAGTGGTTACACTTCCTCCTTCACGACCTCTTTATCATTTGCTCCAAGCAATCTGTGATTTACTGTGACAACTAAAGTGCCTTACACATTGCAGCTAATCCTGTTTTCCATGAACGAACTAAACACCTTGAGATTGACTGCCACATTGTTCGTGAAAAGTGTGTTGCTGGAGTAATGCGGCTATTACCTTTCTACACCACTGATCAAATTGCAGACCTCTTCACCAAGAGTTTGCTTCCCAAGCATTTTCAGAAGTTTGTTTCCAAGCTGGGGATGGTTGATATCTACCAATCCACAGCTTGAGGGGGAGGGGGGGTATTACACAGTATGTAGTTAGTTATAGTTAGTTATCATACAGTTAGAATAGTTAGTTATAGTTAGTTAGTTGTTTTGCTTACTGGTTCGGCTAAGATCACCATATAAAAACTATCTCTTGTATCTTGATTCATTCTTAAGATAATGCAATCAGAATATCATTTTTGCTCTCCTCTTCTCTCTCGAACTGTTTGAACAATAAAAAAACATAGAGAAAAAGTAATAATAACAATAATATTTTTTTTATTTTTGTAGCAATTTAATTTTAATTTATCATTTTTAATTTTAGAGAGGAGTTTAAAGACATCAAGTTGTCACAACTTATACCTCAAAACCTTAGGATTAAAAGGATGTCACACCCAATTAATCTTTTCTCTAAAAAAATTAATTAAAAAAATATTTCTAATTTGAAAAGGACATACAAAGAATAAAATTTAACAACAATAACACTGATAAAAAAGGTAATAAAACACACACACACACACACACACACACATATAAGATAAGATAAGATAAGCAAATTTACCTCAAAATGACAATTTGTGGTGAGCACAAAATAATCCACCACGTACTTCTAGTAGAAGCTTCAAGAGAGGAAAAAGAAAGGAAAAAAATGATAATAAAAAAAATTAAACTTTCATAGGCTCCATACTTTGCATTAAGCCTATGATTAAGGGATTTTTGGCTTCTCTCATTACTTGGTAGGCACCTCTTTTTATAAGAAAAGGAGAAGATGCATGAGTGTAGATTGTCTAATGTAAAACTTCTAAGTGAAGAGAAGGTGAAAGGGAAGGAATGTGGGACTTGACCTTTTTTATGATTAAATAACCCACTTTGGGGCTGATTTTCATCAAGATAGAAGTTTATTTTGGTTTTTGAGATAGAGATATGAGTTGTAGATCTTTTTACAAGCTTTTCAACGGTGCACAGAACACTTAAAACGGACAAGTATAACTTAAGATACGACATTGTCTTTCCATGGTATTCATCATTAAAAAAGAGCTTATTTTCCTTCAAAAGTTCTCTTATTTCTTTTTTTTTTCTTTCCTTTTATATTTTATTTTCATTTACCTGGACAAAATTAGGTGTTCACAGTTGCCCCTCTTTACTTAGGTTTTACTAGATAATATGAATAACTAAACATTTTCATATTATCGTAGTAAAAGATAAGTAAATATATGAATCCTAATTTTGTTTGGGACCTGAACAGAAAGACAATGGATATAAAAATTGTAATACCCCAATCCGACCAGATAACGGAAGACGAACGACCAACCTAACCGATCACCTACTTGGCCGAGCAAGCTAAGGATGACCAATCGGCCTAATCGGTTAGCCATCCTGTCACTCGTCCTGAAAACAGCTGACCGAACCCCATTCAGGAATCATAAATCAGGAAAGTAAGAAACCAACCTAATAACGAAAACCAGGAGATAAATCCAAGATTGAAGGCGAAGATCCTCCATGACATAAGTAATGGACATTTGACATTAAAAGGAGGATAGGTGCACACTCTCTAACGCTAATCTAAATCCAATCTCTCTATCAAAAAATTCGGCACCCCTTCACAAGACCTCTATATCTGACTTGAGTGTCGGAGTGTCTTTGCAGGCACCTCCCGCCACTTCGCGGGAGACCAGATCACCCATCGCAGGAGAAGAGCACTGCCTTGGGAGG
This sequence comes from Spatholobus suberectus, assembly GCA_004329165.1. Taxonomy (NCBI): domain Eukaryota; kingdom Viridiplantae; phylum Streptophyta; class Magnoliopsida; order Fabales; family Fabaceae; genus Spatholobus; species Spatholobus suberectus. The sequence goes on along the minus strand of CM014729.1, from coordinate 33,640,419 downwards.
CGGAAGGCAAGGAGGAACCACTTTTGGAGAGAATAATTGGCGCCCACCGTGGGGCGAGGTAAAACTGTTCCTCGACTACAATACGACGGAGATGGTGAGAACTAGGAGCGTGACGGCAGATGACCATGGCCGCAGCACGGAGCCGTCCCTGGACCCCCTGATCCACGCCCTGCACCAGGAGATGGTGGACATGCGAAGAAAAAATGAGGAAGAGATAGAGAGGTTGCGAAAGGAAAACGCAGAAATACACTAGCAATTGGAGAAAGAACACTAGCGAGTACAAACTATTTGTGAACAGATAGGAGAATCGGAGCGCCCCACAAACCAACGATCTCATGCAGAAACTAGTCGACAGCCTAGGGTCCACTCGAAACCACAGGCGGAATCGCGACCCAAGACTCTAGCTGAATCGCGCCTTCCACCGGCGGATGGGCCAGTTCGGAGGCACCCTTTCGTAGACGGCATTATGGAGACTCCTTTACCCCCGAGCTAGAAGAATTTGAACCTAGACTGCTATGATGGAATGATCGATCCCGACGAGCACATCAATGCGTACACCACTCAGGTAAACTTATTCACAAATTATGGTGCTATTCTATGCCGGGTATTCTCGACCTCCCTTCAGGGGGTGACTTTAAGCTGGTATACTCGACTATTACCAAACTCAATTGATTCCTTTGCTACCTTCGTTGCGAGGTTTAGGGCACAGTAACAAGCAAGCCACATCACCTCACGTTAGTCGCCTTGGTGAACCTCAGGTAGGAGGATGATGAACCTTTGTAGGCATTTATGGAAAGATTCGCAACGGTATCGATTAAGATCCGAGACCTGAACCTAGAGGTAGCGTTGCATTCCATGATCATGGCCCTAAAACCCGGACCCTTCTCCAATAGTCTCTGCAAGAAACCCTCGTCGAATATGGATGAACTCAGGGCCCAAGTAGCAGGTTACATACAAATGGAGGAAATGGCCGAGTACAGAGATCAGGTTCAGGCAGGGATGTCAAAAAGAACTACCGATCGCAAGAAGCCTCAGTCGAGTCGGGAAAAGAAGCAAAAAATGGAGCGGAACACCCCTGGCCTGAAGTACAACCATTAGACCCCACTTATTGATAGTAGAGCTCGCATCATAGAAGAAGCCTGTATTGCGAAATTACTACGGCTACTGCCTAAAAGTCGTTCCCTAGAAAGGGTGGATCGAACTAAACATTGCCAATACCATGGAAATTACGAACACTCGACAGAGGAATGTTGGACCGTCCTGTGACAAAATCGAAGAACTCATTCAGGCCAGGCACTTGCGGAACTGCATCCAGAGGAGCCAAGTCAGTCGGGATGGAGGTCGACGGGACAATAAACATCGAGGTAGTAGGGAAGAACGGGTAGAGCCTCGGCCTGCAAAGGATGATGGCCAGCAAAAGCCTCCCCTCCCTGAAAGGACGGACACTCGCCTAAGAGGAGTCATCAATACGATAGCCGGAGGGTTTGCAGGGGGAGGATCCAGCTCCTCCGCTAGGAAACGTCACTTGAGAGTGGTACAGTCGGTCAGTACAACGGCCAAGGCCTTGAAGACCCACCCCCCAATAACGTTTACAAATGCCGACTTCAGGGGGGTAGATCCCGAACAAGACGACTCGGTCGTGATTACCGTAGAAGTTGCTAACTTCGTGGTCTGAAAAACGTTGATCGACCAAGGAAGTTCGGCCGATGTCATGTACATGGACACCTTTCAAAAGTTGGAAATCCCGGAGCACTTGATTCAGCCATACCCGGAGCAGCTAGTAGGATTTGCGGGAGAACGGGTAGACATTCGCGGGTATATCGACCTGTTGACTACTTTTGGAGATGAAAATGCCTCCCGAATTGTTATGGTAAGATACTTGTTGGTGAATGCAGACACTTCTTACAATATCCTGATTGGTCGGCCTGCCCTCAACCAGCTTGGCGCCATAGTGTCGACCCTCCACCTAGCGATGAAGTTCCCCATGGTGACTGGGCAGATAGTAACAGTCAACGCAGATCAGAAGATGGCTTACAAATGCTACACGGAGAGTTTGAAGGTAAGAAGAGGACCTAGGCCGTAGGGTTGGCCCGTATGCATGACACATCCTTTCATACCCAATGAGTTGGTCAAACTTGACCCTCGAGTTGAAGAGCCGAGAGCGAAACCCAACGAGGACCTGTGGAAGTTTCAGCTAAATAACCACCTAGATCAATGTACACAGGTCGGTGTCAACTTGTCAGAATGAGTGTTAGCCAAAATTATTGATGTCCTCAACAGTAATGCAGACCTATTTGCATGGACGGTGGTCGACATGCCTAGGATCAATCCCAGTTTTCATTGCCATAAGCTTGCCGCGTGTTTGGAGGCGCGACCGATGGCTCAACGAAAAAGGAAAATGGGAGATAAGAGGAGACAGGTGGTGGAAAGGGATACATCAAAATTAGTGGAAGTTGGGTTCGTCAAAGAAGTAGAATACCCGACATGGCTAGCCAATATAGTATTGGTGAAGAAGGCGAACGGTAAATGGTGAATGTGCACAGGACTACACTAACCTCAATAAAGCTTGCCCCAAGGACGCTTATCCTTTGCCGAGCATTGACCAGTTGGTCGACGGCGCCTTGGGGTGCAAGCTCCTGAGCTTTCTAGATGCTTACTCGGGGTACAACCAAATTCCAATGTTTCCGCCAGATGAGGAAAAAACAGCCTTCGTGACGAATGGATCGAACTACTGCTATACGGTAATGCCATTTGGCTTGAAAAATGCAGGAGCTACCTACCAGCGCTTGATGGATAAGGTTTTCGCGAAACAGATAGGCTGAAATTTGGAGGTGTACATGGATGATATGGTGGTGAAATCTGGGGAGGTGGAGAAGCACGATGAAGATTTGGGAGAAGTATTCGGTCAAGTCAGGCAGCACCACATGAGGCTGAATCCGAAAAAATGTGTATTTGGGGTCCAAGGAGGGAAATTCCTGGGCTTCATGCTGACTTTTAGGGGAATCAAAGGTAATCCCGACAAATGCCAGGCCCTGATAGAGATGAGAAGTCCCCAGAATATCAAGGAAGTGCAGAGGCTAACTAGAAGATTAGCCTCCCTTTCGCGTTTCCTTCCTAGGGTGGTCGAAAAAGCACGCCCCTTGAAATCCTTGTACGAGGAGGTGAAGGCGGTAAAAAGAGAAATACCGTTGACACCTGATAGTGATACCAAACCACCCTTCTTCCTCTCCTTGGCTGCGTAATGATGAAGGAATTTTAGAGTGGTCGACGCCATAAACAGTAAGTTGCAAAGGACTCGGAAAGTGGTCATCGCCGCCCAGCTGTTAGGATGGAGCTGGGTGGGTGCCACATTCAAAGCCTTCAGGACTTCGACCTTGAATCCATCGAAAAGCATGGAGACCCCAAGGTTCTGGAAGAACATTTCGTATACGTACGTATAGACTAGTCGTCCCGCCAAAGCTGAAAGGTACACATGCTCATCGGAACCACACGGTTTCGCTATAACTTCACCCTCATGGTCAGAGTCACAAAAAGTGATGGCCTTCATCAAGTCGGCGAGGTCGGAGGCCGATTAGAACTTTGAATGGTAAACACCAACCTCACTAGAAACCCACTCGTATTCAAGACGGGTGACGGGAGGAAAAACCTCCTTTACCCTCCTCTCTTACGCTGCATCACCAGTGGCTGCTTGGGTGTCCCCTTGGATGAGTCGTTCGACGCCTGAGGCACGCAGGACGTTCGGCCATGGAAACGTTCAGACGAACTACGCTGCTTGTGAGTGCATGCCGGGGATGGGAATCGCTGTCAGACTTGTCCAAATAGGAGGAATGCATGGACCGGCCGGACGTTTGAGAGCTGCCGCCAATAGGCTTGATTTCTGGCGAGAGCATTACTCTAGGTTCAAAGTTAGGAGAACCCCCAGACTCATCACTTGAAACCATTAAGGGAGAAGAAAGCTAAAAGCAAGAGGGGCGTACTTGCGAGGTTTCCGAAACAGAAAGAGGAAGAGATGACCGCAACCACCACGGAGAACGCTCTAGCACAGCGGAAGTAGAAGGAAAAAAAGGCACAATGGGAAGAGACGAGTAAAGGGTGAAGAAAGCACAGGAAGAAGCGTCTCCCGCTCCTTCTTATAGAGTTGGAAGGTGGTATACAGCCTAAAGGCCTGTGATTCTCCCGCTATCAGATCTTGTACCACACTCGACGAGCCAACGACTTAGATGAAGCGACGGTTGGGGTTTTTAGGTCATCATTAGCAGGAAGTCTCATTAGCAGGAAGCCTCATCAGCAGGAAGTCTTATCAGCAGCCAAGCATTGAATGCACACGAAAGCACGCGCAACGGTTCCCAAGGAGAAACATGACCTCTCGAGTTCCCGACGTTTTGATACCCTGCTAGATAGAACGATCAGATAGAAGCCTGAGGGGACTGAGCAAACCATCTTGGCAGCAAACTAGCTTGGAAGTCCATCGAAACCAAGTCTCATGTGTTCAACTTCTCCATGTGTGTCAAAGCTTGGAGGGGTGGTGTACTACCTCGATCCGACCGAATAACGGAAGACGGACGACCAACCTAACCGATCACCTACCTGGCTAAGCAAGCTAAGGACAGCCAATCTGCCTAATCGTCAGCCATCCTGTCACTCGTCCTGAAAGCAGCTGACCGAACCCCATTCGAGAATCATAAATCAGGAAAGTAGGAAACCAACCTAATAACGGAAACCAGGAGATAAATCCAGGATTGAAGGCGAAGATCCTCTGCGACATAGGTAATGCACATCTGACATTTAAAGGAGGATAGGTGCACACTCTCTAACCCTAATCTGAATCCAATCTCTCTATCAAAAAACCCTGCACCCCTTCACAAGACCTCCATATCTGACTTGAGCATTGGAATGTCTTTGCAGGTACTCCCCGCCACCTCGCAGAAGACCAGATCACCCATCGGAGGAGAAGAGCACTGCCTTGGGTGGCGGAGGGCAAGGAGGAACCACTTTTGGAGAGAACAAAAACCAAAAACATAAGAAAAGTGGGCACGAGAATTGAAACCATTAAAGCAGTGGGCTTAGGGACCCAAAAAAAGTAAAAGGTAGTGGGCGAAGGGACCCGAAACGGGTAAAAGCGATGGGCGCAAGGACTCGAAAACATAAAAACGGTGGGCATAAGGGCTCGAAAACGTAAAAGCAGTGGGCGTGTAGATCCAAAACATAAAAATGTGGGCGTAGGGACCCCGAAAATGTAAAAGGATTGGGCACAAGGGCCTGAAAACGTAAAAGTAGTGGGTGTGGAGACCTGAAACGTCAAAATAGTGGATGCAAGGACCCAAAAACGTAAAAATGGTGGGTGTGGAGACCCAAAATTGTAAAAGCGATGAGTGTAGGAACTTGAAATTGTAAAAGCAGTGGGCGTGGGGACCCAAAACGTAAAAGCGGTGGGCGCAGGGACTCGAAAAAGTAAAAGCGATAGGTGCAGGGACCAGAAACTGTAAAAGCAATGGGTGCGGGGACCCAAAACGTAAAAGCTATGATTGATGTTCCTCTAGTATTTGTCAGGCAAGTGTCATGAAGGTACCGAACTTTATAAATGATGCAGATGCCAGACAGGTACTAGACTTAGATGCAGGTGCCGGGTAGGTACCGAATTTTGATGTTAATGATGCAAATGTCAGGCAGGTACTGGACTTAGATGCAAGTGTCAGGAAGATAGCAGACTTTGATGTTAATGATGCAGATGTCAGGCAGATGCTGGACTTAGATGTAAGTGTCGGGCATGTACTAGACTTTGTTATTAATGATGCAGATGCCAGGCAGGTACTAGACTTAGATAGCAGGTGCCGGGCAAGTACCATACTGTGATGTTAATGATGCAAATGCCAAGCAGGTACTGGACCTAGATGCAAGTGCCAAGAAGATATCGAACTTTGATGTTAATGATGCAGATGTCAGCATATACTGGACTTAGATACAGGTGTCGGACAGGTACCAGACTTTGATGCAGGTCATATAAATACGGAGCAGGTACCAATTTTAGATGTAGGTGATGTAAATGTACAAGCAAAGATTAACATGTAGGAGATTGTTATGTGATGCCTAATATGTAGGACTAAAGCCTATGAGAGTAGAAAAATAGGGCTTGGGATGGTCATAAATGCAATTAACAATTTGAATAGAGGGTAATTGTTATGATGAATGTTGATGGATGATATGATGCATAGACATTGCGATAAATGATGCAAAATCTTGATGTAATACATATATGTTGTATGATAAGACATGTTATGATAATGTAGGATGCTTAGACAACAATGCAAAATTGTGATGTGATGTAGGAATGATAATGTGATCAAAAGCCGCTAGCAAAAACTTCATTATTTTCCTTCCTTTTCATTTTTCAGAGAAAAATTCTTTAAATTGATTATTTTTCTTCAGCAAACTCCTTTTTTTTTTTTTTTCAATTTTCTCTCATTGTTTGGGTTTTTTGACCTTCATTGAAGAGATAGAGGTTGAATATGTAACTCTTATCCTTTGATTAGACTTTACTTGAAGCTCATTGAGTCCTTTTGGTCTAATATGTTAATCGAGGGATTAACTTCTTATTATCTTTTTTTTTTAAACATTATTTAATCAGTATGCATGACTATGCCAAAGGGATTTTTAGTTTCAAAAAGACAGCATAAGACATTTAATAGGAGTTGGAAAATGGATTAAATGCTTGTGCAAGTTTAAAAAACTTGAGTTGTCCCATCATAGGAAAGGGGTAAGAGTTGCCCCAATCTGTGATGAAATAAGGAGTGAAAATGAAATGAAGGATTGAGCAATTGTCCCAATTCATCCTTAAGTGGATGGAATTAAAGAATAAAGTAAAGATAGAATGATAGGTAAAGTAATTGTTGTGGGGTCAGAGGAGGGGACAAAGATAAAAAGGATTGCCCTAATTTAGACTTAAGGGAGTATGATCAAAGGATGAACTAAGGATGGAATAAAATGCAAAGTGAAACCCCACCCAGCCTAAAAAGGTGGAATCCAAGGATGAATAGAGATGGAAGAGATTGGTCTGGCTTAGACTTGAATTATCCTAATTTAAACCTAGATAGATGGAATTAAAGAGTGAAACGAGATGGAAGATATTACCCCAGTTTTAAACTTGAAGGAATAGGATTTGAGGATGACATATGAATTGCCCCAGTCCAAATTCTTTAATTGATCCCTTTGAGCATTGATGAAATTTTTGCCCAGTATTTGTCATTTCTTGTATAAATCTTGGATGGATAAGCTTTATGAGCATTATTTTATATTTTTCCTATTTTTCTTTTTTTTTATATGTTTTTTTCATTCTTCTTCTTCTTCTTCTTTTTAAGCAAACATGTTGACGATAAGGAATGAGTCAAATTATTTTATCGTAGGATTAAATTTCAAGAAAACAAGAATAGTCAATCTTTGATTAGTATGGACTTTATTGGACTTATAACGCGGCCAATGGCTGAGAAGGCTGTGAAAGGAAGGATGTGAAGGCTCAAATAAGTGTTTGAAGGTTTATTTGAAACAATAATTTTTGATGTAGTGCCACATCCAATGCCTTATTCTACCATTACTTTCATATTTTGTTTTTTCTTAGTCTCTTTTTTTCTTTTTTTTTCTTTGTGTGTCAAACATCTCTTTTTAGTTCTTTTTCGCTTCTTTCTTTCTTTTTTTTGTTTATTTTTTTCATTACTTTGATAACATCACGACTTAACTAGTTCAATATGAACACTACGTTGCCCCCTAATATAGGGGTGATCTTTGTTTGGGGTACATTGAAAGTTTTTTTTTTCCTACTCAAATTGGGTAACAAAGGACAATTTGTATTTTTGGGGATGAAAAAAAATGGTCATAGATCATCTCGAATCATAATTGTTTATTTTCAGAAATTTAATCCAGGACAAAATTTGATGAATTTAACACATACAGTTCTTTTTGCTTTTTGTTTGTGTCCTAATTTTTGCTTAACCGCCCTTACGGGTTTTCAGCCTAACAGACTTTTTGTTTTTTTTTTTGTTTTTTTTGCTCAAAAGACTTACCTCAAACAAACTTAGGGAATTGGCTAGATATAATAACCAAGAGATGATGACTTTGCCCCAATGTAAAATTCTCAAATTGTCATTTCTTACAAAACTTCTTGATTAGGAATCATTCAAAAGGTTATAGGAACATTTTTTGTTGTTAATTTTAATGGAAAAACAAGTGTAGAAGCCGAAAGGAAACAAAAGCAAGGTATAGAAGTGAGGATATTGAACAACTCAACCAGGTAAAGTTAACATGTCATTCAAGTTAACCAATGAATATATGCTTCAAACAAAGTTAATAACAAATAATGGTAATCACCCAAATTGATAAGTTAGACCACCTAAATATTAAGGACTTTTTATTGCAGAAAAGTTTCAATGTTGAAAATGGATTATAATAAATCCTTTCTTATTTTTCCTTACTCTTTCTTCTTCTTCTTTTCTCTCTCTCTCTCTTTGACTTGAGTACCTAACTTCCTATGAATATCAAAATTGCATGAATTTGTGATTTGTTATCTTTAAAGAAAAACAATAAATTCAAAAGCTTTCTCTTTTTCCCACTTTCTTTATTTGTATTTGATTTTAATTTTAATGAATGAGGGAATTTTGTTATGCTTAAATGCATGAATGGAATGTAGTCCCAATGCACTAAATGAAATGAAGAAAAAAATGAATGCCTACTTATCTACATTTTTTTTGTCCTTTGATGTGATGCAAGATGCATGCAAACAAAGTGGAATGAGGTCACGATGTGTTATCTAAAAGACACAAGTGCTTGAATTTTTCTTTTATGACCTTTTACTCATGAACCTTATAAGAAAAGATTATTTTTCAAGGATTTCTTTTTATTCTTGCAACAATGCACTGAAAAATGAGAAAGTCACACCACACAAAAAACAAAATAAGTTTTATTTTGAGAACGAGAATGAATTTTTGTTTTTGTGCTTTTTAATGTAATAATACTTTAAGAAAACCATATTATCAAAAAGAAGCAAATGAATTTTGAGCTTTTATTTTTCTCTTTTATACTTTTTGTAGTTTTTTTTTTTTTAAACAATCATTTAAATGAACTCACACAAGACTAGTCTAAAATGATGAAATTTTTTTTGTGTTAAGAGAAATAAATGCATTTTATTAAAAAAGGATGAAAATAACAAAATGCATCCAAAATGACGTGTAAGAAAAGATGGTTAGATATGCCCTAAAAAAATTATTATAGGAACGAATATGCCTAATGAGATTATTACTTGATTTAAACGATTCTCATTTTTTCTTAAAACAAAATACTATATATATATATATATATATTATGCATGAATTATGAGATCCAAAGATGCAATTAGATGTTATGCATGAACATTTTTAAATATTTTTAATGATGAATGCTAATGAATTGACTTGGATAAAAAGAAATGGATGCTTGAAATGAGATGTAGTAATGATGAGAAATAACTTTTTGTGTTTTATTTTTATTTTTTTTAGAACAACAACGAGTACAAATAACATCTAGAAGAAATGCAATACAAATGTCTACACATTGAAATTGGAAAGGTAAATCAACAATGTAGTGTAAAAGTTCTTTTTTCAAAGACGCATGAAGGAAAGAAGGATTTTTTCTAAGTGCAAGAATGAATTTTTACTTTATTTAATGGTAACACAAAGATGTGAAAAATTGTTACGCAAAAATATTTTCAATATGCAAAATGCATGTTTATTATTTTTTATTTTAATGAATAGAAATTTAAGATGAAATGAGAAAATCAAATTATTCTCACTTTTCTAAGAAAAGATATTTTTTTTAAAGTGCTCCCTTTATGACCTATTGAGGTTCTCCTAACAACTGATAGCTCTACGAGTCATTCTAATATGTGGTCTTCCCCAATAGGTGGTTCAATGGTTCTAAAAGGGGTTCCTAGAGCCAAGGACCCTCTCTCAAAATATTGATCACGACAACAGATAAACTATTAGAAGTGATAATGCTCTTGAAAGGATCAAACTCTAGATGAGGCCTTCATGATAACCAAATAGGATTTAGATCCAAAAGGCTACCACTACTCAATCTCTTCCCTATCCTAAGTTGCACTCAGGTTTGGGTATAGGACCCCACTCATAAATGCGTGTGAGATGTGTAAGTGAAGTATGCGAAGGGAGCAATTTCTAGACTACCCAACTTGCAAAACAAACAACACACATATAACATAAGAAAAGGTTTTCTATCCTATGGTTCAAAAGCATATAAAACATATTTACAAATAGTAAGACATGTAATGAATTAAACTATGTACAACAATAAGGCAAACAACAATAAAAGAAAAGAAAAGGTGACATAAATAAATTAAAAGTCACAAATTTGCTTAATCAATTATGATAGGCTTGACTCTTAAAATGTCCCTAGTGGAGTTGTTGCCATCTGTCGCAACTGAGGTTGTGACAGAACAGCGAAAAGGAGTTTTAAAAATAAGGAGTTACCACCAATATTTATTAAGGAAAAACATTGGAAAAACCTAAAAAGAAAATTGTCTACAAAATCAAATTTTGGGCTCGGCAATTACGGGTAAGGAAGGTATTAGCATCCTACAATATCCATCATAAAAACGATTACCTCTAATTAATTAAGCAAATTATTAATGACTTTTAAAATATTTATCTCACCCTAAAATAATTGTAAAAACGAATTTTATTTATTATAAAAAATTATTTTTATTTTATCTTAAATTTTATTATTTTTGAGATCGACAAGAATGGGCCCTTGGTCCAATATATCTCCTGGCACAATGAAGAATCAGACTCATGTAGTTCTTTTGTAGAAAATATTTTTCTGTTGTCATTTAAAAAAAAAATTAATTTAATTTTAGGATTTTTGAACCGTCACGGCTCATACATTCTAAAAATAGAATCAACAAAGATGTACACCAAGTCAATCCATTGAAGCAAGTTAATTTTAGCTTAACATTTTTATTTTTTATTTTATTTTGTTTTACTTTATAGAGAAGTCTTAAAACACCAAGCTATTGCAACTTATGCCTTAACATCTCAAGATTAAGAAGATGTCACATCTAATTAATCTTTTTCTCTATTTAAGATATTTAAAAAAATAGAATATTCCTAATTAAAATAACAATAAAAAACATAGAGAAAAAAATAATAATAACAATAATATTTTTTTATTTTTGTAGCAATTTAATTTTAATTTAATATTTTTAATTTTAGAGAGGAGTTTAAAGACATCAAGTTGTCACAACTTGTAATAATATATATATATATATATATATATATATATATGTATATATAAAGATAAGATAAGCAAATTTATCTCAAAATGACAATTTGTGGTGAGCACAAAACAATTCACCACGTGCTTCTAGTAGAAGCTCTAAAGAGGAAAAAGAAAGAAAAAAAAGATAATAAAAAAAATTAAACTTTCATAGGCTCCATGCTTTGCATTAAGCCTATGATTATTGGATTTTTAGCTTCCCTCATTGCTTGGTAGGCACCTCTTTATATAGGGAAAGGAGAAGTTGCATGGGTGTAGATTGTCTAATATGGGACTTCTAAATGAAGGGAAGGTGAAAGGGAAGGAATGTGAGACTTGACCTTTTTTATGATTAAATGACCCATTTTAGGACTAATTTTTATTAAGATACAAGTTGATTTTGATTTTTGAGATAGAGATATGAGTTGTAGATCTTTCTACAAGCTTTTCAATAGTGCACAGAACACCTCAAACGAACAAGTATACTCAAGACACGACATTGTCTTTTTATGGTATTCATCATAAAAAAAAGCTTATTTTCCTTCAAAAGTTCTCTTATTTCTTTTTTTTTTCTTTCCTTTTATATTTTATTTTCATTTACCTGGACAAAATTGGGTGTTCACAAAGAGTTTTAAAAATAGGGAGTCACCACCAATAGTTATTAAGGAAAAACATTGGAAAAACTTAAAAAGAAAATGATCTATGAAATCAAATTTTGTGTTCGGGAGTCAATTACGCATAGGGAAGGTATTAGCATCCTACGACGTTCGTCATAAAGACGATTACCTCTAATTAATTAAGCAAATTATTAATGACTTTTAAAATATTTATCTCACTCTAGAAATAATTGCAAGAAGAATTTTATTGTTATAAAAAAATTATTTTATCTTAATTTTATTATTTTTGAAATCGACAGGAGTGGGCCCTTGTTCCTATGTATCTCCTTGTATAATAGAGAATCAAACTCACGTAGTTCTTTTATAGAAAATATTTTTCTGTTGTCATTTTTTAATTTTTGTTTATTAAATTTTAGGATTTTTGAACCGTCACAGCTCATACATCCTAAAAATAGAATCAACAAAAGTATACACCTAAGTCAATCCATTGAAGCAAGTTAATTTTAGCTTAACATTTTTATTTTATTTTGTTTTACTTTATAGAGGAGTCTTAAGATACCAAGTTGTTGCAACTTATGCCTTAACATCTCGGGATTAAGAAGATGTCGTGTCTAATTAATCCTTTTCTCTATTTAAGATATTTTAAAAAAAATAGAATATTCCTAATTAAAATAACAATAGAAAGCATAGAGAAAAAGTAATAATAACAATAACATTTTTTTATTATTTTTGTAGCAATTTAATTTTAATTAAATATTCTAATTTTAGAGAGAAGTTTAAAAATATCAAGTTGTCACAACTTGTGCCTCAAAACCTTAGGATTAAAAAAATGTCATATCCAATTAATTCTTTCTCTAAAAAATTTATTAAAAATAAAATATTTCTAATTTGAAAAGGACATACAAAAAATAAAATTTAACAACAATAACAATAATAAAAAAAGGTAATGAAACATATATATATATATAAACAATAAGATAGACATATTTACCTTAAGATGACAATTTGTGGTGGGCATAACACATAAAACAACCCACCACGCACCTCTGATTAATGAAAAAATATTAAACTTTCATAGGCTCCATGTTTTACATAAAGCCTATGATTAATGAATTTTTGGCTTTCTTCATTGCTTGGTAGACACCTTTTTATATAAGAAAATGAGAAGATGCATGGGTGTAGATTGTCCAATGTAGGACTTCTAAGTGAAGGGAAGGTGAAAGGGAAGGAATGTAGGTCTTGACCTTTTTTATAATTAAATGACCCACTTTGGGGTTGATTTTCATCAAGATAGAAATTGATTTTGATTTTTGAAATAGAAATATGAGTTATAGATCTTTCTACAAGTTTTCAATGGTGCACAGAACACTTTAAATGGACAAGTATAACTCAAGATACGACATTGTTTTTCTATGGTATTCATCATAAAAAAAGAGCTTATTTTCTTTCAAAAATTCTCTTATTTTTTTTTCTTTCTTTTTATATTTTATTTTCATTTACCTAGACAAAATTGGGTGTTCACACTAGTATTGTAACATTTTGCAGCACAAAATATAGAACTGGTTCTTAAATCAACGGTTCTAAATAAGCCACATTTTTTAGGCAATAAAATGTATATTGCTTTGTAATTAGTTTGTGCAGTACACACATATTTTTAAATTTAGATAACAGTTAAAAAAATATAAATTAAAAGGGAAAAATATTTAAAACATAAATATTAAAAATATATAATTAATTTTACAAATAAATACAACATTTAAAAGAACATAAACTGAAAATGACACATGTTATGTTTGAAAGGAGAATATATTAAAAGTTTAAATTACTTTTACAAAAAAAATTACTCAAGGTGAATATTTTCAGATAAATACTATGCATACTGTTTCAATAATAAAATATCAACTCAATTTTGTCACTCCACGCAAACCGATAACAGAGCAGGTAGTTCAACTGCTAAAATTTTCAATGAAATATTAATTATTGTATACGCACGCATACTTATATGGGGCATCATGTAGTTTAAGGCGTGTGATGATAGCCTTATGTCATATTTCATATTCACTTCAATTAGTTTCACTTATCATTTAATAGACGTCGCTATTCTATTAAATAGTAATAATACCGTAGAAACCTCCATTTACTTTCATCAAGAGTTATATTAGACTTTTATTCTTGTATCATTAGTTTTTACATATTTGTGTCAACTACTTGAATAATAATCCCCATTTGTATTTATTGTCAAATACTGAATAATGACATCTTTTGTTGAAAATAAGGTATTCTTACAGCCGAAAGCCATGAGATTAATTTTTTTTAAAAATAAAATATTAGTTAAGGGACAATTCTTTTCTTTACGGTGCTACTTTATTTGCATAATCAAAAATCAAACCTATGTCATATACTTGAAGGATCAAAATTACTAGCTACTTGTTCTCCACCTTGTGGGTACTGAATAAGTTACATCTTACCCACTAATTATGTTAGAATATGTAGTGTAAGTCCAATGAGAGAGTGTGAATTAGGCTTAGATGTGTATCAAGAATAAGATGTGTATTATTCATAAGATTCGAACCAATTGGGTTTGATTTCTTTATCTTTATATATACTTTGAGTTGACTTTATTTGTCCGACGTGAGACTTTAGTTTTTTAACAAATTAAATTGCACATCAATCATTTTCAGATGAATACTTCGTATGCTCCTTCGCTAAATATTAACACGATATTTCTCTATCAAGAAGCCATTGTCCACGCATACTAGTAAACGGGGCAGGATTTTTAATTTATATAGGCTCTATGATAGTCTTGTGTCATATTTCACATCCACTATAATGGTCAACTTCGGATATATACAGGCTATTGCTAGTGTTTTTGCTAACAAAAGAGACAAACATTTCTGATATTTTTTTATTTAGAAATACATTTATTCAACAAGAAAGTAAACAAAAAAGAACATTCATGATGGCTTGAATCACTAGGCACGCTTATAATTTTTTAGAATTCTTATGCCAAATAATTGAATAATTTTCCTTCACAATCTCTCAATCAAAACCACGATTACGTCTAACCTTTTCAATATGTCGTAGTTGGTTTTGTCAACTGATAAATATTTGAGGCCTCTCTACTCTTTAGGTGTTTGCTAGATTAATTGTTGCGATTTAGATGAAGAAAAGGTTTATGTGCCGAGTTCAATGCAATTTGCATATTCAATTGGTTGTTGTGTTGGTCATCTTATGCAAATTTCCATATGATTACGCTCACATGGACAACGTCCACACACACACACACACGCATATATTTAAATTCACTATTTTTTCACCAATCCACTTATTGTTTCTTTTCCTTTGCTATGAATAATTTAGCCATGCCGTATTTGTTTTCTTTGAAAATTTAAAAGTCAACAAGCTAAACTTCTGCTTACTTGTGCGGTCCAAAACATTAGTATTTCAATGACTTTTATACTAAATAATAAGAACTATTTCTCTTTAAAAGATAAAATAAAAAAGAAGAGATAACGAAGAATGTGAATACCCAATTTTGTCCACCTTTTTATCTTTTATTTTATTTTATCTTGCTCTTTTTTAAAATCATATTTCACAATATAATTCTTTTTTGTTATTCATATTGGGCTAGTACAAGCCCAAACAGAATAATAATAACAACAAAACCAGAAAAAATTAATAAAAAATAATAATAAAAAGGAAGAAAAACACAGAAACGGAACGTCAAACAAAATGGAAGCATGCTTTGCTATTCTGGGTTGGCAACAATGGCTCTTTTGCAATGTTTTCTGGCTTTTCCATACTCAGCCCAAGCATATTAGCTTTACAGGCACCAACCCTGCAACCACCTAACACTCTGAGGTTGTCCCCTGTAAATTTTGTCTCTTGTCCCTATAAGAAGACAGTGAAATCAACGTCCAAAAAGGGGGAAAGCGGTGAATAAAGGGAGAAGGTTACACACACAGAAAGGGGAGGACATACTGAGATATTCACATAGTGAGGGGGGGGAATACTCTGGTTACATACACTCTGGAATTACACACCGTGATGGTCACACTGTGAGTGAAATAACCTATCCAGCACAAATTCCCTAATTCTCACCTCTTCATCCTCTCACCCTTTTGAGTCTAGAATCAGAATTTGAAGGCTTGCTCTTACACAGGTAACTCCCTTGGCCCATAACACTGTTTTAAAACTCCATTTGCTGTGATTGTCATTCCTCTTTGTTGTCTCCTACTTTGTGCCTTGTCTCTTAAATGTCATGTTCTGTTAATAAAATAAAAATGAGTGAGAGAAGGAAAAGATGAACAGAATCAACTTGAACTGCACATGAATAATAAACAAATAATCTTTGATTGCATTTTTTTTTGTGCTTTTTTTTAAGAAAATGTGTGTGTAACAATGAAAATGAAACCCTGAACCATGAGAAACCCAAATTGCCAAAAAAAGGGGGAAAGGCTCACCGCCACTGCCCCAACAGAAGCCGTACACACTCGGAGCTCCTGCGTCTCTGATTCGCAGCAAGGTTTCCGTCACGACGACAGAAGAACACCACATCGTCGCCGCCGCCAAGCTCGTTTCTCCCCTCTCTCCCTTACTCTATCTTTCACGTCTATAGCTAGCTATTTAGCCCCTTTTTTTCCTCGATCTGACTCCAACACTCTTTTGGGCCTTGGGTTGTGCTTTTCCGTGGGGCCTAACGGTTAAACGAATGAGATTTGGTGATGATTCTAAGTGTTGTGCTTATTTAAGTTGATATGATGGGATCCAGATCTGAGTGTTTATTTGCTTAATACGAGCTCGGAAAGTTTTAGTTATTTTGAGCTTAGATTTTTTCAGCTCCTTTGATACTAATCGTGAGGCAACAAAAAATAAAATTTAAAAATAAAAATAATGATGAATGCTTCGAATAAAACAAACCATTTTGTACGTTCTTTTTGTTTTAGCTAATTCATCTTTTGGCTCCGCTTCGTTTTTAGCTTACATGATTTAGTTGAATCTGAAAAAAATGAGAATAATTTGATGAGAATGAAACCTTTATGCAGACCTTCTTTTTTGTGATATACGTAGTAATTGTTCAATCAAAAGGTTAAATAACTAATGAAACCTTTATGCGGGCTTCTTTTTTATAATACGTAGCAATTATTTAATCAAAAGTCAAATGAAAATAATTATTTCTCATTAAAATTCTCAAATTATTTAATTAACAAAACTTATTATAAATTTAAATAAAATTGCAATAATAAAGGTTTAGTAATAACCATTTTGGATACACTTCCTATTTGGGTGTTACAAAAGCCCTAAAAGATGCAATGATAACCATTTTGGATACACTTCTTATTTGGTTATTGTAAAAGTCTTTTGAAATAAAATCTTAAAAATATAAAACAAACATTTAAATAAAATTTAATAATAAAGGTTTAGTAATAACCATTTTGGATGCACTTCTATTTGGGTATTACAAAAGCCTTAAAAGGTATACTGATAATTATTTGGATGCATTTTCTGTTTAATTATTGCCAAACCCCTTTAAAAAAAATCAAGAATAAAAAAAATATCAACACACAAACCTTTTCTACTCAAAGAACTACGTGAGTCTGATTCTCCATTGTACCGGGAGATACGTAGGAGTAGGATACCTCTCCTGTCGATCTCAAAAATAATAAAAATTTAATCATTTCAAGATAAAAAAAAAATAACAAAGTTTCCTTGATAAATAAATGAGCAAATAAAACACCAAAAAATGTTTTAATTTCTTAGGGGTAAAATAAATAATTTTAAAGTTATATTAATTGTGCACATTTAATTAGAGGTAATCGTTTTTATGAGGAACGTTGTAGGGTGTTAATACCTTCCTTATATGTAATTGACTCCCGAACCCAAAAATTTGGTTTCGAAAATTATTTTCTTTTTAAAGGTTTTTTCAATGTTTTCCTAAATAAATATTAGTGGTGACTCCATGTTTTTAAATATATTTTTCGCCGTCATACTGTGACCCCGGTTGCGACAAAGACCAAGAAGATTCCACCTCCAAAGCACTTAGAAGTGAGGAGAGGTCAATTATTAGTTCCAACATGGCTGCTGCAGCTATTCAAGTATGACAGTGGAACAACAAAACTGATAACCTTTTAGTGGTTTAAATTAACGAAATCATAATAGCTTTTCTATTATAATTCTGTGTCAAACTCAAGCTTATTGCAAGTTCTATTTTGGGCGGCTACAACATTTCTCTCAAGTTCACAAAGAGGAATCATGGTAAATATGAAATTGAGGATGGCCACTCATCATGTCAGTGCCCAATTATGCCTTTTCTTGAACCGAGAAATGCTGACTTTAACGTATTCTTTAATTTTAGCTAAATCTTATTAATTTATAAAATTACGTAGACCATATTTTCTGTTAAGTAAACTTTATATATAATTTGAATGAATAATATTTTAGTATCATCTAATTAATTAATCATAAGTCACTACGTATGATAAGTTTGTTGAATTTTATAATAAATATTTTAAAAGTCATATTAATAATGATTTTTTTTTATTGTTTTGATAAGCAAAAAATTATTGAGCGCATTCCAATCAAAGCACAAGGGGCGCAAGAATTGGCAGCAAGGTTCAAAATACATAAATCACAGATTACTACCCATCCTTCTAACCCAAGAACTCACCAAACTAACATTTCCCAAGACACAAACAAATTTTATGATGTATGATTAATTGATACTAATGATAATTTTTGATTAATTGATAGTGTGGATTTTTTTATACTAACAGAACATGCCTATTAAACTCATAATTTTATGAATTTTAATAAATTTTAGTTAAAAATGTGTTAAAAAGAATATATTTTTATAATAATTTCTTCTTTTCTTTAATCACGATTCTTGTAGATATGATTAATTGGAAAATTAAATTTGACTCATAATATATATATTCTTTTTTGTAAAACAAGAATTGGGAACTTGCACATAAATTATTTGTGGGTATGTGAGCAGATAAAAAGCCTCTTGCTACCTTTCTAAGTATCACGAATGTCGATACGCTTCAATAGAATAACAAATAGTAGTTAAATTATACGGATAGCCCTATGAGCTAACATGGAAGCATGTGAAGTGATATTGAATGATTGATGAAAGCTAGGTATCTCACAAGAAGCTCATTATTTGTTCACAGGTATACGTCGGTGTCTTGTTTTATTTCAGACAAATGCTAATCAATGTGACACAAGTTATTTTATTAAAATATGTTATTGATGTATCTCATAATTAATTTTCAATACGTAATTTTAATAAAAGTTTCCTAACAAAACCCTTTATTTTATTCCAAAGTACAATTTAGTGGCAAGATCCATGTAAGACCTTCCATTCTCTTGGGGGCTATAGGGTAGGTATGTATTAGAAAAGTTTCCTCTGTATTTGCCTCTACTATGAGTACAATCTTACTGATGGACCCAATTTCAATAACAAATGAATGGAGAATCAAATAAAGTTAAAAAATATAAATGATTTAGATTTATTTGTTTATTAGGATAGGAACGAAGATACAAAGGCAGGTATGTTCTTGCTCAGCAGACTCTTAAAAATTGTTGTTATGCGGTTGAGTTTTTAGCCATTCAATATATTATTATTATTATTATTATTATTATCATCATCATTATCATCATCATTATTATTATCATTATCATTATCATTATTATCATTATTATTATTATTATTAAATAACTGCAGCAGCTAGCAGAATTTGGAGCCCTTCTATACTCGAGCCTTCACAATAACATGTACTTCCTTTGTTTTATTTTAAAGAAAAAACTTAGGTGCAATTCCTTAGGTGCTTTTGGAATTATTCTACAATTAAAATTAGAGTTTCACTTTAGTAATCTGCATTGATCTTTAATGCATGCAAATTACTAAAGTGAAACTCTAATTTTAATTGGAGAACAACATTAAAAGCACCTAAGTAATTACACTTAAGTTTTGTCCTTATTTTAACTATGTTTTAAAGTATTGTATATTTCTTAAGAAAATTATTGATTACACAAATTATTTTGACAATACATTTTGTTATTAAAAATACCCCTCATTGAAAGAGTTATAATGTAGTTATGAATTTATATATGTACGCTAAATGTTAATTAGTGTCCTAAAGTTTTTTGTGTGTGTGTGTGTGTGTGAAGAGTCCTAAAGGTATTAGTTAAGGAATAAAAATGAAATTTTGTTAAAGTATTAATACAGCTCTAATGCATCCTAACATGATTTATAGTAGAAAAAAATTATATATCAATTAGGGTTGATCTAGTGGTGGAAGGTTAGAGTAGCTTGCATGAGATTATAGCTTCTAACTTCAGTGTTGTCATTATACATACACAAAAAAAAGTAAAAACCATTATATTTTTTAGAGAAATATTATTTGTACAACAAAATATACAACCAATTTTATAATTATGAGAGAAAAGATAGAGAAATGTGAAATGCAATAAACGATGTGATGGATAGAGATGGACATAAAAAATAATGTTATATAAATTATTGTATGTATATCACGTTTCTAATTTTTTATTCCTTAACCAGTACTCTTATAACATTGATTAGCAAAACTCTTTAAATATTTAAGTGAAATAAATAGAGCATTACTAGAAAAATAATTGATACTCTTTTAATTTTATAAAATATTTTAAGATAAATTAAAAGTTCTAAAGAAGCATATAATATGAAACGTACTGAGAGTATGATTTTAGAACTTACAATTGACTCTGAAAATTATAAACTCTAATTAATGGGCCCGGACTAGTTCATGATTGATTCCATAATCAAAACGTTGGATTGTTCAGAACCCGTAACCCTACACAAAAGGATATATAGCGAAATGTGGTTCTTTCACTCAATTTGCGCTTAAATTATTGCAGAGTTAGGAATCACCACTGAACACCAGACAACCGAAAATTGAACAAGACAAACACAAAACACCAGTACTAACTAACAAAAGAACAAACAACCTTCATCGAATAGAAGATCTTTTTTTAAAAAAAAAAAAAGCTAAACAACTGAAGTCACAAGTGGGATACCCGTGACCAAATCCACAGGCTTGTTTATTTAGCCTAGAGACAGAGTTTTGACATAGAAGAAAGATACGTACCAAATTGGTAAACATATTTAAAACGAATACTTATCAATGACTGAAAATATATATTAATAATAATTCAGTTTAAGTTCATCACTTCAACTCCTTTTAATATATATATTTTTTCTTTCACAGTTTCTCTTTCTAAATTCTAATCACAATCCCAATATACAAAGACAAAAAATGTTACAATTCCACGATTACGTTTTATCATTAAAATAAATGTTTAAAAAGTGAAAAAAAAAAAGAAGAAGAAACAAGCATAGATGGGATTCTCCTAGGAAAAGAAAATAGATTGCGATACTAATAGAAGGATACATTGAAGAAACATTTTTTCCCTTTTGGGCTGCACAAAAAGGCACTATTTACCTGGTCCAATCAAATCCCCTCGTGAACAGACTTGAGAGAATAAATAGGGTGTCTTTTGGTCAGACCTTAATCTCAAATTTCTCAAATTTTAGTCAACTCATTTCCCCATGAAACACACAAACACAGAAAAAGAAAAAAGGTCAACTGACGCAATTTAATTAGCCAATTATCCCGTGGGGTACACGAAAGGGCACACACTTCAGTTTCACACGCAGAGGTAGCCCTTATTGTTGAGAACAATGCGCAAATGGTATGCTTTCTTGTAGCATAAGCGTTCACTCTTTCAATTTTAATTTGCTTTTGCCTGGATTCATTCAACTTTGTCTATGCAAGTGTTTGGCTGTATTTATGGTACTTTTGTCGGGATAAATTCTTGTACGTTCTCGGAAGTAAAACATTTTGTGCAACTTTAGCCTTAAATATATGTCACTTTAGTTATAAGATTAAAAATAATGATAAAGTATCCACTAGGATCGGCTTAATAATAAGAGGTTGGGGTAGTATGTATGATGTTACGGGTTCTAACTTCAGTGTGACTATTGTACTAAAAAATAAAAATAAATAAAGATAAAGTAAAAAAAAATGACGATTCATGCGTGACTAAGGCAAGATACAGTCAATGATATACAATAGTAAAAATGTCTTGCTTTACGTGGAAATTCTTTAAGTATTTCGGTGCAAGAAATTTCTCTTATTTTGTGTTATTAAATATATAACAATTCAATAATGTCTGCACACTTCAATTATAATTTTAATGTTATAATTGAGGTGATTCAATAGTATTGAGCAATAATTACTCCCTACATCACCTGCAATTTTTTCCCCTTTTTTGCACCTAACTAGCCTAGTAATCTCTGGCATTGCAAACTTAACTGAAGGCTAACTATGATCCAAACAACCTATAAGAATGGAATAAAAAAGAAAATTGTATGGAATTATTGCCTCTAAAAAGCAAAGCACTTCAAATAGCAAATTTTAGTGATTGTGTACCTACTCATTGCATCCTTCATTCCTCTTTATTTTGGAAGATTCTACATTTGGGTATGGATGTATGTATGGAAATAGTTTACTGCACCGAAAAAGAAACCGAGGTTAAAAGGGTAATGAAGCTGTTGAAGTTCATTGGTTTTGAACTATTTATAGGCTGCTTTATCTCGCAGACACCTTTATCTGTTGACTATTGTTGGATGAAATAGGACTTTGAATTTATTGGGAATGATAAAAGAACATATCCACTTTTTTGAGTGGATCCTTTTTTCACCCAATGCCATATACATTTACACTGTGTTTGGTAAAGAAAAAAAAAGTAAATGAAAATAAATAAGAGAAAAATAGAGAAGAAAATATAAATAGAAAATAGAGTGAAAATATGAGTTGTTTGGTTATAAAAAAATAAAAATAAAATAAAGTAAAAATAATAGGTTTTGATTAAAAGAGAGGAAAGAAATTATATTAAAATTAAAAATACTATTCTACCCTTCCTAATATTTGATATACGTCTTTTTAAAAAAAAAACACTGATAATCGATTAATTACGTGATAATCAAACAAACCTTGAAAATCAAAACCACACATGCGAGTAATTGATAATCGATTATTGAAGGAGGTATTGGGTGGTGATAATCGATTATCCATGACTAATAATCAATTATCGCAGCAACTTTCACCATTGTCATAATTAATTATCCACACCTGATAATTGACTACCATCACGTGTCTTCATAATGAAATGTCTTATAATCACTTATTTAGGTCAACAATTGGTTAAAAATAGCCATTACAACACAGTATAAGCACACAATGTCTATATTTAGTTGATTATTACAATTAATGTAGTTGAAATGAATAGTAGACAAATGAGGGGTAACGTCCCACATTCTTGTAGCGGAGTCCACAATACAGCACAAATCATAGGTTAGATGAGGTTCTTTTGCCTTTTCTAGTCACCAATACTCTTGATTTGTGCGACGATAGCCACGAACGAGAACGGAGAAGACATGACCAACAATGCACATGAAACTCACGACGGTCACAAGTATTTTGGTCTTTGACGAGTTACTGTGGCTTTTTTTGGCTATTTCTCACCACTTCATAGACAAAATTTTTAGACGTGAGACCCACCCACTTTATTCTTCTCACTTCTTAATTTCAACCTACCAAACAATACAAATTATTTTTCATCTATCTATTTCCATTCTCTCCATCCTATTTCTTTGTCATTTCACTCCTACGAAACACAATGTTAGATTTCCACTACTGTGCCCCCCCGTCCCTTTTTTTAATGTATAGTAACTTTTATTGTGCTTTACGAAAAATGCTAACGAGTATACTTAAAATATTAATTAAGAAAATAAAAGTATAAAAAAAATGCCTCATAAGCTTGAAAATTAACTATTTTGAGGTAGTTAAGATACTTCTCAAACCCAATAAAATGTGTTAGAATTAAAATTAGGCTCATGCGTTTAGCAAGTACGGTGTGCAATATTATTAAATCAAGAAACAATTGTGTGCGTGTAAGGTAATTTATGTGTATGTAAGGACGTAAGGAAAGAGGTGCGTGCATGGCTTTTATTCTCATCCTTTGAGGTTTATAAGGACACTGATACACCATAAATATCTAACTTTTTTTTTTTTTTAGATTTGGATTAAAAAATCTCTCTTTTTATCATAATATCTCTATTTTCCAATATTTTCTAGAGTACGTCTGAAAATATAAATCAATTACAAAAACGGTAAGCAAGGCTAATTTATTCAAAATTTAAATAAAATCAATTAAAATAAAATAAATATACTGACAAATAAAACCCAAAAGATATAAAATATGATACAATTAGATTGTAATACTTCGGTAAGTAATGGATCGATGTGTTGGCCTTAAAAAAGAGGAGGCGCAAAAGGCACATTTTGTTTGGGTATTAATGAAAATAATACATCTACATTAAAAATAAAAATAAAAATTAAAATTAAAAACACCATATTCGTCCGAAGAAAATGTGGTGCACACATTTATATAAACCCACACTCCTCCATGAAAATTGAAAGCCCCAAAAGAAATGCAAAAGTTTTACCCGAAGTCTTTTAAGAACTACAAATGTCAATTTTATTACTTTCTAAAAGTAACGAGCCTGATGCCTAAGAACTGATATATCCAACATTTGAAGCTCTCACGAACGAGGATTGAGTTTTCGCTTTCTCAAGAACTAACATGGTCCACGCCAAATTTCTCAGACAAATCTGGGGTTATTATAAAACAATAAAATGAGTGGTCTGTTTTAAGACAATGACCGTTATCATGTCTCACTAGCAAAAAGTCAAGGCTCCTTTAGCCTCAACGGCTCTACCAACACAAAATCGGATCAGGGTCCTCTGCAGTTGAATGTACAACTGCATGAATCCCAACCTTTAAAATTAAATTTTACATATTAAATTATAAAATGAAATGTAAGTTAAAAAATTTTAGACCATTTAATTTGAAACTGCATGATCCTGTAGTTTTATTTAAACTGCAGGTGATCTTATTCCCACAAAATCCTGGCCCATGTCTAATTAAATTCATCAACTGTTCACAGACTTAGCTGGGATCAGCAAATAAGACCGGCTTAATAGGTTTTTGACCTGCGAATTAGCCCACAAAAGCCCATAATATTACGGACCTAAACCTAAAATTAAGTGACATTTAATTGAGAGCTTTTGCAAGCTAACCCACATAACTAGAGGGGGCAAAATGGGTTAGGCTAGTCGGGCAGACCTAAGCCAGCCCACTAGAATATAGGGGTTGGACTATAAATTTTGAGTCCAAATAAAATGTAGGCTTTTTTAGCCCAATCCGATAAAGCCAGTATCATAATCAGGCCCAAGTCGAGCTAGCCAGGTTGGGTTTGTGCTACCCGCTTCTTTTTCAATTTTATTGAGAAAAAAAGAGATTAAGAAAACTTAGGAGACTAAAAATAATTACTAATTCATTGTCTTAAACTTTCATTTGTTTGAGATGGCTTTGATATTTATTTTGATAAAGGCTTCTTATAAAGTTATAGAACATAATTTCAAATTTTATATATATATATATATATATATATATATATATATATATATATATATATATATATATATTTGGGTTACATATATTTAAAATGCTAAGAGACTTTTGAAACTTTAATTTATTTAACATAGGTTACTTACAAAGTTACAATACATGTATTATATTTGCACTTTTTGAGCCATGTATATTTACAAGAGTTTAATGGTCATACATTGTCACTATAAAAAGTTTTACACTGTCAATCAATCAGAAATCACTGTTGATATTACTTTTAAAGTATTTATTATAAAAGTCAATCAACTTACAATAAATGATGGTTTGTGATTGGATGACAATGTAAAACTACTTTACATTGTTAGTGCATAGCCAGTTTTCTCTATTTACAATGGTATAAGACCTTTGCAACGTTTATAAACTCATATGCGTAAATCATTAAACATATAACTACCATTTCTGTAACTTTTATAAAATGATAAACGATATTATTATCTTATAATATATAAGTGTTTTTTTTAATTAAAAACTATTATAGCGATTGTCATAATATCACATTTCAATCTTTTTATAAATTTAATAATACATTAAAATAGTTATTTATATTTTATTTATTACACTAAAATAAATATGTTAATGAAAAATAATTATCATAATATATTTCAATCTTGAATTTTGAAGAAAAGTAAAAAAAACTCAACAAAAAAAATGGCGGGCCAACCCAAAAAGCGCATAACCCACATAAGGGTAGGCTTAGGCATCAAATTAAAAGATTGAATAAAGGACCTTGCTATTCCCCCCCCCCCCTTCCTTTTTCAAAAATAAACATAATTACTTCTTTATCCTCAGACCTTTAAACTTTCTCCCTTCCTTCCATTAGACCCCCTCCTCTCTCATTCTCTTCTCACCCCATGCCCCACCCCCGTTGTGCCGCCGCCCCTAATCACAGTGAGTTTGTGTAGTGCGTCCCCACTTCGCCTTGCCCCCAGTCCGCCCCACCCCCAATTGTGCCCTAGTCGACATTGCCTCACGTCATGGTCGAAGGTGAGTTTCCTTTAATTTTTTTTTGACTTTTTAGGTTAGACGAATTGCGATTCTGTTGTGCATACAAGTGAGGATACATAACGGAATCGCGTTTTCATTATGTATGATTGCATTATACATAACATAATTACAATTTCATTATGTATTATACAATTTTGAAATTATAAATTTATTTTAATTATTTATTTGAATTAAATAATTTGAATTGTTTGTTTTTTAAATAGTTATTTATTTGAATAAATTTATTAATTTAAGTTGATTGTTTTTAAAATAATCTTTGATTTTAATTATTTATATGAATAAAATAATTTAAATTATTTTTTGTCTATTAAAGTATTTATGTAATATGTAATTTATTTTTGTGTTTTAATAAATGATTAATTGTAGGTAATATTTTTTTAGAATAATTCTATAATAATGTTCATTATATTTGTTATTAATTGTTTGTTAATTGTTAATGTATTATCATTATTTCAGATTCATTATGCTACATATGAGATTTGGTGCCTATCGTCTTAGATGAGGCCTTCCATCGAATGACGAGGTAGGCACTTCTAGGTGGCCACAACCTACTGCATTGGAATGTCGGGTTAGACAAGTTGAAGCATCTAGAGGGCAGCAGCATCAACAGCAATAACAGGAGCAAGAGTAGGCAGAGATCGAGGTACTGGAGGCAGAGGCAGAGGAGCCTCCAACTCAGCTGGCAGAGCGCATTGTTGGACCTTTATTTCTAGGAGGTCCTGTGGAGTTGTCCCTGCTCAGGTCCTACAAGGACCATGCTGCGGGACATATATGTACGAACCTGTCTATTGGAGCGCGTGTTGAGACAATTTGGGTACATCTAGGAGATCCCTTGCCCCCTACCTGTTTAGTTCCCAACGTTCACTAGTTAGTTTGATGACTGAGAGGCTAGCAGGCACATGTGGTGGAGAGTGGAGTTGTTGTGCCGCATGAGGCTTCGTGGACATGTGGCGATGGTACCTAGAGTGGTTCCACCGTGTCTTTCACCCTTTTCTGATACCTCTGGTAGAGGCAGATACTCAGCATGTCCCTCCACAAGTTCGTATCCCGCAATTGCAGCCTTTAACAGATTATTCGTCTAACAACTCCCATTCATGCAAGGTAAGTATTTATATCTTTACAATTTGCTTTTTACGATGCCAATGACACATTTTTTTAGTAAAGTTTCCATTTATTTTTGTAGGCACAGTGGGAGAGAGTTGCTAGCCTAATGGAGTGCATGCTGTGTCTGAGGGTGGTGCTTGAGGGCACTGACGGTGATTAGATGATTTGGGAGGCATTGACCATTGCTCAGTCAAGCATGGAGTCCGGGTGCACCTATCAAAAGATGAGGCAGATGAGAATGACAACCATCTCTAATGCTTGACTTTTTTTTTTGTTTTTACTGTTAAATCATTTTTTTAGCATTTTGTACATTATGTACAGACCTTATGTATAAATTTTTGGATTATATATATATATATGTGTATGTATATATTGTTACAATTGTTCATATCACTATTACGTTGTTGGTATCACTGATGCATTGTTTGTATCACTATTAAAGTGTTGGTATCACTCACGCGTCAGTTAATCATTAAAAACTATACTCAAACAAAAATAAATGAATTTAATATATATAAAGAATTAATTTACAAATACATAACAAAAACATGTTTTTGTTATGTATTTGGGACTGATTCATAATGAAAACACGTTTTCGTTATGTATTTTGAATACATACATAATGTTTCCATTATGGATTAGTCCCAAATACATATCAGAAATGCGATTCCGTTATGTATAGATGGGCGCACCCACTCAATCATAATGAAAACACGTTTCCGTTGTAAAAAATCATAACGAAAATGTAATTCCGTTAGGGGGTATTTTTGTAATAAAAAATTAGAAACAAGACATGCGGTGAAAATAGCAAAAAGTGGGGTGGGAATAGCTGGGGCCTTGAATAAAATCTTGGCCTTTTTAGCTCAGCTTGTTATAGCTTGTGCCTGCATCGGGCCTTCCCGCAATGGGTCGGGTAAACCGTTTTTCCACCTCTACACATAACCCATGTGAACCAAAAAATTATAAATACATAGGTTAATTAGATTATTTGTGCAAATTTACGGATCGACCCACTACAAACCCACATATATTTTATTACATTAAAATAAATTAACAAAAAAATTTATTTTATATTTATATATATATATATATATATATATATATATATATATTATATTTAAACACACACACACATATTGTGTTTTTTGTCATTTAAGGAAATTTATATAAATTTTGTATATGTTTCTTATTTTTTTCATTTATGAAAGACCCTTAATTTAAAAAAAAAGGAAAAAAACTTAGATGCAATTCTTAAGTGTTTTTGGTGTGATTTTTTAATCAAAATTAAAGTTTTATCTTGGTAATTTGCATTGATCTTTAATGCATGCAAATTACCGAGATAAAACTCTAATTTTGATTAAAAAACAGCACCAAAAACACCTAAAAAATTGCACTTAAATTTTGTTTTAAAAAAAAATGTATACGACTTGGTTACCAACCCACATATGTGTGCATGCAAACAAATATAACCCATCCTAAATGTGGACTTAAGCAAGTTAACTCATTTATGTTGTAGACCTATACGGAACAGTGCAAGGCGGACTAACCCGTATTCTCACCTCAAATTTGAACTAACGCAACATGGGCTTTATGTGATGAGAAATCTATTTATCAGCTATTGTCTCATGACCAAAGAAAAAAAAAAAGAAATCTATTGTCTCAAATCTCAAATATATAATAAATAAGCTGGTATATGACATAACTGTCAATCCAATTAACAACAACCAACACTGGTAGGCACAAGTGACAACGGCTTGTGTTCCTTAACCAAGTTGTTCGGAATTCGAATCTTGACCTTAAGTATGAATAGACTATGTTGGGAGGAAAATACCCACCTTGTGTGCGCTTACAGTCCTCAATAAAGATTAGTCACTACTTTCAACGATAGATATTTCGTATCAATACCATGGTAACAAAAAAAAGAATCCAATCACCACCAGAAAAAAATATAGAATAATGCCCCTCCCAACAGCTTTTAAAGGATGGATGACCAGTCGATGGCAAGTCTACCAATCAGTCACAAATCAAAACCGTGATTCCATCTTGCATTTCTTATGTTCACGAAATCAATAAAGGGTTAAAAAAAAAGGGCACTTACACTCCAACTAAAAAACGATTGTAAGTTATGACCAACATTAGTAACATAACAGAAAGATGCATATATCAAAAACGAATCAATACCAACAGGAAGCATTGGCATTTACACTAGTAGATATGAATTAACTCCTGAAAACTCTTCCTGGATATTTGAATCAAATAATAACATAATTTTTCTAACAGTCACTAGCGGTAGATAACAGTACTATTGTGATTGAGCAGCGCTTAGAGAACTGCCAGTACCAAAACCATAGTAGCCAATATAGTGTAGTGTGGCATCAAGCCCTGAATAGCGACCGCAGTGCTTCTGTAGAGATTGAAATCTCTGTTTCGACTTTCTTTTTGTATTGAAGTTCGGTTTCATGCTCACTTAAAGTCTTAAACTAACAAAATCTCTATTTTGCCCACACATAAATTCGTATGCTTCCATCTATTTTGGTGTTAGTTAGCAGCACTACTTATCACCAGACCGCACAGTAAAAATTCTGAAGCAATTTTATTTTTAATTCTTTGTTTTGTGGCAAAATTACGCAAAGAACAGCTGCTCTCATGCCTCTATTCTGTTGCCCACCCATTTTCCGACCTAGCCAAAACCCCATTTGCAGCTTCAGTTGGCACCAGAGTTGTAGGTCCTCCCCACCCAACCTTTGTTATTTGACTAATTGTTATTAGGTTTAATTACCTTTTTGGTTTCTATAATTGCGCAAATTTTATCTTTTGGTCTCTATAGTTAAAAATAATCTGTTTTAGTTCTTATATATGCACTTTCGATATCGGTTTAGTTCCTGCTGTCAAGTTGTCTTAAAAATAAAATTGTCACAAAATGAAAATTGGCGGTGTAAAACCGCCACAAATTGATATTTTCTGACATTTTTTATTCATTTTGTGGTGGTTTAAAATGACAGAGACCAAACTGATATCGAAGTGCATATAAAGGGACTAAAACAAATTATTTTTAACCATAGGGACCAAAAGGTAAAATTTGCATAACTATAAGAACTAAAAAAGTAATTAAACCTTGTTATTAATTATAACTTGTATTAAGGATGATTGTGTCTTCAAGATTTTGAGTAGTAATGATGAATATCTGAATCTTTTTAGTATTACTGGAGCTTTGAGCATTTATCATGTCTGTATTAGGAATTATATGATATCTATCTACTATCATTATGTAGCAGCTGTTCCACGATCCACTAAACCGGTAGCATTATTGGTTCTGGTCACTCACACCATCACACAAGATTAACTAGATCAGTACTGGCTACAAATTATGCAGTACCGTGCTCACACTTTCCTCAGAAATCCTAGGTAGTTATATGGAGTATATATTTAACTGCTTGAGGCAGAACATAACTGTGAATAATGATTTAAACACAGCTTTGGGTTAAGGCTCAATCTTGAGGTTTCATGGCAAAGAAGAGAGAAGAACCTCCTGTCACCAAAAGGACAGAAGATGGTAAGAACTAGTGAAAATAAAGTAATCATGGAGATAGAGAAAGACCCAGAACCTTAGTATTCTGTGAATCCGTCAGTAACATGGTCAACCGATTCCAAAAAGTGACCTACAAGCTGCAATATGAAAAGAATATAATTTTATTTCCTGGAGACATCTCATAAGAGGCTCAAAATAAGGATTGAAGACACATGAACAAAGTGCATTAATTAGAATTGAGCATATTTAAAACTGTAATTATGCCTATAATTAAGTAACAAAAAGAGTAAGTAGAGGTAAACTATAAAACAGGAAAAAAATAGTAGTAGATCAGAATTGTACCCAAGTCTCATAAAACCTGCAGCCACATTATTCTGATAGAAATTAATGTTACAATTCACTAAATAGAAACGTTGGAGCTATTCACTGCTAGAATGGCTATCAGTTGCTTTACAAAGACTAGAATGTCTATAGCTACTGTTTTAGTGGAAATTACAGTTATATTTCTAGAATGGCTAGTTGTTTTACAAAGACTAGAATGCCTGTAGACTATAGTTCTATCCCCCCATCCTACTATTCATATATATATATATATATATATATATATATATTTCATTTTCCCAATCATAACACGGAAAACTAATGTTTTTATATCCAACATATGAGCTCTTGTCCTGGTTTTAAATCAGACCCACAACAACATAAATATCACTGAAAAACAGTGCCGTAAGGAAAAGGAAAGTAAATCATCTTTTACGTAAAAGCAAATTTTAAAAACAAAGTAGATAACAAAGACAAGATATTACTTTATCCAACAAACATGCAGTTGTCTCAGGGGGAGGACATTTGATCTCATACATCAAGCACGCATCCTTCAGATATTGGTTAGCTTCCTCACTTGACAAGTCTTTGGGAATACTGAGGCTTGCCATCTTCTCTAATTCTTCAATCATGTCAATCCTGCTGCAAGAATTAAAAATCCTAATCTATCATTGAAAAATAGAATAGAATTATAATGATCATCAGAGACCACGTAATGTACACTATGCACCTGAAAGGTGGAGTGAAGTCAATTTCAATAGGTTCCTTGTCAATCCCATCTGCATGATACTTGATTTTATAGCTTCCCTTTGTCAGTTCCTTAACCATACCTGTTTAATGGTTTTCACATGAGATTAAGCAGGTGACTTGATGATAAAATATATGAAAGAGAATCAATATCAATATGATAATCAAAACACCTATTAAATTCTTACCATCAACATTTGCTCTGTTATATCCGTTTAGTCGTTGTAGCCTTTATAAGTCATATAGAACTCACAGGTAGTAAACTCAGGATTATGAGTCAAATCTATGCCCTCATTCCTAAATTGTTTGCCAATTTCATAAACACGATCCAGACTACCAACAACCAACTCCTTAAGATACAGTTCCGGAGCAATCCTCATGAATAGCCTCATGTCAAGTTCATTGTGATGGGTTACAAATGGACGGGCTGCAGCTCCACCAGCAATCATGTTCATCATAGGAATTTCAACCTGAAAGTGAAGCAAACAGTAGGTGAATGGAAGTAAAGAAACCACAGGATCCAGCATCAGAATACTCAGACACAGAACAAACCTCCAAGAAATCAAGGTCATCAAGGAACCTCCTAATGTAAGAAATGATTTTGGACCTGGTCTTAAATATTTCTCGATCCTCTGGATTAAGCATCAAATCCAAATGGCGTAACCGATATCTAGTTTCCTAAAAAGTGACAATTAATTAAATAAAACATGTTGTCAGTACATGAATATTGAAAGAAAGATGAAGCAAACATGAGATAATGCAACAGAAAATTTTCTCTTCAGCTTCTACAGATAAGTCATCAAAACATGTTTATTATACCAAGCAGAAAATGTAGCTACTAGAACATCCAAAATAAGATGCAAGCTTCAAAATTGCAATTTACTGAGTATTTGTACAATCATGGACCAGACTCCTCTAACATGAGATGCAATCTTAATCATTGAATAGATGAATGGTTCAGATTATTACATTATTGTTATTTTTTATTAAAAGTTCAAAAACTGAAAGGAGAAAAAAAAATGATTCTCCCTCTCAAGTACAAGGAACCTCATTATAGACCCTCTTAAGTAAAAATTGTTTCTTTGACGCAATGTGGGATGTTGTTAAGTCCATAAACTAGAAAGGGTTGCTTTCCCTTTGCTTTTGCCCCTGTTTTTAGCGGCTACATCACCCTCGACCATGTTCATGAGGTCAGCTAGATGAAAAGAGATAAATCTTCTATAGAGATCCAGTAATAAATATCAAAAGATGAATTTGTCGGCCAATTTTTCAAGAACTGACTGATCTTTGAAACTATAAGATCATTAATATTTTTTCAGTTCGTAAGATTTTTAATAAAAAATTATAATAATGTGTGACAATCTGAACCATCCATATTAGTAATGGCTAAAATTGCCTCACTTTACACTGTAAAGTGGGACTACTCACTTTAGACTTTAGAGGAACCAAATCCTACAATCATATAGGCCTTTGCTATTGATTAGTGATTCCATCAAAAACATTATTCACTGTACTCTCGTGGGTACAAAACCTAGGAAATTTTGGTTTGATTTCAAGTTGAAATCAACGTGCAAACTATATGAAAAAGAAAAAACAACACCTCAATTCAACATGAAACAAGAAAAGAAAATTTTCATTTTTGCAAGGCAGTTAGAAAATTGCCTGCCAATTGATGTTGCCACATAAATCTAGAAAATCAGTCTATTTCTTGTAACTAAGGGCCTTTGCAAGTTGCAACCAAGTTAATTCATAAAAAGAATCATTAAAAAGAGAAATGGAATAAATAAATAAAAAGCCCATTTCTAGGAAGAATCAAAGAAATACAGAATATACTTAACAGCAACAATTATACATTTCGACAAGAAAAGACACAAACAGACAAGCATCCATCTATCTCATTTCATTTCCTAAGTTTAACCCTAACCACCAAGGACGAAGGTAAATCATATTCCAATATTTTCCCAATTACATGAATGCATCCACCCCATTACTATTGTCCCAAAATTGGTTCCAACAACATGAGAGTATATGGCACAGATGTTTTTAAAGGACTAAAAAGTAAGAACAATGAAAGTGGTACACATTTCATGCCATTAATACCTGATCTTGCAAAATATATATTTCAGGATTCCTGGTACTTCCCGGTAGGCCGGTACCCATGGATTTCTCTGCAGATAATTAAAGAAGAAACAATGTCACTGCATATGGTCATCTAACAGCATAAAAAAAATAAAAATAAAAGAATTATCCTGATCTTCAAATTTGCATTATCAGTAGAGACTTTTTGCCTTAGCATCATATGCAAACAATGAGACAGCACCACAAAAGTCTTGGGGAAAATGCTAAGTTCACCCTTCTTACTTTTGCCTGGATAATTAAACAAGGGAAAACTGAAAAAGTTGTTGTTTATAGAGTGAACAAACTTATAAATCAAAATCTAATGCTGTAGAATGCATCCTAAATATGGAGAATCAGAATTGAAAAATGTATGCTTGATTAGCAGGATTTGGCCCTTTATAATGAATAAAAAGTACAAGTGTACAACAAATATGGTTCTAAATTTGGCAATTAGCTAATATTCAGAGTGACTCTTGGGCTTAAAATGATTCCCAATTGCTCACAATGAGACATGACTTTCCTAGTCTTGAGACAGAATCATCTAATAATATGCAAATAATCAAAATAGAATTGATGTCTTACTTATTTCTATTTACCCAAACTTAATTCATTTTAGAAAAATCCTTATTTGCATAATTGCATGTACTTAGTGTCAAGGTCATCAAATTAGAGAAAGACCTTATATGCATAAAAGACAGAGTAATAAAAAGATAGCTGAAAGTTTATAGCATCACAAACCTGGAAACCCAGTGATACCATGTCACCCCCGCATCACATTAGAATGGAATTTGGAAAATTCAGCGTCATCCAAGTCCGATTTACTGCATTGCAGAGATATCATTTATTTCATCCATCCTACTAAAATCAAATAGGATAAAAGGGAAAAAAAAATAGGGTCAACCATAAGAAAAAGACACCATTATAAAAGAATTCAAAATATTAAAATCTACCTTCATAAATTGAAAATACAAACAGCTACATCTAAGTTAGTCAAACACCAAGGTAACAAGGAATGGCATAGAACTTGACATTATAACAAGGAGTACCATAGAATATGACATTTTAAA
The DNA here is from genome assembly GCA_004329165.1 of Spatholobus suberectus. Lineage (NCBI taxonomy): Eukaryota > Viridiplantae > Streptophyta > Magnoliopsida > Fabales > Fabaceae > Spatholobus > Spatholobus suberectus. Next base: position 33,605,041 of record CM014729.1, on the reverse strand, counting down.
GTAACCTCTTTACATTTTCTGTATTTGAATTATTACCACTACATATTTATCCTTTATAACTCTAGCACTGTAACACCTAATCAAAGTAGTATAACGAACATTATGCAAAATCAATGGTACAATATCAAAAGACTTCCCTTCATTATATATTAGCCTATGCTATTTGTATAATAAAATTATAATAAAGACCCATAAAAGGATAATGCAGATTATTCTAAAGAGTGCAAAAAAATTGCATGACTGGTCTTGCATGAGATATTATTTCAGATTATATGCCGTGAATGTTTAATACAGATTATTCCTCTAATTTAATCATCTAAGAAAAATGTCCAATCATGAATAATACAGATTATATTAATTTGATACATAATATTACACCACCATCATGCCTACGTGCAAAAAGTATATCAACAACTTTGGGTACCTCGCATCGGCCATAACCTGGACCTTGAAACCGCCACCGTGCAGGTCATAAAAGACAAGCTTAGAACTAGAGGTGCATTTGTGCATGATTCGGTCTGAAATGCAGATACATCAGTAGACTCAACATACAGCAACAGAAACAACAACCAAATAAAAAAGACTACAATACAGAAACTGCTGACTACAAGCCAAAGACACAGACATCCTCGAGGTGATGCCCATCACTTAATGTATTGATCAATAGACACAGTGACAAAGAATTTGTGAGGATACGGATTCTTCCCTTCTGGCTTCTGCCTTTTGAACCGCAAGATACTTCAGCCTATTCTCAAGGTATTGCTGAAATTAAATCACCACAAAATTACAAAAACAATAAAAAAAAATGTAATTCATCAAATATCCACTGCAGTGACAAATATTCTAACCTCTTCAGGTCTACCTTTTTGGCCTTCTCACCTCTATAGGTTCTAAACCAATATTCTAACCTCTTCAAGTCTACTCAACCCAAGTTTTCTTTCACAAGCCTCTCTAGGCTTCAACCTATAGCAACTTTGCTGCGAAGACACACAACTAACTTGGTTGTGCTCACAAACACACTTTAAAAGCACCAGTCTCTTGACATATCTTCTGATTTCTCCTCACAAGTTCTGTTTAAACAGACTCTAATGCTTACCTTCTTAACACTCAACACATAAGATTTACAAGAAAAGAGGCTTACATACATTCTTTAAGATGGACACAATGGTTGACATAAGACTAGAGTATTTTGACTAAGGAGGACTCTTTTATCAAATGCTAAATTCTCTCTCAGATTCTTAGCTTTATCCCTCTTGACTACTTTCCTTCCTTGCAATGAACTCCTTTGATTGAGGGTCCTTTTATAAGCTTCAAAGTAATCGTTTATAGCTATTGGAAAGAGTTCAAACTCAGTTAAACAGTGTATGAGCTGTCCCTTTTATATAGCTGTTCTCTTGACTGCCATCTATATTTGTTCTGTAGCTTCTGAAGTTCAATTCAACTATTTTATACTTCCTTCTTTCGAGGACAGCTAGCACAAATTCAAATTTGAATTTGTGACAGTTGGTGTTGTCTGGCTCTCTAGTGATTCATTCCTTGACAGATTCTGATCACTTGTCAGGAATGTTGTCTCTAAAGACTAACTTTTTCGTGATACTTCTCAAGCTTTCTTTTGATAACTGCAATGCTTGTGCTTTAGTCTTCTTTGCTTCTGATTGTTTTGTTTTCAAAAGAACTTGATGTTTTATGTAGGTCTTTGCTTTTGAACACCTGCTGATCTAATTCTTAGTATGATTCTGCTTTTGTTATAGCTTTTGAACAATGTAAATATCAGTATCCCATTCTTTGTTCAGACTTGCATCTTCTGATGAATCTTCTGGTCATGTGTAGCTTCTAGTAATATTGTCCCTTGGCCTGATTCACCTTTTGAACATGCTACTAATCATATATAACTTCTGATCATGCTGCACTTTGATCTTTTGATAGCATGATTAGCCTTATATGCTTCTGATTGGCTTTCCTTCAAGTAGGTACTTCTGATGGGCAAATCCTATTTTTGGAGGCTAACATACTTCAAGTTGATGCTTCTTGAAGTTGTCTCATGCTTTTTAATCAAGTCCTGTTCTATAAAGTACAACTCAAAGCAAACCATTAGTAATCCCAAGTCTAGAAGACTTATAATTTGTTTCTTGATAGTTTGTTATCATTGAAACTTCATCATATTAGGGATTTGACCTCAATAATCACCATATTCATTCTTTTCTCGCCTAAATTCTATTGATTTTTTTTACTTCATAAAAATATTTTATTATATTTAATTATAGTAATTAAGGCCTTTATAACGAGTATATATTCTAACTAAATTCATCAATTAAAACATTAAATCTTAAATAGATTTTGATTTTATATAACAAGATAATCAATTTTTCAAATTTTATAGAAAATTATTTATAATTATGGTAATTATGATAATCAAGGCGTTTATAATAAGTATATATTCTAATTAAATTCATCAATTAAATCATTAAGTCTTAAATGGATTTTGATTTTATATTACAAGATTCAAATTTTATAAAATGTAATTTATAATTATGGTATTTTTATGGCTTAAATACATTTTAAGTTCTTGCAAATATGACTCTGTCTAGTTTTATATCTTGCAGTATTTTTTTTATTTTTAGCTCCTGACATTTTCTTAGTTTTCTTTTTTAGTCTTTAACAATAACTCTAGTTAATTAGTGCTAACATGATTAACAAAATAAAAAATATTAATTAAGGTAATGAAATTTTTTTAAAATTAAGATAATTAGATTATATTTAGGTGCGTAATTCAATTAAGTAATGTTTTTATTATTTTAGATAAATAAGGTAATTATACATATTTTACTTTGATAATTTATTTTTAATTTTTAATATATTATGAACAATATTTTTTATTACTTTCATATTATTCTTACTTTTCAATTTACTAATTTATTTTTAATATTGTACTTTAAAAAAATTATAATTTACTTTTAATGTATTACTTTTGATGTTATTTTTGCATTTGAATTCATTAATTTTGACTAATTTTAATATAATTTATATTTTTAATATATCACAAGCAGTGATTTTGTCTTCAAAGACAAAAGTAATATATTAAAAGTAGATTATAAGCATTTAAGTAAATTATAATTTTTTTAAAAAGTACAGTATTAAAAGTAAATTGGTGAATTAAGAAGTAAGAACAATATTAAAAGCAATAAAATTCACTGTTCGTAATATATGAAAAATTAAAAGTGAATTATAAAAGTAAATTATATGCAGTTACATTATTTATATAAACTAATAAATACATTACTTAATTGAATTACGCACCTAAAAATAATCTAATTATCTTAATTTAAAATATTTAATTAATATTTTTTATTTTGTTAGTCATATCAACACTAAATTAACTAGAGTTAATGGTAAGGACTAAAAAGAACACTAAGAAAACGTTATGGATCTAAAAATAACAAAAAATTTTGTAAGGATTAAAACTAGACAGAGTCATATTTACAGGGACTTAAAATATATTTAAACCTTTTTTTATTATTTTAAAAATATTTTGGTAACGAATAACAATTTATATTACCCTAAATACTAATTGATTGTGTGTTGATTGATTACTTGTTAATAAATCTTAACAATCATTCTATTATTCTACACTATTACCTTTTAATACTTGTCTCTTTAAATATTAAAAATACGTTTCCTTAAATATTATGTGTTTCCTATAACCCATTCTATTATTCTGTTACCTTAAATTAAGTGTTTCATTAAATATTATACAAACTTTATAAAATGTTTTTTTTTTATAATTAGCAATGTTTGTAATTTGAATATCCAAACTTTCCTTTTTTGAAAAAGTTTTATTAGTAGTATAATTAATTTATTCAATGAATAGATGACCTTTGTGACAGTTTCTTTCCCTATTGTCATGTTTTTCAATTTTGACTTCATTTGTTGAGACAAATACTCAAAAATATCAAAAAGTCTAAAAATTAGGATTTCTAAAACCCTTTTTTCATTTTTTTTTTTACTTGCTTCATTCTCCTGGTATATATCTTTTATTGTTATTCAATTAGTTTTTATTGTTTTATTGTTTCATCCTTTTTTTTTATCTTTTTTCTCTAAGGTAATCTTCTAACTTTTTCATTCTCCTCAATTATATTATTTTAAAATTTTCTAATATTTGATTTTTGATATTTGCATGATATTACTTTTTTTATTGTCGATTTTTAATGTATTTCTTAATTATTTTTCTATGTCACCTTAGTGGTTGAAACAATAAAAAAAACAAAGTAATGAATCGTAGAATTTAGGCGAGAAAAGAGTGAATATGGTGATGCCACATGACATCTGCCTATGCGACAAAACTTTCTTTTATAATATATAATAGATAATAGATAATAGATATGTTCCTATTCTAATATAACCATGTATAAAATATGATATTTAACACTCTAAATAATCATGTTTGATCTCATATGATGTTACACTTGAACTAATAATTATTGCATATTACTTTGTTAAAGATAAAAAAAATTACTCCACTCTCTTATCTTTACTAGCTGATAACTCTATTCTTGTCGAATCGACATATTTTGGACAAACAATTGGAGCCATATATAACTCTGAATGATTATATCACTTCTCACCTCCAATTGCATGTGTTGTGGTCAATTCACTAGTAATTATGCACCAATTTTTATGTCACTCTAACCTTCAAAAAATCATCTTATGCTTCCTAGTCTTTCCACAATGTCATCTTTTGAATGTGAGTCTTATTAGTTAGGAAAACATACTTGAAGTATCTGTCCAAATTAAGTCAATAAATGAGCTACATCTCCTTTTGCTTTGGTTCACTCGATATTTGTGGTCCTATTCGTGTTAGTTCACCTTTAAGTTACCAATATTTTGTTAGTTTCATTGACTTTTTTTTTCCCATTGAATTTGGTTAATGAAAATTCATCCTAATGTTTTATCTATCATAGTTTCTCCTTAGAAATTCAATATCAATTTAGAACCTTTAGCAAAATTTTGGACACTAATGATGCTTGTGAATATTTGTCTATGCAACTTCATTCTTTTTTAACCTCACTTAGCATTATTAATCAAACATCTTATGCTCACACACCATAGCAAAACACTATTGTCGAAAGGAAGAATCAACACTTGGTTAAAACAACTTGCACCTTATTCCATCACTAAAATGTTCCTCTCCAATTCTAGGCTAATGTCATTCTTATGTCATGTTACTTGATCAGTCACATTCCCTCATTTATTCTCCAGAACTTGGTTCCCTACTCTATATTATTTCCCTAACAAGATCTTTACTTTGTTCCTCTTGGAATTTTTTTTATTGTAAATATTTTATCCATGATCTCATTATAGATAAAGATAAACTCTCAATCAAATGTATTTTTTTTCTTTTGAGTATTCACACCTACTTATCGTTGCCATCATTTATTTCTTCAACGATATATTGTTTCTACTAATCTTACCCTATTTGTCCACCCTTTGTTATTATCTACCATCACATGATTGTTTCAAAATGTTCATTAATTACTTTCTTCGTACCAATTATTTCATACAATATATAATACTTTTCCAAAAAATAAAATTAATTAAAAAATTATTTTTCAAAATCAATTTAATCCAGCCCACCAATATATATAATTTAAAGATATGTAAAGGAAAAGGCGCATGGAGTAGTTAGCCGGCAACCAAAGTTGAAAACTTTTCTAATGAAAAAAAAGGATTAAAAACAGAGTTTTCCAAGACCCTTCTTACACTTCTATTGGGAATTTTCCTTGCACTTTTGCTTCCTTGTCAATTTGTTCATCAAATTTCACTAATTGATTTTTAGGGGAAAAGAAAGAGAATAAAACATAAAAAAATACTTTAAAGAAATGAGAAAACAATGCACATAAAAGTAGGTTGTTTGCTTGAAAAGATAGACTTTCTAACTATATCCAATACACAAAATTAATATTGATTTTACGAGAAAAGGTGTTATGAGGTAGAGCACGAAGAGGAAAGGAGAGCTTTGATGAACTTTCATAGTGGTAATGAGCACCTCCGACGGTAGCACCTACAAGGACTTTGATGCCTAAGTCAATAAGAGAGTAAGTGAGTGTGTATGAATGAGAGAGTTATCTGTACTTGGTGTGTGTACAGTCCTTTATATAGAGCATTTTTGGAGGAAAAAATCATTAAAGAGAGGTGCCACGTGGCAGTGTGCCTTTGAGTGCCACATTAAGCATTTTCCTTATCGTTAGGCGTTTTCGTTGCCGTGACTAGGGTGGTCGTAGAAGTTGTAACTGGGGTAGGCAAGACATCCAGTCTGGGTTAACCTAGGTAGCTAATACCGTCATCATTTGGTCTAGTGGTCTTTAAGTTAAATACATGGCATACTGACTTAAGGCCATTGGTAGTCAAGGTAACCCTAAGAACAATTGGCCCCAAGTCAGTGCTACTTAAAAGAAGCAGCTTCGGCTTAAGGGTTTGAAGTATCCTCCAGAATAGTTGCCTCCAAGCAGGTGTTGCTTGGAAGAAGCAGTGTCGACTTAAGGGTTTGAAGTATCTTCCAAAACAATTACCCCTAAGCTAATGCTGCTTGGAAGAAGTGACATCGGCTTAAGAGCTAAGGTTGGGTAATCCTATTTGTGGACAATTGCCCACAACTCGACATTTCTTAGGAGAAAGCAATATCGGCTTGGGGACAAGCCTCGAGGTTAGAATACCTGGTCTGTGTTGGTGCATTTCAAGTGCATATGTCTTTTTGTTTTCTTCAGACAATTTTGTTGCATTTTCACAGGAACCAAGGTTGCATTAAATGCGTAATAATTGAGAATTTTGAAACTCTTCAAATTCCAAAAGATTCAAGCGGTTTCGAAATTTTTTAACCATTTGTAGGTTTGGGCTTTGTGATACTTAGGCCTGTTTTATTTTATCCTTTTCACGTTTTTACTTTTTCGTTTTACCTTTGCTACTATTTTCATTTATTTCTCTTGCGAAAGTTCTGTGATTTTTCTTTTGTAACTTCTCTCTAGTGAATGTTTTGTGCTTATCAGCGCCCTTTCTTCTACTTTCGAGTGTTCGTTTGTTTTTCTGCTTATGGTAATATCTTTTATCCTTGGCCCTCATTTTTGTTGAATCTTTCTTTGTTCCTGCGTTGTGCATATTTGGTTTTTGTTTTGTTTTGTCAAAGATGGATCCGCACAGACAAAACGCTCCATCTTCTGAATGCAGCAACCGTGGTGGTCATTCGGCAGCTTTGCTACCAACTGGTTGTTCAGGTCTTTAACTCCCCCATCGTCTCTGTTTGCTAGCCAAAGAAAGTCCTTTGGGAATCATGGGGGCACCAAAGGCTGTGTCGGTCCTTCGGTCCCTCCTACTGCTCCTTATAAAAAGATGTCTGTCCCTAGGGATGAGTCTTACCGTGATGACTTGTTCGTCATCTAGGATAGTCAAAGTAGGTCAAGAGAGGTGAGAAGGAGAGATGAGAGTCTAATGACGGCTGATCCCAAAGAGCAAGCTCCACCCGAGATCAAGATATGCCTTGAGGTTCTAGAAGTATGCCGAAAGCATTTGAAGTCAGTAGGGATGCCTTGCAATCCTGACGAGGTTTTGGAATATGCAAAAGTTTGGATGAAATTCCCTGACTTGATGAAAATTTCATCTAATCCTAGCAGTACTTCCAAGATAGCGATATCGACCCAACAAAGAGGAGAAATGAGGGTTTTGCCTTAGCCTTTTGGGGTTCGAAATTGACGTACTGGTGTTAACATGTCGATAGAATCTAACCAATCTTCCAATGTTTTTGGTAAAGGGATGGGGAGGACTGTGAGAAATATTAAGGTTACTCTAAAGGCTTATTATGAGGTGCTAGATCTAAATGTAGACTAGGTCGACAAAGAACTTGCCAATACCCAATCTTGTTTTTGTCAGGATGAGTTGAATACGTTGGCTACTTATCTGGATTTAGCCCGTGATGGTAGTGCCATCCTATGGAACTTAGTTGCTCCAAGAGACGATGGAAGAATTTGCTCCCAAGGTTGGAAGGAGAACATAGGGATCCTTTTGGATGAAGTTGCAGCGACTGAGGCCAGTTACCTATATCCTGATTTTTTGTCGATTTACTTGACCTTTTTTGAAAATCTGGGAGTTACACTTCCCTTTATAGATTTTCATATTTTTGTGTTGAACTTTCTAAATGTTGCTCCCTTACAACTTCATCCAAATTCTTGGGCTTTCATGGTGGCCTTTGAGAACTTATGTAATAGGGAAGAAGTGGTGTGCATGATGAATTTGTTCTTGTACTATTTTTCACCTATTCGCTAAACTTATAACAAGAAGTATTTGAGCCTTTCCTTTTGTGGTGTCAGGGAGTGTCCTTTGTTAAAACCTTGTGAGAACTCCTACAAAGGTTATAAAGACAATTTTTTCTTTTTTTGTCCTAAAGCAAAAAGTTGGGAAACTTTTTTCATTGTTCGGGATACTGGGGCGAATGTAAGCGAGCCGTGTTTTTTGTTGTACTGGTCATATGGCCATTATTACTTGGAATCAAGTCAGTTCAATGTCAGGGAACAAGATCTTACCCTGGATGAGCTTAAAGCCCAAAATCATTTTTTCAAGATGATAAAGAGTATTGACAGCAAGATCCCATTAGCTTATTAACACTACTCCTACTGAATATCAAAATAATTTTGGTGTATCTACATATACATTTTACGTTATTTTCTATTGTTATCCTTGCGTTTTACTTAATGCCATTCTGATTGACTTTATTTTTCTTTGTAGATAATATGGTGAAATCACGGATGGTTGCATTTGCCATGGCCTTTTGACAAGATAAGGCGATAAAGCAGAAGGAGTTGAGAAAGGCTAAAGGCAAGCAAAAGGTAGCTACTCTAGAGAAATCCAAAACTCTAGGTTCTCTTGTTGCTCTAATAGCAAGCAAAGGTATTGACATCTAGGAACTTGGAATTGTGCCAACCAGTATGGTGTAGTCTGGTGATTGCATGCCTACTAAGGTTTCTCATGTTGCATTGATCGTTAAGGAGACTAATCTTGGGCTCGAGTTTGTTAGGGTTTTCGATGAAGGAATTGCAAGTGAAATGCTTTGCAAGGAACCACCATTGAAAAGGAAAAAAGTGGATCGCTCTGCTTCTATTGCTGGGGTGAGCCTCGTTATTGAGGAAGTTGAAAGGTAAATCCTAGCCGATCACTCTTCTGTTATAGAGGTAGTTGTGCTAAAGGAAATAAAGGTTATGCAAGGTGGATTAAAAGGCTTGGAAACACTATTTCACCATGTGTTTCTAGGGTACTCTTAATTTGTTTTGTTGAAGGAAGCTTACGATGGTAAAAGTCCTATTGAAATGTTGGCAGAAAAAAATGTTGTGATAACTTGGTTGAAACAAGCCGAGGAAGGTTCTCAGAAGGCAAAAGAAGAGTCGACCAAGAAGGTGGTCGATCTAGAAAACAGTGTCCTTGACTTGAAGACATAGTTGGTGACTAATCAATTGGAGAGATAATGATTGGAGAAGGCTTAAAGAGATTTACAAGTGAAGTTCTCTGCTACTAACGCTAAATATGTACAGCTGGAAATGAACTTATCTTCTAAGGTTAAATCTTCTGAAGTCAAGGTACGATAGCTTGAAGCTAAGGTGAAGGAGTTGGAAGCCAAGGTTGGCATATTCACAAGGACAGTACTAGCAAATGCGTTGACAATGGATGGAATCAATTAAACTTTTATATGAGAACATGATGGAGCAAGTTCAGTGCCTCCTCCGACATGGTTTAAAAATGGAGTGTGCTTAGGTAAACTGTGAGGTTGTCGATGGTGTGTGGCAACAAACGTTAATGGTGAGATGGTTCTTGCCAACCCAATAGTTGTGGAGGTTACATTCGGCTTGGATGGAGATGATGAGGAGATCGAAGCAACAAACGAGCAAATTGGAGTTGACGAGCCTTCTAAGAATGCTACGAGACAACTTGTAGATGGTTTTATATTGACTCCGCAGATGACACTAATGGTTCAACCTCAAGTTGGGGTTGTAAATTTGGAGGATAATGCTAACGTCGATGTTACCGATGCCTCTAATATTGACACTATCACCACAAATGCTAATCCTTCCCATGCCATAGCTTATGGGCTCGACCTTATTAGTTTCGACACTGCCAATGCCATATTTACAAACATCGAGGCCGCCACTACTGACGTCGATGCTTCTCGAGCGACTAGGATGCTAGTTTTATTTGTAAATCCTTATGATTGTTGACAATTTTTGAATCATTTTTGTTTGAACAGTATTTCCATAGCATTTCCATACTTAGAAAATTTTTAACTTTGAATTATTTGAACAATTTACGAGAACAGTTTGACTTTGTGTAGACAATTTATTTTCTATGTTTGAATTTGCAGGATATTGATCTTTATACTTGTTGTTTTTGTTGTGATGTTCAATGCTTTATTGCCTTCTTGAGCAATTTTTATTGAGTTTTTCTTTCTTCTGTGCTTTTCTTTGAACTCAATGAGCTTGTATTTTTCCTATTTTTGTTTTTGCCTCCGCGTTTCATCTTTTGAGGTTGGCTTTCCATTGTATTTGTTGCATCTGTTATCTTGGTGAACTTTTGTTTGTTCATCTCAGACCCCAGCTGGATTAAATCCACATACATGAGGTGATAGCCTTCCTGCCTCATTTTTTCTATCTCAATGAACTTTTGCTTGTTCATCTTAGACTCCAGCTAGATTAAATCCATGTAGCTGCCTTAATGTTGTTTCGATGAACTTTTGCTTGTTCATCTCAAACCCCAGGTGAATTAAATTCACCTACACGGGGTGATGACCTTCTTGCATTATTTTGTTGCCTTTGCTTTGATGGTTTTGGCTTTTGCTTTGCTTTAATATTTCTTGACTTGCATTTTGCTTTTTAAGCCGAAAAACTCTCATTTTATTAATCACGTGGAGCAAAAATAATACAAGAGCTATGAATTATAGTATGTAACTCAACCTATCTTTATACTAGGAAAATTAAATTCTACTTACCAGAAAAGTAGTGGTTACTTAACCTTCCTTGCCATGACTGCTTAGCTGTAATACCGTCGAAGGTTTATTACATTCTACATTTGCAGGATGGGTATCCTGGGAAGTGTTTCAAGTACGTATGCTCCTGTTCCGGTCTTCGAGGTAACCCGATAGGGGCCCTCCCACTTCTCGACGAGCTTACACTGCCTGACATTCTTTCTTCCAATGTTGTCTCGCCTTAGTACTAGATCTCTAAGTTCAAACATCTGGGGTAAAACTTTTTTATTGTACCTCGTTGCAACCTATCTTTTCAGTGTTGCTTCCTTTATTGCGCAATCTCCCTTTTTTCTTCGGCGGCATCAAGCTCGGATTGAAGTAACCCGTCATTATCTTCTAACCTCATATTAACCACTCTCCTTGTCAGCTCTCCAATTTCTGTCAGGATCATTGCCTCCATGCTTAAGTAAGGTGAAAGGGAGACTCTTCAATGTTAGAGTGAGGGGTTATGCAGTATGCCCATAGGACATGTGGCAATTGTGCAACCTAACTTCCCTTCACTTCATCCAAGTGTCTTCTGACCCCATGAAGGATGACTTGATTTGTAGCCTTGGCCAACCTATTTATCTAGGGATGTTCTACAAACATAAAATAGTGCTTTATCTTTAACCCGGTCAAGAATTTCTAGAAGCCTCGACATGTGAATTGTGTGTCATTGTCCGATATTACGACATCTGGTATGCATATGATATGCCAGAATACAAGATTTCCATATTTTTGGTCATGATAGTAGCAAGTGCCTCTGCTTTAATCCACTTGGTGAAATAATCTACTGCTACTACTAAGTACTTTACTTGAATAGGAGCCTTGGGGAATGGGTCAAGTATGTCGATCCCCCACCTTATGAATGGCTAAGGGGAAGTGAACGTACTTAGGTCTTCTAGGGAGTGAGATGAATGTGGAAGCATTTTTTACATCGGTCATATTTTTTGGTGAACTCCATAACATCATTCTCCAAGGTTGGCTAATAATACTTAACTTTGAGTATCTTTTTAGCGAGAGCCCTACCTGCTAAATGTTGTGTGCAGCATCTTTCGTGTATTTTTGCCATCAAATATTCATATTCTAACTTTCTCAAACACCTAAGTAACAGTTGAGAGAAGCCACATCTATAGAGTTTGTCATTCACGATACAAAGTGTGTAGTCGATCTTTCTAATATTCTTGCTTCCATCTTATCTTTTAGGACGATGCCTTTCTACAATAGTTGATAATAGGAGTCATCCACCTCGACTCTGCTTCTATTACCATGACGAGATTAGGCTCGTGGATCGTTTGCTGGATGACTGACCTATTATTGCTGGAGGATTTCGTACTTGCCAACTTGGACAAGATATCGACTCTCGTATTCTTTTCTTGGGGTATGTAGATAAACTCTATCTTATCAAAACTGGTGATAAAAGTCTTGACCTTTGCAAAATACTTTTGCAACATTGGCTCCTTAATCTGATACGCTTCATTGATTTGCAAGATCATCAACTATGAGTCACTACACATTTACATCGAGGTTGCACCTATGTCGGATGCCATCGCCAACCTAGCTATATTTGCCTGATTGTTCGAAATGGGGAACGTGAAGGTCAGAGACTGCTCCAAGATAACCCCGCTCACGAATTCTAACAATATACCAGCTCCACTTCCTTTTTCGTTGGATGACCCATCAACAAAAAGAGTCTAGGTGAAGTCCAGGGACGCTAGATCTATCGGGGTTAGCTCGACGACAAAGTCAACTAGTGCTTGAGCCTTTAGTGCCTGTCTTGATTCATATTGAATCCAATGTTTGGATAACACAATAGCCCAAGTCATCATCCTACCAGCTAACTTGAGCTTGTGCAAAATATGTTGGATAAGTTGATCTGTTTGCACCACAATTTGATGTGATTAAAAATACGATCTGAGCCACCTCACCGCCATAACAAGCGCAAACACAACCTTCCCCATCTTTGGATACCTCGGTTCAGTCTCTTGAAGGGCCCTGCTTATAACATAGACTAATTTTTGTCCTTTCGATGTCTCCCTTATTAGCACCATACTCACAGCTTCATCGGCAACAGCTAAATACAGATACAACACTTCGCCTGGCTCAAGCTTAGTGAGTAAGGGAAGGGACGACCAAGTCTTTTTAAACCCTTTGAATACAGCCTTACACTCTTCGGTCCATTCAAATGGTTTTCCTTTCCGTAGAAGCTGAAAAAAGGAAGAGCATTTTGTGCTGATTTGGCCATGAACCTTGTCAATGCAACTAAAAGCCCCGTCAACTTTTGAACTTCTTTTACGTTCTGAGGGCTTTTCATCTCCAGGATAGCCCGACATTTCTCCAAATTTAGTTCAATGCCCCTTTCAAACAATATGTATCCCAGAAATTTCCCAGCTAGGACTCCAAACGTTCATTTGTTGGGATTCAACCTCATATTGTACTTCCTTAACTGTGCAAAAGTCTCTTCTAAATCTTGAAGATGCGCTTCAGGAATAGCACTGTTTATAATCATATCATCGATATATACTTCTAAATTTTGCCCAATCTGTTCTTCAAACACCTCATTCATCATTTTCTAATATGTAGCCCCATATTCTTCAGCCCGAAGGACATCAATTTGTAGCAGTAATTAGCCTTTTCAATCATAAAGGTTGTTTTTTCTTAATCCTCAAGGTGGAGTAATATATGGTTGTATCTAGAATAAGCATCCATGAAGGACAAGTAACAAAACTCGAATGAACCATCCACCAATCTGCCAATGTTAAGAAAGGGATATGAGTCTTTTGAGTAATGTTTATTAAGGTCGATGTAATCGACACACATTCTCCATTTTCATTCGCCTTCTTAACAAGGACCACGTTGGCAAGCCAAGTGGTGTACTTTACTTCCTAGATAAAATCGGCATTCAGAAGCTCGACGACCTGCCTCTCAATCTCTTACAGGCACACCGACTTTATTGAAGGATCAACCTCTAATCCATGGCAAATAAAGTTGGGATCTCATTTGGGCATGTTTGTTGGCTTCCAAGCAAATAAGCCAGCATTGCTCTTTAACAAGGTCGATAGATTAGCCCTCATCTTATCGTCCAGGTCAACACCAATGTCATGACTTGATCGGCTTCCTTCCCAATCTCAATTAGGATGCACTCTCCTTCCAACTCTAGACAGGGTATCCAAGAGTCCTATTTTATCTCATCCCGACAATCTAACTCCGTTAATAACACTTCTCCTCTGCCGACGTTGGGTTTATATTCCAATTCCAGTTTAGGCCCAGCTTTGAAGGACTACTTATAACACTCTCTAGCCTTCTTCTGGTCACCTCATAAGGTGACTACCTACAGATTGTCACTCACAAACTTCATCGCCAAGTGTGACATTGAGATAATGGTCCCCAATGCGTTCAATGTCGGCCTCCCTAAGATAGCATGATAGAAGGATTTAGTGTCTACCATGATAAACTGAGTCATCATGGTTTTCGTGGCAGGCGGTTGCCCAAAAGTCACGTGTAATCTTATGTTGCCTACTGGCTTTATATGATGCCTTGAGAATTTGATCAAGTCTTTGTTATATGACATCAACTCAGACTCTAGTATTGTTAGCTTTTCAAAAAGCTCGTAAAACATAATGTCGGTCAAACTACTAATGTCCACCAAGAGTATGTGGACCTCCTTATTTGCCATAGGTGCATTCACCACGAGGGGATCATCATGGTTTAGCATAATGTCACCATAGTTAGACTCGTTGAAAGTTAGTGACAGTGCACTCTTCTTAGTGGGATTATCAGCCATGCGAATCCTGGAAGAAGTTGTCAAGACTTCTTTAGCATGCCTCTTTCTTACATTGTTCGACATGCCTCCACTAGAAAATCCACCTACTATAACATAGATGATATCTTGACTCCGTATTGGGCATGAGTGGGAGATCTGGAAGGTTGCTGGGATGACAACCGGCATAACGATACACGCCGTATAACCTGAACCTCGATGTCATCTCGTGAAGACCAAGGTAGGGTGTGGCTCTTGTGAGGAATGTGTCTATGTGGCAATCTTCCTCTTCTCGGAGGAGAATGCCCCCTTCCAGGACTTTGGGGTCTATCCCTCTTCATCGATGGGAAACGTCAGAACCTACCACAATTATCTCCACCCTGCTTCACAAAGCAACTAAGTCTTCCTTGCCTCATCAGCATTTCAATAACGTTCTTTAACTGATAGCATTTGTTGGTATCATGTCTTAACCCTATGATACTGGCAAAATTTAGATGGATCCCCACCGTCTTTGTTTTTCAATAGTTTTGGAGGCTTTATCCCTTCTTTTACAAACTCTATATTGAACACCTAGTTCAAGATCCTTCTGCTCGAGGTGTTCAATGGTGTGTATTGCTCAAACTGCAGTCCTCCTTTATACAGATCCCACTCTTCATGACACGGCGGTTTGTCAGCCTTCAGTGCCATATTTTTTTTTTGCATCACAATCTCAATCGCTTCCACCTTTCCGACCTCTAGCACGTTCTTGTAGTTGATATATTTCTAAGCCTTCTTTAAGAATTCATCCATAGATATTGGAGGAGTTTTGGCAATTGAAGTAAAGAAAGGCAAATTGCCTTTCACCCCGTCCTTAGCCAACACTAAGACTACCCTGCCCTGCAAATTTTCTACAACCTTGCCTTTTGATTGCATCTGCTAATATAACCCCTCAGCAACTCATCAGCACCTTGACGGATTCTCCTCAAGTTTGCCTTTGTCTTAGGTCTAGCCTTGCTGGTTGTAAAGGCAGTCCTAAACTTCTCCCGCAATATCATCCACGAATCAATAGATCTTGGCTCCAATAATTGGAACCATTTCAGCAATGTTCCTTTCAGCGAGAGTGGGAATGCTTTGCATGTAAGTGAAGTAGAAGCTCCTTGTACATCATCATCGATTCGAACACTGAGAGGTGATCGTTTGGATCAGTAGATCCATCGTACAACTCTAGAAAAGGCAATTGTTGCAACTATTTTGGGACCTACAAATTCAGAATTCTCATTGAGAGCGGGAGATTAAACGAAATTATTTCGTCTTCCTTACTTGTTCCAATAGCTATGTGCACATCATGCATCTCATGCGCAGCATGTGTAGGTCATAGCGCCAAGGTTACCGACCTCTCAATATGATCATAGGCATTCTCCACGACTTTCTTATTCTCTCTCTCAGCTTGAAGCTCCACGATAATCTTCTCTTGTTCTTTCAGTGCCTCTTTTTGTTGCTGGAGCAATGCAACGAGATCAGCCATGGTGACCAACAGTGCTGGTGTAACGCATGGCTGCTTTTAGGATTAAAGACTGTCCCCACAAATCAACACAAGACTTTTCAGTGTGCTTTGTCCTCACTCACATGCTTCTTGGAAAACTTCCCAAGAGGTCACCCATCCCTGAATTGCTCCAAGTCAAGCACGCTTAACTGTGGAGTTCTTAAGTGATAGGCTATCGAAAAGTAGATGCATCTTGTTGGTATAGGTAGCACTTATTAATTCCTTTAAGCTATTCTCAACTGTACAGTTTCATACCTGCACTACCTCTGGATCCCTCTCATTTCGGTGTGCATTCAATTTATTCATGTATCCCTCCCACTGGAAGCCTGCCAAGAGCCACTCCTTGTCCGTGCCTTATCTCTTTTGCACTGGCGATCACTCCCCACCCTCGTCAGCACCCGGGATGTTACAGTTGGAACATTGTTCGCTTCAGGCACTTTCTCAGGTGCAGCAGAAACTGCATTGCCATCCTTAAGCGGTGGTGGTGGATGTTTTGGTGGCGAGGATGCCACTATGGATTTGCGATTCCTAGTGCCAACCATCATGAATAGATCTCCAAGAAAATGAAAATGGTGAGAAGAGAATTAGAAAACAATTCCTACAGATGGCGTAATTGTTGTAAGGCAGAGTGCAAAGGAGAGGAAAGGAAAGCTCTGGTGAGCTTCCACGATGGTAACGAGCGCCTTCGGTGGTGGCACTTACAAGGACTCTTATGCCTAAGTTAGTAAAAGAGTAAGTGAGTGTGCAAGAATGATAAAGTTATTTGTACCTAGTGCGTGGAGTCCTTTATATAGAGCGTTTTTGGAGAAAAAATTGTTAAGGAGAGGTGCCATGTGGCAGCGTCTGTTTGAGTGCCACATTAAGCATTTTCCTTGTTGTTAGGAATTTTCATTGCCTCGGCTAGGGTGGTTGTAGAAGTTGTAACTGAGGTAGGCAAGACATCCAATCTGGTTAACCTCGGTAGTTAATGTCATTATCATTTGGTCCAATGGTCTTTAAGTCAGATACATGGCGTATCAACTTAGGGCTGTTGGAAGCTGGGGTAACCCTAAGAACAGTTGCCCCCAAGTCGATGCTGCTTGGAAGAAGTAGCACTAGCTTAAGGGTTTGAGGTATCTTTCAGAACAGTTGCTCCCAAGCTGGTGCTACTTGGAAGAAGCAGCGTCGACTTAAGGGTTTGAAGTATCTTCCATAACAAAAAGTAAAATGGAAATTGAATGAAAACGATTACCCACAATCCACAGGTCATTAAATTATTTATACATTTTTAATGTGCATTCTTGATAGTAGGTTTTATAGCATATGATAGCAGTGAAGTTAGCACATGAAAAAAGAAATGAGTTACGGATAAGTATTTATTTATTTATTTTTTAATTGATATATTTTAATTAAATTTTTGCCTTCTAAATCTTGTGCCAGTGATGAAAATAACAATAAAGTAACCATTTTACTAGAAATATTAAAAATTAACATATTATTTGAAAATAAAAAAGAAATCAAATTAAACATCATCTGACATGTTCTACCATATGATGATACAAATTGAGTCATTTGCAATTTAGGTAGAATATATTCATTAAAATTTTTAATCATATTATCTTTTAAATATCCTAGACTCTAGTGATAGAAATTTTTATTGACTACATAGAATTTAAATACATTAAATTGAGTTCCATTGCACCTAAAAGGAGAAGTGTTAAATATAATAAAACATTTGTTAGAGATTTTTTTTTTTTTAAAAAGTCTCTAAATTAAGAAAAAAAATCACGTAAAATTTAAAATACAAAGTAATTTTAACCAATTATAACTTTAATTTCCTTAAAATACATGTAAGATATAACTTATTAAAATACTCCTTCGAATAATTAGTACATTACCAAATTCTTATAGAATTTGCTTGCATATACCTACCTTTTTTTTAAAAGTAGATTATCTCAAAATGTGTTCTATAATTTTAAAAGTTTAATATAAATAAAAACTTATTATTTTGTTAACAGTTACTAACTGTACATTACCCTAAATTTTTATCTCGATCAAATCTTTAGACAAAATAAAGCATGACACACCAAACTTTTGATCGCAGTAATAAAATAAAATGGGTCATTTCAAGTTAAATTTTTACATGGTTTTATAATGTAAAAAATTGTTTTTATCATTCTCTTCATGTATATTAAATCAATGAAACACCATCGAAGTTCATAAATATTTATGAGGAGAAATAGACACAAAGTTTTCATATATATATATATATATACTAGTATTTTAACTTGTACATTGTATAAAATAAATATTTATTTTATATGACATAAATTTATAATAAATAAATACTTCTGAATATATAATATAAATTTTATTATAATTAAAATTCATAATAAATAAATATTTTAAATATATAAATTATATTTTAAATTTATAATATATAATTTATATTGTGATACAATGCCATTCCAATTATTGATAATTTCTTTTAAAAAAATATTGAAATTTAATTTAAAACTAAAAATATTGAAAATGATAGATTAAAATATATGAGAGGTTAAAAAAATTCCTAAAAGAATAACAGCGAAAAATGCTCTCATACAAGATAACTATCCTAATATATATATATATATATATATATATATATTACAAGATCATCTAAAAAGTTAACATCGATAATTAATCACAAACAAACTGGAATTCAACGTACATAATTCTTTATTTGCACTTATCAATTTTAAACTAATAGTCCATATGTGACTATGGGAGCACCATTTCTTAAGTAGAAAATGCCACTGCATTCTTATCTAACTAAAGGTACGATGAAGTACTCCGCATATATCAGCTGGAAGAAGAAAACAAATCAAACAAGGCATCAGTAACAAGATCTAAGAGCATGTGATCCACTTAATATGCATAAGAGAAGTGCATGTTTGGCTAGTGATTGATTTTGTCTCTTTCAAAAAGCTGGAAAAAAAATTATATTTTCTTCTAAATAGTCAAGCCAAACACATTTCAAACACACATATTTGAAAACAAATATATGATGAGGTCGGAAGACCTAGTTCGTATTTAGTTTATAGGAGTGTTTCAATTATAATATCCCACTATTAAAACTTTTCTAAAATAAAATTGCTGAGCTAAGATACTTGTGTAAAAGTTAAACAAAAGGAACTATTAAAAATCAAGATGATATTGATTTTAACTTCATTTTACCTTAAAATATTTTGTTTTAAATGACTATTATGAGGAGGTTAGTAAATGATTATAGGTTGTGTCCTGATATTTTAAATGTTATAGACAGTTGAATTTTCCAGAGTTATCAATAAATGACTAAGCTCACTAGTTCTTATCTTTTATTTTAATGATCAAAATTCTAAAAGTAATAATTGGTAGACATTTCTTCGTTCCAAACACCTCATTAGCACATATCCTTTTTCTCTATTTCTTTTTTTCTATCACATCAAATCACATGACAAGTAATTTTCTCATAAATTATAAAATTTGAATATGTATTATATACACATTAATTGGTACCATGGACATTTAGTAGTCCTGAACTACCTAATAATTTGTTCTCTTAGAAGATGAAAATATTATTTTCAAATTAGTGAGGAAGGTAATATAATTTAAGTATCCAAGGGAAGAAGTGTAATTTACCAAAATATAAAGTATACAATTCCCTCATCTTTCCTTCTCATTTGCCTCTCAATAACATGCAGGTAATTGATAAGATTCTTTAATGTTGAGGAAAAAAAGGACAAACATATGTATGGATAAAGAACCAAAAATTTGACTACAGTAGTGACATTCATCACTGATTTCATTATTGATTCCCAATACAAGGCAAAAGTAATCGGATGGCCACTCCCTTTGAAGAATCATTGTATAAAGTTCATTATTAAGCTATATGTATTAGTCATGAAAATCAGTTCCTCGTGATGATAAACAAATTATAAGGTTAATTATTACCCTCCAAATAAACATATAGAAGGAATGTGTGGATGCTTTGCTTTTCAGATCTACAGACTTGGCGCGATACCAGACGACTAAAGCCAGAAGAGCATGTCCCAGACCCTAACACATTGAAAATGAGAATAAACTTCAAACTTTATTAAAATGATCAAACACGTCCACATTCACTATATATCCATCTATGTAACGGTATAAGATAATTTGAAATTTTATGCAGCAGCTTAAGCTTTCTCCTCAAATAATGCCACCTTGAAACAACTAATTTTGACACTAATGCATCAAGACCATATATTCTATGTAACAAAGATTGCATTTTTCAAGAGAGCAACTTCCTTATTTTAGTACACTTGATACACACTATGTGCACATTAGTGAAGGAGCACCTTTTAGACAACAATTGCAGAAAAGCAGACAATTGCTAAATTTTGATAATTGACCAACCACTGTATTGCACAAAACGTATAGCATGAGATGGAAAGAGAGCATATAAATCGAATTCCTTGAAACTCACTATTTTACAAAATCAAAATCACATTCAGGTCCTCTAGACACAAAACTTATAAAAATTGATAAAACACAATAAAGAATATTGCAAAGCCACAATTGTGGGATAATCTATAAAAGTAATTAGCACATCACCGTGATCAATTAGCACATTCAGGTCCTCTAGACACAAAATTGATAAAAAGATTTGTGTTACAATTACGTGTGCAAAAGCTAATGTATGAACAAAACCACCTGCACGTAAAGAAATAATGCGAGTTGAAGCATTATTCCTCGACCAACTATGAAGTACATCGTTGTAAGCACTGGAAATCTCTTCCATCTCAATAGGGGCAACTGAGAAATTTTAGAGACACACAAAAAAAAAAATGTCCTCCCTATCAAATAAAGTTTCCAAACTGAGGTTTTTAAGAAGCTAAAATTCAAATCTAACTTATGAAAAAGCGAACTAGTGTCACATACTTTCAATTCTTAAACCTTTCCTCCAATATACATGGTTTTCTTCCTAAAAGGAAAATTAAGAGTAAGTACAAGTATTGTATAACATTTATTGCCTAGTATTTTTACTAGACAATTACTAGTTAATGTTCACTGAACTCTGATAAAGCACAACACAAATCTTGTTGATGTTGAAATGAATAAATTGTACAATAACCCCTAACAATTATGCCCTAAATAATATCTGGAGAAAAAGGAAGTTTAAATGCCATCCAAATGAACTCACATTGATTGAATAAGCAGACCCTAGAATAAAATGGGAGGAAATAACCCAAAACAATCCATCCAAGCCCAAAACTCTGTAAAGGAGAATAAAATGATAAGCCTTCCTAAACCTTAACAATGAAGCTTATCTTAAACAATATATCACTTGAACAAGTACCCCAAAAAACTGAAATTACTACTATCATACTTTGTCATCAATTATTATTCACCACTCAAACCGTGCTATGTTAGTTCAATCCTTAGGACATTGAAGCCATGTGCAACCAATGCAGTAACTTAAAATTCCATAATAAGATTTTCATTGAATAGATAAGAAATTTATTATTTTGATGAAATGTTTCTAGGACAAGATTCAGTGTAAAGATAGCAGATAGTTTGATAACCATTACATTAGACGACTTTAAAAGAGTGTAGATTTTTCTAAAGATGAGATCAACATTTCAGAGAAAACAAATTGATTGCTAAACAAAGGCAAGGCCATAAACCAGAAGCTATAAACAAGGAAAAATATTTAAATGAAATGGCTTCGAATTCTTAGATTGTAACATTGGCTGGGAGGCGGTACTCTAGTAGTATCACCAAAGTACATACATAGATAAAGAAACCAAACTGTGTTATGACAACTTTTTAATTCTTATACTATTTCAGATATCAAAAAGAGAATAAAACAAGCAAAAGTGTAAATAAATATTCATATTTACATGTCTAAATTTATACTAAGTAATTGGCCAATAATAGAGGAACTAATTGGTTCCTTAAAATCAATAGGAAAATAACTTATATTAATAACGAGGAAAATCAAGAACAAGACATGACGTGCATCCAAGTTTCCAGAAAGGACAATTTTATATATAATACCAGAATCAAACATAATGCAGTAACAATGACACCAGTTCCAAAAGAATACTCTCCCCTGATGCCAATGGAAGATACGGCTTGTTTATCTGCAATTAATACAACATGTGGCACAAATCAATATATTATTTCCCCAACAAAGAGAGTAAGGAATAAAAAGTTGCTTGTTTTCTTTACATGGAACAAATTTTTGGGATGCTTGATAAACTGTGTATTGTAATATTATTGTATAAAATGAGATTTGTCTGCAATCTTATGTCAATTTTCAATTTTAATTTTCTCACAAAAAAAAACATGAGTTGAAAATTGTGAATTTTGATGTCTAAAACGGCGAGTCTATGATATATAAATACAGAAACTCATGTAAGAGGATAAGTTAGACTAGGCTGATACATAGTGGGTCGTGTTGGAGTGCATGTGGGCTTTGTACACGTGGGTGCAACTGGACTGATGGTGCCTAATGTGGCTTTAGGGGATGAGACCCCTTCCCAGAATAGGGTGTATAGAGACCCCTCCCCAACTCACAGCAAATGTTCTTGGAAAATGTCAATATAATTTTCTTCCTATGTGAACTCAAAAAAGACACTATGTGGAAACATATAAGTGTAATAGTACCAAAAAAAGTTTAGCATGGGCCTTCACGTGACATATAATTAAGATTTTCAATTTACGAGAAAGGGTCAATAAAACTTAGTTACATGTTATGATGAGATTGGTTGGGAGCAAGGTGGTCCTAGACTATATATAATTTCTCCCTGTGAAGGATATTGTTTTGTTTCAAACCCAAAAAAAAAATTAAGAAGTTTCTCCTATAAGTTAAAATTAGCTCTTTAAAAACTTAAATGAGAGCTTTTTATAAAAGTTGAAGTGCATAAGGCCTTATTTGGATGAAGTTTTCTATAAGCACTTATAGGAGAAGAAAATAAGAAGTAAAATAAATTAAGCTTCTTCCATAAGCTAAAATTAGCTTTATGCATAAGTTAATTTATAAATATTCTCTTATTTAGTTTGTCCAAAAACTAATTATAGCTTATGCATAAGTTAATTTTTAACTTATGAGGGACCCTTAATTCATTTTAGCTTCTTAATTTTCTTTTTCTCTTGGGTTGTTTTTGGCAAACCTAGCTTATTGGCTAGCTGAAAGCTTATAAGCTAGTAATTAAGAGTTGAAAAACTGAAAATTTATAATATGCTAAGTAATTGAATTGAAAGTGTTTGGTGAGATTAACTAATAATATAACTGATAAAAGTAAAATGACATACAAGGACATATTTAGTCGTTTACAATATTTGAATTTATTTCTAATAACGTATCATCTTAAAAATTAGGACAATAATTTTAATTTTATATTATAAATGAAGGGTGAAAATTTGGTGATTTTATATTATAAGGGGTGGCGTAACGATGATGAACAATGTGGCGGCAATGATTAATGAGCTGGTCGTGAGTGCCGTCATGGATGTGTTGTCATTGTGTGAGTGTGATAAAGAAGGAGGTGAAATATAGAAAATGACATCACTAAGAGTAACAAGGTATGCAAAATGTTTTCTAATATGAAAGAAAGAGTAAAAAAAGGTTTTCAAGTAAATTAGTGAGGATAAAAATGGAAAAAGAAAAAAGCTAGTAGCTTATAAGCTATAAGCTGGTTAAAGTAGCATATAAAAATAAACTAGAAGCAACTAAAATAAACTTTGGTACCAAATAAGCTTATTTTAGCCAAACCAACTTATAAGTTACTAGAATGGCTTGGCAAACACACTTTAAGTGCTTATTGATAAGTTTATCCAAACAAAACCCAAGTTGATTTTAATTTGTGATAGTTTAATTCATTATAAGTATGCTTATTGAGAAATTATCTAAACAGAACCCATGTAATTAACTTATATATAATGTGAAAAATAACTATGTAGTTCCTAACCCATAACTAACTAACTATCACATGTATATTGTACATAAACAATGATACATAGACATTTATATATTATATATACTCATTTAATATGTTTTATTTCTCTTTCTCTCTTTTTTGTTATCATATTATATCACTTATTATATTTACACTTCTTTTATTTCTATCTCTTTTTCTCTCAAGTTTCAAGGTGTTAAATAACGAGGTATACACTCATTATTCCTTGGTTGTGCATCAAGGATTTTAATGAGATCTGAAACAGTTCATACAGATTTATAAAGCTATTTTACATGACAATTGCATTCTTCCACAGGAAATTAATGAGAAAATGACTCAATAATAAGCAATTTTATGTGATTCGTGTTCTTGGGGTTTTTCTTAAAAATTGCATGATTTTACTTAATTATTTAGGTTTCTCAATGAAACAAACATGAGCAAGAGACTAGGACAACATTTAAGTACAAGAATAGTGATTTCTTAACTATAAAGACCCGAAAGAAGCACTAGAAGGACACGATAAAGCTTGAAAATGCGAAAGGAAAGACAGCCAGGTCGGCACCTAACGCAGGCTAACTAGCGCTCAGTGCCAAGCCAATGCTTAGTACAGGCAAACTAGCACCCAGCGTTAGGGCATTTGTATCTCTTTGATTTTTAATGTTCTTGTAGGCCCAATATCTTTTCTGGCCCAAACTCCCTATTTATTCAAAGAAATTACATTATTGAGAGATTCTTTGACTCCTCAAAGGACCAAAAATGAGAAGAAAAAAAAAAGCTCTGGGGAATCATTCTCTACCATTAAAAATTAAAAGAAGTAAGAACAATCATTGAAGATTCACGGCTCTATCCTTAACTCTCTCTTATCGATTTTCTTTTTTTTGTTTTTAATTTTCTTAAGGTTAAGTTAGGATAAACCTTGATTTGAACCATTTGTGGTCGATTTCTCTTTGAATCTTTTTCTTGTTATGTGGATTTAGTTATATAATTTGTGCTTAATGCTTTTCAATGATCGACACCCATTAAGAAATTGATCTGTAATCTAAATCTTGTAATTAGAAAATTGGGGTTTAGACTATTCTAATTCAATAACCTTACAATTCTTAAGCCTAGGGATAGGGATAGATTATATGCATCCATGTGAATTTCCTACACCTAATGCTTGTTAATAATTTTGCTCGCCTATGGGATTAAGGGTAGTAATTAGGAATAAAGGGTTTACCAGTTAAACTAACGTAGAGAAATTGTATGTGAATCATATAATAAGAAGGGATTTAAAATGAAAGAGATTACCTTAGGGAGAATCAAGGGAATTTTGTCACCTAACCATTTTAATTAATTAAATTTTCTGAACATTTTAATTGCATTCTTTCTCTTTTTAATTAAATAAAAAACCCACAAACTCTTGTTCTTTCTTAATTCTTAAATCAAAAGAGTAATTGATTGATATATTGTAGCGTTATTAAACCACAATTCTCCTAGATATGATACTTTTGTCACTCTTTATTACTTGTATAATTGGTACACTTGCCGCAATCTTAACGAGTTTTTGGCGCCACTGTCACAGATTGTGTTTCTAATAGTGACACAATTAATAATTATTCTTTTGATCATTATTTGTTTTTGTTTTATTTTCTCTGGTTTTAATTTTCAAAAAAAAAATCACGCTCTTCTCTTGAGTTTATGCATGTAGGATAGAACTATTGAAAACCTCTTAATTGATCCATGGAGAATTTTTTGAGGGTTGTTCACCCAAAACCTCTCAATTGTGTTTTTTATGGAGGAGAGCATTTAAATGGTGGTTGTGAGCCCTATTACATGGAAAATGTCCTCTAGGAATAAGAGTCATAACCTCTTAATTTTTTATTATTTTTTTTTTTTGTGGAGGATAGCATTTAAATTAGGATTGTAAGCCCTATTCCATAGGAAATTCCTTATGGGTGCAAGAGTCGCATGCCCTCAATTATGTTTTTTTGGTGGAGAAAAGCATCTAAATGGTAATTGTAAGCCTTACTACATGGGAAATTACTTATGGGAGATGAGTCATACCATCACAATCAACCTGAAGAAAGGATAGACTTTCCAACCTTGAGATTGAGAATTTGCTGATGCAATTCATGGAAGCTACTTAAACTTCAATAAAAAAAATCTTGAGATTCAAGTTGGGAAGCTAGCAAAACAAATTATTGAAAGATTTAGTGGCAAGACAATCACACCTATTGTCGAATATCCTATGGCCATAGAAAAATAAATTACATTAGAGATTAAGTTACATGAGGAGACTGTTGTAGCAAAGCTTGGTTCAAGAGAAAGAAATGAAGAAAAGGAAGAAAAAGTTGAGGAGAGAACAATAAAAGAGTAAGAGGACTGCTTAGAATTATAAATTCAATAAGAAAGCCTTCCACAAGTCAAAATCTCTCTTCACCAATTGAGTGACAAGGAAGAGAGGTGTTAAGAACATGATAAATTCCTTGACGCGCTCACTACCTTGTTCATTAACAATTCCCTTGCAGTTGTATGAAAGTCATTCCATGGATATCTAATTCATGGAGTTTCTACCTAAGAAGAGGAAGCATAAGAAGGATGTGTTATTTGTGTCATTCATGCCACCTTGAACTGTAACGCCATGTTTTCTTAATGTCTAATTTAGTACTTTAATAACTAAAAGTGAAAATATAATATGAGATATTGGTGATTAAAACAAATAAATAAGTTGTGTGATATGAGTGTTGTTTTGTGTTGGTTATTTTGGAATTCCTGTCTGAAATTAGGGAATTGGTGGAAAATGATCTTAAGCCAAAGTGAGAGTGTTGGTTATGTTCATATGAGTTGTTGAGAGAAACAACAAGTGTTGGACCAGTTGTAAGTAATGGGAAGTGGGTAGACGGAACATGGCCTTTAGTGGGCTCGCAGCCTATGTGAGGCCCAAAGAGAGTTTTAAGATACTAAAAGCCCTTTTTCCTTCTCACTCCACCATTCCCTCATTTCTTTTCTCTCACTCCCTCAAAAATCTCTCATTCTCTCAACCTCACTTAAATTCACCAAGAGTGTAGAAGGAATCAAAGCCTTGATCCCTTGTTCATGTATTGAGAAGAGTGGATTTCTTGAAGGTTTAGCTTAAGAGTTCGTTTCTCCACATTCTCCTCCTTCCCCAAATTATGGATTCGAAACTCCCAGGGGTAAAGGAAGCTTACTTGCGTTGAATATACGTTGTATGAACGTGGTAGTGTATGTATGTTGTTGTGGTTTATGTTAGAACGCATGATTTGGACGAGTTTTTATGGCAATGTGTTGGAGATGGGTTTTCTTTGATTTCGTGGTCGATTCGTATTGAAACATTGTATGGATTGTTGAATGTATTGAGTAAGCTATTGTAGGCTGTTATGTGGTTGTATTCAACCTCTGTGGAATCAATTTGGGGTATAAGTAAGTAAAAAGTTTGGATTTTTGGGGTTTTTCGAAGAGAGTTATGTCGCTGCTATCTGATAGTCGTTGAATGACTATGGCTCTCGCTGAGCAAGAATGCCACTGGGCATGGAATGGCTCCTTTAGGTTGATGATTCGCTGAGCGACCCATTGCGTCGTTGAGCGAGTGTTCTTAAATGGTAGAAATGGTTGAAGGGTAAGAGGAATTCGCTGAGCAAAATCTAGTTCGCTGGGCGAGTGTTCATGGAAATCTGGAAATTTTCCATAAAAGAGTTTGTTGAGCGAGTATGTGGCTCGCTGGGTGAGTGTAAGCATTACAGAATACCTAGGAGCAATTCGCTTAGCGAATATTGAGCTCGCTGAGCAAATTGAGGCCCTAGAGGGTTATTGTTCTTTGTTACAAGTGAGCCACTAGGCAAACATTATGCTTGCTGGGTGAAGAGTGTGTGCAGATTATGGCTGCTCTCTAGAGTGGCTTGTCGCTGAGCAAGTAAGTGACTCGCTGAGCAAAAAGTGGTCAATAGAAATTTGGAGAAAGTCCCTGGAACAAATCCGCTGAGCGACTCCAGTTGTCGCTGAGCGAATGACTCTAATTCGCTAAGCAAGAGTTATGGTCGTTGAGCGAAAAGCCTTCGCAGGGGAAGTTAGCCCTCTATAAGGAGGATCTTCGCTAAGCGAGCATATGGGTTGTCGAGCGAAAGGAGTGTTCTGCTGTTAATCAATTTTGAAAGTGTAGTTGTGTGAAACATGATTGAGAAGGACTTCTAGTGTGAGTCTAAGGTTAAGAATGAGTGGAAAAGTGGCAGGTTGCTTGGATAGGACCTCCACTTGTCGTAAATGTTGTTGTTGCTTGGGTTTTTCCCATTGGATGTGGGCTGCTTGGATAAGGCCCTGGAGTGACAGGTTGCTTGGATAGGACCTCCACTAATTGTGAATGAGATTGTTGTGTGAGGTTTTTCACGAGGGATGGGCTGGTTGGATAAGGCCTTACCTGTTGATTATGCTTGAGGCTGAATTAGGCCTGTATGGTGTTGGTAGTGGGTGTGGACCACATGTGGTACTGGTCGGGCCCACGTGGCATTGTGTCACTGTTGTTGTGTTGCCAGTGTGTGTGTGTGTGTGTGTTGATATGTTGTTGTTGAGTGGGAGTGGTGTTATGATACATGCATTTTATACATATGTAGTTGGCTGAGGTTGTGTGATGGGCCTCATGTCGTGGTGCAGGCAGGCATATAAGTTGGATGATTGACAAGAGTTGCGGCTTAGACGGGCCTCTAACCTAGTGCTTAGATAAGATGTAGGATCTTAAAGATGGGCCTTCAGGGATGAGTAGATGGCTGATTCTGTAGGGGGCCGAGGCGGTGCAGGCCTTAAGTTGCAAGGAGCCACCACCCACATATACTTATCCTAACACACCACTAAGCTTATCTGTGGATCAAAGTTTTGGCAATCCCTGAATGAGTGTTGCATCTTCATGATAGGGGATAAGACCTGGCTGATTGGTCAAATTGTTGTGAATCTCTCGAGAGTCGTGTCATCATGCATTGATATAGTTGTGGCAGATTAGTTGTGATATGGGGTTCTAGACTGAGAACTCTTTGCCATATGAATGTATGCTATATGTGTGTGTGTGTGTGTGTGTGTGTGTGTGTGTGTTAAGAATTGCTGATGGTTTCATAATTCATATGTTATGCTGTTGTTTTAGTAAGCTTACCCTTACCTTTTTTTGTTCTTGTTGGATGTCTGTTGTTGTGTTGGTGTGACTGTGATGATCATGTCCTATGGCATGGGAGTAGATGGTGATGTTTCAGTGGACCTAGCTTCTCAGAGCTAAAAATGGAGCTACTAGTTGGTGATGTTTGGCTTGAGGAGCCAAACTTTTGTTCCTTTTGTTATGTATTGAGTTTCATTCTTTTGATGGGGTTGTATAGTGTGACTAGCCATAGGAAGTGTGTTTTGTACCCCCTCCCCCGTTGATGTGTATTGATTTTGTTATATGGCTTCGAGGTTATTCCCCTATCTATTTGCTATTGACAATTGTAAAGATATGAATGTATGGCAGTAGGAGAAATGAATAGATCTCTCAGTACGTGTATGTTTCACACACACACATATACACATACACACATACACACACACATACACACATACACACATACATACATATACATACATACATACATATATATACATACATACATATATATATATATATGTTATGATTTTTATTCATGTCTATGTGCCAAGAGTGAGATTAGAAGGGTTGTTTGGTAGGGACAGTGGGGTCGTTACATGAACAACATTATACCATCAAGCTCAAGACGTTAAACAAGCACTACTTGGGAGGCAACCCAAGCACTTTTACCTTTCTTTTCTTCTATTTTTAGTTATTTTAAATTTTAGATTATTTTTGTTTTCTTTCTTTTTCATTTTTTCTTAGGAATTGAGAGATTGAGGAGTAAGGTGTTACTTCACACAAAAGTGTTCTTAGTTCCTTCTTCTAGGTACACCGTGCTTACTTGACCCAAGGAAGTTCTACCTAGTCTTTTTACTTCTCTGATCCATTTGTGTGCAGGCTTATCTTTGAATGAATTAGCTACTAGTGTTCTATGTGCATTTAATCTATGATATTCTATCCTTGCTCATCATATCTCAAGAATTTCATTTTTGGATGTTGCTTGTGAATTTTTGAATTGTTTTGAAAAATTAGTTATCACTTCCTTTTGTATGTCACTCACAATTTGATTATTGTGGACCTTCTGAGCACTCCCTGTTAACACATGCTAGTAATAAGATTGTAAGTGCTATGTGCTTTCTTCACGCTTATTCCTATGTGAGACTTTAAGCCCACATAGATTATTATTTAGTGTATTTCTTCATTTCATGTTGTCTATTTCAGAGCTTGACTTGATTTTCATTATTGCTGCATGACTTGTACACACACAAATGACAGGGACACATTTTTCTTCTTTAAGCTAAGGCCAAAATTAGCCACCTTCATATTTATCCTTTGCTAACATCTTTGAGTATTAACCTTTTTGTTCTTTGAATTTGCTCATTGTAAGCCAAAAAGTGTAAAGCCATATTGTCCCTTTTAATTGGACTTAAGGGTTTAGTCTTATAGGACACTTATGGTTTGATCTTAAGTTTGAGGTTGTATGATTAGTTGAGGACAAACAATGATTTTAAGTTTGCCGGTGGGGTTACAAAAAAAATATAAATTGTTACAAACATTGAAAAGAAGAAAAAGAAAGAAAAAAAAAAGGAAGAAAAGGAAAAAGATAAAAGCAAAAGAGTTCAAAAACTTGTATTGTCTTTTGTTTGATTATGTTTCAAAGTTGTTGTGAATAATTTAGGTGTGAAAATTTGGTAGGCAAAAACATTAGACATGCATTTATATATATTTGTGTAGAACACAAATCCTTCCTAGGCAAATCATGACCTTCCAAAGATTGATGTCTTCTTAAAAAAGAGTGAATAAGACTAGTGATCAATAAATGTTTTTTAGATTACATTTTATAAATTTATTTTTGTCTAAACTTAATTTTCAAAATTTGATTTTATTAAAAGTTAGGTTCTTAAATAGTAGCTTATATATTAATTTTTTTATCTAAACATAATTTTAGTAAAATTAATATTATTTAGATTTGCTGATGAAAATTATGTTTATGTACATAATTATTAATAGGCTTAAATATGTTTTTCGTTCTTGTAATTTCACTACCTTTTGCTTTTGGTCCCTATACTTTTTTTCTTTTGTTTGGAACATTTCTCTTTTAATCCTTGACATCAATCTGTATTACAAAAAAATAAAAATAAAAAAGCTGACATGGCTGATGGCAATGATGACATCACAATGAGTCATCAAGTGTCACGTGAACAAATGATTATGTCATCAAGTGTCATGTAAGCAATGATGTCATCACGACATCATCATGATATTATCAGGGACTAAAAGTAAAAAGTACATATTTGTAAGGACTAAAAACAAAAAAAAAATTACAAGGACTAAAAGCAAAAAATGATCTGTAGGGACTAAAAACAAAAAAAAATATTATACGGACTAAAAGCAAAAAGTAACATATTTCTAGGGACAAAAAAATATTTAAGCATGAAACTAAAAATTAAAATAAAATAAAAGTTTAAATACTAAAATATCTCTATCTCCATCTTTGTACCCGTCTTTTCTTCACCTCTTTCCACCTTCCTTCTCCAAGCTTCATCCCTTCTATATGGTTTGAAGTGTGGCAGACAATGGTTTGAATTCTAGCTATCTAGATTTCCATGGGCTACAAAGGGGAATATCTGCAAATGCACTTTAATGCTTAAGTTAACAAAGAACTAAACTCAAGGTATATTGTAATAAATGCATATACCTCTAACAATGACGCTTGAGGTATATGCTATTCTTGGAGTACTATGAGACGACTTTAATCATGGGTGCCTTTGTCCATGGTCCATGTGTTAAAGGGGGTTGGACCTCATCAACTATATATAGCTCAAGTGTCATTATTAAAGGTACACGTATTGATTACAATATACCTTGAGTGAAGTTCTTTGCTAACTTAAGCATTAGAGTACCTTTGTGGATACCCCCTTGTCGCCAATGGAATTTAAAGTTGTGGAGTTTAGGTTAAGTCAATCTCACATCAAAATGTCCATTCCACAATTTGGGCCACTAGACAACTAGAATTCAAACCATCGCCTACCACACTTTCAACCAAATAGAAAGGATAAGGCTTGGAGAAGGAGAGTAGAGGGAGGTGAAGAAAAAAGGGGTTTAAAGATGGAGATAGAGAAAATTTTAATATTTAAACCTTTATCTTATTTTAATTTTTAGTTTGATACTTAAATATTTTTTCGTTCTTACAAATATGTCACTTTTTTCTTTTAGTCATTGAAATTATTTTTTTTTGTTTTTAGTCCCTACAAATATGTAGCTTTTTGATTTCAGTCCCTATAATATTTTTTTGTTTTTAGCCCTTACAAATATGTACTTTTTGCTTTTAGTCCCTAATGACATCATTGAATGCCATGTCAATAAATGATGACATCATCATTTGCTAACCTAGCACTCAATTATGTCATCATGATGGCATCACAGTCAATCATGTCAGTTTTTTTTAACAGAGACTGATGATAAGAAAATCGTTTGAAAAAGGTAGGGACGAAAACCAAACAAAAAAAAAGTATAGGGACCAAAAACAAAAGGCAGTAAAATTACAAGGACAAAAAACATATTTAAGCCTTATTAATAAAGGTATCTACATATTGTTAGAATAATAATATAATACTAAATTATAAAATACTTTTGTTAATACACATCAAGGGAGTGTTTAATAGGGAGACCTAATTAAAAATTTTAAATAGTTAAAGGACCTACTAATTAATTGAACCTGTTGTATTACATAATATTATCTCCCACGATTATAAGATAACATTTCAACATTTTATTCAGTATGATATTGTCTTTTACTATACATTAAATTTTTGTTTTTGAAGAATTATTATACATTAACTTAAATTTAGAACATATTATTATGAAAATATATAAGTGTATAAAACTTAAATAAAACACTTTTACAAAACTAACTATATACACCATTAAATTTAAGAGTTTAATAGTCATGCACAGTCAGTGTAAAAATTTTTACACTATTAACCAATTGAAATTCACCGTTTGTATGACTTTTAAAATATTTATTATAAAAGTTAACAAACTTACAATAAATAGTAATTTATGATTGGATTACGGTGTAAGACTACTTTACACTATTAGTGCATAACCTATTTTCTTTAAATTTAATGTCATTTCAAAAATTAAGTAAAACACATTATTTTGTAATAAATATCTAGATCATCTCAAAATGTATGTACTATATAAACTAAAAAGTAAAGTATAAATAAAAGCTTTTTGTTTTGTTAACAGTTATTAAGAGCGTATTTGGTTATTTTTTTGTCTTATAGTTTTTAAAAATTGTTTTATAAAATAATTTAACAATTGTCTTTTTGAGAATATAAGTGTGGGAAAAAGATGTGAAAGTGAAAACACATGAGTAATAGAAAAGTGAATATATAAAAAAAAAATTAAAACAATTCAACTTAGAGATGTTTTGCTGTTTTGGTTTTAAAAACTAAAAAAACTGATATTAGTTTTAAAAACAATTTTAAAAAACTACTTTTATTAAACAAGTTCTTTTTTAAACAGCAGGAAACAAATAGGCCCTAACTCTATATTACCGTAAATTTTTAACTAGATCAAATCTTTAATTAGATTAAAAAAAACTATGACGACCAACCAAACTTTTGATGGCAGTAATAAAATAAAAGGAAACATCTCAAATTAATTTTTAGGTTATAATTATATTATTATACACTCACTTCAGGGACAGATCTAGAAATCTATTAAAAGGGGGCCAAAAAAATATATTAAATATTAAATAAAAATAAAATTATAATAATTAAATACATCATATTTTTTATTTAAGTTGTGAACATTGTGTTTTTTAGGCTTATTTTTTACCATCTTTATAATTAAAAATGATCTCTCAATTATAACAATTAAAACATAAAGAGTTAATCTCAAAATATAACATATATAGTTCTCAAAAAATGAACGGGGAGGAGGGGCCAAGGCCCGTGCTTGCCTCCTCCCCTCCTACATCCATCTCTAGTTACTTTTTCTTCCATTTTACTTCTACCTCATTTTTTTTCTTTTATCTCTTTCTTCATTTCCTATCATACCATTTGTCACATTCATTTATTTTTTTTTCTTTATCACACTCTTCTTTCCACCCATACACTCCATTTTTTAGGTGAATGTTCAACATTTTCCTAAATTTTTACATGATTTTATAATGTAAAAGTTTTGTATTTATCATTCTCTTCATAGATATTAAATCTACGAAACACTTTCGAAATTCATAAATATTTATAAGGAAAAACAAACACAGTTTTCATATTACTAGATCATCTAAAAACTTAACATCAAGAATTAATCACAAACAAAACTGGTTTTCATCATACATAATTCTTTATTTACAATTATCAATTTCAAACTAATAGTCCAGATGTGACAAAGGGAGTACCATTTCTTAAGTAAAAAAATGCCACTGCATTATCATCTAACTAAAGGTATGATGAAGTACTCTGCGTAAAATAGCTGGAAGAACAAAAACAATTCAAACAAAGGCATTAGTAACGAGCTAAGAGCATGTATTCCACTTTTTGTGCAAGAGATGTGCATGTTTGGCTAGCGATTAATTTTGGCTCTTTTAAAAAGCTGAAAAAATGATGTTACCTTAAAATTAGTCAAACAGAACACATTTCAAACAAACATATTTGAAAACAAATATACAATGAGGTCAGAAGGCAACGTTTGACAAAAATTTAACTTCAGTTTACCTTTTTAAAATATTTTATTTTCAATGATAATTATGAGGAGATTAGTAAATGACTATGGTTTGTGTCCATAGTTAAGTGCTTTAGATAGTATTGAATTTTTCACAAAGTTATCAATAAATGACTAAGCTCACTAGCTCTTATTTTTTATTTTAATGATCAAAATTCTAAAGAGCAATTGCTGACTAAATAATTTTCTGTAAATCATGTAGCTCTCAATTCATGAATGAAATTAATTCGTTCAAGCAATTTCAAAAGAGGACACCTCCCTTTTTGGCAGTTTAAACAGCATGAGCCAAGATTTGAACCCTTTGAGTCTAAGAAATGGAGGTTGTGCAAAGGAAATAAGTTGGTTTTCTGACAAAATAAATCTCTTTGTAGCTAGTGGCCGCCAAATTATTATTGTTTTTATAAGGATGGTAAAGTTTTGATTGGAAGTCATTAGATATTAAACAACTATTGATTCTCAATACAAGACAAAAGTAAACAAATGGCCATTATTAAGCTATATGTATTAGTCTTGAAAATCAGTTCCTCAACTGATAAACAACTTATAAGGTTAATGATTACCTTCCAAATAAACATATAGAAGGATGTTATGGCTGCTTTGCTTTTCAGATCTACAGACTTGGCATGATACCAAAGGACTGAGGCCAGAAGAGCATGTCCCAAACCCTAAAACATTGAAAGTGAGAATAAACTTCAAACATTATTGAAATGATCAAACATGTCCACATTCACCAGATATCCTGAAAATTTACCTTTGACACTAATATATCAAGACCATATAGATTTAAAGACAAGATATTCCATGCAACAGAGATTGCTTTTCCATGGGAGGAATTTCCCTGTTTTAGTATACTTGATACACTACATGTGCATTAGTGAACGAGCGCCTTTTTAGACATCTAGAAGACAATTGCAAAAAAAGCAGACAATTGCTAATTTTGATAATTGACCAACCACAGGAATGTACAAAATGCAGCATGGGATGGAATTAAAGAGAGTATATAAATAAAATTCGTTGACACTCGATCCCTATTCTACAAACATGTTCATCAAAATCACATTCATATCCTCTAGACAAAAATTTATATATGCTTTAGAGGCTAATCTATACAAGTGATTAGCACATCACCGTGATCGTTTTACTCCAGAGGCAGGAAGATGCTGCTCCCATCAGAAGGGCAACTCCATAAGCCATTTCAAGAAGTGAAACACAAATCCAGAATACCTGTGAAAGACTAATTTAGGGAAAACCATGGATACATTAGGTCACAACCAAGTCCTTTGAGATTCTACATGAGAAGAACATACCCGTTTTTGACCCAAACGAACTGAAAAAGATCGAATGCCAAATATTTTATCTCCTTCAATGTCAGGTATATCCTATATGAAAGCCAACAAAAGGTAATTTTTACTTTTCACATCTGGAACACATGAGCTCAGTTTGGATAAACTTTTGAATAAGTACTTTTATTAAGAAAATAAGAAGGTAAAGTGAATCAAATTAACTTTTTTTATAAGTTAAAATTAGCTTATAAGTTAAGTTTATACAACTTAACTTTTGAAAAAGTTTAATGGGGGAGCTTCTAAAAATGTTAAGTGAATAAGTGATTTAACTTACGAAAAAAAGTTTGATTCACTTTACCTTTTATCTGAAACTGTGCCATATTGAGAAAAAGTCTGATATTGAAAACCAAATGCATATTTTAAGAAACTAGAAGCTTTTAGCCTTTCACCTTGAACAATGCAATAACTACAGAGAAGAACCCCATGAATGCCGTAGCAAAAATTAGTGCTCTTGGAAACATAGCTGGCCTCTTGTACACATAGGTCTGTACATTTTTACACATAAATATTAGCAACCAAAAAACATTTTACTTGGTAGGAATGTCGCTTTGCTCGATAGGAAACTAAGATGTACTTGTTAGACAATATGTTATGAAAACTATTACTGCTAGCTAAAAGCCTAAAATCCATGAATAAATTGGTTTCTGAGAGTTTATCATGAATCAACCAAATCAGCCAAAAATCTTGGATAAAAGATTTGTTATTGCAATTACGTAATGCATGGACATATACACATTACAGCTTAAGAAAGAACATTTTAGTAGGACAACACCACCTGCATGTGAAGAAAAAATGCAAGTTGAACTATTATTGCCCGAACAACTAGATGCACATGGCTGCGAGCACTGCAAATCTCTTCCATCGCAACAGGGGCAACTGAAAATTTTCAGACACACAAGTTATAAAAAGATAAATGTAGTCACCATAAATAAAGTTTCCAAACAGAGGTTTTCAAGAAGCTAAAATTCGAATAACATATAGAAAAACATACTAGTGTCACATACTGCCAACTTTTACCCTTCCTCTAATACACAGTTTTCCTTCTAAAAGGAAAATTTAAAGTGCAGATATTGTATAACATTTATTTCCTTGTATTTTGACCAGACAATTACTGGATAATGTTCACCAAACTCCAATAAAGCACAAAATAACTCTATTTTTTTTTTATATAGATACACAACATAACTCTTGTTGATATTGAAATGAACAAATTCTACAACGACCCTTAATAATTATGCCATAAATAGCATGAGGGGAAGAAGGAAGTATAAATGTCATTCAAATGAACTCACATCGATTGAATAAGTAGTCCCTAGCACAAAACTGATGAAAAGAGCCCAAAACAATGGCCATGAACCTACAATCCATGCAAGCCAAAAACTCTGTAAAGAAGAATAAAATGATAAGCATTCCTTCTACCTTGTCAACGAAGCTTATCTTGAACAATATATCACTAGAAAAAGTACACCAAAAAAGTGAAATTGTCTCTATCATAATTTGTCATTAATTAATATTCACCACTCAAACCATGTTGAGTTAGTCCAATCACTAAGATATTGGAGGCATGTGCAACCGATGCAATAACTTCAAATTCCACCCTAATGTTTTCATTGAATGAACAAGAATTTTAATATTTTGTTGAAATTTTTATGGGACAAGATTCAATGTAAAGATAGCAGATAGTGGGGAGTTTGATAACCATTACATTAGACATTTCTAAAGATGGCAGATTTTTCTAAAGATGAGATCAATATTTCAGACAAAACAAATCGATTGCCAAACAAAGGCAAGGCCCCATGGACCGGAGGATGTAAACAAAGAAAAATATTAAAATGAAATGGCTTTGAATTCAGAATATAGTTGGTAACAATATCTGGCAGGGGGAACTCTAATGGTATCATCAAAGTGTATAACAAAGAAAGAAACCAAACTATGTTATGACAAATTTTTAATTCTCATACTATTTCAGATATTACCAAAATAAAATAAACAAACATGTAAAAATATATATTGATATTTACATGTCTAAATTTATACCACGTAATTGACAATCATAGAGAAAATAATTGGTTCCTTAAAACCAATAGAAAAAGAACTAATATTAATAACGAGGAAAATCAAGTAGGAAACATGATGTGCATCACAGTTTCCAAATAAGATTCTATATATAATACCATAATTGAAAATGAAGCAACAATAACGACACCAGTTCCAAAGGAATACTCCCCAGATGCCAACGGAAGATACGGCTTGTTTATCTGCAGTACAACATACAACATGTAGCATAGCAACAATCAGTATATTATTTCCTCGGCAAAGGTACTCAATATAAAGTTGCTTGTTTTCTTGACCATATTACAAGGCATAATATATTTTTAGGATGCTTGACAAACAATGTAATGTAATAGTACTACTTGCAGTTTAAGCCTGTTTAGGTAGACTTCTAATGTCAATCCCAGCATGTCATTGACACCTTATTATTCATTAATATTGGGAATGCCTCCGTTTTATCATTTTTTTCTGAGTTAGTAATATTACTATATAAAGTAAGATTTTCGTCCGTAAATCTTATGTCAACTTTCAATGACAAAACAAAATGAGTTCAAACTTGTGAATTCTGATCTCTAAACAAAATGTAAGTACAGAAACATAGGTAAGACGATAAGTGCGACTGCTGACTAGGCCGATAGTGGCTCTTGTTGAAGTGCATGTGGTGACACCTCTTCCCAACTTGGAGCAAATGTCACGTGAGTGCTGCGCCTTTGTGAAAATGACAAAACTGAGTGTTGTTGAGTTCTCATACCCAAAAGTCCCAAAAGACAAAAAAAAATAATTACTTTAAATGTGATAAGAGATATTTAATTAGTTGAGAGTATAAAATTAAAGTCATTAATTATCATATTGTTCATTTCTGATAACAAGTTTCATACCTTGTCTATTTCAATGTCTGATAATTGATTCAAGCCAACAATATAAACGTTCATAAAAAGGGCAGCTATTACGGCCTGAAATAGGAAAGCTCATAATAAGTATTAACAAAGTTTGGTAAAGTAGGCAAATAACATTCTTTCTCCCGTCTCAAATATAAGTAAAAAAAGAAAATTGTGTGTTGGTGGCAAAGATAAGTAAATATTAACTAATTTCATCTTATTTAATAAGATTATCTCTAAAATACTCTTTATTTAATTGAGATTCTATTTTAACTCTGTTTTTTTTTTTATATCATGTTCTAATGAAAGGCATTTTAGGAAAAAAAATATTATTTTTTTCACTGAGATTAGTAAAATTAATTGATATTAACTAATTTTCTTAATTGATGTAAGTTGGTGTTTTTTTTTTTTTTTTGCCTATATTCGAAATCGGATTTTAAACAACAAAAAGATTTGAGTCCCCACCTCCAACAAGCCAATAAAAAATGCCGGAGAAATATCCGATGATTTCTCCACTGCAAGGAGAGACACAGAAATTATGCTTAATGCCTGTACAAACACAAAGAAAGTAAGCCTCTCTAAAAGATTCAGAATATTACATTTTTTTTTTTTCTAAAATCAGGGGTTCATTCAAAAGAATTAATATTTAAAAGATTGATTGCTAGAAAATCGGTTGACTTAACTGTGCCAATAATTGTGTGCGGCCTGCTAAACCTGTAGAAAGCATCCAAGGAGTCTTTGACAGAGCCCCAAATGCTTTCTGGACTAGGATTAGGATCTTGAGGTTCAGATTTAAGTGATTCTCCAGGAGCTGCGTTCACAACATAACTTCTAGCACATTTTTGACATGTGGATCCTACCTCAATACCTCTATAATGATGCTTCACATTATGCTGCTGATGCCTCACGATAGCATATTCATTCTGGCTTCTCTCAGTTTTATACCATGAAGCTTTTGTTGCGTAAGAACCTAGAATATCAAATGTGGAATGTCAGTAGCAGTGACCTTGAGAAGAGTTTTTTTTTTTTTTTTAATTTAGGATGTAAATAGAAAAACATATGTAGCAAAATCTAGTATGAATATTTGTTAATAGATGAGTTCTATTGTTCACGCTCTTGGAAATCGCACACATAGAATCACGAATTGCTACTCACTGAAGACATATCATGTTTGCTATACATTGACAAGAGAGTCAATTGATTAATATCATTGTAACAAATGCAAGTTATCTCAAATCCTCTTCCAAATTTTATAAAAAAAAAAAATACAAATAATTAGGCAAACACAATTAACTACGCAAGCCAATTACTATATTCCTTTTATTTTGTTTTTCTTTGGGGGCGGGAAGAGTGAGGGGGAAAGGGGATTCCACTGCTGCCGCCAATGTGTAATCATCAAGGAGTCTCCAACAAGTTGTCTTTAAATTTTATTGTTATAGAAAAAAAAACTTTTAACTGTTCGTATCTCAAAATTTCGACATACATATGGTCAAAATTTCCAATATGTTTTAGTATACAATATAAATAAATAATTATATTCTACCCAAGAACCAACATATGTTGGTCAGAGTACAAGAGACTCAAATCTTTTTGACATGAAATTTTGGATTTAATTCTAAAATTCATGAATATAGAAAAATATTATTAAGAGAGATCTTTATTATGACGTTTGACCGTATCATAAGTTATTAGTCTCTCACTTATTAGACAAGGTGACAAAATGAGTTAGCTTGCGCCACTCACCCT
Organism: Spatholobus suberectus; assembly: GCA_004329165.1. NCBI lineage: Eukaryota > Viridiplantae > Streptophyta > Magnoliopsida > Fabales > Fabaceae > Spatholobus > Spatholobus suberectus. The sequence continues at coordinate 33,563,931 of CM014729.1, read as the reverse complement.
ACCATTAATCTGCCAAAATCAAGGTGGGATGGGTTAACCCATACTGGTTAAGTGGGTTAAAAATCCTAATCCCATTTAGTAACTGGTTAACCCACAAAAAATATAAAAAAAATAAACATTTGGTTTGGTAGATCAACCTACTAAAAACTAATAAAAAATACATACATATCAATATTATCTAAGCTTCAAAAAAAAATATTATCTAAAATATTTTTAATAAAATCTAAATATAATAAAAAATTCATAAAATACTACATCAATAGCATTTAAAAATAGATTATCACTAACTAAATAGTAGTCAATTGTTCACAAAATTAAAATAAATAAAACAATAATCCAAACAGTAATTTTAATGTGTTAAACTATTTCCACATAGGTAAAATAAATAAATCAATATTAATTATTTTTAAAATAAACAAATTGCGTCTACAAATTGATTCGTTCAACTTGTTTTTTAAGACAGATTATGCAAAACAGATTAAAACGGATTAGCGAGCCAACCCCCCAAAAAAACGATTAAACAAATTAATCCGAAATATCCAACTCGTTTTGTCATGTGTAATCAGGAGAAGATACAATGACGAAAAACAAAAAACACTCCATTATATACAGAAATGTAAAAGTTATTGGTTTTTTGGCTGTCAACTCCTTATAGAAAAGACTGATAGAGCAAGATCCCTTCTACTAAAGATTCTTTTAATCAAGACTGAAGGATTGGCAAAAGGTGTGTGAACAATAGCAAAAACAAAAATTAAACTTGGGTGTGAAAACGGGAGGATTGGATGGAAGAAATGAGAATCAACAGCAAACACACACACATTGACAAAAAGCAAGCATTCTTTGATGCATTTTCCCTTCACCCTTCCCTTCATTACTCCCATTTTTGCTTCTTCTCTGCATATTATAGACATACTTGCATATTTACTTCTGGCGCAAACACACACATTTATTAAATATTTTTACTCCAACACACACATATTTTGAAAGTATATGGATACAATAGACATACTTGCATATTTACTTCTGGCGCATTTTTTACTCCTCCAGCAACTTCCAACTGCCAATGTCTCTTCAGGTTAGTCACAGCAAATCTTTTTAGAAAAGATAAACAAACATCTTAAGTTTTCAGAAATATTACAAAAAAATGGACCAATTTTCATGTCTTACCAGCGATAACGGAAGAAACTCCAGGGAAAGACCCAAGAAGCATAGAAGCCATTATTCACTCTAACTTTTCAGTAGAGCTTGTGTCATTCATGATCAGCTTTATCACATTGACCTTTATGCTTTGTTTAATCGAGGAGTGAAATAGAAAAAAAAGAAATAAAATAAAAAGAAATAAAATAGAAAAGAATGAAATAGAAAAAAAATAAAATAAAAAATATATGTTATTTGGATAAATAAAAATAAGAAGGAAGAAAGTAGAAAAACTTTTTTTATTTGTTTGAATGAATGAAAAAAAAATTGAAAAAAATAAATGAATTATATAAAAATATTTTTATAATAACTAAAAAATATAATTTTTTAATATAATATTTTTTTCTTAACATAAAATTATTTATTATTTTTTAAAAAAAATTTAATTCATATATTCTTTTAAAAAAATTAAACAAAAAAATAAAAAATGAAAAAAATTATTTTCATCCTATTTCATTTGTAAAATAGGAAGAAAGGTTTTTTTTAGGTTTTACGAAAATAATTTCCTTTCTTTATTTTTTTTTCTCACACAAACAATAAAAATGTAATATTTCTGTCTATTTTCTTCCGCTCTATTTTCACCAAAACAAGCATAGGATTAAAGTAGGCAATAAATAAATGACATGGGTTGTTGCTATCAAAGTTTGAAATCGCATTCATTATATGGTTGTAATTTATTTCCAAGACAAGATTGGCAGCAGTTTTATTTTTTATTTTTTTCAACTACATCAATCTCAGCCATTAATATATATTTTTACTTAAATAAAATCCGTATGCGATTGTCACCATTTTAAAACAGTAAGCTGTCAGGTCACAACTCCGTATCCGATTGTACGGAGTTTCTAAAACAATCTTTATAAATATTTACCTGCTTTTTCTTTTAATTTTATTTCACTCTATTTTCTTTCCTTTTTTTCTTTTTTACGATTCACTTATCATACCTATTTTTTCTTTTGATTTGATTATACTTTTGGTCTCTCAAATATCACAATTGTATGATTTTCGTCTCTCGAATTTTAATTGTGCTAATTAGGTCTTCCAAATATTGTAATTGTTCAATTTTGATTGCTCTGTCAGTCTTCCATTAAATAATTGGTAGATTTTGCTGATGTGGCACTAGATGATAACATGTCAATGACGCATAAGCTATCGTGTTTCCTAACACATATACTGATGTGGCTTAATTGCACTTTTAGTATCCAAGTATCACAATTGTGTATTTTTATCTCCCAGATTCCAATTGCGCGAATTAGGTCCTCTAGGTATTGTAATTGTGCAATTTTTTAATATTAAATTAATAATAATATTAAAGATGATATTAATAAATATATACATAAATTAATATTAAATGGAAGACATTGTAAATTTAAACTAATTTATATTTATTAATTATTGATTTATATTTATTAATATTAATTTTAATATTATTAGTATATATTTATTAATGTTAATTTTAATATTATTAATATCCACTAAATATATAATAATTTATATTTATTAACTTATTAATTGATGTTTATTAATATTAATTATCAATATATATAATATTTATATTGTTTATTTAGTTGTATGTGCAAAAGATAAGATTAAAATAAAAATTAATAAATTAGTAATAATAAATATAAATTAGTATATACTTATTGAATATTAATAATATTAAAATTAACAAACATAAATATATACTAAAAATGTACACCACTAATAATAAATCAATAATTATACTAATAATAATAAATTAATAAATAAATAT